>OY747136.1:27392982-28641805 GCA_963556465.1 Berberis vulgaris | reverse complement strand
ACTATCTGTTCTAGACTGTAAGTTTAGTTCGCTTTCTGAAACCCAGTAGTCCTGGGTGCAAAATTGTTATCTGATGAACTGAAACTGATTGGAAAGAAGGAGGTAGTGTCAATAAAAGCATATCTTTATTTCTGTTTGTTTTCTCAAAACAATTCTAAGAACAATTCTTGGATGAACACCTCGTTATACTAGTGGTAACCTAATATCGGCACTGTTCTCTTGAACTGTTCAAAGAATTATCTTCAAATGATTATTGTTATTCTTGTCTATTTTTATCTGTGTGTTTTACTATTTCTGTATGTTATTTCTCTTGAGTTCAACTATCTGTTCTAGACTGTATGTTTAGTTTTTTTTTCTGAAACCTATTAGTCCTGGGTGCAAAATTTGTATCAGATGAACTGAAACTGTTTGGAAAGAAGGAGGTAGTGTCAATAAAAGCATATCTTTATTTTTATTCGTTTTCTCAAAACAATTCTAAGAACAATTCTTGGATGAACACCTCGTTATACTAGCGGTAACCTAATTTCGGCACCGTTCTCTTGAACTGTTCAAAGAATTATCTTCAATTGACTATTGTTATTCTTATTTATTTTTATCTATGTGTTTTACTATTTCTGTATGTTCTTTCTCCTGTGTTCAACTATCTGCTCAAGACTGTAAGTTTAGTTTGCTTTTTGAAACCTAGTAGTCCAGAGTGTAAAATTGGTATCAGATGAACTGAAATTGATTGGAAAGATGGAGGTAGTGTCAATAAAAGCATATCTTTATTTCTACATGTTTTCTCAAAATAATTCTAAGAACAATTCTTGGATGAACACCTCATTATACTAGCGGTAACCTAGTATCGGCACCGTTTTCTTGAACTGTTCAAAGAATTATCTTCAAATGATTATTGTTATTCCTGTCTATTTTTATCTGTGTGTTTTACTATTTCTGTATGTTCTTTCTCCTGTGTTCAACTATCTGTTCTAGATTGTAAGTTTAGTTTGCTTTCTGAAACCTAGTAGTCCTGGGGGAAAAATTGGTATTAGATGAACTAAACTGATTGGAAAGAATGAGGTAGTGTCAATAAAAACATATCTTTATTTCTATTTGTTTTCTCAAAACAATTCTAAGAACAATTCTTGGATGAACACCTCGTTATACTAGCGGTAACCTAGTATCGGCACCGTTTTCTTGAATTTATCAAAGAATTATCTTCAAATGATTATTGTTATTCTTGTCTATTTTTATCTGTGTGTTTTACTATTTCTATATGTTATTTTTCTTGTGTTCAACTATCTGTTCTAGAATGTAAGTTTAGTTTGCTTTCTGAAACTCTGTAGTTTTGGGTGCAAAATTGGTATCAGATGAATTGAAACTGATTGGAAAGAAGGAGGTAGTGTCAATAAAAACATATCTTTATTTCTATTTGTTTTCTCAAAACAATTCTAAGAATAATTCTTGGATGAACACCTCGTTATACTAGCGGTAACCTAATATCGGCACCGTTTTCTTGAACTGTTCAAAGAATTATCTTCAAATGACAATTGTTATTCTTATTTATTTTTATCTTTGTGTTTTACTATTTCTGTATGTTCTTTTTCATGTGTTCAACTATCTGCTCTAGACTGTAAGTTTAGTTTGCTTTTTGAAACCTAGTAGTCCTGGGTGCAAAATTGGTATCAGATGAACTGAAATTGATTGGAAAGATGGAGGTAGTGTTAATAAAAGCATATCTTTATTTCTACATGTTTTCTCAAAACAATTCTAAGAACAATTCTTTGATGAACACCTCGTTATACTAGCGGTAACCTAGTATCGGCACCGTTCTCTTGAACTGTTGAAAGAATTATCTTCAAATGATTATTGTTATTCTTGTCTATTTTTATCTGTGTGTTTTACTATTTCTGTATGTTATTTTTCGTATGTTCAACTATCTGTTCTAGAATGTAAGTTTAGTTTGCTTTCTGAAACCCAGTAGTCCTGGGTGCAAAATTGGTATCAGATGAACTGAAACTGATTGGAAAGAAGGAGGTAGTGTCAATAAAAACATATCTTTATTTCTATTTGTTTTCTCAAAACAATTCTAAGAACAATTCTTTGATAAACACCTCGTTATACTAGCGGTAACCTAGTATCGGCACCGTTCTCTTGAATTTATCAAAGAATTATCTTCAAATGATTATTGTTATTCTTGTCTATTTTTATCTGTGTGTTTTACTATTTCTATATATTATTTTTCTTGTGTTCAACTATCTGTTCTAGAATGTAAGTTTTGTTTGCTTTCTGAAACCCAGTAGTGCTGGGTGCAAAATTGGTATCAGATGAACTGAAACTGATTGGAAAGAAGGAGGTAGTGTCAATAAAAACATATCTTTATTTCTATTTGTTTTCTGAAAACAATTCTAAGAACAATTCTTGGATGAACACCTCGTTATACTAGCGGTAACCTAGTATCGGCACCGTTCTCTTGAACTGTTCAAATAATTATCTTCAAACGATTATTGTTATTCTTGTCTATTTTTATCTTTGTGTTTTACTATTTCTGTATGTTCTTTCTCCTATGTTCAACTATCTGTTCTAGACTGTAAGTTTAGTTCGCTTTCTGAAACCCAGTAGTCCTGGGTGCAAAATTGTTATCAGATGAACTGAAACTGATTGGAAAGAAGGAGGTAGTGTCAATAAAAGCATATCTTTATTTCTGTTTGTTTTCTCAAAACAATTCTAAGAACAATTCTTGGATGAACACCTCGTTATACTAGCGGTAACCTAATATCGGCACTGTTCTCTTGAACTGTTCAAAGAATTATCTTCAAATGATTATTGTTATTCTTGTCTATTTTTATCTGTGTGTTTTACTATTTCTGTATGTTATTTCTCTTGAGTTCAACTATCTGTTCTAGACTGTATGTTTAGTTTTTTTTTCTGAAACCTATTAGTCCTGGGTGCAAAATTTGTATCAGATGAACTGAAACTGTTTGGAAAGAAGGAGGTAGTGTCAATAAAAGCATATCTTTATTTTTATTCGTTTTCTCAAAACAATTCTAAGAACAATTCTTGGATGAACACCTCGTTATACTAGCGGTAACCTAATTTCGGCACCGTTCTCTTGAACTGTTCAAAGAATTATCTTCAATTGACTATTGTTATTCTTATTTATTTTTATCTATGTGTTTTACTATTTCTGTATGTTCTTTCTCCTGTGTTCAACTATCTGCTCTAGACTGTAAGTTTAGTTTGCTTTTTGAAACCTAGTAGTCCAGAGTGTAAAATTGGTATCAGATGAACTGAAATTGATTGGAAAGATGGAGGTAGTGTCAATAAAAGCATATCTTTATTTCTACATGTTTTCTCAAAATAATTCTAAGAACAATTCTTGGATGAACACCTCATTATACTAGCGGTAACCTAGTATCGGCACCGTTTTCTTGAACTGTTCAAAGAATTATCTTCAAATGATTATTGTTATTCCTGTCTATTTTTATCTGTGTGTTTTACTATTTCTGTATGTTCTTTCTCCTGTGTTCAACTATCTGTTCTAGATTGTAAGTTTAGTTTGCTTTCTGAAACCTAGTAGTCCTGGGGGAAAAATTGGTATCAGATGAACTAAACTGATTGGAAAGAATGAGGTAGTGTCAATAAAAACATATCTTTATTTCTATTTGTTTTCTCAAAACAATTCTAAGAACAATTCTTGGATGAACACCTCGTTATACTAGCGGTAACCTAGTATCGGCACCGTTTTCTTGAATTTATCAAAGAATTATCTTCAAATGATTATTGTTATTCTTGTCTATTTTTATCTGTGTGTTTTACTATTTCTATATGTTATTTTTCTTGTGTTCAACTATCTGTTCTAGAATGTAAGTTTAGTTTGCTTTCTGAAACTCTGTAGTTTTGGGTGCAAAATTGGTATCAGATGAATTGAAACTGATTGGAAAGAAGGAGGTAGTGTCAATAAAAACATATCTTTATTTCTATTTGTTTTCTCAAAACAATTCTAAGAATAATTCTTGGATGAACATCTCGTTATACTAGCGGTAACCTAATATCGGCACCGTTTTCTTGAACTGTTCAAAGAATTATCTTCAAATGACTATTGTTATTCTTATTTATTTTTATCTTTGTGTTTTACTATTTCTGTATGTTCTTTTTCCTGTGTTCAACTATCTGCTCTAGACTGTAAGTTTAGTTTGCTTTTTGAAACCTAGTAGTCCTGGGTGCAAAATTGGTATCAGATGAACTGAAATTGATTGGAAAGATGGAGGTAGTGTTAATAAAAGCATATCTTTATTTCTACATGTTTTCTCAAAACAATTCTAAGAACAATTCTTTGATGAACACCTCGTTATACTAGCGGTAACCCAGTATCGGCACCGTTCTCTTGAACTGTTCAAAGAATTATCTTCAAATGATTATTGTTATTCTTGTCTATTTTTATCTGTGTGTTTTACTATTTCTATATGTTATTTTTCTTGTGTTCAACTATCTGTTCTAGAATGTAAGTTTAGTTTGTTTTCTGAAACCCAGTAGTTCTGGGTGCAAAATTGGTATCAGATGAACTGAAACTGATTGGAAAGAAGGAGTTAGTGTCAATAAAAACATATCTTTATTTCTATTTGTTTTCTAAAAACAATTCTAAGAACAATTCTTGGATGAACACCTCGTTATAATAGCGGTAACCGAGTATCGGCACCGTTCTCTTGAACTGTTCAAAGAATTATCTTCAAATGACTATTGTTATTCTTATTTATTTTTATCTGTGTGTTTTACTATTTCTGTATGTTATTTCGCTTGTGTTCAACTATTTGTTCTAGACTGTAAGTTTAGTTTGCTTTCTGAAACCTTTTAGTTCTGGGTGCAAAATTGGTATCAGATGAACCGAAACTGAATGGAAAGAAGGAGGTAGTGTCAATAAAAGCATATCTTTATTTCTATTTGGTTTCTCAAAACAATTCTAAGAACAATTCTTGGATGAACACCTCGTTATACTAGCGATAACCTAGTATCGGCACCGTTCTCTTGAAATGTTCAAAGAATTATCTTGAAATGATTATTGTTATTCTGGTCTATTTTTATCTGTGTGTTTTACTATTTCTATATGTTATTTTTCTTGTGTTCAACTATCTGTTCTAGAATGTTAGTTTAGTTTGCTTTCTGAAACCCAGTAGTGCTGGGTGCAAAATTGGTATCAGATGAACTAAAACTGATTGGAAAGAAGGAGGTAGTGTCAATAAAAACATATCTTTATTTCTATTTTTTTCTCAAAACAATTCTAAGAACAATTCTTGGATGAACACCTCGTTATACTAGCGGTAACCTAGTATCGGCACCGTTCTCTTGAACTATTCAAAAATTATCTTCAAATGATTATTGTTATTCTTGTCTATTTTTATCTGTGTGTTTTACTATTTCTGTATGTTCTTTTTCCTGTGTTCAAGTATCTGTTCTAGACTGTAAGTTTAGTTTGCATTTTGAAACCTAGTAGTCCTGGGTGCAAAATTGGTATCAGATAAACTGAAACTGATTGGAAAGATGGATGTAGTGTCAATAAAAGCATATCTTTATTTCTATTTGTTTTCTCAAAACATATCTAAGAACAATTCTTGGATGAACACCTCGTTATACTAGCGGTAACCTAGTATCGGCACCGTTCTCTTGTTCTGTTCAAAGAATTATCTTCAAATGATTATTGTTATTCTTGTCTATTTTTATCTATGTGTTGTACTATTTCTGTATGTTCTTTCTCCTGTGTTCAACTATCTGTTCTAGATTGTAAGTTTAGTTTGCTTTCTGAAACCTAGTTGTCCTAGGGGAAAAATTGGTATCAGATGAACTGAAACTGATTGGAAAGAAGGAGGTAGTGTCAATAAAAACATATCTTTATTTCTATTTGTTTTCTCAAACAATTCTAAGAACAATTCTTGGATGAACACCTCGTTATACTAGCGGTAACCTAGTATTGGCACTGTTCTCTTGAACTGTTCAAAGAATTATCTTCAAATGATTATTGTTATTCTTGTCTATTTTTATCTGTGTGTTTTACTATTTATGTATGTTATTTCTCTTGTGTTCAACTATCTGTTCTAGACTGTATGTTTAGTTTTTTTTCTGAAACCTATTAGTCCTGGGTGCAAAATTTGTATCAGATGAACTGAAACTGATTGGAAAGAAGGAGGTAGTGTCAATAAAAGCATATCTTTATTTTTATTTGTTTTCTCAAAACAATTCTAAGAACAATTCTTGGATGAACACCTCGTTATACTAGCGGTAACCTAATATCGGCACCGTTCTGTTGAACTGTTCAAAGAATTATCTTCAAATGACTATTGTTATTCTTATTTATTTTTATCTTTGTGTTTTACTATTTCTGTATGTTCTTTTTCCTGTGTTCAACTATCTGCTCTAGACTGTAAGTTTAGTTTGCTTTTTGAAACCTAGTAGTCCAGAGTGCAAAATTGGTATCAGATGAACTGAAATTGATTGGAAAGATGGAGGTAGTGTCAATAAAAGCCTATCTTTATTTCAACATGTTTTCTCAAAACAATTCTAAGAACAATTCTTGGATGAACACCTCGTTATACTAGCGGTAACCTAGTATCGGCACCGTTCTCTTGAACTGTTCAAAGAATAATCTTCTAATGATTATTGTTATTCTTGTCTATTTTTATCTGTGTTTTACTATTTCTGTATGTTCTTTCTCCTGTGTTCAACTATCTGCTCTAGACTGTAAGTTTAGTTTCCTTTTTGAAACCTAGTAGTCCAGAGTGCAAAATTGGTATCAGATGAACTGAAATTGATTGGAAAGATGGAGGTAGTGTCAATAAAAGCATATCTTTATTTCAACATGTTTTCTCAAAACAATTCTAAGAACAATTCTTGGATGAACACCTCGTTATACTAGCGGTAACCTAGTATCGGCACCGTTTTCTTGAACTGTTCAAAGAATTATCTTCAAATGATTATTGTTATTCCTGTCTATTTTTATCTGTGTGTTTTACTATTTCTGTATGTTCTTTCTCCTGTGTTCAACTATCTGTTCTAGATTGTAAGTTTAGTTTGCTTTCTGAAACCTAGTAGTCCTGGGGGAAAAATTGGTATCAGATGAACTAAACTGATTGGAAAGAATGAGGTAGTGTCAATAAAAACATATCTTTATTTCTATTTGTTTTCTCAAAACAATTCTAAGAACAATTCTTGGATGAACACCTCGTTATACTAGCGGTAACCTAGTATCGGCACCGTTTTCTTGAATTTATCAAAGAATTATCTTCAAATGATTATTGTTATTCTTGTCTATTTTTATCTGTGTGTTTTACTATTTCTATATGTTATTTTTCTTGTGTTCAACTATCTGTTCTAGAATGTAAGTTTAGTTTGCTTTCTGAAACTCTGTAGTCTTGGGTGCAAAATTGGTATCAGATGAATTGAAACTGATTGGAAAGAAGGAGGTAGTGTCAATAAAAACATATCTTTATTTCTATTTGTTTTCTCAAAACAATTCTAAGAATAATTCTTGGATGAACACCTCGTTATACTAGCGGTAACCTAATATCGGCACCGTTTTCTTGAACTGTTCAAAGAATTATCTTCAAATGACTATTGTTATTCTTATTTATTTTTATCTTTGTGTTTTACTATTTCTGTATGTTCTTTTTCCTGTGTTCAACTATCTGCTCTAGACTGTAAGTTTAGTTTGCTTTTTGAAACCTAGTAGTTGTTATTCTTGTCTATTTTTATCTGTGTGTTTTACTATTTCTATATGTTATTTTTCTTGTGTTCAACTATCTGTTCTAGAATGTATGTTTAGTTTGCTTTCTGAAACCCAGTAGTGCTGGGTGCAAAATTGGTATCAGATGAACTGAAACTGATTGGAAAGAAGGAGGTAGTGTCAATAAAAACATATCTTTATTTCTATTTGTTTTCTAAAAACAATTCTAAGAACAATTCTTGGATGAACATCTCGTTATAATAGCGGTAACCGAGTATCGGCACCGTTCTCTTGAACTGTTCAAAGAATTATCTTCAAATGACTATTGTTATTCTTATTTATTTTTATCTGTGTGTTTTACTATTTCTGTATGTTATTTCGCTTGTGTTCAACTATTTGTTCTAGACTGTAAGTTTAGTTTGCTTTCTGAAACCTTTTAGTTCTGGGTGCAAAATTGGTATCAGATGAACCGAAACTGAATGGAAAGAAGGAGGTAGTGTCAATAAAAGCATATCTTTATTTCTATTTGGTTTCTCAAAACAATTCTAAGAACAATTCTTGGATGAACACCTCGTTATACTAGCGATAACCTAGTATCGGCACCGTTCTCTTGAAATGTTCAAAGAATTATCTTGAAATGATTATTGTTATTCTGGTCTATTTTTATCTGTGTGTTTTACTATTTCTATATGTTATTTTTCTTGTGTTCAACTATCTGTTTTAGAATGTAAGTTTAGTTTGCTTTCTGAAACCCAGTAGTGCTGGGTGCAAAATTGGTATCAGATGAACTAAAACTGATTGGAAAGAAGGAGGTAGTGTCAATAAAAACATATCTTTATTTCTATTTGTTTTCTCAAAACAATTCTAAGAACAATTCTTGGATGAACACCTCGTTATACTAGCGGTAACCTAGTATCGGCACCGTTCTCTTGAACTATTCAAAAATTATCTTCAAATGATTATTGTTATTCTTGTCTATTTTTATCTGTGTGTTTTACTATTTCTGTATGTTCTTTTTCCTGTGTTCAACTATCTGTTCTAGACTGTAAGTTTAGTTTGCATTTTGAAACCTAGTAGTCCTGGGTGCAAAATTGGTATCAGATAAACTGAAACTGATTGGAAAGATGGAGGTAGTGTCAATAAAAGCATATCTTTATTTCTATTTGTTTTCTCAAAACATATCTAAGAACAATTCTTGGATGAACACCTCGTTATACTAGCGGTAACCTAGTATCGGCACCGTTCTCTTGGTCTGTTCAAAGAATTATCTTCAAATGATTATTGTTATTCTTGTCTATTTTTATCTATGTGTTGTACTATTTCTGTATGTTCTTTCTCCTGTGTTCAACTATCTGTTCTAGATTGTAAGTTTAGTTTGCTTTCTGAAACCTAGTTGTCCTAGGGGAAAAATTGGTATCAGATGAACTGAAACTGATTTGAAAGAAGGAGGTAGTGTCAATAAAAACATATCTTTATTTCTATTTGTTTTCTCAAAACAATTCTAAGAACAATTCTTGGATGAACACCTCGTTATACTAGCGGTAACCTAGTATTGGCACTGTTCTCTTGAACTGTTCAAAGAATTATCTTCAAATGATTATTGTTATTCTTGTCTATTTTTATCTGTGTGTTTTACTATTTATGTATGTTATTTCTCTTGTGTTCAACTATCTTTTCTAGACTGTATGTTTAGTTTTTTTTCTGAAACCTATTAGTCCTGGGTGCAAAATTTGTATCAGATGAACTGAAACTGATTGGAAAGAAGGAGGTAGTGTCAATAAAAGCATATCTTTATTTTTAGTTGTTTTCTCAAAACAATTCTAAGAACAATTCTTGGATGAACACCTCGTTATACTAGCGGTAACCTAATATCGGCACCGTTCTGTTGAACTGTTCAAAGAATTATCTTCAAATGACTATTGTTATTCTTATTTATTTTTATCTGTGTGTTTTACTATTTCTGTATGTTCTTTCTCCTGTGTTCAACTATCTGCTCTAGACTGTAAGTTTAGTTTGCTTTTTGAAACCTAGTAGTCCAGAGTGCAAAATTGGTATCAGATGAACTGAAATTGATTGGAAAGATGGAGGTAGTGTCAATAAAAGCCTATCTTTATTTCAACATGTTTTCTCAAAACAATTCTAAGAACAATTCTTGGATGAACACCTCGTTATACTAGCGGTAACCTAGTATCGGCACCGTTCTCTTGAACTGTTCAAAGAATAATCTTCTAATGATTATTGTTATTCTTGTCTATTTTTATCTGTGTTTTACTATTTCTGTATGTTCTTTCTCCTGTGTTCAACTATCTGCTCTAGACTGTAAGTTTAGTTTCCTTTTTGAAACCTAGTAGTCCAGAGTGCAAAATTGGTATCAGATGAACTGAAATTGATTGGAAAGATGGAGGTAGTGTCAATAAAAGCATATCTTTATTTCAACATGTTTTCTCAAAACAATTCTAAGAACAATTCTTGGATGAACACCTCGTTATGCTAGCGGTAACCTAGTATCGGCACCGTTCTCTTGAACTGTTCAAAGAATAATCTTCTAATGATTATTGTTATTCTTGTCTATTTTTATCTGTGTGTTTTACTATTTCTGTATGTTCTTTCTCCTGTGTTCAACTATCTGCTCGAGACTGTATGTTTAGTTTGCTTTTTGAAACCTAGTAGTCCAGAGTGCAAAATTGGTATAAGATGAACTGAAATTGATTGGAAAGATGGAGGTAGTGTCAATAAAAGCATATCTTTATTTCTACATGTTTTCTCAAAACAATTCTAAGAACAATTCTTGGATGAACACCTCATTATACTAGCGGTAACCTAGTATCGGCACCGTTCTCTTGAACTGTTCAAAGAATTATCTTCAAATGATTATTGTTATTCTTATTTATTTTTATCTGTGTGTTTTACTATTTATGTATGTTATTTCGCTTGTGTTCAACTATTTGTTTTAGACTGTAAGTTTAGTTTGCTTTCTGAAACCTTTTAGTTATGGGCGCAAAATTGGTATCAGATGAACCGAAACTGATTTTAAAGAAGGAGGTAGTGTCAATAAAAGCATATCTTTATTTCTATTTGTTTTCTCAAAACAATTCTAAGAACAATTCTTGGATGAACACCTCGTTATACTAGCGGTAACCTAGTATCGGCACCGTTCTCTTTAACTGTTCAAAGAATTATCTTCAAATGATTATTGTTATTCTGGCCTATTTTTATCTGTGTGTTTTACTATTTCTGTATGTTTTTTCTCTTGTGTTCAACTATCTGTTCTAGACTGTAAGTTTAGTTTGCTTTCTGAAACCTAGTAGTCCTGGGGGCAAAATTGGTATCAGATAACTGAAACTGATTGGAAAGAAGGAGGTAGTGTCAACAAAAGCATATCTTTATTTCTATTTGTTTTGTCAAAACAATTCTAAGAACAATTCTTGGATGAACACCATGTTATACTAGCGGTAACCTAGTATCGGCACCATTCTCTTGAATTTATTAAAGAATTATCTTCAAATGATTATTGTTATTCTTGTCTATTTTTATCTGTTTGTTTTACTATTTCTATATGTTATTTTTCTTGTGTTCAACTATCTGTTCTAGAATGTAAGTTTAGTTTGCTTTCTGAAACACAGTAGTGCTGGGTGCAAAATTGGTATCGGATGAACTGAAACTGATTGGAAAGAAGGAGGTAGTGTCAATAAAAACATATCTTTATTTCTATTTGTTTTCTCAAAACAATTCTAAGAATAATTCTTGGATGAACACCTCGTTATACTAGCGGTAACCTAGTATCGGCACCGTTCTCTTGAACTGTTCAAAGAATTATCTTCAAATGATTATTGTTATTCTTGTGTATTTTTATCTTTGTGTTTTACTATTTCTGTATGTTCTTTTTCCTGTGTTCAAGTATCTGTTCTAGACTGTAAGTTTAGTTTGCTTTATGAAACCCAGTAGTCCTGGGTGCAAAATTGGTATCAGATAAACTGAAACTGATTGGAAAGATGGATGTAGTGTCAATAAAAGCATATCTTTATTTCTATTTGTTTTCTCAAAACATATCTAAGAACAATTCTTGGATGAACACCTCGTTATACTAGCGGTAACCTAGTATCGGCACCGTTCTCTTGTTCTGTTCAAAGAATTATCTTCAAATGATTATTGTTATTCTTGTCTATTTTTATCTATGTGTTGTACTATTTCTGTATGTTCTTTCTCCTGTGTTCAACTATCTGTTCTAGATTGTAAGTTTAGTTTGCTTTCTGAAACCTAGTTGTCCTAGGGGAAAAATTGGTATCAGATGAACTGAAACTGATTGGAAAGAAGGAGGTAGTGTCAATAAAAACATATCTTTATTTCTATTTGTTTTCTCAAACAATTCTAAGAACAATTCTTGGATGAACACCTCGTTATACTAGCGGTAACCTAGTATTGGCACTGTTCTCTTGAACTGTTCAAAGAATTATCTTCAAATGATTATTGTTATTCTTGTCTATTTTTATCTGTGTGTTTTACTATTTATGTATGTTATTTCTCTTGTGTTCAACTATCTGTTCTAGACTGTATGTTTAGTTTTTTTTCTGAAACCTATTAGTCCTGGGTGCAAAATTTGTATCAGATGAACTGAAACTGATTGGAAAGAAGGAGGTAGTGTCAATAAAAGCATATCTTTATTTTTAGTTGTTTTCTCAAAACAATTCTAAGAACAATTCTTGGATGAACACCTCGTTATACTAGCGGTAACCTAATATCGGCACCGTTCTGTTGAACTGTTCAAAGAATTATCTTCAAATGACTATTGTTATTCTTATTTATTTTTATCTGTGTGTTTTACTATTTCTGTATGTTCTTTCTCCTGTGTTCAACTATCTGCTCTAGACTGTAAGTTTAGTTTGCTTTTTGAAACCTAGTAGTCCAGAGTGCAAAATTGGTATCAGATGAACTGAAATTGATTGGAAAGATGGAGGTAGTGTCAATAAAAGCCTATCTTTATTTCAACATGTTTTCTCAAAACAATTCTAAGAACAATTCTTGGATGAACACCTCGTTATACTAGCGGTAACCTAGTATCGGCACCGTTCTCTTGAACTGTTCAAAGAATAATCTTCTAATGATTATTGTTATTCTTGTCTATTTTTATCTGTGTTTTACTATTTCTGTATGTTCTTTCTCCTGTGTTCAACTATCTGCTCTAGACTGTAAGTTTAGTTTCCTTTTTGAAACCTAGTAGTCCAGAGTGCAAAATTGGTATCAGATGAACTGAAATTGATTGGAAAGATGGAGGTAGTGTCAATAAAAGCATATCTTTATTTCAACATGTTTTCTCAAAACAATTCTAAGAACAATTCTTGGATGAACACCTCGTTATACTAGCGGTAACCTAGTATCGGCACCGTTTTCTTGAACTGTTCAAAGAATTATCTTCAAATGATTATTGTTATTCCTGTCTATTTTTATCTGTGTGTTTTACTATTTCTGTATGTTCTTTCTCCTGTGTTCAACTATCTGTTCTAGATTGTAAGTTTAGTTTGCTTTCTGAAACCTAGTAGTCCTGGGGGAAAAATTGGTATCAG
The DNA here is from genome assembly GCA_963556465.1 of Berberis vulgaris. Lineage (NCBI taxonomy): Eukaryota > Viridiplantae > Streptophyta > Magnoliopsida > Ranunculales > Berberidaceae > Berberis > Berberis vulgaris. Next base: position 28,628,551 of record OY747136.1, on the reverse strand, counting down.
ATGAACTAAACTGATTGGAAAGAATGAGGTAGTGTCAATAAAAACATATCTTTATTTCTATTTGTTTTCTCAAAACAATTCTAAGAACAATTCTTGGATGAACACCTCGTTATACTAGCGGTAACCTAGTATCGGCACCGTTTTCTTGAATTTATCAAAGAATTATCTTCAAATGATTATTGTTATTCTTGTCTATTTTTATCTGTGTGTTTTACTATTTCTATATGTTATTTTTCTTGTGTTCAACTATCTGTTCTAGAATGTAAGTTTAGTTTGCTTTCTGAAACTCTGTAGTCTTGGGTGCAAAATTGGTATCAGATGAATTGAAACTGATTGGAAAGAAGGAGGTAGTGTCAATAAAAACATATCTTTATTTCTATTTGTTTTCTCAAAACAATTCTAAGAATAATTCTTGGATGAACACCTCGTTATACTAGCGGTAACCTAATATCGGCACCGTTTTCTTGAACTGTTCAAAGAATTATCTTCAAATGACTATTGTTATTCTTATTTATTTTTATCTTTGTGTTTTACTATTTCTGTATGTTCTTTTTCCTGTGTTCAACTATCTGCTCTAGACTGTAAGTTTAGTTTGCTTTTTGAAACCTAGTAGTTGTTATTCTTGTCTATTTTTATCTGTGTGTTTTACTATTTCTATATGTTATTTTTCTTGTGTTCAACTATCTGTTCTAGAATGTATGTTTAGTTTGCTTTCTGAAACCCAGTAGTGCTGGGTGCAAAATTGGTATCAGATGAACTGAAACTGATTGGAAAGAAGGAGGTAGTGTCAATAAAAACATATCTTTATTTCTATTTGTTTTCTAAAAACAATTCTAAGAACAATTCTTGGATGAACATCTCGTTATAATAGCGGTAACCGAGTATCGGCACCGTTCTCTTGAACTGTTCAAAGAATTATCTTCAAATGACTATTGTTATTCTTATTTATTTTTATCTGTGTGTTTTACTATTTCTGTATGTTATTTCGCTTGTGTTCAACTATTTGTTCTAGACTGTAAGTTTAGTTTGCTTTCTGAAACCTTTTAGTTCTGGGTGCAAAATTGGTATCAGATGAACCGAAACTGAATGGAAAGAAGGAGGTAGTGTCAATAAAAGCATATCTTTATTTCTATTTGGTTTCTCAAAACAATTCTAAGAACAATTCTTGGATGAACACCTCGTTATACTAGCGATAACCTAGTATCGGCACCGTTCTCTTGAAATGTTCAAAGAATTATCTTGAAATGATTATTGTTATTCTGGTCTATTTTTATCTGTGTGTTTTACTATTTCTATATGTTATTTTTCTTGTGTTCAACTATCTGTTTTAGAATGTAAGTTTAGTTTGCTTTCTGAAACCCAGTAGTGCTGGGTGCAAAATTGGTATCAGATGAACTAAAACTGATTGGAAAGAAGGAGGTAGTGTCAATAAAAACATATCTTTATTTCTATTTGTTTTCTCAAAATAATTCTAAGAACAATTCTTGGATGAACACCTCGTTATACTAGCGGTAACCTAGTATCGGCACCGTTCTCTTGAACTATTCAAAAATTATCTTCAAATGATTATTGTTATTCTTGTCTATTTTTATCTGTGTGTTTTACTATTTCTGTATGTTCTTTTTCCTGTGTTCAACTATCTGTTCTAGACTGTAAGTTTAGTTTGCATTTTGAAACCTAGTAGTCCTGGGTGCAAAATTGGTATCAGATAAACTGAAACTGATTGGAAAGATGGAGGTAGTGTCAATAAAAGCATATCTTTATTTCTATTTGTTTTCTCAAAACATATCTAAGAACAATTCTTGGATGAACACCTCGTTATACTAGCGGTAACCTAGTATCGGCACCGTTCTCTTGGTCTGTTCAAAGAATTATCTTCAAATGATTATTGTTATTCTTGTCTATTTTTATCTATGTGTTGTACTATTTCTGTATGTTCTTTCTCCTGTGTTCAACTATCTGTTCTAGATTGTAAGTTTAGTTTGCTTTCTGAAACCTAGTTGTCCTAGGGGAAAAATTGGTATCAGATGAACTGAAACTGATTTGAAAGAAGGAGGTAGTGTCAATAAAAACATATCTTTATTTCTATTTGTTTTCTCAAAACAATTCTAAGAACAATTCTTGGATGAACACCTCGTTATACTAGCGGTAACCTAGTATTGGCACTGTTCTCTTGAACTGTTCAAAGAATTATCTTCAAATGATTATTGTTATTCTTGTCTATTTTTATCTGTGTGTTTTACTATTTATGTATGTTATTTCTCTTGTGTTCAACTATCTTTTCTAGACTGTATGTTTAGTTTTTTTTCTGAAACCTATTAGTCCTGGGTGCAAAATTTGTATCAGATGAACTGAAACTGATTGGAAAGAAGGAGGTAGTGTCAATAAAAGCATATCTTTATTTTTAGTTGTTTTCTCAAAACAATTCTAAGAACAATTCTTGGATGAACACCTCGTTATACTAGCGGTAACCTAATATCGGCACCGTTCTGTTGAACTGTTCAAAGAATTATCTTCAAATGACTATTGTTATTCTTATTTATTTTTATCTGTGTGTTTTACTATTTCTGTATGTTCTTTCTCCTGTGTTCAACTATCTGCTCTAGACTGTAAGTTTAGTTTGCTTTTTGAAACCTAGTAGTCCAGAGTGCAAAATTGGTATCAGATGAACTGAAATTGATTGGAAAGATGGAGGTAGTGTCAATAAAAGCCTATCTTTATTTCAACATGTTTTCTCAAAACAATTCTAAGAACAATTCTTGGATGAACACCTCGTTATACTAGCGGTAACCTAGTATCGGCACCGTTCTCTTGAACTGTTCAAAGAATAATCTTCTAATGATTATTGTTATTCTTGTCTATTTTTATCTGTGTTTTACTATTTCTGTATGTTCTTTCTCCTGTGTTCAACTATCTGCTCTAGACTGTAAGTTTAGTTTCCTTTTTGAAACCTAGTAGTCCAGAGTGCAAAATTGGTATCAGATGAACTGAAATTGATTGGAAAGATGGAGGTAGTGTCAATAAAAGCATATCTTTATTTCTATTTGTTTTCTCAAAACAATTCTAAGAACAATTCTTGGATGAACACCTCGTTATACTAGCGGTAACCTAGTATCGGCACCGTTCTCTTTAACTGTTCAAAGAATTATCTTCAAATGATTATTGTTATTCTGGTCTATTTTTATCTGTGTGTTTTACTATTTCTGTATGTTTTTTCTCTTGTGTTCAACTATCTGTTCTAGACTGTAAGTTTAGTTTGCTTTCTGAAACCTAGTAGTCCTGGGGGCAAAATTGGTATCAGATAACTGAAACTGATTGGAAAGAAGGAGGTAGTGTCAACAAAAGCATATCTTTATTTCTATTTGTTTTGTCAAAACAATTCTAAGAACAATTCTTGGATGAACACCATGTTATACTAGCGGTAACCTAGTATCGGCACCATTCTCTTGAATTTATTAAAGAATTATCTTCAAATGATTATTGTTATTCTTGTCTATTTTTATCTGTTTGTTTTACTATTTCTATATGTTATTTTTCTTGTGTTCAACTATCTGTTCTAGAATGTAAGTTTAGTTTGCTTTCTGAAACACAGTAGTGCTGGGTGCAAAATTGGTATCGGATGAACTGAAACTGATTGGAAAGAAGGAGGTAGTGTCAATAAAAACATATCTTTATTTCTATTTGTTTTCTCAAAACAATTCTAAGAATAATTCTTGGATGAACACCTCGTTATACTAGCGGTAACCTAGTATCGGCACCGTTCTCTTGAACTGTTCAAAGAATTATCTTCAAATGATTATTGTTATTCTTGTGTATTTTTATCTTTGTGTTTTACTATTTCTGTATGTTCTTTCTCCTATGTTCAACTATCTGTTCTAGACTGTAAGTTTAGTTCGCTTTCTGAAACCCAGTAGTCCTGATTGCAAAATTGGTATCAGATGAACTGAAACTGATTGGAAAGAAGGAGGTAGTGTCAATAAAAGCATATCTTTATTTCTGTTTGTTTTCTCAAAACAATTCTAAGAACAATTCTTGGATGAACACCTCGTTATACTAGCGGTAACCTAATATCGGCACTCTTCTCTTGAACTGTTCAAAGAATTATCTTCAAATGATTATAGTTATTCTTATCTATTTTTATCTGTGTGTTTTACTATTTCTGTATGTTATTTCTCTTGTGTTCAACTATCTGTTCTAGACTGTATGTTTAGTTTTTTTTTCTGAAACCTATTAGTCCTGGGTGCAAAATTTGTATCAGATGAACTGAAACTGTTTGGAAAAAAGGAGGTAGTGTCAATAAAAGCATATCTTTATTTTTATTCGTTTTCTCAAAACAATTCTAAGAACAATTCTTGGATGAACATCTCGTTATACTAGCGGTAACCTAATATCGGCACCGTTCTCTTGAACTGTTCAAAAAATTATCTTCAAATGACTATTGTTATTCTTATTTATTTTTATCTATGTGTTTTACTATTTCTGTATGTTCTTTCTCCTGTGTTCAACTATCTGCTCTAGACTGTAAGTTTAGCTTGCTTTTTGAAACCTAGTAGTCCAGAGTGCAAAATTGGTATCAGATGAACTGAAATTGATTGGAAAGATGGAGGTAGTGTCAATAAAAGCATATCTTTATTTCAACTTGTTTTCTCAAAACAATTCTAAGAACAATTCTTGGATGAACACCTCGTTATACTAGCGGTAACCTAGTATCGGCACCGTTCTCTTGAACTGTTCAAAGAATAATCTTCTAATGATTATTGTTAATCTTGTCTATTTTTATCTGTGTGTTTTACTATTTCTGTATGTTATTTTTCGTGTGTTCAACTATCTGTTCTAGAATGTAAGTTTAGTTTGCTTTATGAAACCCAGTAGTCCTGGGTGCAAAATTGGTATCAGATGAACTGAAACTGATTGGAAAGAAGGAGGTAGTGTCAATAAAAGCATATCTTTATTTCAACATGTTTTCTCAAAACAATTCTAAGAACAATTCTTGGATGAACACCTCGTTATACTAGCGGTAACCTAGTATCGGCACCGTTCTCTTGAACTATTCAAAAATTATCTTCAAATGATTATTGTTATTCTTGTCTATTTTTATCTGTGTGTTTTACTATTTCTGTATGTTCTTTTTCCTGTGTTCAACTATCTGTTCTAGACTGTAAGTTTAGTTTGCATTTTGAAACCTAGTAGTGCTGGGTGCAAAATTGGTATCAGATAAACTGAAACTGATAGGAAAGATGGAGGTAGTGTCAATAAAAGCATATCTTTATTTCTATTTGTTTTCTCAAAACATATCTAAGAACAATTCTTGGATGAACACCTCCTTATACTAGCGGTAACCTAGTATCGGCACCGTTCTCTTGAACTGTTCAAAGAATTATCTTCAAATGATTATTGTTATTCTTGTCTATTTTTATCTGTGTGTTTTACTATTTCTGTATGTTCTTTCTCCTGTGTTCAACTATCTGTTCTAGACTGTAAGTTTAGTTTGCTTTCTGAAACCTAGTAGTCTTGGGGTCAAAATTGGTATCAGATGAACTGAAACTGATTGGAAAGAAAGAGGTAGTGTCAATAAAAGCATATCTTTATTTCTATTTGTTTTCTCAAAACAATTCTAAGAACAATTCTTGGATGAACACATCGTTATACTAGCGGTAACCTGGTATCGGCACCGTTCTCTTGAACTGTTCAAAGAATTATCTTCAAATAATGAATATTGTTATTCTTGTCTATTTTTATCTGTGTGTTTTACTATTTCTGTATGTTCTTCCTCATGTGTTCAACTATCTGTTCTTGAATTTAAGTTTAGTTTGCTTTCTGAAACCCAGTAGTGTTGGGTGCAAAATTGGTATCAGATGAACTGAAACTGATTGGAAAGAAGGACGTAGTGTCAATAAAAGCATATCTTTATTTCTATTTTTTTCTCAAAACAATTCTAAGAACAATTCTTGGATGAACACCTCGTTATACTAGCGGTAACCTAGTATCGGTACTGTTCTCTTGAACTGTTCAAAGAATTCTCTTCAAATGATTATTGTTATTCTTGTCTATTTTTATCTGTGTGTTTTACTATTTCTGTATGTTCTTTCTCCTGTGTTCAACTATCTGCTATAGACTGTAAGTTTAGTTTGCTTTTTGAAACTTAGTAGTCAAGAATGCAAAATTGGTATCAGATGAACTGAAATTGATTGGAAAGAAAGAGGTAGTGTCAATAAAAGCATATCTTTATTTCTATTTGTTTTCTCAAAACAATTCTAAGAACAATTCTTGGATGAACACCTCGTTATACTAGCGGTAACCTAGTATCGGCACCGTTCTGTTGTACTATTCAAAAATTATCTTCAAATGATTATTGTTATTCTTGTCTATTTTTATCTGTGTGTTTTACTATTTCTGTATGTTCTTTTTCCTGTGTTCAACTATCTGTTCTGGACTGTAAGTTTAGTTTGCATTTTGAAACCTAGTAGTCCTGAGTGCAAAATTGGTATCAGATAAACTGAAACTGATTGGAAAGATGGAGGTAGTTTCAATAAAAGCATATCTTTATTTCTATTTGTTTTCTCAAAACATATCTAAGAACAATTCTTGGATGAACACCTCGTTATACTAACGGTAACCTAGTATCGGCACCGTTCTCTTGAATTTATCAAAGAATTATCTTCAAATGATTATTGTTATTCTTGTCTATTTTTATCTGTTTGTTTTACTATTTCTGTATCTTCTTCCTCATGTGTTCAACTATCTGCTCTAGACTGTATGTTTAGTTTGCTTTTTGAAACCTAGTAGTCCTGGGTGAAAAATTGGTATCAGATGAACTGAAATTGATTGGAAAGATGGAGGTAGTGTCAATAAAAGCATATCTTTATTTCTATTTGTTTTCTCAAAACAATTCTAAGAACAATTCTTGGATGAACACCTCGTTATACTAGCGGTAACCTAGTATCGGCACCGTTCTCTTGAACTGTTCAAAGAATTATCTTCAAATGATTAATTTTATTCTTGTCTATTTTTATCTGTGTGTTTTACTATTTCTGTATGTTCTTTCTCCTGTGTTCAACTATCTGTTCTAGACTGTAAGTTTAGTTTGCTTTCTGAAACCTAGTAGTCCTAGTGGCAAAATTGGTATCAGATGAACTGAAACTAATTGGAAAGAAGGAAGTAGTGTCAACAAAAGCATATCTTTATTTCTATTTGTTTTGTCAAAACAATTCTAAGAACAATTCTTGGATGAACACCTCGTTATACTAGCGGTAACCTAGTATCGGCACCGTTCTCTTGAATTTATCAAAGAATTATCTTCAAATGATTATTGTTATTCTTGTCTATTTTTATCTGTGTGTTTTACTATTTCTATATGTTATTTTTCTTGTGTTCAACTATCTGTTCTACAATGTAAGTTTAGTTTGCTTTCTGAAACCCAGTAGTGCCGGGTGCAAAATTGGTATCAGATGAACTAAAACTGATTGGAAAGAAGGAGGTAGTGTCAATAAAAACATATATTTATTTCTATTTGTTTTCTCAAAACAATTCTAAGAACAATTCTTGGATGAACACCTCGTTATACTAGCGGTAACCTAGTATCGGCACCGTTCTCTTGAACTATTCAAAAATTATCTTCAAATGATTATTGTTATTCTTGTCTATTTTTATCTGTGTGTTTTACTATTTCTGTATGTTCTTTTTCCTGTGTTCAACTATCTGTTCTAGACTGTAAGTTTAGTTTGCATTTTGAAACCTAGTAGTGCTGGGTGCAAAATTGGTATCAGATAAACTGAAACTGATAGGAAAGATGGAGGTAGTGTCAATAAAAGCATATCTTTATTTCTATTTGTTTTCTCAAAACATATCTAAGAACAATTCTTGGATGAACACCTCCTTATACTAGCGGTAACCTAGTATCGGCACCGTTCTCTTGAACTGTTCAAAGAATTATCTTCAAATGATTATTGTTATTCTTGTCTATTTTTATCTGTGTGTTTTACTATTTCTGTATGTTCTTTCTCCTGTGTTCAACTATCTGTTCTAGACTGTAAGTTTAGTTTGCTTTCTGAAACCTAATAGTCTTGGGGTCAAAATTGGTATCAGATGAACTGAAACTGATTGGAAAGAAAGAGGTAGTGTCAATAAAAGCATATCTTTATTTCTATTTGTTTTCTCAAAACAATTCTAAGAACAATTCTTGGATGAACACATCGTTATACTAGCGGTAACCTGGTATCGGCACCGTTCTCTTGAACTGTTCAAAGAATTATCTTCAAATAATGAATATTGTTATTCTTGTCTATTTTTATCTGTGTGTTTTACTATTTCTGTATGTTCTTCCTCATGTGTTCAACTATCTGTTCTTGAATTTAAGTTTAGTTTGCTTTCTGAAACCCAGTAGTGTTGGGTGCAAAATTGGTATCAGATGAACTGAAACTGATTGGAAAGAAGGACGTAGTGTCAATAAAAGCATATCTTTATTTCTATTTTTTTCTCAAAACAATTCTAAGAACAATTCTTGGATGAACACCTCGTTATACTAGCGGTAACCTAGTATCGGTACTGTTCTCTTGAATTGTTCAAAGAATTCTCTTCAAATGATTATTGTTATTCTTGTCTATTTTTATCTGTGTGTTTTACTATTTCTGTATGTTCTTTCTCCTGTGTTCAACTATCTGCTCTAGACTGTAAGTTTAGTTTGCTTTTTGAAACCTAGTAGTCAAGAATGCAAAATTGGTATCAGATGAACTGAAATTGATTGGAAAGAAGGAGGTAGTGTCAATAAAAGCATATCTTTATTTCTATTTGTTTTCTCAAAACAATTCTAAGAACAATTCTTGGATGAACACCTCGTTATACTAGCGGTAACCTAGTATCGGCACCGTTCTGTTGTACTATTCAAAAATTATCTTCAAATGATTATTGTTATTCTTGTCTATTTTTATCTGTGTGTTTTACTATTTCTGTATGTTCTTTTTCCTGTGTTCAACTATCTGTTCTGGACTGTAAGTTTAGTTTGCATTTTGAAACCTAGTAGTCCTGAGTGCAAAATTGGTATCAGATAAACTGAAACTGATTGGAAAGATGGAGGTAGTTTCAATAAAAGCATATCTTTATTTCTATTTGTTTTCTCAAAACATATCTAAGAACAATTCTTGGATGAACACCTCGTTATACTAACGGTAACCTAGTATCGGCACCGTTCTCTTGAATTTATCAAAGAATTATCTTCAAATGATTATTGTTATTCTTGTCTATTTTTATCTGTTTGTTTTACTATTTCTGTATCTTCTTCCTCATGTGTTCAACTATCTGCTCTAGACTGTATGTTTAGTTTGCTTTTTGAAACCTAGTAGTCCTGGGTGAAAAATTGGTATCAGATGAACTGAAATTGATTGGAAAGATGGAGGTAGTGTCAATAAAAGCGTATCTTTATTTCTATTTGTTTTCTCAAAACAATTCTAAGAACAATTCTTGGATGAACACCTCGTTATACTAGCGGTAACCTAGTATCGGCACCGTTCTCTTGAACTGTTCAAAGAATTATCTTCAAATGATTAATTTTATTCTTGTCTATTTTTATCTGTGTGTTTTACTATTTCTGTATGTTCTTTCTCCTGTGTTCAACTATCTGTTCTAGACTGTAAGTTTAGTTTGCTTTCTGAAACCTAGTAGTCCTAGTGGCAAAATTGGTATCAGATGAACTGAAACTAATTGGAAAGAAGGAAGTAGTGTCAACAAAAGCATATCTTTATTTCTATTTGTTTTGTCAAAACAATTCTAAGAACAATTCTTGGATGAACACCTCGTTATACTAGCGGTAACCTAGTATCGGCACCGTTCTCTTGAATTTATCAAAGAATTATCTTCAAATGATTATTGTTATTCTTGTCTATTTTTATCTGTGTGTTTTACTATTTCTATATGTTATTTTTCTTGTGTTCAACTATCTGTTCTAGAATGTAAGTTTAGTTTGCTTTCTGAAACCCAGTAGTGCCGGGTGCAAAATTGGTATCAGATGAACTAAAACTGATTGGAAAGAAGGAGGTAGTGTCAATAAAAACATATATTTATTTCTATTTGTTTTCTCAAAACAATTCTAAGAACAATTCTTGGATGAACACCTCGTTATACTAGCGGTAACCTAGTATCGGCACCGTTCTCTTGAACTATTCAAAAATTATCTTCAAATGATTATTGTTATTCTTGTCTATTTTTATCTGTGTGTTTTACTATTTCTGTATATTCTTTTTCCTGTGTTCGACTATCTGTTCTAGACTGTAAGTTTAGTTTGCATTTTGAAACCTAGTAGTGCTTGGTGCAAAATTGGTATCAGATAAACTGAAACTGATTGGAAAGATGGAGGTAGTGTCAATAAAAGCATATCTTTATTTCTATTTGTTTTCTCAAAACATATCTAAGAACAATTCTTGGATGAACACCTCGTTATACTAGCGGTAACCTAGTATCGGCACCGTTCTCTTGAACTGTTCAAAGAATTATCTTCAAATGATTATTGTTATTCTTGTCTATTTTTATCTGTGTGTTTACTATTTCTGTATGTTCTTTCTCCTGTGTTCAACTATCTATTCTAGACTGTAAGTTTAGTTTGCATTCTGAAACCTAGTAGTCTTGGGGTCAAAATTGGTATCAGATGAACTGAAACTGATTGGAAAGAAAGAGGTAGTGTCAATAAAAGCATATCTTTATTTCTATTTGTTTTCTCAAAACAATTCTAAGAACAATTCTTGGATGAACACCTCGTTATACTAGCGGTAACCTGGTATCGGCACCGTTCTCTTGAACTGTTCAAAGAATTATCTTCAAATAATGAATATTGTTATTCTTATTTATTTTTATCTGTGTGTTTTACTATTTCTGTATGTTCTTTCTCCTGTGTTCAACTATCTGCTCTAGACTGTAAGTTTAGTTTGCTTTTTGAAACCTAGTAGTCCTGGGTGAAAAATTGGTATCAGATAAACTGAAATTGATTGGAAAGATGGAGGTAGTGTCAATAAAAGCATATCTTTATTTCTATTTGTTTTCTCAAAACAATTCTAAGAACAATTCTTGGATGAACACCTCGTTATACTAGCGGTAACCTAGTATCGGCACCGTTCTCTTGAACTGTTCAAAGAATTATCTTCAAATGATTATTGTTATTCTTGTCTATTTTTATCTGTGTGTTTTACTATTTCTGTATGTTCTTCCTCATGTGTTCAACTATCTGTTCTAGAATTTAAGTTTAGTTTGCTTTCTGAAACCCAGTAGTGTTGGGTGCAAAATTGGTATCAGATGAACTGAAACTAATTGGAAAGAAGGAGGTAGTGTCAATAAAAGCATATCTTTATTTCTATTTGTTTTCTCAAGACAATTCTAAGAACAATTCTTGGATGAACACCTCGTTATACTAGCGGTAACCTATTATCGGTACTGTTCTCTTGAACTGTTCAAAGAATTCTCTTCAAATGATTATTGTTATTCTTGTCTATTTTTATCTGTGTGTTTACTATTTCTGTATGTTCTTTCTCCTGTGTTCAACTATCTATTCTAGACTGTAAGTTTAGTTTGCATTCTGAAACCTAGTAGTCTTGGGGTCAAAATTGGTATCAGATGAACTGAAACTGATTGGAAAGAAAGAGGTAGTGTCAATAAAAGCATATCTTTATTTCTATTTGTTTTCTCAAAACAATTCTAAGAACAATTCTTGGATGAACACCTCGTTATACTAGCGGTAACCTGGTATCGGCACCGTTCTCTTGAACTGTTCAAAGAATTATCTTCAAATAATGAATATTGTTATTCTTATTTATTTTTATCTGTGTGTTTTACTATTTCTGTATGTTCTTTCTCCTGTGTTCAACTATCTGCTCTAGACTGTAAGTTTAGTTTGCTTTTTGAAACCTAGTAGTCCTGGGTGAAAAATTGGTATCAGATAAACTGAAATTGATTGGAAAGATGGAGGTAGTGTCAATAAAAGCATATCTTTATTTCTATTTGTTTTCTCAAAACAATTCTAAGAACAATTCTTGGATGAACACCTCGTTATACTAGCGGTAACCTAGTATCGGCACCGTTCTCTTGAACTGTTCAAAGAATTATCTTCAAATGATTATTGTTATTCTTGTCTATTTTTATCTGTGTGTTTTACTATTTCTGTATGTTCTTCCTCATGTGTTCAACTATCTGTTCTAGAATTTAAGTTTAGTTTGCTTTCTGAAACCCAGTAGTGTTGGGTGCAAAATTGGTATCAGATGAACTGAAACTAATTGGAAAGAAGGAGGTAGTGTCAATAAAAGCATATCTTTATTTCTATTTGTTTTCTCAAGACAATTCTAAGAACAATTCTTGGATGAACACCTCGTTATACTAGCGGTAACCTATTATCGGTACTGTTCTCTTGAACTGTTCAAAGAATTCTCTTCAAATGATTATTGTTATTCTTGTCTATTTTTATCTGTGTGTTTTACTATTTCTGTATGTTCTTTCTCCTGTGTTCAACTATCTGCTCTAGACTGTAAGTTTAGTTTGCTTTTTGAAACCTAGTAGTCAAGAGTGCAAAATTGGTATCAGATGAACTGAAATTTATTGGAAAGATGGAGGTAGTGTCAATAAAAGCATATCTTTATTTCAACATGTTTTCTCAAAACAATTCTAAGAACAATTCTTGGATGAACACCTCGTTATACTAGCGGTAACCTAGTATCGACACCGTTCTCTTGAACTGTTCAAAGAATAATCTTCTAATGATTAGTGTTAATCTTGTCTATTTTTATCTGTGTGTTTTACTATTTCTGTATTTTATTTTTCGTGTGTTCAACTATCTGTTCTAGAATGTAAGTTTAGTTTGCTTTCTGAAACCCAGTAGTCCTGGGTGCAAAATTGGTATCAGATGAACTGAAACTGATTGGAAAGAAGGAGGTAGTGTCAATAAAAACATATCTTTATTTCTATTTGTTTTCTCAAAACAATTCTAAGAACAATTCTTGGATGAACACCTCGTTATACTAGCGGTAACCTAGTATCGGCACCGTTCTCTTGAACTGTTCAAAGAGTTATCTTCAAATGATTATTGTTATTCTTGTCTATTTTTATCAGTGTGTTTTACTATTTCTGTATGTTATTTCTCTTGTGTTCAACTATCTGTTCTAGACTGTAAGTTTAGTTTGCTTTCTGAAATATTTATGTCCTGGGTGCAAAATTGGTATCAGATGAACCGAAACTGATTGGAAAGAAGGAGGTAGTGTCAATAAAAGCATATCTTTATTTCTATTTGTTTTCTCAAAACAATTCTAAGAACAATTCTTGGATGAACACCTCGTTATACTAGCGGTAACCTAGTATCGACACCGTTCTGTTGTATTATTCAAAAATTATCTTCAAATGATTATTGTTATTCTTGTCTATTTTAATCTGTGTGTTTTACTATTTCTGTATGTTCTTTTTCCTGTGTTCAACTATCTGTTCTAGACTGTAAGTTTAGTTTGCTTTCTGAAACCTACTAGTCCTGAGGGCAAAATTGGTATCAGATGAACTGAAACTGATTGGAAAGATGGAGGTAGTGTCAATAAAAGCATATCTTTATTTCTATTTGTTTTCTCAAAACATATCTAAGAACAATTCTTGGATGAACACCTCGTTATACTAGCGGTAACCTAGTATCGGCACCGTTCTCTTGAATTTATCAAAGAATTATCTTCAAATGATTATTGTTATTCTTGTCTATTTTTATCTGTGTGTTTTACTATTTCTATATGTTATTTTTCTTGTGTTCAACTATCTGTTCTAGAATGTAAGTTTAGTTTGCTTTCTGAAACCCAGTAGTGCTGGGTGCAAAATTGGTATCAGATGAACTGAAATTGATTGGAAAGAAGGAGGTAGTGTCAATAAAAACATATCTTTATTTCTATTTGTTTTCTCAAAACAATTCTAAGAACAATTCTTGGATGAACACCTCGTTATACTAGCGGTAACCTAGTATCGGCACCGTTATCTTGAACTGTTCAAAGAATTATCTTCAAATTACTATTGTTATTCTTATTTATTTTTATCTGTTTGTTACTATTTCTGTATGTTCTTCCTCCTGTGTTCAACTATTTGCTCTAGACTGTAAGTTTAGTTTGCTTTTTGAAACCTAGTAGTCCTGGGTGCAAAATTGGTATCAAATGAACTGAAATTGATTGGAAAGATGGAGGTAGTGTCAATAAAAGCATATCTTTATTTCTATTTGTTTTCTCAAAACAATTCTAAGAACAATTCTTGGATGAACACCTCGTTATACTAGAGGTAACCTAGTATCGGCACCGTTCTCTTGAACTGTTCAAAGAATTATCTTCAAATGATTAATTTTATTCTTGTCTATTTTTATCTGTGTGTTTTACTATTTCTGTATGTTCTTTCTCCTGTGTTCAACTATCTGTTCTAGACTGTAAGTTTAGTTTGCTTTCTGAAACCTAGTAGTCCTAGTGGCAAAATTGGTATCAGATGAACTGAAACTAATTGGAAAGAAGGAGGTAGTGTCAATAAAAGCATATCTTTATTTCTATTTGTTTTCTCAAAACAATTCTAAGAACTATTCTTGGATGAACACCACGTTATACTAGCGGTAACCTAGTATCGGCACTGTTCTCTTGAACTGTTCAAAGAATTATCTTCAAATGATTATTGTTATTCTTGTCTATTTTTATCTGTGTGTTTCACTATTTCTATATGTTATTTTTCTTGTGTTCAACTATCTGTTCTAGAATGTAAGTTTAGTTTGCTTTCTGAAACCAGTAGTGCTGGGTGCAAAATTGGTATCAGATGAACAGAAACTGATTGGAAAGAAGGAGGTAGTGTCAATAAAAGCATATCTTTATTTCTATTTGTTTTCTCAAAACAATTCTAAGAACAATTCCTGGATGAACACCTCGTTATACTAGCGGTAACCTAGTATCGGCACCGTTCTCTTGAACTATTCAATGAATTATCTTCAAATGATTATTGTTATTCTTGTCTTTTTTAATCTGTGTGTTTTACTATTTCTGTATGTTCTTCCTCATGTGTTCAACTATCTGTTCTAGAATTTAAGTTTAGTTTGCTTTCTGAAACCCAGTAGTGTTGGGTGCAAAATTGGTATCAGATGAACTGAAACTGATTGGAAAGAAGGAGGTAGTGTCAATAAAAGCATATCTTTATTTCTATTTGTTTTCTCAAAACAATTCTAAGAACAATTCTTGGATGAACACCTCGTTATACTAGCGGTAACCTAGTATCGGCACTGTTCTCTTGAACTGTTCAAAGAATTATCTTCAAATGATTATTGTTATTCTTGTCTATTTTTATCTGTGTGTTTTACTATTTCTATATGTTATTTTTCTTGTGTTCAACTATCTGTTCTAGAATGTAAGTTTAGTTTGCTTTCTGAAACCCAGTAGTGCTGGGTGCAAAATTGGTATCAGATGAACTGAAACTGATTGGAAAGAAGGAGGTAGTGTCAATAAAAGCATATCTTTATTTCTATTTGTTTTCTCAAAACAATTCTAAGAACAATTCTTGGATGAACACCTCGTTATACTAGCGGTAACCTAGTATCGGCACCGTTCTCTTGAACTGTTCAAAGAATTATCTTCAAAAGATTATTGTTATTCTTGTCTATTTTTATCTGTGTGTTTTACTATTTCTGTATGTTTTTTCTCCTGTGTTCAACTATCTGTTCTAGACTGTAAGTTTAGTTTGCTTTCTGAAACCAGTAGTGCTGGGTGCAAAATTGGTATCAGATGAACAGAAACTGATTGGAAAGAAGGAGGTAGTGTCAATAAAAGCATATCTTTATTTCTATTTGTTTTCTCAAAACAATTCTAAGAACAATTCCTGGATGAACACCTCGTTATACTAGCGGTAACCTAGTATCGGCACCGTTCTCTTGAACTATTCAATGAATTATCTTCAAATGATTATTGTTATTCTTGTCTTTTTTAATCTGTGTGTTTTACTATTTCTGTATGTTCTTCCTCATGTGTTCAACTATCTGTTCTAGAATTTAAGTTTAGTTTGCTTTCTGAAACCCAGTAGTGTTGGGTGCAAAATTGGTATCAGATGAACTGAAACTGATTGGAAAGAAGGAGGTAGTGTCAATAAAAGCATATCTTTATTTCTATTTGTTTTCTCAAAACAATTCTAAGAACAATTCTTGGATGAACACCTCGTTATACTAGCGGTAACCTAGTATCGGCACTGTTCTCTTGAACTGTTCAAAGAATTATCTTCAAATGATTATTGTTATTCTTGTCTATTTTTATCTGTGTGTTTTACTATTTCTATATGTTATTTTTCTTGTGTTCAACTATCTGTTCTAGAATGTAAGTTTAGTTTGCTTTCTGAAACCCAGTAGTGCTGGGTGCAAAATTGGTATCAGATGAACTGAAACTGATTGGAAAGAAGGAGGTAGTGTCAATAAAAGCATATCTTTATTTCTATTTGTTTTCTCAAAACAATTCTAAGAACAATTCTTGGATGAACACCTCGTTATACTAGCGGTAACCTAGTATCGGCACCGTTCTCTTGAACTGTTCAAAGAATTATCTTCAAAAGATTATTGTTATTCTTGTCTATTTTTATCTGTGTGTTTTACTATTTCTGTATGTTTTTTCTCCTGTGTTCAACTATCTGTTCTAGACTGTAAGTTTAGTTTGCTTTCTGAAACCTAGTAGTCCTGGGGGCAAAATTGGTATCAGATGAACTGAAACTGATTGGAAAGAAGGAGGTAGTGTCAATAAAAGCGTATCTTTATTTCTTTTTGTTTTCTCAAAACAATTCTAAGAATAATTCTTGGATGAACACCTCGTTATACTAGCGGTAACCTGGTATCGGCACCGTTCACTTGAACTGTTCAAAGAATTATCTTCAAATAATGACTATTGTTATTCTTATTTATTTTTATCTGTGTGTTTTACTATTTCTTTATGTTCTTTCTCCTGTGTTCAACTATCTGCTCTAGACTGTAAGTTTAGTTTGCTTTTTGAAACCTAGTAGTCCTGGGTGCAAAATTGGTATCAGATAAACTGAAATTGATTGGAAAGATGGAGGTAGTGTCAATAAAAGCATATCTTTATTTCTATTTGTTTTCGCAAAACAATTCTAAGAACAATTCTTGGATGAACACCTCGTTATACTAGCGGTAACCTAGTATCGGCACCGTTCTCTTGAACTGTTCAAAGAATTATCTTCAAATGATTATTGTTATTCTTGTCTATTTTTATCTGTGTGTTTTACTATTTCTGTATGTTCTTCCTCCTCTGTTCAACTATCTGTTCTAGAATGTAAGTTTAGTTTGCTTTCTGAAATCCAGTAGTGCTCGGTGCAAAATTGGTATCAGATGAACTGAAACTGATTGGAAAGAAGGAGGTAGTGTCAATAAAAACATATCTTTATTTCTATTTGTTTTCTCAAAACAATTCTAAGAACAATTCTTGGATGAACACCTCGTTATACTAGCGGTAACCTAGTATCGGCACCGTTCTCTTGAACTATTTAAAGAATTATCTTCAAATGATTATTGTTATTCTTGTCTATTTTTATCAGTGTGTTTTACTATTTCTGTATGTTCTTTCTCCTGTGTTCAACTATCTGTTCTAAACTGTAAATTTAGTTTGCTTTCTGAAACCTAGTAGTCCTGGGTGCAAAATTGGTATCAGATGAACTGAAACTGATTGGAAAGAAGGAGGTAGTGTCAATAAAAGCATATCTTTATTTCTATTTGTTTTCTCAAAACAATTATAAGAACAATTCTTGGATGAACACCTCGTTATACTAGCGGTAACCTAATATCGGCACTGTTCTCTTGATCTGTTCAAAGAATTATCTTCAAATGATTATTGTTATTTTTGTCTATTTTTATCTGTGTGTTTTACTATTTCTGTATGTTATTTCTCTTGTGTTCAACTATCTGTTCTAGACTGTATGTTTAGTTTTCTTTCTGAAACCTAGTAGTCTTGGGGGCAAAATTGGTATCAGATGAACTGAAACTGATTGGAAAGAAGGAGGTAGTGTCAATAAAGGCATATCTTTATTTCTGTTTGTTTTCTCAAAACAATTCTAAGAATAATTCTTGGATGAACACCTCGTTATACTAGCGGTAACCTGGTATCGGCACCGTTCACTTGAACTGTTCAAAGAATTATCTTCAAATAATGATTATTGTTATTCTTATTTATTTTTATCTGTGTGTTTTACTATTTCTTTATGTTCTTTCTCCTGTGTTCAACTATCTGCTCTAGACTGTAAGTTTAGTTTGCTTTTTGAAACCTAGTAGTCCTGGGTGCAAAATTGGTATCAGATAAACTGAAATTGATTGGAAAGATGGAGGTAGTGTCAATAAAAGCATATCTTTATTTCTATTTGTTTTCGCAAAACAATTCTAAGAACAATTCTTGGATGAACACCTCGTTATACTAGCGGTAACCTAGTATCGGCACCGTTCTCTTGAACTGTTCAAAGAATTATCTTCAAATGATTATTGTTATTCTTGTCTATTTTTATCTGTGTGTTTTACTATTTCTGTATGTTCTTCCTCCTCTGTTCAACTATCTGTTCTAGAATGTAAGTTTAGTTTGCTTTCTGAAATCCAGTAGTGCTCGGTGCAAAATTGGTATCAGATGAACTGAAACTGATTGGAAAGAAGGAGGTAGTGTCAATAAAAACATATCTTTATTTCTATTTGTTTTCTCAAAACAATTCTAAGAACAACTCTTGGATGAACACCTCGTTATACTAGCGGTAACCTAGTATCGGCACCGTTCTCTTGAACTATTTAAAGAATTATCTTCAAATGATTATTGTTATTCTTGTCTATTTTTATCAGTGTGTTTTACTATTTCTGTATGTTCTTTCTCCTGTGTTCAACTATCTGTTCTAAACTGTAAATTTAGTTTGCTTTCTGAAACCTAGTAGTCCTGGGTGCAAAATTGGTATCAGATGAACTGAAACTGATTGGAAAGAAGGAGGTAGTGTCAATAAAAGCATATCTTTATTTTTATTTGTTTTCTCAAAACAATTATAAGAACAATTCTTGGATGAACACCTCGTTATACTAGCGGTAACCTAATATCGGCACTGTTCTCTTGATCTGTTCAAAGAATTATCTTCAAATGATTATTGTTATTTTTGTCTATTTTTATCTGTGTGTTTTACTATTTCTGTATGTTATTTCTCTTGTGTTCAACTATCTGTTCTAGACTGTATGTTTAGTTTTCTTTCTGAAACCTAGTAGTCTTGGGTGCAAAATTGGTATCTGATGAACTGAAACTGATTGGAAAGAAGGAGGTAGTGTCAATAAAAACATATCTTTATTTCTATTTGTTTTCTCAAAACAATTCTAAGAACAATTCTTGGATGAACACCTCGTTATACTAGCGGTAACCTAGTATCGGCACCGTTCTCTTGAACTGTTCAAAGAGTTATCTTCAAATGATTATTGTTATTCTTGTCTATTTTTATCAGTGTGTTTTACTATTTCTGTATGTTATTTCTCTTGTGTTCAACTATCTGTTCTAGACTGTAAGTTTAGTTTGCTTTCTGAAATATTTATGTCCTGGGTGCAAAATTGGTATCAGATGAACCGAAACTGATTGGAAAGAAGGAGGTAGTGTCAATAAAAGCATATCTTTATTTCTATTTGTTTTCTCAAAACAATTCTTGGATGAACACCTCGTTATACTAGCGGTAACCTAGTATCGACACCGTTCTGTTGTATTATCCAAAAATTATCTTCAAATGATTATTGTTATTCTTGTCTATTTTTATCTGTGTGTTTTACTATTTCTGTATGTTCTTTCTCCTGTGTTCAACTATCTGCTCTAGACTGTAAGTTTAGTTTGCTTTCTGAAACCTACTAGTCCTGAGGGCAAAATTGGTATCAGATGAACTGAAACTGATTGGAAAGATGGAGGTAGTGTCAATAAAAGCATATCTTTATTTCAACATGTTTTCTCAAAACAATTCTAAGAACAATTCTTGGATGAACACCTCGTTATACTAGCGGTAACCTAGTATCGACACCGTTCTCTTGAACTGTTCAAAGAATAATCTTCTAATGATTAGTGTTAATCTTGTCTATTTTTATCTGTGTGTTTTACTATTTCTGTATTTTATTTTTCGTGTGTTCAACTATCTGTTCTAGAATGTAAGTTTAGTTTGCTTTCTGAAACCCAGTAGTCCTGGGTGCAAAATTGGTATCAGATGAACTGAAACTGATTGGAAAGAAGGAGGTAGTGTCAATAAAAACATATCTTTATTTCTATTTGTTTTCTCAAAACAATTCTAAGAACAATTCTTGGATGAACACCTCGTTATACTAGCGGTAACCTAGTATCGGCACCGTTCTCTTGAACTGTTCAAAGAGTTATCTTCAAATGATTATTGTTATTCTTGTCTATTTTTATCAGTGTGTTTTACTATTTCTGTATGTTATTTCTCTTGTGTTCAACTATCTGTTCTAGACTGTAAGTTTAGTTTGCTTTCTGAAATATTTATGTCCTGGGTGCAAAATTGGTATCAGATGAACCGAAACTGATTG
This sequence comes from Berberis vulgaris, assembly GCA_963556465.1. NCBI lineage: Eukaryota > Viridiplantae > Streptophyta > Magnoliopsida > Ranunculales > Berberidaceae > Berberis > Berberis vulgaris. Next base: position 28,608,015 of record OY747136.1, on the reverse strand, counting down.
GAAAGAAGGAGGTAGTGTCAATAAAAGCATATCTTTATTTCTATTTGTTTTCTCAAAACAATTCTAAGAACAATTCTTGGATGAACACCTCGTTATACTAGCGGTAACCTAGTATCGACACCGTTCTGTTGTATTATTCAAAAATTATCTTCAAATGATTATTGTTATTCTTGTCTATTTTAATCTGTGTGTTTTACTATTTCTGTATGTTCTTTTTCCTGTGTTCAACTATCTGTTCTAGACTGTAAGTTTAGTTTGCTTTCTGAAACCTACTAGTCCTGAGGGCAAAATTGGTATCAGATGAACTGAAACTGATTGGAAAGATGGAGGTAGTGTCAATAAAAGCATATCTTTATTTCTATTTGTTTTCTCAAAACATATCTAAGAACAATTCTTGGATGAACACCTCGTTATACTAGCGGTAACCTAGTATCGGCACCGTTCTCTTGAATTTATCAAAGAATTATCTTCAAATGATTATTGTTATTCTTGTCTATTTTTATCTGTGTGTTTTACTATTTCTATATGTTATTTTTCTTGTGTTCAACTATCTGTTCTAGAATGTAAGTTTAGTTTGCTTTCTGAAACCCAGTAGTGCTGGGTGCAAAATTGGTATCAGATGAACTGAAATTGATTGGAAAGAAGGAGGTAGTGTCAATAAAAACATATCTTTATTTCTATTTGTTTTCTCAAAACAATTCTAAGAACAATTCTTGGATGAACACCTCGTTATACTAGCGGTAACCTAGTATCGGCACCGTTATCTTGAACTGTTCAAAGAATTATCTTCAAATTACTATTGTTATTCTTATTTATTTTTATCTGTTTGTTACTATTTCTGTATGTTCTTCCTCCTGTGTTCAACTATTTGCTCTAGACTGTAAGTTTAGTTTGCTTTTTGAAACCTAGTAGTCCTGGGTGCAAAATTGGTATCAAATGAACTGAAATTGATTGGAAAGATGGAGGTAGTGTCAATAAAAGCATATCTTTATTTCTATTTGTTTTCTCAAAACAATTCTAAGAACAATTCTTGGATGAACACCTCGTTATACTAGAGGTAACCTAGTATCGGCACCGTTCTCTTGAACTGTTCAAAGAATTATCTTCAAATGATTAATTTTATTCTTGTCTATTTTTATCTGTGTGTTTTACTATTTCTGTATGTTCTTTCTCCTGTGTTCAACTATCTGTTCTAGACTGTAAGTTTAGTTTGCTTTCTGAAACCTAGTAGTCCTAGTGGCAAAATTGGTATCAGATGAACTGAAACTAATTGGAAAGAAGGAGGTAGTGTCAATAAAAGCATATCTTTATTTCTATTTGTTTTCTCAAAACAATTCTAAGAACTATTCTTGGATGAACACCACGTTATACTAGCGGTAACCTAGTATCGGCACTGTTCTCTTGAACTGTTCAAAGAATTATCTTCAAATGATTATTGTTATTCTTGTCTATTTTTATCTGTGTGTTTCACTATTTCTATATGTTATTTTTCTTGTGTTCAACTATCTGTTCTAGAATGTAAGTTTAGTTTGCTTTCTGAAACCAGTAGTGCTGGGTGCAAAATTGGTATCAGATGAACAGAAACTGATTGGAAAGAAGGAGGTAGTGTCAATAAAAGCATATCTTTATTTCTATTTGTTTTCTCAAAACAATTCTAAGAACAATTCCTGGATGAACACCTCGTTATACTAGCGGTAACCTAGTATCGGCACCGTTCTCTTGAACTATTCAATGAATTATCTTCAAATGATTATTGTTATTCTTGTCTTTTTTAATCTGTGTGTTTTACTATTTCTGTATGTTCTTCCTCATGTGTTCAACTATCTGTTCTAGAATTTAAGTTTAGTTTGCTTTCTGAAACCCAGTAGTGTTGGGTGCAAAATTGGTATCAGATGAACTGAAACTGATTGGAAAGAAGGAGGTAGTGTCAATAAAAGCATATCTTTATTTCTATTTGTTTTCTCAAAACAATTCTAAGAACAATTCTTGGATGAACACCTCGTTATACTAGCGGTAACCTAGTATCGGCACTGTTCTCTTGAACTGTTCAAAGAATTATCTTCAAATGATTATTGTTATTCTTGTCTATTTTTATCTGTGTGTTTTACTATTTCTATATGTTATTTTTCTTGTGTTCAACTATCTGTTCTAGAATGTAAGTTTAGTTTGCTTTCTGAAACCCAGTAGTGCTGGGTGCAAAATTGGTATCAGATGAACTGAAACTGATTGGAAAGAAGGAGGTAGTGTCAATAAAAGCATATCTTTATTTCTATTTGTTTTCTCAAAACAATTCTAAGAACAATTCTTGGATGAACACCTCGTTATACTAGCGGTAACCTAGTATCGGCACCGTTCTCTTGAACTGTTCAAAGAATTATCTTCAAAAGATTATTGTTATTCTTGTCTATTTTTATCTGTGTGTTTTACTATTTCTGTATGTTTTTTCTCCTGTGTTCAACTATCTGTTCTAGACTGTAAGTTTAGTTTGCTTTCTGAAACCAGTAGTGCTGGGTGCAAAATTGGTATCAGATGAACAGAAACTGATTGGAAAGAAGGAGGTAGTGTCAATAAAAGCATATCTTTATTTCTATTTGTTTTCTCAAAACAATTCTAAGAACAATTCCTGGATGAACACCTCGTTATACTAGCGGTAACCTAGTATCGGCACCGTTCTCTTGAACTATTCAATGAATTATCTTCAAATGATTATTGTTATTCTTGTCTTTTTTAATCTGTGTGTTTTACTATTTCTGTATGTTCTTCCTCATGTGTTCAACTATCTGTTCTAGAATTTAAGTTTAGTTTGCTTTCTGAAACCCAGTAGTGTTGGGTGCAAAATTGGTATCAGATGAACTGAAACTGATTGGAAAGAAGGAGGTAGTGTCAATAAAAGCATATCTTTATTTCTATTTGTTTTCTCAAAACAATTCTAAGAACAATTCTTGGATGAACACCTCGTTATACTAGCGGTAACCTAGTATCGGCACTGTTCTCTTGAACTGTTCAAAGAATTATCTTCAAATGATTATTGTTATTCTTGTCTATTTTTATCTGTGTGTTTTACTATTTCTATATGTTATTTTTCTTGTGTTCAACTATCTGTTCTAGAATGTAAGTTTAGTTTGCTTTCTGAAACCCAGTAGTGCTGGGTGCAAAATTGGTATCAGATGAACTGAAACTGATTGGAAAGAAGGAGGTAGTGTCAATAAAAGCATATCTTTATTTCTATTTGTTTTCTCAAAACAATTCTAAGAACAATTCTTGGATGAACACCTCGTTATACTAGCGGTAACCTAGTATCGGCACCGTTCTCTTGAACTGTTCAAAGAATTATCTTCAAAAGATTATTGTTATTCTTGTCTATTTTTATCTGTGTGTTTTACTATTTCTGTATGTTTTTTCTCCTGTGTTCAACTATCTGTTCTAGACTGTAAGTTTAGTTTGCTTTCTGAAACCTAGTAGTCCTGGGGGCAAAATTGGTATCAGATGAACTGAAACTGATTGGAAAGAAGGAGGTAGTGTCAATAAAAGCGTATCTTTATTTCTTTTTGTTTTCTCAAAACAATTCTAAGAATAATTCTTGGATGAACACCTCGTTATACTAGCGGTAACCTGGTATCGGCACCGTTCACTTGAACTGTTCAAAGAATTATCTTCAAATAATGACTATTGTTATTCTTATTTATTTTTATCTGTGTGTTTTACTATTTCTTTATGTTCTTTCTCCTGTGTTCAACTATCTGCTCTAGACTGTAAGTTTAGTTTGCTTTTTGAAACCTAGTAGTCCTGGGTGCAAAATTGGTATCAGATAAACTGAAATTGATTGGAAAGATGGAGGTAGTGTCAATAAAAGCATATCTTTATTTCTATTTGTTTTCGCAAAACAATTCTAAGAACAATTCTTGGATGAACACCTCGTTATACTAGCGGTAACCTAGTATCGGCACCGTTCTCTTGAACTGTTCAAAGAATTATCTTCAAATGATTATTGTTATTCTTGTCTATTTTTATCTGTGTGTTTTACTATTTCTGTATGTTCTTCCTCCTCTGTTCAACTATCTGTTCTAGAATGTAAGTTTAGTTTGCTTTCTGAAATCCAGTAGTGCTCGGTGCAAAATTGGTATCAGATGAACTGAAACTGATTGGAAAGAAGGAGGTAGTGTCAATAAAAACATATCTTTATTTCTATTTGTTTTCTCAAAACAATTCTAAGAACAATTCTTGGATGAACACCTCGTTATACTAGCGGTAACCTAGTATCGGCACCGTTCTCTTGAACTATTTAAAGAATTATCTTCAAATGATTATTGTTATTCTTGTCTATTTTTATCAGTGTGTTTTACTATTTCTGTATGTTCTTTCTCCTGTGTTCAACTATCTGTTCTAAACTGTAAATTTAGTTTGCTTTCTGAAACCTAGTAGTCCTGGGTGCAAAATTGGTATCAGATGAACTGAAACTGATTGGAAAGAAGGAGGTAGTGTCAATAAAAGCATATCTTTATTTCTATTTGTTTTCTCAAAACAATTATAAGAACAATTCTTGGATGAACACCTCGTTATACTAGCGGTAACCTAATATCGGCACTGTTCTCTTGATCTGTTCAAAGAATTATCTTCAAATGATTATTGTTATTTTTGTCTATTTTTATCTGTGTGTTTTACTATTTCTGTATGTTATTTCTCTTGTGTTCAACTATCTGTTCTAGACTGTATGTTTAGTTTTCTTTCTGAAACCTAGTAGTCTTGGGGGCAAAATTGGTATCAGATGAACTGAAACTGATTGGAAAGAAGGAGGTAGTGTCAATAAAGGCATATCTTTATTTCTGTTTGTTTTCTCAAAACAATTCTAAGAATAATTCTTGGATGAACACCTCGTTATACTAGCGGTAACCTGGTATCGGCACCGTTCACTTGAACTGTTCAAAGAATTATCTTCAAATAATGATTATTGTTATTCTTATTTATTTTTATCTGTGTGTTTTACTATTTCTTTATGTTCTTTCTCCTGTGTTCAACTATCTGCTCTAGACTGTAAGTTTAGTTTGCTTTTTGAAACCTAGTAGTCCTGGGTGCAAAATTGGTATCAGATAAACTGAAATTGATTGGAAAGATGGAGGTAGTGTCAATAAAAGCATATCTTTATTTCTATTTGTTTTCGCAAAACAATTCTAAGAACAATTCTTGGATGAACACCTCGTTATACTAGCGGTAACCTAGTATCGGCACCGTTCTCTTGAACTGTTCAAAGAATTATCTTCAAATGATTATTGTTATTCTTGTCTATTTTTATCTGTGTGTTTTACTATTTCTGTATGTTCTTCCTCCTCTGTTCAACTATCTGTTCTAGAATGTAAGTTTAGTTTGCTTTCTGAAATCCAGTAGTGCTCGGTGCAAAATTGGTATCAGATGAACTGAAACTGATTGGAAAGAAGGAGGTAGTGTCAATAAAAACATATCTTTATTTCTATTTGTTTTCTCAAAACAATTCTAAGAACAACTCTTGGATGAACACCTCGTTATACTAGCGGTAACCTAGTATCGGCACCGTTCTCTTGAACTATTTAAAGAATTATCTTCAAATGATTATTGTTATTCTTGTCTATTTTTATCAGTGTGTTTTACTATTTCTGTATGTTCTTTCTCCTGTGTTCAACTATCTGTTCTAAACTGTAAATTTAGTTTGCTTTCTGAAACCTAGTAGTCCTGGGTGCAAAATTGGTATCAGATGAACTGAAACTGATTGGAAAGAAGGAGGTAGTGTCAATAAAAGCATATCTTTATTTCTATTTGTTTTCTCAAAACAATTATAAGAACAATTCTTGGATGAACACCTCGTTATACTAGCGGTAACCTAATATCGGCACTGTTCTCTTGATCTGTTCAAAGAATTATCTTCAAATGATTATTGTTATTTTTGTCTATTTTTATCTGTGTGTTTTACTATTTCTGTATGTTATTTCTCTTGTGTTCAACTATCTGTTCTAGACTGTATGTTTAGTTTTCTTTCTGAAACCTAGTAGTCTTGGGTGCAAAATTGGTATCTGATGAACTGAAACTGATTGGAAAGAAGGAGGTAGTGTCAATAAAAACATATCTTTATTTCTATTTGTTTTCTCAAAACAATTCTAAGAACAATTCTTGGATGAACACCTCGTTATACTAGCGGTAACCTAGTATCGGCACCGTTCTCTTGAACTGTTCAAAGAGTTATCTTCAAATGATTATTGTTATTCTTGTCTATTTTTATCAGTGTGTTTTACTATTTCTGTATGTTATTTCTCTTGTGTTCAACTATCTGTTCTAGACTGTAAGTTTAGTTTGCTTTCTGAAATATTTATGTCCTGGGTGCAAAATTGGTATCAGATGAACCGAAACTGATTGGAAAGAAGGAGGTAGTGTCAATAAAAGCATATCTTTATTTCTATTTGTTTTCTCAAAACAATTCTAAGAACAATTCTTGGATGAACACCTCGTTATACTAGCGGTAACCTAGTATCGACACCGTTCTGTTGTATTATCCAAAAATTATCTTCAAATGATTATTGTTATTCTTGTCTATTTTAATCTGTGTGTTTTACTATTTCTGTATGTTCTTTTTCCTGTGTTCAACTATCTGTTCTAGACTGTAAGTTTAGTTTGCTTTCTGAAACCTACTAGTCCTGAGGGCAAAATTGGTATCAGATGAACTGAAACTGATTGGAAAGATGGAGGTAGTGTCAATAAAAGCATATCTTTATTTCTATTTGTTTTCTCAAAACATATCTAAGAACAATTCTTGGATGAACACCTCGTTATACTAGCGGTAACCTAGTATCGGCACCGTTCTCTTGAATTTATCAAAGAATTATCTTCAAATGATTATTGTTATTCTTGTCTATTTTTATCTGTGTGTTTTACTATTTCTATATGTTATTTTTCTTGTGTTCAACTATCTGTTCTAGAATGTAAGTTTAGTTTGCTTTCTGAAACCCAGTAGTGCTGGGTGCAAAATTGGTATCAGATGAACTGAAATTGATTGGAAAGAAGGAGGTAGTGTCAATAAAAACATATCTTTATTTCTATTTGTTTTCTCAAAACAATTCTAAGAACAATTCTTGGATGAACACCTCGTTATACTAGCGGTAACCTAGTATCGGCACCGTTATCTTGAACTGTTCAAAGAATTATCTTCAAATTACTATTGTTATTCTTATTTATTTTTATCTGTTTGTTACTATTTCTGTATGTTCTTCCTCCTGTGTTCAACTATTTGCTCTAGACTGTAAGTTTAGTTTGCTTTTTGAAACCTAGTAGTCCTGGGTGCAAAATTGGTATCAAATGAACTGAAATTGATTGGAAAGATGGAGGTAGTGTCAATAAAAGCATATCTTTATTTCTATTTGTTTTCTCAAAACAATTCTAAGAACAATTCTTGGATGAACACCTCGTTATACTAGAGGTAACCTAGTATCGGCACCGTTCTCTTGAACTGTTCAAAGAATTATCTTCAAATGATTAATTTTATTCTTGTCTATTTTTATCTGTGTGTTTTACTATTTCTGTATGTTCTTTCTCCTGTGTTCAACTATCTGTTCTAGACTGTAAGTTTAGTTTGCTTTCTGAAACCTAGTAGTCCTAGTGGCAAAATTGGTATCAGATGAACTGAAACTAATTGGAAAGAAGGAGGTAGTGTCAATAAAAGCATATCTTTATTTCTATTTGTTTTCTCAAAACAATTCTAAGAACTATTCTTGGATGAACACCACGTTATACTAGCGGTAACCTAGTATCGGCACTGTTCTCTTGAACTGTTCAAAGAATTATCTTCAAATGATTATTGTTATTCTTGTCTATTTTTATCTGTGTGTTTCACTATTTCTATATGTTATTTTTCTTGTGTTCAACTATCTGTTCTAGAATGTAAGTTTAGTTTGCTTTCTGAAACCAGTAGTGCTGGGTGCAAAATTGGTATCAGATGAACAGAAACTGATTGGAAAGAAGGAGGTAGTGTCAATAAAAGCATATCTTTATTTCTATTTGTTTTCTCAAAACAATTCTAAGAACAATTCCTGGATGAACACCTCGTTATACTAGCGGTAACCTAGTATCGGCACCGTTCTCTTGAACTATTCAATGAATTATCTTCAAATGATTATTGTTATTCTTGTCTTTTTTAATCTGTGTGTTTTACTATTTCTGTATGTTCTTCCTCATGTGTTCAACTATCTGTTCTAGAATTTAAGTTTAGTTTGCTTTCTGAAACCCAGTAGTGTTGGGTGCAAAATTGGTATCAGATGAACTGAAACTGATTGGAAAGAAGGAGGTAGTGTCAATAAAAGCATATCTTTATTTCTATTTGTTTTCTCAAAACAATTCTAAGAACAATTCTTGGATGAACACCTCGTTATACTAGCGGTAACCTAGTATCGGCACTGTTCTCTTGAACTGTTCAAAGAATTATCTTCAAATGATTATTGTTATTCTTGTCTATTTTTATCTGTGTGTTTTACTATTTCTATATGTTATTTTTCTTGTGTTCAACTATCTGTTCTAGAATGTAAGTTTAGTTTGCTTTCTGAAACCCAGTAGTGCTGGGTGCAAAATTGGTATCAGATGAACTGAAACTGATTGGAAAGAAGGAGGTAGTGTCAATAAAAGCATATCTTTATTTCTATTTGTTTTCTCAAAACAATTCTAAGAACAATTCTTGGATGAACACCTCGTTATACTAGCGGTAACCTAGTATCGGCACCGTTCTCTTGAACTGTTCAAAGAATTATCTTCAAAAGATTATTGTTATTCTTGTCTATTTTTATCTGTGTGTTTTACTATTTCTGTATGTTTTTTCTCCTGTGTTCAACTATCTGTTCTAGACTGTAAGTTTAGTTTGCTTTCTGAAACCAGTAGTGCTGGGTGCAAAATTGGTATCAGATGAACAGAAACTGATTGGAAAGAAGGAGGTAGTGTCAATAAAAGCATATCTTTATTTCTATTTGTTTTCTCAAAACAATTCTAAGAACAATTCCTGGATGAACACCTCGTTATACTAGCGGTAACCTAGTATCGGCACCGTTCTCTTGAACTATTCAATGAATTATCTTCAAATGATTATTGTTATTCTTGTCTTTTTTAATCTGTGTGTTTTACTATTTCTGTATGTTCTTCCTCATGTGTTCAACTATCTGTTCTAGAATTTAAGTTTAGTTTGCTTTCTGAAACCCAGTAGTGTTGGGTGCAAAATTGGTATCAGATGAACTGAAACTGATTGGAAAGAAGGAGGTAGTGTCAATAAAAACATATCTTTATTTCTATTTGTTTTCTCAAAACAATTCTAAGAACAATTCTTGGATGAACACCTCGTTATACTAGCGGTAACCTAGTATCGGCACTGTTCTCTTGAACTGTTCAAAGAATTATCTTCAAATGATTATTGTTATTCTTGTCTATTTTTATCTGTGTGTTTTACTATTTCTATATGTTATTTTTCTTGTGTTCAACTATCTGTTCTAGAATGTAAGTTTAGTTTGCTTTCTGAAACCCAGTAGTGCTGGGTGCAAAATTGGTATCAGATGAACTGAAACTGATTGGAAAGAAGGAGGTAGTGTCAATAAAAGCATATCTTTATTTCTATTTGTTTTCTCAAAACAATTCTAAGAACAATTCTTGGATGAACACCTCGTTATACTAGCGGTAACCTAGTATCGGCACCGTTCTCTTGAACTGTTCAAAGAATTATCTTCAAAAGATTATTGTTATTCTTGTCTATTTTTATCTGTGTGTTTTACTATTTCTGTATGTTTTTTCTCCTGTGTTCAACTATCTGTTCTAGACTGTAAGTTTAGTTTGCTTTCTGAAACCTAGTAGTCCTGGGGGCAAAATTGGTATCAGATGAACTGAAACTGATTGGAAAGAAGGAGGTAGTGTCAATAAAAGCGTATCTTTATTTCTTTTTGTTTTCTCAAAACAATTCTAAGAATAATTCTTGGATGAACACCTCGTTATACTAGCGGTAACCTGGTATCGGCACCGTTCACTTGAACTGTTCAAAGAATTATCTTCAAATAATGACTATTGTTATTCTTATTTATTTTTATCTGTGTGTTTTACTATTTCTTTATGTTCTTTCTCCTGTGTTCAACTATCTGCTCTAGACTGTAAGTTTAGTTTGCTTTTTGAAACCTAGTAGTCCTGGGTGCAAAATTGGTATCAGATAAACTGAAATTGATTGGAAAGATGGAGGTAGTGTCAATAAAAGCATATCTTTATTTCTATTTGTTTTCGCAAAACAATTCTAAGAACAATTCTTGGATGAACACCTCGTTATACTAGCGGTAACCTAGTATCGGCACCGTTCTCTTGAACTGTTCAAAGAATTATCTTCAAATGATTATTGTTATTCTTGTCTATTTTTATCTGTGTGTTTTACTATTTCTGTATGTTCTTCCTCCTCTGTTCAACTATCTGTTCTAGAATGTAAGTTTAGTTTGCTTTCTGAAATCCAGTAGTGCTCGGTGCAAAATTGGTATCAGATGAACTGAAACTGATTGGAAAGAAGGAGGTAGTGTCAATAAAAACATATCTTTATTTCTATTTGTTTTCTCAAAACAATTCTAAGAACAATTCTTGGATGAACACCTCGTTATACTAGCGGTAACCTAGTATCGGCACCGTTCTCTTGAACTATTTAAAGAATTATCTTCAAATGATTATTGTTATTCTTGTCTATTTTTATCAGTGTGTTTTACTATTTCTGTATGTTCTTTCTCCTGTGTTCAACTATCTGTTCTAAACTGTAAATTTAGTTTGCTTTCTGAAACCTAGTAGTCCTGGGTGCAAAATTGGTATCAGATGAACTGAAACTGATTGGAAAGAAGGAGGTAGTGTCAATAAAAGCATATCTTTATTTCTATTTGTTTTCTCAAAACAATTATAAGAACAATTCTTGGATGAACACCTCGTTATACTAGCGGTAACCTAATATCGGCACTGTTCTCTTGATCTGTTCAAAGAATTATCTTCAAATGATTATTGTTATTTTTGTCTATTTTTATCTGTGTGTTTTACTATTTCTGTATGTTATTTCTCTTGTGTTCAACTATCTGTTCTAGACTGTATGTTTAGTTTTCTTTCTGAAACCTAGTAGTCTTGGGGGCAAAATTGGTATCAGATGAACTGAAACTGATTGGAAAGAAGGAGGTAGTGTCAATAAAGGCATATCTTTATTTCTGTTTGTTTTCTCAAAACAATTCTAAGAATAATTCTTGGATGAACACCTCGTTATACTAGCGGTAACCTGGTATCGGCACCGTTCACTTGAACTGTTCAAAGAATTATCTTCAAATAATGATTATTGTTATTCTTATTTATTTTTATCTGTGTGTTTTACTATTTCTTTATGTTCTTTCTCCTGTGTTCAACTATCTGCTCTAGACTGTAAGTTTAGTTTGCTTTTTGAAACCTAGTAGTCCTGGGTGCAAAATTGGTATCAGATAAACTGAAATTGATTGGAAAGATGGAGGTAGTGTCAATAAAAGCATATCTTTATTTCTATTTGTTTTCGCAAAACAATTCTAAGAACAATTCTTGGATGAACACCTCGTTATACTAGCGGTAACCTAGTATCGGCACTGTTCTCTTGAACTGTTCAAAGAATTATCTTCAAATGATTATTGTTATTCTTGTCTATTTTTATCTGTGTGTTTTACTATTTCTATATGTTATTTTTCTTGTGTTCAACTATCTGTTCTAGAATGTAAGTTTAGTTTGCTTTCTGAAACCCAGTAGTGCTGGGTGCAAAATTGGTATCAGATGAACTGAAACTGATTGGAAAGAAGGAGGTAGTGTCAATAAAAGCATATCTTTATTTCTATTTGTTTTCTCAAAACAATTCTAAGAACAATTCTTGGATGAACACCTCGTTATACTAGCGGTAACCTAGTATCGGCACCGTTCTCTTGAACTGTTCAAAGAATTATCTTCAAAAGATTATTGTTATTCTTGTCTATTTTTATCTGTGTGTTTTACTATTTCTGTATGTTTTTTCTCCTGTGTTCAACTATCTGTTCTAGACTGTAAGTTTAGTTTGCTTTCTGAAACCTAGTAGTCCTGGGGGCAAAATTGGTATCAGATGAACTGAAACTGATTGGAAAGAAGGAGGTAGTGTCAATAAAAGCGTATCTTTATTTCTTTTTGTTTTCTCAAAACAATTCTAAGAATAATTCTTGGATGAACACCTCGTTATACTAGCGGTAACCTGGTATCGGCACCGTTCACTTGAACTGTTCAAAGAATTATCTTCAAATAATGACTATTGTTATTCTTATTTATTTTTATCTGTGTGTTTTACTATTTCTTTATGTTCTTTCTCCTGTGTTCAACTATCTGCTCTAGACTGTAAGTTTAGTTTGCTTTTTGAAACCTAGTAGTCCTGGGTGCAAAATTGGTATCAGATAAACTGAAATTGATTGGAAAGATGGAGGTAGTGTCAATAAAAGCATATCTTTATTTCTATTTGTTTTCGCAAAACAATTCTAAGAACAATTCTTGGATGAACACCTCGTTATACTAGCGGTAACCTAGTATCGGCACCGTTCTCTTGAACTGTTCAAAGAATTATCTTCAAATGATTATTGTTATTCTTGTCTATTTTTATCTGTGTGTTTTACTATTTCTGTATGTTCTTCCTCCTCTGTTCAACTATCTGTTCTAGAATGTAAGTTTAGTTTGCTTTCTGAAATCCAGTAGTGCTCGGTGCAAAATTGGTATCAGATGAACTGAAACTGATTGGAAAGAAGGAGGTAGTGTCAATAAAAACATATCTTTATTTCTATTTGTTTTCTCAAAACAATTCTAAGAACAATTCTTGGATGAACACCTCGTTATACTAGCGGTAACCTAGTATCGGCACCGTTCTCTTGAACTATTTAAAGAATTATCTTCAAATGATTATTGTTATTCTTGTCTATTTTTATCAGTGTGTTTTACTATTTCTGTATGTTCTTTCTCCTGTGTTCAACTATCTGTTCTAAACTGTAAATTTAGTTTGCTTTCTGAAACCTAGTAGTCCTGGGTGCAAAATTGGTATCAGATGAACTGAAACTGATTGGAAAGAAGGAGGTAGTGTCAATAAAAGCATATCTTTATTTCTATTTGTTTTCTCAAAACAATTATAAGAACAATTCTTGGATGAACACCTCGTTATACTAGCGGTAACCTAATATCGGCACTGTTCTCTTGATCTGTTCAAAGAATTATCTTCAAATGATTATTGTTATTTTTGTCTATTTTTATCTGTGTGTTTTACTATTTCTGTATGTTATTTCTCTTGTGTTCAACTATCTGTTCTAGACTGTATGTTTAGTTTTCTTTCTGAAACCTAGTAGTCTTGGGGGCAAAATTGGTATCAGATGAACTGAAACTGATTGGAAAGAAGGAGGTAGTGTCAATAAAGGCATATCTTTATTTCTGTTTGTTTTCTCAAAACAATTCTAAGAATAATTCTTGGATGAACACCTCGTTATACTAGCGGTAACCTGGTATCGGCACCGTTCACTTGAACTGTTCAAAGAATTATCTTCAAATAATGATTATTGTTATTCTTATTTATTTTTATCTGTGTGTTTTACTATTTCTTTATGTTCTTTCTCCTGTGTTCAACTATCTGCTCTAGACTGTAAGTTTAGTTTGCTTTTTGAAACCTAGTAGTCCTGGGTGCAAAATTGGTATCAGATAAACTGAAATTGATTGGAAAGATGGAGGTAGTGTCAATAAAAGCATATCTTTATTTCTATTTGTTTTCGCAAAACAATTCTAAGAACAATTCTTGGATGAACACCTCGTTATACTAGCGGTAACCTAGTATCGGCACCGTTCTCTTGAACTGTTCAAAGAATTATCTTCAAATGATTATTGTTATTCTTGTCTATTTTTATCTGTGTGTTTTACTATTTCTGTATGTTCTTCCTCCTCTGTTCAACTATCTGTTCTAGAATGTAAGTTTAGTTTGCTTTCTGAAATCCAGTAGTGCTCGGTGCAAAATTGGTATCAGATGAACTGAAACTGATTGGAAAGAAGGAGGTAGTGTCAATAAAAACATATCTTTATTTCTATTTGTTTTCTCAAAACAATTCTAAGAACAACTCTTGGATGAACACCTCGTTATACTAGCGGTAACCTAGTATCGGCACCGTTCTCTTGAACTATTTAAAGAATTATCTTCAAATGATTATTGTTATTCTTGTCTATTTTTATCAGTGTGTTTTACTATTTCTGTATGTTCTTTCTCCTGTGTTCAACTATCTGTTCTAAACTGTAAATTTAGTTTGCTTTCTGAAACCTAGTAGTCCTGGGTGCAAAATTGGTATCAGATGAACTGAAACTGATTGGAAAGAAGGAGGTAGTGTCAATAAAAGCATATCTTTATTTCTATTTGTTTTCTCAAAACAATTATAAGAACAATTCTTGGATGAACACCTCGTTATACTAGCGGTAACCTAATATCGGCACTGTTCTCTTGATCTGTTCAAAGAATTATCTTCAAATGATTATTGTTATTTTTGTCTATTTTTATCTATGTGTTTTACTATTTCTGTATGTTATTTCTCTTGTGTTCAACTATCTGTTCTAGACTGTATGTTTAGTTTTCTTTCTGAAACCTAGTAGTCTTGGGTGCAAAATTGGTATCTGATGAACTGAAACTGATTGGAAAGAAGGAGGTAGTGTCAATAAAAACATATCTTTATTTCTATTTGTTTTCTCAAAACAATTCTAAGAACAATTCTTGGATGAACACCTCGTTATACTAGCGGTAACCTAGTATCGGCACCGTTCTCTTGAACTGTTCAAAGAGTTATCTTCAAATGATTATTGTTATTCTTGTCTATTTTTATCAGTGTGTTTTACTATTTCTGTATGTTATTTCTCTTGTGTTCAACTATCTGTTCTAGACTGTAAGTTTAGTTTGCTTTCTGAAATATTTATGTCCTGGGTGCAAAATTGGTATCAGATGAACCGAAACTGATTGGAAAGAAGGAGGTAGTGTCAATAAAAGCATATCTTTATTTCTATTTGTTTTCTCAAAACAATTCTAAGAACAATTCTTGGATGAACACCTCGTTATACTAGCGGTAACCTAGTATCGACACCGTTCTGTTGTATTATCCAAAAATTATCTTCAAATGATTATTGTTATTCTTGTCTATTTTAATCTGTGTGTTTTACTATTTCTGTATGTTCTTTTTCCTGTGTTCAACTATCTGTTCTAGACTGTAAGTTTAGTTTGCTTTCTGAAACCTACTAGTCCTGAGGGCAAAATTGGTATCAGATGAACTGAAACTGATTGGAAAGATGGAGGTAGTGTCAATAAAAGCATATCTTTATTTCTATTTGTTTTCTCAAAACATATCTAAGAACAATTCTTGGATGAACACCTCGTTATACTAGCGGTAACCTAGTATCGTCACCGTTCTCTTGAATTTATCAAAGAATTATCTTCAAATGATTATTGTTATTCTTGTCTATTTTTATCTGTGTGTTTTACTATTTCTATATGTTATTTTTCTTGTGTTCAACTATCTGTTCTAGAATGTAAGTTTAGTTTGCTTTCTGAAACCCAGTAGTGCTGGGTGCAAAATTGGTATCAGATGAACTGAAATTGATTGGAAAGAAGGAGGTAGTGTCAATAAAAACATATCTTTATTTCTATTTGTTTTCTCAAAACAATTCTAAGAACAATTCTTGGATGAACACCTCGTTATACTAGCGGTAACCTAGTATCGGCACCGTTATCTTGAATTGTTCAAAGAATTATCTTCAAATTACTATTGTTATTCTTATTTATTTTTATCTGTTTGTTACTATTTCTGTATGTTCTTCCTCCTGTGTTCAACTATTTGCTCTAGACTGTAAGTTTAGTTTGCTTTTTGAAACCTAGTAGTCCTGGGTGCAAAATTGGTATCAAATGAACTGAAATTGATTGGAAAGATGGAGGTAGTGTCAATAAAAGCATATCTTTATTTCTATTTGTTTTCTCAAAACAATTCTAAGAACAATTCTTGGATGAACACCTCGTTATACTAGAGGTAACCTAGTATCGGCACCGTTCTCTTGAACTGTTCAAAGAATTATCTTCAAATGATTAATTTTATTCTTGTCTATTTTTATCTGTGTGTTTTACTATTTCTGTATGTTCTTTCTCCTGTGTTCAACTATCTGTTCTAGACTGTAAGTTTAGTTTGCTTTCTGAAACCTAGTAGTCCTAGTGGCAAAATTGGTATCAGATGAACTGAAACTAATTGGAAAGAAGGAGGTAGTGTCAATAAAAGCATATCTTTATTTCTATTTGTTTTCTCAAAACAATTCTAAGAACTATTCTTGGATGAACACCACGTTATACTAGCGGTAACCTAGTATCGGCACTGTTCTCTTGAACTGTTCAAAGAATTATCTTCAAATGATTATTGTTATTCTTGTCTATTTTTATCTGTGTGTTTCACTATTTCTATATGTTATTTTTCTTGTGTTCAACTATCTGTTCTAGAATGTAAGTTTAGTTTGCTTTCTGAAACCAGTAGTGCTGGGTGCAAAATTGGTATCAGATGAACAGAAACTGATTGGAAAGAAGGAGGTAGTGTCAATAAAAGCATATCTTTATTTCTATTTGTTTTCTCAAAACAATTCTAAGAACAATTCCTGGATGAACACCTCGTTATACTAGCGGTAACCTAGTATCGGCACCGTTCTCTTGAACTATTCAATGAATTATCTTCAAATGATTATTGTTATTCTTGTCTTTTTTAATCTGTGTGTTTTACTATTTCTGTATGTTCTTCCTCATGTGTTCAACTATCTGTTCTAGAATTTAAGTTTAGTTTGCTTTCTGAAACCCAGTAGTGTTGGGTGCAAAATTGGTATCAGATGAACTGAAACTGATTGGAAAGAAGGAGGTAGTGTCAATAAAAGCATATCTTTATTTCTATTTGTTTTCTCAAAACAATTCTAAGAACAATTCTTGGATGAACACCTCGTTATACTAGCGGTAACCTAGTATCGGCACTGTTCTCTTGAACTGTTCAAAGAATTATCTTCAAATGATTATTGTTATTCTTGTCTATTTTTATCTGTGTATTTTACTATTTCTATATGTTATTTTTCTTGTGTTCAACTATCTGTTCTAGAATGTAAGTTTAGTTTGCTTTCTGAAACCCAGTAGTGCTGGGTGCAAAATTGGTATCAGATGAACTGAAACTGATTGGAAAGAAGGAGGTAGTGTCAATAAAAGCATATCTTTATTTCTATTTGTTTTCTCAAAACAATTCTAAGAACAATTCTTGGATGAACACCTCGTTATACTAGCGGTAACCTAGTATCGGCACCGTTCTCTTGAACTGTTCAAAGAATTATCTTCAAAAGATTATTGTTATTCTTGTCTATTTTTATCTGTGTGTTTTACTATTTCTGTATGTTTTTTCTCCTGTGTTCAACTATCTGTTCTAGACTGTAAGTTTAGTTTGCTTTCTGAAACCTAGTAGTCCTGGGGGCAAAATTGGTATCAGATGAACTGAAACTGATTGGAAAGAAGGAGGTAGTGTCAATAAAAGCGTATCTTTATTTCTTTTTGTTTTCTCAAAACAATTCTAAGAATAATTCTTGGATGAACACCTCGTTATACTAGCGGTAACCTGGTATCGGCACCGTTCACTTGAACTGTTCAAAGAATTATCTTCAAATAATGACTATTGTTATTCTTATTTATTTTTATCTGTGTGTTTTACTATTTCTTTATGTTCTTTCTCCTGTGTTCAACTATCTGCTCTAGACTGTAAGTTTAGTTTGCTTTTTGAAACCTAGTAGTCCTGGGTGCAAAATTGGTATCAGATAAACTGAAATTGATTGGAAAGATGGAGGTAGTGTCAATAAAAGCATATCTTTATTTCTATTTGTTTTCGCAAAACAATTCTAAGAACAATTCTTGGATGAACACCTCGTTATACTAGCGGTAACCTAGTATCGGCACCGTTCTCTTGAACTGTTCAAAGAATTATCTTCAAATGATTATTGTTATTCTTGTCTATTTTTATCTGTGTGTTTTACTATTTCTGTATGTTCTTCCTCCTCTGTTCAACTATCTGTTCTAGAATGTAAGTTTAGTTTGCTTTCTGAAATCCAGTAGTGCTCGGTGCAAAATTGGTATCAGATGAACTGAAACTGATTGGAAAGAAGGAGGTAGTGTCAATAAAAACATATCTTTATTTCTATTTGTTTTCTCAAAACAATTCTAAGAACAACTCTTGGATGAACACCTCGTTATACTAGCGGTAACCTAGTATCGGCACCGTTCTCTTGAACTATTTAAAGAATTATCTTCAAATGATTATTGTTATTCTTGTCTATTTTTATCAGTGTGTTTTACTATTTCTGTATGTTCTTTCTCCTGTGTTCAACTATCTGTTCTAAACTGTAAATTTAGTTTGCTTTCTGAAACCTAGTAGTCCTGGGTGCAAAATTGGTATCAGATGAACTGAAACTGATTGGAAAGAAGGAGGTAGTGTCAATAAAAGCATATCTTTATTTCTATTTGTTTTCTCAAAACAATTATAAGAACAATTCTTGGATGAACACCTCGTTATACTAGCGGTAACCTAATATCGGCACTGTTCTCTTGATCTGTTCAAAGAATTATCTTCAAATGATTATTGTTATTTTTGTCTATTTTTATCTGTGTGTTTTACTATTTCTGTATGTTATTTCTCTTGTGTTCAACTATCTGTTCTAGACTGTATGTTTAGTTTTCTTTCTGAAACCTAGTAGTCTTGGGGGCAAAATTGGTATCAGATGAACTGAAACTGATTGGAAAGAAGGAGGTAGTGTCAATAAAGGCATATCTTTATTTCTGTTTGTTTTCTCAAAACAATTCTAAGAATAATTCTTGGATGAACACCTCGTTATACTAGCGGTAACCTGGTATCGGCACCGTTCACTTGAACTGTTCAAAGAATTATCTTCAAATAATGATTATTGTTATTCTTATTTATTTTTATCTGTGTGTTTTACTATTTCTTTATGTTCTTTCTCCTGTGTTCAACTATCTGCTCTAGACTGTAAGTTTAGTTTGCTTTTTGAAACCTAGTAGTCCTGGGTGCAAAATTGGTATCAGATAAACTGAAATTGATTGGAAAGATGGAGGTAGTGTCAATAAAAGCATATCTTTATTTCTATTTGTTTTCACAAAACAATTCTAAGAACAATTCTTGGATGAACACCTCGTTATACTAGCGGTAACCTAGTATCGGCACCGTTCTCTTGAACTGTTCAAAGAATTATCTTCAAATGATTATTGTTATTCTTGTCTATTTTTATCTGTGTGTTTTACTATTTCTGTATGTTCTTCCTCATCTGTTCAACTATCTGTTCTAGAATGTAAGTTTAGTTTGCTTTCTGAAACCCAGTAGTGCTCGGTGCAAAATTGGTATCAGATGAACTGAAACTAATTGGAAAGAAGGAGGTAGTGTCAATAAAAACATATCTTTATTTCTATTTGTTTTCTCAAAACAATTCTAAGAACAACTCTTGGATGAACACCTCGTTATACTAGCGGTAACCTAGTATCGGCACCGTTCTCTTGAACTATTTAAAGAATTATCTTCAAATGATTATTGTTATTCTTGTCTATTTTTATCAGTGTGTTTTACTATTTCTGTATGTTCTTTCTCCTGTGTTCAACTATCTGTTCTAGACTGTAAATTTAGTTTGCTTTCTGAAACCCAGTAGTGCTGGGTGCAAAATTGGTATCAGATGAACTGAAACTGATTGGAAAGAAGGAGGTAGTGTCAATAAAAGCATATCTTTATTTCTATTTGTTTTCTCAAAACAATTCTAAGAACAATTCTTGGATGAACACCTCGTTATACTAGCGGTAACCTAGTATCGGCACCGTTCTCTTGAACTGTTCAAAGAATTATCTTCAAATGATTATTGTTATTCTTGTCTATTTTTATCTGTGTGTTTTACTATTTCTGTATGTTTTTTCTCCTGTGTTCAACTATCTGTTCTAGACTGTAAGTTTAGTTTGCTTTCTGAAACCTAGTAGTCCTGGGGGCAAAATTGGTATCAGATGAACTGAAACTGATTGGAAAGAAGGAGGTAGTGTCAATAAAAGCGTATCTTTATTTCTTTTTGTTTTCTCAAAACAATTCTAAGAATAATTCTTGGATGAACACCTCGTTATACTAGCGGTAACCTGGTATCGGCACCGTTCACTTGAACTGTTCAAAGAATTATCTTCAAATAATGATTATTGTTATTCTTATTTATTTTTATCTGTGTGTTTTACTATTTCTTTATGTTCTTTCTCCTGTGTTCAACTATCTGCTCTAGACTGTAAGTTTAGTTTGCTTTTTGAAACCTAGTAGTCCTGGGTGCAAAATTGGTATCAGATAAACTGAAATTGATTGGAAAGATGGAGGTAGTGTCAATAAAAGCATATCTTTATTTCTATTTGTTTTCGCAAAACAATTCTAAGAACAATTCTTGGATGAACACCTCGTTATACTAGCGGTAACCTAGTATCGGCACCGTTCTCTTGAACTGTTCAAAGAATTATCTTCAAATGATTATTGTTATTCTTGTCTATTTTTATCTGTGTGTTTTACTATTTCTGTATGTTCTTCCTCATCTGTTCAACTATCTGTTCTAGAATGTAAGTTTAGTTTGCTTTCTGAAACCCAGTAGTGCTCGGTGCAAAATTGGTATCAGATGAACTGAAACTAATTGGAAAGAAGGAGGTAGTGTCAATAAAAACATATCTTTATTTCTATTTGTTTTCTCAAAACAATTCTAAGAACAACTCTTGGATGAACACCTCGTTATACTAGCGGTAACCTAGTATCGGCACCGTTCTCTTGAACTATTTAAAGAATTATCTTCAAATGATTATTGTTATTCTTGTCTATTTTTATCAGTGTGTTTTACTATTTCTGTATGTTCTTTCTCCTGTGTTCAACTATCTGTTCTAGACTGTAAATTTAGTTTGCTTTCTGAAACCCAGTAGTGCTGGGTGCAAAATTGGTATCAGATGAACTGAAACTGATTGGAAAGAAGGAGGTAGTGTCAATAAAAGCATATCTTTATTTCTATTTGTTTTCTCAAAACAATTCTAAGAACAATTCTTGGATGAACACCTCGTTATACTAGCGGTAACCTAGTATCGGCACCGTTCTCTTGAACTGTTCAAAGAATTATCTTCAAATGATTATTGTTATTCTTGTCTATTTTTATCTGTGTGTTTTACTATTTCTGTATGTTTTTTCTCCTGTGTTCAACTATCTGTTCTAGACTGTAAGTTTAGTTTGCTTTCTGAAACCTAGTAGTCCTGGGGGCAAAATTGGTATCAGATGAACTGAAACTGATTGGAAAGAAGGAGGTAGTGTCAATAAAAGCGTATCTTTATTTCTTTTTGTTTTCTCAAAACAATTCTAAGAATAATTCTTGGATGAACACCTCGTTATACTAGCGGTAACCTGGTATCGGCACCGTTCACTTGAACTGTTCAAAGAATTATCTTCAAATAATGATTATTGTTATTCTTATTTATTTTTATCTGTGTGTTTTACTATTTCTTTATGTTCTTTCTCCTGTGTTCAACTATCTGCTCTAGACTGTAAGTTTAGTTTGCTTTTTGAAACCTAGTAGTCCTGGGTGCAAAATTGGTATCAGATAAACTGAAATTGATTGGAAAGATGGAGGTAGTGTCAATAAAAGCATATCTTTATTTCTATTTGTTTTCGCAAAACAATTCTAAGAACAATTCTTGGATGAACACCTCGTTATACTAGCGGTAACCTAGTATCGGCACCGTTCTCTTGAACTGTTCAAAGAATTATCTTCAAATGATTATTGTTATTCTTGTCTATTTTTATCTGTGTGTTTTACTATTTCTGTATGTTCTTCCTCATCTGTTCAACTATCTGTTCTAGAATGTAAGTTTAGTTTGCTTTCTGAAACCCAGTAGTGCTCGGTGCAAAATTGGTATCAGATGAACTGAAACTAATTGGAAAGAAGGAGGTAGTGTCAATAAAAACATATCTTTATTTCTATTTGTTTTCTCAAAACAATTCTAAGAACAACTCTTGGATGAACACCTCGTTATACTAGCGGTAACCTAGTATCGGCACCGTTCTCTTGAACTATTTAAAGAATTATCTTCAAATGATTATTGTTATTCTTGTCTATTTTTATCAGTGTGTTTTACTATTTCTGTATGTTCTTTCTCCTGTGTTCAACTATCTGTTCTAGACTGTAAATTTAGTTTGCTTTCTGAAACCCAGTAGTGCTGGGTGCAAAATTGGTATCAGATGAACTGAAACTGATTGGAAAGAAGGAGGTAGTGTCAATAAAAGCATATCTTTATTTCTATTTGTTTTCTCAAAACAATTCTAAGAACAATTCTTGGATGAACACCTCGTTATACTAGCGGTAACCTAGTATCGGCACCGTTCTCTTGAACTGTTCAAAGAATTATCTTCAAATGATTATTGTTATTCTTGTCTATTTTTATCTGTGTGTTTTACTATTTCTGTATGTTTTTTCTCCTGTGTTCAACTATCTGTTCTAGACTGTAAGTTTAGTTTGCTTTCTGAAACCTAGTAGTCCTGGGGGCAAAATTGGTATCAGATGAACTGAAACTGATTGGAAAGAAGGAGGTAGTGTCAATAAAAGCGTATCTTTATTTCTTTTTGTTTTCTCAAAACAATTCTAAGAATAATTCTTGGATGAACACCTCGTTATACTAGCGGTAACCTGGTATCGGCACCGTTCACTTGAACTGTTCAAAGAATTATCTTCAAATAATGATTATTGTTATTCTTATTTATTTTTATCTGTGTGTTTTACTATTTCTTTATGTTCTTTCTCCTGTGTTCAACTATCTGCTCTAGACTGTAAGTTTAGTTTGCTTTTTGAAACCTAGTAGTCCTGGGTGCAAAATTGGTATCAGATAAACTGAAATTGATTGGAAAGATGGAGGTAGTGTCAATAAAAGCATATCTTTATTTCTATTTGTTTTCGCAAAACAATTCTAAGAACAATTCTTGGATGAACACCTCGTTATACTAGCGGTAACCTAGTATCGGCACCGTTCTCTTGAACTGTTCAAAGAATTATCTTCAAATGATTATTGTTATTCTTGTCTATTTTTATCTGTGTGTTTTACTATTTCTGTATGTTCTTCCTCATCTGTTCAACTATCTGTTCTAGAATGTAAGTTTAGTTTGCTTTCTGAAACCCAGTAGTGCTCGGTGCAAAATTGGTATCAGATGAACTGAAACTAATTGGAAAGAAGGAGGTAGTGTCAATAAAAACATATCTTTATTTCTATTTGTTTTCTCAAAACAATTCTAAGAACAACTCTTGGATGAACACCTCGTTATACTAGCGGTAACCTAGTATCGGCACCGTTCTCTTGAACTATTTAAAGAATTATCTTCAAATGATTATTGTTATTCTTGTCTATTTTTATCAGTGTGTTTTACTATTTCTGTATGTTCTTTCTCCTGTGTTCAACTATCTGTTCTAGACTGTAAATTTAGTTTGCTTTCTGAAACCCAGTAGTGCTGGGTGCAAAATTGGTATCAGATGAACTGAAACTGATTGGAAAGAAGGAGGTAGTGTCAATAAAAGCATATCTTTATTTCTATTTGTTTTCTCAAAACAATTCTAAGAACAATTCTTGGATGAACACCTCGTTATACTAGCGGTAACCTAGTATCGGCACCGTTCTCTTGAACTGTTCAAAGAATTATCTTCAAATGATTATTGTTATTCTTGTCTATTTTTATCTGTGTGTTTTACTATTTCTGTATGTTTTTTCTCCTGTGTTCAACTATCTGTTCTAGACTGTAAGTTTAGTTTGCTTTCTGAAACCTATTAGTCCTGGGGGCAAAATTGGTATCAGATGAACTGAAACTGATTGGAAAGAAGGAGGTAGTGTCAATAAAAGCGTATCTTTATTTCTTTTTGTTTTCTCAAAACAATTCTAAGAATAATTCTTGGATGAACACCTCGTTATACTAGCGGTAACCTGGTATCGGCACCGTTCACTTGAACTGTTCAAAGAATTATCTTCAAATAATGACTATTGTTATTCTTATTTATTTTTATCTGTGTGTTTTACTATTTCTTTATGTTCTTTCTCCTGTGTTCAACTATCTGCTCTAGACTGTAAGTTTAGTTTGCTTTTTGAAACCTAGTAGTCCTGGGTGCAAAATTGGTATCAGATAAACTGAAATTGATTGGAAAGATGGAGGTAGTGTCAATAAAAGCATATCTTTATTTCTATTTGTTTTCGCAAAACAATTCTAAGAACAATTCTTGGATGAACACCTCGTTATACTAGCGGTAACCTAGTATCGGCACCGTTCTCTTGAACTGTTCAAAGAATTATCTTCAAAAGATTATTGTTATTCTTGTCTATTTTTATCTGTGTGTTTTACTATTTCTGTATGTTCTTCCTCATCTGTTCAACTATCTGTTCTAGAATGTAAGTTTAGTTTGCTTTCTGAAACCCAGTAGTGCTCGGTGCAAAATTGGTATCAGATGAACTGAAACTGATTGGAAAGAAGGAGGTAGTGTCAATAAAAACATATCTTTATTTCTATTTGTTTTCTCAAAACAATTCTAAGAACAACTCTTGGATGAACACCTCGTTATACTAGCGGTAACCTAGTATCGGCACCGTTCTCTTGAACTATTTAAAGAATTATCTTCAAATGATTATTGTTATTCTTGTCTATTTTTATCAGTGTGTTTTACTATTTCTGTATGTTCGTTCTCCTGTGTTCAACTATCTGTTCTAAACTGTAAATTTAGTTTGCTTTCTGAAACCTAGTAGTCCTGGGTGCAAAATTGGTATCAGATGAACTGAAACTGATTGGAAAGAAGGAGGTAGTGTCAATAAAAGCATATCTTTATTTCTATTTGTTTTCTCAAAACAATTCTAAGAACAATTCTTGGATGAACACCTCGTTATACTAGCGGTAACCTAATATCGGCACTGTTCTCTTGATCTGTTCAAAGAATTATCTTCAAATGATTATTGTTATTCTTGTCTATTTTTATCTGTGTGTTTTACTATTTCTGTATGTTATTTCTCTTGTGTTCAACTATCTGTTCTAGACTGTATGTTTAGTTTTCTTTCTGAAACCTAGTAGTCTTGGGGGCAAAATTGGTATCAGATGAACTGAAACTGATTGAAAAGAAGGAGGTAGTGTCAATAAAGGCATATCTTTATTTCTGTTTGTTTTCTCAAAACAATTCTAAGAATAATTCTTGGATGAACACCTCGTTATACTAGCGGTAACCTGGTATCGGCACCGTTCACTTGAACTGTTCAAAGAATTATCTTAAAATAATGATTATTGTTATTCTTATTTATTTTTATCTGTGTGTTTTACTATTTCTTTATGTTCTTTCTCCTGTGTTCAACTATCTGCTCTAGACTGTAAGTTTAGTTTGCTTTTTGAAACCTAGTAGTCCTGGGTGCAAAATTGGTATCAGATAAACTGAAATTGATTGGAAAGATGGTGGTAGTGTCAATAAAAGCATATCTTTATTTCTATTTGTTTTCGCAAAACAATTCTAAGAACAATTCTTGGATGAACACCTCGTTATACTAGCGGTAACCTAGTATCGGCACCGTTCTCTTGAACTGTTCAAAGAATTATCTTCAAATGATTATTGTTATTCTTGTCTATTTTTATCTGTGTGTTTTACTATTTCTGTATGTTCTTCCTCATCTGTTCAACTATCTGTTCTAGAATGTAAGTTTAGTTTGCTTTCTGAAACCCAGTAGTGCTCGGTGCAAAATTGGTATTAGATGAACTGAAACTAATTGGAAAGAAGGAGGTAGTGTCAATAAAAACATATCTTTATTTCTATTTGTTTTCTCAAAACAATTCTAAGAACAACTCTTGGATGAACACCTCGTTATACTAGCGGTAACCTAGTATCGGCACCGTTCTCTTGAACTGTTCAAAGAATTATCTTCAAATGATTATTGTTATTCTTGTCTATTTTTCTCTGTGTGTTTTACTATTTCTGTATGTTCTTCCTCATGTGTTCAACTATCTGTTCTAGAATTTAAGTTTAGTTTGCTTTCTGAAACCTAGTAGTGTTGGGTGCAAAATTGGTATCAGATGAACTGAAACTGATTGGAAAGAAGGAGGTAGTGTCAATAAAAGCATATCTTTATTTCTATTTGTTTTCTCAAAACAATTCTAAGAACAATTCTTGGATGAACACCTCGTTATATTAGCGGTAACCTAGTATCGGCACTGTTCTCTTGAACTGTTCAAAGAATTATCTTCAAATGATTATTGTTATTCTTGTCTATTTTTATCTGTGTGTTTCACTATTTCTATATGTTATTTTTCTTGTGTTCAACTATCTGTTCTAGAATGTAAGTTTAGTTTGCTTTCTGAAACCTAGTAGTGCTGGGTGCAAAATTGGTATCAGATGAACTGAAACTGATTGGAAAGAAGGAGGTAGTGTCAATAAAAGCATATCTTTATTTCAATTTGTTTTCTCAAAACAATTCTAAGAACAATTCTTGGATGAACACCTTGTTATACTAGCGGTAACCTAGTATCGGCACTGTTCTCTTGAACTGTTCAAAGAATTATCTTCAAATGATTATTGTTATTCTTGTCTATTTTTATCTGTGTGTTTTACTATTTCTATATGTTATTTTTCTTGTGTTCAACTATATGTTCTAGAATATAAGTTTAGTTTGCTTTCTGAAACCCAGTAGTGCTGGGTGCCAAATTGGTATCAGATGAACTGAAACTGATTGGAAAGAAGGAGGTAGTGTCAATAAAAGCATATCTTTATTTCTATTTGTTTTCTCAAAACAATTCTAAGAACAATTCTTGGATGAACACCTCGTTATACTAGCGGTAACCTAGTATCGGCACCGTTCTCTTGAACTGTTCAAAGAATTATCTTCAAATGATTATTGTTATTCTTGTCTATTTTTATCAGTGTGTTTTACTATTTCTGTATGTTCTTTCTCCTGTGTTCAACTATCTGTTCTAGACTGTAAATTTAGTTTGCTTTCTGAAACCTAGTAGTCCTGGGTGCAAAATTGGTATCAGATGAACTGAAACTGATTGGAAAGAAGGAGGTAGTGTCAATAAAAGCATATCTTTATTTCTATTTGTTTTCTCAAAACAATTCTAAGAACAATTCTTGGATGAACACCTCGTTATACTAGCGGTAACCTAATATCGGTACTGTTCTCTTGATCTGTTCAAAGAATTATCTTCAAATGATTATTGTTATTCTTGTCTATTTTTATCTGTGTGTTTTACTATTTCTGTATGTTATTTCTCTTGTGTTCAACTATCTGTTCTAGACTGTATGTTTAGTTTTCTTTCTGAAACCTAGTAGTCTTGTGGGCAAAATTGGTATCAGATGAACTGAAACTGATTAGAAAGAAGGAGGTAGTGTCAATAAAAGCATATCTTTATTTCTATTTGTTTTCTCAAAACAATTCTTGGATGAACACCTCGTTATACTAGCGGTAACCTGGTATCGGCACCGTTCTCTTGAACTGTTCAAAGAATTATTTTCAAATAATGACTATTGTTATTCTTATTTATTTTTATCTGTATGTTTTACTATTTCTGTATGTTCTTTCTCCTGTGTTCAACTATCTGCTCTAGACTGTAAGTTTAGTTTGCTTTTTGAAACCTAGTAGTCCTGGGTGAAAAATTGGTATCAGATAAACTGAAATTGATTGGAAAGATGGAGGTAGTGTCAATAAAAGCATATCTTTATTTCTATTTGTTTTCTCAAAACAATTCTAAGAACAATTCTTGGATGAACACCTCGTTATACTAGCGGTAACCTAGTATCGGAACCGTTCTCTTGAACTGTTCAAAGAATTATCTTCAAATGATTATTGTTATTCTTGTCTATTTTTCTCTGTGTGTTTTACTATTTCTGTATGTTCTTCCTCATGTGTTCAACTATCTGTTCTAGAATTTAAGTTTAGTTTGCTTTCTGAAACCTAGTAGTGTTGGGTGCAAAATTGGTATCAGATGAACTGAAACTGATTGGAAAGAAGGAGGTAGTGTCAATAAAAGCATATCTTTATTTCTATTTGTTTTCTCAAAACAATTCTAAGAACAATTCTTGGATGAACACCTCGTTATATTAGCGGTAACCTAGTATCGGCACTGTTCTCTTGAACTGTTCAAAGAATTATCTTCAAATGATTATTGTTATTCTTGTCTATTTTTATCTGTGTTTCACTATTTCTATATGTTATTTTTCTTGTGTTCAACTATCTGTTCTAGAATGTAAGTTTAGTTTGCTTTGTGAAACCTAGTAGTGCTGGGTGCAAAATTGGTATCAGATGAACTGAAACTGATTGGAAAGAAGGAGGTAGTGTCAATAAAAGCATATCTTTATTTCTATTTGTTTTCTCAAAACAATTCTAAGAACAATTCTTGGATGAACACCTTGTTATACTAGCGGTAACCTAGTATCGGCACTGTTCTCTTGAACTGTTCAAAGAATTATCTTGAAATGATTATTGGTATTCTTGTCTATTTTTATCTGTGTGTTTTACTATTTCTATATGTTATTTTTCTTGTGTTCAACTATATGTTCTAGAATATAAGTTTAGTTTGCTTTCTGAAACCCAGTAGTGCTGGGTGCAAAATTGGTATCAGATGAACTGAAACTGATTGGAAAGAAGGAGGTAGTGTCAATAAAAGCATATCTTTATTTCTATTTGTTTTCTCAAAACAATTCTAAGAACAATTCTTGATGAACACCTCGTTATACTAGCGGTAACCTAGTATCGGCACCGTTCTCTTGAACTGTTCAAAGAATTATCTTCAAATGATTATTGTTATTCTTGTCTATTTTTATCTGTGTGTTTTACTATTTCTGTATGTTTTTTCTCCTGTGTTCAACTATCTGTTCTAGACTGTAAGTTTAGTTTGATTTCTGAAACCTAGTAGTCCTGGGGGAAAATTGGTATCAGATGAACTGAAACTGATTGGAAAGAAGGAGGTAGTGTTAATAAAAGCATATCTTTATTTCTATTTGTTTTCTCAAAACAATTCTAAGAACAATTCTTGGATGAACACCTCGTTATACTAGCGGTAACCTTGTATCGGCACCGTTCTCTTGAACTGTTCAAAGAATTATCTTCAAATAATGACTATTGTTATTCTTATTTATTTTTATCTGTGTGTTTTACTATTTCCATATGTTCTTTCTCCTGTGTTCAACTATCAGCTCTAGACTGTAAGTTTAGTTTGCTTTTTGAAACCTAGTAGTCCTGGGTGCAAAATTGGTATCAGATAAACTGAAATTGATTGGAAAGATGGAGGTAGTGTCAATAAAAGCATATGTTTATTTCTATTTTTTTTCTCAAAACAATTCTAAGAACAATTCTTGGATGAACACCTCGTTATACTAGCGGTAACCTGGTATCGGCACCGTTCTCTTGAACTGTTCAAAGAATTATCTTCAAATAATGACTATTGTTATTCTTATTTATTTTTATCTGTGTGTTTTACTATTTCTGTATGTTCTTTCTCCTGTGTTCAACTATCTGCTCTAGACTGTAAGTTTAGTTTGCTTTTTGAAACCTAGTAGTCCTGGGTGCAAAATTGGTATCAGATGAACTGAAACTGATTGGAAAGAAGGAGGTAGTGTCAATAAAAGCATATCTTTATTTCTATTTGTTTTCTCAAAACAATTCTAAGAATAATTCTTGGATGAACACCTCGTTATTCTAGCGGTAACCTGGTATCGGCACCGTTCTCTTGAACTGTTCAAAGAATTATCTTCAAATAATGACTATTGTTATTCTTATTTATTTTTATCTGTGTGTTTTACTATTTCTGTATGTTCTTTCTCCTGTGTTCAACTATCTGCTCTAGACTGTAAGTTTAGTTTGCTTTTTGAAACCTAGTAGTCCTGGGTGCAAAATTGGTATCAGATAAACTGAAATTGATTGGAAAGATGGAGGTAGTGTAAATAAAAGCATATCTTTATTTCTATTTGTTTTCTCAAAACAATTCTAAGAACAATTCTTGGATGAACACCTCGTTATACTAGCGGTAACCTAGTATCGGCACCGTTCTGTTGTACTATTCAAAAATTATCTTCAAATGATTATTGTTATTTTTGTCTATTTTTATCTATGTGTTTTACTATTTCTGTATGTTCTTTTTCCTGTGTTCAACTATCTGTTCTGGACTGTAAGTTTAGTTTGCATTTTGAAATCTAGTAGTCCTGAGTGCAAAATTGGTATCAGCTAAACTGAAACTGATTGGAAAGATGGAGGTAGTGTCAATAAAAGCATATCTTTATTTCAATTTGTTTTCTCAAAACATATCTAAGAACAATTCTTGGATGAACACCTCGTTATACTAGCGGTAACCTAGTATCGGCACCGTTCTCTCGAATTTATCAAAGAATTATCTTCAAATGATTATTGTTATTCTTGTCTATTTTTATCTGTGTGTTTTACTATTTCTATATGTTATTTTTCTTGTGTTCAACTATCTGTTCTAGAATGTAAGTTTAGTTTGCTTTCTGAAACCCAGTAGTGCTGGGTGCAAAATTGGTATCAGATGAACTGAAACTGATTGGAAAGAAGGAGGTAGTGTCAATAAAAACATATCTTTATTTCTATTTGTTTTCTCAAAACAATTCTAAGAACAATTCTTGGATGAACACCTCGTTATACTAGCGGTAACCTAGTATCGGCACCGTTCTCTTGAACTGTTCAAAGAATTATCTTCAAATTACTATTGTTATTCTTATTTATTTTTATCTGTTTGTATTACTATTTCTGTATGTTCTTCCTCCTGTGTTCAACTATCTGCTCTAGACTGTAAGTTTAGTTTGCTTTTTGAAACCTAGTAGTCCTGGGTGCAAAATTGGTATCAGATGAACTGAAATTGATTGGAAAGATGGAGGTAGTGTCAATAAAAGCATATCTTTATTTCTATTTGTTTTCTCAAAACAATTCTAAGAACAATTCTTGGATGAACACCTCGTTATACTAGCGGTAACCTAGTATCGGCACCGTTCTCTTGAACTGTTCAAAGAATTATCTTCAAATGATTATTGTTATTCTTATCTATTTTTATATGTGTGTTTTACTATTTCTGTAGTTTTTTCTCCTGTGTTCAACTATCTGTTCTGGACTGTAAGTTTAGTTTGCTTTCTGAAACCTAGTAGTCCTGGGGGCAAAATTGATATCAGATGAACTGAAACTGATTGGAAAGAAGGAGGTAGTGTCAATAAAAGCATATCTTTATTTCTATTTGTTTTGTCAAAACAATTCTAAGAATAATTCTTGGATGAACACCTCGTTATACTAGCGGTAACCTGGTATCGGCACCGTTCACTTGAACTGTTCAAAGAATTATCTTCAAATAATGACTATTGTTATTCTTATTTATTTTTATCTGTGTGTTTTACTATTTCTTTATGTTCTTTCTCCTGTGTTCAACTATCTGCTCTAGACTGTAAGTTTAGTTTGCTTTTTGAAACCAAGTAGTCCTGGGTGCAAAATTGGTATCAGATAAACTGAAATTGATTGGAAAGATGGAGGTAGTGTCAATAAAAGCATATCTTTATTTCTATTTGTTTTCGCAAAACAATTCTAAGAACAATTCTTGGATGAACACCTCGTTATACTAGCGGTAACCTAGTATCGGCACCGTTCTCTTGAACTGTTCAAAGAATTCTCTTCAAATGATTATTGTTATACTTGTCTATTTTTATCTGTGTGTTTTACTATTTCTGTATGTTCTTCCTCATCTGTTCAACTATCTGTTCTAGAATGTAAGTTTAGTTTGCATTCTGAAACCCAGTAGTGCTCGGTGCAAAATTGGTATCAGATGAACTGAAACTGATTGGAAAGAAAGAGGTAGTGTCAATAAAAACATATCTTTATTTCTATTTGTTTTCTCAAAACAATTCTAAGAACAACTCTTGGATGAACACCTCGTTATAGTACCGGTAACCTAGTATCGGCACCGTTCTCTTGAACTATTTAAAGAATTATCTTCAAATGATTATTATTATTCTTGTCTATTTTTATCAGTGTGTTTTACTATTTCTGTATGTTCTTTCTCCTGTGTTCAACTATCTGTTCTAGACTGTAAATTTAGTTTGCTTTCTGAAACCTAGTAGTCCTGGGTGCAAAATTGGTATCAGATGAACTGAAACTGATTGGAAAGAAGGAGGTAGTGTCAATAAAAGCATATCTTTATTTCTATTTGTTTTCTCAAAACAATTCTAAGAACAATTCTTGGATGAACACCTCGTTATACTAGCGGTAACCTAATATCGGCACTGTTCTCTTGATCTGTTCAAAAAATTATCTTCAAATGATTATTGTTATTCTTGTCTATTTTTATCTGTGTGTTTTACTATTTCTGTATGTTATTTCTCTTGTGTTCAACTATCTGTTCTAGACTGTATGTTTAGTTTTCTTCCTGAAACCTAGTAGTCTTGGGGGCAAAATTGGTATCAGATGAACTGAAACTGATTGGAAAGAAGGAGGTAGTGTCAATAAAAGCATATCTTTATTTCTATTTGTTTTCTCAAAACAATTCTTGGATGAACACCTCGTTATACTAGCGGTAACCTGGTATCGGCACCGTTCTCTTGAACTGTTCAAAGAATTATCTTCAAATAATGACTATTGTTATTCTTATTTATTTTTATCTGTATGTTTTACTATTTCTGTATGTTCTTTCTCCTGTGTTCAACTATCTGCTCTAGACTGTAAGTTTAGTTTGCTTTTTGAAACCTAGTAGTCCTGGGTGAAAAATTGGTATCAGATAAACTGAAATTGATTGGAAAGATGGAGGTAGTGTCAATAAAAGCATATCTTTATTTCTATTTGTTTTCTCAAAACAATTGTAAGAACAATTCTTGGATGAACACCTCGTTATACTAGCGGTAACCTAGTATCGGCACCGTTCTCTTGAACTGTTCAAAGAATTATCTTCAAATGATTATTGTTATTCTTGTCTATTTTTCTCTGTGTGTTTTACTATTTCTGTATGTTCTTCCTCATGTGTTCAACTATCTGTTCTAGAATTTAAGTTTAGTTTGCTTTCTGAAACCTAGTAGTGTTGGGTGCAAAATTGGTATCAGATGAACTGAAACTGATTGGAAAGAAGGAGGTAGTGTCAATAAAAGCATATCTTTATTTCTATTTGTTTTCTCAAAACAATTCTAAGAACAATTCTTGGATGAACACCTCGTTATATTAGCGGTAACCTAGTATCGGCACTGTTCTCTTGAACTGTTCAAAGAATTATCATCAAATGATTATTGTTATTCTTGTCTATTTTTATCTGTGTGTTTCACTATTTCTATATGTTATTTTTCTTGTGTTCAACTATCTGTTCTAGAATGTAAGTTTAGTTTGCTTTCTGAAACCTAGTAGTGCTGGGTGCAAAATTGGTATCAGATGAACTGAAACTGATTGGAAAGAAGGAGGTAGTGTCAATAAAAGCATATCTTTATTTCTATTTGTTTTCTCAAAACAATTCTAAGAACAATTCTTGGATGAACACCTTGTTATACTAGCGGTAACCTAGTATCGGCACTGTTCTCTTGAACTGTTCAAAGAATTATCTTCAAATGATTATTGTTATTCTTGTCTATTTTTATCTGTGTGTTTTACTATTTCTATATGTTATTTTTCTTGTGTTCAACTATCTGTTCTAGAATGTAAGTTTATTTTGCTTTCTGAAACCCAGTAGTGCTGGGTGCAAAATTGGTATCAGATGAACTGAAACTGATTGGAAAGAAGGATGTAGTGTCAATAAAAGCATATCTTTATTTCTATTTGTTTTCTCAAAACAATTCTAAGAACAATTCTTGGATGAACACCTCGTTATACTAGCGGTAACCTAGTATCGGCACCGTTCTCTTGAACTGTTCAAAGAATTATCTTCAAATGATTATTGTTATTCTTGTCTATTTTTATCTTTGTGTTTTACTATTTCTATATGTTTTTTCTCCTGTGTTCAACTATCTGTTCTAGACTGTAAGTTTAGTTTGATTTCTGAAACCTAGTAGTCCTGGGGGCAAAATTGGTATCAGATGAACTGAAACTGATTGGAAAGAAGGAGGTAGTGTCAATAAAAGCATATATTTATTTTTATTTGTTTTCTCAAAACAATTCTAAGAACAATTCTTGGATGAACACCTCGTTATACTAGCGGTAACCTGGTATCGGCACCGTTCTCTTGAACTGTTCAAAGAATTATCTTCAAATAATGACTATTGTTATTCTTATTTATTTTTATCTGTGTGTTTTACTATTTCTATATGTTCTTTCTCCTGTGTTCAACTATCAGCTCTAGACTGTAAGTTTAGTTTGCTTTTTGAAACCTAGTAGTCCTGGGTGCAAAATTGGTATCAGATAAACTGAATTTGATTGGAAAGATGGAGGTAGTGTCAATAAAAGCATATCTTTATTTCTATTTGTTTTCTCAAAACAATTCTAAGAACAATTCTTGGATGAACACCTCGTTATACTAGCGGTAACCTGGTATCGGCACCGTTCTCTTGAACTGTTCAAAGAATTATCTTCAAATAATGATTATTGTTATTCTTATTTATTTTTATCTGTGTGTTTTACTATTTCTGTATGTTCTTTCTCCTGTGTTCAACTATCTGCTCTAGACTGTAAGTTT
Source organism: Berberis vulgaris (assembly GCA_963556465.1). Taxonomy (NCBI): domain Eukaryota; kingdom Viridiplantae; phylum Streptophyta; class Magnoliopsida; order Ranunculales; family Berberidaceae; genus Berberis; species Berberis vulgaris. The sequence continues at coordinate 28,573,291 of OY747136.1, read as the reverse complement.
AGTTTACTTTTTGAAACCTAGTAGTCCTGGGTGCAAAATTGGTATCAGATAAACTGAAATTGATTGGAAAGATGGAGGTAGTGTCAATAAAAGCATATCTTTATTTCTATTTGTTTTATCGAAACAATTCTAAGAACAATTCTTGGATGAACACCTCGTTATACTAGCGGTAACCTAGTATCGGCACTGTTCTCTTGAACTGTTCAAAGAATTATCTTCAAATGATTATTGTTATTTTTGTCTATTTTTATCTGTGTGTTTTACTATTTCTATATGTTATTTTTCTTGTGTTCAACTATCTGTTCTATAATGTAAGTTTAGTTTGCTTTCTGAAACCCAGTAGTGCTGGGTGCAAAATTGGTATCAGATGAACTGAAACTGATTGGAAAGAAGGAAGTAGTGTCAATAAAAGCATATCTTTATTTCTATTTGTTTTCTCAAAACAATTCTAAGAACAATTCTTGGATGAACACCTCGTTATACTAGCGGTAACCTAGTATCGGCACCGTTCTTTTGAACTGTTCAAAGAATTATCTTCAAATGATTATTGTTATTCTTTTCTATTTTTATCAGTGTGTTTTACTATTTCTGTATGTTCTTTCTCCTGTGTTCAACTATCTGTTCTAGACTGTAAATTTAGTTTGCTTTCTGAAACCCAGTAGTCCTGGGTGCAAAATTGGTATCAGATGAACTGAAACTGATTGGAAAGAAGGAGGTAGTGTCAATAAAAGCATATCTTTATTTCTATTTGTTTTCTCAAAACAATTCTAAGAACAATTCTTGGATGGACACCTCGTTATACTAACGGTAACCTAATATCGGCACCGTTATCCTGAAGTGTTCAAAGAATTATCTTCAAATAATGACTATTGTTATTCTTATTTATTTTTATCTGTGTGTTTTACTATTTCTGTATGTTCTTTCTCCTGTGTTCAACTATCTGCTCTATACTGTAAGTTTAGTTTGCTTTTTGAAACCTAGTAGTCCTGGGTGCAAAATTGGTATCAGATAAACTGAAATTGATTGGAAAGATGGAGGTAGTGTCAATAAAAGCATATCTTTATTTCTATTTGTTTTCTCAAAACAATTCTAAGAACAATTCTTGGATGAACACCTCGTTATACTAGCGGTAAGCTAGTATCGGCACCGTTCTCTTGAACTGTTCAAAGAATTATCTTCAAATGATTATTGTAATTCTTGTCTATTTTTATCTGTTTGTTTTACTATTTCTGTATGTTCTTCCTCATGTGTTCAACTATCTGTTCTAGAATGTAAGTTTAGTTTGCTTTCTGAAACCCAGTAGTGTTGGGTGCAAAATTGGTATCAGATGAATTGAAACTGATTGGAAAGAAGGAGGTAGTGTCAATAAAAGCATATCTTTATTTCTATTTGTTTTCTCAAAACAATTCTAAGAACAATTCTTGGATGAACACCTCGTTATACTAGCGGTAACCTAGTATCGGCACTGTTCTCTTGAACTGTTCAAAGAATTATATTCAAATGATTATTGTTATTCTTGTCTATTTTTATCTGTGTGTTTTACTATTTCTATATGTTATTTTTCTTGTGTTCAACTATCTGTTCTAGAATGTAAGTTTAGTTTGCTTTCTGAAACCTAGTAGTGCTGGGTGCAAAATTGGTATCAGATGAACTGAAACTGATTGGAAAGAAAGAGGTAGTGTCAATAAAAGCATATCTTTATTTCTATTTGTTTTCTCAAAACAATTCTAAGAACAATTCTTGGATGAACGCCTCGTTATACTAACGGTAACCTAATATCGGCACCGTTCTCTTGAACTGTTCAAAGAATTATCTTCAAATAATGACTATTGTTATTCTTATTTATTTTTATCTGTGTGTTTTACTATTTCTGTATGTTCTTTCTCCTGTGTTCAACTATCTGCTCTAGACTGTAACTTTAGTTTGCTTTTTGAAACCTAGTAGTCCTGGGTGCAAAATTGGTATCAGATAAACTGAAATTGATTGGAAAGATGGAGGTAGTGTCAATAAAAGCATATCTTTATTTCTATTTGTTTTCTCAAAACAATTCTAAGAACAATTCTTGGATGAACACCTCGTTATACTAGCGGTAACCTAGTATCGGCACCGTTCTCTTGAACTGTTCAAAGAATTATCTTCAAATGATTATTGTAATTCTTGTCTATTTTTATCTGTTTGTTTTACTATTTCTGTATGTTCTTCCTCATGTGTTCAACTATCTGTTCTAGAATGTAAGTTTAGTTTGCTTTCTGAAACCCAGTAGTGTTGGGTGCAAAATTGGTATCAGATGAATTGAAACTGATTGGAAAGAAGGAGGTAGTGTCAATAAAAGCATATCTTTATTTCTATTTGTTTTCTCAAAACGATTTTAAGAACAATTCTTGGATGAACACCTCGTCATACTAGCGGTAACCTAGTATCTGCACTGTTCTCTTGAACTGTTCAAAGAATTATCTTCAAATGATTATTGTTATTCTTGTCTATTTTTATCTGTGTGTTTTACTATTTCTATATGTTATTTTTCTTGTGTTCAACTATCTGTTATAAAATGTAAGTTTAGTTTGCTTTCTGAAACCCAGTAGTGCTGGGTGCAAAATTGGCATCAGATGAACTGAAACTGATTGGAAAGAAGGAGGTAGTGTCAATAAAAGCATATCTTTATTTCTATTTGTTTTCTCAAAACAATTCTAAGAACAATTCTTGGATGAACACCTCGTTATACTAGCGGTAACCTAGTATCGGCACCGTTCTCTTGAACTGTTCAAAGAATTATCTTCAAATGATTATTGTTATTCTTGTCTATTTTTATCTGGGTGTTTTACTATTTCTGTATGTTTTTTCTCCTGTGTTCAACTATCTGTTCTAGACTGTAAGTTTAGTTTGCTTTCTGAAACCTACTAGTCCTGAGGGAAAAATTGGTATCAGATGAACTGAAACTGATTGGAAAGAAGGAGGTAGTGTGAACAAAAGCATATCTTTATTTCTATTTGTTTTGTCAAAACAATTCTAAGAACAATTCTTGGATGAACACCTCGTCATACTAGCGGTAACCTAGTATCGGCACCGTTCTCTTGAATTTATCAAAGAATTATCTTCAAATGATTATTGTTATTCTTGTCTATTTTTATCTGTGTGTTTTACTATTTCTATATGTTATTTTTCTTGTGTTCAACTATCTGTTCTAGAATGTAAGTTTAGTTTGCTTTCTGAAACCCAGTAGTGCTGGGTGCAAAATTGGTATCAGATGAACTGAAACTGATTGGAAAGAAGGAGGTAGTGTCAATAAAAGCATATCTTTATTTCTATTTGTTTTCTCAAAACAATTCTAAGAACAATTATTGGATGAACACCTCGTTATACTAGCGGTAACCTAGTATCGGCACCGTTCTCTTGAACTGTTCAAAGAATTATCTTCAAATGATTATTGTTATTCTTGTCTATTTTTATCTGTGTGTTTTACTATTTCTATATGTTATTTTTCTTGTGTTCAACTATCTGTTCTAGAATGTAAGTTTAGTTTGCTTTCTGAAACCTAGTAGTGCTGGGTGCAAAATTGGTATCAGATGAACTGAAACTGATTGGAAAGAAAGAGGTAGTGTAAATAAAAGCATATCTTTATTTCTATTTGTTTTCTCAAAACAATTCTAAGAACAATTCTTGGATGAACACCTCGTTATACTAGCGGTAACCTAGTATCGGCACCGTTCTCTTGAATTTATCAAAGAATTATCTTCAAATGATTATTGTTATTCTTGTCTATTTTTATCTGTGTGTTTTACTATTTCTATATGTTATTTTTCTTGTGTTCAACTATCTGTTCTAGAATGTAAGTTTAGTTTGCTTTCTGAAACCCAGTAGTGCTGGGTGCAAAATTGGTATCAGATGAACTGAAACTGATTGGAAAGAAGGAGGTAGTGTCAATAAAAGCATATCTTTATTTCTATTTGTTTTCTCAAAACAATTCTAAGAACAATTATTGGATGAACACCTCGTTATACTAGCGGTAACCTAGTATCGGCACCGTTCTCTTGAACTGTTCAAAAAATTATCTTCAAATGATTATTGTTATTCTTGTCTATTTTTATCTGTGTTTTACTATTTCTATATGTTATTTTTCTTGTGTTCAACTATCTGTTCTAGAATGTAAGTTTAGTTTGCTTTCTGAAACCTAGTAGTGCTGGGTGCAAAATTGGTATCAGATGAACTGAAACTGATTGGAAAGAAGGAGGTAGTGTCAATAAAAGCATATCTTTATTTCTATTTGTTTTCTCAAAACAATTCTAAGAACAATTCTTGGATGAACACCTCGTTATACTAGCGGTAACCTAGTATCGTCACCGTTCTCTTGAACTGTTCAAAGAATTATCTTCAAATAATGACTATTGTTATTCTTATTTATTTTTATCTGTGTGTTTTACTATTTCTGTATGTTCTTTCTCCTGTGTTCAACTATCTGCTCTAGACTGTAAGTTTAGTTTGCTTTTTGAAACCTAGTAGTCCTGGGTGCAAAATTGGTATCAGATAAACTGAAATTGATTGGAAAGATGGAGGTAGTGTCAATAAAAGCATATCTTTATTTCTATTTGTTTTCTCAAAACAATTTTAAGAACAATTCTTGGATGAACACCTCGTTATACTAGCGGTAACCTAGTATCTGCACTGTTCTCTTGAACTGTTCAAAGAATTATCTTCAAATGATTATTGTTATTCTTGTCTATTTTTATCTGTGTGTTTTACTATTTCTATATGTTATTTTTCTTGTGTTCAACTATCTGTTATAAAATGTAAGTTTAGTATGCTTTCTGAAACCCAGTAGTGCTGGGTGCAAAATTGGTATCAAATGAACTGAAACTGATTGGAAAGAAGGAGGTAGTGTCAATAAAAGCATATCTTTATTTCTATTTGTTTTCTCAAAACAATTCTAAGAACAATTCTTGGATGAACACCTCGTTATACTAGCGGTAACCTAGTATCGGCACCGTTCTCTTGAACTGTTCAAAGAATTATCTTCAAATGATTATTGTTATTCTTGTCTATTTTTATCTGGGTGTTTTACTATTTCTGTATGTTTTTTCTCCTGTGTTCAACTATCTGTTCTAGACTGTAAGTTTAGTTTGCTTTTTGAAACCTACTAGTCCTGAGGGCAAAATTGGTATCAGATGAACTGAAACTGATTGGAAATAAGGAGGTAGTGTGAACAAAAGCATATCTTTATTTCTATTTGTTTTGTCAAAACAATTCTAAGAACAATTCTTGGATGAACACCTCGTCATACTAGCGGTAACCTAGTATCGGCACCGTTCTCTTGAATTTATCAAAGAATTATCTTCAAATGATTATTGTTATTCTTGTCTATTTTTATCTGTGTGTTTTACTATTTCTATATGTTATTTTTCTTGTGTTCAACTATCTGTTCTAGAATGTAAGTTTAGTTTGCTTTCTGAAACCCAGTAGTGCTGGGTGCAAAATTGGTATCAGATGAACTGAAACTGATTGGAAAGAATGAGGTAGTGTCAATAAAAGCATATCTTTATTTCTATTTGTTTTCTCAAAACAATTCTAAGAACAATTCTTGGATGAACACCTCGTTATACTAGCGGTAACCTGGTATCGGCACCGTTCTCTTCAACTGTTCAAAGAATTATCTTCAAATAATGACTATTGTTATTCTTATTTATTTTTATCTGTGTGTTTTACTATTTCTGTATGTTCTTTCTCCTGTGTTCAACTATTTGTTCTAGACTGTAAGTTTAGTTTGCTTTCTGAACCCTAGTAGTCCTGGGTGCAAAATTGGTATCAGATGAACTGAAACTGATTGGAAAGAAGGAGGTAGTGTCAATAAAAGCATATCTTTATTTCTATTTGTTTTCTCAAAACAATTCTAAGAACAATTCTTGGATGAACACCTCGTTATACTAGCGGTAACCTAGTATCGGCACCGTTCTCTTGAACTGTTCAAAGAATTATTTTCAAATGATTATTGTTATTCTTGTCTATTTTTATCTGTGTGTTTTACTATTTCTGTATGTTATTTCTCTTGTGTTCAACTATCTGTTCTAGACTGTATGTTTAGTTTTCTTTCTGAAACCTATTAGTCCTGGGTGTAAAATTGGTATCAGATGAACAGAAACTGAATGGAAAGAAGGAGGCAGGGTCAATAAAAGCATATCTTTATTTCTATTTGTTTTCTTAAAACAATTCTAAGAACAATTCTTGGATGAACACCTCGTTATACTAACGGTAACCTAATATCGCACCGTTCTCTTGAGTTGTTCAAAGAATTATCTTCAAATAATGACTATTGTTATTCTTATTTATTTTTATCTGTGTGTTTTACTATTTCTGTATGTTCTTTCTCCTGTGTTCAACTATCTACTCTAGACTGTAAGTTTAGTTTGCTTTTTGAAACCTAGTAGTCCTGGGTGCAAAATTGGTATCAGATAAACTGAAATTGATTGGAAAGATGGAGGTAGTGTCAATAAAAGCATATCTTTATTTCTATTTGTTTTCTCAAAACAATTCTAAGAACAATTCTTGGATGAACACCTCGTTATACTAGCGGTAACCTAGTATCGGCACCGTTCTCTTGAACTGTTCAAAGAATTATCTTCAAATGATTATTATAATTCTTGTCTATTTTTATCTGTTTGTTTTACTATTTCTGTATGTTCTTCCTCATGTGTTCAACTATCTGTTTTAGAATGTAAGTTTAGTTTGCTTTCTGAAACCCAGTAGTGTTGGGTGCAAAATTGGTATCAGATGAATTGAAACTGATTGGAAAGAAGGAGGTAGTGTCAATAAAAGCATATCTTTATTTCTATTTGTTTTCTCAAAACAATTCTAAGAATAATTCTAGGATGAACACCTCGTTATACTAGCGGTAACCTAGTATCGGCACTGTTCTCTTGAAATGTTCAAAGAATTATCTTCAAATGATTATTGTTATTCTTGTCTATTTTTATCTTTGTGTTTTACTATTTCTATATGTTATTTTTCTTGTTTTCAACTATCTGTTCTAGAATGGAAGTTTAGTTTGCTTTCTGAAACCTAGTAGTGCTGGGTGCAAAATTGGTAACAGATGAACTGAAACTGATTGGAAAGAAAGAGGTAGTGTCAATAAAAGCATAACTTTATTTCTATTTGTTTTCTCAAAACAATTCTAAGAACAATTCTTGGATGAAGACCTCGTTATACTAACGGTAACCTAATATCGGCACCGTTCTCTTGAACTGTTCAAAGAAATATTTTAAAATAATGACTATTGTTATTCTTATTTATTTTTATCTGTGTGTTTTACTATTTCTGTATGTTCTTTCTCCTGTTTTCAACTATCTGCTCTAGACTGTAAGTTTAGTTTGCTTTTTGAAACCTAGTAGTCCTGGGTGCAAAATTGATATCAGATAAACTGAAATTGATTGGAAAGATGGAGGTAGTGTCAATAAATGCATATCTTTATTTCTATTTGTTTTCTCAAAACAATTCTAAGAACAATTCTTGGATGAACACCTCGTTATACTAGCGGTAACCTAGTATCGGCACCGTTCTCTTGAACTGTTCAAAGAATTATCTTCAAAAGATTATTGTAATTCTTGTCTATTTTTATCTGTTTGTTTTACTATTTCTGTATGTTCTTCCTCATGTGTTCAACTATCTGTTCTAGAATGTAAGTTAGTTTGCTTTCTGAAACCCAGTATTGTTGGGTGCAAAATTGGTATCAGATGAATTGAAACTGATTGGAAAGAAGGAGGTAGTGTCAATAAAAGCATATCTTTATTTCTATTTGTTTTCTCAAAACAATTCTAAGAACAATTCTTGGATGAACACCTCGTTATACTAGCGGTAACCTAGTATCGGCACCGTTCTCTTGAACTGTTCAAAGAATTATCTTCAAATGATTATTGTAATTCTTTTCTATTTTTATCTGTTTGTTTTACTATTTCTGTATGTTCTTCCTCATGTGTTCAACTATCTGTTCTAGAATGTAAGTTTAGTTTGCTTTCTGAAACCCAGTAGTGTTGGGTGCAAAATTGGTATCAGATGAATTGAAACTGATTGGAAAGAAGGAGGTAGTGTCAATAAAAGCATATCTTTATTTCTATTTGTTTTCTCAAAACAATTCTAAGAACAATTCTTGGATGAACACCTCGTTATACTAGCGGTAACCTAGTATCGGCACTGTTCTCTTGAACTGTTCAAAGAATTATCTTTAAATGATTATTGTTATTCTTGTCTATTTTTATCTGTGTGTTTTACTATTTCTATATGTTATTTTTCTTGTGTTCAACTATCTGTTCTAGAATGTAAGTTTAGTATGCTTTCTGAAACCCAGTAGTGCTGGGTGCAAAATTGGTATCAGATGAACTGAAACTGATTGGAAAGATGGAGGTAGTGTCAATAAAAGCATATCTTTATTTCTATTTGTTTTCTCAAAACAATTCTAAGAACAATTCTTGGATGAACACCTCGTTATACTAGCGGTAACCTAGTATCGGCACCGTTCTCTTGAACTGTTCAAAGAATTATCTTCAAATGATTATTGTTATTCTTGTCTATTATTATCTGGGTGTTTTACTATTTCTGTATGTTTTTTCTCTTGTGTTCAACTATCTGTTCTAGACTGGAAGTTTAGTTTGCTTTCTGAAACCTACTAGTCCTGAAGGCAAAATTGGTATCAGATGAACTGAAACTGATTGGAAAAAAGGAGGTAGTGTCAACAAAAGCATATCTTTATTTCTATTTGTTTTGTCAAAACAATTCTAAGAACAATTCTTGGATGAACACCTCGTTATACTAGCGGTAACCTAGTATCGGCACCGTTCTCTTGAATTTATCAAAGAATTATCTTCAAATGATTATTGTTATTCTTGTCTATTTTTATCTGTGTGTTTTACTATTTCTATATGTTATTTTTCTTGTGTTCAACTATCTGTTCTAGAATGTAAGTTTAGTTTGCTTTCTGAAACCCAGTAGTGCTGGGTGCAAAATTGGTATCAGATGAACTGAAACTGATTGGAAAGAAAGAGGTAGTGTCAATAAAAACATATCTTTATTTCTATTTGTTTTCTCAGAACAATTCTAATAACAATTCTTGGATGAACACCTCGTTATACTAGCGGTAACCTAGTATCGGCACCGTTCTCTTGAACTGTTCAAAGAATTATCTTCAAATGACTATTGTTATTCTTATTTATTTTTATCTGTGTGTGTTACTGTTTCTGTATGTTCTTCCTCCTGTGTTCAACTATCTGCTCTAGACTGTAAGTTTAGTTTGCTTTTTGAAACCTAGTAGTCCTGGGTGCAAAATTGGTATCAGATGAACTGAAATTGATTGAAAAGATGGAGGTAGTGTCAATAAAAGCATATCTTTATTTCTATTTGTTTTCTCAAAACAATTCTAAGAACAATTCTTGGATGAACACCTCGTTATACTAGCGGTAACCTAGTATCGGCACCGTCCTCTTGAACTGTTCAAAGAATTATCTTCAAATGATTATTGTTATTCTTGTCTATTTTTATCTGTGTGTTTTACTATTTCTGTATGTTCTTTCTCCTGTGTTCAAATATCTGTTCTAGACTGTAAGTTTAGTTTGCTTTCTGAAACCTAGTAGTCCTGGGGGCAAAATTGGTATCAGATGAACTGAAACTGATTCGAAAGAAGAAGGTAGTGTCAACAAAAGCATATATCTTTATTTCTATATGTTTTATTAAAACAATTCTAAGAACAATTCTTGGATGAACACCTCGTTATACTAGCGGTAACCTAGTATCGGCACCGTTCTCTTGAATTTATCAAAGAATTATCTTCAAATGATTATTGTTATTCATGTCTATTTTTATCTGTGTGTTTTACTATTTCAGTATGTTCTTTCTCCTGTGTTCAACAATCTGTTCTAGACTGTAAGTTTAATTTGCTTTCTGAAACCCAGAAGTGCTGGGTGCAAAATTGGTATCAGATGAACTGAAACTGATTGGAAAGAAGGAGGTAGTGTCAACAAAAGCATATCTTTATTCCTATTTGTTCTCTCAAAACAATTCTAAGAACAATTCTTGGTTGAACACCTCGTTATACTAGCGGTAACCTAGTATCGGCACCGTTCTCTTGAATTTATCAAAGAATTATCTTCAAATGATTATTGTTATTCTTGTATATTTTTATCTGTGTGTTTTACTATTTCTATATGTTATTTTTCTTGTGTTCAACTATCTGTTCTAGAATGTAAGTTTAGTTTGCTTTCTGAAACCTAGTAGTGCTGGGTGCAAAATTGGTATCAGATGAACTGAAACTGATTGGAAAGAAGGAGGTAGTGTCAATAAAAGCATATCTTTATTTCTATTTGTTTTCTCAAAACAATTCTAAGAACAATTCTTGGATGAACACCTCGTTATACTAGCGGTAACCTAGTATCGTCACCGTTCTCTTGAACTGTTCAAAGAATTATCTTCAAATAATGACTATTGTTATTCTTATTTATTTTTATCTGTGTGTTTTACTATTTCTGTATGTTCTTTCTCCTGTGTTCAACTATCTGCTCTAGACTGTAAGTTTAGTTTGCTTTTTGAAACCTAGTAGTCCTGGGTGCAAAATTGGTATCAGATAAACTGAAATTGATTGGAAAGATGGAGGTAGTGTCAATAAAAGCATATCTTTATTTCTATTTGTTTTCTCAAAACAATTTTAAGAACAATTCTTGGATGAACACCTCGTTATACTAGCGGTAACCTAGTATCTGCACTGTTCTCTTGAACTGTTCAAAGAATTATCTTCAAATGATTATTGTTATTCTTGTCTATTTTTATCTGTGTGTTTTACTATTTCTATATGTTATTTTTCTTGTGTTCAACTATCTGTTATAAAATGTAAGTTTAGTATGCTTTCTGAAACCCAGTAGTGCTGGGTGCAAAATTGGTATCAAATGAACTGAAACTGATTGGAAAGAAGGAGGTAGTGTCAATAAAAGCATATCTTTATTTCTATTTGTTTTCTCAAAACAATTCTAAGAACAATTCTTGGATGAACACCTCGTTATACTAGCGGTAACCTAGTATCGGCACCGTTCTCTTGAACTGTTCAAAGAATTATCTTCAAATGATTATTGTTATTCTTGTCTATTTTTATCTGGGTGTTTTACTATTTCTGTATGTTTTTTCTCCTGTGTTCAACTATCTGTTCTAGACTGTAAGTTTAGTTTGCTTTTTGAAACCTACTAGTCCTGAGGGCAAAATTGGTATCAGATGAACTGAAACTGATTGGAAATAAGGAGGTAGTGTGAACAAAAGCATATCTTTATTTCTATTTGTTTTGTCAAAACAATTCTAAGAACAATTCTTGGATGAACACCTCGTCATACTAGCGGTAACCTAGTATCGGCACCGTTCTCTTGAATTTATCAAAGAATTATCTTCAAATGATTATTGTTATTCTTGTCTATTTTTATCTGTGTGTTTTACTATTTCTATATGTTATTTTTCTTGTGTTCAACTATCTGTTCTAGAATGTAAGTTTAGTTTGCTTTCTGAAACCCAGTACTGCTGGGTGCAAAATTGGTATCAGATGAACTGAAACTGATTGGAAAGAAGGAGGTAGTGTCAATAAAAGCATATCTTTATTTCTATTTGTTTTCTCAAAACAATTCTAAGAACAATTCTTGGATGAACACCTCGTTATACTAGCGGTAACCTGGTATCGGCACCGTTCTCTTCAACTGTTCAAAGAATTATCTTCAAATAATGACTATTGTTATTCTTATTTATTTTTATCTGTGTGTTTTACTATTTCTGTATGTTCTTTCTCCTGTGTTCAACTATTTGTTCTAGACTGTAAGTTTAGTTTGCTTTCTGAACCCTAGTAGTCCTGGGTGCAAAATTGGTATCAGATGAACTGAAACTGATTGGAAAGAAGGAGGTAGTGTCAATAAAAGCATATCTTTATTTCTATTTGTTTTCTCAAAACAATTCTAAGAACAATTCTTGGATGAACACCTCGTTATACTAGCGGTAACCTAGTATCGGCACCGTTCTCTTGAACTGTTCAAAGAATTATTTTCAAATGATTATTGTTATTCTTGTCTATTTTTATCTGTGTGTTTTACTATTTCTGTATGTTATTTCTCTTGTGTTCAACTATCTGTTCTAGACTGTATGTTTAGTTTTCTTTCTGAAACCTATTAGTCCTGGGTGTAAAATTGGTATCAGATGAACAGAAACTGAATGGAAAGAAGGAGGCAGGGTCAATAAAAGCATATCTTTATTTCTATTTGTTTTCTTAAAACAATTCTAAGAACAATTCTTGGATGAACACCTCGTTATACTAACGGTAACCTAATATCGCACCGTTCTCTTGAGTTGTTCAAAGAATTATCTTCAAATAATGACTATTGTTATTCTTATTTATTTTTATCTGTGTGTTTTACTATTTCTGTATGTTCTTTCTCCTGTGTTCAACTATCTACTCTAGACTGTAAGTTTAGTTTGCTTTTTGAAACCTAGTAGTCCTGGGTGCAAAATTGGTATCAGATAAACTGAAATTGATTGGAAAGATGGAGGTAGTGTCAATAAAAGCATATCTTTATTTCTATTTGTTTTCTCAAAACAATTCTAAGAACAATTCTTGGATGAACACCTCGTTATACTAGCGGTAACCTAGTATCGGCACCGTTCTCTTGAACTGTTCAAAGAATTAACTTCAAATGATTATTATAATTCTTGTCTATTTTTATCTGTTTGTTTTACTATTTCTGTATGTTCTTCCTCATGTGTTCAACTATCTGTTTTAGAATGTAAGTTTAGTTTGCTTTCTGAAACCCAGTAGTGTTGGGTGCAAAATTGGTATCAGATGAATTGAAACTGATTGGAAAGAAGGAGGTAGTGTCAATAAAAGCATATCTTTATTTCTATTTGTTTTCTCAAAACAATTCTAAGAATAATTCTAGGATGAACACCTCGTTATACTAGCGGTAACCTAGTATCGGCACTGTTCTCTTGAAATGTTCAAAGAATTATCTTCAAATGATTATTGTTATTCTTGTCTATTTTTATCTTTGTGTTTTACTATTTCTATATGTTATTTTTCTTGTTTTCAACTATCTGTTCTAGAATGGAAGTTTAGTTTGCTTTCTGAAACCTAGTAGTGCTGGGTGCAAAATTGGTAACAGATGAACTGAAACTGATTGGAAAGAAAGAGGTAGTGTCAATAAAAGCATAACTTTATTTCTATTTGTTTTCTCAAAACAATTCTAAGAACAATTCTTGGATGAAGACCTCGTTATACTAACGGTAACCTAATATCGGCACCGTTCTCTTGAACTGTTCAAAGAAATATTTTAAAATAATGACTATTGTTATTCTTATTTATTTTTATCTGTGTGTTTTACTATTTCTGTATGTTCTTTCTCCTGTTTTCAACTATCTGCTCTAGACTGTAAGTTTAGTTTGCTTTTTGAAACCTAGTAGTCCTGGGTGCAAAATTGATATCAGATAAACTGAAATTGATTGGAAAGATGGAGGTAGTGTCAATAAATGCATATCTTTATTTCTATTTGTTTTCTCAAAACAATTCTAAGAACAATTCTTGGATGAACACCTCGTTATACTAGCGGTAACCTAGTATCGGCACCGTTCTCTTGAACTGTTCAAAGAATTATCTTCAAAAGATTATTGTAATTCTTGTCTATTTTTATCTGTTTGTTTTACTATTTCTGTATGTTCTTCCTCATGTGTTCAACTATCTGTTCTAGAATGTAAGTTTAGTTTGCTTTCTGAAACCCAGTATTGTTGGGTGCAAAATTGGTATCAGATGAATTGAAACTGATTGGAAAGAAGGAGGTAGTGTCAATAAAAGCATATCTTTATTTCTATTTGTTTTCTCAAAACAATTCTAAGAACAATTCTTGGATGAACACCTCGTTATACTAGCGGTAACCTAGTATCGGCACCGTTCTCTTGAACTGTTCAAAGAATTATCTTCAAATGATTATTGTAATTCTTTTCTATTTTTATCTGTTTGTTTTACTATTTCTGTATGTTCTTCCTCATGTGTTCAACTATCTGTTCTAGAATGTAAGTTTAGTTTGCTTTCTGAAACCCAGTAGTGTTGGGTGCAAAATTGGTATCAGATGAATTGAAACTGATTGGAAAGAAGGAGGTAGTGTCAATAAAAGCATATCTTTATTTCTATTTGTTTTCTCAAAACAATTCTAAGAACAATTCTTGGATGAACACCTCGTTATACTAGCGGTAACCTAGTATCGGCACTGTTCTCTTGAACTGTTCAAAGAATTATCTTTAAATGATTATTGTTATTCTTGTCTATTTTTATCTGTGTGTTTTACTATTTCTATATGTTATTTTTCTTGTGTTCAACTATCTGTTCTAGAATGTAAGTTTAGTATGCTTTCTGAAACCCAGTAGTGCTGGGTGCAAAATTGGTATCAGATGAACTGAAACTGATTGGAAAGATGGAGGTAGTGTCAATAAAAGCATATCTTTATTTCTATTTGTTTTCTCAAAACAATTCTAAGAACAATTCTTGGATGAACACCTCGTTATACTAGCGGTAACCTAGTATCGGCACCGTTCTCTTGAACTGTTCAAAGAATTATCTTCAAATGATTATTGTTATTCTTGTCTATTATTATCTGGGTGTTTTACTATTTCTGTATGTTTTTTCTCTTGTGTTCAACTATCTGTTCTAGACTGGAAGTTTAGTTTGCTTTCTGAAACCTACTAGTCCTGAAGGCAAAATTGGTATCAGATGAACTGAAACTGATTGGAAAAAAGGAGGTAGTGTCAACAAAAGCATATCTTTATTTCTATTTGTTTTGTCAAAACAATTCTAAGAACAATTCTTGGATGAACACCTCGTTATACTAGCGGTAACCTAGTATCGGCACCGTTCTCTTGAATTTATCAAAGAATTATCTTCAAATGATTATTGTTATTCTTGTCTATTTTTATCTGTGTGTTTTACTATTTCTATATGTTATTTTTCTTGTGTTCAACTATCTGTTCTAGAATGTAAGTTTAGTTTGCTTTCTGAAACCCAGTAGTGCTGGGTGCAAAATTGGTATCAGATGAACTGAAACTGATTGGAAAGAAAGAGGTAGTGTCAATAAAAACATATCTTTATTTCTATTTGTTTTCTCAGAACAATTCTAATAACAATTCTTGGATGAACACCTCGTTATACTAGCGGTAACCTAGTATCGGCACCGTTCTCTTGAACTGTTCAAAGAATTATCTTCAAATGACTATTGTTATTCTTATTTATTTTTATCTGTGTGTGTTACTGTTTCTGTATGTTCTTCCTCCTGTGTTCAACTATCTGCTCTAGACTGTAAGTTTAGTTTGCTTTTTGAAACCTAGTAGTCCTGGGTGCAAAATTGGTATCAGATGAACTGAAATTGATTGAAAAGATGGAGGTAGTGTCAATAAAAGCATATCTTTATTTCTATTTGTTTTCTCAAAACAATTCTAAGAACAATTCTTGGATGAACACCTCGTTATACTAGCGGTAACCTAGTATCGGCACCGTCCTCTTGAACTGTTCAAAGAATTATCTTCAAATGATTATTGTTATTCTTGTCTATTTTTATCTGTGTGTTTTACTATTTCTGTATGTTCTTTCTCCTGTGTTCAAATATCTGTTCTAGACTGTAAGTTTAGTTTGCTTTCTGAAACCTAGTAGTCCTGGGGGCAAAATTGGTATCAGATGAACTGAAACTGATTCGAAAGAAGAAGGTAGTGTCAACAAAAGCATATATCTTTATTTCTATATGTTTTATTAAAACAATTCTAAGAACAATTCTTGGATGAACACCTCGTTATACTAGCGGTAACCTAGTATCGGCACCGTTCTCTTGAATTTATCAAAGAATTATCTTCAAATGATTATTGTTATTCATGTCTATTTTTATCTGTGTGTTTTACTATTTCAGTATGTTCTTTCTCCTGTGTTCAACAATCTGTTCTAGACTGTAAGTTTAATTTGCTTTCTGAAACCCAGAAGTGCTGGGTGCAAAATTGGTATCAGATGAACTGAAACTGATTGGAAAGAAGGAGGTAGTGTCAACAAAAGCATATCTTTATTCCTATTTGTTCTCTCAAAACAATTCTAAGAACAATTCTTGGTTGAACACCTCGTTATACTAGCGGTAACCTAGTATCGGCACCGTTCTCTTGAATTTATCAAAGAATTATCTTCAAATGATTATTGTTATTCTTGTATATTTTTATCTGTGTGTTTTACTATTTCTATATGTTATTTTTCTTGTGTTCAACTATCTGTTCTAGAATGTAAGTTTAGTTTGCTTTCCGAAACCCAGTAGTGCTGGGTTCAAAATTGGTATCAGATGAACTTAAACTGATTGGAAAGAATGAGGTAGTGTCAATAAAAACATATCTTTATTTTTATTTGTTTTCTCAAAACAATTCTAAGAACAATTCTTGGATGAACACCTCGTTATTATAGCAGTAACCTAGTACCGGCACCGTTCTCTTGAACTATTCAAAGAATTATCTTCAAATGATTATTGTTATTCTTGTCAATTTTTATCTGTGTGTTTTACTATTTCTGTATGTTTTTTCTCCTGTGTTCAACTATCTGTTCTAGACTGTAAGTTTAGTTTGCTTTCTGAAACCTAGTAGTCCTGGGGGCAAAATTGGTATCAGATGAACTGAAACTGATTGGAAAGAAAGAGGTAGTGTCAATAAAAGCATATCTTTATTTCTATTTGTTTTCTCAAAACAATTCTAAGAACAATTCTTGGATGAACACCTCGTTATACTAGCGGTAACCTGGTATCGGCACCGTTCTCTTCAACTGTTCAAAGAATTATCTTCAAATAATGACTATTGTTATTCTTATTTATTTTTATCTGTGTGTTTTACTATTTCTGTATGTTCTTTCTCCTGTGTTCAACTATTTGTTCTAGACTGTAAGTTTAGTTTGCTTTCTGAACCCTAGTAGTCCTGGGTGCAAAATTGGTATCAGATGAACTGAAACTGATTGGAAAGAAGGAGGTAGTGTCAATAAAAGCATATCTTTATTTCTATTTGTTTTCTCAAAACAATTCTAAGAACAATTCTTGGATGAACACCTCGTTATACTAGCGGTAACCTAGTATCGACACTGTTCTCTTGAACTGTTCAAAGAATTATCTTCAACTGATTATTGTTATTCTTGTCTATTTTTATCTGTGTGTTTTACTATTTCTGTATGTTATTTCTCTTGTGTTCAACTATCTGTTCTAGAATGTATGTTTAGTTTTCTTTCTAAAACCTATTAGTCCTGGGTGAAAAATTGGTATCAGATGAACAAAAACTGAATGGAAAGAAGGAGGCAGGGTCAATAAATGCATATCTTTATTTCTATTTGTTTTCTCAAAACAATTCTAAGAACAATTCTTGAATGAACACCTCGTTATACTAACGGTAACCTAATATCGCACCGTTCTCTTGAGTTGTTCAAAGAATTATCTTCAAATAATGACTATTGTTATTCTTATTTATTTTTATCTGTGTGTTTTACTATTTCTGTATGTTCTTTCTCCTGTGTTCAACTATCTGCTCTAGACTGTAAGTTTAGTTTGCTTTTTGAAACCTAGTAGTCCTGGGTGCAAAATTGGTATCAGATAAACTGAAATTGATTGGAAAGATGGAGGTAGTGTCAATAAAAGCATATCTTTATTTCTATTTGTTTTCTCAAAACAATTCTAAGAACAATTCTTGGATGAACACCTCGTTATACTAGCGGTAACCTAGTATCGGCACCATTCTCTTGAACTGTTCAAAGAATTATCTTCAAATGATTATTGTAATTCTTGTCTATTTTTATCTGTTTGTTTTACTATTTCTGTATGTTCTTCCTCATGTGTTCAACTATCTGTTCTAGAATGTAAGTTTAGTTTGCTTTCTGAAACCCAGTAGTGTTGGGTGCAAAATTGGTATCAGATGAATTGAAACTGATTGGAAAGAAGGAGGTAGTGTCAATAAAAGCATATCTTTATTTCTATTTGTTTTGTCAAAACAATTCTAAGAACAATTCTTGGATGAACACCTCATTATACTAGCGGTAACCTAGTATCGGCACTGTTCTCTGGAACTGTTCAAAGAATTATCTTCAAATTATTATTGTTATTCTTGTCTATTTTTATCTGTGTGTTTTACTATTTCTATATGTTATTTTTCTTGTGTTCAACTATCTGTTCTAGAATGTAAGTTTAGTAGGCTTTCTGAAACCCAGTAGTGCTGGGTGCAAAATTGGTATCAGATGAACTGAAACTGATTGGAAAGAAGGAGGTAGTGTCAATAAAAGCATATCTTTATTTCTATTTGTTTTCTCAAAACAATTCTAAGAACAATTCTTGGATGAACACCTCGTTATACTAGCGGTAACCTAGTATCGGCACCGTTCTCTTGAACTGTTCAAAGAATTATCTTCAAATGATTATTGTTATTCTTGTCTATTATTATCTGGGTGTTTTACTATTTCTGTATGTTTTTTATCCTGTGTTCAACTATCTGTTCTAGACTGGAAGTTTAGTTTGCTTTCTAAAACCTACTATTCCTGAAGGCAAAATTGGTATCAGATGAACTGAAACTGATTGGAAAGAAGGAGGTAGTGTCAACAAAAGCATATCTTTATTTCTATTTGTTTTGTCAAAACAATTCTAAGAACAATTCTTGGATGAACACCTCGTTATACTAGCGGTAACCTAGTATCGGCACCGTTCTCTTGAATTTATCAAAGAATTATCTTCAAATGATTATTGTTATTCTTGTCTATTTTTATCTGTGTGTTTTACTATTTCTATATGTTATTTTTCTTGTGTTCAACTATCTGTTCTAGAATGTAAGTTTAGTTTGCTTTCTGAAACCCAGTAGTGCTGGGTGCAAAATTGGTATTAGATGAACTGAAACTGATTGGAAAGAAGGAGGTAGTGTCAATAAAAACATATCTTTATTTCTATTTGTTTTCTCAAAACAATTCTAAGAACAATTCTTGGATGAACACCTCGTTATACTAGCGGTAACCTAGTATCGGCACCGTTCTCTTGAACTGTTCAAAGAATTATCTTCAAATGATTATTGTAATTCTTGTCTATTTTTATCAGTGTGTTTTACTATTTTTGTATGTTCTTTCTCCTGTGTTCAACTATCTGTTCTAGACTGTAAGTTTAGTTTGCGTTCTGAAACCTAGTAGTCCTGGGTGCAAAATTGGTATCAGATGAACTGAAACTGATTGGAAAGAAGGAGGTAGTGTCAATAAAAGCATATCTTTATTTCTATTTGTTTTCTCAAAACAATTCTAAGAACAATTCTTGGATGAACACCTCGTTATACTAGCGGTAACCTAGTATCGGCACCGTCCTCTTGAACTGTTCAAAGAATTATCTTCAAATGATTATTGTTATTCTTGTCTATTTTTATCTGTGTGTTTTACTATTTCTGTATGTTCTTTCTCCTGTGTTCAAATATCTGTTCTAGACTGTAAGTTTAGTTTGCTTTCTGAAACCTAGTAGTCCTAGGGGGAAAATTGGTATCAGATGAACTGAAACTGATTGGAAAGAAGGAGGTAGTGTCAACAAAAGCATATATCTTTATTTCTATTTGTTTTGTCAAAACAATTCTAAGAACAATTCTTGGATGAACACCTCGTTATACTAGCGGTAACCTAGTATCGGCACCGTTCTCTTGAATTTATCAAAGAATTATCTTCAAATGATTATTGTTATTCATGTCTATTTTTATCAGTGTGTTTTACTATTTCTATATGTTATTTTTCTTGTGTTCAACTATCTGTTCTAGAATGTAAGTTTAGTTTGCTTTCTGAAACCCAGTAGTGTTGGGTGCAAAATTGGTATCAGATGAATTGAAACTGATTGGAAAGAAGGAGGTAGTGTCAATAAAAGCATATCTTTATTTCTATTTGTTTTCTCAAAACAATTCTAAGAACAATTCTTGGATGAACACCTCGTTATACTAGCGGTAACCTAGTATCGGCACTGTTCTCTTGAACTGTTCAAAGAATTATCTTCAAATGATTATTGTTATTCTTGTCTATTTTTATCTGTGTGTTTTACTATTTCTATATGTTATTTTTCTTGTGTTCAACTATCTGTTCTAGAATGTAAGTTTAGTATGCTTTCTGAAACCCAGTAGTGCTGTGTGCAAAATTGGTATCAGATGAACTGAAACTGATTGGAAAGAAGGAGGTAGTGTCAATAAAAGCATATCTTTATTTCTATTTGTTTTCTCAAAACAATTCTGAGAACAATTCTTGGATGAACACCTCGTTATACTAGCGGTAACCTAGTATCGGCACCGTTCTCTTGAACTGTTCAAAGAATTATCTTCAAATGATTATTGTTATTCTTGTCTATTATTATCTGGGTGTTTTACTATTTCTGTATGTTTTTTATCCTGTGTTCAACTATCTGTTCTAGACTGGAAGTTTAGTTTGCTTTCTGAAACCTACTAGTCTTGAAGGCAAAATTGGTATCAGATGAACTGAAACTGATTGGAAAGAAGGAGGTAGTGTCAACAAAAGCATATCTTTATTTCTATTTGTTTTGTCAAAACAATTCTAAGAACAATTCTTGGATGAACACCTCGTTATACTAGCGGTAACCTAGTATCGGCACCGTTCTCTTGAATTTATCAAAGAATTATCTTCAAATGATTATTGTTATTCTTGTCTATTTTTATCTGTGTGTTTTACTATTTCTATATGTTATTTTTCTTGTGTTCAACTATCTGTTCTAGAATGTAAGTTTAGTTTGCTTTCTGAAACCTAGTAGTGCTGGGTGCAAAATTGGTATTAGATGAACTGAAACTGATTGGAAAGAAGGAGGTAGTGTCAATAAAAACATATCTTTATTTCTATTTGTTTTCTCAAAACAATTCTAAGAACAATTCTTGGATGAACACCTCGTTATACTAGCGGTAACCTAGTATCGGCACCGTTCTCTTGAACTGTTCAAAGAATTATCTTCAAATGATTATTGTAATTCTTGTCTATTTTTATCTGTTTGTTTTACTATTTCTGTATGTTCTTCCTCATGTGTTCAAATATCTGTTCTAGAATGTAAGTTTAGTTTGCTTTCTGAAACCCAGTAGTGTTGGGTGCAAAATTGGTATCAGATGAATTGAAACTGATTGGAAAGAAGGAGGTAGTGTCAATAAAAGCATATCTTTATTTCTATTTGTTTTCTCAAAACAATTCTAAGAACAATTCTTGGATGAACACCTCGTTATACTAGCGGTAAACTAGTATCGGCACCGTTCTCTTGAACTGTTCAAAGAATTATCTTCAAATGATTATTGTAATTCTTGTCTATTTTTATCTGTTTGTTTTACTATTTCTGTATGTTCTTCCTCATGTGTTCAACTATCTGTTCATGAATGTAAGTTTAGTTTGCTTTCTTAAACCCAGTAGTGTTGGGTGCAAAATTGGTATCAGATGAATTGAAACTGATTGGAAAGAAGGAGGTAGTGTCAATAAAAGCATATCTTTATTTCTATTTGTTTTCTCAAAACAATTCTAAGAACAATTTTTGGATGAACACCTCGTTATACTAGCGGTAACCTAGTATCGGCACTGTTCTCTTGAACTGTTCAAAGAATTATCTTCAAATGATTATTGTTATTCTTGTCTATTTTTATCTGTGTGTTTTACTATTTCTATATGTTATTTTTCTTGTGTTCAACTATCTGTTCTAGAATGTAAGTTTAGTATGCTTTCTGAAACCCAGTAGTGCTGGGTGCAAAATTGGTATCAGATGAACTGAAACTGATTGGAAAGAAGGAGGTAGTGTCAATAAAAGCATATCTTTATTTCTATTTGTTTTCTCAAAACAATTCTAAGAACAATTCTTGGATGAACACCTCGTTATACTAGCGGTAACCTAGTATCGGCACCGTTCTCTTGAACTGTTCAAAGAATTATCTTCAAATGATTATTGTTATTCTTGTCTATTATTATCTGGGTGTTTTACTATTTCTGTATGTTTTTTATCCTGTGTTCGACTATCTGTTCTAGACTGGAAGTTTAGTTTGCTTTCTGAAACCTACTAGTCCTGAAGGCAAAATTGGTATCAGATGAACTGAAACTGATTGGAAAGAAGGAGGTAGTGTCAACAAAAGCATATCTTTATTTCTATTTGTTTTGTCAAAACAATTCTAAGAACAATTCTTGGATGAACACCTCGTTATACTAGCGGTAACCTAGTATCGGCACCGTTCTCTTGAATTTATCAAAGAATTATCTTCAAATGATTATTGTTATTCTTGTCTATTTTTATCTGTGTGTTTTACTATTTCTGTTTGTTATTTTTCTTGTGTTCAACTATCTGTTCTAGAATGTAAGTTTAGTTTGCTTTCTGAAACCCAGTAGTGCTGGGTACAAAATTGGTATTAGATGAACTGAAACTGATTGGAAAGAAGGAGGTAGTGTCAATAAAAACATATCTTTATTTCTATTTGTTTTCTCAAAACAATTCTAAGAACAATTCTTGGATGAACACCTCGTTATACTAGCGGTAACCTAGTATCGGCACCGTTCTCTTGAACTATTCAAAGAATTATCTTCAAATGATTATTGTTATTCTTGTCTATTTTTGTCAGTGTGTTTTACTATTTTTGTATGTTCTTTCTCCTGTGTTCAACTATCTGTTCTAGACTGTAAGTTTAGTTTGCGTTCTGAAACCTAGTAGTCCTGGGTGCAAAATTGCTATCAGATGAACTGAAACTGATTGGAAAGAAGGAGGTAGTGTCAATAAAAGCATATCTTTATTTCTATTTGTTTTCTCAAAACAATTCTAAGAACAATTCTTGGATGAACACCTCGTTATACTAGCGGTAACCTAGTATCGGCACCGTCCTCTTGAACTGTTCAAAGAATTATCTTCAAATGATTATTGTTATTCTTGTCTATTTTTATCTGTGTGTTTTACTATTTCTGTATGTTCTTTCTCCTGTGTTCAAATATCTGTTCTAGACTGTAAGTTTAGTTTGCTTTCTGAAACCTAGTAGTCCTGGGGGGAAAATTGGTATCAGATGAACTGAAACTGATTGGAAAGAAGGAGGTAGTGTCAACAAAAGCATATATCTTTATTTCTATTTGTTTTGTCAAAACAATTCTAAGAACAATTCTTGGATGAACACCTCGTTATACTAGCGGTAACCTAGTATCGGCACCGTTCTGTTGAATTTATCAAAGAATTATCTTCAAATGATTATTGTTATTCATGTATATTTTTATCTGTGTGTTTTACTATTTCTATATGTTATTTTTCTTGTGTTCAACTATCTGTTCTAGAATGTAAGTTTAGTTTGCTTTCTGAAACCCAGTAGTGCTGGGTGCAAAATTGGTATCAGATGAACTGAAACTGATTGGAAAGAAGGAGGTAGTGTCAATAAAAACATATATTTATTTCTATTTGTTTTCTCAAAACAATTCTAAGAACAATTCTTGAATGAACACCTCGTTATACTAGTGGTAACCTAGTATCGGCACCGTTCTCTTGAACTATTCAAAGAATTATCTTCAAATGATTATTGTTATTCTTGTCTATTTTTATCAGTGTGTTTTACTATTTCTATATGTTCTTTCTCCTGTGTTCAACAATCTGTTCTAGACTGTAAGTTTAATTTGCTTTCTGAAACCTAGTAGTCCTGGGTGCAAAATTTGTATCAAATGAACATAAACTGATTGGAAAGAAGGAGGTAGTGTCAACAAAAGCATATCTTAATTTCTATTTGTTCTCTCAAAACAATTCTAAGAACAATTCTTGGTTGAACACCTCGTTATACTAGCGGTAACCTAGTATCGGCACCGTTCTCTTGAATTTATCAAAGAATTATCTTCAAGTGATTATTGTTATTCTTGTCTATTTTTATCTGTGTGTTTTACTATTTCTATATGTTATTTTTCTTGTGTTCAACTATCTGTTCTAGAATGTAAGTTTAGTTTGCTTTCCGAAACCCAGTAGTGCTGGGTTCAAAATTGGTATCAGATGAACTGAAACTGATTGGAAAGAATGAGGTAGTGTCAATAAAAACATATCTTTATTTCTATTTGTTTTCTCAAAACAATTCTAAGAACAATTCTTGGATGAACACCTCGTTATTCTAGCGGTAACTTAGTACCGGCACCGTTCTCTTGAACTATTCAAAGAATTATCTTCATATGATTATTGTTATTCTTGTCTATTTTTATCAGTGTGTTTTACTATTTCTGTATGTTCTTTCTCCTGTGTTCAACTATATGTTCTAGACTGTAAGTTTAGTTTGCTTTCTGAAACCTAGTAGTCCTGGGTGCAAAATTGGTATCAGATGAACTGAAACTGATTGGAAAGAAGGAGGTAGTGTCAATAAAAACATATCTTTATTTCTATTTGTTTTCTCAAAACAATTCTAAGAACAATTCTTGGATGAACACCTCGTTATACTAGCGGTAACCTAGTATCGGCACTGTTCTCTTGAACTGTTCAAAGAATTATCTTCAAATGATTATTGTTATTCTTGTCAATTTTTATCTGTGTGTTTTACTATTTCTGTATGTTATTTCTCTTGTGTTCAACTATCTTTTCTAGACTGTATGTTTAGTTTTCTTTCTGAAACCTATTAGTCCTGGGTGCAAAATTGGTATCAGATGAACTGAAACTGAATGGAAAGAAGGAGGTAGGGTCAATAAAAGCATATCTTTATTTCTATTTGTTTTCTCAAAACAATTCTAAGAACAATTCTTGGATGAACACCTCGTTATACTAACGGTAACCTAATATCGGCACCGTTCTCTTGAACTGTTCAAAGAGTTATCTTCAAATAATGACTATTATTATTCTTATTTATTTTTATCTGTGTGTTTTACTATTTCTGTATGTTCTTTCTCCTGTGTTCAACTATCTACTCTAGACTGTAAGTTTAGTTTGCTTTTTGAAACCTAGTAGTTCTGGGTGCAAAATTGGTATCAGATAAACTGAAATTGATTTGAAAGATGGAGGTAGTGTCAATAAAAGCATATCTTTATTTCTATTTGTTTTCTCAAAACAATTCTAAAAACAATTCTTAGATGAACACCTCGTTATACTAGCGGTAACCTAGTATCGGCACCGTTCTCTTGAACTGTTCAAAGAATTATCTTCAAATGATTATTGTTATTCTTGTCTATTTTTATCTGTGTATTTTACTTTTTTTGTATGTTCTTCCTCCTTTGTTCAACTATCTGCTCTAGACTGTAAGTTTAGTTTGCTTTTTGAAACCTAGTAGTCCTGGGTGCAAAATTGGTATCAGATGAACTGAAATTGATTGGAAAGATGGAGGTAGTGTCAATAAAAGCATATCTTTATTTCTATTTGTTTTCTCAAAACAATTCTAAGAACAATTCTTGGATGAACACCTCGTTATACTAGTGGTAACCTATTATCGGCAACGTTCTCTTGAACTGTTCAAAGAATTATCTTCAAATGATTATTGTTATTCTTGTCTATTTTTATCTGTGTGTTTTACTATTTCTGTATGTTCTTTCTCCTGTGTTCAACTATCTGTTCTGGACTGTAAGTTTAGTTTGCTTTCTGAAACCTAGTAGTCCTGGGGGAAAATTGGTATCAGATGAACTGAAACTGATTGGAAAGAAGGAGGTAGTGTCAACAAAAGCATATCTTTATTTCTATTTGTTTTCTCAAAACAATTCTAAGAACAATTCTTGGATGAACACCTCGTTATACTAGCGGTAACCTAGTATCGGCACAGTTATCTTGAATTTATCAAAGAATTATCTTCAAATAATGACTATTGTTATTCTTATTTACTTTTATCTGTGTGTTTTACTATTTATGTATGTTCTTTCTCCTGTGTTCAACTATCTGCTCTGGACTGTAAGTTTAGTTTGCTTTTTGAAACCTAGTAGTCCTGAGTGCAAAATTGGTATCAGATGAACTGAAATTGATTGGAAAGATGGAGGTAGTGTCAATAAAAACATATCTTTATTTCTACATGTTTTCTCAAAACAATTCTAAGAACAATTCTTGGATGAACACCTCGTTATACTAGCGGTAACTTAGTATCGGCACCGTTCTCTTGAACTGTTAAAAGAATTATCTTCAAATGATTATTGTTATTCTTGTCTATTTTTATCAGTGTGTTTTACTATTTCTATATGTTATTTCTCTTGTGTTCAACTATCTGTTCTAGACTATAAGTTTAGTTTGCTTTCTGAAACCTTTTAGTCCTGGGTGCAAAATTGATATCAGATAAACCGAAACTGATTGGAAAGAAATAGGTAGTGTCAATAAAAGCATATCTTTATTTCTATTTGTTTTCTCAAAACAATTCTAAGAACAATTCTTGGATGAACACCTCGTTATACTAGCGGTAACCTAGTATCGGCACCGTTCTCTTGAACTATTAAAAAATTATCTTCAAATGATTATTGTTATTCTTGTCTATTTTTATCTGTGTGTTTTACTATTTCTGTATGTTCTTTTTCCTGTGTTCAACTATCTGTTCTAGACTGTAAGTTTAGTTTGCATTTTGAAAACTAGTAGTCCTGGGTGCAAAATTGGTATCAGATGAATTGAAACTGATTGGAAAGAAGGAGGTAGGGTCAATAAAAGCATATCTTTATTTCTATTTGTTTTCTCAAAACAATTCTAAGAACAATTCTTGGATGAACACCTCGTTATACTAACGGTAACCTAATATCGGCACCATTCTCTTGAACTGTTCAAAGAATTATCTTCAAATAATGACTATTGTTATTCTTATTTATTTTTATCTTGTGTTTTACTATTTCTGTATGTTCTTTCTCCTGTGTTCAACTATCTGCTCTAGACTGTAAGTTTAGTTTGCTTTTTGAAACCTGGTAGTTCTGGGTGCAAAATTGGTATCAGATAAACTGAAATTGATTGGAAAGATGGAGGTAGTGTCAATAAAAGCATATCTTTATTTCTATTTGTTTTCTCAAAACAATTCTAAGAACAATTCTTGGATGAACACCTCGTTATACTAGCTGTAACCTGGTATCGGCACCGTTCTCTTGAACTGTTCAAAGAATTATCTTCAAATAATGGCTATTGTTATTCTTATTTATTTTTATCTGTGTGTTTTACTATTTCTGTATGTTTTTTCTCCTGTGTTCAACTATCTGCTCTAGACTGTAAGTTTAGTTTGATTTTTGAAACCTAGTAGTTCTGGGTGCAAAATTTGTATCAGATAAACTGAAATTGATTGGAAAGATGGAGGTAGTGTGAATAAAAGCATATCTTTATTTCTATTTGTTTTCTCAAAACAATTCTAAGAACAATTCTTGGATAAACACCTCGTTATACTAGCGGTAACTTAGTATCGGCACCGTTCTCTTGAACTGTTAAAAGAATTATCTTCAAATGATTATTGTTATTCTTGCCTATTTTTATCAGTGTGTTTTACTATTTCTGTATGTTATTTTTCGTGTGTTCAACTATCTGTTCTAGAATGTAAGTTTAGTTTGCTTTCTGAAACCCAGTAGTCCTGGGTGCAAAATTGGTATCAGATGAACTAAAACTGATTGGAAAGAAGGAGGTAGTGTCAATAAAAACATATCTTTATTTCTATTTGTTTTCTCAAAAGAATTCTAAGAACAATTCTTGGATAAACACCTCGTTATACTAGCGGTAACTTAGTATCGGCACCGTTCTCTTGAACTGTTAAAAGAATTATCTTCAAATGATTATTGTTATTCTTGTCTATTTTTATCAGTGTGTTTTACTATTTCTATATGTTATTTCTCTTGTGTTCAACTATCTGTTCTAGACTATAAGTTTAGTTTGCTTTCTGAAACCTTTTAGTCCTGGGTGCAAAATTGATATCAGATAAACCGAAACTGATTGGAAAGAAATAGGTAGTGTCAATAAAAGCATATCTTTATTTCTATTTGTTTTCTCAAAACAATTCTAAGAACAATTCTTGGATGAACACCTCGTTATACTAGCGGTAACCTAGTATCGGCACCGTTCTCTTGAACTATTAAAAAATTATCTTCAAATGATTATTGTTATTCTTGTCTATTTTTATCTGTGTGTTTTACTATTTCTGTATGTTCTTTTTCCTGTGTTCAACTATCTGTTCTAGACTGTAAGTTTAGTTTGCATTTTGAAAACTAGTAGTCCTGGGTGCAAAATTGGTATCAGATGAATTGAAACTGATTGGAAAGAAGGAGGTAGGGTCAATAAAAGCATATCTTTATTTCTATTTGTTTTCTCAAAACAATTCTAAGAACAATTCTTGGATGAACACCTCGTTATACTAACGGTAACCTAATATCGGCACCATTCTCTTCAACTGTTCAAAGAATTATCTTCAAATAATGACTATTGTTATTCTTATTTATTTTTATCTTGTGTTTTACTATTTCTGTATGTTCTTTCTCCTGTGTTCAACTATCTGCTCTAGACTGTAAGTTTAGTTTGCTTTTTGAAACCTGGTAGTTCTGGGTGCAAAATTGGTATCAGATAAACTGAAATTGATTGGAAAGATGGAGGTAGTGTCAATAAAAGCATATCTTTATTTCTATTTGTTTTCTCAAAACAATTCTAAGAACAATTCTTGGATGAACACCTCGTTATACTAGCTGTAACCTGGTATCGGCACCGTTCTCTTGAACTGTTCAAAGAATTATCTTCAAATAATGGCTATTGTTATTCTTATTTATTTTTATCTGTGTGTTTTACTATTTCTGTATGTTTTTTCTCCTGTGTTCAACTATCTGCTCTAGACTGTAAGTTTAGTTTGCTTTTTGAAACCTAGTAGTTCTGGGTGCAAAATTGGTATCAGATAAACTGAAATTGATTGGAAAGATGGAGGTAGTGTGAATAAAAGCATATCTTTATTTCTATTTGTTTTCTCAAAACAATTCTAAGAACAATTCTTGGATAAACACCTCGTTATACTAGCGGTAACTTAGTATCGGCACCGTTCTCTTGAACTGTTAAAAGAATTATCTTCAAATGATTATTGTTATTCTTGTCTATTTTTATCAGTGTGTTTTACTATTTCTGTATGTTATTTTTCGTGTGTTCAACTATCTGTTCTAGAATGTAAGTTTAGTTTGCTTTCTGAAACCCAGTAGTCCTGGGTGCAAAATTGGTATCAGATGAACTAAAACTGATTGGAAAGAAGGAGGTAGTGTCAATAAAAACATATCTTTATTTCTATTTGTTTTCTCAAAAGAATTCTAAGAACAATTCTTGGATAAACACCTCGTTATACTAGCGGTAACTTAGTATCGGCACCGTTCTCTTGAACTGTTAAAAGAATTATCTTCAAATGATTATTGTTATTCTTGTCTATTTTTATCAGTGTGTTTTACTATTTCTATATGTTATTTCTCTTGTGTTCAACTATCTGTTCTAGACTATAAGTTTAGTTTGCTTTCTGAAACCTTTTAGTCCTGGGTGCAAAATTGATATCAGATAAACCGAAACTGATTGGAAAGAAATAGGTAGTGTCAATAAAAGCATATCTTTATTTCTATTTGTTTTTTCAAAACAATTCTAAGAACAATTCTTGGATGAACACCTCGTTATACTAGCGGTAACCTAGTATCGGCACCGTTCTCTTGAACTATTAAAAAATTATCTTCAAATGATTATTGTTATTCTTGTCTATTTTTATCTGTGTGTTTTACTATTTCTGTATGTTCTTTTTCCTGTGTTCAACTATCTGTTCTAGACTGTAAGTTTAGTTTGCATTTTGAAAACTAGTAGTCCTGGGTGCAAAATTGGTATCAGATGAATTGAAACTGATTGGAAAGAAGGAGGTAGGGTCAATAAAAGCATATCTTTATTTCTATTTGTTTTCTCAAAACAATTCTAAGAACAATTCTTGGATGAACACCTCGTTATACTAACGGTAACCTAATATCGGCACCATTCTCTTCAACTGTTCAAAGAATTATCTTCAAATAATGACTATTGTTATTCTTATTTATTTTTATCTTGTGTTTTACTATTTCTGTATGTTCTTTCTCCTGTGTTCAACTATCTGCTCTAGACTGTAAGTTTAGTTTGCTTTTTGAAACCTGGTAGTTCTGGGTGCAAAATTGGTATCAGATAAACTGAAATTGATTGGAAAGATGGAGGTAGTGTCAATAAAAGCATATCTTTATTTCTATTTGTTTTCTCAAAACAATTCTAAGAACAATTCTTGGATGAACAACTCGTTATACTAGCTGTAACCTGGTATCGGCACCGTTCTCTTGAACTGTTCAAAGAATTATCTTCAAATAATGGCTATTGTTATTCTTATTTATTTTTATCTGTGTGTTTTACTATTTCTGTATGTTTTTTCTCCTGTGTTCAACTATCTGCTCTAGACTGTAAGTTTAGTTTGCTTTTTGAAACCTAGTAGTTCTGGGTGCAAAATTGGTATCAGATAAACTGAAATTGATTGGAAAGATGGAGGTAGTGTGAATAAAAGCATATCTTTATTTCTATTTGTTTTCTCAAAACAATTCTAAGAACAATTCTTGGATGAACACCTCGTTATACTAGCTGTAACCTGGTATCGGCACCGTTCTCTTGAACTGTTCAAAGAATTATCTTCAAATAATGACTATTGTTATTCTTATTTATTTTTATCTGTGTGTTTTACTATTTCTGTATGTTCTTTCTCCTGTGTTCAACTATCTACTCTAGACTGTAAGTTTAGTTTGCTTTTTGAAACCTAGTAGTTCTGGGTGCAAAATTGGTATCAGATAAACTGAAATTGATTGGAAAGATGGAGGTAGTGTCAACAAAAGCATATATCTTTATTTCTATTTGTTTTGTCAAAACAATTCTAAGAACAATTCTTGGATGAACACCTCGTTATACTAGCGGTAACCTAGTATCGGCACCGTTCTCTTGAATTTATCAAAGAATTATCTTCAAATGATTATTGTTATTCATGTCTATTTTTATCAGTGTGTTTTACTATTTCTATATGTTATTTTTCTTGTGTTCAACTATCTGTTCTAGAGTGTAAGTTTAGTTTGCTTTCTGAAACCCAGTAGTGTTGGGTGCAAAATTGGTATCAGATGAATTGAAACTGATTGGAAAGAAGGAGGTAGTGTCAATAAAAGCATATCTTTATTTCTATTTGTTTTCTCAAAACAATTCTAAGAACAATTCTTGGATGAACACCTCGTTATACTAGCGGTAACCTAGTATCGGCACTGTTCTCTTGAACTGTTCAAAGAATTATCTTCAAATGATTATTGTTATTCTTGTCTATTTTTATCTGTGTGTTTTACTATTTCTATATGTTATTTTTCTTGTGTTCAACTATCTGTTCTAGAATGTAAGTTTAGTATGCTTTCTGAAACCCAGTAGTGCTGGGTGCAAAATTGGTATCAGATGAACTGAAACTGATTGGAAAGAAGGAGGTAGTGTCAATAAAAGCATATCTTTATTTCTATTTGTTTTCTCAAAACAATTCTGAGAACAATTCTTGGATGAACACCTCGTTATACTAGCGGTAACCTAGTATCGGCACCGTTCTCTTGAACTGTTCAAAGAATTATCTTCAAATGATTATTGTTATTCTTGTCTATTATTATCTGGGTGTTTTACTATTTCTGTATGTTTTTTATCCTGTGTTCAACTATCTGTTCTAGACTGGAAGTTTAGTTTGCTTTCTGAAACCTACTAGTCTTGAAGGCAAAATTGGTATCAGATGAACTGAAACTGATTGGAAAGAAGGAGGTAGTGTCAACAAAAGCATATCTTTATTTCTATTTGTTTTGTCAAAACAATTCTAAGAACAATTCTTGGATGAACACCTCGTTATACTAGCGGTAACCTAGTATCGGCACCGTTCTCTTGAATTTATCAAAGAATTATCTTCAAATGATTATTGTTATTCTTGTCTATTTTTATCTGTGTGTTTTACTATTTCTATATGTTATTTTTCTTGTGTTCAACTATCTGTTCTAGAATGTAAGTTTAGTTTGCTTTCTGAAACCTAGTAGTGCTGGGTGCAAAATTGGTATTAGATGAACTGAAACTGATTGGAAAGAAGGAGGTAGTGTCAATAAAAACATATCTTTATTTCTATTTGTTTTCTCAAAACAATTCTAAGAACAATTCTTGGATGAACACCTCGTTATACTAGCGGTAACCTAGTATCGGCACCGTTCTCTTGAACTGTTCAAAGAATTATCTTCAAATGATTATTGTAATTCTTGTCTATTTTTATCTGTTTGTTTTACTATTTCTGTATGTTCTTCCTCATGTGTTCAAATATCTGTTCTAGAATGTAAGTTTAGTTTGCTTTCTGAAACCCAGTAGTGTTGGGTGCAAAATTGGTATCAGATGAATTGAAACTGATTGGAAAGAAGGAGGTAGTGTCAATAAAAGCATATCTTTATTTCTATTTGTTTTCTCAAAACAATTCTAAGAACAATTCTTGGATGAACACCTCGTTATACTAGCGGTAAACTAGTATCGGCACCGTTCTCTTGAACTGTTCAAAGAATTATCTTCAAATGATTATTGTAATTCTTGTCTATTTTTATCTGTTTGTTTTACTATTTCTGTATGTTCTTCCTCATGTGTTCAACTATCTGTTCTAGAATGTAAGTTTAGTTTGCTTTCTTAAACCCAGTAGTGTTGGGTGCAAAATTGGTATCAGATGAATTGAAACTGATTGGAAAGAAGGAGGTAGTGTCAATAAAAGCATATCTTTATTTCTATTTGTTTTCTCAAAACAATTCTAAGAACAATTTTTGGATGAACACCTCGTTATACTAGCGGTAACCTAGTATCGGCACTGTTCTCTTGAACTGTTCAAAGAATTATCTTCAAATGATTATTGTTATTCTTGTCTATTTTTATCTGTGTGTTTTACTATTTCTATATGTTATTTTTCTTGTGTTCAACTATCTGTTCTAGAATGTAAGTTTAGTATGCTTTCTGAAACCCAGTAGTGCTGGGTGCAAAATTGGTATCAGATGAACTGAAACTGATTGGAAAGAAGGAGGTAGTGTCAATAAAAGCATATCTTTATTTCTATTTGTTTTCTCAAAACAATTCTAAGAACAATTCTTGGATGAACACCTCGTTATACTAGCGGTAACCTAGTATCGGCACCGTTCTCTTGAACTGTTCAAAGAATTATCTTCAAATGATTATTGTTATTCTTGTCTATTATTATCTGGGTGTTTTACTATTTCTGTATGTTTTTTATCCTGTGTTCGACTATCTGTTCTAGACTGGAAGTTTAGTTTGCTTTCTGAAACCTACTAGTCCTGAAGGCAAAATTGGTATCAGATGAACTGAAACTGATTGGAAAGAAGGAGGTAGTGTCAACAAAAGCATATCTTTATTTCTATTTGTTTTGTCAAAACAATTCTAAGAACAATTCTTGGATGAACACCTCGTTATACTAGCGGTAACCTAGTATCGGCACCGTTCTCTTGAATTTATCAAAGAATTATCTTCAAATGATTATTGTTATTCTTGTCTATTTTTATCTGTGTGTTTTACTATTTCTGTATGTTATTTTTCTTGTGTTCAACTATCTGTTCTAGAATGTAAGTTTAGTTTGCTTTCTGAAACCCAGTAGTGCTGGGTACAAAATTGGTATTAGATGAACTGAAACTGATTGGAAAGAAGGAGGTAGTGTCAATAAAAACATATCTTTATTTCTATTTGTTTTCTCAAAACAATTCTAAGAACAATTCTTGGATGAACACCTCGTTATACTAGCGGTAACCTAGTATCGGCACCGTTCTCTTGAACTATTCAAAGAATTATCTTCAAATGATTATTGTTATTCTTTTCTATTTTTGTCAGTGTGTTTTACTATTTTTGTATGTTC
This sequence comes from Berberis vulgaris, assembly GCA_963556465.1. NCBI lineage: Eukaryota > Viridiplantae > Streptophyta > Magnoliopsida > Ranunculales > Berberidaceae > Berberis > Berberis vulgaris. The sequence continues at coordinate 28,539,457 of OY747136.1, read as the reverse complement.
TTTCTCCTGTGTTCAACTATCTGTTCTCGACTGTAAGTTTAGTTTGCGTTCTGAAACCTAGTAGTCCTGGGTGCAAAATTGGTATCAGATGAACTGAAACTGATTGGAAAGAAGGAGGTAGTGTCAATAAAAGCATATCTTTATTTCTATTTGTTTTCTCAAAACAATTCTAAGAACAATTCTTGGATGAACACCTCGTTATACTAGCGGTAACCTAGTATCGGCACCGTCCTCTTGAACTGTTCAAAGAATTATCTTCAAATGATTATTGTTATTCTTGTCTATTTTTATCTGTGTGTTTTACTATTTCTGTATGTTCTTTCTCCTGTGTTCAAATATCTGTTCTAGACTGTAAGTTTAGTTTGCTTTCTGAAACCTAGTAGTCCTGGGGGGAAAATTGGTATCAGATGAACTGAAACTGATTGGAAAGAAGGAGGTAGTGTCAACAAAAGCATATATCTTTATTTCTATTTGTTTTGTCAAAACAATTCTAAGAACAATTCTTGGATGAACACCTCGTTATACTAGCGGTAACCTAGTATCGGCACCGTTCTGTTGAATTTATCAAAGAATTATCTTCAAATGATTATTGTTATTCATGTATATTTTTATCTGTGTGTTTTACTATTTCTATATGTTATTTTTCTTGTGTTCAACTATCTGTTCTAGAATGTAAGTTTAGTTTGCTTTCTGAAACCCAGTAGTGCTGGGTGCAAAATTGGTATCAGATGAACTGAAACTGATTGGAAAGAAGGAGGTAGTGTCAATAAAAACATATATTTATTTCCATTTGTTTTCTCAAAACAATTCTAAGAACAATTCTTGAATGAACACCTCGTTATACTAGTGGTAACCTAGTATCGGCACCGTTCTCTTGAACTATTCAAAGAATTATCTTCAAATGATTATTGTTATTCTTGTCTATTTTTATCAGTGTGTTTTACTATTTCTATATGTTCTTTCTCCTGTGTTCAACAATCTGTTCTAGACTGTAAGTTTAATTTGCTTTCTGAAACCTAGTAGTCCTGGGTGCAAAATTTGTATCAAATGAACATAAACTGATTGGAAAGAAGGAGGTAGTGTCAACAAAAGCATATCTTAATTTCTATTTGTTCTCTCAAAACAATTCTAAGAACAATTCTTGGTTGAACACCTCGTTATACTAGCGGTAACCTAGTATCGGCACCGTTCTCTTGAATTTATCAAAGAATTATCTTCAAGTGATTATTGTTATTCTTGTCTATTTTTATCTGTGTGTTTTACTATTTCTATATGTTATTTTTCTTGTGTTCAACTATCTGTTCTAGAATGTAAGTTTAGTTTGCTTTCCGAAACCCAGTAGTGCTGGGTTCAAAATTGGTATCAGATGAACTTAAACTGATTGGAAAGAATGAGGTAGTGTCAATAAAAACATATCTTTATTTCTATTTGTTTTCTCAAAACAATTCTAAGAACAATTCTTGGATGAACACCTCGTTATTCTAGCGGTAACTTAGTACCGGCACCGTTCTCTTGAACTATTCAAAGAATTATCTTCATATGATTATTGTTATTCTTGTCTATTTTTATCAGTGTGTTTTACTATTTCTGTATGTTCTTTCTCCTGTGTTCAACTATATGTTCTAGACTGTAAGTTTAGTTTGCTTTCTGAAACCTAGTAGTCCTGGGTGCAAAATTGGTATCAGATGAACTGAAACTGATTGGAAAGAAGGAGGTAGTGTCAATAAAAACATATCTTTATTTCTATTTGTTTTCTCAAAACAATTCTAAGAACAATTCTTGGATGAACACCTCGTTATACTAGCGGTAACCTAGTATCGGCACTGTTCTCTTGAACTGTTCAAAGAATTATCTTCAAATGATTATTGTTATTCTTGTCAATTTTTATCTGTGTGTTTTACTATTTCTGTATGTTATTTCTCTTGTGTTCAACTATCTTTTCTAGACTGTATGTTTAGTTTTCTTTCTGAAACCTATTAGTCCTGGGTGCAAAATTGGTATCAGATGAACTGAAACTGAATGGAAAGAAGGAGGTAGGGTCAATAAAAGCATATCTTTATTTCTATTTGTTTTCTCAAAACAATTCTAAGAACAATTCTTGGATGAACACCTCGTTATACTAACGGTAACCTAATATCGGCACCGTTCTCTTGAACTGTTCAAAGAGTTATCTTCAAATAATGACTATTATTATTCTTATTTATTTTTATCTGTGTGTTTTACTATTTCTGTATGTTCTTTCTCCTGTGTTCAACTATCTACTCTAGACTGTAAGTTTAGTTTGCTTTTTGAAACCTAGTAGTTCTGGGTGCAAAATTGGTATCAGATAAACTGAAATTGATTTGAAAGATGGAGGTAGTGTCAATAAAAGCATATCTTTATTTCTATTTGTTTTCTCAAAACAATTCTAAAAACAATTCTTAGATGAACACCTCGTTATACTAGCGGTAACCTAGTATCGGCACCGTTCTCTTGAACTGTTCAAAGAATTATCTTCAAATGATTATTGTTATTCTTGTCTATTTTTATCTGTGTATTTTACTTTTTTTGTATGTTCTTCCTCCTTTGTTCAACTATCTGCTCTAGACTGTAAGTTTAGTTTGCTTTTTGAAACCTAGTAGTCCTGGGTGCAAAATTGGTATCAGATGAACTGAAATTGATTGGAAAGATGGAGGTAGTGTCAATAAAAGCATATCTTTATTTCTATTTGTTTTCTCAAAACAATTCTAAGAACAATTCTTGGATGAACACCTCGTTATACTAGTGGTAACCTATTATCGGCACCGTTCTCTTGAACTGTTCAAAGAATTATCTTCAAATGTTTATTGTTATTCTTGTCTATTTTTATCTGTGTGTTTTACTATTTCTGTATGTTCTTTCTCCTGTGTTCAACTATCTGTTCTGGACTGTAAGTTTAGTTTGCTTTCTGAAACCTAGTAGTCCTGGGGGAAAATTGGTATCAGATGAACTGAAACTGATTGGAAAGAAGGAGGTAGTGTCAACAAAAGCATATCTTTATTTCTATTTGTTTTCTCAAAACAATTCTAAGAACAATTCTTGGATGAACACCTCGTTATACTAGCGGTAACCTAGTATCGGCACAGTTATCTTGAATTTATCAAAGAATTATCTTCAAATAATGACTATTGTTATTCTTATTTACTTTTATCTGTGTGTTTTACTATTTATGTATGTTCTTTCTCCTGTGTTCAACTATCTGCTCTGGACTGTAAGTTTAGTTTGCTTTTTGAAACCTAGTAGTCCTGAGTGCAAAATTGGTATCATATGAACTGAAATTGATTGGAAAGATGGAGGTAGTGTCAATAAAAACATATCTTTATTTCTACATGTTTTCTCAAAACAATTCTAAGAACAATTCTTGGATGAACACCTCGTTATACTAGCGGTAACTTAGTATCGGCACCGTTCTCTTGAACTGTTAAAAGAATTATCTTCAAATGATTATTGTTATTCTTGTCTATTTTTATCAGTGTGTTTTACTATTTCTATATGTTATTTCTCTTGTGTTCAACTATCTGTTCTAGACTATAAGTTTAGTTTGCTTTCTGAAACCTTTTAGTCCTGGGTGCAAAATTGATATCAGATAAACCGAAACTGATTGGAAAGAAATAGGTAGTGTCAATAAAAGCATATCTTTATTTCTATTTGTTTTCTCAAAACAATTCTAAGAACAATTCTTGGATGAACACCTCGTTATACTAGCGGTAACCTAGTATCGGCACCGTTCTCTTGAACTATTAAAAAATTATCTTCAAATGATTATTGTTATTCTTGTCTATTTTTATCTGTGTGTTTTACTATTTCTGTATGTTCTTTTTCCTGTGTTCAACTATCTGTTCTAGACTGTAAGTTTAGTTTGCATTTTGAAAACTAGTAGTCCTGGGTGCAAAATTGGTATCAGATGAATTGAAACTGATTGGAAAGAAGGAGGTAGGGTCAATAAAAGCATATCTTTATTTCTATTTGTTTTCTCAAAACAATTCTAAGAACAATTCTTGGATGAACACCTCGTTATACTAACGGTAACCTAATATCGGCACCATTCTCTTGAACTGTTCAAAGAATTATCTTCAAATAATGACTATTGTTATTCTTATTTATTTTTATCTTGTGTTTTACTATTTCTGTATGTTCTTTCTCCTGTGTTCAACTATCTGCTCTAGACTGTAAGTTTAGTTTGCTTTTTGAAACCTGGTAGTTCTGGGTGCAAAATTGGTATCAGATAAACTGAAATTGATTGGAAAGATGGAGGTAGTGTCAATAAAAGCATATCTTTATTTCTATTTGTTTTCTCAAAACAATTCTAAGAACAATTCTTGGATGAACACCTCGTTATACTAGCTGTAACCTGGTATCGGCACCGTTCTCTTGAACTGTTCAAAGAATTATCTTCAAATAATGGCTATTGTTATTCTTATTTATTTTTATCTGTGTGTTTTACTATTTCTGTATGTTTTTTCTCCTGTGTTCAACTATCTGCTCTAGACTGTAAGTTTAGTTTGCTTTTTGAAACCTAGTAGTTCTGGGTGCAAAATTGGTATCAGATAAACTGAAATTGATTGGAAAGATGGAGGTAGTGTGAATAAAAGCATATCTTTATTTCTATTTGTTTTCTCAAAACAATTCTAAGAACAATTCTTGGATAAACACCTCGTTATACTAGCGGTAACTTAGTATCGGCACCGTTCTCTTGAACTGTTAAAAGAATTATCTTCAAATGATTATTGTTATTCTTGTCTATTTTTATCAGTGTGTTTTACTATTTCTATATGTTATTTCTCTTGTGTTCAACTATCTGTTCTAGACTATAAGTTTAGTTTGCTTTCTGAAACCTTTTAGTCCTGGGTGCAAAATTGATATCAGATAAACCGAAACTGATTGGAAAGAAATAGGTAGTGTCAATAAAAGCATATCTTTATTTCTATTTGTTTTCTCAAAACAATTCTAAGAACAATTCTTGGATGAACACCTCGTTATACTAGCGGTAACCTAGTATCGGCACCGTTCTCTTGAACTATTAAAAAATTATCTTCAAATGATTATTGTTATTCTTGTCTATTTTTATCTGTGTGTTTTACTATTTCTGTATGTTCTTTTTCCTGTGTTCAACTATCTGTTCTAGACTGTAAGTTTAGTTTGCATTTTGAAAACTAGTAGTCCTGGGTGCAAAATTGGTATCAGATGAATTGAAACTGATTGGAAAGAAGGAGGTAGGGTCAATAAAAGCATATCTTTATTTCTATTTGTTTTCTCAAAACAATTCTAAGAACAATTCTTGGATGAACACCTCGTTATACTAACGGTAACCTAATATCGGCACCATTCTCTTGAACTGTTCAAAGAATTATCTTCAAATAATGACTATTGTTATTCTTATTTATTTTTATCTTGTGTTTTACTATTTCTGTATGTTCTTTCTCCTGTGTTCAACTATCTGCTCTAGACTGTAAGTTTAGTTTGCTTTTTGAAACCTGGTAGTTCTGGGTGCAAAATTGGTATCAGATAAACTGAAATTGATTGGAAAGATGGAGGTAGTGTCAATAAAAGCATATCTTTATTTCTATTTGTTTTCTCAAAACAATTCTAAGAACAATTCTTGGATGAACACCTCGTTATACTAGCTGTAACCTGGTATCGGCACCGTTCTCTTGAACTGTTCAAAGAATTATCTTCAAATAATGGCTATTGTTATTCTTATTTATTTTTATCTGTGTGTTTTACTATTTCTGTATGTTTTTTCTCCTGTGTTCAACTATCTGCTCTAGACTGTAAGTTTAGTTTGCTTTTTGAAACCTAGTAGTTCTGGGTGCAAAATTGGTATCAGATAAACTGAAATTGATTGGAAAGATGGAGGTAGTGTGAATAAAAGCATATCTTTATTTCTATTTGTTTTCTCAAAACAATTCTAAGAACAATTCTTGGATAAACACCTCGTTATACTAGCGGTAACTTAGTATCGGCACCGTTCTCTTGAACTGTTAAAAGAATTATCTTCAAATGATTATTGTTATTCTTGTCTATTTTTATCAGTGTGTTTTACTATTTCTATATGTTATTTCTCTTGTGTTCAACTATCTGTTCTAGACTATAAGTTTAGTTTGCTTTCTGAAACCTTTTAGTCCTGGGTGCAAAATTGATATCAGATAAACCGAAACTGATTGGAAAGAAATAGGTAGTGTCAATAAAAGCATATCTTTATTTCTATTTGTTTTCTCAAAACAATTCTAAGAACAATTCTTGGATGAACACCTCGTTATACTAGCGGTAACCTAGTATCGGCACCGTTCTCTTGAACTATTAAAAAATTATCTTCAAATGATTATTGTTATTCTTGTCTATTTTTATCTGTGTGTTTTACTATTTCTGTATGTTCTTTTTCCTGTGTTCAACTATCTGTTCTAGACTGTAAGTTTAGTTTGCATTTTGAAAACTAGTAGTCCTGGGTGCAAAATTGGTATCAGATGAATTGAAACTGATTGGAAAGAAGGAGGTAGGGTCAATAAAAGCATATCTTTATTTCTATTTGTTTTCTCAAAACAATTCTAAGAACAATTCTTGGATGAACACCTCGTTATACTAACGGTAACCTAATATCGGCACCATTCTCTTCAACTGTTCAAAGAATTATCTTCAAATAATGACTATTGTTATTCTTATTTATTTTTATCTTGTGTTTTACTATTTCTGTATGTTCTTTCTCCTGTGTTCAACTATCTGCTCTAGACTGTAAGTTTAGTTTGCTTTTTGAAACCTGGTAGTTCTGGGTGCAAAATTGGTATCAGATAAACTGAAATTGATTGGAAAGATGGAGGTAGTGTCAATAAAAGCATATCTTTATTTCTATTTGTTTTCTCAAAACAATTCTAAGAACAATTCTTGGATGAACAACTCGTTATACTAGCTGTAACCTGGTATCGGCACCGTTCTCTTGAACTGTTCAAAGAATTATCTTCAAATAATGGCTATTGTTATTCTTATTTATTTTTATCTGTGTGTTTTACTATTTCTGTATGTTTTTTCTCCTGTGTTCAACTATCTGCTCTAGACTGTAAGTTTAGTTTGCTTTTTGAAACCTAGTAGTTCTGGGTGCAAAATTGGTATCAGATAAACTGAAATTGATTGGAAAGATGGAGGTAGTGTGAATAAAAGCATATCTTTATTTCTATTTGTTTTCTCAAAACAATTCTAAGAACAATTCTTGGATGAACACCTCGTTATACTAGCTGTAACCTGGTATCGGCACCGTTCTCTTGAACTGTTCAAAGAATTATCTTCAAATAATGACTATTGTTATTCTTATTTATTTTTATCTGTGTGTTTTACTATTTCTGTATGTTCTTTCTCCTGTGTTCAACTATCTACTCTAGACTGTAAGTTTAGTTTGCTTTTTGAAACCTAGTAGTTCTGGGTGCAAAATTGGTATCAGATAAACTGAAATTGATTGGAAAGATGGAGGTAGTGTCAATAAAAGCATATCTTTATTTCTATTTGTTTTCTCAAAACAATTCTAAGAACAATTCTTGGATGAACACCTCGTTATACTAGCTGTAACCTGGTATCGGCACCGTTCTCTTGAACTGTTCAAAGAATTATCTTCAAATAATGACTATTGTTATTCTTATTTATTTTTATCTGTGTGTTTTACTATTTCTGTATGTTCTTTCTCCTGTGTTCAACTATCTGCTCTAGACTGTAAGTTTAGTTTGCTTTTTGAAACCTAGTAGTCCTGGGTGCGAAATTGGTATCAGATAAACTGAAATTGATTGGAAAGATGGAGGTGGTGTCAATAAAAGCATATCTTTATTTCTATTTGCTTTCTCAAAACAATTCTAAGAACAATTCTTGGATGAACACCACGTTATACTAGCGGTAACCTAGTATCGGCACTGTTCTCTTGAACTGTTCAAAGAATTATCTTCAAATGATTATTGTTATTCTTGTCTATTTTTATCTGTGTGTTTTACTATTTCTATATGTTATTTTTCTTGTGTTCAACTATCTGTTCTAGAATGTAAGTTTAGTTTGCTTTCTGAAACCCAGTAGTGCTGGGTGCGAAATTGGTATCAGATGAACTGAAACTGATTGGAAAGAAGGAGGTAGTGTCAATAAAAGCATATCCTTATTTCTATTTGTTTTCTCAAAACAATTCTAAGAACAATTCTTGGATGAACACCTCGTTATACTAGCGGTAACCTAGTATCGGCACCGTTCTCTTGAACTGTTCAAAGAATTATCTTCAAATGATTATTGTTATTCTTGTCTATTTTTATCTGTGTGTTTTACTATTTCTGTATGTTTTTTCTCTTGTGTTCAACTATCTGTTCTAGACTGTAAGTTTAGTTTGCTTTCTGAAACCTAGTAGTCCTGGGGGCAAATTTGGTATCAGATGAACTGAAACTGATTGGAAAGAAGGAGGTAGTGTCAATAAAAGCATATCTTTATTTCTATTTGTTTTCTCAAAACAATTCTAAGAACAATTCTTGGATGAACACCTCGTTATACTAGCGGTAACCTGGTATCGACACCGTTCTCTTGAACTGTTCAAAGAATTATCTTCAAATAATGACTATTGTTATTCTTATTTATTTTTATCTGTATGTTTTACTATTTCTGTATGTTCTTCCTCATGTGTTCAACTATCTGTTCTAGAATGTAAGTTTAGTTTGCTTTCTTAAACCCAGTAGAGCTGGGTGCAAAATTGGTATCAGATCAACTGAAACTGATTGGAAAGAAGGAGGTAGTGTCAATAAAAACATATCTTTATTTCTATTTGTTTTCTCAAAACAATTCTAAGAACAATTCTTGGATGAACACCTTGTTATACTAGCGGTAACCTAGTATCGGCACCGTTCTCTTGAACTATTTAAAGAATTATCTTCAAATGATTATTGTTATTCTTGTCTATTTTTATCAGTGTGTTTTACTATTTCTGTATGTTCTTTCTCCTGTGTTCAACTATCTGTTCTAGACTGTAAGTTTAATTTGCTTTCTGAAACCTAGTAGTCCTGGGTGCAAAATTGGTATCTGATGAATTGAAACTGATTGGAAAGAAGGAGGTAGTGTCAATAAAAGCATATCTTTATTTCTATTTGTTTTCTCAAAACAATTCTAAGAACAATTCTTGGATGAACACCTCGTTATACTAGCGGTAACCTAGTATCGACACTGTTCTCTTGAACTGTTCAAAGAATTATCTTCAAATGATTATTGTTATTCTTGTCTATTTTTATCTGTGTGTTTTACTATTTCTGTATGTTCTTTCTCCTGTGTTCAACTATCTGTTCTAGACTGTAAGTTTAGTTTGCTTTCTGAACCCTAGTAGTCCTGGGTGCAAAATTGGTATCAGATGAACTGAAACTGATTGGAAAGAAGGAGGTAGTGTCAATAAAAGCATATCTTTATTTCTATTTGTTTTCTCAAAACAATTATAAGAACAATTCTTGGATGAACACCTCGTTATACTAGCGGTAACCTAGTATCGGCACTGTTCTCTTGAACTGTTCAAAGAATTATCTTCAAATGATTATTGTTATTCTTGTCTATTTTTATCTGTGTGTTTTACTATTTCTGTATGTTCTTTCTCCTGTGTTCAACTATCTGCTCTAGACTGTAAGTTTAGTTTGCTTTTTGAAACCTAGTAGTCCTGGGTGCAAAATTTATATCAAATAAACTGAAATTGATTGGAAAGATGGAGGTAGTGTCAATAAAAGCATATCTATATTTCTATTTGTTTTCTCAAAACAATTCTAAGAACAATTCTTGGATTAACACCTCGTTATACTAGCGGTAACCTAGTATCGGCACCGTTCTCTTGAACTGTTCAAAGAATTATCTTCAAATGATTATTGTAATTCTTTTCTATTTTTATCTGTTTGTTTTACTATTTCTGTATGTTCTTCCTCATGTGTTCAACTATCTGTTCTAGAATGTAAGTTTAGTTTGATATCTGAAACCCAGTAGTGTTGGGTGCAAAATTGGTATCAGATGAATTGAAACTGATTGGAAAGAAGGAGGTAGTGTCAATAAAAGCATATCTTTATTTCTATTTGTTTTCTCAAAACAATTCTAAGAACAATTCTTGGATGAACACCTCGTTATACTAGCGGTAACCTATTATCGGCACCGTTCTCTTGAACTGTTCAAAGAATTATCTTCAAATGATTATTGTAATTCTTGTTTATTTTTATCTGTTTGTTTTACTATTTCTGTATGTTCTTCCTCATGTATTCAACTATCTGTTCTAGAATGTAAGTTTAGTTTGCTTTTTGAAACCCAGTAGTGTTGGGTGCAAAATTGGTATCAGATGAATTGAAACTGATTGGAAAGAAGGAGGTAGTGTCAATAAAAGCATATCTTTATTTCTATTTGTTTTCTCAAAACAATTCTAAGAACAATTCTTGGATGAACACCTCGTTATACTAGCGGTAACCTAGTATCGGCATCGTCCTCTTGAACTGTTCAAAGAATTATCTTCAAATGATTATTGTTATTCTTGTCTATTTTTATCAGTGTGTTTTACTATTTATGTATGTTCTTTCTCCTGTGTTCTAATATCTGTTCTAGACTGTAAGTTTAGTTTGCTTTCTGAAACCTAGTAGTCCTGGGGGCAAAATTGGTATTAGATGAACTGAAACTGATTGGAAAGAAGGAGGTAGTGTCAACAAAAGAATATATCTTTATTTCTATTTGTTTTGTCAAAACAATTCTAAGAACAATTCTTGGATGAACACCTCGTTATACTAGCGGTAACCTAGTATCGGCACCGTTCTCTTGAATTTATCAAAGAATTATCTTCAAATGATTATTGTTATTCTTGTCTATTTTTATCTGTGTGTTTTACTATTTCTATATGTTATTTTTCTTGTGTTCAACTATCTGTTCTAGAATGTAAGTTTAGTTTGCTTTCTGAAACCCAGTAGTGCTGGGTGCAAAATTGGTATCAGATGAACTGAAACTGATTGGAAAGAAGGAGGTAGTGTCAATAAAAACATATCTTTATTTCTATTTGTTTTCTCAAAACAATTCTAAGAACAATTCTTGGATGAACACCTCGTTATACTAGCGGTAACCTAGTATCGGCACCGTTCTCTTGAACTATTCAAAGAATTATCTTCAAATGATTATTGTTATTCTTGTCTATTTTTATCAGTGTGTTTTACTATTTTTGTATGTTCTTTCTCCTGTGTTCAACTATCTGTTCTAGACTGTAAGTTTAGTTTGCTTTCTGAACCCTAGTAGTCCTGGGTGCAAAATTGGTATCAGATGAACTGAAACTGATTGGAAAGAAGGAGGTAGTGTCAATAAAAGCATATCTTTATTTCTATTTGTTTTCTCAAAACAATTCTAAGAACAATTCTTGGATGAACACCTCGTTATACTAGCGGTAACCTAGTATCGGCACTGTTCTCTTGAACTGTTCAAAGAATTATCTTCAAATGATTATTGTTATTCTTGTCTATTTTTATCTGTGTGTTTTACTATTTCTGTATGTTCTTTCTCCTGTGTTCAACTATCTGCTCTAGACTGTAAGTTTAGTTTGCTTTTTGAAACCTAGTAGTCCTGGGTGCAAAATTTGTATCAAATAAACTGAAATTGATTGGAAAGATGGAGGTAGTGTCAATAAAAGCATATCTATATTTCTATTTGTTTTCTCAAAACAATTCTAAGAACAATTCTTGGATGAACACCTCGTTATACTAGCGGTAACCTAGTATCGGCACCGTTCTCTTGAACTGTTCAAAGAATTATCTTCAAATGATTATTATAATTCTTTTCTATTTTTATCTGTTTGTTTTACTATTTCTGTATGTTCTTCCTCATGTGTTCAACTATCTGTTCTAGAATGTAAGTTTAGTTTGCTTTCTGAAACCCAGTAGTGTTGGGTGCAAAATTGGTATCAGATGAATTGAAACTGATTGGAAAGAAGGAGGTAGTGTCAATAAAAGCATATCTTTATTTCTATTTGTTTTCTTAAAACAATTCTAAGAACAATTCTTGGATGAACACCTCGTTATACTAGTGGTAACCTATTATCGGCACCGTTCTCTTGAACTGTTCAAAGAATTATCTTCAAATGATTATTGTAATTCTTGTCTATTTTTATCTGTTTGTTTTACTATTTCTGTATGTTCTTCCTCATGTATTCAACTATCTGTTCTAGAATGTAAGTTTAGTTTGCTTTTTGAAACCCAGTAGTGTTGGGTGCAAAATTGGTATCAGATGAATTGAAACTGATTGGAAAGAAGGAGGTAGTGTCAATAAAAGCATATCTTTATTTCTATTTGTTTTCTCAAAACAATTCTAAGAACAATTCTTGGATGAACACCTCGTTATACTAGCGGTAACCTAGTATCGGCACCGTTCTCTTGAATTTATCAAAGAATTATCTTCAAATGATTATTGTTATTCTTGTCTATTTTTATCTGTGTGTTTTACTATTTCTATATGTTATTTTTCTTGTGTTCAACTATCTGTTCTAGAATGTAAGTTTAGTTTGCTTTCTGAAACCCAGTAGTGCTGGGTGCAAAATTGGTATCAGATGAACTGAAACTGATTGGAAAGAAGGAGGTAGTGTCAATAAAAACATATCTTTATTTCTATTTGTTTTCTCAAAACAATTCTAAGAACAATTCTTGGATTAACACCTCGTTATACTAGCGGTAACCTAGTATCGGCACCGTTCTCTTGAACTATTCAAAGAATTATCTTCAAATGACTATTGTTATTCTTGTCTATTTTTATCAGTGTGTTTTACTATTTTTGTATGTTCTTTCTCCTGTGTTCAACTATCTGTTCTAGACTGTAAGTTTAGTTTGCTTTCTGAAACCTAGTAGTCCTGGGTGCAAAATTGGTATCAGATGAACTGAAATTGATTGAAAAGATGGAGGTAGTGTCAATAAAAGCATATCTTTATTTCTATTTGTTTTCTCAAAACAATTCTAAGAACAATTCTTGGATGAACACCTCGTTATACTAGCGGTAACCTAGTATCGGCACCGTCCTCTTGAACTGTTCAAAGAATTATCTTCAAATGATTATTGTTATTCTTGTCTATTTTTATCTGTGTGTTTTACTATTTCTGTATGTTTTTTCTCCTGTGTTCAACTATCTGTTCTAGACTGGAAGTTTAGTTTGCTTTCTGAAACCTACTAGTCCTGAAGGTAAAATTGGTATCAGATGAACTGAAACTGATTGGAAAGAAGGAGGTAGTGTCAACAAAAGCATATCTTTATTTCTATTTGTTTTATCAAAACAATTCTAAGAACAATTCTTGGATGAACACCTCGTTATACTAGCGGTAACCTAGTATCGGCACCGTTCTCTTGAATTTTTCAAAGAATTATCTTCAAATGATTATTGTTATTCTTGTCTATTTTTATCTGTGTGTTTTACTATTTCTATATGTTATTTTTCTTGTGTTCAACTATCTGTTCTAGAATGTAAGTTTAGTTTGCTTTCTGAAACCCAGTAGTGGTGGGTGCAAAATTGGTATCAGATGAACTGAAACTGATTGGAAAGAAGGAGATAGTGTCAATAAAAACCATATCTTTATTTCTATTTGTTTTCTCCAAACAATTCTAAGAACAATTCTTGGATGAACACCTCGTTATACTAGCGGTAACCTATTATCGGCACCGTTCTCTTGAACTATTCAAAGAATTATCTTCAAATGATTATTGTTATTCTTGTCTATTTTTATCAGTGTGTTTTACTATTTTTGTATGTTCTTTCTCCTGTGTTCAACTATCTGTTCTAGACTGTAAGTTAAGTTTGCTTTCTGAAACCTAGTAGTCCTGGGTGCAAAATTGGTATCAGATGAACTGAAACTGATTGGAAAAAGGAGGTAGTGTCAATAAAAGCATATCTTTATTTCTATTTGTTTTCTCAAAACAATTCTAAGAACAATTCTTGGATGAACACCTCGTTATACTAGCGGTAACCTAGTATCGGCACCGTTCTCTTGAACTGTTCAAAGAATTATCTTCAAATGACTATTGTTATTCTTATTTATTTTTATCTGTGTGTGTTACTATTTCTGTATGTTCTTCCTCCTGTGTTCAAATATCTGTTCTAGACTGTAAGTTTAGTTTGCTTTCTGAAACCTAGTAGTCCTGGGGGCAAAATTGTTATCAGATGAACTGAAACTGATTGGAAAGAAGGAGGTAGTGTCAACAAAAGCATATATCTTTATTTCTATTTGTTTTGTCAAAAAAATTCTAAGAACAATTCTTGGATGAACACCTCGTTATACTAGCGGTAACCTAGTATCGGCACCGTTCTCTTGAATTTATCAAAGAATTATCTTCAAATGATTATTGTTATTCATGTCTATTTTTATCTGTGTGTTTTACTATTTCTATATGTTATTTTTCTTGTGTTCAACTATCTGTTCTAGAATGTAAGTTTAGTTTGCTTTCTGAAACCCAGTAGTGCTGGGTGCAAAATTGGTATCAGATGAACTGAAACTGATTGGAAAGAAGGAGGTAGTGTCAATAAAAACATATATTTATTTCTATTTGTTTTCTCAAAACAATTCTAAGAACAATTCTTGAATGAACACCTCGTTATACTAGTGGTAACCTAGTATCGGCACCGTTCTCTTGAACTATTCAAAGAATTATCTTCAAATGATTATTGTTATTCTTGTCTATTTTTATCAGTGTGTTTTACTATTTCCGTATGTTCTTTCTCCTGTGTTCAACAATCTGTTCTAGACTGTAAGTTTAATTTGCTTTCTGAAACCTAGTAGTCCTGGGTGCAAAATTTGTATCAAATGAACATAAACTGATTGGAAAGAAGGAGGTAGTGTCAACAAAAGCATATCTTTATTTCTATTTGTTCTCTCAAAACAATTCTAAGAACAATTCTTGGTTGAACACCTCGTTATACTAGCGGTAACCTAGTATCGGCACCGTTCTCTTGAATTTATCAAAGAATTATCTTCAAATGATTATTGTTATTCTTGTCTATTTTTATCTGTGTGTTTTACTATTTCTATATGTTATTTTTCTTGTGTTCAACTATCTGTTCAAGAATGTAAGTTTAGTTTGCTTTCCGAAACCCAGTAGTGCTGGGTTCAAAATTGGTATCAGATGAACTGAAACTGATTGGAAAGAATGAGGTAGTGTCAATAAAAACATATCTTTATTTCTATTTGTTTTCTCAAAACAATTCTAAGAACAATTCTTGGATGAACACCTCGTTATTCTAGCGGTAACCTAGTACCGGCACCGTTCTCTTGAACTATTCAAAGAATTATCTTCATATGATTATTGTTATTCTTGTCTATTTTTATCAGTGTGTTTTACTATTTCTGTATGTTCTTTCTCCTGTGTTCAATTATCTGTTCTAGACTGTAAGTTTAGTTTGCTTTCTGAAACCTAGTAGTCCTGGGTGCAAAATTGGTATCAGATGAACTGAAACTGATTCGAAAGAAGGAGGTAGTGTCAATAAAAGAATATCTTTATTTCTATTTGTTTTCTCAAAACAATTCTAAGAACAATTCTTGGATGAACACCTCGTTATACTAGCGGTAACCTAGTATCGGCACTGTTCTCTTGAACTGTTCAAAGAATTATCTTCAAATGATTATTGTTATTCTTGTCAATTTTTATCTGTGTGTTTTACTATTTCTGTATGTTATTTCTCTTGTGTTCAACTATCTTTTCTAGACTGTATGTTTAGTTTTCTTTCTGAAACCTATTAGTCCTGGGTGCAAAATTGGTATCAGATGAACTGAAACTGAATGGAAAGAAGGAGGTAGGGTCAATAAAAGCATATCTTTATTTCTATTTGTTTTCTCAAAACAATTCTAAGAACAATTCTTGGATGAACACCTCGTTATACTAGCGGTAACTTAGTATCGGCACCGTTCTCTTGAACTGTTCAAAGAATTATCTTCAAATGATTATTGTTATTTTTGACAATTTTTATCTGTGTGTTTTACTTTTTTTGTATGTTCTTCCTCCTGTGTTCAACTATCTGCTCTAGACTGTAAGTTTAGTTTGCTTGTTGAAACCTAGTAGTCCTGGGTGCAAAATTGGTATCAGATGAACTGAAATTGATTGGAAAGATGGATGTAGTGTCAATAAAAGCATATCTTTATTTCTATTTGTTTTCTCAAAACAATTCTAAGAACAATTCTTGGATGAACAACTCGTTATACTAGCGGTAACTTAGTATCGGCACCGTTCTCTTGAACTGTTCAAAGAATTATCTTCAAATGATTATTGTTATTCTTGTCTATTTTTATCTGTGTGTTTTACTATTTCTGTATGTTCTTTTTCCTGTGTTCAACTATCTGTTCTATACTGTAAGTTTAGTTTGCATTTTGAAAACTAGTAGTCCTGGGTGCAAAATTGGTATCAGATGAACTGAAACTGAATGGAAAGAAGGAGGTAGAGTCAATAAAAGCATATCTTTATTTCTATTTGTTTTCTCAAAACAATTCTAAGAACAATTCTTGGATGAACACCTCGTTATACTAGCTGTAACCTGGTATCGGCACCGTTCTCTTGAACTGTTTAAAGAATTATCTTCAAATAATGACTATTGTTATTCTTATTTATTTTTATCTGTGTGTTTTACTATTTCTGTATGTTCTTTCTCCTGTGTTCAACTATCTGCTCTAGACTGTAAGTTTAGTTTGCTTTTTGAAACCTAGTAGTTCTGGGTGCAAAATTGGTATCAGATAAACTGAAATTGATTGGAAAGATGGAGGTAGTGTCAATAAAAGCATATCTTTATTTCTATTTGTTTTCTCAAAACAATTCTAAGAACAATTCTTGGATGAACACCTCGTTATACTAGCTGTAACCTGGTATCGGCACCGTTCTCTTGAACTGTTCAAAGAATTATCTTCAAATAATGACTATTGTTATTCTTATTTATTTTTATCTGTGTGTTTTACTATTTCTGTATGTTCTTTCTCCTGTGTTCAACTATCTGCTCTAGACTGTAAGTTTAGTTTGCTTTCTGAAACCTAGTAGTCCTGGGGGCGAATTTGGTATCAGATGAACTGAAACTGATTGGAAAGAAGGAGGTAGTGTCAATAAAAGCATATCTTTATTTCTATTTGTTTTCTCAAAACAATTCTAAGAACAATTCTTGGATGAACACCTCGTTATACTAGCGGTAACCTGGTATCGACACCGTTCTCTTGAACTGTTCAAAGAATTATCTTCAAATAATGACTATTGTTATTCTTATTTATTTTTATCTGTGTGTTTTACTATTTCTGTATGTTCTTCCTCATGTGTTCAACTATCTGTTCTAGAATGTAAGTTTAGTTTGCTTTCTTAAACCTAGTAGTGCTGGGTGCGAAATTGGTATCAGATGAACTGAAACTGATTGGAAAGAAGGAGGTAGTGTCAATAAAAACATATCTTTATTTCTATTTGTTCTCTCAAAACAATTCTAAGAACAATTCTTGGATGAACACCTTGTTATACTAGCGGTAACCTAGTATCGGCAACGTTCTCTTGAACTATTTAAAGAATTATCTTCAAATGATTATTGTTATTCTTGTCTATTTTTATCAGTGTGTTTTACTATTTCTGTATGTTCTTTCTCCTGTGTTCAACTATCTGTTCTAGACTGTAAGTTTAATTTGCTTTCTGAAACCTAGTAGTCCTAGGTGCAAAATTGGTATCAGATGAACTGAAACTGATTGGAAAGAAGGAGGTAGTGTCAATAAAAGCATATCTTTATTTCTATTTGTTTTCTCAAAACAATTCTAAGAACAATTCTTGGATGAACACCTCGTTATACTAGCGGTAACCTAGTATCGGCACTGTTCTCTTGAACTGTTCAAAGAATTATCTTCAAATGATTATTTTTATTCTTGTCTATTTTTATCTGTGTGTTTTACTATTTCTGTATGTTATTTCTCTTGTGTTCAACTATCTGTTCTAGACTGTATGTTTAGTTTTCTTTCTGAAACCTATTAGTCCTGGGTGCAAAATTGGTATCAGATGAACTGAAACTGAATGGAAAGAAGGAGGCAGGGTCAATAAAAACATATCTTTATTTCTATTTGTTTTCTCAAAACAATTCTAAGAACAATTCTTGGATGAACACCTCGTTATACTAACAGTAACCTAATATCGGCACCGTTCTCTTGAACTGTTCAAAGAATTATCTTCAAATAATGACTATTGTTATTCTTATTTATTTTTATCTGTGTGTTTTACTATTTTTGTATGTTCTTCCTCATGTGTTCAACTATCTGTTCTAGAATGTAAGTTTAGTTTGCTTTTTGAAACCTAGTAGTCCTGGGTGCAAAATTGGTATCAGATAAACTGAAATTGATTGGAAAGATGGAGGTAGTGTCAATAAAAGCATATCTTTATTTCTATTTGTTTTCTCAAAACAATTCTAAGAACAATTCTTGGATGAACACCTCGTTATACTAGCGGTAACCTAGTATCGGCACCGTTCTCTTGAACTGTTCAAAGAATTATCTTCTAATGATTATTGTAATTCTTGTCTATTTTTATCTGTTTGTTTTACTATTTCTGTATGTTCATCCTCATGTGTTCAACTATCTGTTCTAGAATGTAAGTTTAGTTTGCTTTCTGAAACCCAGTAGTGTTGGGTGCAAAATTGGTATCAGATGAATTGAAACTGATTCGAAAGAAGGAGGTAGTGTCAATAAAAGCATATCTTTATTTCTATTTGTTTTCTCAAAACAATTCTAAGAACAATTCTTGGATGAACACCTCGTTATACTAGCGGTAACCTAGTATCGGCACCGTTCTCTTGAACTGTTCAAAGAATTATCTTCAAATAATGACTATTGTTATTCTTATTTATTTTTATCTGTGCTTTTTACTATTTCTGTATGTTCTTTCTCCTGTGTTCAACTATCTGCTCTAGACTGTAAGTTTAGTTTGCTTTTTGAAACCTAGTAGTCCTGGGTGCAAAATTGGTATCAGATAAACTGAAATTGATTGGAAATATGGAGGTAGTGTCAATAAAATCATATATTTATTTCTATTTGTTTTCTCAAAACAATTCTAAGAACAATTCTTGGATGAACACCTCGTTATACTAGTGGTAACCTAGTATCGGCACTGTTCTCTTGAACTGTTCAAAGAATTATCTTCAAATGATTATTGTTATTCTTGTCTATTTTTATTTGTGTGTTTTACTATTTCTATATGTTGTTTTTCTTGTGTTCAACTATCTGTTCTAGAATGTAAGTTTAGTATGCTTTCTGAAACCCAGTAGTGCTGGGTGCAAAATTGGTATCAGATGAACTGAAACTGATTGGAAAGAAGGAGGTAGTGTCAATAAAAGCATATCTTTATATCTATTTGTTTTCTCAAAACAATTCTAAGAACAATTCTTGAATGAACACCTCGTTATACTAGCGGTAACCTAGTATCGGCACCGTTCTCTTGAACTGTTCAAAGAATTATCTTCAAATGATTATTGTTATTCTTGTCTATTTTTATCTGGGTGTTTTACTATTTCTGTATGTTTTTTCTCCTGTGTTCAACTATCTGTTCTAGACTGTAAGTTTAGTTTGCTTTCTGAAACCTACTAGTCCTGAGGGCAAAATTGGTATCAGATGAACTGAAACTGATTGGAAAGAAGGAGGTAGTGTCAACAAAAGCATATCTTTATTTCTATTTGTTTTGTCAAAACAATTCTAAGAACAATTCTTGGATGAACACCTCGTTATACTAGCGGTAACCTAGTATCGGCACCGTTCTCTTGAATTTATCAAAGAATTATCTTCAAATGATTATTGTTATTCTTGTCTATTTTTATCTGTGTTTTTACTATTTCTATATGTTATTTTTCTTGTGTTCAACTATCTGTTCTAGAATGTAAGTTTAGTTTGCTTTCTGAAACCAAGTAGTGCTGGGTGCAAAATTGGTATCAGATGAACTGAAATTGATTGAAAAGATGGAGGTAGTGTCAATAAAAGCATATCTTTATTTCTATTTGTTTTCTCAAAACAATTCTAAGAACAATTCTTGGATGAACACCTCGTTATACTAGCGGTAACCTAGTATCGGCACTGTCCTCTTGAACTGTTCAAAGAATTATCTTCAAATGATTATTGTTATTCTTGTCTATTTTTATCTGTGTGTTTTACTATTTCTGTATGTTCTTTCTTCTGTGTTCAAATATCTGTTCTAGACTGTAAGTTTAGTTTGCTTTCTAAAACCTAGTAGTCCTGGGGGTAAAATTGGTATCAGATGAACTGAAACTGATTGGAAAGAAGGAGGTAGTGTCAACAAAAGCATATCTTTATTTCTATTTGTTTTGTCAAAACAATTCTTGGATGAACACCTCGTTATACTAGCGGTAACCTAGTATCGGCACCGTTCTCTTGAATTTATCAAAGAATTATCTTCAAATGATTATTGTTATTCATGTCTATTTTTATCTGTGTGTTTCACTATTTCTATATGTTATTTTTCTTGTGTTCAACTATCTGTTCTAGAATGTAAGTTTAGTTTGCTTTTTGAAACCCAGTAGTGCTGGGTGCAAAATTGGTATCTGATGAACTGAAACTGATTGGAAAGAAGGAGGTAGTGTCAATAAAAACATATATTTATTTCTATTTGTTTTCTCAAAACAATTATAAGAACAATTCTTGAATGAACACCTCGTTATACTAGTGGTAACCTAGTATCGGCACCGTTCTCTTGAACTATTCAAAGAATTATCTTCAAATGATTATTGTTATTCTTGTCTATTTTTATCAGTGTGTTTTACTATTTATGTATGTTCTTTCTCCTGTGTTCAACAATCTGTTCTAGACTGTAAGTTTAGTTTGCTTTCTGAAACCTAGTAGTCCTGGGTGCAAATTTGGTATCAGATGAACTGAAACTGATTGGAAAGAAGGAGGTAGTGTCAATAAAAGCATATCTTTATTTCTATTTGTTTTATCAAAACAATTCTAAGAACAATTCTTGGTTGAACAACTCGTTATACTAGCGGTAACCTAGTATCGGCACTGTTATCTTGAACTGTTAAAAGAATTATCTTCAAATGATTATTGTTATTCTTGTCTATTTTTATCTGTGTGTTTTACTATTTCTATATGTTATTTTTCTTGTGTTCAACTATCTGTTCTAGAATGTAATTTTAGCTTGCTTTCTGAAACCTATTAGTCCTGGGTGCAAAATTGGTATCAGATGAACTGAAACTGAATGGAAAGAAGGAGGTAGGGTCAAAAAAAGCAGATCCTTCTTTCTATTTGTTTTCTCAAAACAATTCTAAGAACAATTCTTGGATGAACACCTCGTTATACTAACGGTAACCCAATATCTGCACCGTTCTCTTGAACTGTTCAAAGAATTATCTTCAAATAATGACTATTGTTATTCTTATTTATTTTTATCTGTGTGTTTTACTATTTCTGTATGTTCTTTCTCCTGTGTTCAACTATCTGCTATGAACTGTAAGTTTAGTTTGCTTTTTGAAACCTAGTAGTCCTGAGTGCAAAATTGGTATCAGATGAACTGAAATTGATTGGAAAGATGGAGGTAGTGTCAATAAAAGCATATCTTTATTTCTACATGTATTCTCAAAACAATTCTAAGAACAATTCTTGGATGAACACCTCGTTATAGTAGCGGTAACCTAGTATCGGCACCGTTCTCTTGAACTGTTCAAAGAATTATCTTCAAATGATTATTGTTATTCTTGTCTATTTTTATATGTGTGTTTTACTATTTCTGTATGTTATTTTTCGTGTGTTCAACTATCTGTTCTAGAATGTAAGTTTAGTTTGCTTTCTGAAACCCAGTAGTCCTGGGTGCAAAATTGGTATCAGATGAACTGAAACTCATTGGAAAGAAGGAGGTAGTGTCAATAAAAACATATCTTTATTTCTATTTGTTTTCTCAAAACAATTCTAAGAACAATTCTTGGATAAACACCTCGTTATACTTGCGGTAACTTAGTATCGGCACCGTTTTCTTGAACTGTTCAAAGAATTATCTTCAAATGATTATTGTTATTCTTGTCTATTTTTATCTGTGTGTTTTACTATTTCTGTATGTTCTTCCTCCTGTGTTCAACTATCTGCTCTAGACTGTAAGTTTAGTTTGCTTTTTGAAACCTAGTAGTCCTGGGTGCAAAATTGGTATCAGATGAACTGAAATTGATTGAAAAGATGGAGGTAGTGTCAATAAAAGCATATCTTTATTTCTATTTGTTTTCTCAAAACAATTCTAAGAACAATTCTTGGACGAACACCTCATTATACTAGCGGTAACCTAGTTTCGGCACTGTCCACTTGAACTGTTCAAAGAATTATCTTCAAATGATTATTGTTATTCTTGTCTATTTTTATCTGTGTGTTTTACTATTTCTGTATGATCTTTCTTCTGTGTTCAAATATCTGTTCTAGACTGTAAGTTTAGTTTGCTTTCTGAAACCTAGTAGTCCTGGGGGCAAAATTGGTATCAGATGAACTGAAACTGATTGGAAAGAAGGAGGTAGTGTCAACAAAAGCATATCTTTATTTCTATTTGTTTTGTCAAAACAATTCTAAGAACAATTCTTGGATGAACACCTCGTTATACTAGCGGTAACCTAGTATCGGCACCGTTCTCTTGAATTTATCAAAGAATTATCTTTAAATAATGACTATTGTTATTCTTATTTATTTTTATCTGTGTGTTTTACTATTTCTGTATGTTCTTTCTCCTGTGTTCAACTATCTGCTATGGACTGTAAGTTTAGTTTGCTTTTTGAAACCTAGTAGTCCTGAGTGCAAAATTGGTATCAGATGAACTGAAATTGATTAGAAAGATGGAGGTAGTGTCAATAAAAGCATATCTTTATTTCTACATATTTTCTCAAAACAATTCTAAGAACAATTCTTAGATGAACACCTCGTTATACTAGCGGTAACCTAGTATCGGCACCGTTCTCTTGAACTGATCAAAGAATTATCTTCAAATGATTATTGTTATTCTTGTCTATTTTTATATGTGTGTTTTACTATTTCTGTATGTTATTTTTCGTGTGTTCAACTATCTGTTCTAGAATGTAAGTTTAGTTTGCTTTCTGAAACCCAGTAGTCCTGGGTGCAAAATTGGTATCAGATGAACTGAAACTGATTGGAAAGAAGGAGGTAGTGTCAATAAAAACATATATTTATTTCTATTTGTTTTCTCAAAACAATTCTAAGAACAATTCTTGGATAAACACCTCGTTATACTAGCGGCAACTTAGTATCGGCACCGTTCTCTTGAACTGTTTAAAGAATTATCTTCAAATGATTATTGTTATTCTTGTCTATTTTTATCTGTGTGTTTTACTATTTCTGTATGTTCTTTCTCCTGTGTTCAACTATCTGTTCTAGACTGTAAGTTTAGTTTGCTTTCTGAAACCTAGTAGTCCTGGGGGAAAATTGGTATCAGATGAACTGAAACTGATTGGAAAGAAGGAGGTAGTGTCAACAAAAGCATATCTTTATTTCTATTTGTTTTGTCAAAACAATTCTAAGAACAATTCTTGGATGAACACCTCGTTATACTAGCGGTAACCTAGTATCGGCACCGTTCTCTTGAGTTTATCTAAGAATTATCTTCAAATAATGACTATTGTTATTCTTATTTATTTTTATCTGTGTGTTTTACTATTTCTGTATGTTCTTTCTCCTGTGTTCAAATATCTGCTATGGACTGTAAGTTTAGTTTGCTTTTTGAAACCTAGTAGTCCTGAGTGCAAAATTGGTATCAGATGAACTGAAATTGATTGGAAAGATGGAGGTAGTGTCAATAAAAGCATATCTTTATTTCTATTTGTTTTCTCAAAACAATTCTAAGAACAATTCTTGGATGAACACCTCGTTATACTAGCGGTAACCTAGTATCGGCACCGTTCTCTTGAACTGTTCAAAGAATTATCTTCAAATGATTATTGTTATTCTTGTCTATTTTTATATGTGTGTTTTACTATTTCTGTATGTTATTTTTCGTGTGTTCAACTATCTGTTCTAGAATGTAAGTTTAGTTTGCTTTCTGAAATCCAGTAGTCCTGGGTGCAAAATTGGTATCAGATGAACTGAAACTGATTGGAAAGAAGGAGGTAGTGTCAATAAAAACATATCTTTATTTCTATTTGTTTTCTCAAAACAATTCTAAGAACAATTCTTGGATGAACACCTCGTTATACTAACGGTAACCTAATATCGGCACCGTTCTCTTGAACTGTTCAAAGAATTATCTTCAAATAATGACTATTGTTATTCTAATTTATTTTTATCTGTGTGTTTTACTATTTCTGTATGTTCTTTCTCCTGTGTTCAACTATCTGCTCTAGACTGTAAGTTTAGTTTGCTTTTTGAAACCTAGTAGTTCTGGGTGGAAAATTGGTATCAGATAAACTGAAATTGATTGGAAAGATGGAGGTAGTGTCAATAAAAGCATATCTTTATTTCTATTTGTTTTCTCAAAACAATTCTCAGAACAATTCTTGGATGAACACCTCGTTATACTAACGGTAACCTAATATCGGCACCGTTCTCTTGAACTGTTCAAAGCATTATCTTCAAATAATGACTATTGTTATTCTAATTTATTTTTATCTGTGTGTTTTACTATTTCTGTATGTTCTTTCTCCTGTGTTCAACTATCTGCTCTAGACTGTAAGTTTAGTTTGCTTTTTGAAACCTAGTAGTTCTGGGTGGAAAATTGGTATCAGATAAACTGAAATTGATTGGAAAGATGGAGGTAGTGTCAATAAAAGAATATCTTTATTTCTATTTGTTTTCTCAAAACAATTCTCAGAACAATTCTTGGATGAACACCTCGTTATACTAGCGGTAACCTAGTATCGGCACCGTTCTCTTGAACTGTTCAAAGAATTATCTTCAAATGATTATTGTTATTCTTATCTATTTTTATCTGTGTGTTTTACTATTTCTGTATGTTCTTCCTCATGTGTTCAACTATCTGTTCTAGAATGTAAGTTTAGTTTGCTTTCTGAAACCCATTAGTGTTGGGTGCAAAATTGGTATCAGATGAACTGAAACTGATTGGAAAGAAGGAGGTAGTGTCAATAAAAGCAATACTTTATTTCTATTTGTTTTCTCAAAACAATTCTAATAACAATTATTGGATGAACACCTCGTTATACTAGCGGTAACCTAGTATCGGCACCGTTCTCTTGAACTGTTCAAAGAATTATCTTCAAATGATTATTATTATTCTTGTCTATTTTTATCTCTGTGTTTTACTATTTATGTATGTTCTTTCTCCTGTGTTCAACTATCTGTTCTAGACTGTAAGTTTAGTTTGCTTTCTGAAACCTAGTAGTCCTGGGGGCAAAATTTGTATCAAATGAACATAAACTGATTGGAAAGAAGGAGGTAGTGTCAACAAAAGCATATCTTTATTTCTATTTGTTTTGTCAAAACAATTCTAAGAACAATTCTTGGATGAAAAACTCGTTATACTAGCGATAACCTAGTATCGGCACCGTTCTCTTGAATTTATCAAAGAATTATCTTCAAATGATTATTGTTATTCTTGTCTATTTTTATCTGTGTTTTACTATTTCTATATGTTATTTTTCTAGTGTTCAACTATCTGTTCTAGAATGTAAGTTTAGTTTGCTTTCTGAAACCCAGTAGTGCTGGGTGCAAAATTGGTATCAGATGAACTGAAACTGATTGGAAAGAAGGAGGTAGTGTCAATAAAAACATATCTTTATTTCTATTTGTTTTCTCAAAACAATTCTAAGAACAATTCCTGGATGAACACCTCGTTATACTAGCGGTAACCTAGTATCGGCACCGTTCTCTTGAACTATTCAAAGAATTATCTTCAAATGATTATTGTTATTCTTGTCTATTTTTATCAGTGTGTTTTACTATTTCTGTATGTTCTTTCTCCTGTGTTCAACTATCTGCTCTAGACTGTAAGTTTAGTTTGCTTTTTGAAACCTAGTAGTCCTGGGTGCAAAATTGGTATCAGATGAACTGAAATTGATTGGAAAGATGGAGGTAGTGTCAATAAAAGCATATCTTTATTTCAACATGTATTCTCAAAACAATTCTAAGAACAATTCTTGGATGAACACCTCGTTATAGTAGCGGTAACCTAGTATCGGCACCGTTCTCTTGAACTGTTCAAAGAATTATCTTCAAATGATTATTGTTATTCTTGTCTATTTTTATATGTGTGTTTTACTATTTCTGTATGTTATTTTTCGTGTGTTCAACTATCTGTTCTAGAATGTAAGTTTAGTTTGCTTTCTGAAACCCAGTAGTCCTGGGTGCAAAATTGGTATCAGATGAACTGAAACTGATTGGAAAGAAGGAGGTAGTGTCAATAAAAACATATCTTTATTTCTATTTGTTTTCTCAAAACAATTCTAAGAACAATTTTTGGATAAACACCTCGTTATACTTGCGGTAACTTAGTATCGGCACCGTTTTCTTGAACTGTTCAAAGAATTATCTTCAAATGATTATTGTTATTCTTGTCTATTTTTATCTGTGTGTTTTACTATTTCTGTATGTTCTTCCTCCTGTGTTCAACTATCTGCTCTAGACTGTAAGTTTAGTTTGCTTTTTGAAACCTAGTAGTCCTGGGTGCAAAATTGGTATCAGATGAACTGAAATTGATTGAAAAGATGGAGGTAGTGTCAATAAAAGCATATCTTTATTTCTATTTGTTTTCTCAAAACAATTCTAAGAACAATTCTTGGACGAACACCTCATTATACTAGCGGTAACCTAGTTTCGGCACTGTCCACTTGAACTGTTCAAAGAATTATCTTCAAATGATTATTGTTATTCTTGTCTATTTTTATCTGTGTGTTTTACTATTTCTGTATGATCTTTCTTCTGTGTTCAAATATCTGTTCTAGACTGTAAGTTTAGTTTGCTTTCTGAAACCTAGTAGTCCTGGGGGCAAAATTGGTATCAGATGAACTGAAACTGATTGGAAAGAAGGAGGTAGTGTCAACAAAAGCATATCTTTATTTCTATTTGTTTTGTCAAAACAATTCTAAGAACAATTCTTGGATGAACACCTCGTTATACTAGCGGTAACCTAGTATCGGCACCGTTCTCTTGAATTTTTCAAAGAATTATCTTTAAATAATGACTATTGTTATTCTTATTTATTTTTATCTGTGTGTTTTACTATTTCTGTATGTTCTTTCTCCTGTGTTCAACTATCTGCTATGGACTGTAAGTTTAGTTTGCTTTTTGAAACCTAGTAGTCCTGAGTGCAAAATTGGTATCAGATGAACTGAAATTGATTAGAAAGATGGAGGTAGTGTCAATAAAAGCATATCTTTATTTCTACATGTTTTCTCAAAACAATTCTAAGAACAATTCTTAGATGAACACCTCGTTATACTAGCGG
Organism: Berberis vulgaris; assembly: GCA_963556465.1. Classification (NCBI taxonomy): domain Eukaryota; kingdom Viridiplantae; phylum Streptophyta; class Magnoliopsida; order Ranunculales; family Berberidaceae; genus Berberis; species Berberis vulgaris. The sequence continues at coordinate 28,512,083 of OY747136.1, read as the reverse complement.
TAACCTAGTATCGGCACCGTTCTCTTGACCTGATCAAAGAATTATCTTCAAATGATTATTGTTATTCTTGTCTATTTTTATATGTGTGTTTTACTATTTCTGTATGTTATTTTTCGTGTGTTCAACTATCTGTTCTAGAATGTAAGTTTAGTTTGCTTTCTGAAACCCAGTAGTCCTGGGTGCAAAATTGGTATCAGATGAACTGAAACTGATTGGAAAGAAGGAGGTAGTGTCAATAAAAACATATATTTATTTCTATTTGTTTTCTCAAAACAATTCTAAGAACAATTCTTGGATAAACACCTCGTTATACTAGCGGCAACTTAGTATCGGCACCGTTCTCTTGAACTGTTTAAAGAATTATCTTCAAATGATTATTGTTATTCTTGTCTATTTTTATCTGTGTGTTTTACTATTTCTGTATGTTCTTTCTCCTGTGTTCAACTATCTGTTCTAGACTGTAAGTTTAGTTTGCTTTCTGAAACCTAGTAGTCCTGGGGGAAAATTGGTATCATATGAACTGAAACTGATTGGAAAGAAGGAGGTAGTGTCAACAAAAGCATATCTTTATTTCTATTTGTTTTGTCAAAACAATTCTAAGAACAATTCTTGGATGAACACCTCGTTATACTAGCGGTAACCTAGTATCGGCACCGTTCTCTTGAGTTTATCTAAGAATTATCTTCAAATAATGACTATTGTTATTCTTATTTATTTTTATCTGTGTGTTTTACTATTTCTGTATGTTCTTTCTCCTGTGTTCAAATATCTGCTATGGACTGTAAGTTTAGTTTGCTTTTTGAAACCTAGTAGTCCTGAGTGCAAAATTGGTATCAGATGAACTGAAATTGATTGGAAAGATGGAGGTAGTGTCAATAAAAGCATATCTTTATTTCTACATGTTTTCTCAAAACAATTCTAAGAACAATTCTTGGATGAACACCTCGTTATACTAGCGGTAACCTAGTATCGGCACCGTTCTCTTGAACTGTTCAAAGAATTATCTTTAAATGATTATTGTTATTCTTGTCTATTTTTATATGTGTGTTTTACTATTTCTGTATGTTATTTTTCGTGTGTTCAACTATCTGTTCTAGAATGTAAGTTTAGTTTGCTTTCTGAAACCCAGTAGTCCTGGGTGCAAAATTGGTATCAGATGAACTGAAACTGATTGGAAAGAAGGAGGTAGTGTCAATAAAAACATATCTTTATTTCTATTTGTTTTCTCAAAACAATTCTAAAAACAATTCTTGGATGAACACCTCGTTATACTAACGGTAACCTAATATCGGCACCGTTCTCTTGAACTGTTCAAAGAATTATCTTCAAATAATGACTATTGTTATTCTAATTTATTTTTATCTGTGTGTTTTACTATTTCTGTATGTTCTTTCTCCTGTGTTCAACTATCTGCTCTAGACTGTAAGTTTAGTTTGCTTTTTGAAACCTAGTAGTTCTGGGTGGAAAATTGGTATCAGATAAACTGAAATTGATTGGAAAGATGGAGGTAGTGTCAATAAAAGCATATCTTTATTTCTATTTGTTTTCTCAAAACAATTCTCAGAACAATTCTTGGATGAACACCTCGTTATACTAACGGTAACCTAATATCGGCACCGTTCTCTTGAACTGTTCAAAGAATTATCATCAAATAATGACTATTGTTATTCTAATTTATTTTTATCTGTGTGTTTTACTATTTCTGTATGTTCTTTCTCCTGTGTTCAACTATCTGCTCTAGACTGTAAGTTTAGTTTGCTTTTTGAAACCTAGTAGTTCTGGGTGGAAAATTGGTATCAGATAAACTGAAATTGATTGGAAAGATGGAGGTAGTGTCAATAAAAGAATATCTTTATTTCTATTTGTTTTCTCAAAACAATTCTCAGAACAATTCTTGGATGAACACCTCGTTATACTAGCGGTAACCTAGTATCGGCACCGTTCTCTTGAACTGTTCAAAGAATTATCTTCAAATGATTATTGTTATTCTTATCTATTTTTATCTGTGTGTTTTACTATTTCTGTATGTTCTTCCTCATGTGTTCAACTATCTGTTCTAGAATGTAATTTTAGTTTGCTTTCTGAAACCCATTAGTGTTGGGTGCAAAATTGGTATCAGATGAACTGAAACTGATTGGAAAGAAGGAGGTAGTGTCAATAAAAGCAATACTTTATTTCTATTTGTTTTCTCAAAACAATTCTAATAACAATTATTGGATGAACACCTCGTTATACTAGCGGTAACCTAGTATCGGCACCGTTCTCTTGAACTGTTCAAAGAATTATCTTCAAATGATTATTATTATTCTTGTCTATTTTTATCTCTGTGTTTTACTATTTATGTATGTTCTTTCTCCTGTGTTCAACTATCTGTTCTAGACTGTAAGTTTAGTTTGCTTTCTGAAACCTAGTAGTCCTGGGGGCAAAATTTGTATCAAATGAACATAAACTGATTGGAAAGAAGGAGGTAGTGTCAACAAAAGCATATCTTTATTTCTATTTGTTTTGTCAAAACAATTCTAAGAACAATTCTTGGATGAACAACTCGTTATACTAGCGATAACCTAGTATCGGCACCGTTCTCTTGAATTTATCAAAGAATTATCTTCAAATGATTATTGTTATTCTTGTCTATTTTTATCTGTGTTTTACTATTTCTATATGTTATTTTTCTAGTGTTCAACTATCTGTTCTAGAATGTAAGTTTAGTTTGCTTTCTGAAACCCAGTAGTGCTGGGTGCAAAATTGGTATCAGATGAACTGAAACTGATTGGAAAGAAGGAGGTAGTGTCAATAAAAACATATCTTTATTTCTATTTGTTTTCTCAAAACAATTCTAAGAACAATTCCTGGATGAACACCTCGTTATACTAGCGGTAACCTAGTATCGGCACCGTTCTCTTGAACTATTCAAAGAATTATCTTCAAATGATTATTGTTATTCTTGTCTATTTTTATCAGTGTGTTTTACTATTTCTGTATGTTCTTTCTCCTGTGTTCAACTATCTGCTCTAGACTGTAAGTTTAGTTTGCTTTTTGAAACCTAGTAGTCCTGGGTGCAAAATTGGTATCAGATGAACTGAAATTGATTAGAAAGATGGAGGTAGTGTCAATAAAAGCATATCTTTATTTCTATTTGTTTTCTCAAAACAATTCTAAGAACAATTCTTGGATGAACACCTCGTTATACTAGCGGTAACCTAGTATCGGCATCGTTCTCTTGAATTTATCAAAGAATTATCTTCAAATAATGACTATTGTTATTCTTATTTATTTTTGTCTGTGTGTTTTACTATTTCTGTATGTTCTTTCTCCTGTGTTCAACTATCTGCTCTGGACTGTAAGTTTAGTTTGCTTTTTGAAACCTAGTAGTCCTGAGTGCAAAATTGGTATCAGATGAACTGAAATTGATTGGAAAGATGGAGGTAGTGTCAATAAAAGCATATCTTTATTTCTACATGTTTTCTCAAGACAATTCTAAGAACAATTCTTGGATGAACACCTCGTTATACTAGCGGTAACCTAGTATCGGCACCGTTCTCTTGAACTGTTCAAAGAATTCTCTTCAAATGATTATTGTTATTCTTGTCTATTTTTATCTGTGTGTTTTACTATTTCTGTATGTTATTTTTCGTGTGTTCAACTATCTGTTCTAAAATGTAAGTTTAATTTGCTTTCTGAAACCCAGTAGTCCTGGGTGCAAAATTGGTATCAGATTAACTGAAACTGATTGGAAAGAAGGAGGTAGTGTCAATAAAAACATATCTTTATTTCTATTAGTTTTCTCAAAACAATTCTAAGAACAATTCTTGGATGAACACCTCGTTATACTAGCGGTAACCTAGTATCGGCATCGTTCTCTTGAATTTATCAAAGAATTATCTTCAAATAATGACTATTGTTATTCTTATTTATTTTTATCTGTGTGTTTTACTATTTCTGTATGTTATTTCTCTTGTGTTCAACTATCTGTTCTAGACTGTAAGTTTAGTTTGCTTTCTGAAACCATTTAGTCCTGGGTGCAAAATTGATATCAGATAAACCGAAACTGATTGGAAAGAAGGAGGTAGTGTCAATAAAAGCATATCTTTATTTCTATTTGTTTTCTCAAAACAATTCTAAGAACAATTCTTGGATGAACACCTCGTTATACTAGCGGTAACCTAGTATCGGCACCGTTCTCTTGAACTATTCAAAAATTATCTTCATATGATTATTGTTATTCTTGTCTATTTTTATCTGTGTGTTTTACTATTTCTGTATGTTCTTTTTCCTGTGTTCAACTATCTGTTCTAGACTGTAAGTTTAGTTTGCATTTTGAAACCTAGTACTCCTGGGTGCAAAATTGGTATCAGATGAACTGAAACTGATTGGAATGATGGAGGTAGTGTCAATAAAAGCATATCTTTATTTCTATTTGTTTTCTCAAAACAATTCTAAGAACAATTCTTGGATGAACACCTCGTTATACTAGCGGTAACCTAGTATCGGCACTGTTCTCTTGAACTGTTCAAAGAATTATCTTCAAATGATTATTGTTATTCTTGTCTATTTTTGTTTGTGTGTTTTACTATTTCTGTATGTTATTTCTCTTGTGTTCAACTATCTGTTCTAGACTGTATGTTTAGTTTTCTTTCTGAAACCTATTAGTCCTGGGTGCAAAATTGGTATCAGATGAAATGAAACTGAATGGAAAGAATGAGGTAGGGTCAATAAAAGCATATCTTTATTTCTATTTGTTTTCTCAAAATAATTCTAAGAACAATTCTTGGATGAACACCTCGTTATACTAGCGGTAACCTAGTATCGGCACCGTTCTCTTGAACTATTCAAAGAATTATCTTCAAATGATTATTGTTATTCTTGTCTATTTTTATCAGTGTGTTTTACTATTTCTGTATGTTCTTTCTCCTGTGTTCAACTATCTGTTCTAGACTGTAAGTTTAGTTTGCTTTCTGAAACCTAGTAGTCCTGGGTGCAAAATTGGTATCAGATGAACTGAAACTGATTGAAAAGAAGGAGGTAGTGTCAATAAAAGCATATCTTTATTTCTATTTGTTTTCTCAAAACAATTCTAAGAACAATTCTTTGATGAACACCTCGTTATACTAGCGGTAACCTAGTATCGGCACTGTTCTCTTGAACTGTTTAAAGAATTATCTTCAAATGATTATTGTTATTCTTGTGTATTTTTATCTGTCTGTTTTACTATTTCTGTATGTTATTTCTATTGTGTTAAACTATCTGTTCTAGACTGTATGTTTAGTTTTCTTTCTGAAACCTATTAGTCCTGGGTGCAAAATTGGTATCAGATGAACTGAAACTGAATGGAAAAAAGGAGGTAGGGTCAACAAAAGCATATCTTTATTTCTATTTGTTTTCTCAAAACAATTCTAAGAACAATTCTTGGATGAACACCTCGTTAAACTAGCGGTAACCTAGTATCGGCACCGTTCTCTGGAACTATTCAAAGAATTATCTTCAAATGATTATTGTTATTCTTGTCTATTTTTATCAGTGTGTTTTACTATTTCTATATGTTCTTTCTCCTGTGTTCAACTATCTGTTCTAGACTGTAAGTTTAGTTTGCTTTCTGAAACCTAGTAGTCGTGGGTGCAAAATTGGTATCAGATGAACTGAAACTGATTGGAAAGAAGGAGGTAGTGTCAATAAAAGCATATCTTTATTTCTATTTGTTTTCTCAAAACAATTCTAAGAACAATTCTTGGATGAACACCTCGTTATACTAGCGGTAACCTAGGATCGGCACTGTTCTCTTGAACTGTTTAAAGAATTATCTTCAAATGATTATTGTTATTCTTGTCTATTTTTATCTGTGTGTTTTACTATTTCTGTATGTTATTTCTCTTGTGTTCAACTATCTGTTCTAGAATGTAAGTTTAGTTTGCTTTCTGAAACCCAGTAGTCCTGGGTGCAAAATTGGTATCCGATGAACTGAAACTGATTGGAAAGAAGGAGGTAGTGTCAATAAAAACATATCTTTATTTCTATTTGTTTTCTCAAAACAATTCTTGGATAAACACCTCGTTATACTAGCGGTAACTTAGTATCGGCACCGTTCTCTTGAACCGTTCAAAGAATTATCTTCAAATGATTATTGTTATTCTTGTCTATTTTTATCAGTGTGTTTTACTATTTCTATATGTTATTTCTCTTGTGTTCAACTATCTGTTCTAGAGTGTAAGTTTAGTTTGTTTTCTGAAACCTTTTAGTCCTGGGTGCAAAATTGATATCAGATAAACCGAAACTGATTGGAAAGAAATAGGTAGTGTCAATAAAAGCATATCTTTATTTCTATTTGTTTTCTCAAAACAATTCTAAGAACAATTCTTGGATGAACACCTCGTTATACTAGCGGTAACCTAGTATCGGCACCGTTCTCTTGAACTATTCAAAAATTATCTTCAAATGATTATTGTTATTCTTGTCTATTTTTATCTGTGTGTTTTACTATTTCTGTATGTTCTTTTTCCTGTGTTCAACTATCTGTTCTAGACTGTAAGTTTAGTATGCATTTTGAAACCTAGTAGTCCTGGGTGCAAAATTGGTATCAGATGAACTGAAACTGAATCGAAAGAAGGAGGTAGGGTCAATAAAAGCATATCTTTATTTCTATTTTTTTCTCAAAACAATTCTTGGATGAACACCTCGTTATACTAATGGTATTCTAATATCAGCACCATTCTCTTGAACTGTTCAAAGAATTATCTTCAAATAATGACTATTGTTATTCTTATTTATTTTTATCTGTGTGTTTTACTATTTCTGTATGTTCTTTCTCCTGTGTTCAACTATCTGCTCTGGACTGTAAGTTTAGTTTGCTTTTTGAAACCTTGTAGTCCTGAGTGCAAAATTGGTATCAGATGAACTGAAATTGATTGGAAAGATGGAGGTAGTGTCAATAAAAGCATATCTTTATTTCTACATGTTTTCTTAAAACAATTCTAAGAACAATTCTTGGATGAACACCTCGTTATACTAGCGGTAACCTAGTATCGGCACCGTTCTCTTGAACTGTTCAAAGAATTATCTTCAAATGATTATTGTTATTCTTGTCTATTTTTATATGTGTGTTTTACTATTTCTGTATGTTATTTTTCGTGTGTTCAACTATCTGTTCTAGAATGTAAGTTTAGTTTGCTTTCTGAAACCTAGTAGTCCTGGGTGCAAAATTGGTATCAGATGAACTGAAACTGATTGGAAAGAAGGAGGTAGTGTCAATAAAAACATATCTTTATTTCTATTTGTTTTCTCAAAACAATTCTAAGAACAATTCTTGGATAAACACCTCGTTATACTAGAGGTAACTTAGTATCGGCACCGTTCTCTTGAACTGTTCAAAGAATTATCTTCAAATGATTATTGTTATTCTTGTCTATTTTTATCAGTGTGTTTTACTATTTCTATATGTTATTTCTCTTGTGTTACACTATCTGTTCTAGAATGTAAGTTTAGTTTGCTTTCTGAAACCTTTTAGTCCTGTGTGCAAAATTGATATCAGATAAACCGAAACTGATTGGAAAGAAATAGGTAGTGTCAATAAAAGCATATCTTTATTTCTATTTGTTTTCTCAAAACAATTCTAAGAACAATTCTTGGATGAACACCTCTTTATACTAGCGGTAACCTAGTATCGGCACCGTTCTCTTGAACTATTCAAAAATTATCTTCAAATGATTATTGTTATTCTTGTCTATTTTTATCTGTGTGTTTTACTATTTCTGTATGTTCTTTTTCCTGTGTTCAACTATCTGTTCTAGACTGTAAGTTTAGTTTGCATTTTGAAAACTAGTAGTCCTGGGTGCAAAATTGGTATCAGATGAACTGAAACTGAATGGAAAGAAGGAGGTAGGGTCAATAAAAGCATATCTTTATTTCTATTTGTTTTCTCAAAACAATTCTAAGAACAATTCTTGGATGAACACCTCGTTATACTAGCGGTAACCTAGTATCGGCACCGTTCTCTTGAACTGTTCAAAGAATTATCTTCAAATGATTATTTTTATTCTTGTCTATTTTTATCTGTGTGTTTTACTATTTCTGTATGTTCTTTCTCCTGTGTTCAACTATCTGTTGTAGACTGTAAGTTTAGTTTGCTTTCTGAAACCCATTAGTGTTGGGTGCAAAATTGGTATCAGATGAACTGAAACTGATTGGAAAGAAGGAGGTAGTGTCAATAAAAGCAATACTTTATTTCTATTTGTTTTCTCAAATCAATTCTAATAACAATTCTTGGATGAACACCTCGTTATACTAGCGGTAACCTAGTATCGGCACCGTTCTCTTGAACTGTTCAAAGAATTATCTTCAAATGATTATTGTTATTCTTGTCTATTTTTATCTGTGTGTTTTACTATTTCTGTATGTTCTTTCTCCTGTGTTCAACTATCTGTTCTAGACTGTAAGTTTAGTTTGCTTTCTGAAACCTAGTAGTCCTGGGGGCAAAATTTGTATCAAATGAACATAAATTGATTGGAAAGAAGGAGGTAGTGTCAACAAAAGCATATCTTTATTTCTATTTGTTTTGTCAAAACAATTCTAAGAACAATTCTTGGATGAACAACTCGTTATACTAGCGGTTACCTAGTATCGGCACCGTTCTCTTGAATTTATAAAAGAATTATCTTCAAATAATTATTGTTATTCTTGTCTATTTTTATCTGTGTGTTTTACTATTTCTATATGTTATTTTTCTAGTTTTCAACTATCTGTTCTAGAATGTAAGTTTAGTTTGCTTTCTGAAACCCAGTAGTGCTGGGTGCAAAATTGGTATCAGATGAACTGAAAATGATTGGAAAGAAGGAGGTAGTGTCAATAAAAACATATCTTTATTTCTATTTGTTTTCTCAAAACAATTCTTGGATGAACACCTCGTTATACTAGCGGTAACCTAGTATCGGCACCGTTCTCTTGAACTATTCAAAGAATTATCTTCAAATGATTATTGTTATTCTTGTCTATTTTTATCAGTGTGTTTTACTATTTCTGTATGTTCTTTCTCCTGTGTTCAACTATCTGTTCTAGACTGTAAGTTTAGTTTGCTTTCTGAAACCTAGTAGTCCTGGGTGCAAAATTGGTATCAGATGAACTGAAACTGATTGGAAAGATTGAGGTAGTGTCAATAAAAGCATATCTTTTTTTCTATTTGTTTTCTCAAAACAATTCTAAGAACAATTCTTGGATGAACACCTCGTTATACTTGCGGTAACCTAGTATCGGCACTGTTCTCTTGAATTGTTCAAAGAATTATCTTCAAATGATTATTATTTTTCTTGTCTATTTTTGTCTGTGTGTTTTACTATTTCTGTATGTTATTTCTCTTGTGTTCAACTATTTGTTCTAGACTCTATGTTTAGTTTTCTTTCTGAAACCTATTAGTCCATGGTGCAAAATTGGTATCAGATGAACTGAAACTGAATGGAAAGAAGGAGGTAGGGTCAATAAAAGCATATCTTTATTTCTATTTGTTTTCTCAAAACAATTCTTGGATGAACACCTCGTTATACTAACAGTAACCTAATATTTGCACCGTTCTCTTGAACTGTTCAAAGAATTATCTTCAAATAATGACTATTGTTATTCTTATTTATTATTATCTTTGAGTTTTACTATTTCTGTATGTTCTTTCTCCTGTGTTCAACTATCTGCTCTAGACTGTAAGTTTAGTTTGCTTTTTGAAACCTAGTAGTCCTGGGTGCAAAATTGGTATCAGATGAACTGAAATTGATTGGAAAGATGGAGGTAGTGTCAATAAAAGCATATCTTTATTTCTATTTGTTTTCTCAAAACAATTCTAAGAACAATTCTTGGATGAACACCTCGTTATACTAGCGGTAACCTAGTATCGACACCGTTCTCTTGAACTGTTCAAAGAATTATCTTCAAATGATTATTGTTATTCTTGTCTATTTTTATCTGTGTGTTTTACTTTTTCTGTATGTTCTTCCTCCTGTGTTCAACTATCTGCTCTAGACTGTAAGTTTAGTTTGCTTTTTGAAACCTAGTAGTCCTGGGGGCAAAATTGGTATCAGATGAACTGAAATTGATTGGAAAGATGGAGGTAGTGTCAATAAAACCATATCTTTATTTCTATTTGTTTTCTCAAAACAATTCTAAGAACAATTCTTGGATGAACACCTCGTTATACTAGCGGTAACCTAGTATCGACACCGTTCTCTTGAACTGTTCAAATAATTATCTTCAAAAGATTATATTCTTGTCTATTTTTATCTGTGTGTTTTACTTTTTCTGTATGTTCTTCCTCCTGTGTTCAACTATCTGCTCTAGACTGTAAGTTTAGTTTGCTTTTTGAAACCTAGTAGTCCTGGGTGCAAAATTGGTATCAGATGAACTGAAATTGATTGGAAAGATGGAGGTAGTGTCAATAAAAGCGTATCTTTATTTCTATTTGTTTTCTCAAAACAATTCTAAGAACAATTCTTGGATGAACACCTCGTTATACTAGCGGTAACTTAGTATCGGTACCGTTCTCTTGAACTGTTCAAAGAATTATCTTCAAATGATTATTGTTATTCTTTTCTATTTTTATCTGTGTGTTTTACTATTTCTGTATGTTCTTTCTCCTGTGTTCAACTATCTGTTCTAGACTGTAAGTTTTGTTTGCTTTCTGAAACCTAGTAGTCCTGGGGGAAAATTGGTATCAGATGAACTGAAACTGATTGGAAAGAAGGAGGTAGTGTCAACAAAAGCATATCTTTATTTCTATTTGTTTTGTCAACTCAATTCTAAGAAGAATTCTTGGATGAACACCTCGTTATACTAGCGGTAACCTAGTATCGGCATCGTTCTCTTGAATTTATCAAAGAATTATCTTCAAATAATGACTATTGTTATTCTTATTTATTTTTATCTGTGTGTTTTACTATTTCTGTATGTTGTTTCTCCTATGTTCAACTATCTGCTCTGGACTGTAAGTTTAGTTTGCTTTTTGAAACCTAGTAGTCCTGAGTGCAAAATTGGTATCAGATGAACTGAAATTGATTGGAAAGATGAAGGTAGTGTCAATAAAAGCATATCTTTATTTCTACATGTTTTCTCAAAACAATTCTAAGAACAATTCTTGGATGAACACCTCGTTATACTAGCGGTAACCTAGTATCGGCACCGTTCTCTTGAACTGTTCAAAGAATTATCTTCAAATGATTATTGTTATTCTTGTCTATTTTTATCTGTGTGTTTTACTATTTCTGTATGTTATTTTTCGTGTGTTCAACTATCTGTTCTAGAATGTAAGTTTAGTTTGCTTTCTAAAACCCAGTAGTCCTGGGTGCAAAATTGGTATCAGATGAACTGAAACTGATTGGAAAGAGGGAGGTAGTGTCAATAAAAACATATCTTTATTTCTATTTGTTTTCTCAAAACAATTCTAAGAACAATTCTTGGATAAACACCTTGTTATACAAGCGGTAACTTAGTATCGGCACCGTTCTCTTGAACTGTTCAAAGAATTATCTTCAAATGATTATTGTTATTCTTGTCTATTTTTATCAGTGTGTTTTACTATTTCTATATGTTATTTCTCTTGTGTTCAACTATCTATTCTAGACGGTAGTTTAGTTTGCTTTCTGAAACCATTTAGTCCTGGGTGCAAAATTGATATCAGATAAACTGAAACTGATTGGAAAGAAGAAGGTAGTGTCAATAAAAACATATCTTTATTTCTATTTGTTTTCTCAAAACAATTCTAAGAACAATTCTTGGATGAACACCTCGTTATACTAGCGGTAACCTAGTATCGGCACCGTTATCTTGAACTATTCAAAAATTATCTTCAAATGATTATTGTTATTCTTGTCTATTTTTATCTGTGTGTTTTACTATTTCTGTATGTTCTTTTTCCTGTGTTCAACTATCTGTTCTAGGCTGTAAGTTTAGTTTGCATTTTGAAACCTAGTAGTCCTGGGTGCAAAATTGGTATCAGATGAACTGAAACTGATTGGAATGATGGAGGTAGTGTCAATAAAAGCATATCTTTATTTCTATTTGTTTTCTCAAAACAATTCTAAGAACAATTCTTGGATGAACACCTCGTTATACTAGCGGTAACCTAGTATCGACACTGTTCTCTTGAACTGTTCAAAGAATTATCTTCAAATGATTATTGTTATTCTTGTCTATTTTTGTTTGTGTGTTTTACTATTTCTGTATGTTATTTCTCTTGTGTTCAACTATCTGTTCTAGACTGTATGTTTAGTTTTCTTTCTGAAACCTATTAGTCCTGGGTGCAAAATTGGTATCAGATGAAATGAAACTGAATGGAAAGAAGGAGGTAGGGTCAATAAAAGCATATCTTTATTTCTATTTGTTTTCTCAAAACCATTCTAAGAACAATTCTTGGATGAACACCTCGTTATACTAGTCGTAACCTAGTATCGGCACCGTTCTCTTGAACTATTCAAAGAATTATCTTCAAATGATTATTGTTATTCTTGTCTATTTTTATCTGTGTGTTTTACTATTTCTGTATGTTCTTTCTCCTGTGTTTAACTATCTGTTCTAGAATGTAAGTTTAGTTTGCTTTCTGAAACCTAGTAGTCCTGGGTGCAAAATTGGTATCAGATGAACTGAAACTGATTGGAAAGAAGGAGGTAGTGTCAATAAAAGCATATCTTTATTTCTATTTGTTTTCTCAAAACAATTCTAAGAACAATTCTTGGATGAACACCTCGTTATACTAGCGGTAACCTAGTATCGGCACTGTTCTCTTGAACTGTTTAAAGAATTATCTTCAAATGATTATTGTTATTCTTGTCTATTTTTATCTGTGTGTTTTACTATTTCTGTATGTTATTTCTCTTGTGTTCAACTATCTGTTCTAGACTGTATGTTTAGTTTTTTTTTCTGAAACCTATTAGTCCTGGGTGCAAAATTGGTATCAGATGAACTGAAACTGAATGGAAAGAAGGAGGTAGGGTCAATAAAAGCATATCATTATTTCTATTTGTTTTCTCAAAACAATTCTAAGAACAATTCTTGGATGAACACCTCGTTATACTAACGGTAACCTAGTATCGACACCGTTCTCTTGAACTATTCAAAGAATTATCTTCAAATGATTATTGTTATTCTTGTCTATTTTTATCAGTGTGTTTTACTATTTCTGTATGGTCTTTCTCCTGTGTTCAACTATATGTTCTAGACTGTAAGTTTAGTTTGATTTTTGAAATCAAGTAGTCCTGGGTGCAAAATTGGTATCAAATGAACTGAAACTGATTGGAAAGAAGGAGGTAGTGTCAATAAAAGCATATCTTTATTTCTATTTGTTTTCTCAAAACAATTCTAAGAACAATTCTTGGATGAACACCTCGTTATACTAGCGGTAACCTAGTATCGGCACTGTTCTCTTGAACTGTTTAAAGAATTATCTTCAAATGATTATTGTTATTCTTGTCTATTTTTATCTGTGTGTTTTACTATTTCTGTATGTTATTTTTCTTGTGTTCAACTATCTGTTCTAGACTGTATGTTTAGTTTTCTTTATGAAACCTATTAGTCCTGGGTGCAAAATTGGTATCAGATGAACTGAAACTGAACGGAAAGAAGGAGGTAGGGTCAATAAAAGCATATCTTTATTTCTATTTGTTTTCTCAAAACAATTCTTGGATAAACACCTCGTTATACTAATGGTATTCTAATATCGGCACCGTTCTCTTGAACTGTTCAAAGAATTATCTTCAAATAATGACTATTGTTATTCTTATTTATTTTTATCTGTGTGTTTTACTATTTCTGTATGTTCTTTATCCTGTGTTCAACTATCTGCTCTGGACTGTAAGTTTAGTTTGCTTTTTGAAACCTAGTAGTCCTGAGTGCAAAATTGGTATCAGATGAACTAAAATTGATTGAAAAGATGGAGGTAGTGTCAATAAAAGCATATCTTTATTTCTACATGTTTTCTCAAAACAATTCTAAGAACAATTCTTGGATGAACACCTCGTTATACTAGCGGTAACCTAGTATCGGCACCGTTCTCTTGAACTGTTCAAAGAATTATCTTCAAATGATTATTGTTATTCTTGTCTATTTTTATATGTGTGATTTACTATTTCTGTATGTTATTTTTCGTGTGTTCAACTATCTGTTCTAGAATGTAAGTTTAGTTTGCTTTCTGAAACCCAGTAGTCCTGGGTGCAAAATTGGTATCAGATGAACTGAAACTGATTGGAAAGAAGGAGGTAGTGTCAATAAAAACATATCTTTATTTCTATTTGTTTTCTCAAAACAATTCTAAGAACAATTCTTGGATAAACACCTCGTTATACTAGCGGTAACTTAGTATCGGCACCGTTCTCTTGAACCGTTCAAAGAATTATCTTCAAATGATTATTGTTATTCTTGTCTATTTTTACCAGTGTGTTTTACTATTTCTATATGTTATTTCTCTTGTGTTCAACTATCTGTTCTAGACTGTAAGTTTAGTTTGCTTTCTGAAACCTTTTAGTCCTGGGTGCAAAATTGATATCAGATAAACCGAAACTGATTGGAAAGAAATAGGTAGTGTCAATAAAAGCATATCTTTATTTCTATTTGTTTTCTCAAAACAATTCTAAGAACAATTCTTGGATGAACACCTCGTTATACTAGCGGTAACCTAGTATCGCCACCGTTCTCTTGAACTATTCAAAAATTATCTTCAAATGATTATTGTTAATCTTGTCTATTTTTATCTGTGTGTTTTACTATTTCTGTATGTTCTTTTTCCTGTGTTCAACTATCTGTTCTAGACTGTAAGTTTAGTTTGCATTTTGAAACCTAGTAGTCCTGGGTGCAAAATTGGTATCAGATGAACTGAAACTGAATGGAAAGAAGGAGGTAGGGTCAATAAAAGCATATCTTTATTTCTATTTGTTTTCTCAAAACAATTCTTGGATGAACACCTCGTTATACTAATGGTATTCTAATATCGGCACCATTCTCTTGAACTGTTCAAAGAATTATCTTCAAATAATGACTATTGTTATTCTTATTTATTTTTATCTGTGTATTTTACTATTTCTGTATGTTCTTTCTCCTGTGTTCAACTATCTGGTCTAGACTGTAAGTTTAGTTTGCTTTTTGAAACCTAGTAGTCCTGGGTGCAAAATTGGTATCAGATGAACTGAAATTGAATGGAAAGATGGAGGTAGTGTCAATAAAAGCATATCTTTATTTCTATTTGTTTTCTCAAAACAATTCTAAGAACAATTCTTGGATGAACACCTCGTTATACTAGCGGTAACCTAGTATCGGCACCGTTCTCTTGAACTGTTCAAAGAATTATCTTCAAATGATTATTGTTATTGTTGTCTATTTTTATTTGTGTGTTTTACTATTTCTGTATGTTCTTCCTCCTGTGTTCAACTATCTGCTCTAGACTGTAAGTTTAGTTTGCTTTTTGAAACCTAGTAGTCCTGGGTGAAAAATTGGTATCAGATGAACTGAAATTGATTGGAAAGATGGAGGTAGTGTCAATAAAAGAATATTTTTATTTCTATTTGTTTTCTCAAAACAATTCTAAGAACAATTCTTGGATGAACACCTCGTTATACTACCGGTAACTTAGTATCGGCACCGTTCTCTTGAACTGTTCAAAGAATAATCTTCAAATGATTATTGTTATTCTTGTCTATTTTTATCTGTGTGTTTTACTATTTCTGTATGTTCTTTCTCCTGTGTTCAACTATCTGTTCTAGACTGTAAGTTTAGTTTGCTTTCTGAAACCTAGTAGTCCTGGGGGCAAAATTGATATCAGATGAACTGAAACTGATTGGAAAGAAGGAGCTAGTGTCAATAAAAGCATATCTTTATTTCTATTTGTTTTTCTAAACAATTCTAAGAACAATTCTAGGATGAACACCTCGTTATACTAGCGGTAACCTAGTATCGGCACTGTTCTGTTGAACTGTTCAAAGAATTATCTTCAAATGATTATTGTTATTCTTGTCTATTTTTATCTGTGTGTTTTACTATTTCTGTATGTTATTTCTCTTGTGTTCAATTATCTGTTCTAGAATGTAAGTTTAGTTTGCTTTCTGAAACCCAGTAGTGTTGGGTGCAAAATTGGTATCAGATGAACTGAAACTGATTGGAAAGAAGGAGGTAGTGTCAATAAAAACATATCTTTATTTCTATTTGTTTTCTCAAAACAAATCTAAGAACAATTCTTGGATGAACACCTCGTTATACTAGCGGTAACCTAGTATCGGCACCGTTCTCTTGAACTATTCAAAGAATTATCTTCAAATGATTATTGTTATTCTTCTCTATTTTTATCAGTGTGTTTTACTATTTCTGTATGTTCTTTCTCCTGTGTTCAACTATCTGCTCTAGACTGTAAGTTTAGTTTGCTTTTTGAAACCTAGTAGTCCTGGGTGCAAAATTGGTATCAGATGAACTGAAACTGATTCGAAAGAAGGAGGTAGTGTCAATAAAAGCATATCTTTATTTCTATTTGTTTTTCTAAACAATTCTAAGAACAATTCTTGGATGAACACCTCGTTATACTAGCGGTAACCTAGTATCGGCACTGTTCTGTTGAACTGTTCAAAGAATTATCTTCAAATGATTATTGTTATTCTTGTCTATTTTTATCTGTGTGTTTTACTATTTCTGTATGTTCTTTCTCCTGTGTTCAACTATCTGTTCTATACTGTAAGTTTAGTTTGCTTTCTGAAACCTAGTAGTCCTGAGGGCAAAATTGGTATCAGATGAACTGAAACTGATTGGAAAGAAGGAGGTAGTGTCAACAAAAGCATGTCTTTATTTCTATTTGTTTTGTCAAAACAATTCTAAGAACAATTCTTGGATGAACACCTCGTTATACTAGCGGTAACCTAGTATCGGCACCGTTCTCTTGAATTTATCAAAGAATTATATTCAAATGATTATTGTTATTCTTGTCTATTTTTATCTGTGTGTTTTACTATTTCTATATGTTATTTTTCTTGTGTTCAACTATCTGTTCTAGAATGTAAGTTTAGTTTGCTTTCTGAAACCTATTAGTCCTGGGTGCAAAATTGGTATCAGATGAACTGAAATTGAATGGAAAGAAGGAGGTAGGGTCAATAAAAGCATATCTTTATTTCTATTTGTTTTCTCAAAACAATTTTAAGAACAATTTTTGGATGAACACCTCGTTATACTAATGGTAACCTAATATCGGCACCGTTCTCTTGAACTGTTCAAAAAATTATCTTCAAATAATGACTATTGTTATTCTTATTTATTTTTATCTGTGTGTTTTACTATTTCTGTATGTTCTTTCTCCTGTGTTCAACTATCAGCTCTAGACTGTAAGTTTAGTTTGCTTTTTGAAACCTAGTAGTCCTGAGTGCAAAATTGGTATCAGATGAACTGAAATTGATTGGAAAGATGGAGGTAGTGTCAATAAAAGCATATCTTTATTTCTACATGTTTTCTCAAAACAATTCTACGAACAATTCTTGGATGAACACCTCGTTATACTAGCGGTAACCTAGTATCGGCACCGTTCTCTGTAACTGTTCAAAGAATTATCTTCAAATGATTATTGTTATTCTTGTCTATTTTTATCAGTGTGTTTTACTATTTCTATATGTTATTTCTCTTGTGTTCAACTATCTGTTCTAGACTGTAAGTTAGTTTGCTTTCTGAAACCTTTTAGTCCTGGGTGCAAAATTGATATCAGATAAACCGAAACTGATTGGAAAGAAGGAGGTAGTGTCAATAAAAGCATATCTTTATTTCTATTTGTTTTCTCAAAACAATTCTAAGAACAATTCTTGGATGAACACCTCGTTATACTAGCGGTAACCTAGTATCGGCACCGTTCTCTTGAACTATTCAAAAATTATCTTCAAATGATTATTATTATTCTTGTCTATTTTTATCTGTGTGTTTTACTATTTCTGTATGTTCTTTTTCCTGTGTTCAACTATCTGTTATAGACTGTAAGTTTGGTTTGCATTTTGAAACCTAGTAGTCCTGGGTCCAAAATTGGTATCAGATGAACTGAAACTGATTGGAATGATGGAGGTAGTGTCAATAAAAGCATATCTTTATTTCTATTTGTTTTCTCAAAACAATTCTAAGAACAATTCTTGGATGAACACCTCGTTATACTAGCGGTAACCTAGTATCGGCACTGTTCTCTTGAACTGTTCAAAGAATTATCTTCAAATGATGATTGTTATTCTTGTCTATTTTTGTCTGTGTGTTTTACTATTTCTGTATGTTATTTCTCTTGTGTTCAACTATCTGTTCTAGACTGTATGTTTAATTTTCTTTCTGAAACCTATTAGTCCTGGGTGCAAAATTGGTATCAGATGAACTGAAACTGAATGGAAAGAAGGAGGTAGGGTCAATAAAAGCATATCTTTATTTCTATTTGTTTTCTCAAAACAATTCTAAGAACAATTCTTGGATGAACACCTCGTTATACTAACGGTAACCTAATATCGGCACCGTTCTCTTGAACTGTTCAAAGAATTATCTTCAAATAATGACTATTGTTATTCTTATTTATTTTTATCTGTGTATTTTACTATTTCTGTATGTTCTTTCTCCTGTGTTCCACTATATGCTCTAGACTGTAATTTTAGTTTTCTTTTTGAAACCTAGTAGTCCTGGGTGCAAAATTGGTATCAGATGAACTGAAATTGATTGGAAAGATGGAGGTAGTGTCAATAAAAGCATATCTTTATTTCTATTTGTATTCTCAAAACAATTCTAAGAACAATTCTTGGATGAACACCTCGTTATACTAGCGGTAACCTAGTATCGGTACCGTTCTCTTGAACTGTTCAAAGAATTATCTTCAAATGATTATTGTTATTCTTGTCTATTTTTATCTGTGTGTTTTACTATTTCTGTATGTTCTTCCTCCTGTGTTCAACTATCTGCTCTAGACTGTAACTTTAGTTTGCTTTTTGAAACCTAGTAGTCCTGGGTGAAAAATTGGTATCAGATGAACTGAAATTGATTGGAAAGATGGAGGTAGTGTCAATAAAAGAATATCTTTATTTCTATTTGTTTTCTCAAAACAATTCTAAGAACAATTCTTGGATGAACACCTCGTTATACTAGCGGTAACCTAGTATCGGCACCGTTCTCTTGAATTTATCAAAGAATTATATTCAAATGATTATTGTTATTCTTGTCTATTTTTATCTGTGTGTTTTACTATTTCTATATGTTATTTTTCTTGTGTTCAACTATCTGTTCTAGAATGTAAGTTTAGTTTGCTTTCTGAAACCTAGTAGTCGTGGGGGCAAAATTGGTATTAGATGAACTGAAACTGATTGGAAAGAAGAAGGTAGTGTCAACAAAAGCATATCTTTATTTCTATTTGTTTTGTCAAAACAATTCTAAGAACAATTCTTGGATGAACACCTCGTTATACTAGCGGTAACCTAGTATCGGCACCGTTCTCTTGAACTATTCAAAGAATTATCTTCAAATGATTATTTTTATTCTTGTCTATTTTTATCAGTGTGTTTTACTATTTCTGTATGTTCTTTCTCCTGTGTTCAACTATCTGTTCTAGACTGTAAGTTTAGTTTGCTTTCTGAAACCTAGTAGTCCTGGGTGCAAAATTGGTATCAGATGAACTGAAACTGATTGGAAAGAAGGAGGTAGTGTCAATAAAAGCATATCTTTATTTCTATTTGTTTTTCTAAACAATTCTAAAAACAATTCTTGGATTAACACCTCGTTATACTAGCGGTAACCTAGTATCGGCACTGTTCTCTTGAACTGTTCAAAGAATTATCATCAAATGATTATTGTTATTCTTGTCTATTTTTATCTGTGTGTTTTACTATTTTTGTATGTTATTTCTCTTGTGTATAACTATCTGTTCTAGACTGTATGTTTAGTTTTCTTTCTGAAACCTATTAGTCCTGGGTGCAAAATTGGTATCAGATGAACTGAAACTGAATGGAAAGAAGGAGGTAGGGTCAATAAAAACATATCTTTATTTCTATTTGTTTTCTCAAAACAATTCTAAGAACAATTCTTGGATGAACACCTCGTTATACTAACGGTAACCTAATATCGGCACCGTTCTCATGAACTGTTCAAAGAATTATCTTCAAATAATGACTATTGTTATTCTTATTTATTTTTATCTGTGTTTTACTATTTCTGTATGTTCTTTCTCCTTTGTTCAACTATCTGCTCTAGACTGTAAGTTTAGTTTGCTTTTTGAAACCTAGTAGTCCAGGGTGCAAAATTGGTATCAGATTAACTGAAATTGATTGGAAAGATGGAGGTAGTGTCAATAAAAGCATATCTTTATTTCTATTTGTTTTCTCAAAACAATTCTAAGAACAATTCTTGGATGAACACCTCGTTATACTAGCGGTAACCTAGTATCGGTACCGTTCTCTTGAACTGTTCAAAGAATTATCTTCAAATGATTATTGTTATTCTTGTCTATTTTAATCTGTGTGTTTTACTATTTCTGTATGTTCTTCCTCTTGTGTTCAACTATCTGCTCTAGACTGTAAGTTTAGTTTGCTTTTTGAAACCTAGTAGTCCTGCGTGCAAAATTGGTATCCGATGAACTGAAATTGATTGGAAAGATGGAGGTAGTGTCAATAAAAGCATATCTTTATTTCTATTTGTTTTCTCAAAACAATTCTAAGAACAATTCTTGGATGAACACCTCGTTATACTAGCGGTATCTTAGTATCGGCACCGTTCTCTTGAACTGTTCAAAGAATTATCTTCAAACGATTATTGTTATTCTTGTCTATTTTTATCTGTGTGTTTTACTATTTCTGTATGTTCTTTCTCCTGTGTTCAACTATCTGTTCTAGACTGTAAGTTTAGTTTGCTTTCTGAAACCTAGTAGTCCTGGGGGCAAAATTGGTAACAGATGAACTGAAACTGATTGGAAAGAAGGAGGTAGTGTCAACAAAAGCATATCTTTATTTCTATTTGTTTTGTCAAAACAATTCTAAGAACAATTCTTGGATAAACACCTCGTTATACTAGCGGTAACCTAGTATCGGCACCGTTCTCTTGAATTTATCAAAGAATTATCTTCAAATGATTATTGTTATTCTTGTCTATTTTTATCTGTGTTTTTTACTATTTCTATATGTTATTTTTCTTGTGTTCAACTATCTGTTCTAGAATGTAAGTTTAGTTTGCTTTCTGAAACCCAGTAGTGCTGGGTGCAAAATTGGTATCAGATGAACTGAAACTGATTGGAAAGAAGGAGGTAGTGTCAATAAAAACATATCTTTATTTCTATTTGTTTTCTCAAAACAATTCTGAGAACAATTCTTGGATGAACACCTCGTTATACTAGCGGTAACCTAGTATCGGCACCGTTCTCTTGAACTATTCAAAGAATTATATTCAAATGATTATTGTTATTCTTGTCTATTTTTATCTGTGTGTTTTACTATTTCTGTATGTTATTTTTCGTGTGTTCAACTATCTGTTCTAGAATGTAAGTTTAGTTTGCTTTCTGAAACCTAGTAGTCCTGGGTGCAAAATTGGTATCAGATGAACTGAAACTGATTGGAAAGAAGGAGGTAGTGTCAATAAAAACATATTTTTATTTCTATTTGTTTTCTCAAAACAATTCTAAGAACAATTCTTGGATGAACACCTCGTTAAACTACCGGTAACTTAGTATCGGCACCGTTCTCTTGAATTGTTCAAAGAATTATCTTCAAATGATTATGGTTATTCTTGTCTATTTTTATCAGTGTGTTTTACTATTTATATATGTTATTTCTCTTGTGTTCAACTATCTGTTCTAGACTGTAAGTTTAGTTTGCTTTCTGAAACCTTTTAGTCCTGGGTGCAAAATTGATATCAGATAAACCGAAACTGATTGGAAAGAAGGAGGTAGTGTCAATAAAAGCATATCTTTATTTCTATTTGTTTTCTCAAAACAATTCTAAGAACAATTCTTGGATGAACACCTCGTTATACTAGCGATAACTTAGTATCGGCACCGTTCTCTCGAACTATTCAAAAATTATCTTCAAATGATTATTGTTATTCTTGTCTATTTTTATCTGTGTGTTTTACTATTTCTGTATGTGCTTTTTCCAGTGTTCAACTATCTGTTCTAGACTGTAAGTTTAGTTTGCATTTTGAAACCTAGTAGTCCTGGGTGCAAAATTGGTATCAGATGAACTGAAACTGATTGGAATGATAGAGGTAGTGTCAATAAAACCATATCTTTATTTCTATTTGTTTTGTCAAAACAATTCTTTGATGAACACCTCGTTATACTAGCGGTAACCTAGTATCGGCACCGTTCTCTTGAATTTATCAAAGAATTATCTTCAAATGATTATTGTTATTCTTGTCTATTTTTATCTGTGTGTTTTACTATTTCTATATGTTATTTTTCTTGTGTTCAACTATCTGTTCTAGAATGTAAGTTTAGTTTGCTTTCTGAAACCCAGTAGTGCTGGGTGCAAAATTGGTATCAGATGAACTGAAACTGATTGGAAAGAAGGAGGTAGTGTCAATAAAAACATATCTTTATTTCTATTTGTTTTCTCAAAACAATTCTGAGAACAATTCTTGGATGAACACCTCGTTATACTAGCGGTAACCTAGTATCGGCACCGTTCTCTTGAACTATTCAAAGAATTATATTCAAATGATTATTGTTATTCTTGTCTATTTTTATCTGTGTGTTTTACTATTTCTGTATGTTATTTTTCGTGTGTTCAACTATCTGTTCTAGAATGTAAGTTTAGTTTGCTTTCTGAAACCTAGTAGTCCTGGGTGCAAAATTGGTATCAGATGAACTGAAACTGATTGGAAAGAAGGAGGTAGTGTCAATAAAAACATATTTTTATTTCTATTTGTTTTCTCAAAACAATTCTAAGAACAATTCTTGGATGAACACCTCGTTAAACTACCGGTAACTTAGTATCGGCACCGTTCTCTTGAATTGTTCAAAGAATTATCTTCAAATGATTATTGTTATTCTTGTCTATTTTTATCAGTGTGTTTTACTATTTCTATATGTTATTTCTCTTGTGTTCAACTATCTGTTCTAGACTGTAAGTTTAGTTTGCTTTCTGAAACCTTTTAGTCCTGGGTGCAAAATTGATATCAGATAAACCGAAACTGATTGGAAAGAAGGAGGTAGTGTCAATAAAAGCATATCTTTATTTCTATTTGTTTTCTCAAAACAATTCTAAGAATAATTCTTGGATGAACACCTCGTTATACTAGCGGTATCTTAGTATCGGCACCGTTCTCTTGAACTGTTCAAAGAATTATCTTCAAACGATTATTGTTATTCTTGTCTATTTTTATCTGTGTGTTTTACTATTTCTGTATGTTCTTTCTCCTGTGTTCAACTATCTGTTCTAGACTGTAAGTTTAGTTTGCTTTCTGAAACCTAGTAGTCCTGGGGGCAAAATTGGTAACAGATGAACTGAAACTGATTGGAAAGAAGGAGGTAGTGTCAACAAAAGCATATCTTTATTTCTATTTGTTTTGTCAAAACAATTCTAAGAACAATTCTTGGATAAACACCTCGTTATACTAGCGGTAACCTAGTATCGGCACCGTTCTCTTGAATTTATCAAAGAATTATCTTCAAATGATTATTGTTATTCTTGTCTATTTTTATCTGTGTTTTTTACTATTTCTATATGTTATTTTTCTTGTGTTCAACTATCTGTTCTAGAATGTAAGTTTAGTTTGCTTTCTGAAACCCAGTAGTGCTGGGTGCAAAATTGGTATCAGATGAACTGAAACTGATTGGAAAGAAGGAGGTAGTGTCAATAAAAACATATCTTTATTTCTATTTGTTTTCTCAAAACAATTCTGAGAACAATTCTTGGATGAACACCTCGTTATACTAGCGGTAACCTAGTATCGGCAACGTTCTCTTGAACTATTCAAAGAATTATATTCAAATGATTATTGTTATTCTTGTCTATTTTTATCTGTGTGTTTTACTATTTCTGTATGTTATTTTTCGTGTGTTCAACTATCTGTTCTAGAATGTAAGTTTAGTTTGCTTTCTGAAACCTAGTAGTCCTGGGTGCAAAATTGGTATCAGATGAACTGAAACTGATTGGAAAGAAGGAGGTAGTGTCAATAAAAACATATTTTTATTTCTATTTGTTTTCTCAAAACAATTCTAAGAATAATTCTTGGATGAACACCTCGTTATACTAGCGGTATCTTAGTATCGGCACCGTTCTCTTGAACTGTTCAAAGAATTATCTTCAAACGATTATTGTTATTCTTGTCTATTTTTATCTGTGTGTTTTACTATTTCTGTATGTTCTTTCTCCTGTGTTCAACTATCTGTTCTAGACTGTAAGTTTAGTTTGCTTTCTGAAACCTTTTAGTCCTGGGTGCAAAATTGATATCAGATAAACCGAAACTGATTGGAAAGAAGGAGGTAGTGTCAATAAAAGCATATCTTTATTTCTATTTGTTTTCTCAAAACAATTCTAAGAATAATTCTTGGATGAACACCTCGTTATACTAGCGGTATCTTAGTATCGGCACCGTTCTCTTGAACTGTTCAAAGAATTATCTTCAAATGATTATTGTTATTCTTGTCTATTTTTATCTGTGTGTTTTACTATTTCTGTATGTTCTTTCTCCTGTGTTCAACTATCTGTTCTAGACTGTAAGTTTAGATTGCTTTCAGAAACCTAGTTGTCCAAGGGGCAAAATTGGTATCAGATGAACTGAAACTGATTGGAAAGAAGGAGGTAGTGTCAACAAAAGCATATCTTTATTTCTATTTGTTTTGTCAAAACAATTCTAAGAACAATTCTTGGATGCACATCTCGTTATACTAGCGGTAACCTAGTATCGACACCGTTCTCTTGAATTTATCAAAGAATTATCTTCAAATGATTATTATTATTCTTGTCTATTTTTATATGTGTGTTTTACTATTTCTATATGTTATTTTTCTTGTGTTCAACTATCTGTTCTAGAATGTAAGTTTAGTTTGCTTTCTGAAACCCAGTAGTGCTGGGTGCAAAATTGGTATCAGATGAACTGAAACTGATTGGAAAGAAGGAGGTAGTGTCAATAAAAACATATCTTTATTTCTATTTGTTTTCTGAAAACAATTCTAAGAACAATTCTTGGATGAACACCTCGTTATACTAGCGGTAACCTAGTATCGGCACCGTTCTCTTGAACTGTTCAAAGAATTATCTTCAAATGATTATTGTTATTCTTGTCTATTTTTATCTGTGTGTTTTACTATTTCTGTATGTTATTTTTCGTGTGTTCAACTATCTGTTCTAGAATGTAAGTATAGTTTGCTTTCTAAAACCCAGTAGTCCTGGGTGCAAAATTGGTATCAGATGAACTGAAACTGATTGGAAAGAAGGAGGTAGTGTAATTAAAAACATATCTTTATTTCTATTTGTTTTCTCAAAACAATTCTAAGAACAATTCTTGGATAAACACCTCGTTATACTAGCGGTAACTTAGTATCGGCACCGTTCTTTTGTACTGTTCAAAGAATTATCTTCAAATGATTATTGTTATTCTTGTCTATTTTTATCAGTGTGTTTTACTATTTCTATATGTTATTTCTCTTGTGTTCAACTATCTGTTCTAGACTGTAAGTTTAGTTTGCTTTCTGAAACCTTTTAGTCCTGGGTGCAAAATTGATATCAGATAAACCGAACCTGATTGGAAAGAAGGAGGTAGTGTCAATAAAAGCATATCTTTATTTCTATTTGTTTTCTCAAAACAATTCTAAGAACAATTCTTGGATGAACACCTCGTTATACTAGCGGTAACCTAGTATCGACCCCGTTCTCTTGAACTATTCAAAAATTATCTTCAAATGATTATTGTTATTCTTGTCTATTTTTATCTGTGTGTTTTACTATTTCTGTATGTTCTTTTTCCTGTGTTCAACTATCTGTTCTAGACTGTAAGTTTAGTTTGCATTTTGAAACCTAGTAGTCCTGGGTGCAAAATTGGTATCAGATGAACTGAAACTGATTGGAATGATGGAGGTAGTGTCAATAAAAGCATATCTTTATTTCTATTTGTTTTCTCAAAACAATTCTAAGAACAATTCTTGGATGAACACCTCGTTATAATAGTGGTAACCTAGTATCGGCACTGTTCTCTTGAACTGTTCAAAGAATTATCTTCAAATGATGATTGTTATTCTTGTCTATTTTTGTCTGTGCGTTTTACTATTTCTGTATGTTATTTCTCTTGTGTTCAACTATCTGTTCTAGACTGTATGTTTAGTTTTCTTTCTAAAACCTATTAGTACTGGGTGCAAAATTGGTATCAGATGAACTGAAACTGAATGGAAAGAAGGAGGTAGGGTCAATAAAAGCATATCTTTATTTCTATTTGTTTTCTCAAAACAATTCTAAGAACAATTCTTGGATGAACACCTCGTTATACTAACGGTAACCTAATATCGGCACCGTTCTCTTGAACTGTTCAAAGAATTATCTTCAAATAATGACTATTGTTATTCTTATTTATTTTTATCTGTGTATTTTACTATTTCTGTATGTTCTTTCTCCTGTGTTCCAATATATGCTCTAAACTGTAAGTTTAGTTTGCTTTTTGAAACCTAGTAGTCCTGGGTGCAAAATTGGTATCAGATGAACTGAAATTGATTGGAAAGATGGAGGTAGTGTCAATAAAAGCATATCTTTATTTCTATTTGTTTTCTCAAAACAATTCTAAGAACAATTCTTGGATGAACACCTCGTTATACTTGCGGTAACCTAGTATCGGCACCGTTCTCTTGAACTGTTCAAAGAATTATCTTCAAATGATTATTGTTATTCTTGTCTATTTTTATCTGTGTGTTTTACTATTTCTATATGTTATTTCTCTTGTGTTCAACTATCTGTTCTAGACTGTAAGTTTAGTTTGCTTTCTGAAACCTTTTAGTCCTGGGTGCAAAATTGATATCAGATAAACCGAAACTGATTGGAAAGAAGGAGGTAGTGTCAATAAAAGCATATCTTTATTTCTATTTGTTTTCTCAAAACAATTCTAAGAACAATTCTTGGATGAACACCTCGTTATACTAGCGGTAACTTAGTATCGGCACCGTTCTCTCGAACTATTCAAAAATTATCTTCAAATGATTATTGTTATTCTTGTCTATTTTTATCTGTGTGTTTTACTATTTCTGTATGTTCTTTTTCCAGTGTTCAACTATCTGTTCTAGACTGTAAGTTTAGTTTGCATTTTGAAACCTAGTAGTCCTGGGTGCAAAATTGGTATCAGATGAACTGAAACTGATTGGAATGATGGAGGTAGTGTCAATAAAACCATATCTTTATTTCTATTTGTTTTGTCAAAACAATTCTTTGATGAACACCTCGTTATACTAGCGGTAACCTAGTATCGGCACCGTTCTCTTGAATTTATCAAAGAATTATCTTCAAATGATTATTGTTATTCTTGTCTATTTTTATCTGTGTGTTTTACTATTTCTATATGTTATTTTTCTTGTGTTCAACTATCTGTTCTAGAATGTAAGTTTAGTTTGCTTTCTGAAACCCAGTAGTGCTGAGTGCAAAATTGGTATCAGATGAACTGAAACTGATTGGAAAGAAGGAGGTAGTGTCAATAAAAGCATATCTTTATTTCTATTTGTTTTCTCAAAACAATTCTAAGAAAAATTCTTGGATGAACACCTCGTTATACTAGCGATAACCTAGTATCGGCACTGTTCTTTTGAACTGTTCAAAGAATTATCTTCAAATGACTATTGTTATTCTTCTTTATTTTTATCTGTGTGTTTTTCTATTTCTGTATGTTCTTTCTCCTGTGTTCAAGTATCTGCTCTAGACTGTAAGTTTAGTTTGCTTTTTGTAACTTAGTAGTCCTGGGTGCAAAATTGGTATCAGATGAACTGAAATTGATTGGAAAGATGGAGGTAGTGTCAATAAAAGCATATCTTTATTTCTATTTGTTTTCTCAAAACAATTCTAAGAACAATTCTTTGATAAACACCTCGTTATACTAGCGGTAACCTAGTATCGGCACCGTTCTCTTGAACTGTTCAAAGAATTATCTTCAAATGATTATTCTTATTCTTGTCTATTTTTATCTGTGTGTTTTACTATTTCTGTATGTTCTTTCTCCTGTGTTCAACTATCTGTTCTAGACTGTAAGTTTAGATTGCTTTCTGAAACCTAGTTGTCCTGGGGGCAAAATTGGTATCAGATCAACTGAAACTGATTGGAAAGAAGGAGGTAGTGTCAACAAAAGCATATCTTTATTTCTATTTGTTTTGTCAAAACAATTCTAAGAACAATTCTTGGATGCACACCTCGTTATACTAGCGGTAACCTAGTATCGACACCGTTCTCTTGAATTTATCAAAGAATTATCTTCAAATGATTATTATTATTCTTGTCTATTTTTATATGTGTGTTTTACTATTTCTATATGTTATTTTTCTTGTGTTCAACTATCTGTTCTAGAATGTAAGTTTAGTTTGCTATCTGAAACCCAGTAGTGCTGGGTGCAAAATTGGTATCAGATGAACTGAAACTGATTGGAAAGAAGGAGGTAGTGTCAATAAAAACATATCTTTATTTCTATTTGTTTTCTGAAAACAATTCTAAGAACAATTCTTGGATGAACACCTCGTTATACTAGCGGTAACCTAGTATCGGCACCGTTCTCTTGAACTGTTCAAAGAATTATCTTCAAATGATTATTGTTATTCTTGTCTATTTTTATCTGTGTGTTTTACTATTTCTGTATGTTATTTTTCGTGTGTTCAACTATCTGTTCTAGAATGTAAGTATAGTTTGCTTTCTAAAACCCAGTAGTCCTGGGTGCAAAATTCGTATCAGATGAACTGAAACTGATTGGAAAGAAGGAGGTAGTGTAATTAAAAACATATCTTTATTTCTATTTGTTTTCTCAAAACAATTCTAAGAACAATTCTTGGATAAACACCTCGTTATACTAGCGGTAACTTAGTATCGGCACCGTTCTTTTGTACTGTTCAAAGAATTATCTTCAAATGATTATTGTTATTCTTGTCTATTTTTATCAGTGTGTTTTACTATTTCTATATGTTATTTCTCTTGTGTTCAACTATCTGTTCTAGACTGTAAGTTTAGTTTGCTTTCTGAAACCTTTTAGTCCTGGGTGCAAAATTGATATCAGATAAACCGAACCTGATTGGAAAGAAGGAGGTAGTGTCAATAAAAGCATATCTTTATTTCTATTTGTTTTCTCAAAACAATTCTAAGAACAATTCTTGGATGAACACCTCGTTATACTAGCGGTAACCTAGTATCGACCCCGTTCTCTTGAACTATTCAAAAATTATCTTCAAATGATTATTGTTATTCTTGTCTATTTTTATCTGTGTGTTTTACTATTTCTGTATGTTCTTTTTCCTGTGTTCAACTATCTGTTCTAGACTGTAAGTTTAGTTTGCTTTTTGAAACCTAGTAGTCCTAGGTGCAAAATTGGTATCAGATGAACTGAAACTGATTGGAATGATGGAGGTAGTGTCAATAAAAGCATATCTTTATTTCTATTTGTTTTCTCAAAACAATTCTAAGAACAATTCTTGGATGAACACCTCGTTATAATAGCGGTAACCTAGTATCGGCACTGTTCTCTTGAACTGTTCAAAGAATTATCTTCAAATGATGATTGTTATTCTTGTCTATTTTTGTCTGTGTGTTTTACTATTTCTGTATGTTATTTCTCTTGTGTTCAACTATCTGTTCTAGACTGTATGTTTAGTTTTCTTTCTAAAACCTATTAGTACTGGGTGCAAAATTGGTATCAGATGAACTGAAACTGAATGGAAAGAAGGAGGTAGGGTCAATAAAAGCATATCTTTATTTCTATTTGTTTTCTCAAAACAATTCTAAGAACAATTCTTGGATGAACACCTCGTTATACTAACGGTAACCTAATATCGGCACCATTCTCTTGAACTGTTCAAAGAATTATCTTCAAATAATGACTATTGTTATTCTTATTTATTTTTATCTGTGTATTTTACTATTTCTGTATGTTCTTTCTCCTGTGTTCCAATATATGCTCTAAACTGTAAGTTTAGTTTGCTTTTTGAAACCTAGTAGTCCTGGGTGCAAAATTGGTATCAGATGAACTGAAATTGATTGGAAAGATGGAGGTAGTGTCAATAAAAGCATATCTTTATTTCTATTTGTTTTCTCAAAACAATTCTAAGAACAATTCTTGGATGAACACCTCGTTATACTTGCGGTAACCTAGTATCGGCACCGTTCTCTTGAACTGTTCAAAGAATTATCTTCAAATGATTATTGTTATTCTTGTCTATTTTTATCTGTGTGTTTTACTATTTCTGTATGTTATTTTTCGTGTGTTCAACTATCTGTTCTAGAATGTAAGTATAGTTTGCTTTCTAAAACCCAGTAGTCCTGGGTGCAAAATTGGTATCAGATGAACTGAAACTGATTGGAAAGAAGGAGGAAGTGTAATTAAAAACATATCTTTATTTCTATTTGTTTTCTCAAAACAATTCTAAGAACAATTCTTGGATAAACACCTCGTTATACTAGCGGTAACTTAGTATCGGCACCGTTCTTTTGTACTGTTCAAAGAATTATCTTCGAATGATTATTGTTATTCTTGTCTATTTTTATCAGTGTGTTTTACTATTTCTATATGTTATTTCTCTTGTGTTCAACTATCTGTTCTAGACTGTAAGTTTAGTTTGCTTTCTGAAACCTTTTAGTCCTGGGTGCAAAATTGATATCAGATAAACCGAACCTGATTGGAAAGAAGGAGGTAGTGTCAATAAAAGCATATCTTTATTTCTATTTGTTTTCTCAAAACAATTCTAAGAACAATTCTTGGATGAACACCTCGTTATACTAGCGGTAACCTAGTATCGGCCCCGTTCTCTTGAACTATTCAAAAATTATCTTCAAATGATTATTGTTATTCTTGTCTATTTTTATCTGTGTGTTTAACTATTTCTGTATGTTCTTTTTCCTGTGTTCAACTATCTGTTCTAGACTGTAAGTTTAGTTTGCATTTTGAAACCTAGTAGTCCTGGGTGCAAAATTGGTATCAGATGAACTGAAACTGATTGGAATGATGGAGGTAGTGTCAATAAAAGCATATCTTTATTTCTATTTGTTTTCTCAAAACAATTCTAAGAACAATTCTTGGATGAACACCTCGTTATACTAGCAGTAACCTAGTATCGGCACTGTTCTCTTGAACTGTTCAAAGAATTATCTTCAAATGATGATTGTTATTCTTGTCTATTTTTGTCTGTGTGTTTTACTATTTCTGTATGTTATTTCTCTTGTGTTCAACTATCTGTTATGGACTGTATGTTTAGTTTCTTTCTGAAACCTATTAGTACTGGGTGCAAAATTGGTATCAGATGAACTGAAACTGAATGGAAAGAAGGAGGTAGGGTCAATAAAAGCATATCTTTATTTCTATTTTTTTTCTCAAAACAATTCTAAGAACAATTCTTGGATGAACACCTCGTTATACTAACGGTAACCTAATATCGGCACCGTTCTCTTGAATTGTTCAAAGAATTATCTTCAAATGATTATTGTTATTCTTGTCTATTTTTATCTGTGTGTTTTACTATTTCTGTATGTTCTTCCTCCTGTGTTCAACTATCTGCTCTAGACTGTAACTTTAGTTTGCTTTTTGAAACCTAGTAGTCCTGGGTGAAAAATTGGTATCAGATGAACTGAAATTGATTGGAAAGATGGAGGTAGTGTCAATAAAAGAATATCTTTATTTATATTTGTTTTCTCAAAACAATTCTAAGAACAATTCTTGGATGAACACCTCGTTATACTAGCGGTAACTTAGTATCGGCACCGTTCTCTTGAACTGTTCAAAGAATTATCTTCAAATGATTATTGTTATTCTTGTCTATTTTTATCTGTGTGTTTTACTATTTCTGTATGTTCTTTCTCCTGTGTTATACTATCTGTTCTAGACTGTAAGTTTAGTTTGCTTCCTGAAACCTAGTAGTCCTGGGGGCAAAATTGGTATCAGATGAACTGAAACTGATTGGAAAGAAGAAGGTAGTGTCAACAAAAGGATATCTTTATTTCTATTTGTTTTGTCAAAACAATTCTAAGAACAATTCTTGGATGAACACCTCGTTATACTAGCGGTAACCTAGTATCGGCACCGTTCTCTTGAATTTATCAAAGAATTATATTCAAATGATTATTGTTATTCTTGTCTATTTTTTTTCTGTGTGTTTTACTATTTCTATATGTTATTTTTCTTGTGTTCAACTATCTGTTCTAGAATGTAAGTTTAGTTTGCTTTCTGAAACCCAGTAGTGCTGGGTGCAAAATTGGTATCAGATGAACTGAAACTGATTGGAAAGAAGGAGGCAGTGTCAATAAAAACATATCTTTATTTCTATTTGTTTTCTCAAAACAATTCTAAGAACAATTCTTGGATGAACACCTCGTTATACTAGCGGTAACCTAGTATCGGCACCGTTCTCTTGAACTGTTCAAAGAATTATCTTCAAATGATTATTGTTATTCTTGTCTATTTTTATCTGTGTGTTTTACTATTTCTGTATGTTATTTTTCGTGTGTTCAACTATCTGTTCTAGAATGTAAGTTATGTTTG
This sequence comes from Berberis vulgaris, assembly GCA_963556465.1. Classification (NCBI taxonomy): domain Eukaryota; kingdom Viridiplantae; phylum Streptophyta; class Magnoliopsida; order Ranunculales; family Berberidaceae; genus Berberis; species Berberis vulgaris. Next base: position 28,479,467 of record OY747136.1, on the reverse strand, counting down.
CTTTCTAAAACCCAGTAGTCCTGGGTGCAAAATTGGTATCAGATGAACTGAAGCTGATTGGAAAGAAGGAGGTAGTGTAATTAAAAACATATCTTTATTTCTATTTGTTTTCTCAAAACAATTCTAAGAACAATTCTTGGATAAACACCTCGTTATACTAGCGGTAACTTAGTATCGGCACCGTTCTCTTGTACTGTTCAAAGAATTATCTTCAAATGATTATTGTTATTCTTGTCTATTTTTATCAGTGTGTTTTACTATATCTATATGTTATTTCTCTTGTGTTCAACTATCTGTTCTAGACTGTAAGTTTAGTTTGCTTTCTGAAACCTTTTAGTCCTGGGTGTAAAATTGATATCAGATAAACCGAACCTGATTGGAAAGAAGGAGGTAGTGTCAATAAAAGCATATCTTTATTTCTATTTGTTTTCTCAAAACAATTCTAAGAACAATTCTTGGATGAACACCTCGTTATACTAGCGGTAACCTAGTATCGGCACTGTTCTCTTAAACTGTTCAAAGAATTATCTTCAAATGATGATTGTTATTCTTGTCTATTTTTGTCTGTGTGTTTTACTATTTCTGTATGATATTTCTCTTGTGTTCAACTATCTGTTCTAGACTGTATGTTTAGTTTTCTTTCTGAAACCTATTAGTACTGGGTGCAAAATTGGTATCAGATGAACTGAAACTGAATGGAAAGAAGGAGGTAGGGTCAATAAAAGCATATCTTTATTTCTATTTGTTTTCTCAAAACAATTCTAAGAACAATTCTTGGATGAACACCTCGTTATACTAGCGGTAACCTAGTATCGGCACCGTTCTCTTGAACTGTTCAAAGAATTATCTTCAAATGATTATTGTTATTCTTGTCTATTTTTATCTGTGTGTTTTACTATTTCTGTATGTTCTTTTTCCTGTGTTCAACTATCTGCACTAGACTGTAAGTTTAGTTTGCTTTTTGAAACCTAGTAGTCCTGGGTGCAAAATTGGTATCAGATGAACTGAAATTGATTGGAAAGATGGAGGTAGTGTCAATAAAAGCATATCTTTATTTCTATTTGTTTTCTCAAAATAATTCTAAGAACAATTCTTCGATGAACACCTCGTTATACTAGCGGTAACCTAGTATCGGCACCGTTCTCTTGAACTGTTCACAGAATTATCTTCAAATGATTATTGTTATTCTTGTCTTTTTTTATCTGTGTGTTTTACTATTTCTGTATGTTCTTCCTCCTGTGTTCAACTATCTGCTCTAGACTGTAAGTTTAGTTTGCTTTTTGAAACCTAGTAGTCCTGGGTGCAAAATTGGTATCCGATGAACTGAAATTGATTGGAAAGATGGAGGTATTGTCAATAAAAGCATATCTTTATTATATTTGTTTTCTCAAAACAATTCTAAGAACAATTCTTGCATGAACACCTCGTTATACTAGCGGTATCTTAGTATCGGCACCGTTCTCTTGAACTGTTCAAAGAATTATCTTCAAACGATTATTGTTATTCTTTTCTATTTTTATCTGTGTGTTTTACTATTTTTGTATGTTCTTTCTCCTGTGTTCAACTATCTGTTCTAGACTGTAAGTTTAGTTTGCTTTCTGAAACCTAGTAGTCCTGGGGGCAAAATTGGTAACAGATGAACTGAAACTGATTGGAAAGAAGGAGGTAGTGTCAACAAAAACATATCTTTATTTCTATTTGTTTTTTCAAAACAATTCTAAAAACAATTCTTGGATGAACACCTCGTTATACTAGCGGTAACCTAGTATCGGCACCGTTCTCTTGAATTTATCAAAGAATTATCTTCAAATGATTATTGTTATTCTTGTCTATTTTTATCTGTGTGTTTTACTATTTCTATATGTTATTTTTCTTGTGTTCAACTATCTGTTCTAGAATGTAAGTTTAGTTTGCTTTCTGAAACCCAGTAGTGCTGGGTGCAAAATTGGTATCAGATGAACTGAAACTGATTGGAAAGAAGGAGGTAGTGTCAATAAAAACATATATTTATTTCTATTTGTTTTCTCAAAACAATTCTAAGAACAATTCTTGGATGAACACCTCGTTATACTAGCGGTAACCTAGTATCGGCACCGTTCTCTTGAACTATTCAAAGAATTATATTCAAATGATTATTGTTATTCTTGTCTATTTTTATCAGTGTGTTTTACTATTTCTGTATGTTCTTTCTCCTGTGTTCAACTATCTGTTCTAGACTGTAAGTTTAGTTTGCTTTTTGAAACCTAGTAGTCCTGGGTGCAAAATTGGTATCAGATGAACTGAAACTGATTGGAAAGAAGAAGGTAGTGTCAATAAAAGCATATCTTTATTTCTATTTGTTTTCACAAAAAAATTCTAAGAACAATTCTTGGATGAACACCTCGTTATACTAGCGGTAACCTAGTATCGGCACCGTTCTCTTGAACTGTTCAAAGAATTATCTTCAAATGATTATTGTTATTCTTGTCTATTTTTATCTGTGTGTTTTACTATTTCTGTATGTTATTTTTCGTGTGTTCAACTATCTGTTCTAGAATGTAAGTTTAGTTTGCTTTCTGAAACCTAGTAGTCCTGGGTGCAAAATTGGTATCAGATGAACTGAAACTGATTGGAAAGAAGGAGGTAGTGTCAATAAAAACATATTTTTATTTCTATTTGTTTTCTCAGAACAATTCTAAGAACAATTCTTGGATGAACACCTCGTTAAACTACCGGTAACTTAGTATCGGCACCGTTCTCTTGAATTGTTCAAAGAATTATCTTCAAATGATTATTGTTATTCTTGTCTATTTTTATCTGTGTGTTTTACTATTTCTGTATGTTCTTTCTCCTGTGTTCAACTATCTGTTCTAAACTGTAAGTTTAGTTTGCTTTCTGAAACCTAGTAGTCCTGGGGGCGAAATTGGTATCAGATGAACTGAAACTGATTGGAAAGAAGGAGGTAGTGTCAACAAAAGCATATCTTTATTTCTATTTGTTTTGTCAAAACAATTCTAAGAACAATTCTTGGATGAACACCTCGTTATACTAGCGGTAACATAGTATCGGCACCGTTCTCTTGAATTTATCAAAGAATTATATTCAAATGATTATTGTTATTCTTGTCTATTTTTATCTGTGTGTTTTACTATTTCTATATGTTATTTTTCTTGTGTTCAACTATCTGTTCTAGAATATAAGTTTAGTTTGCTTTCTGAAACCCAGTAGTGCTGGGTGCATAATTGGTATCAGATGAACTGAAACTGATTGGAAAGAAGGAGGTAGTGTCAATAAAAACATATTTTTATTTCTATTTGTTTTCTCAAAACAATTCTAAGAACAATTCTTGGATGAACACCTCGTTATACTAGCGGTAACCTTGTATCGGCACCGTTCTCTTGAACTATTCAAATAATTACCTTCAAATGATTATTTTTATTCTTGTCTATTTTTATCAGTGTGTTTTACTATTTCTGTATGTTCTTTCTCCTGTGTTCAACTATCTGTTCTAGATTGTAAGTTTAGTTTGCTTTCTGAAACCTAGTAGTCCTGGGTGCAAAATTGGTATCAGATGAACTAAAACTGATTGGAAAGAAGGAGGTAGTGTCAATAAAAGCATATCTTTATTTCTATTTGTTTTTCTAAACAATTCTAAGAAAAATTCTTGGATGAACACCTTGTTATACTAGCGGTAACCTAGTATCGGCACCGTTCTCTTGAACTATTCAAAGAATTATCTTCAAATGATTATTGTTATTCTTGTCTATTTTTATCTGTGTGTTTTACTATTTTTGTATGTTATTTCACTTGTGTTCAACTATCTGTTCTAGACTGTATGTTTAGTTTTCTTTCTGAAACCTATTAGTCCTGGGTGCAAAATTGGTATCAGATGAACTGAAACAGAATGGAAAGAAGGAGGTAGGGTCAATAAAAACATATCTTTATTTCTATTTGTTTTCTCAAAACAATTCTAAGAACAATTCTTGGATGAACACCTCGTTATACTAGCGGTAACCTAGTATCGGCACCGTTCTCTTGAACTATTCAAAGAATTATCTTCAAATGATTATTGTTATTCTTGTCTATTTTTATCTGTGTGTTTTACTATTTTTGTATGTTATTTCTCTTGTGTTCAACTATCTGTTCTAGACTGTATGTTTAGTTTTCTTTCTGAAACCTATTAGTCCTAGGTGCAAAATTGGTATCAGATGAACAGAAACATAATGGAAAGAAGGAGGTAGGGTCAATAAAAACATATCTTTATTCTATTTGTTTTCTCAAAACAATTCTAAGAACAATTCTTGGATGAACACCTCGTTATACTAACGGTAACCTAATATCGGCACCGTTCTCTTGAACTGTTCAAAGAATTATCTTCAAATAATGACTATTGTTATTCTTATTTATTTTTATCTGTGTGTTTTACAATTTCTGTATGTTCTTTCTCCTGTTTTCAACTATCTGCTCTAGACTGTAAGTTTAGTTTGCTTTCTGAAACCTTTTAGTCCTGGGTACTAGGTTTCAATAAAAGCATATCTTTATTTCTATTTGTTTTCTCAAAACAATTCTTGGATGAACACCTTGTTATACTAGCGGTAACCTAGTATCGGCACCGTTCTCTTGAACTATTCAAAAATTATTTTAAAATGATTATTGTTATTCTTGTCTATTTTTATCTGTGTGTTTTACTATTTCTATATGTTCTTTTTCCAGTGTTCAACTATCTGTTCTAGACGGTAAGTTTAGTTTGCATTTTGAAACCTAGTACTCCTGGGTGCAAAATTGGTATCAGATGAACTGAAACTGATTGGAATGATGGAGGTAGTGTCAATAAAACCATATCTTTATTTCTATTTGTTTTCTCAAAACAATTCCAAGAACAATTCTTGGATGAACACCTCGTTATACTAGCGGTAACCTAGTATCGGCACCGCTCTCTTGAACTGTTCAAAGAATTATCTTCAAATGACTATTGTTATTCTTATTTATTTTTATCTGTGTGTTTTTCTATTTCTGTATGTTCTTTCTCCTGTGTTCAACTATCTGTTCAAGAATGTAAATTTAGTTTGCTTTCTGAAACCCAGAAGTGCTGAGTGCAAAATTGGTATCAGATGAACTGAAACTGATTGGAAAGAAGGAGGTAGTGTCAATAAAAGCATATCTTTATTTCTAATTGTTTTCTCAAAACAATTCTAAGAACAATTCTTGGATGAACACCTCGTTATACTAGCGGTAACCTAGTATCGGCACTGTTCTTTTGAACTGTTCAAAGAATTATCTTCAAATGATTATTGTTATTCTTGTCTATTATTATCTTTGTGTTTTACTATTTCTGTATGTTATTTCTCTTGTGTTCAACTATCTGTTCTAGACTGTAAGTTTAGTTTTCTTTCTGAAACCTATTAGTCATGGGTGCAAAATTGGTAACAGATGAACCGAAACTGATTGGAAAGAAGGAGGTAGTGTCAATAAAAGCATATCTTTATTTCTATTTGTTTTCTCAAAACAATTCTAAGAACAATTCTTGGATGAACACCTTGTTATACTAGCGGTAACCTAGTATCGGCACCGCTCTCTTGAACTGTTCAAAGAATTATCTTCAAATGACTATTGTTATTCTTATTTATTTTTATCTGTGTGTTTTTCTATTTCTGTATGTTCTTTCTCCTGTGTTCAACTATCTGTTCTAGACTGTAAGTTTAGTTTGCATTTTGAAACCTAGTAGTCCTGGGTGCAAAATTGGTATCAGATGAACTGAAACTGATTGGAATGATGGAGGTAGTGTCAATAAAACCATATCTTTATTTCTATTTGTTTTCTCAAAACAATTCTAAGAACAATTCTTGGATGAACACCTCGTTATACTAGCGGTAACCTAGTATCGGCACCGTTCTCTTGAACTGTTCAAAGAATTATCTTCAAATGATTATTGTTATTCTGGTCTATTTTTATCTGTGTGTTCTACTATTTCTGTTTGTTTTTTCTCTTGTGTTCAACTATCTGTTCTAGACCGTAAGTTTAGTTTGCTTTCTGAAACCTAGTAGTCCTGGGGGCAAAATTGGTATCAGATGAACTGAAACTGATTGGAAAGAAGGAGGTAGTGTCAACAAAAGCATATCTTTATTTCTATTTGTTTTGTCAAAACAATTCTTTGATGAACACCTCGTTATACTAGCGGTAACCAAGTATCGGCACCGTTCTCTTGAATTTATCAAAGAATTATCTTCAAATGATTATTGTTATTCTTGTCTATTTTTATCTCTGTGTTTTACTATTTCTATATGTTATTTATCTTGTGTTCAACTATCTGTTCTAGAATGTAAGTTTAGTTTGCTTTCTGAAACCCAGTAGTGCTGAGTGCAAAATTGGTATCAGATGAACTGAAACTGATTGGAAAGAAGGAGGTAGTGTCAATAAAAGCATATCTTTATTTCTATTTGTTTTCTCAAAACAATTTTAAGAACAATTCTTGGATGAACACCTCGTTATACTAGCGGTAACCTAGTATCGGCACTGTTCTTTTGAACTGTTCAAAGAATTATCTTCAAATGATTATTGTTATTCTTGTCTCTTTTTATCTGTGTGTTTTACTATTTCTGTATGTTATTTCTCTTGTGTTCAACTATCTGTTCTAGACTGTATGTTTAGTTTTCTTTCTGAAACCTATTAGTCCTGGGTGCAAAATTGGTATCAGATGAACTGAAACTGATTGGAAAGAATGAGGTAGTGTCAATAAAAGCATATCTTTATTTCTATTTGTTTTCTCAAAACAATTCTAAGAACAATTCTTGGATGAACACCTCGTTCTATTAGCGGTAACCTAGTATCGGCACCGCTCTCTTGAACTGTTCAAAGAATTATCTTCAAATGACTATTGTTATTCTTATTTATTTTTATCTGTGTGTTTTTCTATTTCTGTATGTTCTTTCTCCTGTGTTCAACTATCTGCTCTAGACTGTAAGTTTAGTTTGCTTTTTGAAACCTAGTAGTCCTGGGTGCAAAATTGGTATCAGATGAACTGAAATTGATTGGAAAGATGGAGGTAGTGTCAATAAAAGCATATCTTTATTTCTATTTGTTTTCTCAAAACAATTCTAAGAACAATTCTTGGATGAAAACCTCGTTATACTAGCGGTAACCTAGTATCGGCACCGTTCTCTTGAACAGTTCAAAGAATTATCTTCAAATGATTATTGTTATTCTTGTCTATTTTTATCTATGTGTTTTACTATTTTTGTATGTTCTTTCTCCTGTGTTCAACTATCTGTTCTAGACTGTAAGTTTATTTTGCTTTCTGAAACCTAGTAGTCTTGGGGGCAAAATTGGTATCAGATGAACTGAAACTGATTGGAAAGAAGGAGGTAGTGTCAACAAAAGCATATCTTTATTTTTATTTGTTTTGTCAAAACAATTCTAAGAACAATTCTTGGATGCACACCTCGTTATACAAGCGGTAACCTAGTATCGGCACTGTTCTCTGGAATTTATCAAAGAATTATCTTCAAATGATTATTGTTATTCTTGTCTATTTTTATCTGTGTGTTTTACTATTTCTATATGTTATTTTTCTTGTGTTCAACTATCTGTTCTAGAATGTAAGTTTAGTTTGCTTTCTGAAACCCAGTAGTGCTGGGTGCAAAATTGGTATCAGATGAACTGAAACTGATTGGAAAGAATGAGGTAGTGTCAATAAAAGCATATCTTTATTTCTATTTGTTTTCTCAAAACAATTCTAAGAACAATTCTTGGATGAACACCTCGTTATACTAGCGGTAACCTAGTATCGGCACTGTTCTTTTGAACTGTTCAAAGAATTATCTTCAAATGATTATTGTTATTCTTGTCTCTTTTTATCTGTGTGTTTTACTATTTCTGTATGTTATTTCTCTTGTGTTCAACTATCTGTTCTAGACTGTATGTTTAGTTTTCTTTCTGAAACCTATTAGTCCTGGGTGCAAAATTGGTATCAGATGAACTGAAACTGATTGGAAAGAATGAGGTAGTGTCAATAAAAGCATATCTTTATTTCTATTTGTTTTCTCAAAACAATTCTAAGAACAATTCTTGGATGAACACCTCGTTATACTAGCGGTAACCTAGTATCGGCACCGTTCTCTTGAACTATTCAAAGAATTATCTTCAAATGATTATTGTTATTCTTGTCTATTTTTATCTGTGTGTTTTACTATTTCTGTATGTTCTTTCTCCTGTGTTCAGTTATCTGTTCTAGACTGTAAGTTTAGTTTGCTTTCTGAAACCCAGTAGTCCTGGGTGCAAAATTGGTATCAGATGAACTGAAACTGATTGGAAAGAAGGAGGTAGTGTCAATAAAAGCATATCTTTATTTCTATTTGTTTTTTCAAAACAATTCTAAGAACAATTCTTGGATGAACACCTCGTTATACTAGCGGTAACCTAGTATCGGCACTGTTCTCTTGAACTGTTCAAAGAATTATCTTCAAATGATTATTGTTATTCTTGTCTATTTTTATCTGTGTGTTTTACTATTTTTGTATGTTATTTCTCTTGTGTTCAACTATCTGTTCTAGACTGTATGTTTAGTTTTCTTTCTAAAACCTATTAGTCCTGGGTGCAAAATTGGTATCAGATGAACTGAAATTGAATGGAAAGCAGGAGGTAGGGTCAATAAAAGCATATCTTTATTTCTATTTGTTTTCTCAAGACAATTCTAAGAACAATTCTTGGATGAACACCTCGTTATACTAACGGTAACCTAATATCGGCAGCGTTCTCTTGAACTGTTCAAAGAATTATCTTCAAATAATGACTATTGTTATTCTTATTTCTTTTTATCTATGTGTTTTACTATTTCTATATGTTCATTCTCCTGTGTTCAACTATCTGCTCTAGACTGTATGTTTATTTTGCTTTTTGAAACCTAGTAGTCCTGAGTGCAAAATTGGTATCAGATGAACTGAAATTGATTGGAAAGATGGAGGTAGTGTCAATAAAAGCATATCTTTATTTCTGCATGTTTTCTCAAAACAATTCTAAGAACAATTCTTGGATGAACACCTCGTTATACTAGCGGTAACCTAGTATCGGCACCGTTCTCTTGAACTGTTCAAAGAATTATCTTCAAATGATTATTGTTATTCTTGTCTACTTTTATCTGTGTGTTTTACTATTTCTGTATTTTATTTTTCGTGTGTTCAACTATCTGTTCTAGAATGTAAGTTTAATTTGCTTTCTGAAACCCAGTAGTCCTGGGTGCAAAATTGGTATGAGATGAACTGAAACTGATTGGAAAGAAGAAGGTAGTGTCAATAAAAACATATCTTTATTTCTATTTGTTTTCTCAAAACAATTCTAAGAACAATTCTTGGATGAACATCTCGTTATACTAGCGGTAACCTAGTATCGGCACCATTCTCCTGAACTATTCAAAAATTATCTTCAAATGATTATTGTTATTCTTGTCTCTTTTTATCTGTGTGTTTTACTATTTCTGTATGTTCTTTTTCCTGTGTTCAACTATCTGTTCTAGACTGTAAGTTTAGTTGGCATTTTGAAACCTAGTAGTCCTGGGTGCAAAATTGGTATCAGATGAACTGAAACTGATTGGAATGATGGAGGTAGTGTCAATAAAAGCATATCTTTATTTCTATTTGTTTTCTGAAAACAATTCTAAGATCAATTCTTGGATGAACACCTCGTTATACTAGCGGTAACCTAGTATCGGCACTGTTCTTTTGAACTGTTCAAAGAATTATCTTCAAATGATTATTGTTATTCTTGTCTATTTTTATCTGTGTGTTTTACTATTTCTGTATGTTATTTCTCTTGTGTTCAACTATCTGTTCTAGACTGTATGTTTAGTTTTCTTTCTGAAACCTATTAGTCCTGGGTGCAAAATTGGTATCAGATGAACTGAAACTGATTGGAAAGAAGGAGGTAGTGTCAATAAAAGCATATCTTTATTTCTATTTGTTTTCTCAAAACAATTCTAAGAACAATTCTTCGATGAACACCTCGTTATACTGACGGTAACCTAGTATCGGCACTGTTCTCTTGAACTGTTCAAAGAATTATCTTCAAATGATTATTGTTATTCTTGTCTATTTTTATCTGTGTGTTTTACTATTTCTGTATGTTATTTCTCTTGTGTTCAACTATCTGTTCTAGACTGTATGTTTAGTTTTCTTTCTGAAACCTATTAGTCCTGGGTGCAAAATTGGTTTCAGATGAACTGAAACTGAATGGAAAGAAGGAGGTAGTGTCAATAAAAGCATATCTTTATTTCTATTTGTTTTCTCAAAACAATTCTTGGATGAACACCTCGTTATACTAGCGGTAACCTAGTATCGGCACCGTTCTCTTGAATTTATCAAAGAATTATCTTCAAATGATTATTGTTATTCTTGTCTATTTTTATCTGTGTGTTTTACTATTTCTATATGTTATTTTTCTTGTGTTCAACTATCTGTTCTAAAATGTAAGTTTAGTTTGCTTTCTGAAACCCAGTAGTGCTGGGTGCAAAATTGGAATTAGATGAACTGAAACTGATTGGAAAGAAGGAGGTAGTGTCAATAAAAACATATCTTTATTTCTATTTGTTTTCTCAAAACAATTCTAAGAACCATTCTTGGATGAACACCTCGTTATACTAGCGGTAACCTAGTATCGGCACCGTTCTCTTGAACTATTCAAAGAATTATCTTCAAATGATTATTGTTATTCTTGTCTATTTTTATCAGTGTGTTTTACTATTTTTGTATGTTCTTTCTCCTGTGTTCAGTTATCTGTTCTAGACTGTAAGTTTAGTTTGCTTTCTGAAACCTAGTAGTCCTGGGTGCAAAATTGGTATCAGATGAACTGAAATTGATTGGAAAGAAGGAGGTAGTGTCAATAAAAGCATATATTTATTTCTATTTGTTTTCTCAAAACAATTCTAAGAACAATTCTTGGATGAACACCTCGTTATACTGACGGTAACCTAGTATCGGCACTGTTCTCTTGAACTGTTCAAAGAATTATCTTCAAATGATTATTGTTATTCTTGTCTATTTTTATCTGTGTGTTTTACTATTTCTGTATGTTATTTCTCTTGTGTTCAAGTATCTGTTCTAGACTGTATGTTTAGTTTTCTTTCTGAAACCTATTAGTCCTGGGTGCAAAATTGGTTTCAGATGAACTGAAGCTGAATGGAAAGAAGGAGGTAGGGTCAATAAAAGCATATCTTTATTTCTATTTGTTTTCTCAAAACAATTCTTGGATGAACACTTCGTTATACTAGCGGTAACCTAGTATCGGCACCGTTCTCTTGAATTTATCAAAGAATTATCTTCAAATGATTATTGTTATTCTTGTCTATTTTTATCTGTGTGTTTTACTATTTCTATATGTTATTTTTCTTGTGTTCAACTATCTGTTCTAAAATATAAGTTTAGTTTGCTTTCTGAAACCCAGTAGTGCTGGGTGCAAAATTGGTATCAGATGAACTGAAACTGATTGGAAAGAAGGAGGTAGTGTCAATAAAAACATATCTTTATTTCTATTTGTTTTCTCAAAACAATTCTAAGAACCATTCTTGGATGAACACCTCGTTATACTAGCGGTAACCTAGTATCGGCACCGCTCTCTTGAACTGTCCAAAGAATTATCTTCAAATGACTATTGTTATTCTTATTTATTTTTATCTGTGTGTTTTACTATTTCTGTATGTTCTTTCTCCTGTGTTCAACTATCTGTTCTAGACTGTAAGTTTAGTTTGCTTTCTGAAACCTAGTAGTCCTGGGGGCAAAATTGGTATCAGATGAACTGAAACTGATTGGAAAGAAGGAGGTAGTGTCAACAAAAGCATATCTTTATTTCTATTTGTTTTGTCAAAACAATTCTAAGAACAATTCTTGGATGAACACCTCGTAATACTAACGGTAACCTAGTATCGACACCGTTCTCTTGAATTTATCAAAGAATTATCTTCAAATGATTATTGTTATTCTTGTCTATTTTTATCTGTGTGTTTTACTATTTCTATATGTTATTTTTCTTGTGTTCAACTATCTGTTCTAGAATGTAAGTTTAGTTTGCTTTCTGAAACCCAGTAGTGCTGGGTGCAAAATTGGTATCAGATGAACTGAAACTGATTGGAAAGAAGGAGGTAGTTTCAATAAAAACATATCTTTATTTCTATTTGTTTTCTCAAAACAATTCTAAGAACAATTCTTGGATGAACACCTCGTTATACTAGCGGTAACCTAGTATCGGCACCGTTCTCTTGAACTATTCAAAGAATTATCTTCAAATGATTATTGTTATTCTTGTCTATTTTTATCAGTGTGTTTTACTATTTCTGTATGTTCTTTCTCCTGTGTTCAGTTATCTGTTCTAGACTGTAAGTTTAGTTTGCTTTCTGAAACCTAGTAGTCCTGGGTGCAAAATTGGTATCAGATGAACTGAAACTGATTGGAAAGAAGGAGGTAGTGTCAATAAAAACATATCTTTATTTCTATTTGTTTTGTCAAAACAATTCTAAGAACAATTCTTGGATGAACACCTCGTTATACTAGCGGTAACCTAGTATCGGCACCGTTCTCTTGAATTTATCAAAGAATTATCTTCAAATGATTATTGTTATTCTTGTCTATTTTTATCTGTGTGTTTTACTATTTCTATATGTTATTTTTTTTGTGTTCAACTATCTGTTCTAGAATGTAAGTTTATTTTGCTTTCTGAAACCAGTAGTGCTGGGTGCAAAATTGGTATCAGATGAACTGAAACTGATTGGAAAGAAGGAGGTAGTGTCAATAAAAACATATCTTTATTTCTATTTGTTTTCTCAAAACAATTCTAAGAACAATTCTTGGATGAACACCTCGTTATACTAGCGGTAACCTAGTATCGGCACCGTTCTTTTGAACTGTTCAAAGAATTATCTTCAAATGATTATTGTTATTCTTGTCTATTTTTATCTGTGTGTTTTACTATTTTTGTATGTTATTTCTCTTGTGTTCAACTATCTGTTCTAGACTGTATGTTTAGTTTTCTTTCTGAAACCTATTAGTCCTGGGTGCAAAATTGGTTTCAGATGAACTGAAACTGAATGGAAAGAAGGAGGTAGGGTCAATAAAAGCATATCTTTATTTCTATTTGTTTTCTCAAAACAATTCTTGGATGAACACCTCGTTATACTAATTGTAACCTAATATGGGCACCGTTCTCTTGAATTGTTCAAAGAATTATCTTCAAATAATTACTATTGTTATTCTTATTTATTTTTATCTGTGTGTTTTACTATTTCTGTATGTTCTTTCTCCTGTGTTCAACTATCTGCTCTAGACTGTAAGTTTAGTTTGCTTTTTGAAACCTAGTAGTCCTGGGTGCCAAATTGGTATCAGATGAACTGAAATTGATTGGAAAGATGGAGGTAGTGTCAATAAAAGCATATCTTTATTTCTATTTGTTTTCTCAAAACAATTCTAAGAACAATTCTTGGATGAACACCTCGTTATACTAGCGGTAACCTAGTATCGGCACCGTTCTCTTGAACTGTTCAAAGAATTATCTTCAAATTATTATTGTTATTCTTGTCTATTTTTATCTGTGTGTTTTACTATTACTGTATGTTCTTCCTCCTGTGTTCAACTATCTGCTCTAGACTGTAAGTTTAGTTTGCTTTTTGAAACCTAGTAGTCCTAGGTGCAAAATTGGTATCCGATGAACTGAAACTGAATGGAAAGAAGGAGGTAGGGTCAATAAAAACATATCTTTATTTCTATTTGTTTTCTCAAAACAATTCTAAGAACAATTCTTGGATGAACACCTCGTTATACTAACGGTAACCTAATATCGGCACCGTTCTCTTGAACTGTTCAAAGAATTATCTTCAAATAATGACTATTGTTATTCTAATTTATTTTTATCTGTGTGTTTTACTATTTCTGTATGTTCTTTCTCCTGTGTTCAACTATCTGCTCTAGACTGAAAGTTTAGTTTGCTTTTTGAAACCTATTAGTCCTGGGTGCAAAATTGGTATCAGACGAACTGAAATTGATTGGAAAGATGGAGGTAGTGTCAATAAAAACATATCTTTATTTCTATTTGTTTTCTCAAAACAATTCTAAGAACAATTCTTGGATGAACACCTCGTTATACTAGCGGTAACCTAGTATCAGCACCGTTCTCTTGAACTGTTCAAAGAATTATCTTCAAATGATTATTAATATTCTTGTTTATTTTTATCTGTGTGTTTTACTATTTCTGTATGTTCTTCCTCCTGTGTTCAACTATCTGCTCTAGACTGTAAGTTTAGTTTGCTTTTTGAAACCTAGTAGTCCTGGGTGCAAAATTGGTATCCGATGAACTGAATATGGTTGGAAGGATGGAGGTAGTGTCAATAAAAGCATATCTTTATTTCTATTTGTTTTCTCAAAACAATTCTAAGAACAATTCTTGGATGAACACCTCGTTATACTAGCGGTATCTTAGTATCGGCACCGTTCTCTTGAACTGTTCAAAGAATTATCTTCAAACGATTATTGTTATTCTTGTCTATTTTTATCTGTGTGTTTTACTATTTCTGTATGTTCTTTCTCCTGTGTTCAACTATCTGTTCTAGACTGTAAGTTTAGTTTGCTTTCTGAAACCTAGTAGTCCTGGGGGCAAAATTGGTAACAGATGAACTGAAACTGATTGGAAAGAAGGAGGTAGTGTCAACAAATGCATATCTTTATTTCTATTTGTTTTGTCAAAACAATTCAAAAAACAATTCTTGGATGTACACCTCGTTATACTAGCGGTAACCTAGTATCGGCACCGTTCTCTTGAATTTATCAAAGAATTATCTTCAAATGACTATTATTATTCTTGTCTATTTTTATCTGTGTGTTTTACTATTTCTATATGTTATTTTTCTTGTGTTCAACTATCTGTTCTAGAATGTAAGTTTAGTTTGCTTTCTGAAACCCAGTAGTGCTGGGTGCAAAATTGGTATCAGATGAACTGAAACTGATTGGAAAGTAGGAGGTAGTGTCAACAAAAACATATCTTTATTTCTATTTGTTTTCTCAAAACAATTCTAAGAACAATTCTTGCATGAACACCTCGTTATACTAGCGGTAACCTAGTATCGGCACCGTTCTCTTGAACTATTCAAAGAATTATCTTCAAATGATTATTGTTATTCTTATCTATTTTTATCTGTGTGTTTTACTATTTCTGTATGTTCTTTTTCTAGTGTTCAACTATCTGTTCTAGACTGTAAGTTTAGTTTGCATTTTGAAACCTAGTAGTCCTGGGTGCAAAATTGGTATCAGATGAACTGAAACTGATTGGAATGATGGAGGTAGTGTCAATAAAACCATATCTTTATTTCTATTTGTTTTTTCAAAACAATTCTTGGATGAACACCTCGTTATACTAGCGGTAACCTAGTATCGGCACCGTTCTCTTGAACTGTTCAAAGAATTATCTTCAAATGATTATTGTTATTCTGGTCTATTTTTATCTGTGTGTTCTACTATTTCTGTTTGTTTTTTCTCTTGTGTTCAACTATCTGTTCTAGACCGTAAGTTTTGTTTGCTTTCTGAAACCTAGTAGTCCTGGGGGCAAAATTGGTATCAGATGAACTGAAACTGATTGGAAAGAAGGAGGTAGTGTCAACAAAAGCATATCTTTATTTCTATTTGTTTTGTCAAAACAATTCTTTGATGAACACCTCGTTATACTAGCGGTAACCAAGTATCGGCACCGTTCTCTTGAATTTATCAAAGAATTATCTTCAAATGATTATTGTTATTTTTGTCTATTTTTATCTCTGTGTTTTACTATTTCTATATGTTATTTTTCTTGTGTTCAACTATCTGTTCTAGAATGTAAGTTTAGTTTGCTTTCTGAAACCCAGTAGTGCTGAGGGCAAAATTGGTATCAGATGAACTGAAACTGATTGGAAAGAAGGAGGTAGTGTCAATAAAAGCATATCTTTATTTCTATTTGTTTTCTCAAAACAATTTTAAGAACAATTTTTGGATGAACACCTCGTTATACTAGCGGTAACCTAGTATCGGCACTGTTCTTTTGAACTGTTCAAAGAATTATCTTCAAATGATTATTGTTATTCTTGTCTCTTTTTATCTGTGTGTTTTACTATTTCTGTATGTTATTTCTCTTGTGTTCAACTATCTGTTCTAGACTGTATGTTTAGTTTTCTTTCTGAAACCTATTAGTCCTGGGTGCAAAATTGGTATCAGATGAACTGAAACTGATTGGAAAGAATGAGGTAGTGTCAATAAAAGCATATCTTTATTTCTATTTGTTTTCTCAAAACAATTCTAAGAACAATTCTTGGATGAACACCTCGTTCTATTAGCGGTAACCTAGTATCGGCACCGCTCCCTTGAACTGTTCAAAGAATTATCTTCAAATGACTATTGTTATTCTTATTTATTTTTATCTGTGTGTTTTTCTATTTCTGTATGTTCTTTCTCCTGTGTTCAACTATCTGCTCTAGACTGTAAGTTTAGTTTGCTTTTTGAAACCTAGTAGTCCTGGGTGCAAAATTGGTATCAGATGAACTGAAATTGATTGGAAAGATGGAGGTAGTGTCAATAAAAGCATATCTTTATTTCTATTTGTTTTCTCAAAACAATTCTAAGAACAATTCTTGGATGAAAACCTCGTTATACTAGCGGTAACCTAGTATCGGCACCGTTCTCTTGAACAGTTCAAAGAATTATCTTCAAATGATTATTGTTATTCTTGTCTATTTTTATCTATGTGTTTTACTATTTTTGTATGTTCTTTCTCCTGTGTTCAACTATCTGTTCTAGACTGTAAGTTTATTTTGCTTTCTGAAACCTAGTAGTCCTGGGGGCAAAATTGGTATCAGATGAACTGAAACTGATTGGAAAGAAGGAGGTAGTGTCAACAAAAGCATATCTTTATTTCTATTTGTTTTGTCAAAACAATTCTAAGAACAATTCTTGGATGTAACCTAGTATCGGCACTGTTCTCTGGAATTTATCAAACAATTATCTTCAAATGATTATTGTTATTCTTGTCTATTTTTATCTGTGTGTTTTACTATTTCTATATGTTATTTTTCTTGTGTTCAACTATCTGTTCTAGAATGTAAGTTTAGTTTGCTTTCTGAAACCCAGTAGTGCTGGGTGCAAAATTGGTATCAGATGAACTGAAACTGATTGGAAAGAAGGAGGTAGTGTCAATAAAAGCATATCTTTATTTCTATTTGTTTTCTCAAAACAATTCTAAGAACAATTCTTGGATGAACACCTCGTTATACTAGCGGTAACCTAGTATCGGCACCGTTCTCTTGAACTATTCAAAGAATTATCTTCAAATGATTATTGTTATTCTTGTCTATTTTTATCTGTGTGTTTTACTATTTCTGTATGTTCTTTCTCCTGTGTTCAGTTATCTGTTCTAGACTGTAAGTTTAGTTTGCTTTCTGAAACCCAGTAGTCCTGGGTGCAAAATTGGTATCAGATGAACTGAAACTGATTGGAAAGAAGGAGGTAGTGTCAATAAAAGCATCTCTTTATTTCTATTTGTTTTCTCAAAACAATTCTAAGAACAATTCTTGGATGAACACCTCGTTATACTAGCGGTAACCTAGTATCGGCACTGTTCTCTTGAACTGTTCAAAGAATTATCTTCAAATGATTATTGTTATTCTTGTCTATTTTTATCTGTGTGTTTTACTATTTTTGTATGTCATTTCTCTTGTGTTCAACTATCTGTTCTAGACTGTATGTTTAGTTTTCTTTCTAAAACCTATTAGTCCTGGGTGCAAAATTGGTATCAGATGAACTGAAATTGAATGGAAAGCAGGAGGTAGGGTCAATAAAAGCATATCTTTATTTCTATTTGTTTTCTCAAGACAATTCTAAGAACAATTCTTGGATGAACACCTCGTTATACTAACGGTAACCTAATATCGGCAGCGTTCTCTTGAACTGTTCAAAGAATTATCTTCAAATAATGACTATTGTTATTCTTATTTCTTTTTATCTATGTGTTTTACTATTTCTATATGTTCATTCTCCTGTGTTCAACTATCTGCTCTAGACTGTATGTTTATTTTGCTTTTTGAAACCTAGTAGTCCTGAGTGCAAAATTGGTATCAGATGAACTGAAATTGATTGGAAAGATGGAAGTAGTGTCAATAAAAGCATATCTTTATTTCTACATGTTTTCTCAAAACAATTCTAAGAACAATTCTTGGATGAACACCTCGTTATACTAGCGGTAACCTAGTATCGGCACCGTTCTCTTGAACTGTTCAAAGAATTATCTTCAAATGATTATTGTTATTCTTGTCTACTTTTATCTGTGTGTTTTACTATTTCTGTATTTTATTTTTCGTGTGTTCAACTCTCTGTTCTAGAATGTAAGTTTAATTTGCTTTCTGAAACCCAGTAGTCCTGGGTGCAAAATTGGTATGAGATGAACTGAAACTGATTGGAAAGAAGGAGGTAGTGTCAATAAAAACATATCTTTATTTCTATTTGTTTTCTCAAAACAATTCTAAGAACAATTCTTGGATGAACATCTCGTTATACTAGCGGTAACCTAGTATCGGCACCATTCTCTTGAACTATTCAAAAATTATCTTCAAATGATTATTGTTATTCTTGTCTCTTTTTATCTGTGTGTTTTACTATTTCTGTATGTTCTTTTTCCTGTGTTCAACTATCTGTTCTAGACTGTAAGTTTAGTTGGCATTTTGAAACCTAGTAGTCCTGGGTGCAAAATTGGTATCAGATGAACTGAAACTGA
The DNA here is from genome assembly GCA_963556465.1 of Berberis vulgaris. Classification (NCBI taxonomy): domain Eukaryota; kingdom Viridiplantae; phylum Streptophyta; class Magnoliopsida; order Ranunculales; family Berberidaceae; genus Berberis; species Berberis vulgaris. The sequence continues at coordinate 28,460,729 of OY747136.1, read as the reverse complement.
TTGGAATGATGGAGGTAGTGTCAATAAAAGCATATCTTTATTTCTATTTGTTTTCTGAAAACAATTCTAAGATCAATTCTTGGATGAACACCTCGTTATACTAGCGGTAACCTAGTATCGGCACTGTTCTTTTGAACTGTTCAAAGAATTATCTTCAAATGATTATTGTTATTCTTGTCTATTTTTATCTGTGTGTTTTACTATTTCTGTATGTTATTTCTCTTGTGTTCAACTATCTGTTCTAGACTGTATGTTTAGTTTTCTTTCTGAAACCTATTAGTCCTGGGTGCAAAATTGGTATCAGATGAACTGAAACTGATTGGAAAGAAGGAGGTAGTGTCAATAAAAGCATATCTTTATTTCTATTTGTTTTCTCAAAACAATTCTAAGAACAATTCTTCGATGAACACCTCGTTATACTGACGGTAACCTAGTATCGGCACTGTTCTCTTGAACTGTTCAAAGAATTATCTTCAAATGATTATTGTTATTCTTGTCTATTTTTATCTGTGTGTTTTACTATTTCTGTATGTTATTTCTCTTGTGTTCAACTATCTGTTCTAGACTGTATGTTTAGTTTTCTTTCTGAAACCTATTAGTCCTGGGTGCAAAATTGGTTTCAGATGAACTGAAACTGAATGGAAAGAAGGAGGTAGTGTCAATAAAAGCATATCTTTATTTCTATTTGTTTTCTCAAACAATTTTGGATGAACACCTCGTTATACTAGCGGTAACCTAGTATCGGCACCGTTCTCTTGAATTTATCAAAGAATTATCTTCAAATGATTATTGTTATTCTTGTCTATTTTTATCTGTGTGTTTTACTATTTCTATATGTTATTTTTCTTGTGTTCAACTATCTGTTCTAAAATGTAAGTTTAGTTTGCTTTCTGAAACCCAGTAGTGCTGGGTGCAAAATTGGAATTAGATGAACTGAAACTGATTGGAAAGAAGGAGGTAGTGTCAATAAAAACATATCTTTATTTCTATTTGTTTTCTCAAAACAATTCTAAGAACCATTCTTGGATGAACACCTCGTTATACTAGCGGTAACCTAGTATCGGCACCGTTCTCTTGAACTATTCAAAGAATTATCTTCAAATGATTATTGTTATTCTTGTCTATTTTTATCAGTGTGTTTTACTATTTCTGTATGTTCTTTCTCCTGTGTTCAGTTATCTGTTCTAGACTGTAAGTTTAGTTTGCTTTCTGAAACCTAGTAGTCCTGGGTGCAAAATTGGTATCAGATGAACTGAAACTGATTGGAAAGAAGGAGGTAGTGTCAATAAAAGCATATATTTATTTCTATTTGTTTTCTCAAAACAATTCTAAGAACAATTCTTGGATGAACACCTCGTTATACTGACGGTAACCTAGTATCGGCACTGTTCTCTTGAACTGTTCAAAGAATTATCTTCAAATGATTATTGTTATTCTTGTCTATTTTTATCTGTGTGTTTTACTATTTCTGTATGTTATTTCTCTTGTGTTCAAGTATCTGTTCTAGACTGTATGTTTAGTTTTCTTTCTGAAACTTATTAGTCCTGGGTGCAAAATTGGTTTCAGATGAACTGAAGCTGAATGGAAAGAAGGAGGTAGGGTCAATAAAAGCATATCTTTATTTCTATTTGTTTTCTCAAAACAATTCTTGGATGAACACTTCGTTATACTAGCGGTAACCTAGTATCGGCACCGTTCTCTTGAATTTATCAAAGAATTATCTTCAAATGATTATTGTTATTCTTGTCTATTTTTATCTGTGTGTTTTACTATTTCTATATGTTATTTTTCTTGTGTTCAACTATCTGTTCTAAAATGTAAGTTTAGTTTGCTTTCTGAAACCCAGTAGTGCTGGGTGCAAAATTGGTATCAGATGAACTGAAACTGATTGGAAAGAAGGAGGTAGTGTCAATAAAAACATATCTTTATTTCTATTTGTTTTCTCAAAACAATTCTAAGAACCATTCTTGGATGAACACCTCGTTATACTAGCGGTAACCTAGTATCGGCACCGCTCTCTTGAACTGTCCAAAGAATTATCTTCAAATGACTATTGTTATTCTTATTTATTTTTATCTGTGTGTTTTACTATTTCTGTATGTTCTTTCTCCTGTGTTCAACTATCTGTTCTAGACTGTAAGTTTAGTTTGCTTTCTGAAACCTAGTAGTCCTGGGGGCAAAATTGGTATCAGATGAACTGAAACTGATTGGAAAGAAGGAGGTAGTGTCCACAAAAGCATATATTTATTTCTATTTGTTTTGTCAAAACAATTCTAAGAACAATTCTTGGATGAACACCTCGTAATACTAACGGTAACCTAGTATCGGCACCGTTCTCTTGAATTTATCAAAGAATTATCTTCAAATGATTATTCTTATTCTTGTCTATTTTTATCTGTGTGTTTTACTATTTCTATATGTTATTTTTCTTGTGTTCAACTATCTGTTCTAGAATGTAAGTTTAGTTTGCTTTCTGAAACCCAGTAGTGCTGGGTGCAAAATTGGTATCAGATGAACTGAAACTGATTGGAAAGAAGGAGGTAGTTTCAATAAAAACATATCTTTATTTCTATTTGTTTTCTCAAAACAATTCTAAGAACAATTCTTGGATGAACACCTCGTTATACTAGCGGTAACCTAGTATCGGCACCGTTCTCTTGAACTATTCAAAGAATTATCTTCAAATGATTATTGTTATTCTTGTCTATTTTTATCAGTGTGTTTTACTATTTCTGTATGTTCTTTCTCCTGTGTTCAGTTATCTGTTCTAGACTGTAAGTTTAGTTTGCTTTCTGAAACCTAGTAGTCCTGGGTGCAAAATTGGTATCAGATGAACTGAAACTGATTGGAAAGAAGGAGGTAGTGTCAATAAAAACATATCTTTATTTCTATTTGTTTTGTCAAAACAATTCTAAGAACAATTCTTGGATGAACACCTCGTTATACTAGCGGTAACCTAGTATCGGCACCGTTCTCTTGAATTTATCAAAGAATTTTCTTCAAATGATTATTGTTATTCTTGTCTATTTTTATCTGTGTGTTTTACTATTTCTATATGTTATTTTTTTTGTGTTCAACTATCTGTTCTAGAATGTAAGTTTATTTTGCTTTCTGAAACCCAGTAGTGCTGGGTGCAAAATTGGTATCAGATGAACTGAAACTGATTGGAAAGAAGGAGGTAGTGTCAATAAAAGCATATATTTATTTCTATTTGTTCTCTCAAAACAATTCTAAGAACAATTCTTGGATGAACACCTCGTTATACTGACGGTAACCTAGTATCGGCACTGTTCTCTTGAACTGTTCAAAGAATTATCTTCAAATGATTATTGTTATTCTTGTCTATTTTTATCTGTGTGTTTTACTATTTCTGTATGTTATTTCTCTTGTGTTCAAGTATCTGTTCTAGACTGTATGTTTAGTTTTCTTTCTGAAACCTATTAGTCCTGGGTGCAAAATTGGTTTCAGATGAACTGAAGCTGAATGGAAAGAAGGAGGTAGGGTCAATAAAAGCATATCTTTATTTCTATTTGTTTTCTCAAAACAATTCTTGGATGAACACTTCGTTATACTAGCGGTAACCTAGTATCGGCACCGTTCTCTTGAATTTATCAAAGAATTATCTTCAAATGATTATTGTTATTCTTGTCTATTTTTATCTGTGTGTTTTACTATTTCTATATGTTATTTTTCTTGTGTTCAACTATCTGTTCTAAAATGTAAGTTTAGTTTGCTTTCTGAAACCCAGTAGTGCTGGGTGCAAAATTGGTATCAGATGAACTGAAACTGATTGGAAAGAAGGAGGTAGTGTCAATAAAAACATATCTTTATTTCTATTTGTTTTCTCAAAACAATTCTAAGAACCATTCTTGGATGAACACCTCGTTATACTAGCGGTAACCTAGTATCGGCACCGCTCTCTTGAACTGTCCAAAGAATTATCTTCAAATGACTATTGTTATTCTTATTTATTTTTATCTGTGTGTTTTACTATTTCTGTATGTTCTTTCTCCTGTGTTCAACTATCTGTTCTAGACTGTAAGTTTAGTTTGCTTTCTGAAACCTAGTAGTCCTGGGGGCAAAATTGGTATCAGATGAACTGAAACTGATTGGAAAGAAGGAGGTAGTGTCCACAAAAGCATATATTTATTTCTATTTGTTTTGTCAAAACAATTCTAAGAACAATTCTTGGATGAACACCTCGTAATACTAACGGTAACCGAGTATCGGCACCGTTCTCTTGAATTTATCAAAGAATTATCTTCAAATGATTATTGTTATTCTTGTCTATTTTTCTCTGTGTGTTTTACTATTTCTATATGTTATTTTTCTTGTGTTCAACTATCTGTTCTAGAATGTAAGTTTAGTTTGCTTTCTGAAACCCAGTAGTGCTGGGTGCAAAATTGGTATCAGATGAACTGAAACTGATTGGAAAGAAGGAGGTAGTTTCAATAAAAACATATCTTTATTTCTATTTGTTTTCTCAAAACAATTCTAAGAACAATTCTTGGATGAACACCTCGTTATACTAGCGGTAACCTAGTATCGGCACCGTTCTCTTGAACTATTCAAAGAATTATCTTCAAATGATTATTGTTATTCTTGTCTATTTTTATCAGTGTGTTTTACTATTTCTGTATGTTCTTTCTCCTGTGTTCAGTTATCTGTTCTAGACTGTAAGTTTAGTTTGCTTTCTGAAACCTAGTAGTCCTGGGTGCAAAATTGGTATCAGATGAACTGAAACTGATTGGAAAGAAGGAGGTAGTGTCAATAAAAACATATCTTTATTTCTATTTGTTTTGTCAAAACAATTCTAAGAACAATTCTTGGATGAACACCTCGTTATACTAGCGGTAACCTAGTATCGGCACCGTTCTCTTGAATTTATCAAAGAATTATCTTCAAATGATTATTGTTATTCTTGTCTATTTTTATCTGTGTGTTTTACTATTTCTATATGTTATTTTTTTTGTGTTCAACTATCTGTTCTAGAATGTAAGTTTATTTTGCTTTCTGAAACCCAGTAGTGCTGGGTGCAAAATTGGTATCAGATGAACTGAAACTGATTGGAAAGAAGGAGGTAGTGTCAATAAAAACATATCTTTATTTCTATTTGTTTTCTCAAAACAATTCTAAGAACAATTCTTGGATGAACACCTCGTTATACTAGCGGTAACCTAGTATCGGCACCGTTCTTTTGAACTGTTCAAAGAATTATCTTCAAATGATTATTGTTATTCTTGTCTATTTTTATCTGTGTGTTTTACTATTTTTGTATGTTATTTCTCTTGTGTTCAACTATCTGTTCTAGACTGTATGTTTAGTTTTCTTTCTGAAACCTATTAGTCCTGGGTGCAAAATTGGTTTCAGATGAACTGAAACTGAATGGAAAGAAGGAGGTAGGGTCAATAAAAGCATATCTTTATTTCTATTTGTTTTCTCAAAACAATTCTTGGATGAACACCTCGTTATACTAATTGTAACCTAATATGGGCACCGTTCTCTTGAACTGTTCAAAGAATTATCTTCAAATAATTACTATTGTTATTCTTATTTATTTTTATCTGTGTGTTTTACTATTTCTGTATGTTCTTTCTCCTGTGTTCAACTATCTGCTCTAGACTGTAAGTTTAGTTTGCTTTTTGAAACCTAGTAGTCCTGGGTGCCAAATTGGTATCAGATGAACTGAAATTGATTGGAAAGATGGAGGTAGTGTCAATAAAAGCATATCTTTATTTCTATTTGTTTTCTCAAAACAATTCTAAGAACAATTCTTGGATGAACACCTCGTTATACTAGCGGTAACCTAGTATCGGCACCGTTCTCTTGAACTGTTCAAAGAATTATCTTCAAATTATTATTGTTATTCTTGTCTATTTTTATCTGTGTGTTTTACTATTACTGTATGTTCTTCCTCCTGTGTTCAACTATCTGCTCTAGACTGTAAGTTTAGTTTGCTTTTTGAAACCTAGTAGTCCTAGGTGCAAAATTGGTATCCGATGAACTGAAACTGAATGGAAAGAAGGAGGTAGGGTCAATAAAAACATATCTTTATTTCTATTTGTTTTCTCAAAACAATTCTAAGAACAATTCTTGGATGAACACCTCGTTATACTAACGGTAACCTAATATCGGCACCGTTCTCTTGAACTGTTCAAAGAATTATCTTCAAATAATGACTATTGTTATTCTAATTTATTTTTATCTGTGTGTTTTACTATTTCTGTATGTTCTTTCTCCTGTGTTCAACTATCTGCTCTAGACTGAAAGTTTAGTTTGCTTTTTGAAACCTATTAGTCCTGGGTGCAAAATTGGTATCAGACGAACTGAAATTGATTGGAAAGATGGAGGTAGTGTCAATAAAAACATATCTTTATTTCTATTTGTTTTCTCAAAACAATTCTAAGAACAATTCTTGGATGAACACCTCGTTATACTAGCGGTAACCTAGTATCAGCACCGTTCTCTTGAACTGTTCAAAGAATTATCTTCAAATGATTATTGTTATTCTTGTTTATTTTTATCTGTGTGTTTTACTATTTCTGTATGTTCTTCCTCCTGTGTTCAACTATCTGCTCTAGACTGTAAGTTTAGTTTGCTTTTTGAAACCTAGTAGTCCTGGGTGCAAAATTGGTATCCGATGAACTGAATATGGTTGGAAGGATGGAGGTAGTGTCAATAAAAGCATATCTATATTTCTATTTGTTTTCTCAAAACAATTCTAAGAACAATTCTTGGATGAACACCTCGTTATACTAGCGGTATCTTAGTATCGGCACCGTTCTCTTGAACTGTTCAAAGAATTATCTTCAAACGATTATTGTTATTCTTGTCTATTTTTATCTGTGTGTTTTACTATTTCTGTATGTTCTTTCTCCTGTGTTCAACTATCTGTTCTAGAATGTAAGTTTAGTTTGCTTTCTGAAACCTAGTAGTCCTGGGGGCAAAATTGGTAACAGATGAACTGAAACTGATTGGAAAGAAGGAGGTAGTGTCAACAAATGCATATCTTTATTTCTATTTGTTTTGTCAAAACAATTCTAAGAACAATTCTTGGATGAACACCTCGTTATACTAGCGGTAACCTAGTATCGGCACCGTTCTCGTGAATTTATCAAAGAATTATCTTCAAATGATTATTGTTATTCTTGTCTATTTTTATCTGTGTGTTTTACTATTTCTATATGTTATTTTTCTTATGTTCAACTATCTGTTCGAGAATGTAAGTTTAGTTTGCTTTCTGAAACCCAGTAGTGCTGGGTGCAAAATTGGTATCAGATGAACTGAAACTGATTGGAAAGAAGGAGGTAGTGTCAATAAAAACATATCTTTATTTCTATTTGTTTTCTCAAAACAGTTCTAAGAACAATTCTTGGATGAACACCTCGTTATACTAACGGTAACCTAGTATGGGCACCGTTCTCTTGAACTATTCAAAGAATTATATTCAAATGATTATTGTTATTCTTGTCTATTTTTATCAGTGTGTTTTACTATTTCTGTATGTTCTTTCTCCTGTGTTCAACTATCTGTTCTAGACTGTAAGTTTAGTTTGCTTTTTGAAACCTAGTAGTCTTGGGTGCAAAATTGGTATCAGATGAACTGAAACTGATTGGAAAGAAGGAGGTAGTGTCAATAAAAGCATATCTTTATTTCTATTTGTTTTCTCAAAACAATTCTAAGAACAATTCTTGGATGAACACCTCGTTATACTAGCGGTAACCTAGTATCGGCACTGTTCTTTTGAAGTGTTCAAAGAATTATCTTCAAATGATTATTGTTATTCTTGTCTATTTTTATCTGTGTGTTTTACTATTTCTGTATGTTATTTCTCTTGTGTTGAACTATCTGTTCTAGACTGTATGTTTAGTTTTCTTTCTGAAACCTATTAGTCCTGGGTGCAAAATTGGTTTCAGATGAACTGAAACTGAATGGAAAGAAGGAGGTAGGGTCAATAAAAGCATATCTTTATTTCTATTTGTTTTCTCAAAACAATTCTTGGATGAACACCTCGTTATACTAATGGTAACCTAATATCGACACCGTTCTCTTGAACTGTTCAAAGAATTATCTTCAAATAATTACTATTGTTATTCTTATTTATTTTTATCTGTGTGTTTTACTATTTCTGTATGTTCTTTCTCCTGTGTTCAACTATCTGCTCTAGACTGTAAGTTTAATTTGCTTTCTGAAACCCAGTAGTGCTGGGTGCAAAATTGGTATCAGATGAACTGAAACTGATTGGAAAGAAGGAGGTAGTGTCAATAAAAACATATCTTTATTTCTATTTGTTTTCTCAAAACAGTTCTAATAACAATTCTTGGATGAACACCTCGTTATACTAACGGTAACCTAGTATCGGCACCGTTCTCTTGAACTATTCAAAGAATTATATTCAAATGATTATTGTTATTCTTGTCTATTTTTATCAGTGTATTTTACTATTTCTGTATGTTCTTTCTTCTGTGTTCAACTATTTGTTCTAGACTGTAAGTTTAGTTTGCTTTTTGAAACCTAGTAGTCCTGGGTGCAAAATTGGTATCAGATGAACTGAAACTGATTGGAAAGAAGGAGGTAGTGTCAATAAAAGCATATCTTTATTTCTATTTGTTTTCTCAAAACAATTCTAAGAACAATTCTTGGATGAACACCTCGTTATACTAGCGGTAACCTAGTATCGGCACTGTTCTTTTGAACTGTTCAAAGAATTATCTTCAAATGATTATTGTTATTCTTGTCTATTTTTATCTGTGTGTTTTACTATTTCTGTATGTTATTTCTCTTGTGTTCAACTATCTGTTCTAGACTGTATGTTTAGTTTTCTTTCTGAAACCTATTAGTCCTGGGTGCAAAATTGGTTTCAGATGAACTGAAACTGAATGGAAAGAAGGAGGTAGGGTCAATAAAAGCATATCTTTATTTCTATTTGTTTTCTCAAAACAATTCTTGGATGAACACCTCGTTATACTAATGGTACCCTAATATCGGCACCGTTCTCTTGAACTGTTCAAAGAATTATCTTCAAATGATTACTATTGTTATTCTTATTTATTTTTATCTGTGTGTTTTACTATATCTGTATGTTCTTTCTCCTGTGTTCAACTATCTGCTCTAGACTGTAAGTTTAGTTTGCTTTTTGAAACCTAGTAGTCCTGGGTGCAAAATTGGTATCAGATGAACTGAAATTGATTGGAAAGATGGAGGTAGTGTCAATAAAAGCATATCTTTATTTGTATTTGTTTTCTCAAAACAATTCTAAGAACAATTCTTGGATGAACACCTCGTTATACTAGCGGTAACCTAGTATCGGCACCGTTCTCTTGAACTGTTCAAAGAATTATCTTCAAATTATTATTGTTATTCTTGTCTATTTTTATCTGTGTGTTTTACTATTTCTGTATGTTCTTCCTCCTGTGTTCAACTATCTGCTCTAGACTGTAAGTTTAGTTTTTTTTGAAACCTAGTAGTCCTAGGTGCAAAATTGGTATCCGATGAACTGAAATTGATTGGAAAGATGGAGGTAGTATCAATAAAAGCATATCTTTATTTCTATTTGTTTTCTCAAAACAATTCTAAGAACAATTCTTGTATGAACACCTCGTTATACTAGCGGTATCTTAGTATCGGCACCGTTCTCTTGAACTGTTCAAAGAATTATCTTCAAACGATTATTGTTATTCTTGTCTATTTCTATCTGTGTGTTTTACTATTTCTGTATGTTCTTTCTCCTGTGTTCAACTATCTGTTCTAGACTGTAAGTTTAGTTTGCTTTCTGAAACCTAGTAGTCCTGGGGGCAAAATTGGTAACGGATGAACTGAAACTGATTGGAAAGAAGGAGGTAGTGTCAACAAAAGCATATCTTTATTTCTATTTGTTTTGTCAAAACAATTCTAAGAACAATTCTTGGATGAACACCTCGTTATACTAGCGGTAACCTAGTATCGGCACTGTTCTTTTGAACTGTTCAAAGAATTATCTTCAAATGATTATTGTTATTCTTGTCTATTTTTATCTGTGTGTTTTACTATTTCTGTATGTTCTTTCTCCTGTGTTCAACTATCTGTTCTAGACTGTAAGTTTAGTTTGCTTTCTGAAACCTAGAAGTCCTGGGGGCAAAATTGGTAACGGATGAACTGAAACTGATTGGAAAGAAGGAGGTAGTGTCAACAAAAGCATATCTTTATTTCTATTTGTTTTGTCAAAACAATTCTAAGAACAATTCTTGGATGAACACCTCGTTATACTAGCGGTAACCTAGTATCGGGACTGTTCTTTTGAACTGTTCAAAGAATTATCTTCAAATGATTATTGCTATTCTTGTCTATTTTTATCTGTGTGTTTTACTATTTCTGTATGTTATTTCTCTTGTGTTCAACTATCTATTCTAGACTGTATGTTTAGTTTTCTTTCTGAAACCTATTAGTCCTGGGTGCAAAATAGGTTTCAGATGAACTGAAACTGAATGGAAAGAAGGAGGTAGGGTCAATAAAAGCATATCTTTATTTCTATTTGTTTTCTCAAAACAATTCTTGGATGAACACCTCGTTATACTAATGGTAACCTAATATCGGCTCCGTTATCTTGAACTGTTCAAAGAATTATCTTCAAATAATTACTATTGTTATTCTTATTTATTTTTATCTGTGTGTTTTACTATTTCTGTATGTTCTTTCTCCTGTGTTCAACTATCTGCTCTAGACTGTAAGTTTAGTTTGCTTTTTGAAACCTAGTAATCCTGGGTGCAAAATTGGTATCAGATGAACTGAAATTGATTGGAAAGATGGAGGTAGTGTCAATAAAAGCATATCTTTATTTCTATTTTTTTCTCAAAACAATTCTAAGAACAATTCTTGGATGAACACCTCGTTATACTAGCGGTAACCTAGTATCGGCACCGTTATCTTGAACTGTTCAAAGAATTATCTTCAAATTATTATTGTTATTCTTGTCTATTTTTATCTGTGTGTTTTACTATTTCTGTATGTTCTTCCTCCTGTGTTCAACTATCTGCTCTAGACTGTAAGTTTAGTTTGCTTTTTGAAACTTAGTAGTCCTAGGTGCAAAATTGGTATCCGATGAACTGAAATTGATTGCAAAGATGGAGGTAGTGTCAATAAAAGCATATCTTTATTTCTATTTGTTTTCTCAAAACAATTCTAAGAACAATTCTTGGAAGAACACCTCGTTAAACTACCGGTAACTTAGTATCGGCACCGTTCTCTTGAATTGTTCAAAGAATTATCTTCAAATGATTATTGTTATTCTTGTCTATTTTTATCATTGTGTTTTACTATTTCTATATGTTATTTCTCTTGTGTTCAACTATCTGTTCTAGACTGTAAATTTAGTTTGCTTTCTGAAGCCTTTTAGTCCTGGGTGCAAAATTGATATCAGATAAACCGAAACTGATTGGAAAGAAGGAGGTAGTGTCAATAAAAGCATATATTTATTTCTATTTGTTTTCTCAAAACAATTCTAAGAACAATTCTTGGATGAACACCTCGTTATACTAGCGGTAACCTAGTATCGGCACCGTTCTCTTGAACTATTCAAAAATTATCTTCAAATGATTATTGTTATTCTCGTCTATTTTTATCTGTGTGTTTTACTATTTCTGTATGTTCTTTTTCCAGTGTTCAACTATCTGTTCTAGACTGTAAGTTTAGTTTGCATTTTGAAACCTAGTAGTCTTGGGTGCAAAATTGGTATCAGATGAACTGAAACTGATTGGAATGATGGAGGTAGTGTCAATAAAACCATATCTTTATTTCTATTTGTTTTCTCAAAACAATTCTAAGAACAATTCTTGGATGAACACCTCGTTATACTAGCGGTAACCTAGTATCGGCACCGTTCTCTTGAACTGTTCAAAGAATTATCTTCAAATGATTATTGTTATTCTGGTCTATTTTTATCTGTGTGTTCTACTATTTCTGTTTGTTTTTTCTCTTGTGTTCAACTTTCTGTTCTAGACCGTAAGTTTAGTTTGCTTTCTGAAACCTATTACTCCTGGGGCAAAATTGGTATCAGATGAACTGAAACTGATTGGAAAGAAGGAGGTAGTGTCAACAAAAGCATATCTTTATTTCTATTTGTTTTGTCAAAACAATTCTTTGATGAACACCTAGTTATACTAGCGGTAACCTAGTATCGGCACCGTTCTCTTGAATTTATCAAAGAATTATCTTCAAATGATTATTGTTATTCTTGTCTATTTTTATCTGTGTGTTTTACTATTTCTATATGTTATTTTTCTCGTGTTCAACTATCTGTTCTAGAATGTAAGTTTAGTTTGCTTTCTGAAACCCAGTAGTGCTGGGTGCAAATTTGGTATCAGATGAACTGAAACTGATTGGAAAGAAGGAGGTAGTGTCAATAAAAGCATATTTTTATTTCAAATTGTTTTCTCAAAACAATTCTAAGAACAATTCTTGGATGAACACCTCGTTATACTAGCGGTAACCTAGTATCGGCACTGTTCTCTTGAACTGTTCAAAGAATTATCTTCAAATGATTATTGTTATTCTTGTCTATTTTTATCAGTGTGTTTTACTATTTCTGTATGTTCTTTCTCCTGTGTTCAATTATCTGTTCTAGATTGTAAGTTTAGTTTGCTTTCTGAAACCTAGTAGTCCTGGGTGCAAAATTGGTATCAGATGAACTGAAACTGATTGGAAAGAAGGAGGTAGTGTCAATAAAAGCATATCTTTATTTCTATTTGTTTTTCTAAACAATTCTAAGAACAATTCTTGGATGAACACCTCGTTATACTAGCGGTAACCTAGTATCGGCACTGTTCTCTTGAACTGTTCAAAGAATTATCTTCAAATGATTATTGTTATTCTTGTCTATTTTTATCTGTGTGTTTTACTATTTTTGTATGTTATTTCTCTTGTGTTCAACTATCTGTTCTAGACTGTATGTTTAGTTTTCTTTCTGAAACCTATTAGTCCTGGGTGCAAAATTGGTATCAGATGAACTGAAACTGAATGGAAAGAAGGAGGTAGGGTCAATAAAAACATATCTTTATTTCTATTTGTTTTCTCAAAACAATTCTAAGAACAATTTTTGGATGAACACCTCGTTATACTAACGGTAACCAAATATCGGCACCGTTCTCTTGAACTGTTCAAAGAATTATCTTCAAATAATAAATATTGTTATTCTTATTTATTTTTATCTGTGTGTTTTACTATTTCTTTATGTTCTTTCACCTGTGTTCAACTATCTGCTCTAGACTGTAAGTTTAGTTTGCTTTTTGAAACCTAGTAGTCCTGGGTGCAAAATTGGTATCAGATGAACTGAAATTGATTGGAAAGATGGAGGTAGTGTCAATAAAAGCATATATTTATTTCTATTTGTTTTCTCAAAACAATTCTAAGAACAATTCTTGGATGAACACCTCGTTATACTAGCGGTAACCTAGTATCAGCACTGTTCTCTTGAACTGTTCAAAGAATTATCTTCAAATGATTATTGTTATTCTTGTCTATTTTTATCAGTGTATTTTACTATTTCTGTATGTTCTTTCTTCTGTGTTCAACTATTTGTTCTAGACTGTAAGTTTAGTTTGCTTTTTGAAACCTAGTAGTCCTGGGTGCAAAATTGGTATCAGATGAACTGAAACTGATTGGAAAGAAGGAGGTAGTGTCAATAAAAGCATATCTTTATTTCTATTTGTTTTCTCAAAACAATTCTAAGAACAATTCTTGGATGAACACCTCGTTATACTAGCGGTAACCTAGTATCGGCACTGTTCTTTTGAACTGTTCAAAGAATTATCTTCAAATGATTATTGTTATTCTTGTCTATTTTTATCTGTGTGTTTTACTATTTCTGTATGTTATTTCTCTTGTGTTCAACTATCTGTTCTAGACTGTATGTTTAGTTTTCTTTCTGAAACCTATTAGTCCTGGGTGCAAAATTGGTTTCAGATGAACTGAAACTGAATGGAAAGAAGGAGGTAGGGTCAATAAAAGCATATCTTTATTTCTATTTGTTTTCTCAAAACAATTCTTGGATGAACACCTCGTTATACTAATGGTACCCTAATATCGGCACCGTTCTCTTGAACTGTTCAAAGAATTATCTTCAAATGATTACTATTGTTATTCTTATTTATTTTTATCTGTGTGTTTTACTATATCTGTATGTTCTTTCTCCTGTGTTCAACTATCTGCTCTAGACTGTAAGTTTAGTTTGCTTTTTGAAACCTAGTAGTCCTGGGTGCAAAATTGGTATCAGATGAACTGAAATTGATTGGAAAGATGGAGGTAGTGTCAATAAAAGCATATCTTTATTTCTATTTGTTTTCTCAAAACAATTCTAAGAACAATTCTTGGATGAACACCTCGTTATACTAGCGGTAACCTAGTATCGGCACCGTTCTCTTGAACTGTTCAAAGAATTATCTTCAAATTATTATTGTTATTCTTGTCTATTTTTATCTGTGTGTTTTACTATTTCTGTATGTTCTTCCTCCTGTGTTCAACTATCTGCTCTAGACTGTAAGTTTAGTTTTTTTTGAAACCTAGTAGTCCTAGGTGCAAAATTGGTATCCGATGAACTGAAATTGATTGGAAAGATGGAGGTAGTATCAATAAAAGCATATCTTTATTTCTATTTGTTTTCTCAAAACAATTCTAAGAACAATTCTTGTATGAACACCTCGTTATACTAGCGGTATCTTAGTATCGGCACCGTTCTCTTGAACTGTTCAAAGAATTATCTTCAAACGATTATTGTTATTCTTGTCTATTTCTATCTGTGTGTTTTACTATTTCTGTATGTTCTTTCTCCTGTGTTCAACTATCTGTTCTAGACTGTAAGTTTAGTTTGCTTTCTGAAACCTAGTAGTCCTGGGGGCAAAATTGGTAACGGATGAACTGAAACTGATTGGAAAGAAGGAGGTAGTGTCAACAAAAGCATATCTTTATTTCTATTTGTTTTGTCAAAACAATTCTAAGAACAATTCTTGGATGAACACCTCGTTATACTAGCGGTAACCTAGTATCGGCACTGTTCTTTTGAACTGTTCAAAGAATTATCTTCAAATGATTATTGTTATTCTTGTCTATTTTTATCTGTGTGTTTTACTATTTCTGTATGTTCTTTCTCCTGTGTTCAACTATCTGTTCTAGACTGTAAGTTTAGTTTGCTTTCTGAAACCTAGAAGTCCTGGGGGCAAAATTGGTAACGGATGAACTGAAACTGATTGGAAAGAAGGAGGTAGTGTCAACAAAAGCATATCTTTATTTCTATTTGTTTTGTCAAAACAATTCTAAGAACAATTCTTGGATGAACACCTCGTTATACTAGCGGTAACCTAGTATCGGGACTGTTCTTTTGAACTGTTCAAAGAATTATCTTCAAATGATTATTGCTATTCTTGTCTATTTTTATCTGTGTGTTTTACTATTTCTGTATGTTATTTCTCTTGTGTTCAACTATCTATTCTAGACTGTATGTTTAGTTTTCTTTCTGAAACCTATTAGTCCTGGGTGCAAAATAGGTTTCAGATGAACTGAAACTGAATGGAAAGAAGGAGGTAGGGTCAATAAAAGCATATCTTTATTTCTATTTGTTTTCTCAAAACAATTCTTGGATGAACACCTCGTTATACTAATGGTAACCTAATATCGGCTCCGTTATCTTGAACTGTTCAAAGAATTATCTTCAAATAATTACTATTGTTATTCTTATTTATTTTTATCTGTGTGTTTTACTATTTCTGTATGTTCTTTCTCCTGTGTTCAACTATCTGCTCTAGACTGTAAGTTTAGTTTGCTTTTTGAAACCTAGTAATCCTGGGTGCAAAATTGGTATCAGATGAACTGAAATTGATTGGAAAGATGGAGGTAGTGTCAATAAAAGCATATCTTTATTTCTATTTTTTTCTCAAAACAATTCTAAGAACAATTCTTGGATGAACACCTCGTTATACTAGCGGTAACCTAGTATCGGCACCGTTATCTTGAACTGTTCAAAGAATTATCTTCAAATTATTATTGTTATTCTTGTCTATTTTTATCTGTGTGTTTTACTATTTCTGTATGTTCTTCCTCCTGTGTTCAACTATCTGCTCTAGACTGTAAGTTTAGTTTGCTTTTTGAAACTTAGTAGTCCTAGGTGCAAAATTGGTATCCGATGAACTGAAATTGATTGCAAAGATGGAGGTAGTGTCAATAAAAGCATATCTTTATTTCTATTTGTTTTCTCAAAACAATTCTAAGAACAATTCTTGGAAGAACACCTCGTTAAACTACCGGTAACTTAGTATCGGCACCGTTCTCTTGAATTGTTCAAAGAATTATCTTCAAATGATTATTGTTATTCTTGTCTATTTTTATCATTGTGTTTTACTATTTCTATATGTTATTTCTCTTGTGTTCAACTATCTGTTCTAGACTGTAAATTTAGTTTGCTTTCTGAAGCCTTTTAGTCCTGGGTGCAAAATTGATATCAGATAAACCGAAACTGATTGGAAAGAAGGAGGTAGTGTCAATAAAAGCATATATTTATTTCTATTTGTTTTCTCAAAACAATTCTAAGAACAATTCTTGGATGAACACCTCGTTATACTAGCGGTAACCTAGTATCGGCACCGTTCTCTTGAACTATTCAAAAATTATCTTCAAATGATTATTGTTATTCTCGTCTATTTTTATCTGTGTGTTTTACTATTTCTGTATGTTCTTTTTCCAGTGTTCAACTATCTGTTCTAGACTGTAAGTTTAGTTTGCATTTTGAAACCTAGTAGTCTTGGGTGCAAAATTGGTATCAGATGAACTGAAACTGATTGGAATGATGGAGGTAGTGTCAATAAAACCATATCTTTATTTCTATTTGTTTTCTCAAAACAATTCTAAGAACAATTCTTGGATGAACACCTCGTTATACTAGCGGTAACCTAGTATCGGCACCGTTCTCTTGAACTGTTCAAAGAATTATCTTCAAATGATTATTGTTATTCTGGTCTATTTTTATCTGTGTGTTCTACTATTTCTGTTTGTTTTTTCTCTTGTGTTCAACTTTCTGTTCTAGACCGTAAGTTTAGTTTGCTTTCTGAAACCTATTACTCCTGGGGCAAAATTGGTATCAGATGAACTGAAACTGATTGGAAAGAAGGAGGTAGTGTCAACAAAAGCATATCTTTATTTCTATTTGTTTTGTCAAAACAATTCTTTGATGAACACCTAGTTATACTAGCGGTAACCTAGTATCGGCACCGTTCTCTTGAATTTATCAAAGAATTATCTTCAAATGATTATTGTTATTCTTGTCTATTTTTATCTGTGTGTTTTACTATTTCTATATGTTATTTTTCTCGTGTTCAACTATCTGTTCTAGAATGTAAGTTTAGTTTGCTTTCTGAAACCCAGTAGTGCTGGGTGCAAATTTGGTATCAGATGAACTGAAACTGATTGGAAAGAAGGAGGTAGTGTCAATAAAAGCATATTTTTATTTCAAATTGTTTTCTCAAAACAATTCTAAGAACAATTCTTGGATGAACACCTCGTTATACTAGCGGTAACCTAGTATCGGCACTGTTCTCTTGAACTGTTCAAAGAATTATCTTCAAATGATTATTGTTATTCTTGTCTATTTTTATCAGTGTGTTTTACTATTTCTGTATGTTCTTTCTCCTGTGTTCAATTATCTGTTCTAGATTGTAAGTTTAGTTTGCTTTCTGAAACCTAGTAGTCCTGGGTGCAAAATTGGTATCAGATGAACTGAAACTGATTGGAAAGAAGGAGGTAGTGTCAATAAAAGCATATCTTTATTTCTATTTGTTTTTCTAAACAATTCTAAGAACAATTCTTGGATGAACACCTCGTTATACTAGCGGTAACCTAGTATCGGCACTGTTCTCTTGAACTGTTCAAAGAATTATCTTCAAATGATTATTGTTATTCTTGTCTATTTTTATCTGTGTGTTTTACTATTTTTGTATGTTATTTCTCTTGTGTTCAACTATCTGTTCTAGACTGTATGTTTAGTTTTCTTTCTGAAACCTATTAGTCCTGGGTGCAAAATTGGTATCAGATGAACTGAAACTGAATGGAAAGAAGGAGGTAGGGTCAATAAAAACATATCTTTATTTCTATTTGTTTTCTCAAAACAATTCTAAGAACAATTTTTGGATGAACACCTCGTTATACTAACGGTAACCAAATATCGGCACCGTTCTCTTGAACTGTTCAAAGAATTATCTTCAAATAATAAATATTGTTATTCTTATTTATTTTTATCTGTGTGTTTTACTATTTCTTTATGTTCTTTCACCTGTGTTCAACTATCTGCTCTAGACTGTAAGTTTAGTTTGCTTTTTGAAACCTAGTAGTCCTGGGTGCAAAATTGGTATCAGATGAACTGAAATTGATTGGAAAGATGGAGGTAGTGTCAATAAAAGCATATATTTATTTCTATTTGTTTTCTCAAAACAATTCTAAGAACAATTCTTGGATGAACACCTCGTTATACTAGCGGTAACCTAGTATCAGCACCGTTCTCTTGAACTGTTCAAAGAATTATCTTCAAATGATTATTTTTATTCTTGTCTATTTTTATCAGTGTGTTTTACTATTTCTGTATGTTCTTTCTCCTGTGTTCAACTATCTGTTCTAGACTGTAAGTTTAGTTTGCTTTCTGAAACCTAGTAGTCCTGGGTGCAAAATTGGTATCAGATGAACTGAAACTGAATGGAAAGAAGGAGGTAGGGTCAATAAAAACATATCTTTATTTCTATTTGTTTTCTCAAAACAATTCTAAGAACAATTCTTGGATGAACACCTCGTTATACTAACGGTAACCTAATATCGGCACCGTTCTCTTGAATTGTTCAAAGAATTATCTTCAAATAATGACTATTGTTATTCTTATTTATTTTTATCAGTGTGTTTTACTATTTCTGTATGTTCTTTCTCCTGTGTTCAACTATCTGTTCTAGACTGTAAGTTTAGTTTGCTTTCTGAAACCTAGTAGTCCTGGGTACAAAATTGGTATCAGATGAACTGAAACTGAATGGAAAGAAGGAGGTAGGGTCAATAAAAACATATCTTTATTTCTATTTGTTTTCTCAAAACAATTCTAAGAACAATTCTTGGATGAACACCTCGTTATACTAACGGTAACCTAATATCGGCACCGTTCTCTTGAATTGTTCAAAGAATTATCTTCAAATAATGACTATTGTTATTCTTATTTATTTTTATCTGTGTGTTTTACTATTTCTGTATGTTCTTTCTCCTGTGTTCAACTATCTGCTCTAGACTGTAAGTTTAGTTTGCTTTTTGAAACCTAGTAGTCCTGGGTGCAAAATTGGTATCCGATGAACTGAAATTGATTGGAAAGATGGAGGTAGTGTCAATAAAAGCATATCTTTATTTCTATTTGTTTTCTCAAAACAATTCTAGGAACAATTCTTGGATGAACACCTCGTTATACTAGCGGTATCTTAGTATCGGCACCGTTCTCTTAAACTGTTCGAAGAATTATCTTCAAACGATTATTGTTATTCTTGTCTATTTTTATCTGTGTTTTACTATTTCCGTATGTTCTTTCTCCTGTGTTCAACTATCTGTTCTAGACTGTAAGTTTAGTTTGCTTTCTGAAACCTAGTAGTCCTGGGGGCAAAATTGGTAACAGATGAACTGAAACTGATTGGAAAGAAGGAGGTAGTGTCAACAAAAGCATATCTTTATTTCTATTTGTTTTGTTAAAAGAATTCTAAGAACAATTCTTCAATGAACACCTCGTTATACTAGCGGTAACCTAGTATCGGCACTGTTCTCTTGAATTTATCAAAGAATTATCTTCAAATGATTATTGTTATTCTTGTCTATTTTTATCTGTGTGTTTTACTATTTCTATATGTTATTTTTCTTGTGTTCAACTATCTGTTCTAGAATGTAAGTTTAGTTTGCTTTCTGAAACCCAGTAGTGCTGGGTGAAAAATTGGTATCAGATGAACTGAAACTGATTGGAAAGAAGGAGGTAGTGTCAATAAAAACATATCTTTATTTCTATTTGTTTTCTCAAAACAATTCTAAGAACAATTCTTGGATGAACACCTCGTTATACTAGCGGTAACCTAGTATCGGCACCGTTCTCTTGAACTATTCAAAGAATTATATTCAAATGATTATTGTTATTCTTGTCTATTTTTATCAGTGTGTTTTACTATTTCTGTATGTTCTTTCTCCTGTGTTCAACTATCTGTTCTAGACTGTAAGTTTAGTTTGCTTTCTGAAACCTAGTAGTCCTGGGGGAAAAATTGGTATCAGATGAACTGAAACTGATTGTAAAGAAGGAGGTAGTGTCAATAAAAGCATATCTTTATTTCTATTTGTTTTTCTAAACAATTCTAAAAACAATTCTTGGATGAACACCTCGTTATACTAATGCTAACCTAATATCGGCACCGTTCTCTTGAACTGTTCAAAGAATTATCTTCAAATAATTACTATTGTTATTCTTATTTATTTTTATCTGTGTGTTTTACAATTTCTGTATGTTCTTTCTCCTTTGTTCAACTATCTGCTCTAGACTGTAAGTTTAGTTTGCTTTTTGAAACCTAGTAGTCCTGAGTGCAAAATTGGTATCAGATGAACTGAAATTGTTTGGAAAGATGGAGGTAGTGTCAATAAAAGCATATCTTTATTTCTACATGTTTTCTCAAAACAATTCTAAGAACAATTCTTGGATGAACACCTCGTTATACTAGCGGTAACCTAGTATCGGCACCGTTCTCTTGAACTGTTCAAAGAATTATCTTCAAATGATTATTGTTATTCTTGTCTATTTTTATCTGTGTGTTTTACTATTTCTGTATGTTATTTTTCGTGTGTTCAACTATCTGTTCTAGATTGTAAGAATAGTTTGCTTTCTGAAACCTAGTAGTCATGGGGGCAAAATTGGTATCAGATGAACTGAAACTGATTGGAAAGAAGGAGGTAGTGTCAACAAAAGCATATCTTTATTTCTATTTGTTTTGTCAAAACAATTCTTGGATGAACACCTCGTTATACTAGCGGTAACCTAGTATCGGCACCGTTCTCTTGAATTTATCAAAGAATTATCTTCAAATGATTATTGTTATTCTTGTCTATTTTTATCTGTGTGTTTTACTATTTCTATATGTTATTTTTCTTGTGTTCTACTATCTGTTCTAGAATGTAAGTTTAGTTTGCTTTCTGAAACCCAGTAGTGCTGGGTGCAAAATTGTTATCAGATGAACTGAAACTGATTGGAAAGAAGGAGGTAGTGTCAATAAAAACATATCTTTGTTTCTATTTGTTTTCTCAAAACAATTCTAAGAACCATTCTTGGATGAACACCTCGTTATACTAGCGATAACCTAGTATCGGCACCGCTCTCTTGAACTGTTCAAAGAATTATCTTCAAATGACTATTGTTATTCTTATTTATTTTTATCTGTGTGTTTTACTATTTCTGTATGTTCTTTCTCCTGTGTTCAACTATCTGCTCTAGACTATAAGTTTAGTTTGCTTTTTGAAACCTAGTAGTCCTGGGTGCAAAATTTGTATCAGATGAACTGAAATTGATTGGAAAGATGGAGGTAGTGTCAATAAAAGCATATCTTTATTTCTATTTATTTTCTCAAAACAATCATAAGAACAATTCTTGGATGAACACCTCGTTATACTAGCGGTAACCTAGTATCGGCACCATTCTCTTGAACTGTTCAAAGAATTATCTTCAAATGATTATTGTTATTCTGGTCTATTTTTATCTGTGTGTTCTACTATTTCTGTTTGTTTTTTCTCTTGTGTTCAACTATCTGTTCTAGACTGTAAGTTTAGGTTGCTTTCTGAAACCTAGTAGTCCTGGGGGCAAAATTGGTATCAGATGAACTGAAACTGATTAGAAAGAAGGAGGTAGTGTCAACAAAAGCATATCTTTATTTCTATTTGTTTTGTCAAAACAATTCTTGGATGAACACCTCGTTATACTAGCGGTAACCTAGTATCGGCACCGTTCTCTTGAATTTATCAAAGAATTATCTTCAAATGATTATTGTTATTCTTGTCTATTTTTATCTGTGTGTTTTACTATTTCTATATGTTATTTTTCTTGTGTTCTACTATCTGTTCTAGAATGTAAGTTTAGTTTGCTTTCTGAAACCCAGTAGTGTTGGGTGCAAAATTGTTATCAGATGAACTGAAACTGATTGGAAAGAAGGAGGTAGTGTCAATAAAAACATATCTTTGTTTCTATTTGTTTTCTCAAAACAATTCTAAGAACCATTCTTGGATGAACACCTCGTTATACTAGCGATAACCTAGTATCGGCACCGCTCTCTTGAACTGTTCAAAGAATTATTTTCAAATGACTATTGTTATTCTTATTTATTTTTATCTGTGTGTTTTACTATTTCTGTATGTTCTTTCTCCTGTGTTCAACTATCTGCTCTAGACTATAAGTTTAGTTTGCTTTTTGAAACCTAGTAGTCCTGGGTGCAAAATTTGTATCAGATGAACTGAAATTGATTGGAAAGATGGAGGTAGTGTCAATAAAAGCATATCTTTATTTCTATTTATTTTCTCAAAACAATCATAAGAACAATTCTTGGATGAACACCTCGTTATACTAGCGGTAACCTAGTATCGGCACCGTTCTCTTCGACTGTTCAGAGAATTATCTTCAAATGATTATTGTTATTCTCGTCTATTTTTATCTGTGTGTTTTACTATTTCTGTATGTTCTTTCTCCTGTGTTCAACTATCTGTTCTAGACTGTAAGTTTAGTTTGCTTTCTGAAACGTAGAAGTCCTGGGGGAAAAATTGGTATCAGATGAACTGAAACTGATTGGAAAGAAGGAGTTAGTGTCAACAAAAGCATATCTTTATTTCTATTTGTTTTGTCAAAACAATTCTAAGAACAATTCTTGGATAAACACCTCGTTATACTAGCGGTAACCTAGTATCGGCACCGTTCTCTTGAATTTATCAAAGAATTATCTTCAAATGATTATTGTTATTCTTGTCTATTTTTATCTGTGTGTTTTACTATTTCTATATGTTATTTTTCTTGTGTTCAACTATCTATTCTAGAATGTAAGTTTAGTTTGCTTTCTGAAACCCAGTAGTGCTGGGTGCAAAATTGGTATCAGATGAACTGAAACTGATTGGAAAGAAGGAGGTAGTGTCAATAAAAACATATCTTTATTTCTATTTGTTTTCTCAAAACAATTCTAAGAACAATTCTTGGATGAACACCTCGTTATACTAGCGGTAACCTAGTATCGGCACCGTTCTCTTGAACTATTCAAAGAATTATCTTCAAATGATTATTGTTATTCTTGTCTATTTTTATCAGTGTGTTTTACTATTTCTGTATGTTCTTTCTCCTGTGTTCAGTTATCTGTTCTAGACTGTAAGTTTATTTTGCTTTCTGAAACCTAGTAGTCCTGGGTGCAAAATTGGTATCAGATGAACTTAAACTGATTGGAATGATGGAGGTAGTGTTAATAAAAGCATATCTTTATTTCTATTTGTTTTCTTAAAACATTTCTAAGAACAATTCTTGGATGAACACCTAGTTATACTAGCGGTAACCTAGTATCGGCACCATTCTCTTGAACTGTTCAAAGAATTATCTTCAAATGATTATTGTTATTCTGGTCTATTTTTATCTGTGTGTTCTACTATTTCTGTTTGTTTTTTCTCTTGTGTTCAACTATCTGTTCTAGACTGTAAGTTTAGGTTGATTTCTGAAACCTAGTAGTCCTGGGGGCAAAATTGGTATCAGATGAACTGAAACTGATTGGAAAGAAGGAGGTAGTGTCAACAAAAGCATATCTTTATTTCTATTTGTTTTGTCAAAACAATTCTTGGATGAACACCTCGTTATACTAGCGGTAACCTAGTATCGACACCGTTCTCTTGAATTTATCAAAGAATTATCTTCAAATGATTATTGTTATTCTTGTCTATTTTTATCTGTGTGTTTTACTATTTCTATATGTTATTTTTCTTGTGTTCTACTATCTGTTCTAGAATGTAAGTTTAGTTTGCTTTCTGAAACCCAGTAGTGCTGGGTGCAAAATTGTTATCAGATGAACTGAAACTGATTGGAAAGAAGGAGGTAGTGTCAATAAAAACATATCTTTATTTCTATTTGTTTTCTCAAAACAATTCTAAGAACCATTCTTGGATGAACACCTCGTTATACTAGCGATAACCTAGTATCGGCACCGCTCTCTTGAACTGTTCAAAGAATTATCTTCAAATGACTATTGTTATTCTTAAATATTTTTATCTGTGTGTTTTACTATTTCTGTATGTTCTTTCTCTTGTGTTCAACTATCTGCTCTAGACTATAAGTTTAGTTTGCTTTTTGAAACCTAGTAGTCCTGGGTGCAAAATTTGTATCAGATGAACTGAAATTGATTGGAAAGATGGAGGTAGTGTCAATAAAAGCATATCTTTATTTCTATTTATTTTCTCAAAACAATCATAAGAACAATTCTTGGATGAACACCTCGTTATACTAGCGGTAACCTAGTATCGGCACCGTTCTCTTCGACTGTTCAAAGAATTATCTTCAAATGATTATTGTTATTCTCGTCTATTTTTATCTGTGTGTTTTACTATTTGTGTATGTTCTTTCTCCTGTGTTCAACTATCTGTTCTAGACTGTAAGTTTAGTTTGCTTTCTGAAACGTAGTAGTCCTGGGGGCAAAATTGGTATCAGATGAACTGAAACTGATTCGAAAGAAGGAGTTAGTGTCAACAAAAGCATATCTTTATTTCTATTTGTTTTGTCAAAACAATTCTAAGAACAATTCTTGGATGAACACCTCGTTATACTAGCGGTAACCTAGTATCGGCACCGTTCTCTTGAATTTATCAAAGAATTATCTTCAAATGATTATTGTTATTCTTGTCTATTTTTATCTGTGTGTTTTACTATTTCTATATGTTATTTTTCTTGTGTTCAACTATCTGTTCTAGAATGTAAGTTTAGTTTGCTTTCTGAAACCCAGTAGTGCTGGGTGCAAAATTGGTATCAGATGAACTGAAACTGATTGGAAAGAAGGAGGTAGTGTCAATAAAAACATATCTTTATTTCTATTTGTTTTCTCAAAACAATTCTAAGAACAATTCTTGGATGAACACCTCGTTATACTAACGGTAACCTAATATCGGCAGCGTTCTCTTGAACTGTTCAAAGAATTATCTTCAAATAATGACTATTGTTATTCTTATTTATTTTTATCTGTGTGTTTTACCATTTCTGTATGTTCTTTCTCCTGTGTTCAACTATCTGCTCTAGACTGTAAGTTTAGTTTGCTTTTTGAAACCTAGTAGTCCTGAGTGCAAAATTAGTATCAGATGAACTGAAATTGATTGGAAAGATGGAGGTAGTGTCAATAAAAGCATATCTTTATTTCTACATGTTTTCTCAAAACAATTCTAAGAACAATTCTTGGATGAACACCTCGTTATACTAGCGGAAACCTAGTATCGGCACCGTTCTCTTGAACTATTCAAAGAATAATCTTCAAATGATTATTTTTATTCTTGTCTATTTTTATCAGTGTGTTTTACTATTTCTGTATGTTCTTTCTCCTGTGTTCAACTATCTGTTCTAGACTGTAAGTTTAGTTTGCTTTCTGAAACCTAGTAGTCCTGGGTGCAAAATTGGTATCAGATGAACTGAAACTGATTGGAAAGAAGGAGGTAGTGTCAATAAAAGCATATCTTTATTTCAATTTTTTTTCTAAACAATTCTAAGAACAATTCTTGGATGAACACCTCGTTATACTAGCGGTAACCTAGTATCGGCACTGTTCTCTTGAACTGTTCAAAGAATTATCTTCAAATGATTATTGTTATTCTTGTCTATTTTTATCTGTGTGTTTTACTATTTTTGTATGTTATTTCTCTTGTGTTCAACTATCTGTTCTAGACTGTATGTTTAGTTTTCTTTCTGAAACCTATTAGTCCTGGGTGCAAAATTGGTATCAGATGAACTGAAACTGAATGGAAAGAAGGAGGTAGGGTCAATAAAAACATATCTTTATTTCTATTTGTTTTCTCAAAACAATTCTAAGAACAATTCTTGGATGAACACCTCGTTATACTAACGGTAACCTAATATCGGCACCGTTCTCTTGAACTGTTCAAAGAATTATCTTCAAATAATGACTATTGTTATTCTTATTTATTTTTATCTGTGTGTTTTACTATTTCTGTATGTTCTTTCTCCTGTGTTCAACTATCTGCTCTAGACTGTAAGTTTAGTTTGCTTTTTGAAACCTAGTAGTCCTGGGTGCAAAATTGGTATCAAATGAACTGAAATTGATTGGAAAGATGGAGGTAGTGTCAATAAAAGCATATCTTTATTTCTATTTGTTTTCTCAAAACAATTCTAAGAACAATTCTTGGATGAACACCTCGTTATACTAGCGGTAACCTAGTATCAGCACCGTTCTCTTGAACTGTTCAAAGAATTATCTTCAAATGATTATTGTTATTCTTGTCTATTTTTATCTGTGTGTTTTACTATTTCTGTATGTTCTTCCTCCTGTGTTCTACTATCTGCTCTAGACTGTAAGTTTAGTTTGCTTTTTGAAACCTAGTAGTCCTGGGTGCAAAATTGGTATCCGATGAACTGAAATTGGTTGGAAAGATGGAGGTAGTGTCAATAAAAACATATCTTTATTTCTATTTGTTTTCTCAAAACAATTCTAAGAACAATTCTTGGATGGACACCTCGTTATACTAGCGGTATCTTAGTATCGGCACCGTTCTCTTGAACTGTTCAAAGAATTATCTTCAAACGATTATTATTATTATTGTCTATTTTTATCTGTGTGTTTTACTATTTCTGTATGTTCTTTCTCCCGTGTTCAACTATCTGTTCTAGACTGTAAGTTTAGTTTGCTTTCTGAAACCTAGTAGTCCTGGGGGCCAAATTTGTAATAGATGAACTGAAACTGATTGGAAAGAAGGAGGTAGTGTCAACAAATGCATATCTTTATTTCTATTTGTTTTGTCAAAACAATTCTAAGAACAATTCTTGGATGAACACCTCGTTATACTAGCGGTAACCTAGTATCGGCACCGTTCTCTTGAATTTATCAAAGAATTATCTTCAAATGATTATTGTTATTCTTGTCTATTTTTATCTGTGTGTTTTACTATTTCTATATGTTATTTTTCTTGTGTTCAACTATCTGTTCTAGAATGTAAGTTTAGTTTGCTTTCTGAAACCCAGTAGTGCTGGGTGCAAAATTGGTATCAGATGAACTGAAACTGAATGGAAAGAAGGAGGTAGGGTCAATAAAAACATATCTTTATTTCTATTTGTTTTCTCAAAACAATTCTAAGAACAATTCTTGGATGAACACCTCGTTATACTAACGGTAACCTAATATCGGCACCGTTCTCTTGAACTGTTCAAAGAATTATCTTCAAATAATGACTATTGTTATTCTTATTTATTTTTATCTGTGTGTTTTACTATTTCTGTATGTTCTTTCTCCTGTGTTCAACTATCTGCTCTAGACTGTAAGTTTAGTTTGCTTTTTGAAACCTAGTAGTCCTGGGTGCAAAATTGGTATCAGATGAACTGAAACTGATTGGAAAGAAGGAGGTAGTGTCAATAAAAGCATATCTTTATTTCTATTTGTTTTTTCAAAACAATTCTAAGAACAATTCTTGGATGAACACATCGTTATACTAGCGGTAACCTAGTATCGGCACTGTTCTTTTGAACTGTTCAAAGAATTATCTTCAAATGATTATTGTTATTCTTGTCTATTTTTATCTGTGTTTTACTATTTCTGTATGTTATTTCTCTTGTGTTCAACTATCTGTTCTAGACTGTATGTTTAGTTTTCTTTCTGAAACCTATTAGTCCTTGGTGCAAAATTGGTTTCAGATGTACTGAAACTGAATGGAAAGAAGGAGGTAGGGTCAATAAAAGCATATCTTTATTTCTATTTGTTTTCTCAAAACAATTCTTTGATGAACACCTCGTTATACTAATGGTAACCTAATATCGGCACCGTTCTCTTGAACTGTTCAAAGAATTATCTTCAAATAATTACTATTGTTATTCTTATTTATTTTTATCTGTTTGTTTTACTATTTCTGTATGTTCTTTCTCCTGTGTTCAACTATCTGCTCTAGACTGTAAGTTTAGTTTGCTTTTTGAAACCTAGTAGTCCTGGGTGCAAAATTGGTATTAGATGAACTGAAATTGATTGAAAAGATGGAGGTAGTGTCAATAAAAGCATATCTTTATTTCTATTTGTTTTCTCAAAACAATTCTAAGAACAATTCTTGGATGAACACCTCGTTATACTAGCGGTAACCAAGTATCGGCACCGTTCTCTTGAACTGTTCAAAGAATTATCTTCAAATGATTATTGTTATTCTTGTCTATTTTTATCTGTGTGTTTTACTATTTCTGTATGTTCTTCCACCTGTGTTCAACTATCTACTCTAGACTGTAAGTTTAGTTTGCTTTTTGAACCCTAGTAGTCCTGGGTGCAAAATTGGTATCCGATGAACTGAAATTGATTGGAAAGATGGAGGTAGTGTCAATAAAAGCATATCTTTATTTCTATTTGTTTTCTCAAAACAATTCTAAGAACAATTATTGGATGAACACCTCGTTATACTAGCGGTATCTTAGTATCGGCACCGTTCTCTTGAACTGTTCAAAGAATTATCTTCAAACGATTATTGTTATTCTTGTCTATTTTTATCTGTGTGTTTTACTATTTCTGTATGTTCTTTCTCCTGTGTTCAACTATTTGTTCTAGACAGTAAGTTTACTTTGCTTTCTGAAACCTAGTAGTCCTGGGGGCAAAATTGGTAACAGATGAACTGAAACTGATTGGAAAGAAGGAGGTAGTGTCAACAAAAGCATATCTTTATTTCTATTTGTTTTGTCAAAACTATTCTTTGATGAACACCTCGTTATACTAGCGGTAACCTAGTATCGGCACCGTTCTCTTGAATTTATCAAAGAATTATCTTCAAATGATTATTGTTAATCTTGTCTATTTTTATCTGTGTGTTTTACTATTTCTATATGTTATTTTTCTTGTGTTTAACTATCTGTTCTAGAATGTAAGTTTAGTATGCTTTCTGAAACCCAGTAGTGCTGGGTGCAAAATTGGTATCAGATGAACTGAAACTGAATGGAAAGAAGGAGGTAGGGTCAATAAAAACATATCTTTATTTCTATTTGTTTTCTCAAAACAATTCTAAGAACAATTCTTGGATGAACACCTCGTTATACTAACGGTAACCTAATATCGGCACCGTTCTCTTGAACTGTTCAAAGAATTATCTTCAAATAATGACTATTGTTATTCTTATTTATTTTTATCTGTGTGTTTTACTATTTCTGTATGTTCTTTCTCCTGTGTTCAACTATCTGCTCTAGACTGTAAGTTTAGTTTGCTTTTTGAAACCTAGTAGTCCTGGGTGCAAAATTGGTATCAAATGTACTGAAATTGATTGGAAAGATGGAGGTAGTGTCAATAAAAGCATATCTTTATTTCTATTTGTTTTCTCAAAACAATTCTAAGAACAATTCTTGGTTGAACACCTCGTTATACTAGCGGTAACCTAGTATCAGCACCGTTCTCTTGAACTGTTCAAAGAATTATCTTCAAATGATTATTGTTATTCTTGTCTATTTTTATCTGTGTGTTTTACTATTTCTGTATGTTCTTCCTCCTGTGTTCTACTATCTGCTCTAGAATGTAAGTTTAGTTTGCTTTCTGAAACCTAGTAGTGCTGGGTGCAAAATTGTTATCAGATGAACTGAAACTGATTGGAAAGAAGGAGGTAGTGTCAATAAAAACATATCTTTATTTCTATTTGTTTTCTCAAAACAATTCTAAGAACAATTCTTGGATGGACACCTCGTTATACTAGCGGTATCTTAGTATCGGCACCGCTCTCTTGAACTGTTCAAAGAATTATCTTCAAATGACTATTGTTATTCTTAAATATTTTTATCTGTGTGTTTTACTATTTCTGTATGTTCTTTCTCCTGTGTTCAACTATCTGCTCTAGACTATAAGTTTAGTTTGCTTTTTGAAACCTAGTAGTCCTGGGTGCAAAATTTGTATCAGATGAACTGAAATTGATTGGAAAGATGGAGGTAGTGTCAATAAAAGCATATCTTTATTTCTATTTATTTTCTCAAAACAATCATAAGAACAATTCTTGGATGAACACCTCGTTATACTAGCGGTAACCTAGTATCGGCACCGTTCTCTTCGACTGTTCAAAGAATTATCTTCAAATGATTATTGTTATTCTCGTCTATTTTTATCTGTGTGTTTTACTATTTGTGTATGTTCTTTCTCCTGTGTTCAACTATCTGTTCTAGACTGTAAGTTTAGTTTGCTTTCTGAAACGTAGTAGTCCTGGGGGCAAAATTGGTATCAGATGAACTGAAACTGATTCGAAAGAAGGAGGTAGTGTCAACAAAAGCATATCTTTATTTCTATTTGTTTTGTCAAAACAATTCTAAGAACAATTCTTGGATGAACACCTCGTTATACTAGCGGTAACCTAGTATCGGCACCGTTCTCTTGAATTTATCAAAGAATTATCTTCAAATGATTATTGTTATTCTTGTCTATTTTTATCTGTGTGTTTTACTATTTCTATATGTTATTTTTCTTGTGTTCAACTATCTGTTCTAGAATGTAAGTTTAGTTTGCTTTCTGAAACCCAGTAGTGCTGGGTGCAAAATTGGTATCAGATGAACTGAAACTGATTGGAAAGAAGGAGGTAGTGTCAATAAAAACATATCTTTATTTCTATTTGTTTTCTCAAAACAATTCTAAGAACAATTCTTGGATGAACACCTCGTTATACTAGCGGTAACCTAGTATCGGCACCGTTCTCTTGAACTATTCAAAGAATTATCTTCAAATGATTATTGTTATTCTTGTCTATTTTTATCAGTGTGTTTTACTATTTCTGTATGTTCTTTCTCCTGTGTTCAGTTATCTGTTCTAGACTGTAAGTTTAGTTTGCTTTTTGAAACCTAGTAGTCCTGGGTGCAAAATTGGTATCCGATGAACTGAAATTGGTTGGAAAGATGGAGGTAGTGTCAATAAAAACATATCTTTATTTCTATTTGTTTTCTCAAAACAATTCTAAGAACAATTCTTGGATGGACACCTCGTTATACTAGCGGTATCTTAGTATCGGCACCGTTCTCTTGAACTGTTCAAAGAATTATCTTCAAACGATTATTATTATTATTGTCTATTTTTATCTGTGTGTTTTACTATTTCTGTATGTTCTTTCTCCTGTGTTCAACTATCTGTTCTAGACTGTAAGTTTAGTTTGCTTTCTGAAACCTAGTAGTCCTGGGGGCCAAATTTGTAATAGATGAACTGAAACTGATTGGAAAGAAGGAGGTAGTGTCAACAAATGCATATCTTTATTTCTATTTGTTTTGTCAAAACAATTCTAAGAACAATTCTTGGATGAACACCTCGTTATACTAGCGGTAACCTAGTATCGGCACCGTTCTCTTGAATTTATCAAAGAATTATCTTCAAATGATTATTGTTATTCTTGTCTATTTTTATCTGTGTGTTTTACTATTTCTATATGTTATTTTTCTTGTGTTCAACTATCTGTTCTAGAATGTAAGTTTAGTTTGCTTTCTGAAACCCAGTAGTGCTGGGTGCAAAATTGGTATCAGATGAACTGAAACTGAATGGAAAGAAGGAGGTAGGGTCAATAAAAACATATCTTTATTTCTATTTGTTTTCTCAAAACAATTCTAAGAACAATTCTTGGATGAACACCTCGTTATACTAACGGTAACCTAATATCGGCACCGTTCTCTTGAACTGTTCAAAGAATTATCTTCAAATAATGACTATTGTTATTCTTATTTATTTTTATCTGTGTGTTTTACTATTTCTGTATGTTCTTTCTCCTGTGTTCAACTATCTGCTCTAGACTGTAAGTTTAGTTTGCTTTTTGAAACCTAGTAGTCCTGGGTGCAAAATTGGTATCAGATGAACTGAAACTGATTGGAAAGAAGGAGGTAGTGTCAATAAAAGCATATCTTTATTTCTATTTGTTTTTTCAAAACAATTCTAAGAACAATTCTTGGATGAACACATCGTTATACTAGCGGTAACCTAGTATCGGCACTGTTCTTTTGAACTGTTCAAAGAATTATCTTCAAATGATTATTGTTATTCTTGTCTATTTTTATCTGTGTTTTACTATTTCTGTATGTTATTTCTCTTGTGTTCAACTATCTGTTCTAGACTGTATGTTTAGTTTTCTTTCTGAAACCTATTAGTCCTTGGTGCAAAATTGGTTTCAGATGTACTGAAACTGAATGGAAAGAAGGAGGTAGGGTCAATAAAAGCATATCTTTATTTCTATTTGTTTTCTCAAAACAATTCTTTGATGAACACCTCGTTATACTAATGGTAACCTAATATCGGCACCGTTCTCTTGAACTGTTCAAAGAATTATCTTCAAATAATTACTATTGTTATTCTTATTTATTTTTATCTGTTTGTTTTACTATTTCTGTATGTTCTTTCTCCTGTGTTCAACTATCTGCTCTAGACTGTAAGTTTAGTTTGCTTTTTGAAACCTAGTAGTCCTGGGTGCAAAATTGGTATTAGATGAACTGAAATTGATTGAAAAGATGGAGGTAGTGTCAATAAAAGCATATCTTTATTTCTATTTGTTTTCTCAAAACAATTCTAAGAACAATTCTTGGATGAACACCTCGTTATACTAGCGGTAACCAAGTATCGGCACCGTTCTCTTGAACTGTTCAAAGAATTATCTTCAAATGATTATTGTTATTCTTGTCTATTTTTATCTGTGTGTTTTACTATTTCTGTATGTTCTTCCACCTGTGTTCAACTATCTACTCTAGACTGTAAGTTTAGTTTGCTTTTTGAACCCTAGTAGTCCTGGGTGCAAAATTGGTATCCGATGAACTGAAATTGATTGGAAAGATGGAGGTAGTGTCAATAAAAGCATATCTTTATTTCTATTTGTTTTCTCAAAACAATTCTAAGAACAATTATTGGATGAACACCTCGTTATACTAGCGGTATCTTAGTATCGGCACCGTTCTCTTGAACTGTTCAAAGAATTATCTTCAAACGATTATTGTTATTCTTGTCTATTTTTATCTGTGTGTTTTACTATTTCTGTATGTTCTTTCTCCTGTGTTCAACTATTTGTTCTAGACAGTAAGTTTACTTTGCTTTCTGAAACGTAGTAGTCCTGGGGGCAAAATTGGTAACAGATGAACTGAAACTGATTGGAAAGAAGGAGGTAGTGTCAACAAAAGCATATCTTTATTTCTATTTGTTTTGTCAAAACTATTCTTTGATGAACACCTCGTTATACTAGCGGTAACCTAGTATCGGCACCGTTCTCTTGAATTTATCAAAGAATTATCTTCAAATGATTATTGTTAATCTTGTCTATTTTTATCTGTGTGTTTTACTATTTCTATATGTTATTTTTCTTGTGTTTAACTATCTGTTCTAGAATGTAAGTTTAGTATGCTTTCTGAAACCCAGTAGTGCTGGGTGCAAAATTGGTATCAGATGAACTGAAACTGAATGGAAAGAAGGAGGTAGGGTCAATAAAAACATATCTTTATTTCTATTTGTTTTCTCAAAACAATTCTAAGAACAATTCTTGGATGAACACCTCGTTATACTAACGGTAACCTAATATCGGCACCGTTCTCTTGAACTGTTCAAAGAATTATCTTCAAATAATGACTATTGTTATTCTTATTTATTTTTATCTGTGTGTTTTACTATTTCTGTATGTTCTTTCTCCTGTGTTCAACTATCTGCTCTAGACTGTAAGTTTAGTTTGCTTTTTGAAACCTAGTAGTCCTGGGTGCAAAATTGGTATCAAATGTACTGAAATTGATTGGAAAGATGGAGGTAGTGTCAATAAAAGCATATCTTTATTTCTATTTGTTTTCTCAAAACAATTCTAAGAACAATTCTTGGTTGAACACCTCGTTATACTAGCGGTAACCTAGTATCAGCACCGTTCTCTTGAACTGTTCAAAGAATTATCTTCAAATGATTATTGTTATTCTTGTCTATTTTTATCTGTGTGTTTTACTATTTCTGTATGTTCTTCCTCCTGTGTTCTACTATCTGCTCTAGAATGTAAGTTTAGTTTGCTTTCTGAAACCTAGTAGTGCTGGGTGCAAAATTGTTATCAGATGAACTGAAACTGATTGGAAAGAAGGAGGTAGTGTCAATAAAAACATATCTTTATTTCTATTTGTTTTCTCAAAACAATTCTAAGAACAATTCTTGGATGGACACCTCGTTATACTAGCGGTATCTTAGTATCGGCACCGCTCTCTTGAACTGTTCAAAGAATTATCTTCAAATGACTATTGTTATTCTTAAATATTTTTATCTGTGTGTTTTACTATTTCTGTATGTTCTTTCTCCTGTGTTCAACTATCTGCTCTAGACTATAAGTTTAGTTTGCTTTTTGAAACCTAGTAGTCCTGGGTGCAAAATTTGTATCAGATGAACTGAAATTGATTGGAAAGATGGAGGTAGTGTCAATAAAAGCATATCTTTATTTCTATTTATTTTCTCAAAACAATCATAAGAACAATTCTTGGATGAACACCTCGTTATACTAGCGGTAACCTAGTATCGGCACCGTTCTCTTCGACTGTTCAAAGAATTATCTTCAAATGATTATTGTTATTCTCGTCTATTTTTATCTGTGTGTTTTACTATTTGTGTATGTTCTTTCTCCTGTGTTCAACTATCTGTTCTAGACTGTAAGTTTAGTTTGCTTTCTGAAACGTAGTAGTCCTGGGGGCAAAATTGGTATCAGATGAACTGAAACTGATTCGAAAGAAGGAGGTAGTGTCAACAAAAGCATATCTTTATTTCTATTTGTTTTGTCAAAACAATTCTAAGAACAATTCTTGGATGAACACCTCGTTATACTAGCGGTAACCTAGTATCGGCACCGTTCTCTTGAATTTATCAAAGAATTATCTTCAAATGATTATTGTTATTCTTGTCTATTTTTATCTGTGTGTTTTACTATTTCTATATGTTATTTTTCTTGTGTTCAACTATCTGTTCTAGAATGTAAGTTTAGTTTGCTTTCTGAAACCCAGTAGTGCTGGGTGCAAAATTGGTATCAGATGAACTGAAACTGAATGGAAAGAAGGAGGTAGGGTCAATAAAAACATATCTTTATTTCTATTTGTTTTCTCAAAACAATTCTAAGAACAATTCTTGGATGAACACCTCGTTATACTAACGGTAACCTAATATCGGCACCGTTCTCTTGAACTGTTCAAAGAATTATCTTCAAATAATGACTATTGTTATTCTTATTTATTTTTATCTGTGTGTTTTACTATTTCTGTATGTTCTTTCTCCTGTGTTCAACTATCTGCTCTAGACTGTAAGTTTAGTTTGCTTTTTGAAACCTAGTAGTCCTGGGTGCAAAATTGGTATCAGATGAACTGAAACTGATTGGAAAGAAGGAGGTAGTGTCAATAAAAGCATATCTTTATTTCTATTTGTTTTTTCAAAACAATTCTAAGAACAATTCTTGGATGAACACATCGTTATACTAGCGGTAACCTAGTATCGGCACTGTTCTTTTGAACTGTTCAAAGAATTATCTTCAAATGATTATTGTTATTCTTGTCTATTTTTATCTGTGTTTTACTATTTCTGTATGTTATTTCTCTTGTGTTCAACTATCTGTTCTAGACTGTATGTTTAGTTTTCTTTCTGAAACCTATTAGTCCTTGGTGCAAAATTGGTTTCAGATGTACTGAAACTGAATGGAAAGAAGGAGGTAGGGTCAATAAAAGCATATCTTTATTTCTATTTGTTTTCTCAAAACAATTCTTTGATGAACACCTCGTTATACTAATGGTAACCTAATATCGGCACCGTTCTCTTGAACTGTTCAAAGAATTATCTTCAAATAATTACTATTGTTATTCTTATTTATTTTTATCTGTTTGTTTTACTATTTCTGTATGTTCTTTCTCCTGTGTTCAACTATCTGCTCTAGACTGTAAGTTTAGTTTGCTTTTTGAAACCTAGTAGTCCTGGGTGCAAAATTGGTATTAGATGAACTGAAATTGATTGAAAAGATGGAGGTAGTGTCAATAAAAGCATATCTTTATTTCTATTTGTTTTCTCAAAACAATTCTAAGAACAATTCTTGGATGAACACCTCGTTATACTAGCGGTAACCAAGTATCGGCACCGTTCTCTTGAACTGTTCAAAGAATTATCTTCAAATGATTATTGTTATTCTTGTCTATTTTTATCTGTGTGTTTTACTATTTCTGTATGTTCTTCCACCTGTGTTCAACTATCTACTCTAGACTGTAAGTTTAGTTTGCTTTTTGAACCCTAGTAGTCCTGGGTGCAAAATTGGTATCCGATGAACTGAAATTGATTGGAAAGATGGAGGTAGTGTCAATAAAAGCATATCTTTATTTCTATTTGTTTTCTCAAAACAATCATAAGAACAATTCTTGGATGAACACCTCGTTATACTAGCGGTAACCTAGTATCGGCACCGTTCTCTTCGACTGTTCAAAGAATTATCTTCAAATGATTATTGTTATTCTCGTCTATTTTTATCTGTGTGTTTTACTATTTGTGTATGTTCTTTCTCCTGTGTTCAACTATCTGTTCTAGACTGTAAGTTTAGTTTGCTTTCTGAAACGTAGTAGTCCTGGGGGCAAAATTGGTATCAGATGAACTGAAACTGATTCGAAAGAAGGAGGTAGTGTCAACAAAAGCATATCTTTATTTCTATTTGTTTTGTCAAAACAATTCTAAGAACAATTCTTGGATGAACACCTCGTTATACTAGCGGTAACCTAGTATCGGCACCGTTCTCTTGAATTTATCAAAGAATTATCTTCAAATGATTATTGTTATTCTTGTCTATTTTTATCTGTGTGTTTTACTATTTCTATATGTTATTTTTCTTGTGTTCAACTATCTGTTCTAGAATGTAAGTTTAGTTTGCTTTCTGAAACCCAGTAGTGCTGGGTGCAAAATTGGTATCAGATGAACTGAAACTGATTGGAAAGAAGGAGGTAGTGTCAATAAAAACATATCTTTATTTCTATTTGTTTTCTCAAAACAATTCTAAGAACAATTCTTGGATGAACACCTCGTTATACTAGCGGTAACCTAGTATCGGCACCGTTCTCTTGAACTATTCAAAGAATTATCTTCAAATGATTATTGTTATTCTTGTCTATTTTTATCAGTGTGTTTTACTATTTCTGTATGTTCTTTCTCCTGTGTTCAGTTATCTGTTCTAGACTGTAAGTTTAGTTTGCTTTCTGAAACCTAGTAGTCCTGGGTGCAAAATTGGTATCAGATGAACTGAAACTGATTGGAAAGAAGGAGGTAGTGTCAATAAAAGCATATCTTTATTTCTATTTGTTTTCTCAAAACAATTCTAAGAACAATTCTTGGATGAACACCTCGTTATACTAGCGGTAACCTAGTATCGGCACTGTTCTTTTGAACTGTTCAAAGAATTATTTTCAAATGATTATTGTTATTCTTGTCTATTTTTATCTGTGTGTTTTACTATTTCTTTATGTTATTTCTCTTGTGTTCAACTATCTGTTCTAAACTGTATGTTTAGTTTTCTTTCTGAAACCTATTAGTCCTGGGTGCAAAATTGGTATCAGATGAACTGAAATTGAATGGAAAGAAGGAGGTAGGGTCAATAAAAGCATATCTTTATTTTTATTTGTTTTCTCAAGACAATTCTAAGAACAATTCTTGGATGAACACCTCGTTATACTAACGGTAACCTAATATCGGCAGCGTTCTCTTGAACTGTTCAAAGAATTATCTTCAAATAATGACTATTGTTATTCTTATTTATTTTTATCTGTGTGTTTTACCATTTCTGTATGTTCTTTCTCCTGTGTTCAACTATCTGCTCTAGACTGTAAGTTTAGTTTGCTTTTTGAAACCTAGTAGTCCTGAGTGCAAAATTAGTATCAGATGAACTGAAATTGATTGGAAAGATGGAGGTAGTGTCAATAAAAGCATATCTTTATTTCTACATGTTTTCTCAAAACAATTCTAAGAACAATTCTTGGATGAACACCTCGTTATACTAGCGGAAACCTAGTATCGGCACCGTTCTCTTGAACTATTCAAAGAATAATCTTCAAATGATTATTTTTATTCTTGTCTATTTTTATCAGTGTGTTTTACTATTTCTGTATGTTCTTTCTCCTGTGTTCAACTATCTGTTCTAGACTGTAAGTTTAGTTTGCTTTCTGAAACCTAGTAGTCCTGGGTGCAAAATTGGTATCAGATGAACTGAAACTGATTGGAAAGAAGGAGGTAGTGTCAATAAAAGCATATCTTTATTTCAATTTTTTTTCTAAACAATTCTAAGAACAATTCTTGGATGAACACCTCGTTATACTAGCGGTAACCTAGTATCGGCACTGTTCTCTTGAACTGTTCAAAGAATTATCTTCAAATGATTATTGTTATTCTTGTCTATTTTTATCTGTGTGTTTTACTATTTTTGTATGTTATTTCTCTTGTGTTCAACTATCTGTTCTAGACTGTATGTTTAGTTTTCTTTCTGAAACCTATTAGTCCTGGGTGCAAAATTGGTATCAGATGAACTGAAACTGAATGGAAAGAAGGAGGTAGGGTCAATAAAAACATATCTTTATTTCTATTTGTTTTCTCAAAACAATTCTAAGAACAATTCTTGGATGAACACCTCGTTATACTAACGGTAACCTAATATCGGCACCGTTCTCTTGAACTGTTCAAAGAATTATCTTCAAATAATGACTATTGTTATTCTTATTTATTTTTATCTGTGTGTTTTACTATTTCTGTATGTTCTTTCTCCTGTGTTCAACTATCTGCTCTAGACTGTAAGTTTAGTTTGCTTTTTGAAACCTAGTAGTCCTGGGTGCAAAATTGGTATCAAATGAACTGAAATTGATTGGAAAGATGGAGGTAGTGTCAATAAAAGCATATCTTTATTTCTATTTGTTTTCTCAAAACAATTCTAAGAACAATTCTTGGATGAACACCTCGTTATACTAGCGGTAACCTAGTATCAGCACCGTTCTCTTGAACTGTTCAAAGAATTATCTTCAAATGATTATTGTTATTCTTGTCTATTTTTATCTGTGTGTTTTACTATTTCTGTATGTTCTTCCTCCTGTGTTCTACTATCTGCTCTAGACTGTAAGTTTAGTTTGCTTTTTGAAACCTAGTAGTCCTGGGTGCAAAATTGGTATCCGATGAACTGAAATTGGTTGGAAAGATGGAGGTAGTGTCAATAAAAACATATCTTTATTTCTATTTGTTTTCTCAAAACAATTCTAAGAACAATTCTTGGATGGACACCTCGTTATACTAGCGGTATCTTAGTATCGGCACCGTTCTCTTGAACTGTTCAAAGAATTATCTTCAAACGATTATTATTATTATTGTCTATTTTTATCTGTGTGTTTTACTATTTCTGTATGTTCTTTCTCCTGTGTTCAACTATCTGTTCTAGACTGTAAGTTTAGTTTGCTTTCTGAAACCTAGTAGTCCTGGGGGCCAAATTTGTAATAGATGAACTGAAACTGATTGGAAAGAAGGAGGTAGTGTCAACAAATGCATATCTTTATTTCTATTTGTTTTGTCAAAACAATTCTAAGAACAATTCTTGGATGAACACCTCGTTATACTAGCGGTAACCTAGTATCGGCACCGTTCTCTTGAATTTATCAAAGAATTATCTTCAAATGATTATTGTTATTCTTGTCTATTTTTATCTGTGTGTTTTACTATTTCTATATGTTATTTTTCTTGTGTTCAACTATCTGTTCTAGAATGTAAGTTTAGTTTACTTTCTGAAACCCAGTAGTGCTGGGTGCAAAATTGGTATCAGATGAACTGAAACTGATTGGAAAGAAGGAGGTAGTGTCAATAAAAATATATCTTTATTTCTATTTGTTTTCTCAAAACAGTTCTAAGAACAATTCTTGGATGAACACCTCGTTATACTAACGGTAACCTAGTATCGGCACCGTTCTCTTGAACTATTCAAAGAATTATATTCAAATGATTATTGTTATTCTTGTCTATTTTTATCAGTGTGTTTTACTATTTCTGTATGTTCTTTCTCCTGTGTTCAACTATCTGTTCTAGACTGTAAGTTCAGTTTGCTTTTTGAAACCTAGTAGTCCTGGGTGCAAAATTGGTATCAGATGAACTGAAACTGATTGGAAAGAAGGAGGTAGTGTCAATAAAAGCATATCTTTATTTCTATTTGTTTTTTCAAAACAATTCTAAGAACAATTCTTGGATGAACACATCGTTATACTAGCGGTAACCTAGTATCGGCACTGTTCTTTTGAACTGTTCAAAGAATTATCTTCAAATGATTATTGTTATTCTTGTCTATTTTTATCTGTGTTTTACTATTTCTGTATGTTATTTCTCTTGTGTTCAACTATCTGTTCTAGACTGTATGTTTAGTTTTCTTTCTGAAACCTATTAGTCCTTGGTGCAAAATTGGTTTCAGATGTACTGAAACTGAATGGAAAGAAGGAGGTAGGGTCAATAAAAGCATATCTTTATTTCTATTTGTTTTCTCAAAACAATTCTTTGATGAACACCTCGTTATACTAATGGTAACCTAATATCGGCACCGTTCTCTTGAACTGTTCAAAGAATTATCTTCAAATAATTACTATTGTTATTCTTATTTATTTTTATCTGTTTGTTTTACTATTTCTGTATGTTCTTTCTCCTGTGTTCAACTATCTGCTCTAGACTGTAAGTTTAGTTTGCTTTTTGAAACCTAGTAGTCCTGGGTGCAAAATTGGTATCAGATGAACTGAAATTGATGGAAAAGATGGAGGTAGTGTCAATAAAAGCATATCTTTATTTCTATTTGTTTTCTCAAAACAATTCTAAGAACAATTCTTGGATGAACACCTCGTTATACTAGCGGTAACCAAGTATCGGCACCGTTCTCTTGAACTGTTCAAAGAATTATCTTCAAATGATTATTGTTATTCTTGTCTATTTTTATCTGTGTGTTTTACTATTTCTGTATGTTCTTCCACCTGTGTTCAACTATCTACTCTAGACTGTAAGTTTAGTTTGCTTTTTGAACCCTAGTAGTCCTGGGTGCAAAATTGGTATCCGATGAACTGAAATTGATTGGAAAGATGGAGGTAGTGTCAATAAAAGCATATCTTTATTTCTATTTGTTTTCTCAAAACAATTCTAAAAACAATTATTGGATGAACACCTCGTTATACTAGCGGTATCTTAGTATCGGCACCGTTCTCTTGAACTGTTCAAAGAATTATCTTCAAACGATTATTGTTATTCTTGTCTATTTTTATCTGTGTGTTTTACTATTTCTGTATGTTCTTTCTCCTGTGTTCAACTATTTGTTCTAGACAGTAAGTTTACTTTGCTTTCTGAAACCTAGTAGTCCTGGGGGCAAAATTGGTAACAGATGAACTGAAACTGATTGGAAAGAAGGAGGTAGTGTCAACAAAAGCATATCTTTATTTCTATTTGTTTTGTCAAAACTATTCTTTGATGAACACCTCGTTATACTAGCGGTAACCTAGTATCGGCACCGTTCTCTTGAATTTATCAAAGAATTATCTTCAAATGATTATTGTTAATCTTGTCTATTTTTATCTGTGTGTTTTACTATTTCTATATGTTATTTTTCTTGTGTTTAACTATCTGTTCTAGAATGTAAGTTTAGTATGCTTTCTGAAACCCAGTAGTGCTGGGTGCAAAATTGGTATCAGATGAACTGAAACTGAATGGAAAGAAGGAGGTAGGGTCAATAAAAACATATCTTTATTTCTATTTGTTTTCTCAAAACAATTCTAAGAACAATTCTTGGATGAACACCTCGTTATACTAACGGTAACCTAATATCGGCACCGTTCTCTTGAACTGTTCAAAGAATTATCTTCAAATAATGACTATTGTTATTCTTATTTATTTTTATCTGTGTGTTTTACTATTTCTGTATGTTCTTTCTCCTGTGTTCAACTATCTGCTCTAGACTGTAAGTTTAGTTTGCTTTTTGAAACCTAGTAGTCCTGGGTGCAAAATTGGTATCAAATGTACTGAAATTGATTGGAAAGATGGAGGTAGTGTCAATAAAAGCATATCTTTATTTCTATTTGTTTTCTCAAAACAATTCTAAGAACAATTCTTGGTTGAACACCTCGTTATACTAGCGGTAACCTAGTATCAGCACCGTTCTCTTGAACTGTTCAAAGAATTATCTTCAAATGATTATTGTTATTCTTGTCTATTTTTATCTGTGTGTTTTACTATTTCTGTATGTTCTTCCTCCTGTGTTCTACTATCTGCTCTAGACTGTAAGTTTAGTTTGCTTTTTGAAACCTAGTAGTCCTGGGTGCAAAATTGGTATCCGATGAACTGAAATTGGTTGGAAAGATGGAGGTAGTGTCAATAAAAACATATCTTTATTTCTATTTGTTTTCTCAAAACAATTCTAAGAACAATTCTTGGATGGACACCTCGTTATACTAGCGGTATCTTAGTATCGGCACCGTTCTCTTGAACTATTCAAAGAATTATATTCAAATGATTATTGTTATTCTTGTCTATTTTTATCTGTGTGTTTTACTATTTCTATATGTTATTTTTCTTGTGTTCAACTATCTGTTCTAGAATGTAAGTTTGGTTTGCTTTCTGAAACCCAGTAGTGCTGAGTGCAAAATTGGTATCAGATGAACTGAAACTGATTGGAAAGAAGGAGGTAGTGTCAATAAAAACATATCTTTATTTCTATTTATTTTCTCAAAACAGTTCTAAGAACAATTCTTGGATGAACACCTCGTTATACTAACGGTAACCTAGTATCGGCACCGTTCTCTTGAACTATTCAAAGAATTATATTCAAATGATTATTGTTATTCTTGTCTATTTTTATCAGTGTGTTTTACTATTTCTGTATGTTCTTTCTCCTGTGTTCAACTATCTGTTCTAGACTGTATGTTCAGTTTGCTTTTTGAAACCTAGTAGTCCTGGGTGCAAAATTGGTATCAGATGAACTGAAACTGATTGGAAAGAAGGAGGTAGTGTCAATAAAAGCATATCTTTATTTCTATTTGTTTTTTCAAAACAATTCTAAGAACAATTCTTGGATGAACACCTCGTTATACTAGCGGTAACCTAGTATCGGCACTGTTCTTTTGAACTGTTCAAAGAATTATCTTCAAATGATTATTGTTATTCTTGTCTATTTTTATCTGTGTTTTACTATTTCTGTATGTTATTTCTCTTGTGTTCAACTATCTGTTCTAGACTGTATGTTTAGTTTTCTTTCTGAAACCTATTAGTCCTGGGTGCAAAATTGGTTTCAGATGTACTGAAACTGAATGGAAAGACGGAGGTAGGGTCAATAAAAGCATATCTTTATTTCTATTTGTTTTCTCAAAACAATTCTTGGATGAACACCTCGTTATACTAATGGTAACCTAATATCGGCACCGTTCTCTTGAACTGTTTAAAGAATTATCTTCAAATAATTACTATTGTTATTCTTATTTATTTTTATCTGTGTGTTTTACTATTTCTTTATGTTCTTTCTCCTGTGTTCAACTATCTGCTCTAGACTGTAAGTTTAGTTTGCTTTTTGAAACCTAGTACTGGGTGCAAAATTGGTATCAGATGAACTGAAATTGATTGGAAAGATGGAGGTAGTGTCAATAAAAGCATATCTTTATTTCTATTTGTTTTCTCAAAACAATTCTAAGAACAATTCTTGGATGAACACCTCGTTATACTAGCGGTAACCTAGTATCGGCACCGTTCTCTTGAACTGTTCAAAGAATTATCTTCAAATGATTATTGTTATTCTTGTCTATTTTTATCTGTGTGTTTTACTATTTCTGTATGTTCTTCCTCCTGTGTTCAACTATCTACTCTAGACTGTAAGTTTAGGTTGCTTTCTGAAACCTAGTAGTCCTGGGGGCAAAATTGGTATCAGATGAACTGAAACTGATTGGAAAGAAGGAGGTAGTGTCAACAAAAGCATATCTTTATTTCTATTTGTTTTGTCAAAACAATTCTTGGATGAACACCTCGTTATACTAGCGGTAACCTAGTATCGGCACCGTTCTCTTGAATTTATCAAAGAATTATCTTCAAATGATTATTGTTATTCTTGTCTATTTTTATCTGTGTGTTTTACTATTTCTATATGTTATTTTTCTTGTGTTCTACTATCTGTTCTAGAATGTAAGTTTAGTTTGCTTTCTGAAACCCAGTAGTGCTGGTGCAAAATTGTTATCAGATGAACTGAAACTGATTGGAAAGAAGGAGGTAGTGTCAATAAAAACATATCTTTGTTTCTATTTGTTTTCTCAAAACAATTCTAAGAACCATTCTTGGATGAACACCTCGTTATACTAGCGATAACCTAGTATCGGCACCGCTCTCTTGAACTGTTCAAAGAATTATCTTCAAATGACTATTGTTATTCTTATTTATTTTTACCTGTGTGTTTTACTATTTCTGTATGTTCTTTCTCCTGTGTTCAACTATCTGCTCTAGACTATAAGTTTAGTTTGCTTTTTGA
This sequence comes from Berberis vulgaris, assembly GCA_963556465.1. Taxonomy (NCBI): domain Eukaryota; kingdom Viridiplantae; phylum Streptophyta; class Magnoliopsida; order Ranunculales; family Berberidaceae; genus Berberis; species Berberis vulgaris. The sequence goes on along the minus strand of OY747136.1, from coordinate 28,416,029 downwards.
AACCTAGTTGTCCTGGGTGCAAAGTTTGTATCAGATGAACTGAAATTGATTGGAAAGATGGAGGTAGTGTCAATAAAAGCATATCTTTATTTCTATTTATTTTCTCAAAACAATCATAAGAACAATTCTTGGATGAACACCTCGTTATACTAGCGGTAACCTAGTATCGGCACCGTTCTCTTCGACTGTTCAGAGAATTATCTTCAAATGATTATTGTTATTCTCGTCTATTTTTATCTGTGTGTTTTACAATTTCTGTATGTTCTTTCTCCTGTGTTCAACTATCTGTTCTAGACTGTAAGTTTAGTTTGCTTTCTGAAACGTAGAAGTCCTGGGGGAAAAATTGGTATCAGATGAACTGAAACTGATTGGAAAGAAGGAGTTAGTGTCAACAAAAGCATATCTTTATTTCTATTTGTATTGTCAAAACAATTCTAAGAACAATTCTTGGATGAACACCTCGTTATACTAGCGGTAACCTAGTATCGGCACCGTTCTCTTGAAGTTATCAAAGAATTATCTTCAAATGATTATTGTTATTCTTGTCTATTTTTATCTGTGTGTTTTACTATTTCTATATGTTATTTTTCTTGTGTTCAACTATCTATTCTAGAATGTAAGTTTAGTTTGCTTTCTGAAACCCAGTAGTGCTGGGTGCAAAATTGGTATCAGATGAACTGAAACTGATTGGAAAGAAGGAGGTAGTGTCAATAAAAACATATCTTTATTTCTATTTGTTTTCTCAAAACAATTCTAAGAACAATTCTTGGATGAACACCTCGTTATACTAGCGGTAACCTAGTATCGGCACCGTTCTCTTGAACTATTCAAAGAATTATCTTCAAATGATTATTGTTATTCTTGTCTATTTTTATCAGTGTGTTTTACTATTTCTGTATGTTCTTTCTCCTGTGTTCAGTTATCTGTTCTAGACTGTAAGTTTAGTTTGCTTTCTGAAACCTAGTAGTCCTGGGTGCAAAATTGGTATCAGATGAACTTAAACTGATTGGAATGATGGAGGTAGGGTCAATAAAAGCATATCTTTATTTCTATTTGTTTTCTCAAAACAATTCTTGGATGAACACCTCGTTATACAAATGGTAACCTAATATCGGCACCGTTCTCTTGAACTGTTCAAAGAATTATCTTCAAATAATTACTATTGTTATTCTTATTTATTTTTATCTGTGTGTTTTACTATTTCTGTATGTTCTTTCTCCTGTGTTCAACTATCTGCTCTAGACTGTAAGTTTAGTTTGCTTTTTGAAACCTAGTAGTCCTGGGTGCAAAATTGGTATCAGATGAACTTAAACTGATTGGAATGATGGAGGTAGTGTCAATAAAAGCATATCTTTATTTCTATTTGTTTTCTCAAAACAATTCTAAGAACAATTCTTGGATGAACACCTCGTTATACTAGCGGTAACCTAGTATCGGCACCATTCTCTTGAACTGTTCAAAGAATTATCTTCAAATGATTATTGTTATTCTGGTCTATTTTTATCTGTGTGTTCTACTATTTCTGTTTGTTTTTTCTCTTGTGTTCAACTATCTGTTCTAGACTGTAAGTTTAGGTTGATTTCTGAAACCTAGTAGTCCTGGGGGCAAAATTGGTATCAGATGAACTGAAACTGATTGGAAAGAAGGAGGTAGTGTCAACAAAAGCATATCTTTATTTCTATTTGTTTTGTCAAAACAATTCTTGGATGAACACCTCGTTATACTAGCGGTAACCTAGTATCGGCACCGTTCTCTTGAATTTATCAAAGAATTATCTTCAAATGATTATTGTTATTCTTGTCTATTTTTATCTGTGTGTTTTACTATTTCTATATGTTATTTTTCTTGTGTTCTACTATCTGTTCTAGAATGTAAGTTTAGTTTGCTTTCTGAAACCCAGTAGTGCTGGGTGCAAAATTGTTATCAGATGAACTGAAACTGATTGGAAAGAAGGAGGTAGTGTCAATAAAAGCATATCTTTATTTCTATTTGTTTTCTCAAAACAATTCTAAGAACAATTCTTGGATGAACACCTCGTTATACTAGCGGTAACCTAGTATCGGCACTGTTCTCTTGAACAGTTCAAAGAATTATCTTCAAATGATTATTGTTATTCTTGTCTATTTTTATCTGTGTGTTTTACTATTTCTGTATGTTATTTCTCTTGTGTTCAACTATCTGTTCTAAACTGTATGTTTAGTTTTCTTTCTGAAACCTATTAGTCCTGGGTGCAAAATTGGTATCAGATGAACTGAAATTGAATGGAAAGAAGGAGGTAGGGTCAATAAAAGCATATGTTTATTTTTATTTGTTTTCTAAAGACAATTCTAAGAACAATTCTTGGATGAACACCTCGTTATACTAACGGTAACCTAATATCGGCAGCGTTCTCTTGAACTGTTCAAAGAATTATCTTCAAATAATGACTATTGTTATTCTTATTTATTTTTATCTGTGTGTTTTACTATTTCTGTATGTTCTTTTTCCTGTGTTCTACTATCTGCTCTAGACTGTAAGTTTAGTTTGCTTTTTGAAACCTAGTAGTCTTGAGTGCAAAATTGGTATCAGATGAACTGAAATTGATTGGAAAGATTGAGGTAGTGTCAATAAAAGCATATCTTTATTTCTACATGTTTTCTCAAAACAATTCTAAGAACAATTCTTGGATGAACACCTCGTTATACTAGCGGTAACCTAGTATCGGCACCGTTCTCTTGAACTGTTCAAAGAATTATCTTCAAATGATTATTGTTATTCTTGTCTATTTTTATCTGTGTGTTTTACTATTTTTGTATGTTATTTCTCTTGTGTTCAACTATCTGTTCTAGACTGTATGTTTAGTTTTCTTTCTGAAACCTATTAGTCCTGGGTGCAAAATTGGTATCAGATGAACTGAAACTGAATGGAAAGAAGGAGGTAGGGTCAATAAAAACATATCTTTATTTCTATTTGTTTTCTCAAAACAATTCTAAGAACAATTCTTGGATGAACACCTCGTTATACTAACGGTAACCTAATATCGGCACCGTTCTCTTGAACTGTTCAAAGAATTATCTTCAAATAATGACTATTGTTATTCTTATTTATTTTTATCTGTGTGTTTTACTATTTCTGTATGTTCTTTCTCCTGTGTTCAACTATCTGCTCTAGACTGTAAGTTTAGTTTGCTTTTTGAAACCTAGTAGTCCTGGGTGCAAAATTGGTATCAAATGAACTGAAATTGATTGGAAAGATGGAGGTAGTGTCAATAAAAGCATATCTTTATTTCTATTTGTTTTCTCAAAACAATTCTAAGAACAATTCTTGGATGAACACCTCGTTATACTAGCGGTAACCTAGTATCAGCACCGTTCTCTTGAACTGTTCAAAGAATTATCTTCAAATGATTATTGTTATTCTTGTCTATTTTTATCTGTGTGTTTTACTATTTCTGTATGTTCTTCCTCCTGTGTTCTACTATCTGCTCTAGACTGTAAGTTTAGTTTGCTTTTTGAAACCTAGTAGTCCTGGGTGCAAAATTGGTATCCGATGAACTGAAATTGCTTGGAAAGATGGAGGTAGTGTCAATAAAAACATATCTTTATTTCTATTTGTTTTCTCAAAACAATTCTAAGAACAATTCTTGGATGGACACCTCGTTATACTAGCGGTATCTTAGTATCGGCACCGTTCTCTTGAACTGTTCAAAGAATTATCTTCAAACGATTATTATTATTATTGTCTATTTTTATCTGTGTGTTTTACTATTTCTGTATGTTCTTTCTCCTGTGTTCAACTATCTGTTCTAGACTGTAAGTTTAGTTTGCTTTCTGAAACCTAGTAGTCCTGGGAGCCAAATTTGTAATAGATGAACTGAAACTGATTGGAAAGAAGGAGGTAGTGTCAACAAATGCATATCTTTATTTCTATTTGTTTTGTCAAAACAATTCTAAGAACAATTCTTGGATGAACACCTCGTTATACTAGCGGTAACCTAGTATCGGCACCGTTCTCTTGAATTTATCAAAGAATTATCTTCAAATGATTATTGTTATTCTTGTCTATTTTTATCTGTGTGTTTTACTATTTCTATATGTTATTTTTCTTGTGTTCAACTATCTGTTCTAGAATGTAAGTTTAGTTTACTTTCTGAAACCCAGTAGTGCTGGGTGCAAAATTGGTATCAGATGAACTGAAACTGATTGGAAAGAAGGAGGTAGTGTCAATAAAAATATATCTTTATTTCTATTTGTTTTCTCAAAACAGTTCTAAGAACAATTATTGGATGAACACCTCGTTATACTAACGGTAACCTAGTATCGGCACCGTTCTCTTGAACTATTCAAAGAATTATATTCAAATGATTATTGTTATTCTTGTCTATTTTTATCAGTGTGTTTTACTATTTCTGTATGTTCTTTCTCCTGTGTTCAACTATCTGTTCTAGACTGTAAGTTCAGTTTGCTTTTTGAAACCTAGTAGTCCTGGGTGCAAAATTGGTATCAGATGAACTGAAACTGATTGGAAAGAAGGAGGTAGTGTCAATAAAAGCATATCTTTATTTCTATTTGTTTTTTCAAAACAATTCTAAGAACAATTCTTGGATGAACACATCGTTATACTAGCGGTAACCTAGTATCGGCACTGTTCTTTTGAACTGTTCAAAGAATTATCTTCAAATGATTATTGTTATTCTTGTCTATTTTTATCTGTGTTTTACTATTTTTGTATGTTATTTCTCTTGTGTTCAACTATCTGCTCTAGACTGTATGTTTAGTTTTCTTTCTGAAACCTATTAGTCCTTGGTGCAAAATTGGTTTCAGATGTACTGAAACTGAATGGAAAGAAGGAGGTAGGGTCAATAAAAGCATATCTTTATTTCTATTTGTTTTCTCAAAACAATTCTTGGATGAACACCTCGTTATACTAATGGTAACCTAACATCGGCACCGTTCTCTTGAACTGTTCAAAGAATTATCTTCAAATAATTACTATTGTTATTCCTATTTATTTTTATCTGTTTGTTTTACTATTTCTGTATGTTCTTTCTCCTGTGTTCAACTATCTGCTCTAGACTGTAAGTTTAGTTTGCTTTTTGAAACCTAGTAGTCCTGGGTGCAAAATTGGTATCAGATGAACTGAAATTGATTGAAAAGATGGAGGTAGTGTCAATAAAAGCATATCTTTATTTCTATTTGTTTTCTCAAAACAATTCTAAGAACAATTCTTGGATGAACACCTCGTTATACTAGCGGTAACCTAGTATCGGCACCGTTCTCTTGAACTGTTCAAAGAATTATCTTCAAATGATTATTGTTATTCTTGTCTATTTTTATCTGTGTGTTTTACTATTTCTGTATGTTCTTCCTCCTGTGTTCAACTATCTACTCTAGACTGTAAGTTTAGTTTGCTTTTTGAAACCTAGTAGTCCTGGGTGCAAAATTGGTAACAGATGAACTGAAACTGATTGGAAAGAAGGAGGTAGTGTCAACAAAAGCATATCTTTATTTCTATTTGTTTTGTCAAAACAATTCTTTGATGAACACCTCGTTATACTAGCGGTAACCTAGTATCGGCACCGTTCTCTTGAATTTATCAAAGAATTATCTTCAAATGATTATTGTTAATCTTGTCTATTTTTATCTGTGTGTTTTACTATTTCTATATGTTATTTTTCTTGTGTTTAACTATCTGTTCTAGAATGTAAGTTTAGTATGCTTTCTGAAACCCAGTAGTGCTGGGTGCAAAATTGGTATCAGATGAACTGAAACTGAATGGAAAGAAGGAGGTAGGGTCAATAAAAACATATCTTTATTTCTATTTGTTTTCTCAAAACAATTCTAAGAACAATTCTTGGATGAACACCTCGTTATACTAACGGTAACCTAATATCGGCACCGTTCTCTTGAACTGTTCAAAGAATTATCTTCAAATAATGACTATTGTTATTCTTATTTATTTTTATCTGTGTGTTTTACTATTTCTGTATGTTCTTTCTCCTGTGTTCAACTATCTGCTCTAGACTGTAAGTTTAGTTTGCTTTTTGAAACCTAGTAGTCCTGGGTGCAAAATTGGTATCAAATGAACTGAAATTGATTGGAAAGATGGAGGTAGTGTCAATAAAAGCATATCTTTATTTCTATTTGTTTTCTCAAAACAATTCTAAGAACAATTCTTGGATGAACACCTCGTTATACTAGCGGTAACCTAGTATCAGCACCGTTCTCTTGAACTATTCAAAGAATTATATTCAAATGATTATTGTTATTCTTGTCTATTTTTATCAGTGTGTTTTACTATTTCTGTATGTTCTTTCTCCTGTGTTCAACTATCTGTTCTAGACTGTAAGTTCAGTTTGCTTTTTGAAACCTAGTAGTCCTGGGTGCAAAATTGGTATCAGATGAACTGAAACTGATTGGAAAGAAGGAGGTAGTGTCAATAAAAGCATATCTTTATTTCTATTTGTTTTTTCAAAACAATTCTAAGAACAATTCTTGGATGAACACATCGTTATACTAGCGGTAACCTAGTATCGGCACTGTTCTTTTGAACTGTTCAAAGAATTATCTTCAAATGATTATTGTTATTCTTGTCTATTTTTATCTGTGTTTTACTATTTCTGTATGTTATTTCTCTTGTGTTCAACTATCTGTTCTAGACTGTATGTTTAGTTTTCTTTCTGAAACCTATTAGTCCTTGGGGCAAAATTGGTTTCAGATGTACTGAAACTGAATGGAAAGAAGGAGGTAGGGTCAATAAAAGCATATCTTTATTTCTATTTGTTTTCTCAAAACAATTCTTGGATGAACACCTCGTTATACTAATGGTAACCTAACATCGGCACCGTTCTCTTGAACTGTTCAAAGAATTATCTTCAAATAATTACTATTGTTATTCTTATTTATTTTTATCTGTTTGTTTTACTATTTCTGTATGTTCTTTCTCCTGTGTTCAACTATCTGCTCTAGACTGTAAGTTTAGTTTGCTTTTTGAAACCTAGTAGTCCTGGGTGCAAAATTGGTATCAGATGAACTGAAAGTGATTGAAAAGATGGAGGTAGTGTCAATAAAAGCATATCTTTATTTCTATTTGTTTTCTCAAAACAATTCTAAGAACAATTCTTGGATGAACACCTCGTTATACTAGCGGTAACGTAGTATCGGCACCGTTCTCTTGAACTGTTCAAAGAATTATCTTCAAATGATTATTGTTATTCTTGTCTATTTTTATCTGTGTGTTTTACTATTTCTGTATGTTCTTCCTCCTGTGTTCAACTATCTACTCTAGACTGTAAGTTTAGTTTGCTTTTTGAAACCTAGTAGTCCTGGGTGCAAAATTGGTATCCGATGAACTGAAATTGATTGGAAAGATGGAGGTAGTGTCAATAAAAGCATATCTTTATTTCTATTTGTTTTCTCAAAACAATTCTAAGAACAATTATTGGATGAACACCTCGTTATACTAGCAGTATCTTAGTATCGGCACCGTTCTCTTGAACTGTTCAAAGAATTATCTTCAAACGATTATTGTTATTCTTGTCTATTTTTATCTGTGTGTTTTACTATTTCTGTATGTTCTTTCTCCTGTGTTCAACTATCTGTTCTAGACAGTAAGTTTACTTTGCTTTCTGAAACCTAGTAGTCCTGGGGGCAAAATTGGTAACAAATGAACTGAAACTGATTGGAAAGAAGGAGGTAGTGTCAACAAAAGCATATCTTTATTTCTATTTGTTTTGTCAAAACAATTCTTTGATGAACACCTCGTTATACTAGCGGTAACCTAGTATCGGCACCGTTCTCTTGAATTTATCAAAGAATTATCTTCAAATGATTATTGTTAATCTTGTCTATTTTTATCTGTGTGTTTTACTATTTCTATATGTTATTTTTCTTGTGTTTAACTATCTGTTCTAGAATGTAAGTTTAGTATGCTTTCTGAAACCCAGTAGTGCTGGGTGCAAAATTGGTATCAGATGAACTGAAACTGAATGGAAAGAAGGAGGTAGGGTCAATAAAAACATATCTTTATTTCTATTTGTTTTCTCAAAACAATTCTAAGAACAATTCTTGGATGAACACCTCGTTATACTAACGGTAACCTAATATCGACACCGTTCTCTTGAACTGTTCAAAGAATTATCTTCAAATAATGACTATTGTTATTCTAATTTATTTTTATCTGTGTGTTTTACTATTTCTGTATGTTCTTTCTCCTGTGTTCAACTATCTGCTCTAGACTGTAAGTTTAGTTTGCTTTTTGAAACCTAGTAGTCCTGGGTGCAAAATTGGTATCAAATGAACTGAAATTGATTGGAAAGATGGAGGTAGTGTCAATAAAAGCATATCTTTATTTCTATTTGTTTTCTCAAAACAATTCTAAGAACAATTCTTGGATGAACACCTCGTTATACTAGCAGTAACCTAGTATCAGCACCGTTCTCTTGAACTGTTCAAAGAATTATCTTCAAATGATTATTGTTATTCTTGTCTATTTTTATCTGTGTGTTTTACTATTTCTGTATGTTCTTCCTCCTGTGTTCTACTATCTGCTCTAGACTATAAGTTTAGTTTGCTTTTTGAAACCTAGTAGTCCTGGGTGCAAAATTGGTATCCGATGAACTGAAATTGGTTGGAAAGATGGAGGTAGTGTCAATAAAAACATATCTTTATTTCTATTTGTTTTCTCAAAACAATTCTAAGAACAATTCTTGGATGGACACCTCGTTATACTAGCTGTATCTTAGTATCGGCACCATTCTCTTGAACTGTTCAAAGAATTATCTTCAAACGATTATTATTATTCTTGTCTATTTTTATCTGTGTGTTTTACTATTTCTGTATGTTCTTTCTCCTGTGTTCAACTATCTGTTCTAGACTGTAATTTTAGTTTGCTTTCTGAAACCTAGTAGTCCTGGGGGCAAAATTGGTAATAAATGAACTGAAACTGATTGGAAAGAAGGAGGTAGTGTCAACAAATGCATATCTTTATTTCTATTTGTTTTGTCAAAACAATTCTAAGAACAATTCTTGGATGAACACTTCGTTATACTAGCGGTAACCTAGTATCGGCACCGTTCTCTTGAATTTATCAAAGAATTATCTTCAAATGATTATTGTTATTCTTGTCTATTTTTATCTGTGTGTTTTACTATTTCTATATGTTATTTTTCTTGTGTTCAACTATCTGTTCTAGAATGTAAGTTTAGTTTGCTTTCTGAAACCCAGTAGTGCTGAGTGCAAAATTGGTATCAGATGAACTGAAACTGATTGGAAAGAAGGAGGTAGTGTCAATAAAAACATATCTTTATTTCTATTTATTTTCTCAAAACAGTTCTAAGAACAATTCTTGGATGAACACCTCGTTATACTAACGGTAACCTAGTATCGGCACCGTTCTCTTGAACTATTCAAAGAATTATATTCAAATGATTATTGTTATTCTTGTCTATTTTTATCAGTGTGTTTTACTATTTCTGTATGTTCTTTCTCCTGTGTTCAACTATCTGTTCTAGACTGTAAGTTTAGTTTGCTTTTTGAAACCTAGTAGTCCTGGGTGCAAAATTGGTATCCGATGAACTGAAATTGATTGGAAAGATGGAGGTAGTGTCAATAAAAGCATATCTTTATTTCTATTTGTTTTCTCAAAACAATTCTAAGAACAATTCTTGGATGAACACCTCGTTATACTAGCGGTATCTTAGTATCGGCACCGTTCTCTTGAACTGTTCAAAGAATTATCTTCAAACGATTATTGTTATTCTTGTCTATTTTTATCTGTGTGTTTTACTATTTCTGTATGTTCTTTCTCCTGTGTTCAACTATCTGTTCTAGACAGTAAGTTTAGTTTGCTTTCTGAAACCTAGTAGTCCTGGGGGAAAAATTGTTAACCGATGAACTGAAACTGATTGGAAAGAAGGAGGTAGTGTCAACAAAAGCATATCTTTATTTCTATTTGTTTTGTCAAAGCAATTCTTTGATGAACACCTCGTTATACTAGCGGTAACCTAGTATCGGCACCGTTCTCTTGAATTTATCAAAGAATTATCTTCAAATGATTATTGTTAATCTTGTCTATTTTTATCTGTGTGTTTTACTATTTCTATATGTTATTTTTCTTGTGTTTAACTATCTGTTCTAGAATGTAAGTTTAGTATGCTTTCTGAAACCCAGTAGTGCTGGGTGCAAAATTGGTATCAGATGAACTGAAACTGAATGGAAAGAAGGAGGTAGGGTCAATAAAAACATATCTTTATTTCTATTTGTTTTCTCAAAACAATTCTAAGAACAATTCTTGGATGAACACCTCGTTATACTAACGGTAACCTAATATCGGCACCGTTCTCTTGAACTGTTCAAAGAATTATCTTCAAATAATGACTATTGTTATTCTTATTTATTTTTATCTGTTTGTTTTACTATTTCTGTATGTTCTTTCTCCTGTGTTCAACTATCTGCTCTAGACTGTAAGTTTAGTTTGCTTTTTGAAACCTAGTAGTCCTGGGTGCAAAATTGGTATCAAATGAACTGAAATTGATTGGAAAGATGGAGGTAGTGTCAATAAAAGCATATCTTTATTTCTATTTGTTTTCTCAAAACAATTCTAAGAACAATTCTTGGATGGACACCTCGTTATACTAGCGGTATCTTAGTATCGGCACCGTTTTCTTGAACTGTTCAAAGAATTATCTTCAAACGATTATTATTATTCTTGTCTATTTTTATCTGTGTGTTTTACTATTTCTGTATGTTCTTTCTCCTGTGTTCAACTATCTGTTCTAGACTGTAAGTTTAGTTTGCTTTCTGAAACCTAGTAGTCCTGGGGGCAAAATTGGTAATAGATGAACTGAAACTGATTGGAAAGAAGGAGGTAGTGTCAACAAATGCATATCTTTATTTCTATTTGTTTTGTCAAAACAATTCTAAGAACAATTCTTGGATGAACACCTCGTTATACTAGCGGTAACCTAGTATCGGCACCGTTCTCTTGAATTTATCAAAGAATTATCTTCAAATGATTATTGTTATTCTTGTCTATTTTTATCTGTGTGTTTTACTATTTCTATATGTTATTTTTCTTGTGTTCAACTATCTGTTCTAGAATGTAAGTTTAGTTTGCTTTCTGAAACCCAGTAGTGCTGAGTGCAAAATTGGTATCAGATGAACTGAAACTGATTGGAAAGAAGGAGGTAGTGTCAATAAAAACATATCTTTATTTCTATTTATTTTCTCAAAACAGTTCTAAGAACAATTCTTGGATGAACACCTCGTTATACTAACGGTAACCTAGTATCGGCACCGTTCTCTTGAACTATTCAAAGAATTATATTCAAATGATTATTGTTATTCTTGTCTATTTTTATCAGTGTGTTTTACTATTTCTGTATGTTCTTTCTCCTGTGTTCAACTATCTGTTCTAGACTGTAAGTTCAGTTTGCTTTTTGAAACCTAGTAGTCCTGGGTGCAAAATTGGTATCAGATGAACTGAAACTGATTGGAAAGAAGGAGGTAGTGTCAATAAAAGCATATCTTTATTTCTATTTGTTTTTTCAAAACAATTCTAAGAACAATTCTTGGATGAACACCTCGTTATACTAGCGGTAACCTAGTATCGGCACTGTTCTTTTGAACTGTTCAAAGAATTATCTTCAAATGATTATTGGTATTCTTGTCTATTTTTATCTGTGTTTTACTATTTCTATATGTTATTTCTCTTGTGTTCAACTATCTGTTCTAGACTGTATGTTTAGTTTTCTTTCTGAAACCTATTAGTCCTGGGTGCAAAATTGGTTTCAGATGTACTGAAACTGAATGGAAAGAAGGAGGTAGGGTCAATAAAAGCATATCTTTATTTCTATTTGTTTTCTCAAAACAATTCTTGGAAGAACACCTCGTTATACTAATGGTAACCTAATATCGGCACCGTTCTCTTGAACTGTTCAAAGAATTATCTTCCAATAATTACTATTGTTATTCTTATTTATTTTTATCTGTGTCTTTTACTATTTCTGTATGTTCTTTCTCCTGTGTTCAACTATCTGCTCTAGACTGTAAGTTTAGTTTGCTTTTTGAAACCTAGTAGTCCTGGGTGCAAAATTGGTATCAGATGAACTGAAATTGATTGGAAAGATGGAGGTAGTGTCAATAAAAGCATATCTTTATTTCTATTTGTTTTCTCAAAACAATTCTAAGAACAATTATTGGATGAACACCTCGTTATACTAGCGGTATCTTAGTATCGGCACCGTTCTCTTGAACTGTTCAAAGAATTATCTTCAAACGATTATTGTTATTCTTGTCTATTTTTATCTGTGTGTTTTACTATTTCTGTATGTTCTTTCTCCTGTGTTCAACTATCTGTTCTAGACAGTAAGTTTACTTTGCTTTCTGAAACCTAGTAGTCCTGGGGGCAAAATTGGTAACAGATGAACTGAAACTGATTGGAAAGAAGGAGGTAGTGTCAACAAAAGCATATCTTTATTTCTATTTGTTTTGTCAAAACAATTCTTTGATGAACACCTCGTTATACTAGCGGTAACCTAGTATCGGCACCGTTCTCTTGAATTTATCAAAGAATTATCTTCAAATGATTATTGTTAATCTTGTCTATTTTTATCTGTGTGTTTTACTATTTCTATATGTTATTTTTCTTGTGTTTAACTATCTGTTCTAGAATGTAAGTTTAGTATGCTTTCTGAAACCCAGTAGTGCTGGGTGCAAAATTGGTATCAGATGAACTGAAACTGAATGGAAAGAAAGAGGTAGGGTCAATAAAAACATATCTTTATTTCTATTTGTTTTCTCAAAACAATTCTAAGAACAATTCTTGGATGAACACCTCGTTATACTAACGGTAACCTAATATCGGCACCGTTCTCTTGAACTGTTCAAAGAATTATCTTCAAATAATGACTATTGTTATTCTTATTTATTTTTATCTGTGTGTTTTACTATTTCTGTATGTTCTTTCTCCTGTGTTCAACTATCTGCTCTAGACTGTAAGTTTAGTTTGCTTTTTGAAACCTAGTAGTCCTGGGTGCAAAATTGGTATCAAATGAACTGAAATTGATTGGAAAGATGGAGGTAGTGTCAATAAAAGCATATCTTTATTTCTATTTGTTTTTTCAAAACAATTCTAAGAACAATTCTTGGATGAACACCTCGTTATACTAGCGGTAACCTAGTATCAGCACCGTTCTCTTGAACTGTTCAAAGAATTATCTTCAAATGATTATTGTTATTCTTGTCTATTTTTATCTGTGTGTTTTACTATTTCTGTATGTTCTTCCTCCTGTGTTCTACTATCTGCTCTAGACTGTAAGTTTAGTTTGCTTTTTGAAACCTAGTAGTCCTGGGTGCAAAATTGGTATCCGATGAACTGAAATTGGTTGGAAAGATGGAGGTAGTGTCAATAAAAACATATCTTTATTTCTATTTGTTTTCTCAAAACAATTCTAAGAACAATTCTTGGATGGACACCTCGTTATACTAGCGGTATCTTAGTATCGGCACCGTTCTCTTGAACTGTTCAAAGAATTATCTTCAAACGATTATTATTATTCTTGTCTATTTTTATCTGTGTGTTTTACTATTTCTGTATGTTCTTTCTCCTGTGTTCAACTATCTGTTCTAGACTGTAATTTTAGTTTGCTTTCTGAAACCTAGTAGTCCTGTGGGCAAAATTGGTAATAGATGAACTGAAACTGATTGGAAAGAAGGAGGTAGTGTCAACAAATGCATATCTTTATTTCTATTTGTTTTGTCAAAACAATTCTAAGAACAATTCTTGGATGAACACTTCGTTATACTAGCGGTAACCTAGTATCGGCACCGTTCTCTTGAATTTATCAAAGAATTATCTTCAAATGATTATTGTTATTCTTGTCTATTTTTATCTGTGTGTTTTACTATTTCTATATGTTATTTTTCTTGTGTTCAACTATCTGTTCTAGAATGTAAGTTTAGTTTGCTTTCTGAAACCCAGTAGTGCTGAGTGCAAAATTGGTATCAGATGAACTGAAACTGATTGGAAAGAAGGAGGTAGTGTCAATAAAAACATATCTTTATTTCTATTTATTTTCTCAAAACAGTTCTAAGAACAATTCTTGGATGAACACCTCGTTATACTAACGGTAACCTAGTATCGGCACCGTTCTCTTGAACTATTCAAAGAATTATATTCAAATGATTATTGTTATTCTTGTCTATTTTTATCAGTGTGTTTTACTATTTCTGTATGTTCTTTCTCCTGTGTTCAACTATCTGTTCTAGACTGTAAGTTCAGTTTGCTTTTTGAAACCTAGTAGTCCTGGGTGCAAAATTGGTATCAGATGAACTGAAACTGATTGGAAAGAAGGAGGTAGTGTCAATAAAAGCATATCTTTATTTCTATTTGTTTTTTCAAAACAATTCTAAGAACAATTCTTGGATGAACACCTCGTTATACTAGCGGTAACCTAGTATCGGCACTGTTCTTTTGAACTGTTCAAAGAATTATCTTCAAATGATTATTGGTATTCTTGTCTATTTTTATCTGTGTTTTACTATTTCTATATGTTATTTCTCTTGTGTTCAACTATCTGTTCTAGACTGTATGTTTAGTTTTCTTTCTGAAACCTATTAGTCCTGGGTGCAAAATTGGTTTCAGATGTACTGAAACTGAATGGAAAGAAGGAGGTAGGGTCAATAAAAGCATATCTTTATTTCTATTTGTTTTCTCAAAACAATTCTTGGAAGAACACCTCGTTATACTAATGGTAACCTAATATCGGCACCGTTCTCTTGAACTGTTCAAAGAATTATCTTCAAATAATTACTATTGTTATTCTTATTTATTTTTATCTGTGTGTTTTACTATTTCTGTATGTTCTTTCTCCTGTGTTCAACTATCTGCTCTAGACTGTAAGTTTAGTTTGCTTTTTGAAACCTAGTAGTCCTGGGTGCAAAATTGGTATCAGATGAACTGAAATTGATTGGAAAGATGGAGGTAGTGTCAATAAAAGCATATCTTTATTTCTATTTGTTTTCTCAAAACAATTCTAAGAACAATTATTGGATGAACACCTCGTTATACTAGCGGTATCTTAGTATCGGCACCGTTCTCTTGAACTGTTCAAAGAATTATCTTCAAACGATTATTGTTATTCTTGTCTATTTTTATCTGTGTGTTTTACTATTTCTGTATGTTCTTTCTCCTGTGTTCAACTATCTGTTCTAGACAGTAAGTTTACTTTGCTTTCTGAAACCTAGTAGTCCTGGGGGCAAAATTGGTAACAGATGAACTGAAACTGATTGGAAAGAAGGAGGTAGTGTCAACAAAAGCATATCTTTATTTCTATTTGTTTTGTCAAAACAATTCTTTGATGAACACCTCGTTATACTAGCGGTAACCTAGTATCGGCACCGTTCTCTTGAATTTATCAAAGAATTATCTTCAAATGATTATTGTTAATCTTGTCTATTTTTATCTGTGTGTTTTACTATTTCTATATGTTATTTTTCTTGTGTTTAACTATCTGTTCTAGAATGTAAGTTTAGTATGCTTTCTGAAACCCAGTAGTGCTGGGTGCAAAATTGGTATCAGATGAACTGAAACTGAATGGAAAGAAAGAGGTAGGGTCAATAAAAACATATCTTTATTTCTATTTGTTTTCTCAAAACAATTCTAAGAACAATTCTTGGATGAACACCTCGTTATACTAACGGTAACCTAATATCGGCACCGTTCTCTTTAACTGTTCAAAGAATTATCTTCAAATAATGACTATTGTTATTCTTATTTATTTTTATCTGTGTGTTTTACTATTTCTGTATGTTCTTTCTCCTGTGTTCAACTATCTGCTCTAGACTGTAAGTTTAGTTTGCTTTTTGAAACCTAGTAGTCCTGGGTGCAAAATTGGTATCAAATGAACTGAAATTGATTGTAAAGATGGAGGTAGTGTCAATAAAAGCATATCTTTATTTCTATTTGTTTTTTCAAAACAATTCTAAGAACAATTCTTGGATGAACACCTCGTTATACTAGCGGTAACCTAGTATCAGCACCGTTCTCTTGAACTGTTCAAAGAATTATCTTCAAATGATTATTGTTATTCTTGTCTATTTTTATCTGTGTGTTTTACTATTTCTGTATGTTCTTCCTCCTGTGTTCTACTATCTGCTCTAGACTGTAAGTTTAGTTTGCTTTTTGAAACCTAGTAGTCCTGGGTGCAAAATTGGTATCCGATGAACTGAAATTGGTTGGAAAGATGGAGGTAGTGTCAATAAAAACATATCTTTATTTCTATTTGTTTTCTCAAAACAATTCTAAGAACAATTCTTGGATGGACACCTCGTTATACTAGCGGTATCTTAGTATCGGCACCGTTCTCTTGAACTGTTCAAAGAATTATCTTCAAACGATTATTATTATTCTTGTCTATTTTTATCTGTGTGTTTTACTATTTCTGTATGTTCTTTCTCCTGTGTTCAACTATCTGTTCTAGACTGTAATTTTAGTTTGCTTTCTGAAACCTAGTAGTCCTGGGGGCAAAATTGGTAATAGATGAACTGAAACTGATTGGAAAGAAGGAGGTAGTGTCAACAAATGCATATCTTTATTTCTATTTGTTTTGTCAAAACAATTCTAAGAACAATTCTTGGATGAACACTTCGTTATACTAGCAGTAACCTAGTATCGGCACCGTTCTCTTGAATTTATCAAAGAATTATCTTCAAATGATTATTGTTATTCTTGTCTATTTTTATCTGTGTGTTTTACTATTTCTATATGTTATTTTTCTTGTGTTCAACTATCTGTTCTAGAATGTAAGTTTAGTTTGCTTTCTGAAACCCAGTAGTGCTGAGTGCAAAATTGGTATCAGATGAACTGAAACTGATTGGAAAGAAGGAGGTAGTGTCAATAAAAACATATCTTTATTTCTATTTATTTTCTCAAAACAGTTCTAAGAACAATTCTTGGATGAACACCTCGTTATACTAACGGTAACCTAGTATCGGCACCGTTCTCTTGAACTATTCAAAGAATTATATTCAAATGATTATTGTTATTCTTGTCTATTTTTATCAGTGTGTTTTACTATTTCTGTATGTTCTTTCTCCTGTGTTCAACTATCTGTTCTAGACTGTAAGTTCAGTTTGCTTTTTGAAACCTAGTAGTCCTGGGTGCAAAATTGGTATCAGATGAACTGAAACTGATTGGAAAGAAGGAGGTAGTGTCAATAAAAGCATATCTTTATTTCTATTTGTTTTTTCAAAACAATTCTAAGAACAATTCTTGGATGAACACCTCGTTATACTAGCGGTAACCTAGTATCGGCACTGTTCTTTTGAACTGTTCAAAGAATTATCTTCAAATGATTATTGTTATTCTTGTCTATTTTTATCTGTGTTTTACTATTTCTGTATGTTATTTCTCTTGTGTTCAACTATCTGTTCTAGACTGTATGTTTAGTTTGCTTTCTGAAACCTAGTAGTCCTGGGGGCAAAATTGTTAACAGATGAACTGAAACTGATTGGAAAGAAGGAGGTAGTGTCAACAAAAGCATATCTTTATTTCTATTTGTTTTGTCAAAACAATTCTTTAATGAACACCTCGTTATACTAGCGGTAACCTAGTATCGGCACCGTTCTCTTGAATTTATCAAAGAATTATCTTCAAATGATTATTGTTAATCTTGTCTATTTTTATCTGTGTGTTTTACTATTTCTATATGTTATTTTTCTTGTGTTTAACTATCTGTTATAGAATGTAAGTTTAGTATGCTTTCTGAAACCCAGTAGTGCTGGGTGCAAAATTGGTATCAGATGAACTGAAACTGAATGGAAAGAAGGAGGTAGGGTCAATAAAAACATATCTTTATTTCTATTTGTTTTCTCAAAACAATTCTAAGAACAATTCTTGGATGAACACCTCGTTATACTAACGGTAACCTAATATCGGCACCGTTCTCTTGAACTGTTCAAAGAATTATCTTCAAATAATGACTATTGTTATTCTTATTTATTTTTATCTGTGTGTTTTACTATTTCTGTATGTTCTTTCTCCTGTGTTCAACTATCTGCTCTAGACTGTAAGTTTAGTTTGCTTTTTGAAACCTAGTAGTCCTGGGTGCAAAATTGGTATCAAATGAACTGAAATTGATTGGAAAGATGGAGGTAGTGTCAATAAAAGCATATCTTTATTTCTATTTGTTTTCTCAAAACAATTCTAAGAACAATTCTTGGATGGACACCTCGTTATACTAGCGGTATCTTAGTATCGGCACCGTTCTCTTGAACTGTTCAAAGAATTATCTTCAAACGATTATTATTATTCTTGTCTATTTTTATCTGTGTGTTTTACTATTTCTGTATGTTCTTTCTCCTGTGTTCAACTATCTGTTCTAGACTGTAAGTTTAGTTTGCTTTCTGAAACCTAGTAGTCCTGGGGGCAAAATTGGTAATAGATGAACTGAAACTGATTGGAAAGAAGGAGGTAGTGTCAACAAATGCATATCTTTATTTCTATTTGTTTTGTCAAAACAATTCTAAGAACAATTCTTGGATGAACACCTCGTTATACTAGCGGTAACCTAGTATCGGCACCGTTCTCTTGAATTTATCAAAGAATTATCTTCAAATGATTATTGTTATTCTTGTCTATTTTTATCTGTGTGTTTTACTATTTCTATATGTTATTTTTCTTGTGTTCAACTATCTGTTCTAGAATGTAAGTTTAGTTTGCTTTCTGAAACCCAGTAGTGCTGAGTGCAAAATTGGTATCAGATGAACTGAAACTGATTGGAAAGAACGAGGTAGTGTCAATAAAAACATATCTTTATTTCTATTTATTTTCTCAAAACAGTTCTAAGAACAATTCTTGGATGAACACCTCGTTATACTAACGGTAACCTAGTATCGGCACCGTTCTCTTGAACTATTCAAAGAATTATATTCAAATGATTATTGTTATTCTTGTCTATTTTTATCAGTGTGTTTTACTATTTCTGTATGTTCTTTCTCCTGTGTTCAACTATCTGTTCTAGACTGTAAGTTCAGTTTGCTTTTTGAAACCTAGTAGTCCTGGGTGCAAAATTGGTATCAGATGAACTGAAACTGATTGGAAAGAAGGAGGTAGTGTCAATAAAAGCATATCTTTATTTCTATTTTTTTTTTCAAAACAATTCTAAGAACAATTCTTGGATGAACACCTCGTTATACTAGCGGTAACCTAGTATCGGCACTGTTCTTTTGAACTGTTCAAAGAATTATCTTCAAATGATTATTGTTATTCTTGTCTATTTTTATCTGTGTTTTACTATTTCTATATGTTATTTCTCTTGTGTTCAACTATCTGTTCTAGACTGTATGTTTAGTTTTCTTTCTGAAACCTATTAGTCCTGGGTGCAAAATTGGTTTCAGATGTACTGAAACTGAATGGAAAGAAGGAGGTAGGGTCAATAAAAGCATATCTTTATTTCTATTTGTTTTCTCAAAACAATTCTTGGATGAACACCTCGTTATACTAATGGTAACCTAATATCGGCACCGTTCTCTTGAACTGTTCAAAGAATTATCTTCAAATAATTACTATTGTTATTCTTATTTATTTTTATCTGTGTGTTTTACTATTTCTGTATGTTCTTTCTCCTGTGTTCAACTATCTGCTCTAGACTGTAAGTTTAGTTTGTTTTTTGAAACCTAGTAGTCCTGGGTGCAAAATTGGTATCAGATGAACTGAAATTGATTGGAAAGATGGAGGTAGTGTCAATAAAAGCATATCTGTATTTCTATTTGTTTTCTCAAAACAATTCTAAGAACAATTCTTGGATGAACACCTCGTTATACTAGCGGTGACCTAGTATCGGCACCGTTCTCTTGAACTGTTCAAAGAATTATCTTCAAATGATTATTGTTATTCTTGTCTATTTTTATCTGTGTGTTTTACTATTTATGTATGTTCTTCCTCCTGTGTTCAACTATCTACTCTAGACTGTAAGTTTAGTTTGCTTTTTGAAACCTAGTAGTCCTGGGTGCAAAATTGGTATCCGATGAACTGAAATTGATTGGAAAGATGGAGGTAGTGTCAATAAAAGCATATCTTTATTTCTATTAGTTTTCTCAAAACAATTCTAAGAACAATTCTTGGATGAACACCTCGTTATACTAGCGGTATCTTAGTATCGGCACCGTTCTCTTGAACTGTTCAAAGAATTATCTTCAAACGATTATTGTTATTCTTGTCTATTTTTATCTGTGTGTTTTACTATTTCTGTATATTCTTTCTCCTGTGTTCAACTATCTGTTCTAGACAGTAAGTTTAGTTTGCTTTTTGAAACCTAGTAGTCCTGGGGGCAAAATTGATAACAGATGAACTGAAACTGATTGGAAAGAAGGAGGTAGTGTCAACAAAAGCATATCTTTATTTCTATTTGTTTTGTCAAAACAATTCTTTGATGAACACCTCGTTATACTAGCGGTAACCTAGTATCGGCACCGTTCTCTTGAATTTATCAAAGAATTATCTTCAAATGATTATTGTTAATCTTGTCTATTTTTATCTGTGTGTTTTACTATTTCTAAATGTTATTTTTCTTGTGTTTAACTATCTGTTCTAGAATGTAAGTTTAGTATGCTTTCTGAAACCCAGTAGTGCTGGGTGCAAAATTGGTATCAGATAAACTGAAACTGAATGGAAAGATGGAGGTAGGGTCAATAAAAATATATCTTTATTTCTATTTGTTTTCTCAAAACAATTCTTGGATGAACACCTCGTTATACTAATGGTAACCTAATATCGGCACCGTTCTCTTGAACTGTTCAAAGAATTATCTTCAAATAATTACTATTGTTATTCTTATTTATTTTTATCTGTGTGTTTTACTATTTCTGTATGTTCTTTCTCCTGTGTTCAACTATCTGTTCTAGACTGTAAGTTTAGTTTGCTTTCTGAAACCTAGTAGTCCTGGGGGCAAAATTGGTAATAGATGAACTGAAACTGATTGGAAAGAAGGAGGTAATGTCAACAAATGCATATCTTTACTTCTATTTGTTTTGTCAAAACAATTCTAAGAACAATTCTTGGATGAACACCTCGTTATACTAGCGGTAACCTAGTATCGGCACCGTTCTCTTGAATTTATCAAAGAATTATCTTCAAATGATTATTGTTATTCTTGTCTATTTTTATCTGTGTGTTTTACTATTTCTATATGTTATTTTTCTTGTGTTCAACTATCTGTTCTAGAATGTAAGTTTAGTTTACTTTCTGAAACCCAGTAGTGCTGGGTGCAAAATTGGTATCAGATGAACTGAAACTGATTGGAAAGAAGGAGGTAGTGTCAATAAAAGCATATCTTTATTTCTATTTGTTTTTTCAAAACAATTCTAAGAACAATTCTTGGATGAACACCTCGTTATACTAGCGGTAACCTAGTATCGGCACTGTTCTTTTGAACTGTTCAAAGAATTATCTTCAAATGATTATTGTTATTCTTGTCTATTTTTATCTGTGTTTTACTATTTCTGTATGTTATTTCTCTTGTGTTCAACTATCTGTTCTAGACTGTATGTTTAGTTTTCTTTCTGAAACCTATTAGTCCTGGGTGCAAAATTGGTTTCAGATGTACTGAAACTGAATGGAAAGACGGAGGTAGGGTCAATAAAAATATATCTTTATTTCTATTTGTTTTCTCAAAACAATTCTTGGATGAACACCTCGTTATACTAATGGTAACCTAATATCGGCACCGTTCTCTTGAACTGTTCAAAGAATTATCTTCAAATAATTACTATTGTTATTCTTATTTATTTTTATCTGTGTGTTTTACTATTTCTGTATGTTCTTTCTCCTGTGTTCAACTATCTGCTCTAGACTGTAAGTTTAGTTTGCTTTTTGAAACCTAGTAGTCCTGGGTGCAAAATTGGTATCAGATGAACTGAAATTGATTGGAAAGATGGAGGTAGTGTCAATAAAAGCATATCTTTATTTCTATTTGTTTTCTCAAAACAATTCTAAGAACAATTCTTGGATGAACACCTCGTTATACTAGCGGTAACCTAGTATCGGCACCGTTCTCTTGAACTGTTCAAAGAATTATCTTCAAATGATTATTGTTATTCTTGTCTATTTTTATCTGTGTGTTTTACTATTTCTGTATGTTCTTCCTCCTGTGTTCAACTATCTACTCTAGACTGTAAGTTTAGTTTGCTTTTTGAAACCTAGTAGTCCTGGGTGCAAAATTGGTATCCGATGAACTGAAATTGATTGGAAAGATGGAGGTAGTGTCAATAAAAGCATATCTTTATTTCTATTTGTTTTCTCAAAACAATTCTAAGAACAATTCTTGGATGAACACCTCGTTATACTAGCGGTATCTTAGTATCGGCACCGTTCTCTTGAACTGTTCAAAGAATTATCTTCAAACAATTATTGTTATTCTTGTCTATTTTTATCTGTGTGTTTTACTATTTCTGTATGTTCTTTCTCCTGTGTTCAACTATCTGTTCTAGACAGTAAGTTTAGTTTGCTTTCTGAAACCTAGTAGTCCTGGGGGCAAAATTGTTAACAGATGAACTGAAACTGATTGGAAAGAAGGAGGTAGTGTCAACAAAAGCATATCTTTATTTCTATTTGTTTTGTCAAAACAATTCTTTAATGAACACCTCGTTATACTAGCGGTAACCTAGTATCGGCACCGTTCTCTTGAATTTATCAAAGAATTATCTTCAAATGATTATTGTTAATCTTGTCTATTTTTATCTGTGTGTTTTACTATTTCTATATGTTATTTTTCTTGTGTTTAACTATCTGTTCTAGAATGTAAGTTTAGTATGCTTTCTGAAACCCAGTAGTGCTGGGTGCAAAATTGGTATCAGATGAACTGAAACTGAATGGAAAGAAGGAGGTAGGGTCAATAAAAACATATCTTTATTTCTATTTGTTTTCTCAAAACAATTCTAAGAACAATTCTTGGATGAACACCTCGTTATACTAACGGTAACCTAATATCGGCACCGTTCTCTTGAACTGTTCAAAGAATTATCTTCAAATAATGACTATTGTTATTCTTATTTATTTTTATCTGTGTGTTTTACTATTTCTGTATGTTCTTTCTCCTGTGTTCAACTATCTGCTCTAGACTGTAAGTTTAGTTTGCTTTTTGAAACCTAGTAGTCCTGGGTGCAAAATTGGTATCAAATGAACTGAAATTGATTGGAAAGATGGAGGTAGTGTCAATAAAGGCATATCTTTATTTCTATTTGTTTTCTCAAAACAATTCTAAGAACAATTCTTGGATGGACACCTCGTTATACTAGCGGTATCTTAGTATCGGCACCGTTCTCTTGAACTGTTCAAAGAATTATCTTCAAACGATTATTATTATTCTTGTCTATTTTTATCTGTGTGTTTTACTATTTCTGTATGTTCTTTCTCCTGTGTTCAACTATCTGTTCTAGACTGTAAGTTTAGTTTGCTTTCTGAAACCTAGTAGTCCTGGGGGCAAAATTGGTAATAGATGAACTGAAACTGATTGGAAAGAAGGAGGTAGTGTCAACAAATGCATATCTTTATTTCTATTTGTTTTGTCAAAACAATTCTAAGAACAATTCTTGGATGAACACCTCGTTATACTAGTGGTAACCTAGTATCGGCACCGTTCTCTTGAATTTATCAAAGAATTATCTTCAAATGATTATTGTTATTCTTGTCTATTTTTATCTGTGTGTTTTACTATTTCTATATGTTATTTTTCTTGTGTTCAACTATCTGTTCTAGAATGTAAGTTTAGTTTGCTTTCTGAAACCCAGTAGTGCTGAGTGCAAAATTGGTATCAGATGAACTGAAACTGATTGGAAAGAACGAGGTAGTGTCAATAAAAACTTATCTTTATTTCTATTTATTTTCTCAAAACAGTTCTAAGAACAATTCTTGGATGAACACCTCGTTATACTAACGGTAACCTAGTATCGGCACCGTTCTCTTGAACTATTCAAAGAATTATATTCAAATGATTATTGTTATTCTTGTCTATTTTTATCAGTGTGTTTTACTATTTCTGTATGTTCTTTCCCCTGTGTTCAACTATCTGTTCTAGACTGTAAGTTCAGTTTGCTTTTTGAAACCTAGTAGTCCTGGGTGCAAAATTGGTATCAGATGAACTGAAACTGATTGGAAAGAAGGAGGTAGTGTCAATAAAAGCATATCTTTATTTCTATTTTTTTTTTCAAAACAATTCTAAGAACAATTCTTGGATGAACACCTCGTTATACTAGCGGTAACCTAGTATCGGCACTGTTCTTTTGAACTGTTCAAAGAATTATCTTCAAATGATTATTGTTATTCTTGTCTATTTTTATCTGTGTTTTACTATTTCTATATGTTATTTCTCTTGTGTTCAACTATCTGTTCTAGACTGTATGTTTAGTTTTCTTTCTGAAACCTATTAGTCCTGGGTGCAAAATTGGTTTCAGATGTACTGAAACTGAATGGAAAGAAGGAGGTAGGGTCAATAAAAGCATATCTTTATTTCTATTTGTTTTCTCAAAACAATTCTTGGATGAACACCTCGTTATACTAATGGTAACCTAATATCGGCACCGTTCTCTTGAACTGTTCAAAGAATTATCTTCAAATAATTACTATTGTTATTCTTATTTATTTTTATCTGTGTGTTTTACTATTTCTGTATGTTCTTTCTCCTGTGTTCAACTATCTGCTCTAGACTGTAAGTTTAGTTTGCTTTTTGAAACCTAGTAGTCCTGGGTGCAAAATTGGTATCAGATGAACTGAATCTGATTGGAAAGATGGAGGTAGTGTCAATAAAAGCATATCTTTATTTCTATTTGTTTTCTCAAAACAATTCTAAGAACAATTCTTGGATGAACACCTCGTTATACTAGCGGTGACCTAGTATCGGCACCGTTCTCTTGAACTGTTCAAAGAATTATCTTCAAATGATTATTGTTATTCTTGTCTATTTTTATCTGTGTGTTTTACTATTTATGTATGTTCTTCCTCCTGTGTTCAACTATCTACTCTAGACTGTAAGTTTAGTTTGCTTTTTGAAACCTAGTAGTCCTGGGTGCAAAATTGGTATCCGATGAACTGAAATTGATTGGAAAGATGGAGGTAGTGTCAATAAAAGCATATCTTTATTTCTATTTGTTTTCTCAAAACAATTCTAAGAACAATTCTTGGATGAACACCTCGTTATACTAGCGGTATCTTAGTATCGGCACCGTTCTCTTGAACTGTTCAAAGAATTATCTTCAAACGATTATTGTTATTCTTGTCTATTTTTATCTGTGTGTTTTACTATTTCTGTATGTTCTTTCTCCTGTGTTCAACTATCTGTTCTAGACAGTAAGTTTAGTTTGCTTTCTGAAACCTAGTAGTCCTGGGGGCAAAATTGATAACAGATGAACTGAAACTGATTGGAAAGAAGGAGGTAGTGTCAACAAAAGCATATCTTTATTTCTATTTGTTTTGTCAAAACAATTCTTTGATGAACACCTCGTTATACTAGCGGTAACCTAGTATCGGCACCGTTCTCTTGAATTTATCAAAGAATTATCTTCAAATGATTATTGTTAATCTTGTCTATTTTTATCTGTGTGTTTTACTATTTCTAAATGTTATTTTTCTTGTGTTTAACTATCTGTTCTAGAATGTAAGTTTAGTATGCTTTCTGAAACCCAGTAGTGCTGGGTGCAAAATTGTTATCAGATGAACTGAAACTGAATGGAAAGAAGGAGGTAGGGTCAATAAAAACATATCTTTATTTCTATTTGTTTTCTCAAAACAATTCTAAGAACAATTCTTGGATGAACACCTCGTTATACTAACGGTAACCTAATATCGGCACCGTTCTCTTGAACTGTTCAAAGAATTATCTTCAAATAATGACTATTGTTATTCTTATTTATTTTTATCTGTGTGTTTTACTATTTCTGTATGTTCTTTCTCCTGTGTTCAACTATCTGCTCTAGACTGTAAGTTTAGTTTGCTTTTTGAAACCTAGTAGTCCTGGGTGCAAAATTGGTATCAAATGAACTGAAATTGATTGGAAAGATGGAGGTAGTGTCAATAAAAGCATATCTTTATTTCTATTTGTTTTCTCAAAACAATTCTAAGAACAATTCTTGGATGAACACCTCGTTATACTAGCGGTAACCTAGTATCAGCACCGTTCTCTTGAACTGTTCAAAGAATTATCTTCAAATGATAATTGTTATTCTTGTCTATTTTTATCTGTGTGTTTTACTATTTCTGTATGTTCTTCCTCCTGTGTTCTACTATCTGCTCTAGACTGTAAGTTTAGTTTGCTTTTTGAAACCTAGTAGTCCTGGGTGCAAAATTGGTATCCGATGAACTGAAATTGGTTGGAAAGATGGAGGTAGTGTCAATAAAAACATATCTTTATTTCTATTTGTTTTCTCAAAACAATTCTAAGAACAATTCTTGGATGGACACCTCGTTATACTAGCGGTATCTTAGTATCGGCACCGTTCTCTTGAACTGTTCAAAGAATTATCTTCAAACGATTATAATTATTCTTGTCTATTTTTATCTGTGTGTTTTACTATTTCTGTATGTTCTTTCTCCTGTGTTCAACTATCTGTTCTAGACTGTAAGTTTAGTTTGCTTTCTGAAACCTAGTAGTCCTGGGGGCAAAATTGGTAATAGATGAACTGAAACTGATTGGAAAGAAGGAGGTAGTGTCAACAAATGCATATCTTTATTTCTATTTGTTTTGTCAAAACAATTCTAAGAACAATTCTTGGATGAACACCTCGTTATACTAGCGGTAACCTAGTATCGGCACCGTTCTCTTGAATTTATCAAAGAATTATCTTCAAATGATTATTGTTATTCTTGTCTATTTTTATCTGTGTGTTTTACTATTTCTATATGTTATTTTTCTTGTGTTCAACTATCTGTTCTAGAATGTAAGTTTAGTTTACTTTCTGAAACCCAGTAGTGCTGGGTGCAAAATTGGTATCAGATGAACTGAAACTGATTGGAAAGAAGGAGGTAGTGTCAATAAAAATATATCTTTATTTCTATTTGTTTTCTCAAAACAGTTCTAAGAACAATTCTTGGATGAACACCTCGTTATACTAACGGTAACCTAGTATCGGCACCGTTCTCTTGAACTATTCAAAGAATTATATTCAAATGATTATTGTTATTCTTGTCTATTTTTATCAGTGTGTTTTACTATTTCTGTATGTTCTTTCTCCTGTGTTCAACTATCTGTTCTAGACTGTAAGTTCAGTTTGCTTTTTGAAACCTAGTAGTCCTGGGTTCAAAATTGGTATCAGATGAACTGAAACTGATTGGAAAGAAGGAGGTAGTGTCAATAAAAGCATATCTTTATTTCTATTTGTTTTTTCAAAACAATTCTAAGAACAATTCTTGGATGAACACCTCGTTATACTAGCGGTAACCTAGTATCGGCACTGTTCTTTTGAACTGTTCAAAGAATTATCTTCAAATGATTATTGTTATTCTTGTCTATTTTTATCTGTGTTTTACTATTTCTGTATGTTATTTCTCTTGTGTTCAACTATCTGTTCTAGACTGTATGTTTAGTTTTCTTTCTGAAACCTATTAGTCCTGGGTGCAAAATTGGTTTCAGATGTACTGAAACTGAATGGAAAGAAGGAGGTAGGGTCAATAAAAGCATATCTTTATTTCTATTTGTTTTCTCAAAACAATTCTTGGATGAACACCTCGTTATACTAATGGTAACCTAATATCGGCACCGTTCTCTTGAACTGTTCAAAGAATTATCTTCAAATAATTACTATTGTTATTCTTATTTATTTTTATCTGTGTGTTTTACTATTTCTGTATGTTCTTTCTCCTGTGTTCAACTATCTGCTCTAGACTGTAAGTTTAGTTTGCTTTTTGAAACCTAGTAGTCCTGGGTGCAAAATTGGTATCAGATGAACTGAAATTGATTGGAAAGATGGAGGTAGTGTCAATAAAAGCATATCTTTATTTCTATTTGTTTTCTCAAAACAATTCTAAGAACAATTCTTGGATGAACACCTCGTTATACTAGCGGTATCTTAGTATCGGCACCGTTCTCTTGAACTGTTCAAAGAATTATCTTCAAACGATTATTGTTATTCTTGTCTATTTTTATCTGTGTGTTTTACTATTTCTCTATGTTCTTTCTCCTGTGTTCAACTATCTGTTCTAGACAGTAAGTTTAGTTTGCTTTCTGAAACCTAGTAGTCCTGGGGGCAAAATTGATAACAGATGAACTGAAACTGATTGGAAAGAAGGAGGTAGTGTCAACAAAAGCATATCTTTATTTCTATTTGTTTTGTCAAAACAATTCTTTGATGAACACCTCGTTATACTAGCGGTAACCTAGTATCGGCACCGTTCTCTTGAATTTATCAAAGAATTATCTTCAAATGATTATTGTTAATCTTGTCTATTTTTATCTGTGTGTTTTACTATTTCTAAATGTTATTTTTCTTGTGTTTAACTATCTGTTCTAGAATGTAAGTTTAGTATGCTTTCTGAAACCCAGTAGTGCTGGGTGCAAAATTGTTATCAGATGAACTGAAACTGAATGGAAAGAAGGAGGTAGGGTCAATAAAAACATATCTTTATTTCTATTTGTTTTCTCAAAACAATTCTAAGAACAATTCTTGGATGAACACCTCGTTATACTAACGGTAACCTAATATCGGCACCGTTCTCTTGAACTGTTCAAAGAATTATCTTCAAATAATGACTATTGTTATTCTTATTTATTTTTATCTGTGTGTTTTACTATTTCTGTATGTTCTTTCTCCTGTGTTCAACTATCTGCTCTAGACTGTAAGTTTAGTTTGCTTTTTGAAACCTAGTAGTCCTGGGTGCAAAATTGGTATCAAATGAACTGAAATTGATTGGAAAGATGGAGGTAGTGTCAATAAAAGCATATCTTTATTTCTATTTGTTTTCTCAAAACAATTCTAAGAACAATTCTTGGATGAACACCTCGTTATACTAGCGGTAACCTAGTATCAGCACCGTTCTCTTGAACTGTTCAAAGAATTATCTTCAAATGATAATTGTTATTCTTGTCTATTTTTATCTGTGTGTTTTACTATTTCTGTATGTTCTTCCTCCTGTGTTCTACTATCTGCTCTAGACTGTAAGTTTAGTTTGCTTTTTGAAACCTAGTAGTCCTGGGTGCAAAATTGGTATCCGATGAACTGAAATTGGTTGGAAAGATGGAGGTAGTGTCAATAAAAACATATCTTTATTTCTATTTGTTTTCTCAAAACAATTCTAAGAACAATTCTTGGATGGACACCTCGTTATACTAGCGGTATCTTAGTATCGGCACCGTTCTCTTGAACTGTTCAAAGAATTATCTTCAAACGATTATAATTATTCTTGTCTATTTTTATCTGTGTGTTTTACTATTTCTGTATGTTCTTTCTCCTGTGTTCAACTATCTGTTCTAGACTGTAAGTTTAGTTTGCTTTCTGAAACCTAGTAGTCCTGGGGGCAAAATTGGTAATAGATGAACTGAAACTGATTGGAAAGAAGGAGGTAGTGTCAACAAATGCATATCTTTATTTCTATTTGTTTTGTCAAAACAATTCTAAGAACAATTCTTGGATGAACACCTCGTTATACTAGCGGTAACCTAGTATCGGCACCGTTCTCTTGAATTTATCAAAGAATTATCTTCAAATGATTATTGTTATTCTTGTCTATTTTTATCTGTGTGTTTTACTATTTCTATATGTTATTTTTCTTGTGTTCAACTATCTGTTCTAGAATGTAAGTTTAGTTTACTTTCTGAAACCCAGTAGTGCTGGGTGCAAAATTGGTATCAGATGAACTGAAACTGATTGGAAAGAAGGAGGTAGTGTCAATAAAAATATATCTTTATTTCTATTTGTTTTCTCAAAACAGTTCTAAGAACAATTCTTGGATGAACACCTCGTTATACTAACGGTAACCTAGTATCGGCACCGTTCTCTTGAACTATTCAAAGAATTATATTCAAATGATTATTGTTATTCTTGTCTATTTTTATCAGTGTGTTTTACTATTTCTGTATGTTCTTTCTCCTGTGTTCAACTATCTGTTCTAGACTGTAAGTTCAGTTTGCTTTTTGAAACCTAGTAGTCCTGGGTTCAAAATTGGTATCAGATGAACTGAAACTGATTGGAAAGAAGGAGGTAGTGTCAATAAAAGCATATCTTTATTTCTATTTGTTTTTTCAAAACAATTCTAAGAACAATTCTTGGATGAACACCTCGTTATACTAGCGGTAACCTAGTATCGGCACTGTTCTTTTGAACTGTTCAAAGAATTATCTTCAAATGATTATTGTTATTCTTGTCTATTTTTATCTGTGTTTTACTATTTCTGTATGTTATTTCTCTTGTGTTCAACTATCTGTTCTAGACTGTATGTTTAGTTTTCTTTCTGAAACCTATTAGTCCTGGGTGCAAAATTGGTTTCAGATGTACTGAAACTGAATGGAAAGAAGGAGGTAGGGTCAATAAAAGCATATCTTTATTTCTATTTGTTTTCTCAAAACAATTCTTGGATGAACACCTCGTTATACTAATGGTAACCTAATATCGGCACCGTTCTCTTGAACTGTTCAAAGAATTATCTTCAAATAATTACTATTGTTATTCTTATTTATTTTTATCTGTGTGTTTTACTATTTCTGTATGTTCTTTCTCCTGTGTTCAACTATCTGCTCTAGACTGTAAGTTTAGTTTGCTTTTTGAAACCTAGTAGTCCTGGGTGCAAAATTGGTATCAGATGAACTGAAATTGATTGGAAAGATGGAGGTAGTGTCAATAAAAGCATATCTTTATTTCTATTTGTTTTCTCAAAACAATTCTAAGAACAATTCTTGGATGAACACCTCGTTATACTAGCGGTAACCTAGTATCGGCACCGTTCTCTTGAACTGTTCAAAGAATTATCTTCAAATGATTATTGTTATTCTTGTCTATTTTTATCTGTGTGTTTTACTATTTCTGTATGTTCTTCCTCCTGTGTTCAACTATCTACTCTAGACTGTAAGTTTAGTTTGCTTTTTGAAATCTAGTAGTCCTGGGTGCAAAATTGGTATCCGATGAACTGAAATTGATTGGAAAGATGGAGGTAGTGTCAATAAAAGCATATCTTTATTTCTATTTGTTTTCTCAAAACAATTCTAAGAACAATTCTTGGATGAACACCTCGTTATACTAGCGGTATCTTAGTATCGACACCGTTCTCTTGAACTGTTCAAAGAATTATCTTCAAACGATTATTGTTATTCTTGTCTATTTTTATCTGTGTGTTTTACTATTTCTGTATGTTCTTTCTCCTGTGTTCAACTATCTGTTCTAGACAGTAAGTTTAGTTTGCTTTCTGAAACCTAGTAGTCCTGGGGGCAAAATTGGTAACAGATGAACTGAAACTGATTGGAAAGAAGGAGGTAGTGCCAACAAAAGCATATCTTTATTTCTATTTGTTTTGTCAAAACAATTCTTTGATGAACACCTCGTTATACTAGCGGTAACCTAGTATTGGCACCGTTCTCTTGAACTGTTCAAAGAATTATCTTCAAATGATTATTGTTATTCTTGTCTATTTTTATCTGTGTGTTTTACTATTTCTGTATGTTATTCCTCCTGTGTTCAACTATCTACTCTAGACTGTAAGTTTAGTTTGCTTTTTGAAACCTAGTAGTCCTGGGTGCAAAATTGGTATCCGATGAACTGAAATTGATTGGAAAGATGGAGGTTGTGTCAATAAAAGTATATCTTTATTTCTATTTGTTTTCTCAAAACAATTCTAAGAACAATTCTTGGATGAACACCTCGTTATACTAGCGGTATCTTAGTATCGGCACCGTTCTCTTGAACTGTTCAAAGAATTATCTTCAAACGATTATTGTTATTCTTGTCTATTTTTATCTGTGTGTTTTACTATTTCTGTATGTTCTTTCTCCTGTGTTCAACTATCTGTTCTAGACAGTAAGTTTAGTTTGCTTTCTGAAACATAGTAGTCCTGGGGGCAAAATTGGTAACAGATGAACTGAAACTGATTGGAAAGAAGGAGGTAGTGTCAACAAAAGCATATCTTTATTTCTATTTGTTTTGTCAAAACAATTCTTTGATGAACACCTCGTTATACTAGCGGTAACCTAGTATCGTCACCGTTCTCTTGAATTTATCAAAGAATTCTCTTCAAATGATTATTGTTATTCTTGTCTATTTTTATCTGTGTGTTTTACTATTTCTATATGTTATTTTTCTTGTGTTCAACTATCTGTTCTAGAATGTAAGTTTAGTTTGCTTTCTGAAACCCAGTAGTGCTGAGTGCAAAATTGGTATCAGATGAACTGAAACTGATTGGAAAGAAGGAGGTAGTGTCAATAAAAACATATCTTTATTTCTATTTATTTTCTCAAAACAGTTCTAAGAACAATTCTTGGATGAACACCTCGTTATACTAACGGTAACCTAGTATCGGCACCGTTCTCTTGAACTATTCAAAGAATTATATTCAAATGATTATTGTTATTCTTGTCTATTTTTATCAGTGTGTTTTACTATTTCTGTATGTTCTTTCTCCTGTGTTCAACTATCTGTTCTAGACTGTAAGTTTAGTTTGCTTTCTGAAACCGAGTAGTTCTGGGGGAAAATTGGTATCATATGAACTGAAACTGATTGGAAAGAAGGAGGTAGTGTCAATAAAAGCATATCATTATTTCTATTTGTTTTCTCAATACAATTCTAAGAACAATTCTTGGAAGAACACCTCGTTATACTAGCGGTAACCTAGTATCGGCACTGTTCTTTTGAACTGTTCAAAGAATTATCTTCAAATGATTATTGTTATTCTTGTCTATTTTTATCTGTGTGTTTTACTATTTCTGTATGTTATTTCTCTTGTGTTCAACTATCTGTTCTAGACTGTATGTTTAGTTTTCTTTCTGAAACCTATTAGTCCTGGGTGCAAAATTGGTATCAGATGAACTGAAACTGATTGGAAAGAAGGAGGTAGTGTCAATAAAAGCATATCTTTATTTCTATTTGTTTTGTCAAAACAATTCTTTGATGAACACCTCGTTATACTAGCGGTAACCTAGTATCGGCACCGTTCTCTTGAACTGTTCAAAGAATTATCTTCAAATGATTATTGTTATTCTTGTCTATTTTTATCTGTGTGTTTTACTATTTCTGTATGTTCTTCCTCCTGTGTTCAACTATCTACTCTAGACTGTAAGTTTAGTTTGCTTTTTGAAACCTAGTAGTCCTGGGTGCAAAATTGGTATCCGATGAACTGAAATTGATTGGAAAGATGGAGGTAGTGTCAATAAAAGCATATCTTTATTTCTATTTGTTTTCTCAAAACAATTCTAAGAACAATTCTTGGATGAACACCTCGTTATACTAGCGGTATCTTAGTATCGGCACCGTTCTCTTGAACTGTTCAAAGAATTATCTTCAAACGATTATTGTTATTCTTGTCTATTTTTATCTGTGTGTTTTACTATTTCTGTATGTTCTTTCTCCTGTGTTCAACTATCTGTTCTAGGCAGTAAGTTTAGTTTGCTTTCTGAAACATAGTAGTCCTGGGGGCAAAATTGGTAACAGATGAACTGAAACTGATTGGAAAGAAGGAGGTAGTGTCAACAAAAGCATATCTTTATTTCTATTTGTTTTGTCAAAACAATTCTTTGATGAACACCTCGTTATACTAGCGGTAACCTAGTATCGGCACCGTTCTCTTGAATTTATCAAAGAATTCTCTTCAAATGATTATTGTTAATCTTGTCTATTTTTATCTGTGTGTTTTACTATTTCTATATGTTATTTTTCTTGTGTTTAACTATCTGTTCTAGAATGTAAGTTTAGTTTGCTTTCTGAAACCCAGAAGTGCTGGGTGCAAAATTGGTATCAGATGAACTGAAACTGATTGGAAAGAAGGAGGTAGTGTCAATAAAAACATAACTTTATTTCTATTTGTTTTCTCAAAACAATTCTAAGAACAATTCTTGGATGAACACCTCGTTATACTAACGGTAACCTAGTATCGGCACCGTTCTCTTGAACTATTCAAAGAATTATATTCAAATGATTATTGTTATTCTTGTCTATTTTTATCAGTGTGTTTTACTATTTCTGTATGTTCTTTCTCCTGTGTTCAACTATCTGTTCTAGACTGTAAGTTTAGTTTGCTTTCTGAAACCGAGTAGTTCTGGGGGAAAATTGGTATCATATGAACTGAAACTGATTGGAAAGAAGGAGGTAGTGTCAATAAAAGCATATCATTATTTCTATTTGTTTTCTCAATACAATTCTAAGAACAATTCTTGGAAGAACACCTCGTTATACTAGCGGTAACCTAGTATCGGCACTGTTCTTTTGAACTGTTCAAAGAATTATCTTCAAATGATTATTGTTATTCTTGTCTATTTTTATCTGTGTGTTTTACTATTTCTGTATGTTATTTCTCTTGTGTTCAACTATCTGTTCTAGACTGTATGTTTAGTTTTCTTTCTGAAACCTATTAGTCCTGGGTGCAAAATTGGTATCAGATGAACTGAAACTGATTGGAAAGAAGGAGGTAGTGTCAATAAAAGCATATCTTTATTTCTATTTGTTTTGTCAAAACAATTCTTTGATGAACACCTCGTTATACTAGCGGTAACCTAGTATCGGCACCGTTCTCTTGAACTGTTCAAAGAATTATCTTCAAATGATTATTGTTATTCTTGTCTATTTTTATCTGTGTGTTTTACTATTTCTGTATGTTCTTCCTCCTGTGTTCAACTATCTACTCTAGACTGTAAGTTTAGTTTGCTTTTTGAAACCTAGTAGTCCTGGGTGCAAAATTGGTATCCGATGAACTGAAATTGATTGGAAAGATGGAGGTAGTGTCAATAAAAGCATATCTTTATTTCTATTTGTTTTCTCAAAACAATTCTAAGAACAATTCTTGGATGAACACCTCGTTATACTAGCGGTATCTTAGTATCGGCACCGTTCTCTTGAACTGTTCAAAGAATTATCTTCAAACGATTATTGTTATTCTTGTCTATTTTTATCTGTGTGTTTTACTATTTCTGTATGTTCTTTCTGCTGTGTTCAACTATCTGTTCTAGGCAGTAAGTTTAGTTTGCTTTCTGAAACATAGTAGTCCTGGGGGCAAAATTGGTAACAGATGAACTGAAACTGATTGGAAAGAAGGAGGTAGTGTCAACAAAAGCATATCTTTATTTCTATTTGTTTTGTCAAAACAATTCTTTGATGAACACCTCGTTATACTAGCGGTAACCTAGTATCGGCACCGTTCTCTTGAATTTATCAAAGAATTCTCTTCAAATGATTATTGTTAATCTTGTCTATTTTTATCTGTGTGTTTTACTATTTCTATATGTTATTTTTCTTGTGTTTAACTATCTGTTCTAGAATGTAAGTTTAGTTTGCTTTCTGAAACCCAGTAGTGCTGGGTGCAAAATTGGTATCAGATGAACTGAAACTGATTGGAAAGAAGGAGGTAGTGTCAATAAAAACATATCTTTATTTCTATTTGTTTTCTCAAAACAATTCTAAGAACAATTCTTGGATGAACACCTCGTTATACTAGCGGTAACCTAGTATCGGCACCGTTCTCTTGAACTATTCAAAGAATTATCTTCAAATGATTATTGTTATTCTTGTCTATTTTTATCTGTGTGTTTTACTATTTCTGTATGTTCTTTCTCCTGTGTTCAGTTATCTGTTCTTGACTGTAAGTTTAGTTTGCTTTCTGAAACCTAGTAGTCCTGGGTGCAAAATTGGTATCAGATGAACTGAAACTGAATGGAAAGAAGGAGGTAGGGTCAATAAAAACATATCTTTATTTCTATTTGTTTTCTCAAAACAATTCTAAGAACAATTCATGGATGAACACCTCGTTATACTAACGGTAACCTAATATCGGCACCGTTCTCTTGAATTGTTCAAAGAATTATCTTCAAATAATGACTATTGTTATTCTTATTTATTTTAATCTGTGTGTTTTACTATTTCTGTATGTTCTTTCTCCTGTGTTCAACTATCTGCTCCAGACTTTAAGTTTAGTTTGCTTTTTGAAATCTAGTAGTCCTGGGTGCAAAATTGGTATCAGATGAACTGAAATTGATTGGAAAGATGGATGTAGTGTCAATAAAAGCATATCTTTATTTCTATTTGTTTTCTCAAAACAATTCTAAGAACAATTCTTGGATGAACACCTCGTTATACTAGCGGTAACCTAGTATCGGCACCGTTCTCTTGAACTGTTCAAAGAATTATCTTCAAATGATTATTGTTATTCTTGTCTATTTTTATCTGTGTGTTTTACTATTTCTGTATGTTCTTCCTCCTGTGTTCAACTATCTACTCTAGACTGTAAGTTTAGTTTGCTTTTTGAAATCTAGTAGTCCTGGGTGCAAAATTGGTATCCGATGAACTGAAATTGATTGGAAAGATGGAGGTAGTGTCAATAAAAGCATATCTTTATTTCTATTTGTTTTCTCAAAACAATTCTAAGAACAATTCTTGGATGAACACCTCGTTATACTAGCGGTATCTTAGTATCGACACCGTTCTCTTGAACTGTTCAAAGAATTATCTTCAAACGATTATTGTTATTCTTG
The DNA here is from genome assembly GCA_963556465.1 of Berberis vulgaris. NCBI lineage: Eukaryota > Viridiplantae > Streptophyta > Magnoliopsida > Ranunculales > Berberidaceae > Berberis > Berberis vulgaris. Next base: position 28,379,407 of record OY747136.1, on the reverse strand, counting down.
TCTATTTTTATCTGTGTGTTTTACTATTTCTGTATGTTCTTTCTCCTGTGTTCAACTATCTGTTCTAGACAGTAAGTTTAGTTTGCTTTCTGAAACCTAGTAGTCCTGGGGGCAAAATTGGTAACAGATGAACTGAAACTGATTGGAAAGAAGGAGGTAGTGCCAACAAAAGCATATCTTTATTTCTATTTGTTTTGTCAAAACAATTCTTTGATGAACACCTCGTTATACTAGCGGTAACCTAGTATTGGCACCGTTCTCTTGAACTGTTCAAAGAATTATCTTCAAATGATTATTGTTATTCTTGTCTATTTTTATCTGTGTGTTTTACTATTTCTGTATGTTATTCCTCCTGTGTTCAACTATCTACTCTAGACTGTAAGTTTAGTTTGCTTTTTGAAACCTAGTAGTCCTGGGTGCAAAATTGGTATCCGATGAACTGAAATTGATTGGAAAGATGGAGGTTGTGTCAATAAAAGTATATCTTTATTTCTATTTGTTTTCTCAAAACAATTCTAAGAACAATTCTTGGATGAACACCTCGTTATACTAGCGGTATCTTAGTATCGGCACCGTTCTCTTGAACTGTTCAAAGAATTATCTTCAAACGATTATTGTTATTCTTGTCTATTTTTATCTGTGTGTTTTACTATTTCTGTATGTTCTTTCTCCTGTGTTCAACTATCTGTTCTAGACAGTAAGTTTAGTTTGCTTTCTGAAACATAGTAGTCCTGGGGGCAAAATTGGTAACAGATGAACTGAAACTGATTGGAAAGAAGGAGGTAGTGTCAACAAAAGCATATCTTTATTTCTATTTGTTTTGTCAAAACAATTCTTTGATGAACACCTCGTTATACTAGCGGTAACCTAGTATCGTCACCGTTCTCTTGAATTTATCAAAGAATTCTCTTCAAATGATTATTGTTATTCTTGTCTATTTTTATCTGTGTGTTTTACTATTTCTATATGTTATTTTTCTTGTGTTCAACTATCTGTTCTAGAATGTAAGTTTAGTTTGCTTTCTGAAACCCAGTAGTGCTGAGTGCAAAATTGGTATCAGATGAACTGAAACTGATTGGAAAGAAGGAGGTAGTGTCAATAAAAACATATCTTTATTTCTATTTATTTTCTCAAAACAGTTCTAAGAACAATTCTTGGATGAACACCTCGTTATACTAACGGTAACCTAGTATCGGCACCGTTCTCTTGAACTATTCAAAGAATTATATTCAAATGATTATTGTTATTCTTGTCTATTTTTATCAGTGTGTTTTACTATTTCTGTATGTTCTTTCTCCTGTGTTCAACTATCTGTTCTAGACTGTAAGTTTAGTTTGCTTTCTGAAACCGAGTAGTTCTGGGGGAAAATTGGTATCATATGAACTGAAACTGATTGGAAAGAAGGAGGTAGTGTCAATAAAAGCATATCATTATTTCTATTTGTTTTCTCAATACAATTCTAAGAACAATTCTTGGAAGAACACCTCGTTATACTAGCGGTAACCTAGTATCGGCACTGTTCTTTTGAACTGTTCAAAGAATTATCTTCAAATGATTATTGTTATTCTTGTCTATTTTTATCTGTGTGTTTTACTATTTCTGTATGTTATTTCTCTTGTGTTCAACTATCTGTTCTAGACTGTATGTTTAGTTTTCTTTCTGAAACCTATTAGTCCTGGGTGCAAAATTGGTATCAGATGAACTGAAACTGATTGGAAAGAAGGAGGTAGTGTCAATAAAAGCATATCTTTATTTCTATTTGTTTTGTCAAAACAATTCTTTGATGAACACCTCGTTATACTAGCGGTAACCTAGTATCGGCACCGTTCTCTTGAACTGTTCAAAGAATTATCTTCAAATGATTATTGTTATTCTTGTCTATTTTTATCTGTGTGTTTTACTATTTCTGTATGTTCTTCCTCCTGTGTTCAACTATCTACTCTAGACTGTAAGTTTAGTTTGCTTTTTGAAACCTAGTAGTCCTGGGTGCAAAATTGGTATCCGATGAACTGAAATTGATTGGAAAGATGGAGGTAGTGTCAATAAAAGCATATCTTTATTTCTATTTGTTTTCTCAAAACAATTCTAAGAACAATTCTTGGATGAACACCTCGTTATACTAGCGGTATCTTAGTATCGGCACCGTTCTCTTGAACTGTTCAAAGAATTATCTTCAAACGATTATTGTTATTCTTGTCTATTTTTATCTGTGTGTTTTACTATTTCTGTATGTTCTTTCTCCTGTGTTCAACTATCTGTTCTAGGCAGTAAGTTTAGTTTGCTTTCTGAAACATAGTAGTCCTGGGGGCAAAATTGGTAACAGATGAACTGAAACTGATTGGAAAGAAGGAGGTAGTGTCAACAAAAGCATATCTTTATTTCTATTTGTTTTGTCAAAACAATTCTTTGATGAACACCTCGTTATACTAGCGGTAACCTAGTATCGGCACCGTTCTCTTGAATTTATCAAAGAATTCTCTTCAAATGATTATTGTTAATCTTGTCTATTTTTATCTGTGTGTTTTACTATTTCTATATGTTATTTTTCTTGTGTTTAACTATCTGTTCTAGAATGTAAGTTTAGTTTGCTTTCTGAAACCCAGAAGTGCTGGGTGCAAAATTGGTATCAGATGAACTGAAACTGATTGGAAAGAAGGAGGTAGTGTCAATAAAAACATAACTTTATTTCTATTTGTTTTCTCAAAACAATTCTAAGAACAATTCTTGGATGAACACCTCGTTATACTAACGGTAACCTAGTATCGGCACCGTTCTCTTGAACTATTCAAAGAATTATATTCAAATGATTATTGTTATTCTTGTCTATTTTTATCAGTGTGTTTTACTATTTCTGTATGTTCTTTCTCCTGTGTTCAACTATCTGTTCTAGACTGTAAGTTTAGTTTGCTTTCTGAAACCGAGTAGTTCTGGGGGAAAATTGGTATCATATGAACTGAAACTGATTGGAAAGAAGGAGGTAGTGTCAATAAAAGCATATCATTATTTCTATTTGTTTTCTCAATACAATTCTAAGAACAATTCTTGGAAGAACACCTCGTTATACTAGCGGTAACCTAGTATCGGCACTGTTCTTTTGAACTGTTCAAAGAATTATCTTCAAATGATTATTGTTATTCTTGTCTATTTTTATCTGTGTGTTTTACTATTTCTGTATGTTATTTCTCTTGTGTTCAACTATCTGTTCTAGACTGTATGTTTAGTTTTCTTTCTGAAACCTATTAGTCCTGGGTGCAAAATTGGTATCAGATGAACTGAAACTGATTGGAAAGAAGGAGGTAGTGTCAATAAAAGCATATCTTTATTTCTATTTGTTTTGTCAAAACAATTCTTTGATGAACACCTCGTTATACTAGCGGTAACCTAGTATCGGCACCGTTCTCTTGAACTGTTCAAAGAATTATCTTCAAATGATTATTGTTATTCTTGTCTATTTTTATCTGTGTGTTTTACTATTTCTGTATGTTCTTCCTCCTGTGTTCAACTATCTACTCTAGACTGTAAGTTTAGTTTGCTTTTTGAAACCTAGTAGTCCTGGGTGCAAAATTGGTATCCGATGAACTGAAATTGATTGGAAAGATGGAGGTAGTGTCAATAAAAGCATATCTTTATTTCTATTTGTTTTCTCAAAACAATTCTAAGAACAATTCTTGGATGAACACCTCGTTATACTAGCGGTATCTTAGTATCGGCACCGTTCTCTTGAACTGTTCAAAGAATTATCTTCAAACGATTATTGTTATTCTTGTCTATTTTTATCTGTGTGTTTTACTATTTCTGTATGTTCTTTCTGCTGTGTTCAACTATCTGTTCTAGGCAGTAAGTTTAGTTTGCTTTCTGAAACATAGTAGTCCTGGGGGCAAAATTGGTAACAGATGAACTGAAACTGATTGGAAAGAAGGAGGTAGTGTCAACAAAAGCATATCTTTATTTCTATTTGTTTTGTCAAAACAATTCTTTGATGAACACCTCGTTATACTAGCGGTAACCTAGTATCGGCACCGTTCTCTTGAATTTATCAAAGAATTCTCTTCAAATGATTATTGTTAATCTTGTCTATTTTTATCTGTGTGTTTTACTATTTCTATATGTTATTTTTCTTGTGTTTAACTATCTGTTCTAGAATGTAAGTTTAGTTTGCTTTCTGAAACCCAGTAGTGCTGGGTGCAAAATTGGTATCAGATGAACTGAAACTGATTGGAAAGAAGGAGGTAGTGTCAATAAAAACATATCTTTATTTCTATTTGTTTTCTCAAAACAATTCTAAGAACAATTCTTGGATGAACACCTCGTTATACTAGCGGTAACCTAGTATCGGCACCGTTCTCTTGAACTATTCAAAGAATTATCTTCAAATGATTATTGTTATTCTTGTCTATTTTTATCTGTGTGTTTTACTATTTCTGTATGTTCTTTCTCCTGTGTTCAGTTATCTGTTCTTGACTGTAAGTTTAGTTTGCTTTCTGAAACCTAGTAGTCCTGGGTGCAAAATTGGTATCAGATGAACTGAAACTGAATGGAAAGAAGGAGGTAGGGTCAATAAAAACATATCTTTATTTCTATTTGTTTTCTCAAAACAATTCTAAGAACAATTCATGGATGAACACCTCGTTATACTAACGGTAACCTAATATCGGCACCGTTCTCTTGAATTGTTCAAAGAATTATCTTCAAATAATGACTATTGTTATTCTTATTTATTTTAATCTGTGTGTTTTACTATTTCTGTATGTTCTTTCTCCTGTGTTCAACTATCTGCTCCAGACTTTAAGTTTAGTTTGCTTTTTGAAATCTAGTAGTCCTGGGTGCAAAATTGGTATCAGATGAACTGAAATTGATTGGAAAGATGGATGTAGTGTCAATAAAAGCATATCTTTATTTCAATTTGTTTTCTCAAAACAATTCTAAGAACAATTCTTGGATGAACACCTCGTTATACTAGCGGTAACCTAGTATCAGCACCGTTCTCTTGAAATGTTCAAAGAATTATCTTCAAATGATTATTGTTATTCTTGTCTATTTTTATCTGTGTGTTTTACTATTTCTGTATGTTCTTCCTCCTGTGTTCAACTATCTGTTCTAGGCTGTAAGTTTAGTTCGCTTTTTGAAACCTAGTAGTCCTGGGTGCAAAATTGGTATCCGATGAACTAAAATTGGTTGGAAAGATGGAGGTAGTGTCAATAAAAGCATATCTTTATTTCTATTTGTTTTCTCAAAACAATTCTAAGAACAATTCTTGGATGAACACCTAGTTATACTAGCGGTATCTTAGTATCGGCACCGTTCTCTTGAACTGTTCAAAGAATTATCTTCAAACGATTATTGTTATTCTTGTCTATTTTTATCTGTGTGTTTTACTATTTCTGTATGTTCTTTCTCCTGTGTTCAACTATCTGTTCTAGACAGTAAGTTTAGTTTGCTTTCTGAAACCTAGTAGTCCTGGGGGCAAAATTGGTAACAGATGAACTGAAACTGATTGGAAAGAAGGAGGTAGTGTCAACAAAAGCATATCTTTATTTCTATTTGTTTTGTCAAAACAATTCTTTGATGAACACCTCGTTATACTAGCGGTAACCTAGTATCGGCACCGTTATCTTGAATTTATCAAAGAATTCTCTTCAAATGATTATTGTTAATCTTGTCTATTTTTATCTGTGTGTTTTACTATTTCTATATGTTATTTTTCTTGTGTTTAACTATCTGTTCTAGAATGTAAGTTTAGTTTGCTTTCTGAAACCCAGTAGTGCTGGGTGCAAAATTGGTATCAGATGAACTGAAACTGATTGGAAAGAAGGAGGTAGTGTCAATAAAAACATATCTTTATTTCTATTTGTTTTCTCAAAACAATTCTAAGAACAATTCTTGGATGAACACCTCGTTATACTAGCGGTAACCTAGTATCGGCACCGTTCTCTTGAACTATTCAAAGAATTATCTTCAAATGATTATTGTTATTTTTGTCTATTTTTATCTGTGTGTTTTACTATTTCTGTATGTTCTTTCTCCTGTGTTCAGTTATCTGTTCTTGACTGTAAGTTTAGTTTGCTTTCTGAAACCTAGTAGTCCTGGGTGCAAAATTGGTATCAGATGAACTGAAACTGAATGGAAAGAAGGAGGTAGGATCAATAAAAACATATCTTTATTTCTATTTGTTTTCTCAAAACAATTCTAAGAACAATTCATGGATGAACACCTCGTTATACTAACGGTAACCTAATATCGGCACCGTTCTCTTGAACTGTTCAAAGAATTATCTTCAAATAATGACTATTGTTATTCTTATTTATTTTTATCTTTGTGTTTTACTATTTCTGTATGTTCTTTCTCCTGTGTTCAACTATCTGCTCCAGACTTTAAGTTTAGTTTGCTTTTTGAAATCTAGTAGTACTGGGTGCAAAATTGGTATCAGATGAACTGAAATTGATTGGAAAGATGGATGTAGTGTCAATAAAAGCATATCTTTATTTCTATTTGTTTTCTCAAAACAATTCTAAGAACAATTCTTGGATGAACACCTCGTTATACTTGCGGTAACCTAGTATCAGCACCGTTCTCTTGAAATGTTCAAAGAATTATCTTCAAATGATTATTGTTATTCTTGTCTATTTTTATCTGTGTGTTTTACTATTTCTGTATGTTCTTCCTCCTGTGTTCAACTATCTGCTCTAGGCTGTAAGTTTAGTTCGCTTTTTGAAACCTAGTAGTCCTGGGTGCAAAATTGGTATCCGATGAACTAAAATTGGTTGGAAAGATGGAGGTAGTGTCAATAAAAGCATATATTTATTTCTATTTGTTTTCTCAAAACAATTCTAAGAACAATTCTTGCATGAACACCTCGTTATACTAGCGGTATCTTAGTATCGACACCGTTCTCTTGAACTGTTCAAAGAATTATCTTCAAACGATTATTGTTATTCTTGTCTATTTTTATCTGTGTGTTTTACTATTTCTGTATGTTCTTTCTCCTGTGTTCAACTATCTGTTCTAGACTGTAAGTTTAGTTTGCTTTCTGAAACCTAGTAGTCCTGGGGGAAAAATTGGTAACAGATGAACTGAAACTGATTGGAAAGAAGGAGGTAGTGTCAACAAATGCATATCTTTATTTCTATTTGTTTTGTCAAAACAATTCTAAGAACAATTCTTGGATTAACACCTCGTTATACTAGCGGTAACTTAGTATCGGCACCGTTCTCTTGAATTTATCAAAGAATTATCTTCAAATGATTATTGTTATTCTTGTCTATTTTTATCTGTGTGTTTTACTATTTCTATATGTTATTTTTCTTGTGTTCAACTATCTGTTCTAGAATGTAAGTTTAGTTTGCTTTCTGAAACCCAGTAGTGCTGAGTGCAAAATTGGTATCAGATGAACTGAAACTGATTGGAAAGAAGGAGGTAGTGTCAATAAAAACATATCTTTATTTCTATTTATTTTCTCAAAACAGTTCTAAGAACAATTCTTGGATGAACACCTCGTTATACTAACGGTAACCTAGTATCGGCACCGTTCTCTTGAACTATTCAAAGAATTATATTCAAATGATTATTGTTATTCTTGTCTATTTTTATCAGTGTGTTTTACTATTTCTGTATGTTCTTTCTCCTGTGTTCAACTATCTGTTCTAGACTGTAAGTTTAGTTTGCTTTCTGAAACCGAGTAGTTCTGGGGGAAAATTGGTATCATATGAACTGAAACTGATTGGAAAGAAGGAGGTAGTGTCAATAAAAGCATATCATTATTTCTATTTGTTTTCTCAAAACAATTCTAAGAACAATTCTTGGATGAACACCTCGTTATACTAGCGGTAACCTAGTATCGGCACTGTTCTTTTGAACTGTTCAAAGAATTATCTTCAAATGATTATTGTTATTCTTGTCTATTTTTATCTGTGTGTTTTACTATTTCTGTATGTTATTTCTCTTGTGTTCAACTATCTGTTCTAGACTGTATGTTTAGTTTTCTTTCTGAAACCTATTAGTCCTGGGTGCAAAATTGGTATCAGATGAACTGAAACTGATTGGAAAGAAGGAGGTAGTGTCAATAAAAGCATATCTTTATTTCTATTTGTTTTCTCAAAACAATTCTAAGAACAATTCTTGGATGAACACCTCGTTATACTAGCGGTAACCTAGTATCGGCACCGCTCTCTTGAACTGTTCAAAGAATTATCTTCAAATGACTATTGTTATTCTTATTTATTTTTATCTGTGTGTTTTTCTATTTCTGTATGTTCTTTCTCCTGTGTTCAACTATCAGCTCTAGACTGTAAGTTTAGTTTGCTTTTTGAAACCTAGTAGTCCTGGGTGCAAAATTGGTATCAGATGAACTGAAAATGATTGGAAAGATGGAGGTAGTGTCAATAAAAGCATATCTTTATTTCTATTTGTTTTCTCAAAACAATTCTAAGAACAATTCTAAGAACAATTCTTGGATGAACACCTCGTTATACTAGCGGTAACCTAGTATCGGCACCGTTCTCTTGAACTGTTCAAAGAATTATCTTCAAATGATTATTGTTATTCTTGTCTATTTTTATCAGTGTGTTTTACTATTTCTGTATGTTATTTCTGTTGTGTTCAACTATCTGTTCTAGACTGTAAGTTTAGTTTGCTTTCTGAAACCTAGTAGTGCTGGGTGCAAAATTGGTATCAGATGAACTGAAACTGATTAGAAAGAAGGAGGTAGTGTCAATAAAAACTGATCTTTATTTCTATTTGTTTTCTCAAAACAATTCTAAGAACAATTCTTGGATGAACACCTCGTTATACTAGCGGTAACTTAGTATCGGCACCGTTCTCTTGAACGGTTCAAAGAATTATCTTCAAATGATTATTGTTATTCTTGTCTATTTTTATCAGTGTGTTTTACTATTTCTGTATGTTATTTCTCTTGTGTTCAACTATCTGTTCTAGACTGTAAGTTTAGTTTGCTTTCTGAAACCTTTTAGTCCTGGGTGCAAAATTGATATCAGATGAACCGAAACTGATTGGAAAGAAGGAGGTAGTGTCAATAAAAGCATATCTTTATTTCTATTTGTTTTCTCAAAACAATTCTAAGAACAATTTTTGGATGAACACCTCGTTATACTAGCGGTAACCTACTATCGGCACCGTTCTCTTGAACTATTCAAAAATTATCTTCAAATGATTATTGTTATTCTTGTCTATTTTTATCTGTGTGTTTTACTATTTCTGTATGTTCTTTTTCCTGTGTTCAACTATCTGTTCTAGACTGTAAGTTTAGTTTGCATTTTGAAACCTAGTAGTCCTGGGTGCAAAATTGGTATCAGATGAACTGAAACTGATTGGAATGATGGAGGTAGTGTCAATAAAAGCATATCTTTATTTCTATTTGTTTTCTCAAGACAATTCTAAGAACAATTCTTGGATGAACACCTCGTTATACTAACGGTAACCTAATATCGGCAGCGTTCTCTTGAACTGTTCAAAGAATTATCTTCAAATAATGACTATTGTTATTCTTATTTATTTTTATCTATGTGTCTTACTATTTCTGTATGTTCTTTCTCCTGTGTTCAACTATCTGCTCTAGACTGTAAGTTTAGTTTGCTTTTTGAAACCTAGTAGTCCTGAGTGCAAAATTGGTATCAGATGAACTGAAATTGATTGGAAAGATGGACGTAGTGTCAATAAAAGCATATCTTTATTTCTACATGTTTTCTAAAAACTATTCTAAGAACAATTCTTGGATGAACACCTCGTTATACTAGCGGTAACCTAGTATCGGCACCGTTCTCTTGAACTGTTCAAAGAATTATCTTCAAATGATTATTGTTATTCTTGTCTATTTTTATCTGTGTGTTTTACTATTTCTGTATGTTATTTTTCGTGTGTTCAACTATCTGTTCTAGAATGTAAGTTTAATTTGCTTTCTGAAACCCAGTAGTCCTGGGTGTAAAATTGGTATCAGATGAACTGAAACTGATTGGAAAGAAGGAGGTAGTGTCAATAAAAACTGATCTTTATTTCTATTTGTTTTCTCAAAACAATTCTAAGAACAATTCTTGCATGAACACCTCGTTATACTAGCGGTAACTTAGTATCGGCACCGTTCTCTTGAACGGTTCAAAGAATTATCTTCAAATGATTATTGTTATTCTTGTCTATTTTTATCAGTGTGTTTTACTATTTCTGTATGTTATTTCTGTTGTGTTCAACTATCTGTTCTAGACTGTAAGTTTAGTTTGCTTTCTGAAACCTTTTAGTCCTGGGTGCAAAATTGATATCAGATGAACCGAAACTGATTGGAAAGAAGGAGGTAGTGTCAATAAAAGCATATCTTTATTTCTATTTGTTTTCTCAAAACAATTCTAAGAACAATTTTTGGATGAACACCTCGTTATACTAGCGGTAACCTAGTATCGACACCGTTCTCTTGAAATATTCAAAAATTATCTTCAAATGATTATTGTTATTCTTGTCTATTTTAATCTGTGTGTTTTACTATTTCTGTATGTTCTTTTTCCTGTGTTCAACTATCTGTTCTAGACTGTAAGTTTAGTTTGCATTTTGAAACCTAGTAGTCCTGGGTGCAAAATTGGTATCAGATGAACTGAAACTGATTGGAATGATGGAGGTAGTGTCAATAAAAGCATATCTTTATTTCTATTTGTTTTCTCAAAACAATTCTAAGAACAATTCTTGGATGAACACCTCGTTATACTAGCGGTAACTTAGTATCGGCACCGTTCTCTTGAATTTATCAAAGAATTATCTTCAAATGATTATTGTTATTCTTGTCTATTTTTATCTGTGTGTTTTACTATTTCTATATGTTATTTTTCTTGTGTTCAACTATCTGTTCTAGAATGTAAGTTTAGTTTGCTTTCTGAAACCCAGTAGTGCTGAGTGCAAAATTGGTATCAGATGAACTGAAACTGATTGGAAAGAAGGAGGTAGTGTCAATAAAAACATATCTTTATTTCTATTTATTTTCTCAAAACAGTTCTAAGAACAATTCTTGGATGAACACCTCGTTATACTAACGGTAACCTAGTATCGGCACCGTTCTCTTGAACTATTCAAAGAATTATATTCAAATGATTATTGTTATTCTTGTCTATTTTTATCAGTGTGTTTTACTATTTCTGTATGTTCTTTCTCCTGTGTTCAACTATCTGTTCTAGACTGTAAGTTTAGTTTGCTTTCTGAAACCGAGTAGTTCTGGGGGAAAATTGGTATCATATGAACTGAAACTGATTGGAAAGAAGGAGGTAGTGTCAATAAAAGCATATCATTATTTCTATTTGTTTTCTCAAAACAATTCTAAGAACAATTCTTGGATGAACACCTCGTTATACTAGCGGTAACCTAGTATCGGCACTGTTCTTTTGAACTGTTCAAAGAATTATCTTCAAATGATTATTGTTATTCTTGTCTATTTTTATCTGTGTGTTTTACTATTTCTGTATGTTATTTCTCTTGTGTTCAACTATCTGTTCTAGACTGTATGTTTAGTTTTCTTTCTGAAACCTATTAGTCCTGGGTGCAAAATTGGTATCAGATGAACTGAAACTGATTGGAAAGAAGGAGGTAGTGTCAATAAAAGCATATCTTTATTTCTATTTGTTTTCTCAAAACAATTCTAAGAACAATTCTTGGATGAACACCTCGTTATACTAGCGGTAACCTAGTATCGGCACCGCTCTCTTGAACTGTTCAAAGAATTATCTTCAAATGACTATTGTTATTCTTATTTATTTTTATCTGTGTGTTTTTCTATTTCTGTATGTTCTTTCTCCTGTGTTCAACTATCAGCTCTAGACTGTAAGTTTAGTTTGCTTTTTGAAACCTAGTAGTCCTGGGTGCAAAATTGGTATCAGATGAACTGAAAATGATTGGAAAGATGGAGGTAGTGTCAATAAAAGCATATCTTTATTTCTATTTGTTTTCTCAAAACAATTCTAAGAACAATTCTAAGAACAATTCTTGGATGAACACCTCGTTATACTAGCGGTAACCTAGTATCGGCACCGTTCTCTTGAACTGTTCAAAGAATTATCTTCAAATGATTATTGTTATTCTTGTCTATTTTTATCAGTGTGTTTTACTATTTCTGTATGTTATTTCTGTTGTGTTCAACTATCTGTTCTAGACTGTAAGTTTAGTTTGCTTTCTGAAACCTAGTAGTGCTGGGTGCAAAATTGGTATCAGATGAACTGAAACTGATTAGAAAGAAGGAGGTAGTGTCAATAAAAACTGATCTTTATTTCTATTTGTTTTCTCAAAACAATTCTAAGAACAATTCTTGGATGAACACCTCGTTATACTAGCGGTAACTTAGTATCGGCACCGTTCTCTTGAACGGTTCAAAGAATTATCTTCAAATGATTATTGTTATTCTTGTCTATTTTTATCAGTGTGTTTTACTATTTCTGTATGTTATTTCTCTTGTGTTCAACTATCTGTTCTAGACTGTAAGTTTAGTTTGCTTTCTGAAACCTTTTAGTCCTGGGTGCAAAATTGATATCAGATGAACCGAAACTGATTGGAAAGAAGGAGGTAGTGTCAATAAAAGCATATCTTTATTTCTATTTGTTTTCTCAAAACAATTCTAAGAACAATTTTTGGATGAACACCTCGTTATACTAGCGGTAACCTACTATCGGCACCGTTCTCTTGAACTATTCAAAAATTATCTTCAAATGATTATTGTTATTCTTGTCTATTTTTATCTGTGTGTTTTACTATTTCTGTATGTTCTTTTTCCTGTGTTCAACTATCTGTTCTAGACTGTAAGTTTAGTTTGCATTTTGAAACCTAGTAGTCCTGGGTGCAAAATTGGTATCAGATGAACTGAAACTGATTGGAATGATGGAGGTAGTGTCAATAAAAGCATATCTTTATTTCTATTTGTTTTCTCAAGACAATTCTAAGAACAATTCTTGGATGAACACCTCGTTATACTAACGGTAACCTAATATCGGCAGCGTTCTCTTGAACTGTTCAAAGAATTATCTTCAAATAATGACTATTGTTATTCTTATTTATTTTTATCTATGTGTCTTACTATTTCTGTATGTTCTTTCTCCTGTGTTCAACTATCTGCTCTAGACTGTAAGTTTAGTTTGCTTTTTGAAACCTAGTAGTCCTGAGTGCAAAATTGGTATCAGATGAACTGAAATTGATTGGAAAGATGGACGTAGTGTCAATAAAAGCATATCTTTATTTCTACATGTTTTCTAAAAACTATTCTAAGAACAATTCTTGGATGAACACCTCGTTATACTAGCGGTAACCTAGTATCGGCACCGTTCTCTTGAACTGTTCAAAGAATTATCTTCAAATGATTATTGTTATTCTTGTCTATTTTTATCTGTGTGTTTTACTATTTCTGTATGTTATTTTTCGTGTGTTCAACTATCTGTTCTAGAATGTAAGTTTAATTTGCTTTCTGAAACCCAGTAGTCCTGGGTGTAAAATTGGTATCAGATGAACTGAAACTGATTGGAAAGAAGGAGGTAGTGTCAATAAAAACTGATCTTTATTTCTATTTGTTTTCTCAAAACAATTCTAAGAACAATTCTTGCATGAACACCTCGTTATACTAGCGGTAACTTAGTATCGGCACCGTTCTCTTGAACGGTTCAAAGAATTATCTTCAAATGATTATTGTTATTCTTGTCTATTTTTATCAGTGTGTTTTACTATTTCTGTATGTTATTTCTGTTGTGTTCAACTATCTGTTCTAGACTGTAAGTTTAGTTTGCTTTCTGAAACCTTTTAGTCCTGGGTGCAAAATTGATATCAGATGAACCGAAACTGATTGGAAAGAAGGAGGTAGTGTCAATAAAAGCATATCTTTATTTCTATTTGTTTTCTCAAAACAATTCTAAGAACAATTTTTGGATGAACACCTCGTTATACTAGCGGTAACCTAGTATCGACACCGTTCTCTTGAAATATTCAAAAATTATCTTCAAATGATTATTGTTATTCTTGTCTATTTTAATCTGTGTGTTTTACTATTTCTGTATGTTCTTTTTCCTGTGTTCAACTATCTGTTCTAGACTGTAAGTTTAGTTTGCATTTTGAAACCTAGTAGTCCTGGGTGCAAAATTGGTATCAGATGAACTGAAACTGATTGGAATGATGGAGGTAGTGTCAATAAAAGCATATCTTTATTTCTATTTGTTTTCTCAAAACAATTCTAAGAACAATTCTTGGATGAACACCTCGTTATACTAGCGGTAACCTAGTATCGGCACCGTTCTCTTGAACTGTTCAAAGAATTATCTTCAAATGATTATTGTTATTCTGGTCTATTTTTATCTGTGTGTTCTACTATTTCTGTTTGTTTTTTCTCTTGTGTTCAACTATCTGTTCTAGACTGTAAGTTTAGGTTGCTTTCTGAAACCTAGTAGTCCTGGGGGCAAAATTGGTATCAGATGAACTGAAACTGATTGGAAAGAAGGAGGTAGTGTCAACAAAAGCATATCTTTATTTCTATTTGTTTTGTCAAAACAATTCTTGGATGAACACCTCGTTATACTAGCGGTAACCTAGTATTGGCACCGTTCTCTTGAATTTATCAAAGAATTATCTTCAAATGATTATTGTTATTCTTGTCTATTTTTATCTGTGTGTTTTACTATTTCTATATGTTATTTTTCTTGTGTTCAACTATCTGTTCTAGAATGTAAGTTTAGTTTGCTTTCTGAAACCCAGTAGTGCTGGGTGCAAAATTTGTATCAGATGAACTGAAACTGATTGGAAAGAAGGAGGTAGTGTCAATAAAAACATATCTTTATTTCTATTTGTTTTCTCAAAACAATTCTAAGAACCATTCTTGGATGAACACCTCGTTATACTAGGGGTAACTTAGTATCGGCACCGCTCTCTTGAACTGTTCAAAGAATTATCTTCAAATGACTATTGTTATTCTTATTTATTTTTATCTGTGTGTTTTACTATTTCTGTATGTTCTTTTTCCTGTGTTCAACTATCTGTTCTAGACTGTAAGTTTAGTTTGCATTTTGAAACCTAGTAGTCCTGGGTGCAAAATTGGTATCAGATGAACTGAAACTGATTGGAATGATGGAGGTAGTGTCAATAAAAGCATATCTTTATTTCTATTTGTTTTCTCAAGACAATTCTAAGAACAATTCTTGGATGAACACCTCGTTATACTAACGGTAACCTAATATCGGCAGCGTTCTCTTGAACTGTTCAAAGAATTATCTTCAAATAATGACTATTGTTATTCTTATTTATTTTTATCTATGTGTCTTACTATTTCTGTATGTTCTTTCTCCTGTGTTCAACTATCTGCTCTAGACTGTAAGTTTAGTTTGCTTTTTGAAACCTAGTAGTCCTGAGTGCAAAATTGGTATCAGATGAACTGAAATTGATTGGAAAGATGGACGTAGTGTCAATAAAAGCATATCTTTATTTCTACATGTTTTCTAAAAACTATTCTAAGAACAATTCTTGGATGAACACCTCGTTATACTAGCGGTAACCTAGTATCGGCACCGTTCTCTTGAACTGTTCAAAGAATTATCTTCAAATGATTATTGTTATTCTTGTCTATTTTTATCTGTGTGTTTTACTATTTCTGTATGTTATTTTTCGTGTGTTCAACTATCTGTTCTAGAATGTAAGTTTAATTTGCTTTCTGAAACCCAGTAGTCCTGGGTGTAAAATTGGTATCAGATGAACTGAAACTGATTGGAAAGAAGGAGGTAGTGTCAATAAAAACTGATCTTTATTTCTATTTGTTTTCTCAAAACAATTCTAAGAACAATTCTTGCATGAACACCTCGTTATACTAGCGGTAACTTAGTATCGGCACCGTTCTCTTGAACGGTTCAAAGAATTATCTTCAAATGATTATTGTTATTCTTGTCTATTTTTATCAGTGTGTTTTACTATTTCTGTATGTTATTTCTGTTGTGTTCAACTATCTGTTCTAGACTGTAAGTTTAGTTTGCTTTCTGAAACCTTTTAGTCCTGGGTGCAAAATTGATATCAGATGAACCGAAACTGATTGGAAAGAAGGAGGTAGTGTCAATAAAAGCATATCTTTATTTCTATTTGTTTTCTCAAAACAATTCTAAGAACAATTTTTGGATGAACACCTCGTTATACTAGCGGTAACCTAGTATCGACACCGTTCTCTTGAAATATTCAAAAATTATCTTCAAATGATTATTGTTATTCTTGTCTATTTTAATCTGTGTTTTACTATTTCTGTATGTTCTTTTTCCTGTGTTCAACTATCTGTTCTAGACTGTAAGTTTAGTTTGCATTTTGAAACCTAGTAGTCCTGGGTGCAAAATTGGTATCAGATGAACTGAAACTGATTGGAATGATGGAGGTAGTGTCAATAAAAGCATATCTTTATTTCTATTTGTTTTCTCAAAACAATTCTAAGAACAATTCTTGGATGAACACCTCGTTATACTAGCGGTAACCTAGTATCGGCACCGTTCTCTTGAACTGTTCAAAGAATTATCTTCAAATGATTATTGTTATTCTGGTCTATTTTTATCTGTGTGTTCTACTATTTCTGTTTGTTTTTTCTCTTGTGTTCAACTATCTGTTCTAGACTGTAAGTTTAGGTTGCTTTCTGAAACCTAGTAGTCCTGGGGGCAAAATTGGTATCAGATGAACTGAAACTGATTGGAAAGAAGGAGGTAGTGTCAACAAAAGCATATCTTTATTTCTATTTGTTTTGTCAAAACAATTCTTGGATGAACACCTCGTTATACTAGCGGTAACCTAGTATTGGCACCGTTCTCTTGAATTTATCAAAGAATTATCTTCAAATGATTATTGTTATTCTTGTCTATTTTTATCTGTGTGTTTTACTATTTCTATATGTTATTTTTCTTGTGTTCAACTATCTGTTCTAGAATGTAAGTTTAGTTTGCTTTCTGAAACCCAGTAGTGCTAGGTGCAAAATTTGTATCAGATGAACTGAAACTGATTGGAAAGAAGGAGGTAGTGTCAATAAAAACATATCTTTATTTCTATTTGTTTTCTCAAAACAATTCTAAGAACCATTCTTGGATGAACACCTCGTTATACTAGGGGTAACTTAGTATCGGCACCGCTCTCTTGAACTGTTCAAAGAATTATCTTCAAATGACTATTGTTATTCTTATTTATTTTTATCTGTGTGTTTTACTATTTCTGTATGTTCTTTCTCCTGTGTTCAACTATCTGCTCTAGACTGTAAGTTTAGTTTGCTTTTTGAAACCTAGTATTCCTGGGTGCAAAATTGGTATCAGATGAACTGAAATTGAATAGAAAGAAGGAGGTAGGGTCAATAAAAGCATATCTTTATTTCTATTTGTTTTCTCAAGACAATTTTAAGAACAATTCTTGGATGAACACCTCGTTATACTAACGGTAACCTAATATCGGCAGCGTTCTCTTGAACTGTTCAAAGAATTATCTTAAAATAATGACTATTGTTATTCTTATTTATTTTTATCTGTGTGTTTTACTATTTCTGTATGTTCTTTCTCCTGTGTTCAACTATCTGCTCTAGACTGTAAGTTTAGTTTGCTTTCTGAAACCTAGTAGTCCTGGGGGCAAAATTGGTATCAGATGAACTGAAACTGATTGGAAAGAAGGAGGTAGTGTCAACAAAAGCATATCTTTATTTCTATTTGTTTTGTCAAAACAATTCTAAGAACAATTCTTGGATGAACACCTCGTTATACTAGCGGTAACCTAGTATCGGCACCGTTCTCTTGAATTTATCAAAGAATTTTCTTCAAATGATTATTTTTATTCTTGTCTATTTTTATCTGTGTGTTTTACTATTTCTATATGTTATTTTTCTTGTGTTCAACTATCTGTTCTAGAATGTAAGTTTAGTTTGCTTTCTGAAACCCAGTAGTGCTGGGTGCAAAATTGGTATCAGATGAACTGAAACCGATTGGAAAGAAGGAGGTAGTGTCAATAAAAACTGATCTTTATTTCTATTTGTTTTCTCAAAACAATTCTAAGAACAATTCTTGGATGAACACCTCGTTATACTAGCGGTAACTTAGTATCGGCACCGTTCTCTTGAACGGTTCAAAGAATTATCTTCAAATGATTATTGTTATTCTTGTCTATTTTTATCAGTGTGTTTTACTATTTCTGTATGTTATTTCTGTTGTGTTCAACTATCTGTTCTAGACTGTAAGTTTAGTTTGCTTTCTGAAACCTTTTAGTCCTGGGTGCAAAATTGATATCAGATGAACCAAAACTGATTGGAAAGAAGGAGGTAGTGTCAATAAAAGCATATCTTTATTTCTATTTGTTTTCTCAAAACAATTCTAAGAACAATTTTTGGATGAACACCTCGTTATACTAGCGGTAACCTAGTATCGACACCGTTCTCTTGAACTATTCAAAAATTATCTTCAAATGATTATTGTTATTCTTGTCTATTTTTATTTGTGTGTTTTACTATTTCTATATGTTATTTTTCTTGTGTTCAACTATCTGTTCTAGAATGTAAGTTTAGTTTGCTTTCTGAAACCCAGTAGTGTTGGGTGCAAAATTGGTATCAGATGAACTGAAACTGATTAGAAAGAAGGAGGTAGTGTCAATAAAAACTGATCTTTATTTCTATTTGTTTTCTCAAAACAATTCTAAGAACAATTCTTGGATGAACACCTCGTTATACTAGCGGTAACTTAGTATCGGCACCGTTCTCTTGAACGGTTCAAAGAATTATCTTCAAATGATTATTGTTATTCTTGTCTATTTTTATCAGTGTGTTTTACTATTTCTGTATGTTATTTCTCTTGTGTTCAACTATCTGTTCTAGACTGTAAGTTTAGTTTGCTTTCTGAAACCTTTTAGTCCTGGGTGCAAAATTGATATCAGATGAACCGAAACTGATTGGAAAGAAGGAGGTAGTGTCAATAAAAGCATATCTTTATTTCTATTTGTTTTCTCAAAACAATTCTAAGAACAATTTTTGGATGAACACCTCGTTATACTAGCGGTAACCTAGTATCGGCACCGTTCTCTTGAACTATTCAAAAATTATCTTCAAATGATTATTGTTATTCTTGTCTATTTTTATCTGTGTGTTTTACTATTTCTGTATGTTCTTTTCCTGTGTTCAACTATCTGTTCTAGACTGTAAGTTTAGTTTGCATTTTGAAACCTAGTAGTCCTGGGTGCAAAATTGGTATCAGATGAACTGAAACTGATTGGAATGATGGAGGTAGTGTCAATAAAAGCATATCTTTATTTCTATTTGTTTTCTCAAGACAATTCTAAGAACAATTCTTGGATGAACACCTCGTTATACTAACGGTAACCTAATATCGGCAGCGTTCTCTTGAACTGTTCAAAGAATTATCTTCAAATAATGACTATTGTTATTCTTATTTATTTTTATCTATGTGTTTTACTATTTCTGTATGTTCTTTCTCCTGTGTTCAACTATCTGCTCTAGACTGTAAGTTTAGTTTGCTTTTTGAAACCTAGTAGTCCTGAGTGCAAAATTGGTATCAGATGAACTGAAATTGATTGGAAAGATGGAGGTAGTGTCAATAAAAGCATATCTTTATTTCTACATGTTTTCTCAAAACAATTCTAAGAACAATTCTTGGATGAACACCTCGTTATACTAGCGGTAACCTAGTATCGGCACCGTTCTCTTGAACTGTTCAAAGAATTATGTTCAAATGATTATTGTTATTCTTGTCTATTGTTATCTGTGTGTTTTACTATTTCTGTATGTTATTTTTCGTGTGTTCAACTATCACATCTAGAATGTAAGTTTAATTTGCTTTCTGAAACCCAGTAGTCCTGGGTGTAAAATTGGTATCAGATGAACTGAAACTGATTGGAAAGAAGGAGGTAGTGTCAATAAAAACTGATCTTTATTTCTATTTGTTTTCTCAAAATAATTCTAAGAACAATTCTTGGATGAACACCTCGTTATACTAGCGGTAACTTAGTATCGGCACCGTTCTCTTGAACGGTTCAAAGAATTATCTTCAAATGATTATTGTTATTCTTGTCTATTTTTATCAGTGTGTTTTACTATTTCTGTATGTTATTTCTGTTGTGTTCAACTATCTGTTCTAGACTGTAACTTTAGTTTGCTTTCTGAAACCTTTTAGTCCTGGGTACAAAATTGATATCAGATGAACCGAAACTGATTGGAAAGAAGGAGGTAGTGTCAATAAAAGCATATCTTTATTTCTATTTGTTTTCTCAAAACAATTCTAAGAACAATTTTTGGATGAACACCTCGTTATACTATCGGTAACCTAGTATCGACACCGTTCTCTTGAACTATTCAAAAATTATCTTCAAATGATTATTGTTATTCTTGTCTATTTTTATCTGTGTGTTTTACTATTTCTGTATGTTCTTTTTCCTGTGTTCAACTATCTGTTCTAGACTGTAAGTTTAGTATGCATTTTGAAACCTAGTAGTCCTGGGTGCAAAATTGGTATCAGATGAACTGAAACTGATTGGAATGATGGAGGTAGTGTCAATAAAAGCATATCTTTATTTCTATTTGTTTTCTCAAAACAATTCTAAGAACAATTCTTGGATGAACACCTCGTTATACTAGCGGTAACCTAGTATCGGCACCGTTCTCTTGAACTGTTCAAAGAATTATCTTCAAATGATTATTGTTATTCTGGTCTATTTTTATCTGTGTGTTCTACTATTTCTGTTTGTTTTTTCTCTTGTGTTCAACTATCTGTTCTAGACTGTAAGTTTAGGTTGCTTTCTGAAACCTAGTAGTCCTGGGGGCAAAATTGGTATCAGATGAACTGAAACTGATTGGAAAGAAGGAGGTAGTGTCAACAAAAGCATATCTTTATTTCTATTTGTTTTGTCAAAACAATTCTTGGATGAACACCTCGTTATACTAGCGGTAACCTAGTATCGGCACCGTTCTCTTGAATTTATCAAAGAATTATCTTCAAATGATTATTGTTATTCTTTTCTATTTTTATCTGTGTGTTTTACTATTTCTATATGTTATTTTTCTTGTGTTCAACTATCTGTTCTAGAATGTAAGTTTAGTTTGCTTTCTGAAACCCAGTATTCCTGGGTGCAAAATTGGTATCAGATGAACTGAAATTGAATAGAAAGAAGGAGGTAGGGTCAATAAAAGCATATCTTTATTTCTATTTGTTTTCTCAAGACAATTTTAAGAACAATTCTTGGATGAACACCTCGTTATACTAACGGTAACCGAATATCGGCAGCGTTCTCTTGAACTGTTCAAAGAATTATCTTAAAATAATGACTATTGTTATTCTTATTTATTTTTATCTGTGTGTTTTACTATTTCTGTATGTTCTTTCTCCTGTGTTCAACTATCTGCTCTAGACTGTAAGTTTAGTTTGCTTTCTGAAACTTAGTAGTCCTGGGGGCAAAATTGGTATCAGATGAACTGAAACTATTTGGAAAGAAGGAGGTAGTGTCAACAAAAGTATATCTTTATTTCTATTTGTTTTGTCAAAACAATTCTAAGAACAATTCTTGGATGAACACCTCGTTATACTAGCGGTAACCTAGTATCGGCACCGTTCTCTTGAATTTATCAAAGAATTATCTTCAAATGATTATTGTTATTCTTGTCTATTTTTATCTGTGTGTTTTACTATTTCTATATGTTATTTTTCTTGTGTTCAACTATCTGTTCTAGAATGTAAGTTTAGTTTGCTTTCTGAAACCCAGTAGTGCTGGGTGCAAAATTGGTATCAAATGAACTGAAACTGATTGGAAAGAAGGAGGTAGTGTCAATAAAAACATATCTTTATTTCTATTTGTTTTCTCAAAACAATTCTAAGAACAATTCTTGGATGAACACCTCGTTATACTAGCGGTAACCAAGTATCGGCACCGTTCTCTTGGACTATTCAAAGAATTATCTTCAAATGATTATTGTTATTCTTGTCTATTTTTATAAGTGTGTTTTACTATTTCTGTATGTTCTTTCTCCTGTGTTCAGTTATCTGTTCTAGACTGTAAGTTTAGTTTGCTTTTTGAAACCCAGTAGTCCTGGGTGCAAAATTGGTATCAGATGAACTGAAACTGATTGGAAAGAAGGAGGTAGTGTCAATAAAAACATATCTTTATTTCTATTTGTTTTCTCAAAACAATTCTAAGAACAATTCTTTGATGAACACCTCGTTATACTAGCGGTAACTTAGTATCGGCACCGTTCTCTTGAACTGTTCAAAGAATTATCTTCAAATGATTATTGTTATTCTTGTCTATTTTTATCAGTGTGTTTTACTATTTCTGTATGTTATTTCTCTTGTGTTCAACTATCTGTTCTAGACTGTAAGTATAGTTTGCTTTCTGAAACCTTTTAGTCCTGGGTGCAAAATTGATATCAGATGAACCGAAACTGATTGGAAAGAAGGAGGTAGTGTCAGTAAAAGCATATCTTTATTTCTATTTGTTTTCTCAAAACAATTCTTGGATGAACACCTCGTTATGCTAGCGGTAACCTAGTATCGGCACCGTTCTCTTGAACTTTTCAAAAATTATCTTCAAATGATTATTGTTATTTTTGTCTATTTTAATCTGTGTGTTTTACTATTTCTGTATGTTCTTTTTCCTTTGTTCAACTATCTGTTCTAGACTGTAAGTTTAGTTTGCATTTTGAAACCTAGTAGTCCTGGGTGAAAAATTGGTATCAGATGAACTGAAACTGATTGTAATGATGGAGGTAGTGTCAATAAAAGCATATCTTTATTTCTATTTGTTTTCTCAAAACAATTCTAAGAACAATTCTTGGATGAACACCTCGTTATACTAGCGGTAACCTAGTATCGGCACCGTTCTCTTGAACTGTTTAAAGAATTATCTTCAAATGATTATTGTTATTCTGGTCTATTTTTATCTGTGTGTTCTACTATTTTTGTTTGTTTTTTCTCTTGTGTTAAACTATCTGTTCTAGACTGTAAGTTTAGGTTGCTTTCTGAAACCTAGTAGTCCTAGGGGCAAAATTGGTATCAGATGAACTGAAACTGATTGGAAAGAAGGAGGTAGTGTCAATAAAAACATATCTTTATTTCTATTTGTTTTCTCAAAACAATTCTTAGAACAATACTTGGATGAACACCTCGTTATACTAGCGGTAACCTAGTATCGGCACCGTTCTCTTGAATTGTTCAAAGAATTATCTTCAAATGATTATTGTTATTCTCGTCTATTTTTATCTGTGTGTTTTACTATTTCTGTATGTTCTTTCTCCTGTGTTCAACTATCTGTTCTAGAATGTAAGTTTAGTTTGCTTTCTGAAACCTAGTAGTCCTGGGGGCAAAATTGGTATCAGATGAACTGAAACTGATTGGAAAGAAGGAGGCAGTGTCAATAAAAGCATATCTTTATTTCTATTCGTTTTCTCAAAACAATTCTTGGATGAACATCTCGTTATACTGGCGGTAACCTAGTATCGGCACTGTTCTCTTGAACTGTTCAAAGAATTATCTTCAAATGATTATTGTTATTCTTGTCTATTTTTATCTGTGTGTTTTACTATTTCTGTATGTTATTTCTCTTGTGTTCAACTATCTGTTCTAGACTGTATGTTTAGTTTTCTTTCTGAAACCTATTAGTCCTTGGTGCAAAATTGGTATCAGATGAACTGAAATTGATTGGAAAGATGGAGTTAGTGTAAATAAAAGCATATCTTTATTTCTACATGTTTTCTCAAAACAATTCTAAGAACAATTCTTGGATGAACACCTCGTTATACTAGCGGTAACCTACTATCGGCACCGTTCTCTTGAATTGTTCAAAGAATTATCTTCAAATGATTATTTTTATTCTTGTCTATTTTTATCAGTGTCTTTTACTATTTCTTTATGTTATTTCTCTTCTGTTCAACTATCTGTTCTAGACTGTAAGTTTAGTTTGCTTTCTGAAACCTTTTAGTCCTTGGTGCAAAATTGGTATCAGATGAACCGAAACTGATTGGAAAAAAGGAGGTAGTGTCAATAAAAGCATATCTTTATTTCTATTTGTTTTCTCAAAACAATTCTAAGAACAATTCTTGGATGAACACCTCGTTATACTAGCGGTAACCTAGTATCGGCACCGTTCTCTTGACTGTTCAAAGAATTATCTTCAAATGATTATTGTAATTCTTTTCTATTTTTATTTTTGTGTTTTACTATTTCTGTATGTTCTTTCTCCTGTGTTCAACTATCTGTTCTAGCCTGTAAGTTTCGTATGCTTTCTGAAACCCAGTAGTCCTGGGTGAAAAATTGGTATCAGATGAACTGAAACTGATTGGAAAGAAGGAGGCAGTGTCAATAAAATGATATCTTTATTTCTATTTGTTTTCTCCAAACAATTCTTGGATGAACATCTCGTTATACTAGCGGTAACCTAGTATCGGCACTGTTCTCTTGAACTGTTCAAAGAATTATCTTCAAATGATTATTGTTATTCTTGTCTATTTTTATCTGTGTGTTTTATTATTTCTGTATGTTATTTCTCTTGTGTTGAACTATCTGTTCTAGAATGTATGTTTAGTTTTCTTTCTGAAACCTATTAGTCCTTGGTGCAAAATTGGTATCAGATGAACTGAAATTGATTGGAAAGATGGAGTTAGTGTCAATAAAAGCATATCTTTATTTCTACATGTTTTCTCAAAACAATTCTAAGAACAATTCTTGGATGAACACCTCGTTATACTAGCGGTAACCTAGTATCGGCACCGTTCTCTTGAACTGTTCAAAGAATTATCTTCAAATGATTATTGTTATTCTTGTCTATTTTTATCTGTGTGTTTTACTATTTCTGTATGTTATTTTTCGTGTGTTCAACTATCTGTTCTAGAATGTAAGTTTAGTTTGCTTTCTGAAACCCAGTAGTCCTGGGTGCAAAATTGGTATCAGATGAACTGAAACTGATTGGAAAGAACGAAGTAGTGTCAATAAAAACATATCTTTATTTCTATTTGTTTTCTCAAAACAATTCTTAGAACAATTCTTGGATGAACACCTAGTTATATTAGCGGTAACCTAGTATCGGCACCGTTCTCTTGACTGTTCAAAGAATTATCTTCAAATGATTATTGTAATTCTTTTCTATTTTTATTTTTGTGTTTTACTATTTCTGTATGTTCTTTCTCCTGTGTTCAACTATCTGTTCTAGACTGTAAGTTTAGTATGCTTTCTGAAACCCAGTAGTCTTGGGTGCAAAATTGGTATCAGATGAACTGAAACTGATTGGAAAGAAGGAGGCAGTGTCAATAAAAGCATATCTTTATTTCTATTTGTTTTCTCAAAAGAATTCTTGGATGAACATCTCGTTATACTAGCGGTAACCTAGTATCGGCACTGTTCTCTTGAACTGTTCAAAGAATTATCTTCAAATGATTATTGTTATTCTTGTCTATTTTTATCAGTGTCTTTTACTATTTCTTTATGTTATTTCTCTTGTGTTCAACTATCTGTTCTAGACTGTAATTTTAGTTTGTTTTCTGAAACCTTTTAGTCCTTGGTGCAAAATTGGTATCAGATGAACCGAAACTGATTGGAAAAAAGGAGGTAGTGTCAATAAAAGCATATCTTTATTTCTATTTGTTTTCTCAAAACAATTCTAAGAACAATTCTTGGATGAACACCTCGTTATACTAGCGGTAACCTATTATCGGCACCGTTCTCTTGACTGTTCAAAGAATTATCTTCAAATGATAATTGTAATTCTTTTCTATTTTTATTTTTGTGTTTTACTATTTCTATATGTTCTTTCTCCTGTGTTCAAATATCTGTTCTAGACTGTAAGTTTAGTATGCTTTCTGAAACCCAGTACTCGTGGGTGCAAAATTGGTATCAGATGAACTGAAACTGATTGGAAAGAAGGAGGCAGTGTCAATAAAATGATATCTTTATTTCTATTTGTTTTCTCAAAACAATTCTTGGATGAACATCTCGTTATACTAGCGGTAACCTAGTATCGGCACTGTTCTCTTGAACTGTTCAAAGAATTATCTTCAAATGATTATTGTTATTCTTGTCTATTTTTATCTGTGTGTTTTACTATTTCTGTATGTTATTTCTCTTGTGTTCAACTATCTGTTCTAGACTGTATGTTTAGTTTTCTTTCTGAAACCTATTAGTCCTTGGTGCATAATTGGTATCAGATGAACTGAAATTGATTGGAAAGATGGAGTTAGTGTCAATAAAAGCATATATTTATTTCTACATGTTTTCTCAAAACAATTCTAAGAACAATTCTTGGATGAACACCTCGTTATACTAGCGGTAACCTAGTATCGGCACCGTTCTCTTGAACTGTTCAAAGAATTATCTTCAAATGATTATTGTTATTCTCATCTATTTTTATCTGTGTGTTTTACTATTTCTGTATGTTCTTTCTCTTGTGTTCAACTATCTGTTCTAGAATATAAGTTTAGTTTGCTTTCTGAAACCTAGTAGTCCTGGTGGCAAAATTGGTATCAGATGAACTGAAACTGATTGGAAAGAAGGAGGTAGTGTCAATAAAAACATATATTTATTTTTATTTGTTTTCTCAAAACAATTCTAAGAACAATTCTTGGATGAAAACCTCGTTATACTAGCGGTAACCTAGTATCGGCACCGTTCTCTTGAACTGTTCAAAGAATTATCTTCAAATGATTATTGTAATTCTTTTCTATTTTTATTTTTGTGTTTTACTATTTCTGTATGTTCTTTCTCCTGTGTTCAACTATCTGTTCTAGCCTGTAAGTTTAGTATGCTTTCTGAAACCCAGTAGTCCTGGGTGCAAAATTGGTATCAGATGAACTGAAACTGATTGGAAAGAAGGAGGCAGTGTCAATAAAATGATATCTTTATTTCTATTTGTTTTCTCCAAACAATTCTTGGATGAACATCTCGTTATACTAGCGGTAACCTAGTATCGGCACTGTTCTCTTGAACTGTTCAAAGAATTATCTTCAAATGATTATTGTTATTCTTGTCTATTTTTATCTGTGTGTTTTATTATTTCTGTATGTTATTTCTCTTGTGTTGAACTATCTGTTCTAGAATGTATGTTTAGTTTTCTTTCTGAAACCTATTAGTCCTTGGTGCAAAATTGGTATCAGATGAACTGAAATTGATTGGAAAGATGGAGTTAGTGTCAATAAAAGCATATCTTTATTTCTACATGTTTTCTCAAAACAATTCTAAGAACAATTCTTGGATGAACACCTCGTTATACTAGCGGTAACCTAGTATCGGCACCGTTCTCAAGAACTGTTCAAAGAATTATCTTCAAATGATTATTGTTATTCTTGTCTATTTTTATCTGTGTGTTTTACTATTTCTGTATGTTATTTTTCGTGTGTTCAACTATCTGTTCTAGAATGTAAGTTTAGTTTGCTTTCTGAAACCCAGTAGTCCTGGGTGCAAAATAGGTATCAGATGAACTGAAACTGATTGGAAAGAAGGAGGTAGTGTCAATAAAAATATATCTTTATTTCTATTTGTTTTCTCAAAACAATTCTTAGAACAATTCTTGGATGAACACCTCGTTATACTAGCGGTAACCTAGTATCGGCACCGTTCTCTTGAATTGTTCAAAGAATTATCTTCAAATGATTATTGTTATTCTAGTCTATTTTTATCTGTGTGTTTTACTATTTCTGTATGTTCTTTCTTCTGTGTTCAACTATCAGTTCTAGAATGTAAGTTTAGTTTGCTTTCTGAAACCTAGTAGTCCTGGGGGCAAAATTGGTATCAGATGAACTGAAACTGATTGGAAAGAAGGAGGTAGTGTCAATAAAAACATATCTTTAATTCTATTTGTTTTCTCAAAACAATTCTAAGAACAATTCTTGGATGAACACCTCGTTATACTAGCGGTAACCTAGTATCGGCACCGTTCTCTTGAACTGTCCAAAGAATTATCTTCAAATGATTATTGTTATTCTCGTCTATTTTTATCTGTGTGTTTTACTATTTCTGTATGTTATTTCTCTTGTGTTCAACTATCTGTTCTAGACTGTAAGTTTAGTTTGCTTTCTGAAACCTTTTAGTCCTTGGTGCAAAATTGGTATCAGATGAACCGAAACTGATTGGAAAAAAGGAGGTAGTGTCAATAAAAGCATATCTTTATTTCTATTTGTTTTCTCAAAACAATTCTAAAAACAATTCTTAGATGAACACCTCGTTATACTATCGGTAACCTAGTATCGGCACAGTTCTCTTGACTGTTCAAAGAATTATCTTCAAATGATTATTGTTATTCTTGTCTATTTTTATTTGTGTGTTTTACTATTTCTGTAAGTTCTTTCTCCTGTGTTCAACTATCTGTTCTAGACTGTAAGTTTAGTATGCTTTCTGAAACCCAGTAGTCCTGGGTGCAAAATTGGTATCAGATGAACTGAAACTGATTGGAAAGAAGGAGGCAATGTCAATAAAAGCATATCTTTATTTCTATTTGTTTTCTCAAAACAATTCTTGGATGAACATCTCGTTATACTAGCGGTAACCTAGTATCGGCACTGTTCTCTTGAACTGTTCAAAGAATTATCTTCAAATGATTATTGTTATTGTTGTCTATTTTTATCTGTGTGTTTTACTATTTCTGTATGTTATTTCTCTTGTGTTCAACTATCTGTTCTAGACTGTATGTTTAGTTTTCTTTCTGAAACCTATTAGTCCTTGGTGCAAAATTGGTATCAGATGAACTGAAATTGATTGGAAAGATGGAGTTAGTGTCAATAAAAGCATATATTTATTTCTACATGTTTTCTCAAAACAATTCTAAGAACAATTCTTGGATGAACACCTCGTTATACTAGCGGTAACCTAGTATCGGCACCGTTCTCTTGAACTGTTCAAAGAATTATCTTCAAATGATTATTGTTATTCTCGTCTATTTTTATCTGTGTGTTTTACTATTTCTGTATGCTCTTTCTCTTGTGTTCAACTATCTGTTCTACAATGTAAGTCTAGTTTGCTTTCTGAAACCTAGTAGTTCTGGGGGCAAAATTGGTATCAGATGAACTGAAACTGATTGGAAAGAAGGAGGTAGTGTCAATAAAAACATATCTTTATTTCTATTTGTTTTCTCAAAACAATTCTAAGAACAATTCTTGGATGAAAACCTCGTTATACTAGCGGTAACCTAGTATCGGCACCGTTCTCTTGAACTGTTCAAAGAATTATCTTCAAATGATTATTGTTATTCTTGTCTATTTTTATTTGTGTGTTTTACTATTTCTGTATGTTCTTTCTCCTGTGTTCAACTATCTGTTCTAGACTGTAAGTTTAGTATGCTTTCTGAAACCCAGTAGTCCTGGGTGCAAAATTGGTATCAGATGAACTGAAACTGATTGGAAAGATGGAGGTAGTGTCAATAAAAGCATATCTTTATTTCTATTTGTTTTCTCAAAACAATTCTAAAAACAATTCTTAGATGAACACCTCGTTATACTAGCGGTAACCTAGTATCGGCACCGTTCTCTTGACTGTTCAAAGAATTATCTTCAAATGATTATTGTTATTCTTGTCTATTTTTATTTGTGTGTTTTACTATTTCTGTATGTTCTTTCTCCTGTGTTCAACTATTTGTTCTAGATTGTAAGTTTAGTATGCTTTCTGAAACCCAGTAGTCCTGGGTGCAAAATTGGTATCAGATGAACTAAAACTGATTGGAAAGAAGAAGGCAGTGTCAATAAAAGCATATCTTTATTTCTATATGTTTTCTCAAAACAATTCTTGGATGAACATCTCGTTATACTAGCGGTAACCTAGTATCGGCACTGTTCTCTTGAACTGTTCAAAGAATTATCTTCAAATGATTATTGTTATTCTTGCCTATTTTTATCTGTGTGTTTAACTATTTCTGTATGTTATTTCTCTTGTGTTCAACTATCTGTTCTAGACTGGATGTTTAGTTTTCTTTCTGAAACCTATTAGTCCTTGGTGCAAAATTGGTATCAGAGGAACTGAAATTGATTGGAAAGATGGAGTTAGTGTCAATAAAAGCATATCTTTATTTCTACATGTTTTCTCAAAACAATTCTAAGAACAATTCTTGGATGAACACCTCGTTATACTAGCGGTAACCTAGTATCGACACCGTTCTCTTGAACTGTTCAAAGAATTATCTTCAAATGATTATTGTTATTCTTGTCTATTTTTATCTGTGTGTTTTACTATTTCTGTATGTTATTTTTCGTGTGTTCAACTATCTGTTCTAGAATGTAAGTTTAGTTTGCTTTCTGGAACCCATTAGTCCTGTGTGCAAAATTGGTATCAGATGAACTGAAACTGATTGGAAAGAAGGAGGTAGTGTCAATAAAAACTTATCTTTATTTCTATTTGTTTTATCAAAACAATTCTAAGAACAATTCTTGGATGAACACCTCGTTATACTATCGGTAACCTAGTATCGGCACCGTTCTCTTGAATTGTTCAAAGAATTATCTTCAAATAATTATTGTTATTCTTGTCTATTTTTATCAATGTGTTTTACTATTTCTTTATGTTATTTCTCTTGTGTTCAAATATCTGTTCTAGAATGTAAGTTTAGTTTGCTTTCTGAAACCTTTTAGTCCTTGGTGCAAAATTGGTATCAGATGAACCGAAACTGATTGGAAAAAAGGAGGTAGTGTCAATAAAAGCATATCTTTATTTCTATTTGTTTTCTCAAAGCAATTCTAAGAACAATTCTTTGATGAACACCTCGTTATACTAGCGGTAACCTAGTATCGGCACCGTTCTCTTGAACTATTCAAAAATTATCTTCAAATGATTATTGTTATTCTAGTCTATTTTTATCTGTGTGTTTTACTATTTATGTATGTTCTTTTCCTGTGTTCAACTATCTGTTCAAGACTGTAAGTTTAGTTTGCATTTTGAAACCTAGTAGTCCTGGGTGCAAAATTGGTATCAGATGAACTGAAACTGATTGGAAAGATGGAGGTAGTGTCAATAAAAGCGTATCTTTATTTCTATTTGTTTTTAAAAAACAATTCTAAAAACAATTCTTAGATGAACACCTCGTTATACTAGCGGTAACCTAGTATCGGCACCGTTCTCTTGACTGTTCAAAGAATTATCTTCAAATGATTATTGTTATTCTTGTCTATTTTTATTTGTGTGTTTTACTATTTCTGTATGTAATTTCTCCTGTGTTCAACTATCTGTTCTAGACTGTAAGTTTAGTATGCTTTCTGAAACCCAGTAGTCCTGGGTGCAAAATTGGTATCAGATGAACTGAAACTGATTGGAAAGAAGGAGGCAATGTCAATAAAAGCATATCTTTATTTCTATTTGTTTTCTCAAAACAATTCTTGGATGAACATCTCGTTATACTAGCGGTAACCTAGTATCGGCACTGTTCTCTTGAACTGTTCAAAGAATTATCTTCAAATGATTATTGTTATTCTTGTCTATTTTTATCTGTGTGTTTTACTATTTCTGTATGTTATTTCTCTTGTGTTCAACTATCTGTTCTAGACTGTATGTTTAGTTTTGTTTCTGAAACCTATTAGTCCTTGGTGCAAACTTGGTATCAGATGAACTGAAATTGATTGGAAAGATGGAGTTAGTGTCAATAAAAGCATATATTTATTTCTACATGTTTTCTCAAAACAATTCTAAGAACAATTCTTGGATGAACACCTCGTTATACTAGCGGCAACCTAGTATCGGCACCATTCTCTTGAACTGTTCAAAGAATTATCTTCAAATGATTATTGTTATTCTCGTCTATTTTTATCTGTGTGTTTTACTATTTCTGTATGTTCTTTCTCTTGTGTTCAACTATCTGTTCTAGAATGAAAGTTTAGTTTACTTTCTGAAACCTAGTAGTCCTGGGGGCAAAATTGGTATCAGATGAACTGAAACTGATTGCAAAGAAGGAGGTAGTGTCAATAAAAACATATCTTTATTTCTATTTGTTTTCTCAAAACAATACTAAGAACAATTCTTGGATGAAAACCTCGTTATATTAGCGGTAACCTAGTATCGGCACCGTTCTCTTGAACTGTTCAAAGAATTATCTTCAAATGATTATTGTTATTCTTGTCTATTTTTATTTGTGTGTTTTACTATTTCTGTATGTTCTTTCTCCTGTGTTCAACTATCTGTTCTAGACTGTAAGTTTAGTATGCTTTCTGAATCCCAGTAGTCCTGGGTGCAAAATTGCTATCAGATGAACTGAAACTGATTGGAAAGAAGGAGGCAGTGTCAATAAAAGCATATCTTTATTTCTATTTGTTTT
Organism: Berberis vulgaris; assembly: GCA_963556465.1. NCBI lineage: Eukaryota > Viridiplantae > Streptophyta > Magnoliopsida > Ranunculales > Berberidaceae > Berberis > Berberis vulgaris. The sequence continues at coordinate 28,347,196 of OY747136.1, read as the reverse complement.
CTCAAAACAATTCTTGGATGAACATCTCGTTATACTAGCGGTAACCTAGTATCGGCACTGTTCTCTTGAACTGTTCAAAGAATTATCTTCAAATGATTATTGTTATTCTTGTCTATTTTTATCTGTGTGTTTTACTATTTCTGTATGTTATTTCTCTTGTGTTCAACTATCTGTTCTAGACTGTATGTTTAGTTTTCTTTCTGAAACCTATTAGTCCTTGGTGCAAAATTGGTATCAGATGAACTGAAATTGATTGGAAAGATTTAGTTAGTGTCAATAAAAGCATATCTTTATTTCTACATGTTTTCTCAAAACAATTCTAAGAACAATTCTTGGATGAACACCTCGTTATACTAGCGGTAACCTAGTATCGGCACCGTTCTCTTGAACTGTTCAAAGAATTATCTTCAAATGATTATTGTTATTCTTGTCTATTTTTATCTGTGTGTTTTACTATTTCTGTATGTTATTTTTCGTGTGTTCAACTATCTGTTCTAGAATGTAAGTTTAGTTTGCTTTCTGGAACCCAGTAGTCCTGTGTGCAAAATTGGTATCAGATGAACTGAAACTGATTGGAAAGAAGGAGGTAGTGTCAATAAAAACATATATTTATTTCTATTTGTTTTCTCAAAACAATTCTAAAAACAATTCTTAGATGAACACCTCGTTATACTAGCGGTAACCTAGTATCGGCACCGTTCTCTTGACTGTTCAAAGAATTATCTTCAAATGATTATTGTTATTCTTGTCTATTTTTATTTGTGTGTTTTACTATTTCTGTATGTTCTTTCTCCTGTGTTCAACTATTTGTTCTAGATTGTAAGTTTAGTATGCTTTCTGAAACCCAGTAGTCCTGGGTGCAAAATTGGTATCAGATGAACTGAAACTGATTGGAAAGAAGAAGGCAGTGTCAATAAAAGCATATCTTTATTTCTATATGTTTTCTCAAAACAATTCTTGGATGAACATCTCGTTATACTAGCGGTAACCTAGTATCGGCACTGTTCTCTTGAACTGTTCAAAGAATTATCTTCAAATGATTATTGTTATTCTTGCCTATTTTTATCTGTGTGTTTAACTATTTCTGTATGTTATTTCTCTTGTGTTCAACTATCTGTTCTAGACTGTATGTTTAGTTTTCTTTCTGAAACCTATTAGTCCTTGGTGCAAAATTGGTATCAGAGGAACTGAAATTGATTGGAAAGATGGAGTTAGTGTCAATAAAAGCATATCTTTATTTCTACATGTTTTCTCAAAACAATTCTAAGAACAATTCTTGGATGAACACCTCGTTATACTAGCGGTAACCTAGTATCGGCACCGTTCTCTTGAACTGTTCAAAGAATTATCTTCAAATGATTATTTTTATTCTTGACTATTTTTATCTGTGTGTTTTACTATTTCTGTATGTTATTTTTCGTGTGTTCAACTATCTGTTCTAGAATGTAAGTTTAGTTTGCTTTCTGGAACCCATTAGTCCTGTGTGCAAAATTGGTATCAGATGAACTGAAACTGATTGGAAAGAAGGAGGTAGTGTCAATAAAAACTTATCTTTATTTCTATTTGTTTTATCAAAACAATTCTAAGAACAATTCTTGGATGAACACCTCGTTATACTATCGGTAACCTAGTATCGGCACCGTTCTCTTGAATTGTTCAAAGAATTATCTTCAAATAATTATTGTTATTCTTGTCTATTTTTATCAATGTGTTTTACTATTTCTTTATGTTATTTCTCTTGTGTTCAAATATCTGTTCTAGAATGTAAGTTTAGTTTGCTTTCTGAAACCTTTTAGTCCTTGGTGCAAAATTGGTATCAGATGAACCGAAACTGATTGGAAAAAAGGAGGTAGTGTCAATAAAAGCATATCTTTATTTCTATTTGTTTTCTCAAAGCAATTCTAAGAACAATTCTTTGATGAACACCTCGTTATACTAGCGGTAACCTAGTATCGGCACCGTTCTCTTGAACTATTCAAAAATTATCTTCAAATGATTATTGTTATTCTAGTCTATTTTTATCTGTGTGTTTTACTATTTATGTATGTTCTTTTCCTGTGTTCAACTATCTGTTCAAGACTGTAAGTTTAGTTTGCATTTTGAAACCTAGTAGTCCTGGGTGCAAAATTGGTATCAGATGAACTGAAACTGATTGGAAAGATGGAGGTAGTGTCAATAAAAGCATATCTTTATTTCTATTTGTTTTTAAAAAACAATTCTAAAAACAATTCTTAGATGAACACCTCGTTATACTAGCGGTAACCTAGTATCGGCACCGTTCTCTTGACTGTTCAAAGAATTATCTTCAAATGATTATTGTTATTCTTGTCTATTTTTATTTGTGTGTTTTACTATTTCTGTATGTTATTTCTCCTGTGTTCAACTATCTGTTCTAGACTGTAAGTTTAGTATGCTTTCTGAAACCCAGTAGTCCTGGGTGCAAAATTGGTATCAGATGAACTGAAACTGATTGGAAAGAAGGAGGCAATGTCAATAAAAGCATATCTTTATTTCTATTTGTTTTCTCAAAACAATTCTTGGATGAACATCTCGTTATACTAGCGGTAACCTAGTATCGGCACTGTTCTCTTGAACTGTTCAAAGAATTATCTTCAAATGATTATTGTTATTCTTGTCTATTTTTATCTGTGTGTTTTACTATTTCTGTATGTTATTTCTCTTGTGTTCAACTATCTGTTCTAGACTGTATGTTTAGTTTTGTTTCTGAAACCTATTAGTCCTTGGTGCAAACTTGGTATCAGATGAACTGAAATTGATTGGAAAGATGGAGTTAGTGTCAATAAAAGCATATATTTATTTCTACATGTTTTCTCAAAACAATTCTAAGAACAATTCTTGGATGAACACCTCGTTATACTAGCGGCAACCTAGTATCGGCACCATTCTCTTGAACTGTTCAAAGAATTATCTTCAAATGATTATTGTTATTCTCGTCTATTTTTATCTGTGTGTTTTACTATTTCTGTATGTTCTTTCTCTTGTGTTCAACTATCTGTTCTAGAATGAAAGTTTAGTTTACTTTCTGAAACCTAGTAGTCCTGGGGGCAAAATTGGTATCAGATGAACTGAAACTGATTGCAAAGAAGGAGGTAGTGTCAATAAAAACATATCTTTATTTCTATTTGTTTTCTCAAAACAATACTAAGAACAATTCTTGGATGAAAACCTCGTTATACTAGCGGTAACCTAGTATCGGCACCGTTCTCTTGAACTGTTCAAAGAATTATCTTCAAATGATTATTGTTATTCTTGTCTATTTTTATTTGTGTGTTTTACTATTTCTGTATGTTCTTTCTCCTGTGTTCAACTATCTGTTCTAGACTGTAAGTTTAGTATGCTTTCTGAATCCCAGTAGTCCTGGGTGCAAAATTGGTATCAGATGAACTGAAACTGATTGGAAAGAAGGAGGCAGTGTCAATAAAAGCATATCTTTATTTCTATTTGTTTTCTCAAAACAATTCTTGGATGAACATCTCGTTATACTAGCGGTAACCTAGTATCGGCACTGTTCTCTTGAACTGTTCAAAGAATTATCTTCAAATGATTATTGTTATTCTTGTCTATTTTTATCTGTGTGTTTTACTATTTCTGTATGTTATTTCTCTTGTGTTCAACTATCTGTTCTAGACTGTATGTTTAGTTTTCTTTCTGAAACCTATTAGTCCTTGGTGCAAAATTGGTATCAGATGAACTGAAATTGATTGGAAAGATTTAGTTAGTGTCAATAAAAGCATATCTTTATTTCTACATGTTTTCTCAAAACAATTCTAAGAACAATTCTTGGATGAACACCTCGTTATACTAGCGGTAACCTAGTATCGGCACCGTTCTCTTGAACTGTTCAAAGAATTATCTTCAAATGATTATTGTTATTCTTGTCTATTTTTATCTGTGTGTTTTACTATTTCTGTATGTTATTTTTCGTGTGTTCAACTATCTGTTCTAGAATGTAAGTTTAGTTTGCTTTCTGGAACCCAGTAGTCCTGTGTGCAAAATTGGTATCAGATGAACTGAAACTGATTGGAAAGAAGGAGGTAGTGTCAATAAAAACATATATTTATTTCTATTTGTTTTCTCAGAACAATTCTAAGAACAATTCTTGGATGAACACCTCGTTATACTAGCGGTAACCTAGTATCGGCACCGTTCTCTTGAATTGTTCAAAGAATTATCTTCAAATGATTATTGTTATTCTTGTCTATTTTTATCAGTGTGTTTTACTATTTCTTTATGTTATTTCTCTTGTGTTCAACTATATGTTCTAGACTGTAAGTTTAGTTTGCTTTCTGACACCTTTTAGTCCTTGGTGCAAAATTGGTATCAGATGAACCGAATCTGATTGGAAAAAAGGAGGTAGTGTCAATAAAAGCATATGTTTATTTCTATTTGTTTTCTCAAAACAATTCTAAGAACAATTCTTTGATGAACACCTCGTTATACTAGCGGTAACCTAGTATCGGCACCGTTCTCTTGAACTATTCAAAAATTATCTTCAAATGATTATTGTTATTCTAGTCTATTTTTATCTGTGTGTTTTACTATTTACGTATGTTCTTTTTCCTGTGTTCAACTATCTGTTCAAGACTGTAAGTTTAGTTTGCATTTTGAAACCTAGTAGTCCTGGGTGCAAAATTGGTATCAGATAAACTGAAACTGATTGGAAAGATGGAGGTAGTGTCAATAAAAGCATATCTTAATTTCTATTTGTTTTCTCAAAACAATTCTAAAAACAATTCTTAGATGAACACCTCGTTATACTAGCGGTAACCTAGTATGGGCACCGTTCTCTTGACTGTTCAAAGAATTATCTTCAAATGATTATTGTTATTCTTGTCTATTTTTATTTGTGTGTTTTACTATTTCTGTATGTTCTTTCTCCTGTGTTCAACTATCTGTTCTAGACTGTAAGTTTAGTATGCTTTCTGAAACCCAGTAGTCCTGGGTGCAAAATTGGTATCAGATGAACTGAAACTGATTGGAAAGAAGGAGGCAGTGTCAAATAAAGCATATCTTTATTTCTATTTGTTTTCTCAAAACAATTCTTGGATGAACATCTCGTTATACTAGCGGTAACCTAGTATCGGCACTGTTCTCTTGAACTGTTCAAAGAATTATCTTCAAATGATTATTGTTATTCTTGTCTATTTTTATCTGTGTGTTTTACTATTACTGTATGTTATTTCTCTTGTGTTCAACTATCTGTTCTAGACTGTATGTTTAGTTTTCTTTCAAAAACCTATTAGTCCTTGGTGCAAAATTGGTATCAGATGAACTGAAATTGATTGGAAAGATGGAGTTAGTGTCAATAAAAGCATATATTTATTTCTACATGTTTTCTCAAAACAATTCTAAGAACAACTCTTGGATGAACACATTCGTTATACTAGCGGTAACCTAGTATCGGCACCGTTCTCTTGAACTGTTCAAAGTATTATCTTCAAATGATTATTGTTATTCTTGTCTATTTTTATCTGTGTGTTTTACTATTTCTGTATGTTATTTCTCTTGTGTTCAACTATCTGTTCTAGACTGTATGTTTAGTTTTCTTTCTGAAACCTATTAGTCCTTGGTGCAAACTTGGTATCAGATGAACTGAAATTGATTGGAAAGATGGAGTTAGTGTCAATAAAAGCATATATTTATTTCTACATGTTTTCTCAAAACAATTCTAAGAACAATTCTTGGATGAACACCTCGTTATACTAGCGGCAACCTAGTATCGGCACCGTTCTCTTGAACTGTTCAAAGAATTATCTTTTAAATGATTATTGTTATTCTCGTCTATTTTTATCTGTGTGTTTTACTATTTCTGTATGTTCTTTCTCTTGTGTTCAACTATCTGTTCTAGAATGTAAGTTTATTTTGCTTTCTGAAACCAAGTAGTCCTGGGGGCAAAATTGGTATCAGATGAACTGAAACTGATTGGAAAGAAGGAGGTAGTGTCAATAAAAACATATCTTTATTTCTATTTGTTTTCTCAAAACAATTCTAAGAACAATTCTTGGATGAAAACCTCGTTATACTAGCGGTAACCTAGTATCGGCACCGTACTCTTGAACTGTTCAAAGAATTATCTTCAAATGATTATTGTTATTCTTGTCTATTTTTATTTGTGTGTTTTACTATTTCTGTATGTTCTTTCTCCTGTGTTCAACTATCTGTTCTAGACTGTAAGTTTAGTATGCTTTCTGAAACCCAGTAGTCCTGGGTGCAAAATTGGTATCAGATGAACTGAAACTGATTGGAAAGAAGGAGGCAGTGTCAATAAAAGCATATCTTTATTTCTATTTGTTTTCTCAAAACAATTCTTGGATGAACATCTCGTTATACTAGCGGTAACCTAGTATCGGCACTGTTCTCTTGAACTGTTCAAAGAATTATCTTCAAATGATTATTGTTATTCTTGTCTATTTTTATCTGTGTGTTTTACTATTTCTGTATGTTATTTCTCTTGTGTTCAACTATCTGTTCTAGACTGTATGTTTAGTTTTCTTTCTGAAACCTATTAGTCCTTGGTGCAAAATTGGTATCAGATGAACTGAAATTGATTGGAAAGATGGAGTTAGTGTCAATAAAAGCATATCTTTATTTCTACATGTTTTCTCAAAACAATTCTAAGAACAATTCTTGGATGAACACCTCGTTATACTAGCGGTAACCTAGTATCGACACCGTTCTCTTGAACTGTTCAAAGAATTATCTTCAAATGATTATTGTTATTCTTGTCTATTTTTATCTGTGTGTTTTACTATTTCTGTATGTTATTTTTCGTGTGTTCAACTATCTGTTCTAGAATGTAAGTTTAGTTTGCTTTCTGGAACCCAGTAGTCCTGTGTGCAAAATTGGTATCAGATGAACTGAAACTGATTGGAAAGAAGGAGGTAGTGTCAATAAAAACATATCTTTATTTCTATTTGTTTTCTCAGAACAATTCTAAGAACAATTCTTGGATGAACACCTCGTTATACTAGCGGTAACCTAGTATCGGCACCGTTCTCTTGAATTGTTCAAAGAATTATCTTCAAATGATTATTGTTATTCTTGTCTATTTTTATCAGTGTGTTTTACTATTTCTTTATGTTATTTCTCTTGTGTTCAACTATCCGTTCTAGACTGTAAGTTTAGTTTGCTTTATGAAACCTTTTAGTCCTTGGTGCAAAATTGGTATCAGATGAACCGAAACTGATTGGAAAAAAGGAGGTAGTGTCAATAAAAGCATATCTTTATTTCTATTTGTTTTCTCAAAACAATTCTAAGAACAATTCTTTGATGAACACCTCGTTATACTAGCGGTAACCTAGTATCGGCACCGTTCTCTTGAACTATTCAAAAATTATCTTCAAATGATTATTGTTATTCTAGTCTATTTTTATCTGTGTGTTTTACTATTTATGTATGTTCTTTTTCCTGTGTTCAACTATCTGTTCAAGACTGTAAGTTTAGTTTGCATTTTGAAACCTAGTAGTCCTGGGTGCAAAATTGGTATCAGATGAACTGAAAATGATTGGAAAGAAGGAGGTAGTGTCAATAAAAGCATATCTTTATTTCTATTTGTTTTCTCAAAACAATTCTAAAAACAATTCTTAGATGAACACCTCGTTATACTAGCGGTAACCTAGTATCGGCACCGTTCTCTTGACTGTTCAAAGAATTATCTTCAAATGATTATTGTTATTCTTGTCTATTTTTATTTGTGTGTTTTACTATTTCTGTATGTTATTTCTCCTGTGTTCAACTATCTGTTCTAGACTGTAAGTTTAGTATGCTTTCTGAAACCCAGTAGTCCTGGGTGCAAAATTGGTATCAGATGAACTGAAACTGATTGGAAAGAAGGAGGCAATGTCAATAAAAGCATATCTTTATTTCTATTTGTTTTCTCAAAACAATTCTTGGATGAACATCTCGTTATACTAGCGGTAACCTAGTATCGGCACTGTTCTCTTGAACTGTTCAAAGAATTATCTTCAAATGATTATTGTTATTCTTGTCTATTTTTATCTGTGTGTTTTACTATTTCTGTATGTTATTTCTCTTGTGTTCAACTATCTGTTCTAGACTGTATGTTTAGTTTTGTTTCTGAAACCTATTAGTCCTTGGTGCAAACTTGGTATCAGATGAACTGAAATTGATTGGAAAGATGGAGTTAGTGTCAATAAAAGCATATATTTATTTCTACATGTTTTCTCAAAACAATTCTAAGAACAATTCTTGGATGAACACCTCGTTATACTAGCGGCAACCTAGTATCGGCACCATTCTCTTGAACTGTTCAAAGAATTATCTTCAAATGATTATTGTTATTCTCGTCTATTTTTATCTGTGTGTTTTACTATTTCTGTATGTTCTTTCTCTTGTGTTGAACTATCTGTTCTAGAATGAAAGTTTAGTTTACTTTCTGAAACCTAGTAGTCCTGGGGGCAAAATTGGTATCAGATGAACTGAAACTGATTGCAAAGAAGGAGGTAGTGTCAATAAAAACATATCTTTATTTCTATTTGTTTTCTCAAAACAATACTAAGAACAATTCTTGGATGAAAACCTCGTTATACTAGCGGTAACCTAGTATCGGCACCGTTCTCTTGAACTGTTCAAAGAATTATCTTCAAATGATTATTGTTATTCTTGTCTATTTTTATTTGTGTGTTTTACTATTTCTGTATGTTCTTTCTCCTGTGTTCAACTATCTGTTCTAGACTGTAAGTTTAGTATGCTTTCTGAATCCCAGTAGTCCTGGGTGCAAAATTGGTATCAGATGAACTGAAACTGATTGGAAAGAAGGAGGCAGTGTCAATAAAAGCATATCTTTATTTCTATTTGTTTTCTCAAAACAATTCTTGGATGAACATCTCGTTATACTAGCGGTAACCTAGTATCGGCACTGTTCTCTTGAACTGTTCAAAGAATTATCTTCAAATGATTATTGTTATTCTTGTCTATTTTTATCTGTGTGTTTTACTATTTCTGTATGTCATTTCTCTTGTGTTCAACTATCTGTTCTAGACTGTATGTTTAGTTTTCGTTCTGAAACCTATTAGTCCTTGATGCAAAATTGGTATCAGATGAACTGAAATTGATTGGAAAGATGGAGTTAGTGTCAATAAAAGCATATCTTTATTTCTACATGTTTTCTCAAAACAATTCTAAGAACAATTCTTGGATGAACACCTCGTTATACTAGAGGTAACCTAGTATCGGCACCGTTCTCTTGAACTGTTCAAAGAATTATCTTCAAATGATTATTGTTATTCTTGTCTATTTTTATCTGTGTGTTTTACTATTTCTGTATGTTATTTTTCCTGTGTTCAACTATCTGTTCAAGACTGTAAGTTTAGTTTGCATTTTGAAACATAGTAGTCCTGGGTGCAAAATTGGTATCAGATAAACTGAAACTGATTGGAAAGATGGAGGTAGTGTCAATAAAAGCATATCTTGATTTCTATTTGTTTTCTCAAAACAATTCTAAAAACAATTCTTAGATGAACACCTCGTTATACTAGCGGTAACCTAGTATGGGCACCGTTCTCTTGACTGTTCAAAGAATTATCTTCAAATGATTATTGTTATTCTTGTCTATTTTTATTTGTGTGTTTTACTATTTCTGTATGTTCTTTCTCCTGTGTTCAACTATTTGTTCTAGACTGTAAGTTTAGTATGCTTTCTGAAACCCAGTAGTCCTGGGTGCAAAATTGGTATCAGATGAACTGAAACTGATTGGAAAGAAGGAGGCAGTGTCAAATAAAGCATATCTTTATTTCTATTTGTTTTCTCAAAACAATTCTTGGATGAACATCTCGTTATACTAGCGGTAACCTAGTATCGGCACTGTTCTCTTGAACTGTTCAAAGAATTATCTTCAAATGATTATTGTTATTCTTGTCTATTTTTATCTGTGTGTTTTACTATTACTGTATGTTATTTCTCTTGTGTTCAACTATCTGTTCTAGACTGTATGTTTAGTTTTCTTTCAAAAACCTATTAGTCCTTGGTGCAAAATTGGTATCAGATGAACTGAAATTGATTGGAAAGATGGAGTTAGTGTCAATAAAAGCATATATTTATTTCTACATGTTTTCTCAAAACAATTCTAAGAACAACTCTTGGATGAACACATTCGTTATACTAGCGGTAACCTAGTATCGGCACCGTTCTCTTGAACTGTTCAAAGTATTATCTTCAAATGATTATTGTTATTCTTGTCTATTTTTATCTGTGTGTTTTACTATTTCTGTATGTTATTTCTCTTGTGTTCAACTATCTGTTCTAGACTGTATGTTTAGTTTTCTTTCTGAAACCTATTAGTCCTTGGTGCAAACTTGGTATCAGATGAACTGAAATTGATTGGAAAGATGGAGTTAGTGTCAATAAAAGCATATATTTATTTCTACATGTTTTCTCAAAACAATTCTAAGAACAATTCTTGGATGAACACCTCGTTATACTAGCGGTAACCTAGTATCGACACCGTTCTCTTGAACTGTTCAAAGAATTATCTTCAAATGATTATTGTTATTCTTGTCTATTTTTATCTGTGTGTTTTACTATTTCTGTATGTTATTTTTCGTGTGTTCAACTATCTGTTCTAGAATGTAAGTTTAGTTTGCTTTCTGGAACCCAGTAGTCCTGTGTGCAAAATTGGTATCAGATGAACTGAAACTGATTGGAAAGAAGGAGGTAGTGTCAATAAAAACATATCTTTATTTCTATTTGTTTTCTCAGAACAATTCTAAGAACAATTCTTGGATGAACACCTCGTTATACTAGCGGTAACCTAGTATCGGCACCGTTCTCTTGAATTGTTCAAAGAATTATCTTCAAATGATTATTGTTATTCTTGTCTATTTTTATCAGTGTGTTTTACTATTTCTTTATGTTATTTCTCTTGTGTTCAACTATCCGTTCTAGACTGTAAGTTTAGTTTGCTTTATGAAACCTTTTAGTCCTTGGTGCAAAATTGGTATCAGATGAACCGAAACTGATTGGAAAAAAGGAGGTAGTGTCAATAAAAGCATATCTTTATTTCTATTTGTTTTCTCAAAACAATTCTAAGAACAATTCTTTGATGAACACCTCGTTATACTAGCGGTAACCTAGTATCGGCACCGTTCTCTTGAACTATTCAAAAATTATCTTCAAATGATTATTGTTATTCTAGTCTATTTTTATCTGTGTGTTTTACTATTTATGTATGTTCTTTTTCCTGTGTTCAACTATTTGTTCAAGACTGTAAGTTTAGTTTGCATTTTGAAACCTAGTAGTCCTGGGTGCAAAATTTGTATCAGATGAACTGAAAATGATTGGAAAGAAGGAGGTAGTGTCAATAAAAGCATATCTTTATTTCTATTTGTTTTCTCAAAACAATTCTAAAAACAATTCTTAGATGAACACCTCGTTATACTAGCGGTAACCTAGTATCGGCACCGTTCTCTTGACTGTTCAAAGAATTATCTTCAAATGATTATTGTTATTCTTGTCTATTTTTATTTGTGTGTTTTACTATTTCTGTATGTTATTTCTCCTGTGTTCAACTATCTGTTCTAGACTGTAAGTTTAGTATGCTTTCTGAAACCCAGTAGTCCTGGGTGCAAAATTGGTATCAGATGAACTGAAACTGATTGGAAAGAAGGAGGCAATGTCAATAAAAGCATATCTTTATTTCTATTTGTTTTCTCAAAACAATTCTTGGATGAACATCTCGTTATACTAGCGGTAACCTAGTATCGGCACTGTTCTCTTGAACTGTTCAAAGAATTATCTTCAAATGATTATTGTTATTCTTGTCTATTTTTATCTGTGTGTTTTACTATTTCTGTATGTTATTTCTCTTGTGTTCAACTATCTGTTCTAGACTGTATGTTTAGTTTTGTTTCTGAAACCTATTAGTCCTTGGTGCAAACTTGGTATCAGATGAACTGAAATTGATTGGAAAGATGGAGTTAGTGTCAATAAAAGCATATATTTATTTCTACATGTTTTCTCAAAACAATTCTAAGAACAATTCTTGGATGAACACCTCGTTATACTAGCGGCAACCTAGTATCGGCACCATTCTCTTGAACTGTTCAAAGAATTATCTTCAAATGATTATTGTTATTCTCGTCTATTTTTATCTGTGTGTTTTACTATTTCTGTATGTTCTTTCTCTTGTGTTCAACTATCTGTTCTAGAATGAAAGTTTAGTTTACTTTCTGAAACCTAGTAGTCCTGGGGGCAAAATTGGTATCAGATGAACTGAAACTGATTGCAAAGAAGAAGGTAGTGTCAATAAAAACATATCTTTATTTCTATTTGTTTTCTCAAAACAATACTAACAACAATTCTTGGATGAAAACCTCGTTATACTAGCGGTAACCTAGTATCGGCACCGTTCTCTTGAACTGTTCAAAGAATTATCTTCAAATGATTATTGTTATTCTTGTCTATTTTTATTTGTGTGTTTTACTATTTCTGTATGTTCTTTCTCCTGTGTTCAACTATCTGTTCTAGACTGTAAGTTTAGTATGCTTTCTGAATCCCAGTAGTCCTGGGTGCAAAATTGGTATCAGATGAACTGAAACTGATTGGAAAGAAGGAGGCAGTGTCAATAAAAGCATATCTTTATTTCTATTTGTTTTCTCAAAACAATTCTTGGATGAACATCTCGTTATACTAGCGGTAACCTAGTATCGGCACTGTTCTCTTGAACTGTTCAAAGAATTATCTTCAAATGATTATTGTTATTCTTGTCTATTTTTATCTGTGTGTTTTACTATTTCTGTATGTCATTTCTCTTGTGTTCAACTATCTGTTCTAGACTGTATGTTTAGTTTTCTTTCTGAAACCTATTAGTCCTTGGTGCAAAATTGGTATCAGATGAACTGAAATTGATTGGAAAGATGGAGTTAGTGTCAACAAAAGCATATCTTTATTTCTACATGTTTTCTCAAAACAATTCTAAGAACAATTCTTGGATGAACACCTCGTTATACTAGAGGTAACCTAGTATCGGCACCGTTCTCTTGAACTGTTCAAAGAATTATCTTCAAATGATTATTGTTATTCTTGTCTATTTTTATCTGTGTGTTTTACTATTTCTGTATGTTATTTTTCGTGTGTTCAACTATCTGTTCTAGAATGTAAGTTTAGTTTGCTTTCTGGAACCCAGTAGTCCTGTGTGCAAAATTGGTATCAGATGAACTGAAACTGATTGGAAAGAAGGAGGTAGTGTCAATAAAAACATATCTTTATTTCTATTTGTTTTCTCAGAACAATTCTAAGAACAATTCTTGGATGAACACCTCGTTATAATAGCGGTAACCTAGTATCGGCACCGTTCTCTTGAATTGTTCAAAGAATTATCTTCAAATGATTATTGTTATTCTTGTCTATTTTTATCAGTGTGTTTTACTATTTCTTTATGTTATTTCTCTTGTGTTCAACTATCCGTTCTAGACTGTAAGTTTAGTTTGCTTTATGAAACCTTTTAGTCCTTGGTGCAAAATTGGTATCAGATGAACCGAAACTGATTGGAAAAAAGGAGGTAGTGTCAATAAAAGCATATCTTTATTTCTATTTGTTTTCTCAAAACAATTCTAAGAACAATTCTTTGATGAACACCTCGTTATACTAGCGGTAACCTAGTATCGGCACCGTTCTCTTGAACTATTCAAAAATTATCTTCAAATGATTATTGTCATTCTAGTCTATTTTTATCTGTGTGTTTAACTATTTATGTATGTTCTTTTTCCTGTGTTCAACTATCTGTTCAAGACTGTAAGTTTAGTTTGCATTTTGAAACCTAGTAGTCCTGGGTGCAAAATTGGTATCAGATGAACTGAAACTGATTGGAAAGAAGGAGGTAGTGTCAATAAAAGCATATCTTTATTTCTATTTGTTTTCTCAAAACAATTCTAAAAACAATTCTTAGATGAACACCTCGTTATACTAGCGGTAACCTAGTATCGGCACCGTTCTCTTGACTGTTCAAAGAATTATCTTCAAATGATTATTGTTATTCTGGTCTATTTTTATTTGTGTGTTTTACTATTTCTGTATGTTCTTTCTCCTGTGTTCAACTATTTGTTCTAGACTGTAAGTTTAGTATGCTTTCTGAAACCCAGTAGTCCTGGGTGCAAAATTGGTATCAGATGAACTGAAACTGATTGGAAAGAAGGAGGCAGTGTAAAATAAAGCATATCTTTATTTCTATTTGTTTTCTCAAAACAATTCTTGGATGAACATCTCGTTATACTAGCGGTAACCTAGTATCGGCACTGTTCTCTTGAACTGTTCAAAGAATTATCTTCAAATGATTATTTTTATTCTTGTCTATTTTTATCTGTGTGTTTTACTATTTCTGTATGTTATTTCTCTTGTGTTCAACTATCTGTTCTAAACTGTAAGTTTAGTTTTCTTTCTGAAACCTATTAGTCCTTGGTGCAAAATTGGTATCAGATGAACTGAAATTGATTGGAAAGATGGAGTTAGTGTCAATAAAAGCATATATTTATTTCTACATGTTTTCTTAAAACAATTCTAAGAACAACTCTTGAATGAACACATTCGTTATACTAGCGGTAACCTAGTATCGGCACCGTTCTCTTGAATTGTTCAAAGAATTATCTTCAAATGATTATTGTAATTCTTGTCTATTTTTATCTTTGTGTTTTACTATTTCTGTATGTTATTTCTCTTGTGTTCAACTATCTGTTCTAGACTGTATGTTTAGTTTTCTTTCTGAAACCTGTTAGTCCTTGGTGCAAACTTGGTATCAGATGAACTGAAATTGATTGGAAAGATGGAGTTAGTGTAAATAAAAGCATATATTTATTTCTACATGTTTTCTCAAAACAATTCTAAGAACAATTCTTGGATGAACACCTCGTTATACTAGCGGCAACCTAGTATCGGCACCGTTCTCTTGAACTGTTCAAAGAATTATCTTCAAATGATTATTGTTATTCTCGTCTATTTTTATCTGTGTGTTTTACTATTTCTGTATGTTCTTTCTCTTGTGTTCAACTATCTGTTCTAGAATGAAAGTTTAGTTTACTTTCTGAAACCTAGTAGTCCTGGGGGCAAAATTGGTATCAGATGAACTGAAACTGATTGCAAAGAAGAAGGTAGTGTCAATAAAAACATATCTTTATTTCTATTTGTTTTCTCAAAACAATACTAACAACAATTCTTGGATGAAAACCTCGTTATACTAGCGGTAACCTAGTATCGGCACCGTTCTCTTGAACTGTTCAAAGAATTATCTTCAAATGATTATTGTTATTCTTGTCTATTTTTATTTGTGTGTTTTACTATTTCTGTATGTTCTTTCTCCTGTGTTCAACTATCTGTTCTAGACTGTAAGTTTAGTATGCTTTCTGAATCCCAGTAGTCCTGGGTGCAAAATTGGTATCAGATGAACTGAAACTGATTGGAAAGAAGGAGGCAGTGTCAATAAAAGCATATCTTTATTTCTATTTGTTTTCTCAAAACAATTCTTGGATGAACATCTCGTTATACTAGCGGTAACCTAGTATCGGCACTGTTCTCTTGAACTGTTCAAAGAATTATCTTCAAATGATTATTGTTATTCTTGTCTATTTTTATCTGTGTGTTTTACTATTTCTGTATGTCATTTCTCTTGTGTTCAACTATCTGTTCTAGACTGTATGTTTAGTTTTCTTTCTGAAACCTATTAGTCCTTGGTGCAAAATTGGTATCAGATGAACTGAAATTGATTGGAAAGATGGAGTTAGTGTCAACAAAAGCATATCTTTATTTCTACATGTTTTCTCAAAACAATTCTAAGAACAATTCTTGGATGAACACCTCGTTATACTAGAGGTAACCTAGTATCGGCACCGTTCTCTTGAACTGTTCAAAGAATTATCTTCAAATGATTATTGTTATTCTTGTCTATTTTTATCTGTGTGTTTTACTATTTCTGTATGTTATTTTTCGTGTGTTCAACTATCTGTTCTAGAATGTAAGTTTAGTTTGCTTTCTGGAACCCAGTAGTCCTGTGTGCAAAATTGGTATCAGATGAACTGAAACTGATTGGAAAGAAGGAGGTAGTGTCAATAAAAACATATCTTTATTTCTATTTGTTTTCTCAGAACAATTCTAAGAACAATTCTTGGATGAACACCTCGTTATAATAGCGGTAACCTAGTATCGGCACCGTTCTCTTGAATTGTTCAAAGAATTATCTTCAAATGATTATTGTTATTCTTGTCTATTTTTATCAGTGTGTTTTACTATTTCTTTATGTTATTTCTCTTGTGTTCAACTATCCGTTCTAGACTGTAAGTTTAGTTTGCTTTATGAAACCTTTTAGTCCTTGGTGCAAAATTGGTATCAGATGAACCGAAACTGATTGGAAAAAATGAGGTAGTGTCAATAAAAGCATATCTTTATTTCTATTTGTTTTCTCAAAACAATTCTAAGAACAATTCTTTGATGAACACCTCGTTATACTAGCGGTAACCTAGTATCGGCACCGTTCTCTTGAACTATTCAAAAATTATCTTCAAATGATTATTGTCATTCTAGTCTATTTTTATCTGTGTGTTTAACTATTTATGTATGTTCTTTTTCCTGTGTTCAACTATCTGTTCAAGACTGTAAGTTTAGTTTGCATTTTGAAACCTAGTAGTCCTGGGTGCAAAATTGGTATCAGATGAACTGAAACTGATTGGAAAGAAGGAGGTAGTGTCAATAAAAGCATATCTTTATTTCTATTTGTTTTCTCAAAACAATTCTAAAAACAATTCTTAGATGAACACCTCGTTATACTAGCGGTAACCTAGTATCGGCACCGTTCTCTTGACTGTTCAAAGAATTATCTTCAAATGATTATTGTTATTCTGGTCTATTTTTATTTGTGTGTTTTACTATTTCTGTATGTTCTTTCTCCTGTGTTCAACTATTTGTTCTAGACTGTAAGTTTAGTATGCTTTCTGAAACCCAGTAGTCCTGGGTGCAAAATTGGTATCAGATGAACTGAAACTGATTGGAAAGAAGGAGGCAGTGTAAAATAAAGCATATCTTTATTTCTATTTGTTTTCTCAAAACAATTCTTGGATGAACATCTCGTTATACTAGCGGTAACCTAGTATCGGCACTGTTCTCTTGAACTGTTCAAAGAATTATCTTCAAATGATTATTTTTATTCTTGTCTATTTTTATCTGTGTGTTTTACTATTTCTGTATGTTATTTCTCTTGTGTTCAACTATCTGTTCTAAACTGTAAGTTTAGTTTTCTTTCTGAAACCTATTAGTCCTTGGTGCAAAATTGGTATCAGATGAACTGAAATTGATTGGAAAGATGGAGTTAGTGTCAATAAAAGCATATATTTATTTCTACATGTTTTCTTAAAACAATTCTAAGAACAACTCTTGAATGAACACATTCGTTATACTAGCGGTAACCTAGTATCGGCACCGTTCTCTTGAATTGTTCAAAGAATTATCTTCAAATGATTATTGTAATTCTTGTCTATTTTTATCTTTGTGTTTTACTATTTCTGTATGTTATTTCTCTTGTGTTCAACTATCTGTTCTAGACTGTATGTTTAGTTTTCTTTCTGAAACCTGTTAGTCCTTGGTGCAAACTTGGTATCAGATGAACTGAAATTGATTGGAAAGATGGAGTTAGTGTAAATAAAAGCATATATTTATTTCTACATGTTTTCTCAAAACAATTCTAAGAACAATTCTTGGATGAACACCTCGTTATACTAGCGGCAACCTAGTATCGGCACCGTTCTCTTGAACTGTTCAAAGAATTATCTTCAAATGATTATAGTTATTCTCGTCTATTTTTATCTGTGTGTTTTACTATTTCTGTATGTTCTTTCTCTTGTGTTCAACTATCTGTTCTAGAATGTAAGTTTAGTTTGCTTTCTGAAACCTAGTAGTCCTGGGGGCAAAATTGGTATCAGATGAACTGAAACTGATTGGAAAGAAGGAGGTAGTGTCAATAAAAACATATCTTTATTTCTATTTGTTTTCTCAAAACAATTCTAAGAACAATTCTTGGATGAAAACCTCGTTATACTAGCGGTAACCTAGTATCGGCACCGTTCTCTTGAACTGTTCAAAGAATTATCTTCAAATGATTATTGTTATTCTTGTCTATTTTTATTTGTGTGTTTTACTATTTCTGTATGTTCTTTCTCCTGTGTTCAACTATCTGTTCTAGACTGTAAGTTTAGTATGCTTTCTGAAACCCAGTAGTCCTGGGTGCAAAATTGGTATCAGATGAACTGAAACTGATTGGAAAGAAGGAGGCAGTGTCAATAAAAGCATATCTTTATTTCTATTTGTTTTCTCAAAACAATTCTTGGATGAACATCTCGTTATACTAGCGGTAACCTAGTATCGGCACTGTTCTCTTGAACTGTTCAAAGAATTATCTTCAAATGATTATTGTTATTCTTGTCTATTTTTATCTGTGTGTTTTACTATTTCTGTATGTCATTTCTCTTGTGTTCAACTATCTGTTCTAGACTGTATGTTTAGTTTTCTTTCTGAAACCTATTAGTCCTTGGTGCAAAATTGGTATCAGATGAACTGAAATTGATTGGAAAGATGGAGTTAGTGTCAATAAAAGCATATCTTTATTTCTACATGTTTTCTCAAAACAATTCTAAGAACAATTCTTGGATGAACACCTCATTATACTAGCGGTAACCTAGTATCGGCACCGTTCTCTTGAACTGTTCAAAGAATTATCTTCAAATGATTATTGTTATTCTTGTCTATTTTTATCTGTGTGTTTTACTATTTCTGTATGTTATTTTTCGTGTGTTCAACTATCTGTTCTAGAATGTAAGTTTAGTTTGCTTTCTGGAACCCAGTAGTCCTGTGTGCAAAATTGGTATCAGATGAACTGAAACTGATTGGAAAGAAGGAGGTAGTGTCAATAAAAACATATCTTTATTTCTATTTGTTTTCTCAGAACAATTCTAAGAACAATTCTTGGATGAACACCTCGTTATACTAGCGGTAACCTAGTATCGGCACCGTTCTCTTGAATTGTTCAAAGAATTATCTTCAAATGATTATTGTTATTCTTGTCTATTTTTATCAGTGTGTTTTACTATTTCTTTATGTTATTTCTCTTGTGTTCAACTATCTGTTCTAGACTGTAAGTTTAGTTTGCTTTCTGAAACCTTTTAGTCCTTGGTGCAAAATTGGTATCAGATGAACCGAAACTGATTGGAAAAAAGGAGGTAGTGTCAATAAAAGCATATCTTTATTTCTATTTGTTTTCTCAAAACAATTCTAAGAACAATTCTTTGATGAACACCTCGTTATACTAGCGGTAACCTAGTATCGGCACCGTTCTCTTGAACTATTCAAAAATTATCTTCAAATGATTTTTGTTATTCTAGTCTATTTTTATCTGTGTGTTTTACTATTTATGTATGTTGTTTTTCCTGTGTTCAACTATCTGTTCAAGACTGTAAGTTTAGTTTGCATTTTGAAACCTAGTAGTCCTGGGTGCAAAATTGGTATGAGATGAACTAAAACTGATTGGAAAGATGGAGGTAGTGTCAATAAAAGCATATCTTTATTTCTATTTGTTTTCTCAAAACAATTCTAAAAACAATTCTTAGATGAACACCTCGTTATACTAGCGGTAACCTAGTATCGGCGCCGTTCTCTTGACTGTTCAAAGAATTATCTTCAAATGATTATTGTTATTCTTGTCTATTTTTATTTGTTTGTTTTACTATTTCTGTATGTTGTTTCTCCTGTGTTCAACTATCTGTTCTAGACTGTAAGTTTAGTTTGCATTTTGAAACCTAGTAGTCCTGGGTGCAAAATTGGTATCAGATGAACTGAAACTGATTGGAAAGAAGGAGGTAGTGTCAATAAAAGCATATCTTTATTTCTATTTGTTTTCTCAAAACAATTCTAAAAACAATTCTTAGATGAACACCTCGTTATACTAGCGGTAACCTAGTATCGGCACCGTTCTCTTGACTGTTCAAAGAATTATCTTCAAATGATTATTGTTATTCTTGTCTATTTTTATTTGTGTGTTTTACTATTTCTGTATGTTCTTTCTCCTGTGTTCAACTATTTGTTCTAGACTGTAAGTTTAGTATGCTTTCTGAAACCCAGTAGTCCTGGGTGCAAAATTGGTATCAGATGAACTGAAACTGATTGGAAAGAAGGAGGCAGTGTAAAATAAAGCATATCTTTATTTCTATTTGTTTTCTCAAAACAATTCTTGGATGAACATCTCGTTATACTAGCGGTAACCTAGTATCGGCACTGTTCTCTTGAACTGTTCAAAGAATTATCTTCAAATGATTATTGTTATTCTTGTCTATTTTTATCTGTGTGTTTTACTATTTCTGTATGTTATTTCTCTTGTGTTCAACTATCTGTTCTAAACTGTAAGTTTAGTTTTCTTTCTGAAACCTATTAGTCCTTGGTGCAAAATTGGTATCAGATGAACTGAAATTGATTGGAAAGATGGAGTTAGTGTCAATAAAAGCATATATTTATTTCTACATGTTTTCTCAAAACAATTCTAAGAACAACTCTTGAATGAACACATTCGTTATACTAGCGGTAACCTAGTATCGGCACCGTTCTCTTGAACTGTTCAAAGAATTATCTTCAAATGATTATTGTAGTTCTTGTCTATTTTTATCTTTGTGTTTTACTATTTCTGTATGTTATTTCTCTTGTGTTCAACTATCTGTTCTAGACTGTAAGTTTAGTTTGCTTTCTGAAACCTTTTAGTCCTTGGTGCAAAATTGGTATCAGATGAACCGAAACTGATTGGAAAAAAGGAGGTAGTGTCAATAAAAGCATATCTTTATTTCTATTTGTTTTCTCAAAACAATTCTAAGAACAATTCTTTGATGAACACCTCGTTATACTAGCGGTAACCTAGTATCGGCACCGTTCTCTTGAACTATTCAAAAATTATCTTCAAATGATTTTTGTTATTCTAGTCTATTTTTATCTGTGTGTTTTACTATTTATGTATGTTGTTTTTCCTGTGTTCAACTATCTGTTCAAGACTGTAAGTTTAGTTTGCATTTTGAAACCTAGTAGTCCTGGGTGCAAAATTGGTATGAGATGAACTAAAACTGATTGGAAAGATGGAGGTAGTGTCAATAAAAGCATATCTTTATTTCTATTTGTTTTCTCAAAACAATTCTAAAAACAATTCTTAGATGAACACCTCGTTATACTAGCGGTAACCTAGTATCGGCGCCGTTCTCTTGACTGTTCAAAGAATTATCTTCAAATGATTATTGTTATTCTTGTCTATTTTTATTTGTTTGTTTTACTATTTCTGTATGTTGTTTCTCCTGTGTTCAACTATCTGTTCTAGACTGTAAGTTTAGTTTGCATTTTGAAACCTAGTAGTCCTGGGTGCAAAATTGGTATCAGATGAACTGAAACTGATTGGAAAGAAGGAGGTAGTGTCAATAAAAGCATATCTTTATTTCTATTTGTTTTCTCAAAACAATTCTAAAAACAATTCTTAGATGAACACCTCGTTATACTAGCGGTAACCTAGTATCGGCACCGTTCTCTTGACTGTTCAAAGAATTATCTTCAAATGATTATTGTTATTCTTGTCTATTTTTATTTGTGTGTTTTACTATTTCTGTATGTTCTTTCTCCTGTGTTCAACTATTTGTTCTAGACTGTAAGTTTAGTATGCTTTCTGAAACCCAGTAGTCCTGGGTGCAAAATTGGTATCAGATGAACTGAAACTGATTGGAAAGAAGGAGGCAGTGTAAAATAAAGCATATCTTTATTTCTATTTGTTTTCTCAAAACAATTCTTGGATGAACATCTCGTTATACTAGCGGTAACCTAGTATCGGCACTGTTCTCTTGAACTGTTCAAAGAATTATCTTCAAATGATTATTGTTATTCTTGTCTATTTTTATCTGTGTGTTTTACTATTTCTGTATGTTATTTCTCTTGTGTTCAACTATCTGTTCTAAACTGTAAGTTTAGTTTTCTTTCTGAAACCTATTAGTCCTTGGTGCAAAATTGGTATCAGATGAACTGAAATTGATTGGAAAGATGGAGTTAGTGTCAATAAAAGCATATATTTATTTCTACATGTTTTCTCAAAACAATTCTAAGAACAACTCTTGAATGAACACATTCGTTATACTAGCGGTAACCTAGTATCGGCACCGTTCTCTTGAACTGTTCAAAGAATTATCTTCAAATGATTATTGTAGTTCTTGTCTATTTTTATCTTTGTGTTTTACTATTTCTGTATGTTATTTCTCTTGTGTTCAACTATCTGTTCTAGACTGTATGTTTAGTTTTCTTTCTGAAACCTGTTAGTCCTTGGTGCAAACTTGGTATCAGATGAACTGAAATTGATTGGAAAGATGGAGTTAGTGTAAATAAAAGCATATATTTATTTCTACATGTTTTCTCAAAACAATTCTAAGAACAATTCTTGGATGAACACCTCGTTATACTAGCGGCAACCTAGTATCGGCACCGTTCTCTTGAACTGTTCAAAGAATTATCTTCAAATGATTATTGTTATTCTCGTCTATTTTTATCTGTGTGTTTTACTATTTCTGTATGTTCTTTCTCTTGTGTTCAACTATCTGTTCTAGAATGTAAGTTTAGTTTGCTTTCTGAAACCTAGTAGTCCTGGGGGCAAAATTGGTATCAGATGAACTGAAACTGATTGGAAAGAAGGAGGTAGTGTCAATAAAAACATATCTTTATTTCTATTTGTTTTCTCAAAACAATTCTAAGAACAATTCTTAGATGAAAACCTCGTTATACTAGCGGTAACCTAGTATCGGCACCGTTCTCTTGAACTGTTCAAAGAATTATCTTCAAATGATTATTGTTATTCT
Source organism: Berberis vulgaris (assembly GCA_963556465.1). NCBI lineage: Eukaryota > Viridiplantae > Streptophyta > Magnoliopsida > Ranunculales > Berberidaceae > Berberis > Berberis vulgaris. The sequence goes on along the minus strand of OY747136.1, from coordinate 28,324,325 downwards.
TGTCTATTTTAATTTGTGTGTTTTACTATTTCTGTATGTTCTTTCTCCTGTGTTCAACTATCTGTTCTAGACTGTAAGTTTAGTATGCTTTCTGAAACCCATTAGTCCTGGGTGCAAAATTGGTATCAGATGAACTGAAACTGATTGGAAAGAAGGAGGCAGTGTCAATAAAAGCATATCTTTATTTCTATTTGTTTTCTCAAAACAATTCTTGGATGAACATCTCGTTATACTAGCGGTAACCTAGTATCGGCACTGTTCTCTTGAACTGTTCAAAGAATTATCTTCAAATGATTATTGTTATTCTTGTCTATTTTTATCTGTGTGTTTTACTATTTCTGTATGTCATTTCTCTTGTGTTCAACTATCTGTTCTAGACTGTATGTTTAGTTTTCTTTCTGAAACCTATTAGTCCTTGGTGCAAAATTGGTATCAGATGAACTGAAATTGATTGGAAAGATGGAGTTAGTGTCAATAAAAGCATATCTTTATTTCTACATGTTTTCTCAAAACAATTCTAAGAACAATTCTTGGATGAACACCTCGTTATACTAGCGGTAACCTAGTATCGGCACCGTTCTCTTGAACTGTTCAAAGAATTATCTTCAAATGATTATTGTTATTCTTGTCTATTTTTATCTGTGTGTTTTACTATTTCTGTATGTTATTTTTCGTGTGTTCAACTATCTGTTCTAGAATGTAAGTTTAGTTTGCTTTCTGGAACCCAGTAGTCCTGTGTGCGAAATTGGTATCAGATGAACTGAAACTGATTGGAAAGAAGGAGGTAGTGTCAATAAAAACATATCTTTATTTCTATTTGTTTTCTCAGAACAATTCTAAGAACAATTCTTGGATGAACACCTCGTTATACTAGCGGTAACCTAGTATCGGCACCGTTCTCTTGAATTGTTCAAAGAATTATCTTCAAATGATTATTGTTATTCTTGTCTATTTTTATCAGTGTGTTTTACTATTTCTTTATGTTATTTCTCTTGTGTTCAACTATCTGTTCTAGACTGTAAGTTTAGTTTGCTTTCTGAAACCTTTTAGTCCTTGGTGCAAAATTGGTATCAGATGAACCGAAACTGATTGGAAAAAAGGAGGTAGTGTCAATAAAAGCATATCTTTATTTCTATTTGTTTTCTCAAAACAATTCTAAGAACAATTCTTTGATGAACACCTCGTTATACTAGCGGTAACCTAGTATCGGCACCGTTCTCTTGAACTATTCAAAAATTATCTTCAAATGATTTTTGTTATTCTAGTCTATTTTTATCTGTGTGTTTTACTATTTATGTATGTTGTTTTTCCTGTGTTCAACTATCTGTTCAAGACTGTAAGTTTAGTTTGCATTTTGAAACCTAGTAGTCCTGGGTGCAAAATTGGTATGAGATGAACTAAAACTGATTGGAAAGATGGAGGTAGTGTCAATAAAAGCATATCTTTATTTCTATTTGTTTTCTCAAAACAATTCTAAGAACAATTCTTAGATGAACACCTCGTTATACTAGCGGTAACCTAGTATCGGCGCCGTTCTCTTGACTGTTCAAAGAATTATCTTCAAATGATTATTGTTATTCTTGTCTATTTTTATTTGTTTGTTTTACTATTTCTGTATGTTGTTTCTCCTGTGTTCAACTATCTGTTCTAGACTGTAAGTTTAGTATGCTTTCTGAAACCCAGTAGTCCTGGGTGCAAAATTGGTATCAGATGAACTGAAACTGATTGGAAAGAAGGAGGCAGTGTCAAATAAAGCATATCTTTCTTTCTATTTGTTTTCTCAAAACAATTCCTGGATGAACATCTCGTTATACTAGCGGTAACCTAGTATCGGCACTGTTCTCTTGAACTGTTCAAAGAATTATCTACAAATGATTATAGTTATTCTTGTCTATTTTTATCAGTGTGTTTTACTATTTCTTTATGTTATTTCTCTTGTGTTCAACTATCTGTTCTAGACTGTAAGTTTAGTTTGCTTTCTGAAACCTTTTAGTCCTTGGTGCAAAATTGGTATCAGATGAACCGAAACTGATTGGAAAAAAGGAAGAGTGTCAATAAAAGAATATCTTTATTTCTATTTGTTTTTTCAAAATAATTCTAAGAACAATTCTTTGATGAACACCTCGTTATACTAGCGGTAACCTAGTATCGGCACCGTTCTCTTGAACTATTCAAAAATTATCTTCAATTGATTATTGTTATTCTAGTCTATTTTTATCTGTGTGTTTTACTATTTATGTATGTTCTTTTTCCTGTGTTCAACTATCTGTTCAAGACTGTAAGTTTAGTTTGCATTTTGAAACCTAGTAGTCCTGGGTGCAAAATTGGTATCAGATGAACTGAAACTGATTGGAAAGATGGAGGTAGTGTCAATAAAAGCATATCTTTATTTCTATTTATTTTCTCAAAACAATTCTAAAAACAATTCTTAGATGAACACCTCGTTATACTAGCGGTAACCTAGTATCGGCACCGTTCTCTTGACTGTTCAAAGAATTATCTTCAAATGATTATTGTTATTCTTGTCTATTTTTATTTGTGTGTTTTACTATTTCTGTATGTTATTTCTCCTGTGTTCAACTATCTGTTCTAGACTGTAAGTTTAGTATGCTTTCTGAAACCCAGTAGTCCTGGGTGCAAAATTGGTATCAGATGAACTGAAACTGATTGGAAAGAAGGAGGCAGTGTCAAATAAAGCATATCTTTATTTCTATTTGTTTTCTCAAAACAATTCTTGGATGAACATCTCGTTATACTAGCGGTAACCTAGTATCGGCACTGTTCTCTTGAACTGTTCAAAGAATTATCTTCAAATGATTATTGTTATTCTTGTCTATTTTTATCTGTGTGTTTTACTATTTCTGTATGTTATTTTTCTTGTGTTCAACTATCTGTTCTAGACTGTATGTTTAGTTTTCTTTCTGAAACCTAGTAGTCCTTGGTGCAAAATTGGTATCAGATGAACTGAAATTGATTGGAAAGATGGAGTTAGTGTCAATAAAAGCATATATTTATTTCTACATGTTTTCTCAAAACAATTCTAAGAACAATTCTTGGATGAACACCTCGTTATACTAGCGGTAACCTAGTATCGGCACCGTTCTCTTGAACTGTTCAAAGAATTATCTTCAAATGATTATTGTTATTCTTGTCTATTTTTATCTGTGTGTTTTACTATTTCTGTATGTTATTTTTCGTGTGTTCAACTATCTGTTCTAGAATGTAAGTTTAGTTTGCTTTCTGGAACCCAGTAGTCCTGTGTGCAAAATTGGTATCAGATGAACTGAAACTGATTGGAAAGAAGGAGGTAGTGTCAATAAAAACATATCTTTATTTCTATTTGTTTTCTCAGAACAATTCTTGGATGAACACCTCGTTATACTAGCGGTAACCTAGTATCGGCACCGTTCTCTTGAATTGTTCAAAGAATTATCTTCAAATGATTATTGTTATTCTTGTCTATTTTTATCAGTGTGTTTTACTATTTCTTTATGTTCTTTCTCTTGTGTTCAACTATCTGTTCTAGACTGTAAGTTTAGTTTGCTTTCTGAAACCTTTTAGTCATTGGTGCAAAATTGGTATCAGATGAACCGAAACTGATTGGAAAAAAGGAGGTAGTGTCAATAAAAGCATATCTTTATTTCTATTTGTTTTCTCAAAACAATTCTAAGAACAATTCTTTTATAAACACCTCGTTATACTAGCGGTAACCTAGTATCGGCACCGTTCTCTTGAACTATTCAAAAATTATCTTCAAATGATTATTGTTATTCTAGTCAATTTTTATCTGTGTGTTTTACTATTTATGTATGTTCTTTTTCCTGTGTTCAACTATCTGTTCAAGACTGTAAGTTTAGTTTGCATTTTGAAACCTAGTAGTCCTGGGTGCAAAATTGGTATCAGATGAACTGAAACTGATTGGAAAGATGGAGGTAGTGTCAATAAAAGCATATCTTTATTTCTATTTGTTTTCTCAAAACAATTCTTAGATGAACACCTCGTTATACTAGCGGTAACCTAGTATCGACACCGTTCTATTGACTGTTCAAAGAATTATCTTCAAATGATTATTGTTATTCTTGTCTATTTTTATTTGTGTGTTTTACTATTTCTGTATGTTCTTTCTCCTGTGTTCAACTATCTGTTCTAGACTGTAAGTTTAGTATGCTTTCTGAAACCCAGTAGGCCTGGGTGCAAAATTGGTATCAGATGAACTGAAACTGATTGGAAAGAAGGAGGCAGTGTCAAATAAAGCATATCTTTATTTCTATTTGTTTTCTCAAAACAATTCTTGGATGAACATCTCGTTATACTAGCGGTAACCTAGTATCGGCACTATTCTCTTGAACTGTTCAAAGAATTATCTTCAAATGATTATTGTTATTCTTGTCTATTTTTATCTGTGTGTTTTACTATTTCTGTATGTTATTTCTCTTGTGTTCAACTATCTGTTCTAGACTGTAAGTTTAGTTTGCTTTCTGAAACCTTTTAGTCATTGGTGCAAAATTGGTATCAGATGAACCGAAACTGATTGGAAAAAAGGAGGTAGTGTCAATAAAAGCATATCTTTATTTCTATTTGTTTTCTCAAAACAATTCTAAGAACAATTCTTTGATGAACACCTCGTTATACTAGCGGTAACCTAGTATCGGCACAGTTCTCTTGAACTATTCAAAAATTATCTTCAAATGATTATTGTTATTCTAGTCTATTTTTATCTGTGTGTTTTACTATTTATGTATGTTCTTTTTCCTGTGTTCAACTATCTGTTCAAGACTGTAAGTTTAGTTTGCATTTTGAAACCTAGTAGTCCTGGGTGCAAAATTGGTATCAGATGAACTGAAACTGATTGGAAAGATGGAGGTAGTGTCAATAAAAGCATATCTTTATTAATATTTGTTTTCTCAAAACAATTCTAAAAACAATTCTTAGATGAACACCTCGTTATACTAGCGGTAACCTAGTATCGGCACCGTTCTCTTGACTGTTCAAAGAATTATCTTCAAATGATTATTGTTATTCTTGTCTATTTTTATTTGTGTGTTTTACTATTTCTGTATGTTCTTTCTCCTGTGTTCAACTATTTGTTCTAGACTGTAAGTTTAGTATGCTTTCTGAAACCCAGTAGTCCTGGGTGCAAAATTGGTATCAGATGAACTGAAACTGATTGGAAAGAAGGAGGTAGTGTCAATAAAAGCATATCTTTATTTCTATTTGTTTTCTCAAAACAATTCTAAAAACAATTCTTAGATGAACACCTCGTTATACTAGCGGTAACCTAGTATTGGCACCGTTCTCTTGACTGTTCAAAGAATTATCTTCAAATGATTATTGTTATTCTTGTCTATTTTTATTTGTGTGTTTTACTATTTCTGTATGTTCTTTCTCCTGTGTTCAACTATTTGTTCTAGACTGTAAGTTTAGTATGCTTTCTGAAACCCAGTAGTCCTAGGTGCAAAATTGGTATCAGATGAACTGAAACTTATTGGAAAGAAGGAGGCAGTGTAAAATAAAGCATATCTTTATTTCTATTTGTTTTCTCAAAACAATTCTTGGATGAACATCTCGTTATACTAGCAGTAACCTAGTATCGGCACTGTTCTCTTGAACTGTTCAAAGAATTATCTTCAAATGATTATTGTTATTCTTGTCTATTTTTATCTGTGTGTTTTACTATTTCTGTATGTTATTTCTCTTGTGTTCAACTATCTGTTCTAAACTGTAAGTTTAGTTTTCTTTCTGAAACCTATTAGTCCTTGGTGCAAAATTGGTATCAGATGAACTGAAATTGATTGGAAAGATGGAGTTAGTGTCAATAAAAGCATATATTTATTTCTACATGTTTTCTCAAAACAATTCTAAGAACAACTCTTGAATGAACACATTCGTTATACTAGCGGTAACCTAGTATCGGCACCGTTCTCTTGAACTGTTCAAAGAATTATCTTAAAATGATTATTGTAATTCTTGTCTATTTTTATCTTTGTGTTTTACTATTTATGTATGTTATTTCTCTTGTGTTCAACTATCTGTTCTAGACTGTATGTTTAGTTTTCTTTCTGAAACCTGTTAGTCCTTGCTGCAAACTTGGTATCAGATGAACTGAAATTGATTGGAAAGATGGAGTTAGTGTAAATAAAAGCATATATTTATTTCTACATGTTTTCTCAAAACAATTCTAAGAACAATTCTTGGATGAACACCTCGTTATACTAGCGGCAACCTAGTATCGGCACCGTTCTCTTGAACTGTTCAAAGAATTATCTTCAAATGATTATTGTTATTCTCGTCTATTTTTATCTGTGTGTTTTACTATTTCTGTATGTTCTTTCTCTTGTGTTCAACTATCTGTTCTAGAATGTAAGTTTAGTTTGCTTTCTGAAACCTAGTAGTCCTGGGGGCAAAATTGGTATCAGATGAACTGAAACTGATTGGAAAGAAGGAGGTAGTGTCAATAAAAACATATCTTTATTTCTATTTGTTTTCTCAGAACAATTCTAAGAACAATTCTTGGATGAACACCTCGTTATACTAGCGGTAACCTAGTATCGGCACCGTTCTCTTGACTGTTCAAAGAATTATCTTCAAATGATTATTGTTATTCTTGTCTATTTTTATTTGTTTGTTTTACTATTTCTGTATGTTGTTTCTCCTGTGTTCAACTATCTGTTCTAGACTGTAAGTTTAGTATGCTTTCTGAAACCCAGTAGTCCTGGGTGCAAAATTGGTATCAGATGAACTGAAACTGATTGGAAAGAAGGAGGTAGTGTCAAATAAAGCATATCTTTCTTTCTATTTGTTTTCTCAAAACAATTCTAAGAACAATTCTTGGATGAACACCTCGTTATACTAGCGGTAACCTAGTATCGGCACTGTTCTCTTGAACTATTCAAAGAATTATCTTCAAATGATTATTGTTATTCTTGTCTATTTTTATCAGTGTGTTTTACTATTTCTTTATGTTATTTCTCTTGTGTTCAACTATCTGTTCTAGACTGTAAGTTTAGTTTGCTTTCTGAAACCTTTTAGTCCTTGGTGCAAAATTGGTATCAGATGAACCGAAACTGATTGGAAAAAAGGAGGTAGTGTCAATAAAAGCATATCTTTATTTCTATTTGTTTTCTCAAAACAATTCTAAGAACAATTCTTTGATGAACACCTCGTTATACTAGCGGTAACCTAGTATCGGCACCGTTCTCTTGAACTATTCAAAAATTATCTTCAAATGATTTTTGTTATTCTAGTCTATTTTTATCTGTGTGTTTTACTATTTATGTATGTTGTTTTTCCTGTGTTCAACTATCTGTTCAAGACTGTAAGTTTAGTTTGCATTTTGAAACCTAGTAGTCCTGGGTGCAAAATTGGTATGAGATGAACTAAAACTGATTGGAAAGATGGAGGTAGTGTCAATAAAAGCATATCTTTATTTCTATTTGTTTTCTCAAAACAATTCTAAAAACAATTCTTAGATGAACACCTCGTTATACCAGCGGTAACCTAGTATCGGCGCCGTTCTCTTGACTGTTCAAAGAATTATCTTCAAATGATTATTGTTATTCTTGTCTATTTTTATTTGTTTGTTTTACTATTTCTGTATGTTGTTTCTCCTGTGTTCAACTATCTGTTCTAGACTGTAAGTTTAGTATGCTTTCTGAAACCCAGTAGTCCTGGGTGCAAAATTGGTATCAGATGAACTGAAACTGATTGGAAAGAAGGAGGCAGTGTCAAATAAAGCATATCTTTCTTTCTATTTGTTTTCTCAAAACAATTCCTGGATGAACATCTCGTTATACTAGCGGTAACCTAGTATCGGCACTGTTCTCTTGAACTGTTCAAAGAATTATCTACAAATGATTATAGTTATTCTTGTCTATTTTTATCAGTGTGTTTTACTATTTCTTTATGTTATTTCTCTTGTGTTCAACTATCTGTTCTAGACTGTAAGTTTTGTTTGCTTTCTGAAACCTTTTAGTCCTTGGTGCAAAATTGGTATCAGATGAACCGAAACTGATTGGAAAAAAGGAGGAGTGTCAATAAAAGAATATCTTTATTTCTATTTGTTTTTTCAAAATAATTCTAAGAACAATTCTTTGATGAACACCTCGTTATACTAGCGGTAACCTAGTATCGGCACCGTTCTCTTGAACTATTCAAAAATTATCTTCAATTGATTATTGTTATTCTAGTCTATTTTTATCTGTGTGTTTTACTATTTATGTATGTTCTTTTTCCTGTGTTCAACTATCTGTTCAAGACTGTAAGTTTAGTTTGCATTTTGAAACCTAGTAGTCCTGGGTGCAAAATTGGTATCAGATGAACTGAAACTGATTGGAAAGATGGAGGTAGTGTCAATAAAAGCATATCTTTATTTCTATTTATTTTCTCAAAACAATTCTAAAAACAATTCTTAGATGAACACCTCGTTATACTAGCGGTAACCTAGTATCGGCACCGTTCTCTTGACTGTTCAAAGAATTATCTTCAAATGATTATTGTTATTCTTGTCTATTTTTATTTGTGTGTTTTACTATTTCTGTATGTTCTTTCTCCTGTGTTCAACTATCTGTTCTAGACTGTAAGTTTAGTATGCTTTCTGAAACCCAGTAGTCCTGGGTGCAAAATTGGTATCAGATGAACTGAAACTGATTGGAAAGAAGGAGGCAGTGTCAAATAAAGCATATCTTTATTTCTATTTGTTTTCTCAAAACAATTCTTGGATGAACATCTCGTTATACTAGCGGTAACCTAGTATCGGCACTGTTCTCTTGAACTGTTAAAAGAATTATCTTCAAATGATTATTGTTATTCTTGTCTATTTTTATCTGTGTGTTTTACTATTTCTGTATGTTATTTCTCTTGTGTTCAACTATCTGTTCTAGACTGTATGTTTAGTTTTCTTTCTGAAACCTAGTAGTCCTTGGTGCAAAATTGGTATCAGATGAACTGAAGTTGATTGGAAAGATGGAGTTAGTGTCAATAAAAGCATATATTTATTTCTACATGTTTTCTCAAAACAATTCTAAGAACAATTCTTGGATGAACACCTCGTTATACTAGCGGTAACCTAGTATCGGCACCGTTCTCTTGAACTGTTCAAAGAATTATCTTCAAATGATTATTGTTATTCTTGTCTATTTTTATCTGTGTGTTTTACTATTTCTGTATGTTATTTTTCGTGTGTTCAACTATCTGTTCTAGAATGTAAGTTTAGTTTGCTTTCTGGAACCCAGTAGTCCTGTGTGCAAAATTGGTATCAGATGAACTGAAACTGATTGGAAAGAAGGAGGTAGTGTCAATAAAAACATATCTTTATTTCTATTTGTTTTCTCAGAACAATTCTAAGAACAATTCTTGGATGAACACCTCGTTATACTAGCGGTAACCTAGTATCGGCACCGTTCTCTTGAATTGTTCAAAGAATTATCTTCAAATGATTATTGTTATTCTTGTCTATTTTTATCAGTGTGTTTTACTATTTCTTTATGTTCTTTCTCTTGTGTTCAACTATCTGTTCTAGACTGTAAGTTTAGTTTGCTTTCTGAAACCTTTTAGTCATTGGTGCAAAATTGGTATCAGATGAACCGAAACTGATTGGAAAAAAGGAGGTAGTGTCAATAAAAGCATATCTTTATTTCTATTTGTTTTCTCAAAACAATTCTAAAAACAATTCTTTTATAAACACCTCGTTATACTAGCGGTAACCTAGTATCGGCACCGTTCTCTTGAACTATTCAAAAATTATCTTCAAATGATTATTGTTATTCTAGTCTATTTTTATCTGTGTGTTTTACTATTTATGTATGTTCTTTTTCCTGTGTTCAACTATCTGTTCAAGACTGTAAGTTTAGTTTGCATTTTGAAACCTAGTAGTCCTGGGTGCAAAATTGGTATCAGATGAACTGAAACTGATTGGAAAGATGGAGGTAGTGTCAATAAAAGCATATCTTTATTTCTATTTGTTTTCTCAAAACAATTCTTAGATGAACACCTCGTTATACTAGCGGTAACCTAGTATCGACACCGTTCTATTGACTGTTCAAAGAATTATCTTCAAATGATTATTGTTATTCTTGTCTATTTTTATTTGTGTGTTTTACTATTTCTGTATGTTCTTTCTCCTGTGTTCAACTATCTGTTCTAGACTGTAAGTTTAGTATGCTTTCTGAAACCCAGTAGTCCTGGGTGCAAAATTGGTTTCAGATGAACTGAAACTGATTGGAAAGAAGGAGGCAGTGTCAAATAAAGCATATCTTTATTTCTATTTGTTTTCTCAAAACAATTCTTGGATGAACATCTCGTTATACTAGCGGTAACCTAGTATCGGCACTGTTCTCTTGAACTGTTCAAAGAATTATCTTCAAATGATTATTGTTATTCTTGTCTATTTTTATCTGTGTGTTTTACTATTTCTGTATGTTATTTCTCTTGTGTTCAACTATCTGTTCTAGACTGTATGTTTAGTTTTCTTTCTGAAACCTATTAGTCCTTGGTGCAAATTTTGTATCAGATGAACTGAAATTGATTGGAAAGATGGAGTTAGTGTCAATAAAAGCATATATTTATTTCTACATGTTTTCTCAAAACAATTCTAAGAACAATTCTTGGATGAACACCTCGTTATACTAGCGTTAACCTAGTTTCGGCACCGTTCTCTTGAACTGTTTAAAGAATTATCTTCAAATGATTATTGTTATTCTTGTCTATTTTTATCAGTGTGTTTTACTATTTCTGTATGTTATTTTTCGTGTGTTCAACTATCTGTTCTAGAATGTAAGTTTAGTTTGCTTTCTGGAACCCAGTAGTCCTGTGTGCAAAATTGGTATCAGATGAACTGAAACTGATTGGAAAGAAGGAGGTAGTGTCAATAAAAACATATCTTTATTTCTATTTGTTTTCTCAGAACAATTCTTGGATGAACACCTCGTTATACTAGCGGTAACCAAGTATCGGCACCGTTCTCTTGAATTGTTCAAAGAATTATCTTCAAATGATTATTGTTATTCTTGTCTATTTTTATCAGTGTGTTTTACTATTTCTTTATGTTATTTCTCTTGTGTTCAACTATCTGTTCTAGACTGTAAGTTTAGTTTGCTTTCTGAAACCTTTTTGTCATTGGTGCAAAATTGGTATCAGATGAACCGAAACTGATTGGAAAAAAGGAGGTAGTGTCAATAAAAGCATATCTTTATTTCTATTTGTTTTCTCAAAACAATTCTAAGAACAATTCTTTGATGAACACCTCGTTATACTAGCGGTAACCTAGTATCGGCACAGTTCTCTTGAACTATTCAAAAATTATCTTCAAATGATTATTGTTATTCTAGTCTATTTTTATCTGTGTGTTTTACTATTTATGTATGTTCTTTTTCCTGTGTTCAACTATCTGTTCAAGACTGTAAGTTTAGTTTGCATTTTGAAACCTAGTAGTCCTGGGTGCAAAATTGGTATCAGATGAACTGAAACTGATTGGAAAGATGGAGGTAGTGTCAATAAAAGCATATCTTTATTTCTATTTGTTTTCTCAAAACAATTCTAAAAACAATTCTTAGATGAACACCTCGTTATACTAGCGGTAACCTAGTATCGGCACCGTTCTCTTGACTGTTCAAAGAATTATCTTCAAATGATTATTGTTATTCTTGTCTATTTTTATTTGTGTGTTTTACTATTTCTGTATGTTCTTTCTCCTGTGTTCAACTATCTGTTCTAGACTGTAAGTTTAGTATGCTTTCTGAAACCCAGTAGTCCTGGGTGCAAAATTGGTATCAGACGAACTGAAACTGATTGGAAAGAAGGAGACAGTGTCAAATAAAGCATATCTTTATTTCTATTTGTTTTCTCAAAACAATTCTTGGATGAACATCTCGTTATACAAGCGGTAACCTAGTATCGGCACTGTTCTCTTGAACTGTTCAAAGAATTATCTTCAAATGATTATTGTAATTCTTGTCTATTTTTATCTGTGTGTTTTACTATTTCTGTATGTTATTTCTCTTGTGTTCAACTATCTGTTCTAGACTGTATGTTTAGTTTTCTTTCTGAAACCTATTAGTCCTTGGAGCAAAATTGGTATCAGATGAACTGAAATTGATTGGAAAGATGGAGTTAGTGTCAATAAAAGCATATATTTATTTCTACTTGTTTTCTCAAAACAATTCTAAGAACAATTCTTGGATGAACACCTCGTTATACTAGCGGTAACCTAGTATCGGCACCGTTCTCTTGAATTGTTCAAAGAATTATCTTCAAATGATTATTGTTATTCTTGTCTATTTTTATCAGTGTGTTTTACTATTTCTTTATGTTATTTCTCTTGTGTTCAACTATATGTTCTAGACTGTAAGTTTAGTTTGCTTTCTGAAACCTTTTAGTCCTTGGTGCAAAATTGGTATCAGATGAACCGAAACTGATTGGAAAAAAGGAGGTAGTGTCAATAAAAGCATATCTTTATTTCTATTTGTTTTCTCAAAACAATTCTAAGAACAATTCTTTGATGAACACCTCGTTATACTAGCGGTAACCTAGTATCGGCACCGTTCTCTTGAACTATTCAAAAATTATCTTCAAATGATTTTTGTTATTCTAGTCTATTTTTATCTGTGTGTTTTACTATTTATGTATGTTGTTTTTCCTGTGTTCAACTATCTGTTCAAGACTGTAAGTTTAGTTTGCATTTTGAAACCTAGTAGTCCTGGGTGCAAAATTGGTATGAGATGAACTAAAACTGATTGGAAAGATGGAGGTAGTGTCAATAAAAGCATATCTTTATTTCTATTTGTTTTCTCAAAACAATTCTAAAAACAATTCTTAGATGAACACCTCGTTATACTAGCGGTAACCTAGTATCGGCGCCGTTCTCTTGACTGTTCAAAGAATTATCTTCAAATGATTATTGTTATTCTTGTCTATTTTTATTTGTTTGTTTTACTATTTCTGTATGTTGTTTCTCCTGTGTTCAACTATCTGTTCTAGACTGTAAGTTTAGTATGCTTTCTGAAACCCAGTAGTCCTGGGTGCAAAATTGGTATCAGATGAACTGAAACTGATTGGAAAGAAGGAGGCAGTGTCAAATAAAGCATATCTTTCTTTCTATTTGTTTTCTCAAAACAATTCCTGGATGAACATCTCGTTATACTAGCGGTAACCTAGTATCGGCACTGTTCTCTTGAACTGTTCAAAGAATAATCTACAAATGATTATAGTTATTCTTGTCTATTTTTATCAGTGTGTTTTACTATTTCTTTATGTTATTTCTCTTGTGTTCAACTATCTGTTCTAGACTGTAAGTTTAGTTTGCTTTCTGAAACCTTTTAGTCCTTGGTGCAAAATTGGTATCAGATGAACCGAAACTGATTGGAAAAAAGGAGGAGTGTCAATAAAAGAATATCTTTATTTCTATTTGTTTTTTCAAAATAATTCTAAGAACAATTCTTTGATGAACACCTCGTTATACTAGCGGTAACCTAGTATCGGCACCGTTCTCTTGAACTATTCAAAAATTATCTTCAATTGATTATTGTTATTCTAGTCTATTTTTATCTGTGTGTTTTACTATTTATGTATGTTCTTTTTCCTGTGTTCAACTATCTGTTCAAGACTGTAAGTTTAGTTTGCATTTTGAAACCTAGTAGTCCTGGGTGCAAAATTGGTATCAGATGAACTGAAACTGATTGGAAAGATGGAGGTAGTGTCAATAAAAGCATATTTTTATTTCTATTTATTTTCTCAAAACAATTTTAAAAACAATTCTTAGATGAACACCTCGTTATACTAGCGGTAACCTAGTATCGGCACCGTTCTCTTGACTGTTCAAAGAATTATCTTCAAATGATTATTGTTATTCTTGTCTATTTTTATTTGTGTGTTTTACTATTTCTGTATGTTCTTTCTCCTGTGTTCAACTATCTGTTCTAGACTGTAAGTTTAGTATGCTTTCTGAAACCCAGTAGTCCTGGGTGCAAAATTGGTATCAGATGAACTGAAACTGATTGGAAAGAAGGAGGCAGTGTCAAATAAAGCATATCTTTATTTCTATTTGTTTTCTCAAAACAATTCTTGGATGAACATCTCGTTATACTAGCGGTAACCTAGTATCGGCACTGTTCTCTTGAACTGTTCAAAGAATTATCTTCAAATGATTATTGTTATTCTTGTCTATTTTTATCTGTGTGTTTTACTATTTCTGTATGTTATTTCTCTTGTGTTCAACTATCTGTTCTAGACTGTATGTTTAGTTTTCTTTCTGAAACCTAGTAGTCCTTGGTGCAAAATTGGTATCAGATGAACTGAAATTGATTGGAAAGATGGAGTTAGTGTCAATAAAAGCATATATTTATTTCTACATGTTTTCTCAAAACAATTCTAAGAACAATTCTTGGATGAACACCTCGTTATACTAGTGGTAACCTAGTATCGGCACCGTTCTCTTGAACTGTTCAAAGAATTATCTTCAAATGATTATTGTTATTCTTGTCTATTTTTATCTGTGTGTTTTACTATTTCTGTATGTTATTTTTCGTGTGTTCAACTATCTGTTCTAGAATGTAAGTTTAGTTTGCTTTCTGGAACCCAGTAGTCCTGTGTGCAAAATTGGTATCAGAAGAACTGAAACTGATTGGAAAGAAGGAGGTAGTGTCAATAAAAACATATCTTTATTTCTATTTGTTTTCTCAGAACAATTCTAAGAACAATTCTTGGATGAACACCTCGTTATACTAGCGGTAACCTAGTATCGGCACCGTTCTCTTGAATTGTTCAAAGAATTATCTTCAAATGATTATTGTTATTCTTGTCTATTTTTATCAGTGTGTTTTACTATTTCTTTATGTTCTTTCTCTTGTGTTCAACTATCTGTTCTAGATTGTAAGTTTAGTTTGCTTTCTGAAACCTTTTAGTCATTGGTGCAAAATTGGTATCAGATGAACCGAAACTGATTGGAAAAAAGGAGGTAGTGTCAATAAAAGCATATCTTTATTTCTATTTGTTTTCTAAAAACAATTCTAAGAACAATTCTTTTATAAACACCTCGTTATACTAGCGGTAACCTAGTATCGGCACCGTTCTCTTGAACTATTCAAAAATTATCTTCAAATGATTATTGTTATTCTAGTCTATTTTTATCTGTGTGTTTTACTATTTATGTATGTTCTTTTTCCTGTGTTCAACTATCTGTTCAAGACTGTAAGTTTAGTTTGCATTTTGAAACCTAGTAGTCCTGGGTGCAAAATTGGAATCAGATGAACTGAAACTGATTGGAAAGATGGAGGTAGTGTCAATAAAATAATATCTTTATTTCTATTTGTTTTCTCAAAACAATTCTTAGATGAACACCTCGTTATACTAGCGGTAACCTAGTATCGACACCGTTCTATTGACTGTTCAAAGAATTATCTTCAAATGATTATTGTTATTCTTGTCTATTTTTATTTGTGTGTTTTACTATTTCTGTATGTTCTTTCTCCTGTGTTCAACTATCTGTTCTAGACTGTAAGTTTAGTATGCTTTCTGAAACCCAGTAGTCCTGGGTGCAAAATTGGTATCAGATGAACTGAAACTGATTGGAAAGAAGGAGGCAGTGTCAAATAAAGCATATCTTTATTTCTATTTGTTTTCTCAAAACAATTCTTGGATGAACATCTCGTTATACTAGCGGTAACCTAGTATCGGCACTGTTCTCTTGAACTGTTCAAAGAATTATCTTTAAATGATTATTGTTATTCTTGTCTATTTTTATCTGTGTGTTTTACTATTTCTGTATGTTATTTCTCTTGTGTTCAACTATCTGTTCTAGACTGTATGTTTAGTTTTCTTTCTGAAACCTATTAGTCCTTGGTGCAAATTTGGTATCAGATGAACTGAAATTGATTGGAAAGATGGAGTTAGTGTCAATAAAAGCATATATTTATTTCTACATGTTTTCTCAAAACAATTCTAAGAACAATTCTTGGATGAACACCTCGTTATACTAGCGTTAACCTAGTTTCGGCACCGTTCTCTTGAACTGTTCAAAGAATTATCTTCAAATGATTATTGTTATTCTTGTCTATTTTTATCAGTGTGTTTTACTATTTCTGTATGTTATTTTTCGTGTGTTCAACTATCTGTTCTAGAATGTAAGTTTAGTTTGCTTTCTGGAACCCAGTAGTCCTGTGTGCAAAATTGGTATCAGATGAACTGAAACTGATTGGAAAGAAGGAGGTAGTGTCAATAAAAACATATCTTTATTTCTATTTGTTTTCTCAAAACAATTCTTGGATGAACACCTCGTTATACTAGCGGTAACCAAGTATCGGCACCGTTCTCTTGAATTGTTCAAAGAATTATCTTCAAATGATTATTGTTATTCTTGTCTATTTTTATCAGTGTGTTTTACTATTTCTTTATGTTATTTCTCTTGTGTTCAACTATCTGTTCTAGACTGTAAGTTTAGTTTGCTTTCTGAAACCTTTTAGTCATTGGTGCAAAATTGGTATCAGATGAACCGAAACTGATTGGAAAAAAGGAGGTAGTGTCAATAAAAGCATATCTTTATTTCTATTTGTTTTCTCAAAACAATTCTAAGAACAATTCTTTGATGAACACCTCGTTATACTAGCGGTAACCTAGTATCGGCACAGTTCTCTTGAACTATTCAAAAATTATCTTCAAATGATTATTGTTATTCTAGTCTATTTTTATCTGTGTGTTTTACTATTTATGTATGTTCTTTTTCCTGTGTTCAACTATCTGTTCAAGACTGTAAGTTTAGTTTGCATTTTGAAACCTAGTAGTCCTGGGTGCAAAATTGGTATCAGATGAACTGAAACTGATTGGAAAGATGGAGGTAGTGTCAATAAAAGCATATCTTTATTTCTATTTGTTTTCTCAAAACAATTCTAAAAACAATTCTTAGATGAACACCTCGTTATACTAGCGGTAACCTAGTATCGGCACCGTTCTCTTGACTGTTCAAAGAATTATCTTCAAATGATTATTGTTATTCTTGTCTATTTTTATTTGTGTGTTTTACTATTTCTGTATGTTCTTTCTCCTGTGTTCAACTATCTGTTCTAGACTGTAAGTTTAGTATGCTTTCTGAAACCCAGTAGTCCTGGGTGCAAAATTGGTATCAGATGAACTGAAACTGATTGGAAAGAAGGAGACAGTGTCAAATAAAGCATATCTTTATTTCTATTTGTTTTCTCAAAACAATTCTTGGATGAACATCTCGTTATACTAGCGGTAACCTAGTATCGGCACTGTTCTCTTGAACTGTTCAAAGAATTATCTTCAAATGATTATTGTTATTCTTGTCTATTTTTATCTGTGTGTTTTACTATTTCTGTATGTTATTTCTCTTGTGTTCAACTATCTGTTCTAGACTGTATGTTTAGTTTTCTTTCTGAAACCTATTTGTCCTTGGTGCAAAATTGGTATCAGATGAACTGAAATTGATTGGAAAGATGGAGTTAGTGTCAATAAAAGCATATATTTATTTCTACATGTTTTCTCAAAACAATTCTAAGAACAATTCTTGGATGAATACCTCGTTATACTAGCGGTAACCTAGTATCGGCACCGTTCTCTTGAACTGTTCAAAGAATTATCTTCAAATGATTATTGTTATTCTTGTCTATTTTTATCTGTGTGTTTTACTATTTCTGTATGTTATTTTTCGTGTGTTCAACTATCTGTTCTAGAATGTAAGTTTAGTTTGCTTTCTGGAACCCAGTAGTCCTGTGTGCAAAATTGGTATCAGATGAACTGAAACTGATTGGAAAGAAGGAGGTAGTGTCAATAAAAACATATCTTTATTTCTATTTGTTTTCTCAGAACAATTCGAAGAACAATTCTTGGATGAACACCTCGTTATACTAGCGGTAACCAAGTATCGGCACCGTTCTCTTGAATTGTTCAAAGAATTATCTTCAAATGATTATTGTTATTCTTGTCTATTTTTATCAGTGTGTTTTACTATTTCTTTATGTTATTTCTCTTGTGTTCAACTATCTGTTCTAGACTGTAAGTTTAGTTTGCTTTCTGAAACCTTTTAGTCATTGGTGAAAAATTGGTATCAGATGAACCGAAACTGATTGGAAAAAAGGAGGTAGTGTCAATAAAAGCATATCTTTATTTCTATTTGTTTTCTCAAAACAATTCTAAGAACAATTCTTTTATAAACACCTCGTTATACTAGCGGTAACCTAGTATCGGCACCGTTCTCTTGAACTATTCAAAAATTATCTTCAAATGATTATTGTTATTCTAGTCTATTTTTATCTGTGTGTTTTACTATTTATGTATGTTCTTTTTCCTGTGTTCAACTATCTGTTCAAGACTGTAAGTTTAGTTTGCATTTTGAAACCTAGTAGTCCTGGGTGCAAAATTGGAATCAGATGAACTGAAACTGATTGGAAAGATGGAGGTAGTGTCAATAAAAGAATATCTTTATTTCTATTTGTTTTCTCAAAACAATTCTTAGATGAACACCTCGTTATACTAGCGGTAACCTAGTATCGACACCGTTCTATTGACTGTTCAAAGAATTATCTTCAAATGATTATTGTTATTCTTGTCTATTTTTATTTGTGTGTTTTACTATTTCTGTATGTTCTTTCTCCTGTGTTCAACTATCTGTTCTAGACTGTAAGTTTAGTATGCTTTCTGAAACCCAGTAGTCCTGGGTGCAAAATTGGTATCAGATGAACTGAAACTGATTGGAAAGAAGGAGGCAGTGTCAAATAAAGCATATCTTTATTTCTATTTGTTTTCTCAAAACAATTCTTGGATGAACATCTCGTTATACTAGCGGTAACCTAGTATCGGCACTGTTCTCTTGAACTGTTCAAAGAATTATCTTTAAATGATTATTGTTATTCTTGTCTATTTTTATCTGTGTGTTTTACTATTTCTGTATGTTATTTCTCTTGTGTTCAACTATCTGTTCTAGACTGTATGTTTAGTTTTCTTTCTGAAACCTATTAGTCCTTGGTGCAAATTTGGTATCAGATGAACTGAAATTGATTGGAAAGATGGAGTTAGTGTCAATAAAAGCATATATTTATTTCTACATGTTTTCTCAAAACAATTCTAAGAACAATTCTTGGATGAACACCTCGTTATACTAGCGTTAACCTAGTTTCGGCACCGTTCTCTTGAACTGTTCAAAGAATTATCTTCAAATGATTATTGTTATTCTTGTCTATTTTTATCAGTGTGTTTTACTATTTCTGTATGTTATTTTTCGTGTGTTCAACTATCTGTTCTAGAATGTAAGTTTAGTTTGCTTTCTGGAACCCAGTAGTCCTGTGTGCAAAATTGGTATCAGATGAACTGAAACTGATTGGAAAGAAGGAGGTAGTGTCAATAAAAACATATCTTTATTTCTATTTGTTTTCTCAAAACAATTCTTGGATGAACACCTCGTTATACTAGCGGTAACCAAGTATCGGCACCGTTCTCTTGAATTGTTCAAAGAATTATCTTCAAATGATTATTGTTATTCTTGTCTATTTTTATCAGTGTGTTTTACTATTTCTTTATGTTATTTCTCTTGTGTTCAACTATCTGTTCTAGACTGTAAGTTTAGTTTGCTTTCTAAAACCTTTTAGTCATTGGTGCAAAATTGGTATCAGATGAACCGAAACTGATTGGAAAAAAGGAGGTAGTGTCAATAAAAGCATATCTTTATTTCTATTTGTTTTCTCAAAACAATTCTAAGAACAATTCTTTGATGAACACCTCGTTATACTAGCGGTAACCTAGTATCGGCACAGTTCTCTTGAACTATTCAAAAATTATCTTCAAATGATTATTGTTATTCTAGTCTATTTTTATCTGTGTGTTTTACTATTTATGTATGTTCTTTTTCCTGTGTTCAACTATCTGTTCAAGACTGTAAGTTTAGTTTGCATTTTGAAACCTAGTAGTCCTGGGTGCAAAATTGGTATCAGATGAACTGAAACTGATTGGAAAGATGGAGGTAGTGTCAATAAAAGCATATCTTTATTTCTATTTGTTTTCTCAAAACAATTCTAAAAACAATTCTTAGATGAACACCTCGTTATACTAGCGGTAACCTAGTATCGGCACCGTTCTCTTGACTGTTCAAAGAATTATCTTCAAATGATTATTGTTATTCTTGTCTATTTTTATTTGTGTGTTTTACTATTTCTGTATGTTCTTTCTCCTGTGTTCAACTATCTGTTCTAGACTGTAAGTTTAGTATGCTTTCTGAAACCCAGTAGTCCTGGGTGCAAAATTGGTATCAGATGAACTGAAACTGATTGGAAAGAAGGAGACAGTGTCAAATAAAGCATATCTTTATTTCTATTTGTTTTCTCAAAACAATTCTTGGATGAACATCTCGTTATACTAGCGGTAACCTAGTATCGGCACTGTTCTCTTGAACTGTTCAAAGAATTATCTTCAAATGATTATTGTTATTCTTGTCTATTTTTATCTGTGTGTTTTACTATTTCTGTATGTTATTTCTCTTGTGTTCAACTATCTGTTCTAGACTGTATGTTTAGTTTTCTTTCTGAAACCTATTAGTCCTTGGTGCAAAATTGGTATCAGATGAACTGAAATTGATTGGAAAGATGGAGTTAGTGTCAATAAAAGCATATATTTATTTCTACATGTTTTCTCAAAACAATTCTAAGAACAATTCTTGGATGAATACCTCGTTATACTAGCGGTAACCTAGTATCGGCACCGTTCTCTTGAACTGTTCAAAGAATTATCTTCAAATGATTATTGTTATTCTTGTCTATTTTTATCTGTGTGTTTTACTATTTCTGTATGTTATTTTTCGTGTGTTCAACTATCTGTTCTAGAATGTAAGTTTAGTTTGCTTTCTGGAACCCAGTAGTCCTGTGTGCAAAATTGGTATCAGATGAACTGAAACTGATTGGAAAGAAGGAGGTAGTGTCAATAAAAACATATCTTTATTTCTATTTGTTTTCTCAGAACAATTCGAAGAACAATTCTTGGATGAACACCTCGTTATACTAGCGGTAACCAAGTATCGGCACCGTTCTCTTGAATTGTTCAAAGAATTATCTTCAAATGATTATTGTTATTCTTGTCTATTTTTATCAGTGTGTTTTACTATTTCTTTATGTTATTTCTCTTGTGTTCAACTATCTGTTCTAGACTGTAAGTTTAGTTTGCTTTCTGAAACCTTTTAGTCATTGGTGAAAAATTGGTATCAGATGAACCGAAACTGATTGGAAAAAAGGAGGTAGTGTCAATAAAAGCATATCTTTATTTCTATTTGTTTTCTCAAAACAATTCTAAGAACAATTCTTTTATAAACACCTCGTTATACTAGCGGTAACCTAGTATCGGCACCGTTCTCTTGAACTATTCAAAAATTATCTTCAAATGATTATTGTTATTCTAGTCTATTTTTATCTGTGTGTTTTACTATTTATGTATGTTCTTTTTCCTGTGTTCAACTATCTGTTCAAGACTGTAAGTTTAGTTTGCATTTTGAAACCTAGTAGTCCTGGGTGCAAAATTGGAATCAGATGAACTGAAACTGATTGGAAAGATGGAGGTAGTGTCAATAAAAGAATATCTTTATTTCTATTTGTTTTCTCAAAACAATTCTTAGATGAACACCTCGTTATACTAGCGGTAACCTAGTATCGACACCGTTCTATTGACTGTTTAAAGAATTATCTTCAAATGATTATTGTTATTCTTGTCTATTTTTATTTGTGTGTTTTACTATTTCTGTATGTTCTTTCTCCTGTGTTCAACTATCTGTTCTAGACTGTAAGTTTAGTATGCTTTCTGAAACCCAGTAGTCCTGGGTGCAAAATTGGTATCAGATGAACTGAAACTGATTGGAAAGAAGGAGGCAGTGTCAAATAAAGCATATCTTTATTTCTATTTGTTTTCTCAAAACAATTCTTGGATGAACATCTCGTTATACTAGCGGTAACCTAGTATCGGCACTGTTCTCTTGAACTGTTCAAAGAATTATCTTTAAATGATTATTGTTATTCTTGTCTATTTTTATCTGTGTGTTTTACTATTTCTGTATGTTATTTCTCTTGTGTTCAACTATCTGTTCTAGACTGTATGTTTAGTTTTCTTTCTGAAACCTATTAGTCCTTGGTGCAAATTTGGTATCAGATGAACTGAAATTGATTGGAAAGATGGAGTTAGTGTCAATAAAAGCATATATTTATTTCTACATGTTTTCTCAAAACAATTCTAAGAACAATTCTTGGATGAACACCTCGTTATACTAGCGTTAACCTAGTTTCGGCACCGTTCTCTTGAACTGTTCAAAGAATTATCTTCAAATGATTATTGTTATTCTTGTCTATTTTTATCAGTGTGTTTTACTATTTCTGTATGTTATTTTTCGTGTGTTCAACTATCTGTTCTAGAATGTAAGTTTAGTTTGCTTTCTGGAACCCAGTAGTCCTGTGTGCAAAATTGGTATCAGATGAACTGAAACTGATTGGAAAGAAGGAGGTAGTGTCAATAAAAACATATCTTTATTTCTATTTGTTTTCTCAAAACAATTCTTGGATGAACACCTCGTTATACTAGCGGTAACCAAGTATCGGCACCGTTCTCTTGAATTGTTCAAAGAATTATCTTCAAATGATTATTGTTATTCTTGTCTATTTTTATCAGTGTGTTTTACTATTTCTTTATGTTATTTCTCTTGTGTTCAACTATCTGTTCTAGACTGTAAGTTTAGTTTGCTTTCTGAAACCTTTTAGTCATTGGTGCAAAATTGGTATCAGATGAACCGAAACTGATTGGAAAAAAGGAGGTAGTGTCAATAAAAGCATATCTTTATTTCTATTTGTTTTCTCAAAACAATTCTAAGAACAATTCTTTGATGAACACCTCGTTATACTAGCGGTAACCTAGTATCGGCACAGTTCTCTTGAACTATTCAAAAATTATCTTCAAATGATTATTGTTATTCTAGTCTATTTTTATCTGTGTGTTTTACTATTTATGTATGTTCTTTTTCCTGTGTTCAACTATCTGTTCAAGACTGTAAGTTTAGTTTGCATTTTGAAACCTAGTAGTCCTGGGTGCAAAATTGGTATCAGATGAACTGAAACTGATTGGAAAGATGGAGGTAGTGTCAATAAAAGCATATCTTTATTTCTATTTGTTTTTTCAAAACAATTCTAAAAACAATTCTTAGATGAACACCTCGTTATACTAGCGGTAACCTAGTATCGGCACCGTTCTCTTGACTGTTCAAAGAATTATCTTCAAATGATTATTGTTATTCTTGTCTATTTTTATTTGTGTGTTTTACTATTTCTGTATGTTCTTTCTCCTGTGTTCAACTATCTGTTCTAGACTGTAAGTTTAGTATGCTTTCTGAAACCCAGTAGTCCTGGGTGCAAAATTGGTATCAGATGAACTGAAACTGATTGGAAAGAAGGAGACAGTGTCAAATAAAGCATATCTTTATTTCTATTTGTTTTCTCAAAACAATTCTTGGATGAACATCTCGTTATACTAGCGGTAACCTAGTATCGGCACTGTTCTCTTGAACTGTTCAAAGAATTATCTTCAAATGATTATTGTTATTCTTGTCTATTTTTATCTGTGTGTTTTACTATTTCTGTATGTTATTTCTCTTGTGTTCAACTATCTGTTCTAGACTGTATGTTTAGTTTTCTTTCTGAAACCTATTAGTCCTTGGTGCAAAATTGGTATCAGATGAACTGAAATTGATTGGAAAGATGGAGTTAGTGTCAATAAAAGCATATATTTATTTCTACATGTTTTCTCAAAACAATTCTAAGAACAATTCTTGGATGAACACCTCGTTATACTAGCGGTAACCTAGTATCGGCACCGTTCTCTTGAACTGTTCAAAGAATTATCTTCAAATGATTATTGTTATTCTTGTCTATTTTTATCTGTATGTTTTACTATTTCTGTATGTTATTTTTCGTGTGTTCAACTATCTGTTCTAGAATGTAAGTTTAGTTTGCTTTCTGGAACCCAGTAGTCCTGTGTGCAAAATTGGTATCAGATGAACTGAAACTGATTGGAAAGAAGGAGGTAGTGTCAATAAAAACATATCTTTATTTCTATTTGTTTTCTCAGAACAATTCGAAGAACAATTCTTGGATGAACACCTCGTTATACTAGCGGTAACCAAGTATCGGCACCGTTCTCTTGAATTGTTCAAAGAATTATCTTCAAATGATTATTGTTATTCTTGTCTATTTTTATCAGTGTGTTTTACTATTTCTTTATGTTATTTCTCTTGTGTTCAACTATCTGTTCTAGACTGTAAGTTTAGTTTGCTTTCTGAAACCTTTTAGTCATTGGTGAAAAATTGGTATCAGATGAACCGAAACTGATTGGAAAAAAGGAGGTAGTGTCAATAAAAGCATATCTTTATTTCTATTTGTTTTCTCAAAACAATTCTAAGAACAATTCTTTTATAAACACCTCGTTATACTAGCGGTAACCTAGTATCGGCACCGTTCTCTTGAACTATTCAAAAATTATCTTCAAATGATTATTGTTATTCTAGTCTATTTTTATCTGTGTGTTTTACTATTTATGTATGTTCTTTTTCCTGTGTTCAACTATCTGTTCAAGACTGTAAGTTTAGTTTGCATTTTGAAACCTAGTAGTCCTGGGTGCAAAATTGGTATCAGATGAACTGAAACTGATTGGAAAGATGGAGGTAGTGTCAATAAAAGAATATCTTTATTTCTATTTGTTTTCTCAAAACAATTCTTAGATGAACACCTCGTTATACTAGCGGTAACCTAGTATCGACACCGTTCTATTGACTGTTCAAAGAATTATCTTCAAATGATTATTGTTATTCTTGTCTATTTTTATTTGTGTGTTTTACTATTTCTGTATGTTCTTTCTCCTGTGTTCAACTATCTGTTCTAGACTGTAAGTTTAGTATGCTTTCTGAAACCCAGTAGTCCTGGGTGCAAAATTGGTATCAGATGAACTGAAACTGATTGGAGAGAAGTAGGCAGTGTCAAATAAAGCATATCTTTATTTCTATTTGTTTTCTCAAAACAATTCTTGGATGAACATCTCGTTATACTAGCGGTAACCTAGTATCGGCACTGTTCTCTTGAACTGTTCAAAGAATTATCTTTAAATGATTATTGTTATTCTTGTCTATTTTTATCTGTGTGTTTTACTATTTCTGTATGTTATTTCTCTTGTGTTCAACTATCTGTTCTAGACTGTATGTTTAGTTTTCTTTCTGAAACCTATTAGTCCTTGGTGCAAATTTGGTATCAGATGAACTGAAATTGATTGGAAAGATGGAGTTAGTGTCAATAAAAGCAGATATTTATTTCTACATGTTTTCTCAAAACAATTCTAAGAACAATTCTTGGATGAACACCTCGTTATACTAGCGGTAACCTAGTATCGGCACCGTTCTCTTGAACTGTTCAAAGAATTATCTTCAAATGATTATTGTTATTCTTGTCTATTTTTATCTGTGTGTTTTACTATTTCTGTATGTTATTTTTCGTGTGTTCAACTATCTGTTCTAGAATGTAAGTTTAGTTTGCTTTCTGGAACCCAGTAGTCCTGTGTGCAAAATTGGTATCAGATGAACTGAAACTGATTGGAAAGAAGGAGGTAGTGTCAATAAAAACATATCTTTATTTCTATTTGTTTTCTCAGAACAATTCGAAGAACAATTCTTGGATGAACACCTCGTTATACTAGCGGTAACCAAGTATCGGCACCGTTCTCTTGAATTGTTCAAAGAATTATCTTCAAATGATTATTGTTATTCTTGTCTATTTTTATCAGTGTGTTTTACTATTTCTTTATGTTATTTCTCTTGTGTTCAACTATCTGTTCTAGACTGTAAGTTTAGTTTGCTTTCTGAAACCTTTTAGTCATTGGTGAAAAATTGGTATCAGATGAACCGAAACTGATTGGAAAAAAGGAGGTAGTGTCAATAAAAGCATATCTTTATTTCTATTTGTTTTCTCAAAACAATTCTTAGATGAACACCTCGTTATACTAGCGGTAACCTAGTATCGACACCGTTCTCTTGACTGTTCAAAGAATTATCTTCAAATGATTATTGTTATTCTTGTCTATTTTTATTTGTGTGTTTTACTATTTCTGTATGTTCTTTCTCCTGTGTTCAACTATCTGTTCTAGACTGTAAGTTTAGTATGCTTTCTGAAACCCAGTAGTCCTGGGTGCAAAATTGGTATCAGATGAACTGAAACTGATTGGAAAGAAGGAGGCAGTGTCAAATAAAGCATATCTTTATTTCTATTTGTTTTCTCAAAACAATTCTTGGATGAACATCTCGTTATACTAGCGGTAACCTAGTATCGGCACTGTTCTCTTGAACTGTTCAAAGAATTATCTTCAAATGATTATTGTTATTCTTGTCTATTTATATCTGTGTGTTTTACTATTTCTGTATGTTATTTCTCTTGTGTTCAACTATCTGTTCTAGACTGTATGTTTAGTTTTCTTTCTGAAACCTATTAGTCCTTGGTGCAAATTTGGTATCAGATGAACTGAAATTGATTGGAAAGATGAAGTTAGTGTCAATAAAAGCATATATTTATTTCTACATGCATTCTCAAAACAATTCTTGGATGAACACCTCGTTATACTAGCGTTAACCTAGTATCGGCACCGTTCTCTTGAACTGTTCAAAGAATTATCTTCAAATGATTATTGTTATTCTTGTCTATTTTTATCTGTGTGTTTTACTATTTCTGTATGTTATTTTTCGTGTGTTCAACTATCTGTTCTAGAATGTAAGTTTAGTTTGCTTTCTGGAACCCAGTAGTCCTGTGTGCAAAATTGGTATCAGATGAACTGAAACTGATTGGAAAGAAGGAGGTAGTGTCAATAAAAACATCTTTATTTCTATTTGTTTTCTCAGAACAATTCTAAGAACAATTCTTGGATGAACACCTCGTTATACTAGCGGTAACCTAGTATCGGCACCGTTCTCTTGAATTGTTCAAAGAATTATCCTCAAATGATTATTGTTATTCTTGTCTATTTTTATCAGTGTGTTTTACTATTTCTTTATGTTATTTCTCTTGTGTTCAACTATCTGTTCTAGACTGTAAGTTTAGTTTGCTTTCTGAAACCTTTTAGTCATTGGTGCAAAATTGGTATCAGATGAACCGAAACTGATTGGAAAAAAGGAGGTAGTGTCAATAAAAGCATATATTTATTTCTATTTGTTTTCTCAAAACAATTCTAAGAACAATTCTTTGATGAACACCTCGTTATACTAGCGGTAACCTAGTATCGGCACCGTTCTCTTGAACTATTAAAAAATTATCTTCAAATGATTATTGTTATTCTAGTCTATTTTTATCTGTGTGTTTTACTATTTATGTATGTTCTTTTTCCTGTGTTCAACTATCTGTTCAAGACTGTAAGTTTAGTTTGCATTTTGAAACCTAGTAATCCTGGGTGCAAAATTGGTATCAGATGAACTGAAACTGATTGGAAAGATGGAGGTAGTGTCAATAAAAGCATATCTTTATTTCTATTTGTTTTCTCAAAACAATTCTTAGATGAACACCTCGTTATACTAGCGGTAACCTAGTATCGACACCGTTCTCTAGACTGTTCAAAGAATTATCTTCAAATGATTATTGTTATTCTTGTCTATTTTTATTTGTGTGTTTTACTATTTCTGTATGTTCTTTCTCCTGTGTTCAACTATCTATTCTAGACTGTAAGTTTAGTATGCTTTCTGAAACCCAGTAGTCCTGGGTGCAAAATTGGTATCAGATGAACTGAAACTGATTGGAAAGAAGGAGGCAGTGTCAAATAAAGTATATCTTTATTTCTATTTGTTTTCTCAAAACAATTCTTGGATGAACATCTCGTAATACTAGCGGTAACCTAGTATCGACACTGTTCTCTTGAACTGTTCAAAGAATTATCTTCAAATGATTATTGTTATTCTTGTCTATTTTTATCTGTGTGTTTTACTATTTCTGTATGTTATTTCTCTTGTGTTCAACTATCTGTTCTAGACTGTATGTTTAGTTTTCTTTCTGAAACCTATTAGTCCTTCGTGCAAATTTGGTATCAGATGAACTGAAATTGATTGGAAAGATGGAGTTAGTGTCAATAAAAGCATATATTTATTTCTACATGTTTTCTCAAAACAATTCTAAGAACAATTCTTGGATGAACACCTCGTTATACTAGCGTTAACCTAGTATCGGCACCGTTCTCTTGAACTGTTCAAAGAATTATCTTCAAATGATTATTGTTATTCTTGTCTATTTTTATCTGTGTGTTTTACTATTTCTGTATGTTATTTTTCGTGTGTTCAACTATCTGTTCTAGAATGTAAGTTTAGTTTGCTTTCTGGAACCCATTAGTCCTGTGTGCAAAATTGGTATCAGATGAACTGAAACTGATTGGAAAGAAGGAGGTAGTGTCAATAAAAACATATCTTTATTTCTATTTGTTTTCTCATAACAATTCTAAGAACAATTCTTGGATGAACACCTCGTTATACTAGCGGTAACCTAGTATCGGCACCGTTCTCTTGAATTGTTCAAAGAATTATCTTCAAATGATTATTGTTATTCTTGTCTATTTTTATCAGTGTGTTTTACTATTTCTTTATGTTATTTCTCTTGTGTTCAACTATCTGTTCTAGTTTGTAAGTTTAGTTTGCTTTCTGAAACCTTTTAGTCCTTGGTGCAAAATTGGTATCAGATGAACCGAAACTGATTGGAAAAAAGGAGGTAGTGTCAATAAAAGCATATCTTTATTTCTATTTGTTTTCTCAAAACAATTCTAAGAACAATTCTTTGATGAACACCTCGTTATACTAGCGGTAACCTAGTATCGGCACCGTTCTCTTGAACTATTCAAAAATTATCTTCAAATGATTATTGTTATTCTAGTCTATTTTTATCTGTGTGTTTTACTATTTATGTATGTTGTTTTTCCTGTGTTCAACTATCTGTTCAAGACTGTAAGTTTAGTTTGCATTTTGAATCCTAGTAGTCCTGGGTGCAAAATTGGTATCAGATGAACTGAAACTGATTGGAAAGATGGAGGTAGTGTCAATAAAAGAATATCTTTATTTCTATTTGTTTTCTCAAAACAATTCTTAGATGAACACCTCGTTATACTAGCGGTAACCTAGTATCGGCACCGTTCTCTTGACTGTTCAAAGAATTATCTTCAAATGATTATTGTTATTCTTGTCTATTTTTATTTGTGTGTTTTACTATTTCTGTATGTTCTTTCTCCGGTGTTCAACTATTTGTTCTAGACTGTAAGTTTAGTATGCTTTCTGAAACCCAGTAGTCCTGGGTGCAAAATTGGTATCAGATGAACTGAAACTGATTGGAAAGAAGGAGGCAGTGTCAAATAAAGCATATCTATATTTCTATTTGTTTTCTCAAAACAATTCTTGGATGAACATTTCGTTATACTAGCGGTAACCTAGTATCGGCACTGTTCTCTTGAACTGTTCAAAGAATTATCTTCAAATGATTATTGTTATTCTTGTCTATTTTTATCTGTGTGTTTTACTATTTCAGTATGTTATTTCTCGTGTTCAACTATCTGTTCTAGACTGTATGTTTAGTTTTCTTTCTGAAACCTATTAGTCCTTGGTGCAAAATTGGTATCAGATGAACTGAAATTGATTGGAAAGATGGAGTTAGTGTCCATAAAAGCATATATTTATTTCTACATGTTTTCTCAAAACAATTCTAAGAACAATTCTTGGATGAACACCTCGTTATACTAGCGGTAACCTAGTATCGGCACCGTTCTCTTGAACTGTTCAAAGAATTATCTTCAAATGATTATTGTTATTCTTGTCTATTTTTATCTGTGTGTTTTACTATTTCTGTATGTTATTTTTCGTGTGTTCAACTATCTGTTCTAGAATGTAAGTTTAGTTTGCTTTCTGGAACTCAGTAGTCCTGTGTGCAAAATTGGTATCAAATGAACTGAAACTGATTGGAAAGAAGGAGGTAGTGTCAATAAAAACATATCTTTATTTCTATTTGTTTTCTCAGAACAATTCTAAGAACAATTCTTGGATGAACACCTCGTTATACTAGCGGTAACCTAGTATCGGCACCGTTCTCTTGAATTGTTCAAAGAATTATCTTCAAATGATTATTGTTATTCTTGTCTATTTTTATCAGTGTGTTTTACTATTTCTTTATGTTATTTCTCTTGTGTTCAACTATCTGTTCTAGACTGTAAGTTTAGTTTGCTTTCTGAAACCTTTTAGTCCTTGGTGCAAAATTGGTATCAGATGAACCGAAACTGATTGGAAAAAAGGAGGTAGTGTCAATAAAAGCATATCTTTATTTCTATTTGTTTTCTCAAAACAATTCTAAGAACAATTCTTTGATGAACACCTCGTTATACTAGCGGTAACCTAGTATCGACACCGTTCTCTTGAACTATTCAAAAATTATCTTCAAATGATTATTGTTATTCTAGTCTATCTTTATCTGTGTGTTTTACTATTTATGTATGTTCTTTTTCCTGTGTTCAACTATCTGTTCAAGACTGTAAGTTTAGTTTGCATTTTGAAACCTAGTAGTCCTGGGTGCAAAATTGGTATCAGATGAACTGAAACTGATTGGAAAGATGGAGGTAGTGTCAATAAAAGCATATCTATATTTCTATTTGTTTTCTCAAAACAATTCTTGGATGAACATCTCGTTATACTAGCGGTAACCTAGTATCGGCACTGTTCACTTGAACTGTTCAAAGAATTATCTTCAAATGATTATTGTTATTCTTGCATATTTTTATCTGTGTGTTTTACTATTTCTGTATGTTATTTCTCTTGTGTTCAACTATCTGTTCAAGAATGTATGTTTAGTTTTCTTTCTGAAACCTATTAGTCCATGGTGCAAAATTGGTATCAGATGAACTGAAATTGATTGGAAAGATGGAGTTAGTGTCAATAAAAGCATATCTTTATTTCTACATGTTTTCTCAAAACAATTCTAAGAACAATTCTTGGATGAACACCTCGTTATACTAGCGGTAACCTAGTATTGGCACCGTTCTCTTGAACTGTTCAAAGAATTATCTTCAAATGATTATTGTTATTCTCGTCTATTTTTATCTATGTGTTTTACTATTTCTGTATGTTATTTCTCTTGTGTTCAACTATCTGTTCAAGAATGTATGTTTAGTTTTCTTTCTGAAACCTATTAGTCCATGGTGCAAAATTGGTATCAGATGAACTGAAATTGATTGGAAAGATGGAGTTAGTGTCAATAAAAACATATCTTTATTTCTACATGTTTTCTAAAAACAATTCTAAGAACAATTCTTGGATGAACACCTCGTTATACTAGCGGTAACCTAGTATCGGCACCGTTCTCTTGAACTGTTCAAAGAATTATCTTCAAATGATTATTGTTATTCTCGTCTATTTTTATCTGTGTGTTTTACTATTTCTGTATGTTCTTTCTCCTGTGTTCTACTATCTGTTCTAGAATGTAAGTTTAGTTTGCTTTCTGAAACCCAGTAGTCCTGTGGGCAAAATTGGTATCAGATGAACTGAAACTGATTGGAAAGAAGGAGGTAGTGTCAATAAAAACATATCTTTATTTCTATTTGTTTTCTCAAAACAATTCTAAGAACAATTCTTGGATGAACACCTCGTTATACTAGCGGTAACCTAGTATCGTCACCGTTCTCTTGAACTGTTCAAAGAATTATCTTCAAATGATTATTGTTATTCTTGTCTATTTTTATTTGTGTGTTTTACTATTTCTGTATGTTCTTTCTCCTGTGTTCAACTATCTGTTCTAGACTGTAAGTTTAGTATGCTTTCTGAAACCCAGTAGTCCTGGGTGCAAAATTGGTATCAGATGAACTGAAACTGATTGGAAAGAAGGAGGCAGTGTCAATAAAAGCATATCTTTATTTCTATTTGTTTTCTCAAAACAATTCTTGGATGAACATCTCGTTATACTAGCGGTAACCTAGTATCGGCACTGTTCTCTTGAACTGTTCAAAGAATTATCTTCAAATGATTATTGTTATTCTTGTCTATTTTTATCTTTGTGTTTTACTATTTCTGTATGTTATTTCTCTTGTGTTCAACTATCTGTTCTAGACTGTATGTTTAGTTTTCTTTCCGAAACCTATTAGTCCTTGGTGCAAAATTGGTATCAGATGAACTGAAACTGATTGGAAAGAAGGAGGCAGTGTCAATAAAAGCATATCTTTATTTCTATTTGTTTTCTCAAAACAATTCTTGGATGAACATCTCGTTATACTAGCGGTAACCTAGTATCGGCACTGTTCTCTTGAACTGTTCAAAGAATTATCTTCAAATGATTATTGTTATTCTTTTCTATTTTTATCTGTGTGTTTTACTATTTCTGTATGTTATTTCTCTTGTGTTCAACTATCTGTTCTAGATTGTATGTTTAGTTTTCTTTCTGAAACCTATTAGTCCTTGGTGCAAAATTGGTATCAGATGAACTGAAATGATTGGAAAGATGGAGTTAGTGTCAATAAAAGCATATATTTATTTCTGCATGTTTTCTCAAAACAATTCTTGGATGAACACCTCGTTATACTAGCGGTAACCTAGTATCGGCACCGTTCTCTTGAACTGTTGAAAGAATTAACTTCAAATGATTAATGTTATTCTCGTCTATTTTTATCTGTGTGTTTTACTATTTCTGTATGTTCTTTCTCCTGTGTTCAACTATCTGTTCTAGAATGTAAGTTTAGTTTGCTTTCTAAAACCTAGTAGTCCTGGGGGCAAAATTGGTATCAGATGAACTGAAACTGATTGGAAAGAAGGAGGTAGTGTCAATAAAAACTTATCTTTATTTCTATTTGTTTTCACAAAACAATTCTAAGAACAATTCTTGGATTTACACCTCGTTATACTAGCAGTAACCTAGTATCGGCACCGTTCTCTTGAACTGTTCAAAGAATTATCTTCAAATGATTATTGTTATTCTTGTCTATTTTTATTTGTGTGTTTTACTATTTCTGTATGTTCTTTCTCCTGTGTTCAACTATCTGTTCTAGACTGTAACTTTAGTATGCTTTCTGAAACCCAGTAGTCCTGGGTGCAAAATTGGTATCAGATGAACTGAAACTGATTGGAAAGAAGGAGGCAGTGTCAATAAAAGCATATCTTTATTTCTATTTGTTTTCTCAAAACAATTCTTGGATGAACATCTCGTTATACTAGCGGTAACCTACTATCGGCACTGTTCTCTTGAACTGTTCAAAGAATTATCTTCAAATTATTTTTGTTATTCTTGTCTATTTTTATCTGTGTGTTTTACTATTTCTTTATGTTATTTCTCTTGTGTTCAACTATCTGTTCTAGACTGTATGTTTAGTTTTCTTTCTGAAACCTATTAGTCCTTGGTGCAAAATTGGTATCAGATGAACTGAAATTGATTTGAAAGATGGAGTTAGTGTCAATAAAAGCATATCTTTATTTCTACATGTTTTCTCAAAACAATTCTAAGAACAATTCTTGGATGAACACCTCGTTATACTAGCGGTAACCTAGTATCGGCACCGTTCTCTTGAACTGTTCAAAGAATTATCTTCAAATGATTATTGTTATTCTCGTCTATTTTTATCTGTGTGTTTTACTATTTCTGTATGTTCTTTCTTCTGTGTTCAACTATCTGTTCTAGAATGTAAGTTGAGTTTGCTTTCTGAAACCTAGTAGTCCTGGGGGCGAAATTGGTATCAGATGAACTGAAACTGATTGGAAAGAAGGAGCTAGTGTCAATAAAAACATATCTTTATTTCTATTTGTTTTCTCAAAACAATTCTAAGAACAATTCTTGGATGAACACCTCGTTATACTAGCTGTAACCTAGTATCGACACTGTTCTCTTGAACTGTTCAAAGAATTATCTTCAAATGATTATTGTTATTCTTGTCTATTTTTATCTGTGTGTTTTACTATTTCTGTATGTTATTTCTCTTGTGTTCAACTATCTGTTCTAGACTGTATGTTTAGTTTTCTTTCTGAAACCTATAAGTCCTTGGTGCAAAATTGGTATCAGATGAACTGAAACTGATTGGAAAGAAGGAGGCAGTGTTAATAAAAGCATATCTTTATTTCTATTTGTTTTCTCAAAACAATTCTTGGATGAACATCTCGTTATACTAGCGGTAACCTAGTATCGGCACTGTTCTCTTGAACTGTTCAAAGAATTATCTTCAAATGATTATTGTTATTCTTGTCTATTTTTATCTGTGTGTTTTACTATTTCTGTATGTTATTTCTCTTGTGTTCAACTATCTGTTCTAGACTGTATGTTTAGTTTTCTTTCTTAAACTTATTAGTCCTTGGTGAAAAATTGGTATCAGATGAACTGATATTGATTGGAAAGATGGAGTTAGTGTCAATAAAAGCATATATTTATTTCTACATGTTTTCTCAAAACAATTCTAAGAACAATTCTTGGATGAACACCTCGTTATACTAGCGGTAACCTAGTATCGGCACCGTTCTCTTGAACTGTTCAAAGAATTATCTTCAAATGATTATTGTTATTCTTGTCTATTTTTATCTGTGTGTTTTACTATTTCTGTATGTTATTTTTCGTGTGTTCAACTATCTGTTCTAGAATGTAAGTTTAGTTTGCTTTCTGGAACTCAGTAGTCCTGTGTGCAAAATTGGTATCAAATGAACTGAAACTGATTGGAAAGAAGGAGGTAGTGTCAATAAAAACATATCTTTATTTCTATTTGTTTTCTCAGAACAATTCTAAGAACAATTCTTGGATGAACACCTCGTTATACTAGCGGTAACCTAGTATCGGCACCGTTCTCTTGAATTGTTCAAAGAATTATCTTCAAATGATTATTGTTATTCTTGTCTATTTTTATCAGTGTGTTTTACTATTTCTTTATGTTATTTCTCTTGTGTTCAACTATCTGTTCTAGACTGTAAGTTTAGTTTGCTTTCTGAAACCTTTTAGTCCTTGGTGCAAAATTGGTATCAGAGGAACCGAAACTGATTGGAAAAAAGGAGGTAGTGTCAATAAAAGCATATCTTTATTTCTATTTGTTTTCTCAAAACAATTCTAAGAACAATTATTTGATGAACACCTCGTTATACTAGCGGTAACCTAGTATCGACACCGTTCTCTTGAACTATTCAAAAATTATCTTCAAATGATTATTGTTATTCTAGTCTATCTTTATCTGTGTGTTTTACTATTTATGTATGTTCTTTTTCCTGTGTTCAACTATCTGTTCAAGACTGTAAGTTTAGTTTGCATTTTGAAACCTAGTAGTCCTGGGTGCAAAATTGGTATCAGATGAACTGAAACTGATTGGAAAGATGGAGGTAGTGTCAATAAAAGCATATCTATATTTCTATTTGTTTTCTCAAAACAATTCTTGGATGAACATCTCGTTATACTAGCGGTAACCTAGTATCGGCACTGTTCACTTGAACTGTTCAAAGAATTATCTTCAAATGATTATTGTTATTCTTGCATATTTTTATCTGTGTGTTTTACTATTTCTGTATGTTATTTCTCTTGTGTTCAACTATCTGTTCAAGAATGTATGTTTAGTTTTCTTTCTGAAACCTATTAGTCCATGGTGCAAAATTGGTATCAGATGAACTGAAATTGATTGGAAAGATGGAGTTAGTGTCAATAAAAACATATCTTTATTTCTACATGTTTTCTAAAAACAATTCTAAGAACAATTCTTGGATGAACACCTCGTTATACTAGCGGTAACCTAGTATCGGCACCGTTCTCTTGAACTGTTCAAAGAATTATCTTCAAATGATTATTGTTATTCTCGTCTATTTTTATCTGTGTGTTTTACTATTTCTGTATGTTCTTTCTCCTGTGTTCTACTATCTGTTCTAGAATGTAAGTTTAGTTTGCTTTCTGAAACCCAGTAGTCCTGTGGGCAAAATTGGTATCAGATGAACTGAAACTGATTGGAAAGAAGGAGGTAGTGTCAATAAAAACATATCTTTATTTCTATTTGTTTTCTCAAAACAATTCTAAGAACAATTCTTGGATGAACACCTCGTTATACTAGCGGTAACCTAGTATCGTCACCGTTCTCTTGAACTGTTCAAAGAATTATCTTCAAATGATTATTGTTATTCTTGTCTATTTTTATCTTTGTGTTTTACTATTTCTGTATGTTATTTCTCTTGTGTTCAACTATCTGTTCTAGACTGTATGTTTAGTTTTCTTTCCGAAACCTATTAGTCCTTGGTGCAAAATTGGTATCAGATGAACTGAAACTGATTGGAAAGAAGGAGGCAGTGTCAATAAAAGCATATCTTTATTTCTATTTGTTTTCTCAAAACAATTCTTGGATGAACATCTCGTTATACTAGCGGTAACCTAGTATCGGCACTGTTCTCTTGAACTGTTCAAAGAATTATCTTCAAATGATTATTGTTATTCTTTTCTATTTTTATCTGTGTGTTTTACTATTTCTGTATGTTATTTCTCTTGTGTTCAACTATCTGTTCTAGATTGTATGTTTAGTTTTCTTTCTGAAACCTATTAGTCCTTGGTGCAAAATTGGTATCAGATGAACTGAAATTGATTGGAAAGATGGAGTTAGTGTCAATAAAAGCATATATTTATTTCTGCATGTTTTCTCAAAACAATTCTTGGATGAACACCTCGTTATACTAGCGGTAACTTAGTATCGGCACCGTTCTCTTGAACTGTTGAAAGAATTAACTTCAAATGATTAATGTTATTCTCGTCTATTTTTATCTGTGTGTTTTACTATTTCTGTATGTTCTTTCTCCTGTGTTCAACTATCTGTTCTAGAATGTAAGTTTAGTTTGCTTTCTAAAACCTAGTAGTCCTGGGGGCAAAATTGGTATCAGATGAACTGAAACTGATTGGAAAGAAGGAGGTAGTGTCAATAAAAACTTATCTTTATTTCTATTTGTTTTCACAAAACAATTCTAAGAACAATTCTTGGATTTACACCTCGTTATACTAGCAGTAACCTAGTATCGGCACCGTTCTCTCGAACTGTTCAAAGAATTATCTTCAAATGATTATTGTTATTCTTGTCTATTTTTATTTGTGTGTTTTACTATTTCTGTATGTTCTTTCTCCTGTGTTCAACTATCTGTTCTAGACTGTAACTTTAGTATGCTTTCTGAAACCCAGTAGTCCTGGGTGCAAAATTGGTATCAGATGAACTGAAACTGATTGGAAAGAAGGAGGCAGTGTCAATAAAAGCATATCTTTATTTCTATTTGTTTTCTCAAAACAATTCTTGGATGAACATCTCGTTATACTAGCGGTAACCTACTATCGGCACTGTTCTCTTGAACTGTTCAAAGAATTATCTTCAAATTATTATTGTTATTCTTGTCTATTTTTATCTGTGTGTTTTACTATTTCTTTATGTTATTTCTCTTGTGTTCAACTATCTGTTCTAGACTGTATGTTTAGTTTTCTTTCTGAAACCTATTAGTCCTTGGTGCAAAATTGGTATCAGATGAACTGAAATTGATTTGAAAGATGGAGTTAGTGTCAATAAAAGCATATCTTTATTTCTACATGTTTTCTCAAAACAATTCTAAGAACAATTCTTGGATGAACACCTCGTTATACTAGCGGTAACCTAGTATCGGCACCGTTCTCTTGAACTGTTCAAAGAATTATCTTCAAATGATTATTGTTATTCTCGTCTATTTTTATCTGTGTGTTTTACTATTTCTGTATGTTCTTTCTTCTGTGTTCAACTATCTGTTCTAGAATGTAAGTTGAGTTTGCTTTCTGAAACCTAGTAGTCCTGGGGGCGAAATTGGTATCAGATGAACTGAAACTGATTGGAAAGAAGGAGCTAGTGTCAATAAAAACATATCTTTATTTCTATTTGTTTTCTCAAAACAATTCTAAGAACAATTCTTGGATGAACACCTCGTTATACTAGCTGTAACCTAGTATCGACACTGTTCTCTTGAACTGTTCAAAGAATTATCTTCAAATGATTATTGTTATTCTCGTCTATTTTTATCTGTGTGTTTTACTATTTCTGTATGTTCTTTCTTCTGTGTTCAACTATCTGTTCTAGAATGTAAGTTGAGTTTGCTTTCTGAAACCTAGTAGTCCTGGGGGCGAAATTGGTATCAGATGAACTGAAACTGATTGGAAAGAAGGAGCTAGTGTCAATAAAAACATATCTTTATTTCTATTTGTTTTCTCAAAACAATTCTTAGAACAATTCTTGGATGAACACCTCGTTATACTAGCTGTAACCTAGTATCGACACTGTTCTCTTGAACTGTTCAAAGAATTATCTTCAAATGATTATTGTTATTCTTGTCTATTTTTATCTGTGTGTTTTACTATTTCTGTATGTTATTTCTCTTGTGTTCAACTATCTGTTCTAGACTGTATGTTTAGTTTTCTTTCTGAAACCTATAAGTCCTTGGTGCAAAATTGGTATCAGATGAACTGAAACTGATTGGAAAGAAGGAGGCAGTGTTAATAAAAGCATATCTTTATTTCTATTTGTTTTCTCAAAACAATTCTTGGATGAACATCTCGTTATACTAGCGGTAACCTAGTATCGGCACTGTTCTCTTGAACTGTTCAAAGAATTATCTTCAAATGATTATTGTAATTCTTGTCTATTTTTATCTG
The DNA here is from genome assembly GCA_963556465.1 of Berberis vulgaris. Taxonomy (NCBI): domain Eukaryota; kingdom Viridiplantae; phylum Streptophyta; class Magnoliopsida; order Ranunculales; family Berberidaceae; genus Berberis; species Berberis vulgaris. Next base: position 28,285,686 of record OY747136.1, on the reverse strand, counting down.
TGTGTTTTACTATTTCTGTATGTTATTTCTCTTGTGTTCAACTATCTGTTCTAGACTGTATGTTTAGTTTTCTTTCTTAAACCTATTAGTCCTTGGTGAAAAATTGGTATCAGATGAACTGAAATTGATTGGAAAGATGGAGTTAGTGTCAATAAAAGCATATATTTATTTCTACATGTTTTCTCAAAACAATTCTTGGATGAAGACCTCGTTATACTAGCGGTAACCTAGTATCGGCACCGTTCTCTTGAACTGTTCAAAGAATTATCTTCAAATGATTATTGTTATTCTCGTCTATTTTTATCTGTGTGTTTTACTATTTCTGTATGTTCTTTCTCCTGTGTTCAACTATCTGTTCTAGAATGTAAGTTTAGTTTGCTTTCTGAAACCTACTAGTCCTGGGGGCAAAATTGGTATCAGATGAACTGAAACTGATTGGAAAGAAGGAGGTAGTGTCAATAAAAACATATCTTTATTTCTATTTGTTTTCACAAAACAATTCTAAGAACAATTCTTGGATGAACACCTCGTTATACTAGCAGTAACCTAGTATCGGCACCGTTCTCTTGAACTGTTCAAAGAATTATCTTCAAATGATTATTGTTATTCTTGTCTATTTTTATTTGTGTGTTTTACTATTTCTGTATGTTCTTTCTCCTGTGTTCAACTATCTGTTCTAGACTGTAAGTTTAGTATGCTTTCTGAAACCCAGTAGTCCTGGGTGCAAAATTGGTATCAGATGAACTGAAACTGATTGGAAAGAAGGAGGCAGTGTCAATAAAAGCATATCTTTATTTCTATTTGTTTTCTCAAAACAATTCTTGGATGAACATCTCGTTATACTAGCGGTAACCTACTATCGGCACTGTTCTCTTGAACTGTTCAAAGAATTATCTTCAAATGATTATTGTTATTCTTGTCTATTTTTATCTGTGTGTTTTACTATTTCTTTATGTTATTTCTCTTGTGTTCAACTATCTGTTCTAGACTGTATGTTTAGTTTTCTTTCTGAAACCTATTAGTCCTTGGTGCAAAATTGGTATCAGATGAACTGAAATTGATTTGAAAGATGGAGTTAGTGTCAATAAAAGCATATCTTTATTTCTACATGTTTTCTCAAAACAATTCTAAGAACAATTCTTGGATGAACACCTCGGTATACTAGCGGTAACCTAGTATCGGCACCGTTCTCTTGAACTGTTCAAAGAATTATCTTCAAATGATTATTGTTATTCTCGTCTATTTTTATCTGTGTGTTTTACTATTTCTGTATGTTCTTTCTCCTGTGTTCAACTATCTGTTCTAGAATGTAAGTTGAGTTTGCTTTCTGAAACCTAGTAGTCCTGGGGGCGAAATTGGTATCAGATGAACTGAAACTGATTGGAAAGAAGGAGGTAGTGTCAATAAAAACATATCTTTATTTCTATTTGTTTTCTCAAAACAATTCTAAGAACAATTCTTGGATGAACACCTCGTTATACTAGCTGTAACCTAGTATCGACACTGTTCTCTTGAACTGTTCAAAGAATTATCTTCAAATGATTATTGTTATTCTTGTCTATTTTTATCTGTGTGTTTTACTATTTCTGTATGTTATTTCTCTTGTGTTCAACTATCTGTTCTAGACTGTATGTTTAGTTTTCTTTCTGAAACCAATAAGTCCTTGGTGCAAAATTGGTATCAGATGAACTGAAACTGATTGGAAAGAAGGAGGCAGTGTTAATAAAAGCATATCTTTATTTCTATTTGTTTTCTCAAAACAATTCTTGGATGAACATCTCGTTATACTAGCGGTAACCTAGTATCGGCACTGTTCTCTTGAACTGTTCAAAGAATTATCTTCAAATGATTATTGTTATTCTTGTCTATTTTTATCTGTGTGTTTTACTATTTCTGTATGTTATTTCTCTTATGTTCAACTATCTGTTCTAGACTGTATGTTTAGTTTTCTTTCTTAAACCTATTAGTCCTTGGTGAAAAATTGGTATCAGATGAACTGAAATTGATTGGAAAGATGGAGTTAGTGTCAATAAAAGCATATATTTATTTCTACATGTTTTCTCAAAACAATTCTTGGATGAAGACCTCGTTATACTAGCGGTAACCTAGTATCGGCACCGTTCTCTTGAACTGTTCAAAGAATTATCTTCAAATGATTATTGTTATTCTCGTCTATTTTTATCTGTGTGTTTTACTATTTCTGTATGTTCTTTCTCCTGTGTTCAACTATCTGTTCTAGAATGTAAGTTTAGTTTGCTTTCTGAAACCTAGTAGTCCTGGGGGCAAAATTGGTATCAGATGAACTGAAACTGATTGGAAAGAAGGAGGTAGTGTCAATAAAAACATATCTTTATTTCTATTTGTTTTCACAAAACAATTCTAAGAACAATTCTTGGATGAACACCTCGTTATACTAGCAGTAACCTAGTATCGGCACCGTTCTCTTGAACTGTTCAAAGAATTATCTTCAAATGATTATTGTTATTCTTGTCTATTTTTATTTGTGTGTTTTACTATTTCTGTATGTTCTTTCTCCTGTGTTCAACTATCTGTTCTAGACTGTAAGTTTAGTATGCTTTCTGAAACCCAGTAGTCCTGGGTGCAAAATTGGTATCAGATGAACTGAAACTGATTGGAAAGAAGGAGGCAGTGTCAATAAAAGCATATCTTTATTTCTATTTGTTTTCTCAAAACAATTCTTGGATGAACATCTCGTTATACTAGCGGTAACCTACTATCGGCACTGTTCTCTTGAACTGTTCAAAGAATTATCTTCAAATGATTATTGTTATTCTTGTCTATTTTTATCTGTGTGTTTTACTATTTCTGTATGTTATTTCTCTTGTGTTCAACTATCTGTTCTAGACTGTATGTTTAGTTTTCTTTCTGAAACCTATTAGTCCTTGGTGCAAAATTGCTATCAGATGAACTGAAATTGATTTGAAAGATGGGGTTAGTGTCAATAAAAGCATATCTTTATTTCTACATGTTTTCTCAAAACAATTCTTGGATGAACATCTCGTTATACTAGCGGTAACCTACTATCGGCACTGTTCTCTTGAACTGTTCAAAGAATTATCTTCAAATGATTATTGTTATTCTTGTCTATTTTTATCTGTGTGTTTTACTATTTCTGTATGTTATTTCTCTTGTGTTCAACTATCTGTTCTAGACTGTATGTTTAGTTTTCTTTCTGAAACCTATTAGTCCTTGGTGAAAAATTGGTATCAGATGAACTGAAATTGATTGGAAAGATGGAGTTAGTGTCAATAAAAGCATATATTTATTTCTACATGTTTTCTCAAAACAATTCTTGGATGAACACCTCGTTATACTAGCGGTAACCTAGTATCGGCACCGTTCTCTTGAACTGTTCAAAGAATTATCTTCAAATGATTATTGTTATTCTCGTCTATTTTTATCTGTGTGTTTTACTATTTCTGTATGTTCTTTCTCCTGTGTTCAACTATCTGTTATAGAATGTAAGTTTAGTTTGCTTTCTGAAACCTAGTAGTCCTGGGGGCAAAATTGGTATCAGATGAACTGAAACTGATTGGAAAGAAGGAGGTAGTGTTAATAAAAACATATCTTTATTTCTATTTGTTTTCACAAAACAATTCTAAGAACAATTCTTGGATGAACACCTCGTTATACTAGCAGTAACCTAGTATCGGCACCGTTCTCTTGAACTGTTCAAAGAATTATCTTCAAATTATTATTGTTATTCTTGTCTATTTTTATTTGTGTGTTTTACTATTTCTGTATGTTCTTTCTCCTGTGTTCAACTATCTGTTCTAGACTGTAAGTTTAGTATGCTTTCTGAAACCCAGTAGTCCTGGGTGCAAAATTGGTATCAGATGAACTGAAACTGATTGGAAAGAAGGAGGCAGTGTCAATAAAAGCATATCTTTATTTCTATTTGTTTTCTCAAAACAATTCTTGGATGAACATCTCGTTATACTAGCGGTAACCTAGTATCGGCACTGTTCTCTTGAACTGTTCAAAGAATTATCTTCAAATGATTATTGTTATTCTTGTCTATTTTTATCTGTGTGTTTTACTATTTCTGTATGTTATTTCTCTTGTGTTCAACTATCTGTTCTAGACTGTATGTTTAGTTTTCTTTCTGAAACCTATTAGTCCTTGGTGAAAAATTTGCATCAGATGAACTGAAATTGATTGGAAAGATGGAGTTAGTGTCAATAAAAGCATATATTTATTTCTACATGTTTTCTCAAAACAATTCTAAGAACAATTCTTGGATGAACACCTCGTTATACTAGCGGTAACCTAGTATCGGCACCGTTCTCTTGAACTGTTCAAATAATTATCTTAAAATGATTATTGTTATTCTCGTCTATTTTTATCTGTGTGTTTTACTATTTCTGTATGTTCTTTCTCCTGTGTTCAACTATCTGTTCTAGAATGTAAGTTTAGTTTGCTTTCTGAAACGTAGTAGTCCTGGGGCAAAATTGGTATCAGATGAACTGAAACTGATTGGAAAGAAGGAGGTAGTGTCAATAAAAACATATCTTTATTTCTATTTGTTTTCTCAAAACAATTCTAAGAACAATTCTTGGATGAACACCTCGTTATACTAGCGGTAATCTAGTATCGGCACCGTTCTCTTGAACTGTTCAAAGAATTATCTTCAAATGATTATTGTTATTCTTGTCTATTTTTATTTGTGTGTTTTACTATTTCTGTATGTTCTTTCTCCTGTGTTCAACTATCTGTTCTAGACTGTAAGTTTAGTATGCTTTCTGAAACCCAGTAGTCCTGGGTGCAAAATTGGTATCAGATGAACTGAAACTGATTGGAAAGAAGGAGGCAGTGTCAATAAAAGCATATCTTTATTTCTATTTGTTTTCTCAAAACAATTCTTGGATGAACATCTCGTTATACTAGCGGTAACCTAGTATCGGCACTGTTCTCTTGAACTGTTCAAAGAATTATCTTCAAATGATTATTGTTATTCTTGTCAATTTTTATCTGTGTGTTTTACTATTTCTGTATGTTATTTCTCTGGTGTTCAACTATCTGTTCTAGACTGTATGTTTAGTTTTCTTTCTGAAACCTATTAGTCCTTGGTGAAAAATTTGCATCAGATGAACTGAAATTGATTGGAAAGATGGAGTTAGTGTCAATAAAAGCATATATTTATTTCTACATGTTTTCTCAAAACAATTCTAAGAACAATTCTTGGATGAACACCTCGTTATACTAGCGGTAACCTAGTATCGGCACCGTTCTCTTGAACTGTTCAAATAATTATCTTAAAATGATTATTGTTATTCTCGTCTATTTTTATCTGTGTGTTTTACTATTTCTGTATGTTCTTTCTCCTGTGTTCAACTATCTGTTCTAGAATGTAAGTTTAGTTTGCTTTCTGAAACCTATTAGTCCTGGGTGCAAAATTGGTATCAGATGAACTGAAACTGATTGGAAAGTAGGAGGTAGTGTCAATAAAAACATATCTTTATTTCTATTTGTTTACTCAAAACAATTCTTAGAACAATTCTTGGATGAACACCTCGTTATACTAGCGGTAACCTAGTATCGGCACCGTTCTCTTGAATTGTTCAAAGAATTATCTTCAAATGATTAATGTTATTCTTGTCTATTTTTATCAGTGTCTTTTACTATTTCTTTATGTTATTTATCTTGTGTTCAACTATCTGTTCTAGACTGTAAGTTTAGTTTGCTTTCTGAAACATTTTAGTCCTTGGTGCAAAATTGGTATCAGATGAACCGAAACTGATTGGAAAAAAGGAGGCAGTGTCAATAAAAGCATATCTTTATTTCTATTTGTTTTCTCAAAACAATTCTAAGAACAATTCTTTGATGAACAGCTCGTTATACTACGGTAACCTAGTATAGGCACCGTTCTCTTGAACTGTTCAAATTATTATCTTCAAATGATTATTGTTATTCTCGTCTATTTTTATCTGTGTGTTTTACTATTTCTGTATGTTCTTTCTCCTGTGTTCAACTATCTGTTCTAGAATGTAAGTTTAGTTTGCTTTCTAAAACCTAGTAGTCCTGGGGGCAAAATTGGTATCAGATGAACTGAAACTGATTGGAAAGAAGGAGGTAGTGTCAATAAAAACATATCTTTATTTCTATTTGTTTTCTCAAAACAATTCTAAGAACAATTCTTGGATGAACACCTCGTTATACTAGCGGTAACCTAGTATCGGCACCGTTCTCTTGAACGGTTCAAAGAATTATCTTCAAATGATTATTGTTATTCTTGTCTATTATTATTTGTGTGTTTTACTATTTCTGTATGTTCTTTCTCCTGTGTTCAACTATCTGTTCTATACTGTAAGTTTAGTATGCTTTCTGAAACCCAGTAGTCCTGGGTGCAAAATTGGTATCAGATGAACTGAAACTGATTGGAAAGAAGAAGGCAGTGTCAATAAAAGCATATCTTTATTTCTATTTGTTTTCTCAAAACAATTTTTGGATGAACATCTCGTTATATTAGCGGTAACCTAGTATCGGCACTGTTCTCTTGAACTGTTCAAAGAATTATCTTCAAATGATTATTGTTATTCTTGTCTATTTTTATCTGTGTGTTTTACTATTTCTGTATGTTCTTTCTCCTGTGTTCAACTATCTGTTCTAGAATGTAAGTTTAGTTTGCTTTCTGAAACGTAGTAGTCCTGGGGGCAAAATTGGTATCAGATGAACTGAAACTGATTGGAAAGAAGGAGGTAGTGTCAATAAAAACATATCTTTATTTCTATTTGTTTTCTCAATACAATTCTAAGAACAATTCTTGGATGAACACCTCGTTATACTAGCGGTAACCTAGTATCGGCACCGTTCTCTTGAACTGTTCAAAGAATTATCTTCAAATGATTATTGTTATTCTTGTCTATTTTTATTTGTGTGTTTTACTATTTCTGTATGTTCTTTCTCTTGTGTTCAACTATCTGTTCTAGACTGTAAGTTTAGTATGCTTTCTGAAACCCAGTAGTCCTGGGTGCAAAATTGGTATCAGATGAACTGAAACTGATTGGAAAGAAGGAGGCAGTGTCAATAAAAGCATATCTTTATTTCTATTTGTTTTCTCAAAACAATTCTTGGATGAACATCTCGTTATACTAGCGGTAACCTAGTATCGGCACTGTTCTCTTGAACTGTTCAAAGAATTATCTTCAAATGATTATTGTTATTCTTGTCAATTTTTATCTGTGTGTTTTACTATTTCTGTATGTTATTTCTCTGGTGTTCAACTATCTGTTCTAGACTGTATGTTTAGTTTTCTTTCTGAAACCTATTAGTCCTTGGTGCAAAATTGGTATCAGATGAACTGAAATTGATTGGAAAGATGGAGTTAGTGTCAATAAAAGCATATCTTTATATCTACATGTTTTCTCAAAACAATTCTAAGAACAATTCTTGGATGAACACCTCGTTATACTAGCGGTAACCTAGTATCCGCACCGTTCTCTTGAACTGTTCAAAGAATTATCTTCAAATGATTATTGTTATTCTTGTCTATTTTTATCTGTGTGTTTTACTATTTCTGTATGTTATTTTTCGTGTGTTCAACTATCTGTTCTAGAATGTAAGTTTAGTTTGCTTTCTGAAACCCAGTAGTCCTGGGTGCAAAATTGGTATCAGATGAACTGAAACTGATTGGAAAGTAGGAGGTACTGTCAATAAAAACATATCTTTATTTCTATTTGTTTACTCAAAACAATTCTTAGAACAATTCTTGGATGAACACCTCGTTATACTAGCGGTAACCTAGTATCGGCACCGTTCTCTTGAATTGTTCAAAGAATTATCTTCAAATGATTAATGTTATTCTTGTCTATTTTTATCAGTGTATTTTACTATTTCTTTATGTTATTTCTCTTGTGTTCAACTATCTGTTCTAGACTGTAAGTTTAGTTTGCTTTCAGAAACCTTTTAGTCCTTGGTGCAAAATTGGTATCAGATGAACCGAAACTGATTGGAAAAAAGGAGGTAGTGTCAATAAAAGCATATCTTTATTTCTATTTGTTTTCTCAAAACAATTCTAAGAACAATTCTTTGATGAACACCTCGTTATACTAGGGTAACCTAGTATAGGCACCGTTCTCTTGAACTGTTCAAATTATTATCTTCAAATGATTATTGTTATTCTCGTCTATTTTTATCTGTGTGTTTTACTATTTCTGTATGTTCTTTCTCCTGTGTTCAACTATCTGTTCTAGAATGTAGGTTTAGTTTGCTTTCTAAAACCTAGTAGTCCTGGGGGCAAAATTGGTATCAGATGAACTGAAACTGATTGGAAAGAAGGAGGTAGTGTCAATAAAAACATATCTTTATTTCTATTTGTTTTCTCAAAACAATTCTAAGAACAATTCTTGGATGAACACCTCGTTATACTAGCGGTAACCTAGTATCGGCACCGTTCTCTTGAACGTTTCAAAGAATTATCTTCAAATGATTATTGTTATTCTTGTCTATTATTATTTGTGTGTTTTACTATTTCTGTATGTTCTTTCTCCTGTGTTCAACTATCTGTTCTAGACTGTAAGTTTAGTATGCTTTCTGAAACCCAGTAGTCCTGGGTGCAAAATTGGTATCAGATGAACTGAAACTGATTGGAAAGAAGAAGGCAGTGTCAATAAAAGCATATCTTTATTTCTATTTGTTTTCTCAATACAATTTTTGGATGAACATCTCGTTATATTAGCGGTAACCTAGTATCGGCACTGTTCTCTTGAACTGTTCAAAGAATTATCTTCAAATGATTATTGTTATTCTTGTCTATTTTTATCTGTGTGTTTTACTATTTCCGTATGTTATTTCTCTTGTGTTCAACTATCTGTTCTTGACTGTATGTTTAGTTTTCTTTCTGAAACCTATTTTTCCTTGGTGCAAAATTGGTATCAGATGAACTGAAATTGATTGGAAAGATGGAGTTAGTGTCAATAAAAGCATATATTTATTTCTACATGTTTTCTCAAAACAATTCTAAGAACAATTCTTGGATGAACACCTCGTTATACTAGCGGTAACCTAGTATCGGCACCGTTCTCTTGAACTGTTCAAAGAATTATCTTCAAATGATTATTGTTATTCTTGTCTATTTTTATTTGTGTGTTTTACTATTTCTGTATGTTATTTCTCTTGTGTTCAACTATCTGTTCTAGACTGTAAGTTTAGTATGCTTTCTGAAACCCAGTAGTCCTGGGTGCAAAATTGGTATCAGATGAACTGAAACTGATTGGAAAGTAGGAGGTAGTGTCAATAAAAACATATCTTTATTTCTATTTGTTTACTCAAAACAATTCTTACAACAATTCTTGGATGAACACCTCGTTATACTAGCGGTAACCTAGTATCGGCACCGTTCTCTTGAATTGTTCAAAGAATTATCTTCAAATGATTAATGTTATTCTTGTCTATTTTTATCAGTGTCTTGTACTATTTCTTTATGTTATTTCTCTTGTGTTCAACTATCTGTTCTAGACTGTAAGTTTAGTTTGCTTTCAGAAACCTTTTAGTCCTTGGTGCAAAATTGGTATCAGATGAACCGAAACTGATTGGAAAAAAGGAGGTAGTGTCAATAAAAGCATATCTTTATTTCTATTTGTTTTCTCAAAACAATTCTAAGAACAATTCTTTGATGAACACCTCGTTATACTAGGGTAACCTAGTATAGGCACCGTTCTCTTGAACTGTTCAAATTATTATCTTCAAATGATTATTGTTATTCTCGTCTATTTTTATCTGTGTGTTTTACTATTTCTGTATGTTCTTTCTCCTGTGTTCAACTATCTGTTCTAGAATGTAAGTTTAGTTTGCTTTCTAAAACCTAGTAGTCCTGGGGGCAAAATTGGTATCAGATGAACTGAAACTGATTGGAAAGAAGGAGGTAGTGTCAATAAAAACATATCTTTATTTCTATTTGTTTTCTCAAAACAATTCTAAGAACAATTCTTGGATGAACACCTCGTTATACTAGCGGTAACCTAGTATCGGAACCGTTCTCTTGAACGTTTCAAAGAATTATCTTCAAATGATTATTGTTATTCTTGTCTATTATTATTTGTGTGTTTTACTATTTCTGTATGTTCTTTCTCCTGTGTTCAACTATCTGTTCTAGACTGTAAGTTTAGTATGCTTTCTGAAACCCAGTAGTCCTGGGTGCAAAATTGGTATCAGATGAACTGAAACTGATTGGAAAGAAGAAGGCAGTGTCAATAAAAGCATATCTTTATTTCTATTTGTTTTCTCAATACAATTTTTGGATGAACATCTCGTTATATTAGCGGTAACCTAGTATCGGCACTGTTCTCTTGAACTGTTCAAAGAATTATCTTCAAATGATTATTGTTATTCTTGTCTATTTTTATCTGTGTGTTTTACTATTTCTGTATGTTATTTCTCTTGTGTTCAACTATCTGTTTAGACTGTATGTTTAGTTTTCTTTCTGAAACCTATTAGTCCTTGGTGCAAAATTGGTATCAGATGAACTGAAACTGATTGGAAAGAAGAAGGTAGTGTCAATAAAAAGATATCTTTATTTCTATTTGTTTTCTCAGAACAATTCTAAGAACAATTCTTGGATGAACACCTCGTTATACTATCGGTAACCTAGTATTGGCACCGTTCTCTGGAATTGTTCAAAGAATTATCTTCAAATGATTATTGTTATTCTTGTCTATTTTTATCAGTGTGTTTTACTATTTCTTTATGTTATTTCTCTTGTGTTCAACTATCTGTTCTAGACTGTAAGTTTAGTTTGCTTTCTGAAACCTTTTAGTCCTTGGTACAAAATTGGTATCAGATGAACCGAAACTGATTAGAAAAAAGGAGGTAGTGTCAATAAAAGCATATCTTTATTTCTATTTGTGTTCTCAAAACAATTCTAAGAACAATTCTTTGATGAACACCTCGTTATACTAGCGGTAACCTAGTATCGGCACCGTTCTCTTGAACTATTCAAAAATTATCTTCAAATGATTATTGTTATTCTAGTCTATTTTTATCTTTGTGTTTTACTATTTATGTATGTTCTTTTTCCTGTGTTCAACTATCTGTTCTAGACTGTAAGTTTAGTTTGCATTTTGAAACCTAGTAGTCCTGGGTGCAAAATTGGTATCAAATGAACTGTAACTGATTGGAAAGATGGAGGTAGTGTCAATAAAAGGATATCTTTATTTCTATTTGTTTTCTCAAAACAATTCTAAACAATTCTTAGATGAACACCTCGTTATACTAGCGGTAACCTAGTATCGGCACCGTTCTCTTGACTGTTCAAAGAATTATCTTCAAATGATTATTGTTATTCTTGTCTATTTTTATTTGAGTGTTTTACTATTTTTGTATGTTCTTTCTCCTGTGTTCAACTATCTGTTCTAGACTGTAAGTTTAGTATGCTTTCTGAAACCCAGTAGTCCTGGGTGCAAAATTGGTATCAGATGAACTGAAACTGATTGGAAAGAAGGAGGCAGTGTCAATAAAAGCATATCTTTATTTCTATTTGTTTTCTCAAAACAATTCTTGGATGAACATCTCGTTATACTAGCGGTAACCTAGTATCGGCACTGTTCTCTTGAACTGTTCAAAGAATTATCTTCAAATGATTATTGTTATTCTTGTCTATTTTTATCTGTGTGTTTTACTATTTCTGTATGTTATTTCTCTTGTGTTCAACTATCTGTTCTAGACTGTATGTTTAGTTTTCTTTCTGAAAACTATTAGTCCTTGGTGCAAAATTGGTATCAGATGAACTGAAACTGATTGGAAAGAAGGAGGTAGTGTCAATAAAAACATATCTTTATTTCTATTTGTTTTCTCAAAACAATTCTAAGAACAATTCTTGGATGAACACCTCGTTATACTAGCGGTAACCTAGTATCGGCACCGTTCTCTTGAATTGTTCAAAGAATTATCTTCAAATGATTATTGTTATTCTTGTCTATTTTTATTTGTGTGTTTTACTATTTCTGTATGTTCTTTCTCCTGTGTTCAACTATCTGTTCTAGACATTAGTATGCTTTCTGAAACCCAATAGTCCTGGGTGCAAAATTGGTATCAGATGAACTGAAACTGATTGGAAAGAAGGAGGCAGTGTCAATAAAAGCATATCTTTATTTCTATTTGTTTTGTCAAAACAATTCTTGGATGAACATCTCGTTATACTAGCGGTAACCTAGTATCGGCACTGTTCTCTTGAACTGTTCAAAGAATTATCTTCAAATGATTATTGTTATTCTTGTCTATTTTTATCTGTGTGTTTTACTATTTTTGTATGTTGTTTCTCTTGTGTTCAACTATCTGTTCTTGACTGTATGTTTAGTTTTCTTTCTGAAACCTATTAGTCCTTGGTGCAAAATTGGTATCAGATGAACTGAAATTGATTGGAAAGATGGAGTTAGTGTCAATAAAAGCATATATTTATTTCCACATGTTTTCTCAAAACAATTCTAAGAACAATTCTTAGATGAACACCACGTTATACTAGCGGTAACCTAGTATCGGCACCGTTCTCTTGAACTGTTCAAAGAATTATCTTCAAATGATTATTGTTATTCTCGTCTATTTTTATCTGTGTGTTTTACTATTTCTGTATGTTCTTTCTCCTGTGTTCAACTATCTGTTCTAGAATGTAAGTTTAGTTTGCTTTCTGAAACCTAGTAGTCCTGGGGGCAAAATTGGTATCAGATGAACTGAAACTGATTGGAAAGAAGGAGGTAGTGTCAATAAAAACATATCTTTATTTCTATTTGTTTTCTCAAAACAATTCTAAGAACAATTCTTGGATGAACACCTCGTTATACTAGCGGTAACCTAGTATCGGCACCGTTCTCTTGAACTGTTCAAAGAATTATCTTCAAATGATTATTGTTATTCTTGTCTATTTTTATTTGTGTGTTTTACTATTTCTGTATGTTCTTTCTCCTGTGTTCAACTATCTGTTCTAGACTGTAAGTTTAGTATGCTTTCTGAAACCCAGTAGTCCTGGGTGCAAAATTGGTATCAGATGAACTGAAACTGATTGGAAAGAAGGAGGCAGTGTCAATAAAAGCATATCTTTATTTCTATTTGTTTTCTCAAAACAATTCTTGGATGAACATCTCGTTATACTATCGGTAACCTAGTATCGGCACTGTTCTCTTGAACTGTTCAAAGAATTATCTTCAAATGATTATTGTTATTCTTGTCTATTTTTATCTGTGTTTTTTACTATTTCTGTATGTTATTTCTCTGGTGTTCAACTATTTGTTCTAAACTGTATGTTTAGTTTTCTTTCTGAAACCTATTAGTCCTTGGTGCAAAATTGGTATCAGATGAACTGAAATTGATTGGAAAGATGGAGTTAGTGTCAATAAAAGCATATCTTTATTTCTACATGTTTTCTCAAAACAATTCTAAGAACAATTCTTGGATGAACACCTCGTTATACTAGCGGTAACCTAGTATCCGCACCGTTCTCTTGAACTGTTCAAAGAATTATCTTCAAATGATTATTGTTATTCTTGTCTATTTTTATTTGTGTGTTTTACTATTTCTGTATGTTATTTTTCGTGTGTTCAACTATCTGTTCTAGAATGTTAGTTTAGTTTGCTTTCTGAAACCCAGTAGTCCTGGGTGCAAAATTGGTATCAGATGAACTGAAACTGATAGGAAAGAAGGAGGTAGTGTCAATAAAAACATATCTTTATTTCTATTTGTTTTCTCAAAACAATTCTTAGAACAATTCTTGGATGAACACCTCGTTATACTAGCGGTAACCTAGTATCGGCACCGTTCTCTTGAATTGTTCAAAGAATTATCTTCAAATGATTAATGTTATTCTTGTCTATTTTTATCAGTGTCTTTTACTATTTCTTTATGTTATTTCTCTTGTGTTCAACTATCTGTTCTAGACTGTAAGTTTAGTTTGCTTTCTGAAACCTTTTAGTCCTTGGTGCAAAATTGGTATCAGATGAACCGAAACTGATTGGAAAAAAGGAGTTAGTCTCAATAAAAGCATATCTTTATTTCTATTTGTTTTCTCAAAACAATTCTAAGAACAATTCTTTGATGAACACCTCGTTATACTAGCAGTAACCTAGTATCGTCACCGTTCTCTTGAACTGTTCAAAGAATTATCTTCAAATGATTATTGTTATTCTCGTCTATTTTTATCTGTGTGTTTTACTATTTCTGTATGTTCTTTCTCCTGTGTTCAACTATCTGTTCTAGAATGTAAGTTTAGTTTGCTTTCTAAAACCTATTAGTCCTTGGTGCAAAATTGGTATCAGATGAACTGAAATTGATTGGAAAGATGGAGTTAGTGTCAATAAAAGCATATATTTATTTCTACATGTTTTCTCAAAACAATTCTAAGAACAATTCTTGGATGAACACCACGTTATACTAGCGGTAACCTAGTATCGGCACCGTTCTCTTGAACTGTTCAAAGAATTATCTTCAAATGATTATTGTTATTCTTGTCTATTTTTATTTGTGTGTTTTACTATTTCTGTATGTTATTTTTCGTGTGTTCAACTATCTGTTCTAGAATGTTAGTTTAGTTTGCTTTCTGAAACCCAGTAGTCCTGGGTGCAAAATTGGTATCAGATGAACCGAAACTGATTGGAAAAAAGGAGTTAGTCTCAATAAAAGCATATCTTTATTTCTATTTGTTTTCTCAAAACAATTCTAAGAACAATTCTTTGATGAACACCTCGTTATACTAGCAGTAACCTAGTATCGTCACCGTTCTCTTGAACTGTTCAAAGAATTATCTTCAAATGATTATTGTTATTCTCGTCTATTTTTATCTTTGTGTTTTACTATTTATGTATGTTCTTTCTTCTGTGTTCAACTATCTGTTCTAGAATGTAAGTTTAGTTTTCTTTCTAAAACCTAGTAGTCCTGGGGGCAAAATTGGTATCAGATGAACTGAAACTGATTGGAAAGAAGGAGGTAGTGTCAATAAAAGCATATCTTTATTTCTATTTGTTTTCTCAAAACAATTCTAAGAACAATTCTTTGATGAACACCTCGTTATACTAGCAGTAACCTAGTATCGGCACCGTTCTCTTGAACTGTTCAAAGAATTATCTTCAAATGATTATTGTTATTCTCGTCTATTTTTATCTGTGTGTTTTACTATTTCTGTATGTTCTTTCTCATGTGTTCAACTATCTGTTCTAGAATGTAAGTTTAGTTTGCTTTCTAAAACCTAGTAGTCCTGGGGGCAAAATTGGTATCAGATGAACTGAAACTGATTGGAAAGAAGGAGGTAGTGTCAATAAAAACATATCTTTATTTCTATTTGTTTTCTCAAAACAATTCTAAGAACAATTCTTGGATGAACACCTCGTTTTACTAGCGGTAACCTAGTATCGGCACCGTTCTCTTGAACTGTTCAAAGAATTATCTTCAAATGATTATTGTTATTCTTGTCTATTTTTATTTGTGTGTTTTACTATTTCTGTATGTTCTTTCTCCTGTGTTCAACTATCTGTTCTAGACTGTAAGTTTAGTATGCTTTCTGAAACCCAATAGTCCTGGTGCAAAATTGGTATCAGATGAACTGAAACTGATTGGAAACAAGGAGGCAGTGTCAATAAAAGCATATCTTTATTTCTATTTGTTTTCTCAAAACAATTCTTGGATGAACATCTCGTTATACTAGCGGTAACCTAGTATCGGCACTGTTCTCTTGAACTGTTCAAAGAATTATCTTCAAATGATTATTGTTATTCTTGTCTATTTTTATCTGTGTGTTTTACTATTTCCGTATGTTATTTCTCTTGTGTTCAACTATCTGTTCTTGACTGTATGTTTAGTTTTCTTTCTGAAACCTATTTTTCCTTGGTGCAAAATTGGTATCATATGAACTGAAATTGATTGGAAAGATGGAGTTAGTGTCAATAAAAGCATATATTTATTTCTACATGTTTTCTCAAAACAATTCTAAGAACAATTCTTGGATGAACACCTCGTTATACTAGCGGTAACCTAGTATAGGCACCGTTATCTTGAACTGTTCAAATTATTATCTTCAAATGATTATTGTTATTCTCGTCTATTTTTATCTGTGTGTTTTACTATTTCTGTATGTTCTTTCTCCTGTGTTCAACTATCTGTTCTAGAATGTAAGTTTAGTTTGCTTTCTAAAACCTAGTAGTCCTGGGGGCAAAATTGGTATCAGATGAACTGAAACTGATTGGAAAGAAGGAGGTAGTGTCAATAAAAACATATCTTTATTTCTATTTGTTTTCTCAAAATAATTCTAAGAACAATTCTTGGATGAACACCTCGTTATACTAGCGGTAACCTAGTATCGGCACCGTTCTCTTGAACTGTTCAAAGAATTATCTTCAAATGATTATTGTTATTCTTGTCTATTTTTATTTGTGTGTTTTACTATTTCTGTATGTTCTTTCTCCTGTGTTCAACTATCTGTTCTAGACTGTAAGTTTAGTATGCTTTCTGAAACCCAGTAGTCCTGGGTGCAAAATTGGTATCAGATGAACTGAAACTGATTGGAAATAAGGAGGCAGTGTCAATAAAAGCATATCTTTATTTCTATTTGTTTTCTCAAAACAATTCTTGGATGAACATCTCGTTATACTAGCGGTAACCTAGTATCGGCACTGTTCTCTTGAACTGTTCAAAGAATTATCTTCAAATGATTATTGTTATTCTTGTCAATTTTTATCTGTGTGTTTTACTATTTCTGTATGTTATTTCACTGGTGTTCAACTATCTGTTCTAGACTGTATGTTTAGTTTTCTTTCTGAAACCTATTAGTCCTTGGTGCAAAATTGGTATCAGATGAACTGAAATTGATTGGAAAGATGGAGTTAGTGTCAATAAAAGCATATCTTTATATCTACATGTTTTCTCAAAACAATTCTAAGAACAATTCTTGGATGAACACCTCGTTATACTAGCGGTAACCTAGTATCCGCACCGTTCTCTTGAACTGTTCAAAGAATTATCTTCAAATGATTATTGTTATTCTTGTCTATTTTTATTTGTGTGTTTTACTATTTCTGTATGTTATTTTTCGTGTGTTCAACTATCTGTTCTAGAATGTAAGTTTAGTTTGCTTTCTGAAACCCAGTAGTCCTGGGTGCAAAATTGGTATCAGATGAACTGAAACTGATTGGAAAGTAGGAGGTAGTGTCAATAAAAACATATCTTTATTTCTATTTGTTTACTCAAAACAATTCTTAGAACAATTCTTGGATGAACACCTCGTTATACTAGCGGTAACCTAGTATCGGCACCGTTCTCTTGAATTGTTCAAAGAATTATCTTCAAATGATTAATGTTATTCTTGTCTATTTTTATCAGTGTCTTTTACTATTTCTTTATGTTATTTCTCTTGTGTTCAACTATCTGTTCTAGACTGTAAGTTTAGTTTGCTTTCTGAAACCTTTTAGTCCTTGGTGCAAAATTGGTATCAGATGAACCGAAACTGATTGGAAAAAAGGAGGTAGTGTCAATAAAAGCATATCTTTATTTCTATTTGTTTTCTCAAAACAATTCTAAGAACAATTCTTTGATGAACACCTCGTTATACTAGGGTAACCTAGTATAGGCACCGTTCTCTTGAACTGTTCAAATTATTATCTTCAAATGATTATTGTTATTCTCGTCTATTTTTATCTGTGTGTTTTACTATTTATGTATGTTCTTTCTCCTGTGTTCAACTATCTGTTCTAGAATGTAAGTTTAGTTTGCTTTCTAAAACCTAGTAGTCCTGGGGGCAAAATTGGTATCAGATGAACTGAAACTGATTGGAAAGAAGGAGGTAGTGTCAATAAAAACATATCTTTATTTCTATTTGTTTTCTCAAAACAATTCTAAGAACAATTCTTGGATGAACACCTCGTTATACTAGCGGTAACCTAGTATCGGCACCGTTCTCTTGAACGTTTCAAAGAATTATCTTCAAATGATTATTGTTATTCTTGTCTATTATTATTTGTGTGTTTTACTATTTCTGTATGTTCTTTTTCCTGTGTTCAACTATCTGTTCTAGACTGTAAGTTTAGTATGCTTTCTGAAACCCAGAAGTCCTGGGTGCAAAATTGGTATCAGATGAACTGAAACTGATTGGAAAGAAGAAGGCAGTGTCAATAAAAGCATATCTTTATTTCTATTTGTTTTCTCAATACAATTTTTGGATGAACATCTCGTTATATTAGCGGTAACCTAGTATCGGCACTGTTCTCTTGAACTGTTCAAAGAATTATCTTCAAATGATTATTGTTATTCTTGTCTATTTTTATCTGTGTGTTTTACTATTTCTGTATGTTATTTCTCTTGTGTTCAACTATCTGTTTAGACTGTATGTTTAGTTTTCTTTCTGAAACCTATTAGTCCTTGGTGCAAAATTGGTATCAGATGAACTGAAACTGATTGGAAAGAAGGAGGTAGTGTCAATAAAAACATATCTTTATTTCTATTTGTTTTCTCAGAACAATTCTAAGAACAATTCTTGGATGAACACCTCGTTATACTATCGGTAACCTAGTATCGGCACCGTTCTCTGGAATTGTTCAAAGAATTATCTTCAAATGATTATTGTTATTCTTGTCTATTTTTATCAGTGTGTTTTACTATTTCTTTATGTTATTTCTCTTGTGTTCAACTATCTGTTCTAGACTGTAAGTTTAGTTTGCTTTCTGAAACCTTTTAGTCCTTGGTGCAAAATTGGTATCAGATGAACCGAAACTGATTAGAAAAAAGGAGGTAGTGTCAATAAAAGCATATCTTTATTTCTATTTGTTTTCTCAAAACAATTCTAAGAACAATTCTTTGATGAACACCTCGTTATACTAGCGGTAACCTAGTATCGGCACCGTTCTCTTGAACTATTCAAAAATTATCTTCAAATGATTATTGTTATTCTAGTCTATTTTTATCTTTGTGTTTTACTATTTATGTATGTTCTTTTTCCTGTGTTCAACTATCTGTTCTAGACTGTAAGTTTAGTTTGCATTTTGAAACCTAGTAGTCCTGGGTGCAAAATTGGTATCAAATGAACTGTAACTGATTGGAAAGATGGAGGTAGTGTCAATAAAAGGATATCTTTATTTCTATTTTTTTTCTCAAAACAATTCTAAAAACAATTCTTAGATGAACACCTCGTTATACTAGCGGTAACCTAGTATCGGCACCGTTCTCTTGACTGTTCAAAGAATTATCTTCAAATGATTATTGTTATTCTTGTCTATTTTTATTTGAGTGTTTTACTATTTTTGTATGTTCTTTCTCCTGTGTTCAACTATCTGTTCTAGACTGTAAGTTTAGTATGCTTTCTGAAACCCAGTAGTCCTGGGTGCAAAATTGGTATCAGATGAACTGAAACTGATTGGAAAGAAGGAGGCAGTGTCAATAAAAGCATATCTTTATTTCTATTTGTTTTCTCAAAACAATTCTTGGATGAACATCTCGTTATACTAGCGGTAACCTAGTATCGGCACTGTTCTCTTGAACTGTTCAAAGAATTATCTTCAAATGATTATTGTTATTCTTGTCTATTTTTATCTGTGTGTTTTACTATTTCTGTATGTTATTTCTCTTGTGTTCAACTATCTGTTCTAGACTGTATGTTTAGTTTTCTTTCTGAAAACTATTAGTCCTTGGTGCAAAATTGGTATCAGATGAACTGAAACTGATTGGAAAGAAGGAGGTAGTGTCAATAAAAACATATCTTTATTTCTATTTGTTTTCTCAAAACAATTCTAAGAACAATTCTTGGATGAACACCTCGTTATACTAGCGGTAACCTAGTATCGGCACCGTTCTTTTGAATTGTTCAAAGAATTATCTTCAAATGATTATTGTTATTCTTGTCTATTTTTATCAGTGTGTTTTACTATTTCTATATGTTGTTTCTCTTGTGTTCAACTATCTGTTCTAGACTGTAAGTTTAGTTTGCTTTCTGAAACCTTTTAGTCCTGGGGGCAAAATTGGTATCAGATTAAACTGAAACTGATTGGAAAGAAGGAGGTAGTGTCAATAAAAACATATCTTTATTTCTATTTGTTTTCTCAAAACAATTCTAAGAACAATTCTTGGATGAACACCTCGTTATACTAGCGGTAACCTAGTATCGGCACCGTTCTCTTGAACTGTTCAAAGAATTATCTTCAAATGATTATTGTTATTCTTGTCTATTTTTATTTGTGTGTTTTACTATTTCTGTATGTTCTTTCTCCTGTGTTCAACTATCTGTTCTAGACATTAGTATGCTTTATGAAACCCAATAGTCCTGGGTGCAAAATTGGTATCAGATGAACTGAAACTGATTGGAAAGAAGGAGGCAGTGTCAATAAAAGCATATCTTTATTTCTATTTGTTTTCTCAAAACAATTCTTGGATGAACATCTCGTTATACTAGCGGTAACCTAGTATCGGCACTGTTCTCTTGAACTGTTCAAAGAATTATCTTCAAATGATTATTGTTATTCTTGTCTATTTTTATCTATGTGTTTTACTATTTTTGTATGTTATTTCTCTTGTGTTCAACTATCTGTTCTTGACTGTATGTTTAGTTTTCTTTCTGAAACCTATTTTTCCTTGGTGCAAAATTGGTATCAGATGAACTGAAATTGATTGGAAAGATGGAGTTAGTGTCAATAAAAGCATATCTTTATATCTACATGTTTTCTCAAAACAATTCTAAGAACAATTCTTGGATGAACACCTCGTTATACTAGCGGTAACCTAGTATCCGCACCGTTCTCTTGAACTGTTCAAAGAATTATCTTCAAATGATTATTGTTATTCTCGTCTATTTTTATCTGTGTGTTTTACTATTTCTGTATGTTATTTTTCGTGTGTTCAACTATTTGTTCTAGAATGTAAGTTTAGTTTGCTTTCTGAAACCCAGTAGTCCTGGGTGCAAAATTGGTATCAGATGAACTGAAACTGATTGGAAAGAAGGAGGTAGTGTCAATAAAAACATATCTTTATTTCTATTTGTTTTCTCAAAACAATTCTTAGAACAATTCTTGGATGAACACCTTGTTATACTAGCGGTAACCTAGTATCGGCACCGTTCTCTTGAATTGTTCAAAGAATTATCTTCAAATGATTAATGTTATTCTTGTCTATTTTTATCAGTGTCTTTTACTATTTCTTTATGTTATTTCTCTTGTGTTCAACTATCTGTTCTAGACTGTAAGTTTAGTTTGCTTTCTGAAACCTTTTAGTCCTTGGTGCAAAATTGGTATCAGATGAACCGAAACTGATTGGAAAAAAGGAGGTAGTGTCAATAAAAGCATATCTTTATTTCTATTTGTTTTCTCAAAACAATTCTAAGAACAATTCTTTGATGAACACCTCGTTATACTAGCAGTAACCTAGTATCGGCACCGTTCTCTTGAACTGTTCAAAGAATTATCTTCAAATGATTATTGTTATTCTCGTCTATTTTTATCTGTGTGTTTTACTATTTCTGTATGTTCTTTCTCCTGTGTTCAACTATCTGTTCTAGAATGTAAGTTTAGTTTGCTTTCTAAAACCTAGTAGTCCTGGGGGCAAAATTGGTATCAGATGAACTGAAACTGATTGGAAAGAAGGAGGTAGTGTCAATAAAAACATATCTTTATTTCTATTTGTTTTCTCAAAACAATTCTAAGAACAATTCTTGGATGAACACCTCGTTATACTAGCGGTAACCTAGTATCGGCACCGTTCTCTTGAACTGTTCAAAGAATTATCTTCAAATGATTATTGTTATTCTTGTCTATTTTTATTTGTGTGTTTTACTATTTCTGTATGTTCTTTCTCCTGTGTTCAACTATCTATTCTAGAATGTAAGTTTAGTATGCTTTCTGAAACCCAATAGTCCTGGGTGCAAAATTGGTATCAGATGAACTGAAACTGATTGGAAAGAAGGAGGCAGTGTCAATAAAAGCATATCTTTATTTCTATTTGTTTTCTCAAAACAATTCTTGGATGAACATCTCGTTATACTAGCGGTAACCTAGTATCGGCACTGTTCTCTTGAACTGTTCAAAGAATTATCTTCAAATGATTATTGTTATTCTTGTCTATTTTTATCTGTGTGTTTTACTATTTCCGTATGTTATTTCTCTTGTGTTCAACTATCTGTTCTTGACTGTATGTTTAGTTTTCTTTCTGAAACCTATTTTTCCTTGGTGCAAAATTGGTATCAGATGAACTGAAATTGATTGGAAAGATGGAGTTAGTGTCAATAAAAGCATATCTTTATATCTACATGTTTTCTCAAAACAATTCTAAGAACAATTCTTGGATGAACACCTCGTTATACTAGCGGTAACCTAGTATCCGCACCGTTCTCTTGAACTGTTCAAAGAATTATCTTCAAATGATTATTGTTATTCTTGTCTATTTTTATCTATGTGTTTTACTATTTCTGTATGTTATTTTTCGTGTGTTCAACTATTTGTTCTAGAATGTAAGTTTAGTTTGCTTTCTGAAACCCAGTAGTCCTGGGTGCAAAATTGGTATCAGATGAACTGAAACTGATTGGAAAGATGGAGGTAGTGTCAATAAAAACATATCTTTATTTCTATTTGTTTTCTCAAAACAATTCTTAGAACAATTCTTGGATGAACACCTTGTTATACTAGCGGTAACCTAGTATCGGCACCGTTCTCTTGAATTGTTCAAAGAATTATCTTCAAATGATTAATGTTATTCTTGTCTATTTTTATCAGTGTCTTTTACTATTTCTTTATGTTATTTCTCTTGTGTTCAACTATCTGTTCTAGACTGTAAGTTTAGTTTGCTTTCTGAAACCTTTTAGTCCTTGGTGCAAAATTGGTATCAGATGAACCGAAACTGATTGGAAAAAAGGAGGTAGTGTCAATAAAAACATATCTTTATTTCTATTTGTTTTCTCAAAACAATTCTAAGAACAATTCTTTGATGAACACCTCGTTATACTAGCGGTAACCTAGTATCGGCACCATTCTCTTGAACTGTTCAAAGAATTATCTTCAAATGATTATTGTTATTCTCGTCTATTTTTATCTTTGTGTTTTACTATTTCTGTATGTTCTTTCTCCTGTGTTCAACTATCTGTTCTAGAATGTAAGTTTAGTTTGCTTTCTAAAACCTAGTAGTCCTGGGGGCAAAATTGGTATCAGATGAACTGAAACTGATTGGAAAGAAGGAGGTAGTGTCAATAAAAGCATATCTTTATTTCTATTTGTTTTCTCAAAACAATTCTAAGAACAATTCTTTGATGAACACCTCGTTATACTAGCAGTAACCTAGTATCGGCACCGTTCTCTTGAATTGTTCAAAGAATTATCTTCAAATGATTATTGTTATTCTCGTCTATTTTTATCTGTGTGTTTTACTATTTCTGTATGTTCTTTCTCCTGTGTTCAACTATCTGTTCTAGAATGTAAGTTTAGTTTGCTTTCTAAAACCTAGTAGTCCTGGGGGCAAAATTGGTATCAGATGAACTGAAACTGATTGGAAAGAAGGAGGTAGTGTCAATAAAAGCATATCTTTATTTCTATTTGTTTTCTCAAAACAATTCTTGGATGAACATCTCGTTATACTAGCGGTAACCTAGTATCGGCACTGTTCTCTTGAACTGATCAAAGAATTATCTTCAAATGATTATTGTTATTCTTGTCTATTTTTATCTGTGTGTTTTACTATTTCCGTATGTTATTTCTCTTGTGTTCAACTATCTGTTCTTGACTGTATGTTTAGTTTTCTTTCTGAAACCTATTTTTCCTTGGTGCAAAATTGGTATCAGATGAACTGAAATTGATTGGAAAGATGGAGTTAGTGTCAATAAAAGCATATATTTATTTCTACATGTTTTCTCAAAACAATTCTAAGAACAATTCTTGGATGAACACCTCGTTATACTAGCGGTAACCTAGTATCGGCACCGTTCTCTTGAACTGTTCAAATAATTATCTTCAAATGATTATTGTTATTCTCGTCTATTTTTATCTGTGTGTTTTACTATTTCTGTATGTTCTTTCTTCTGTGTTCAACTATCTGTTCTAGAATGTAAGTTTAGTTTGCTTTCTGAAACGTAGTAGTCCTGGGGGCAAAATTGGTATCAGATGAACTGAAACTGATTGGAAAGAAGGAGGTAGTGTCAATAAAAACATATCTTTATTTCTATTTGTTTTCTCAAAACAATTCTAAGAACAATTCTTGGATGAACACCTCGTTATACTAGCGGTAACCTAGTATCGGCACCGTTCTCTTGAACTGTTCAAAGAATTATCTTCAAATGATTATTGTTATTCTTGTCTATTTTTATTTGTGTGTTTTACTATTTCTGTATGTTCTTTCTCCTGTGTTCAACTATCTGTTCTAGACTGTAAGTTTAGTATGCTTTCTGAAACTCAGTAGTCCTGGGTGCAAAATTGGTATCAGATGAACTGAAACTGATTGGAAAGAAGGAGGCAGTGTCAATAAAAGCATATCTTTATTTCTATTTGTTTTCTCAAAACAATTCTTGGATGAACATCTCGTTATACTAGCGGTAACTTAGTATCGGCACTGTTCTCTTGAACTGTTCAAAGAATTATCTTCAAATGATTATTGTTATTCTTGTCTATTTTTATCTGTGTGTTTTACTATTTCTGTATGTTATTTCTCTGGTGTTCAACTATCTGTTCTAGAATGTAAGTTTAGTTTGCTTTCTGAAACCCAGTAGTCCTGGGTGCAAAATTGGTATCAGATGAACTGAAACTGAATGGAAAGAAGGAGGTAGTGTCAATAAAAACATTCTTGGATGAACACCTCGTTATACTAGCGGTAACCTAGTATCGGCACCGTTATCTTGAACTGTTCAAAGAATTATCTTCAAATGATTATTGTTATTCTTGTCTATTTTTATCTGTGTGTTTTACTATTTTTGTATGTTATTTCTCTTGTGTTCAACTATCTGTTCTTGACTGTATGTTTAGTTTTCTTTCTGAAACCTATTAGTCCTTGGTGCAAAATTGGTATCAGATGAACTGAAATTGATTGGAAAGATGGAGTTAGTGTCAATAAAAGCATATATTTATTTCTACATGTTTTCTCAAAACAATTCTAAGAACAATTCTTAGATGAACACCACGTTATACTAGCGGTAACCTAGTATCGGCACCGTTCTCTTGAACTGTTCAAAGAATTATCTTCAAATGATTATTGTTATTCTCGTCTATTTTTATCTGTGTGTTTTACTATTTCTGTATGTTCTTTCTCCTGTGTTCAACTATCTGTTCTAGAATGTAAGTTTAGTTTGCTTTCTGAAACCTAGTAGTCCTGGGGGCAAAATTGGTATCAGATGAACTGAAACTGATTGGAAAGAAGGAGGTAGTGTCAATAAAAACATATCTTTATTTCTATTTGTTTTCTCAAAACAATTCTAAGAACAATTCTTGGATGAACACCTCGTTATACTAGCGGTAACCTAGTATCGGCACCGTTCTCTTGAACTGTTCAAAGAATTATCTTCAAATGATTATTGTTATTCTTGTCTATTTTTATTTGTGTGTTTTACTATTTCTGTATGTTCTTTCTCCTGTGTTCAACTATCTGTTCTAGACTGTAAGTTTAGTATGCTTTCTGAAACCCAGTAGTCCTGGGTGCAAAATTGGTATCAGATGAACTGAAACTGATTGGAAAGAAGGAGGCAGTGTCAATAAAAGCATATCTTTATTTCTATTTGTTTTCTCAAAACAATTCTTGGATGAACATCTCGTTATACTATCGGTAACCTAGTATCGGCACTGTTCTCTTGAACTATTCAAAGAATTATCTTCAAATGATTATTGTTATTCTTGTCTATTTTTATCTGTGTTTTTTACTATTTCTGTATGTTATTTCTCTGGTGTTCAACTATTTGTTCTAGACTGTATGTTTAGTTTTCTTTCTGAAACCTATTAGTCCTTGGTGAAAAATTGGTATCAGATGAACTGAAATTGATTGGAAAGATGGAGTTAGTGTCAATAAAAGCATATCTTTATTTCTACATGTTTTCTCAAAACAATTCTAAGAACAATTCTTGGATGAACACCTCGTTATACTAGCGGTAACCTAGTATCCGCACCGTTCTCTTGAACTGTTCAAAGAATTATCTTCAAATGATTATTGTTATTCTTGTCTATTTTTATTTGTGTGTTTTACTATTTCTGTATGTTATTTTTCGTGTGTTCAACTATCTGTTCTAGAATGTTAGTTTAGTTTGCTTTCTGAAACCCAGTAGTCCTGGGTGCAAAATTGGTATCAGATGAACTGAAACTGATAGGAAAGAAGGAGGTAGTGTCAATAAAAACATATCTTTATTTCTATTTGTTTTCTCAAAACAATTCTTAGAACAATTCTTGGATGAACACCTCGTTATACTAGCGGTAACCAAGTATCGGCACCGTTCTCTTGAATTGTTCAAAGAATTATCTTCAAATGATTAATGTTATTCTTGTCTATTTTTATCAGTGTCTTTTACTATTTCTTTATGTTATTTCTCTTGTGTTCAACTATCTGTTCTAGACTGTAAGTTTAGTTTGCTTTCTGAAACCTTTTAGTCCTTGGTGCAAAATTGGTATCAGATGAACCGAAACTGATTGGAAAAAAGGAGGTAGTGTCAATAAAAGCATATCTTTATTTCTATTTGTTTTCTCAAAACAATTCTAAGAACAATTCTTTGATGAACACCTCGTTATACTAGCAGTAACCTAGTATCGGCACCGTTCTCTTGAACTGTTCAAAGAATTATCTTCAAATGATTATTGTTATTCTCGTCTATTTTTATCTGTGTGTTTTACTATTTCTGTATGTTCTTTCTTCTGTGTTCAACTATCTGTTCTAGAATGTAAGTTTAGTTTGCTTTCTGAAACGTAGTAGTCCTGGGGGCAAAATTGGTATCAGATGAACTGAAACTGATTGGAAAGAAGGAGGTAGTGTCAATAAAAACATATCTTTATTTCTATTTGTTTTCTCAAAACAATTCTAAGAACAATTCTTGGATGAACACCTCGTTATACTAGCGGTAACCTAGTATCGGCACCGTTCTCTTGAACTGTTCAAAGAATTATCTTCAAATGATTATTGTTATTCTTGTCTATTTTTATTTGTGTGTTTTACTATTTCTGTATGTTCTTTCTCCTGTGTTCAACTATCTGTTCTAGACTGTAAGTTTAGTATGCTTTCTGAAACTCAGTAGTCCTGGGTGCAAAATTGGTATCAGATGAACTGAAACTGATTGGAAAGAAGGAGGCAGTGTCAATAAAAGCATATCTTTATTTCTATTTGTTTTCTCAAAACAATTCTTGGATGAACATCTCGTTATACTAGCGGTAACTTAGTATCGGCACTGTTCTCTTGAACTGTTCAAAGAATTATCTTCAAATGATTATTGTTATTCTTGTCTATTTTTATCTGTGTGTTTTACTATTTCTGTATGTTATTTCTCTGGTGTTCAACTATCTGTTCTAGAATGTAAGTTTAGTTTGCTTTCTGAAACCCAGTAGTCCTGGGTGCAAAATTGGTATCAGATGAACTGAAACTGAATGGAAAGAAGGAGGTAGTGTCAATAAAAACATTCTTGGATGAACACCTCGTTATACTAGCGGTAACCTAGTATCGGCACCGTTATCTTGAACTGTTCAAAGAATTATCTTCAAATGATTATTGTTATTCTTGTCTATTTTTATCTGTGTGTTTTACTATTTTTGTATGTTATTTCTCTTGTGTTCAACTATCTGTTCTTGACTGTATGTTTAGTTTTCTTTCTGAAACCTATTAGTCCTTGGTGCAAAATTGGTATCAGATGAACTGAAATTGATTGGAAAGATGGAGTTAGTGTCAATAAAAGCATATATTTATTTCTACATGTTTTCTCAAAACAATTCTAAGAACAATTCTTAGATGAACACCACGTTATACTAGCGGTAACCTAGTATCGGCACCGTTCTCTTGAACTGTTCAAAGAATTATCTTCAAATGATTATTGTTATTCTCGTCTATTTTTATCTGTGTGTTTTACTATTTCTGTATGTTCTTTCTCCTGTGTTCAACTATCTGTTCTAGAATGTAAGTTTAGTTTGCTTTCTGAAACCTAGTAGTCCTGGGGGCAAAATTGGTATCAGATGAACTGAAACTGATTGGAAAGAAGGAGGTAGTGTCAATAAAAACATATCTTTATTTCTATTTGTTTTCTCAAAACAATTCTAAGAACAATTCTTGGATGAACACCTCGTTATACTAGCGGTAACCTAGTATCGGCACCGTTCTCTTGAACTGTTCAAAGAATTATCTTCAAATGATTATTGTTATTCTTGTCTATTTTTATTTGTGTGTTTTACTATTTCTGTATGTTCTTTCTCCTGTGTTCAACTATCTGTTCTAGACTGTAAGTTTAGTATGCTTTCTGAAACCCAGTAGTCCTGGGTGCAAAATTGGTATCAGATGAACTGAAACTGATTGGAAAGAAGGAGGCAGTGTCAATAAAAGCATATCTTTATTTCTATTTGTTTTCTCAAAACAATTCTTGGATGAACATCTCGTTATACTATCGGTAACCTAGTATCGGCACTGTTCTCTTGAACTATTCAAAGAATTATCTTCAAATGATTATTGTTATTCTTGTCTATTTTTATCTGTGTTTTTTACTATTTCTGTATGTTATTTCTCTGGTGTTCAACTATTTGTTCTAGACTGTATGTTTAGTTTTCTTTCTGAAACCTATTAGTCCTTGGTGAAAAATTGGTATCAGATGAACTGAAATTGATTGGAAAGATGGAGTTAGTGTCAATAAAAGCATATCTTTATTTCTACATGTTTTCTCAAAACAATTCTAAGAACAATTCTTGGATGAACACCTCGTTATACTAGCGGTAACCTAGTATCCGCACCGTTCTCTTGAACTGTTCAAAGAATTATCTTCAAATGATTATTGTTATTCTTGTCTATTTTTATTTGTGTGTTTTACTATTTCTGTATGTTATTTTTCGTGTGTTCAACTATCTGTTCTAGAATGTTAGTTTAGTTTGCTTTCTGAAACCCAGTAGTCCTGGGTGCAAAATTGGTATCAGATGAACTGAAACTGATAGGAAAGAAGGAGGTAGTGTCAATAAAAACATATCTTTATTTCTATTTGTTTTCTCAAAACAATTCTTAGAACAATTCTTGGATGAACACCTCGTTATACTAGCGGTAACCAAGTATCGGCACCGTTCTCTTGAATTGTTCAAAGAATTATCTTCAAATGATTAATGTTATTCTTGTCTATTTTTATCAGTGTCTTTTACTATTTCTTTATGTTATTTCTCTTGTGTTCAACTATCTGTTCTAGACTGTAAGTTTAGTTTGCTTTCTGAAACCTTTTAGTCCTTGGTGCAAAATTGGTATCAGATGAACCGAAACTGATTGGAAAAAAGGAGGTAGTGTCAATAAAAGCATATCTTTATTTCTATTTGTTTTCTCAAAACAATTCTAAGAACAATTCTTTGATGAACACCTCGTTATACTAGTAGTAACCTAGTATCGGCACCGTTCTCTTGAACTGTTCAAAGAATTATCTTCAAATGATTATTGTTATTCTCGTCTATTTTTATCTGTGTGTTTTACTATTTCTGTATGTTCTTTCTCCTGTGTTCAACTATCTGTTCTAGAATGTAAGTTTAGTTTGCTTTCTAAAACCTAGTAGTCCTGGGGGCAAAATTGGTATCAGATGAACTGAAACTGATTGGAAAGAAGGAGGTAGTGTCAATAAAAACAAATCTTTATTTCTATTTGTTTTCTCAAAACAATTCTAAGAACAATTCTTGGATGAACACCTCGTTATACTAGCGGTAACCTAGTATCGGCACCGTTCTCTTGAACTGTTCAAAGAATTATCTTCAAATGATTATTGTTATTCTTGTCTATTTTTATTTGTGTGTTTTACTATTTCTGTATGTTCTTTCTCCTGTGTTCAACTATCTATTCTAGACTGTAAGTTTAGTATGCTTTCTGAAACCCAATAGTCCTGGTTGCAAAATTGGTATCAGATGAACTGAAACTGATTGGAAAGAAGGAGGCAGTGTCAATAAAAGCATATCTTTATTTCTATTTGTTTTCTCAAAACAATTCTTGGATGAACATCTCGTTATACTAGCGGTAACCTAGTATCGGCACTGTTCTCTTGAACTGTTCAAAGAATTATCTTCAAATGATTATTGTTATTCTTGTCTATTTTTATCTGTGTGTTTTACTATTTCCGTATGTTATTTCTCTTGTGTTCAACTATCTGTTCTTGACTGTATGTTTAGTTTTCTTTCTGAAACCTATTTTTCCTTGTTGCAAAATTGGTATCAGATGAACTGAAATTGATTGGAAAGATGGAGTTAGTGTCAATAAAAGCATATCTTTATATCTACATGTTTTCTCAAAACAATTCTAAGAACAATTCTTGGATGAACACCTCGTTATACTAGCGGTAACCTAGTATCCGCACCGTTCTCTTGAACTGTTCAAAGAATTATCTTCAAATGATTATTGTTATTCTTGTCTATTTTTATCTGTGTGTTTTACTATTTCTGTATGTTATTTTTCGTGTGTTCAACTATTTGTTCTAGAATGTAACTTTAGTTTGCTTTCTGAAACCCAGTAGTCCTGGGTGCAAAATTGGTATCAGATGAACTGAAACTGATTGGAAAGAAGGAGGTAGTGTCAATAAAAACATATCTTTATTTCTATTTGTTTTCTCAAAACAATTCTTAGAACAATTCTTGGATGAACACCTTGTTATACTAGCGGTAACCTAGTATCGGCACCGTTCTCTTGAATTGTTCAAAGAATTATCTTCAAATGATTAATGTTATTCTTGTCTATTTTTATCAGTGTTTTTTACTATTTCTTTATGTTATTTCTCTTGTGTTCAACTATCTGTTCTAGACTGTAAGTTTAGTTTGCTTTCTGAAACCTTTTAGTCCTTGGTGCAAAATTGGTATCAGATGAACCGAAACTGATTGGAAAAAAGAAGGTAGTGTCAATAAAAACATATCTTTATTTCTATTTGTTTTCTCAAAACAATTCTAAGAACAATTCTTTGATGAACACCTCGTTATACTAGCGGTAACCTAGTATCGGCACCATTCTCTTGAACTGTTCAAAGAATTATCTTCAAATGATTATTGTTATTCTCGTCTATTTTTATGTTTGTGTTTTACTATTTCTGTATGTTCTTTCTCCTGTGTTCAACTATCTGTTCTAGAATGTAAGTTTAGTTTGCTTTCTAAAACCTAGTAGTCCTGGGGGCAAAATTGGTATCAGATGAACTGAAACTGATTGGAAAGAAGGAGGTAGTGTCAATAAAAGCATATCTTTATTTCTATTTGTTTTCTCAAAACAATTCTAAGAACAATTCTTTGATGAACACCTCGTTATACTAGCAGTAACCTAGTATCGGCACCGTTCTCTTGAACTGTTCAAAGAATTATCTTCAAATGATTATTGTTATTCTCGTCTATTTTTATCTGTGTGTTTTACTATTTCTGTATGTTCTTTCTCCTGTGTTCAACTATTTGTTCTAGAATGTAAGTTTAGTTTGCTTTCTAAAACCTAGTAGTCCTGGGGGCAAAATTGGTATCAGATGAACTGAAACTGATTGGAAAGAAGGAGGTAGTGTCAATAAAAACATATCTTTATTTCTATTTGTTTTCTCAAAACAATTCTAAGAACAATTCTTGGATGAACACCTCGTTATACTAGCGGTAACCTAGTATCGGCACCGTTCTCTTGAACTGTTCAAAGAATTATCTTCAAATGATTATTGTTATTCTTGTCTATTTTTATTTGTGTGTTTTACTATTTCTGTATGTTCTTTCTCCTGTGTTCAACTATCTGTTCTAGACTGTAAGTTTAGTATGCTTTCTGAAACCCAATAGTCCTGGTGCAAAATTGGTATCAGATGAACTGAAACTGATTGGAAAGAAGGAGGCAGTGTCAATAAAAGCATATCTTTATTTCTATTTGTTTTCTCAAAACAATTCTTGGATGAACATCTCGTTATACTAGCGGTAACCTAGTATCGGCACTGTTCTCTTGAACTGTTCAAAGAATTATCTTCAAATGATTATTGTTATTCTTGTCTATTTTTATCTGTGTGTTTTACTATTTCCGTATGTTATTTCTCTTGTTTTCAACTATCTGTTCTTGACTGTATGTTTAGTTTTCTTTCTGAAACCTATTTTTCCTTGGTGCAAAATTGGTATCAGATGAACTGAAATTGATTGGAAAGATGGAGTTAGTGTCAATAAAAGCATATATTTATTTCTACATGTTTTCTCAAAACAATTCTAAGAACAATTCTTGGATGAACACCTCGTTATACTAGCGGTAACCTAGTATCGGCACCGTTCTCTTGAACTGTTCAAATAATTATCTTCAAATGATTATTGTTATTCTCGTCTATTTTTATCTGTGTGTTTTACTATTTCTGTATGTTCTTTCTCCTGTGTTCAACTATCTGTTCTAGAATGTAAGTTTAGTTTGCTTTCTGAAACGTAGTAGTCCTGGGGGCAAAATTGGTATCAGATGAACTGAAACTGATTGGAAAGAAGGAGGTAGTGTCAATAAAAACATATCTTTATTTCTATTTGTTTTCTCAAAACAATTCTAAGAACAATTCTTGGATGAACACCTCGTTATACTAGCGGTAACCTAGTATCGGCACCGTTCTCTTGAATTGTTCAAAGAATTATCTTCAAATGATTATTGTTATTCTTGTCTATTTTTATCAGTGTGTTTTACTATTTCTGTATGTTCTTTCTCCTGTGTTCAACTATCTGTTCTAGACTGTAAGTTTAGTTTGTTTTCTGAAATCTTTTAGTCCTGGGGGGAAAATTGGTATCAGATGAACTGAAACTGATTCGAAAGAAGGAGGTAGTGTCAATAAAAACATATCTTTATTTCTATTTGTTTTCTCAAAACAATTCTTAGAACAATTCTTGGATGAACACCTCGTTATACTAGCGGTAACCTAATATCGGCACCGTTCTCTTGAATTGTTCAAAGAATTATCTTCAAATGATTAATGTTATTCTTGTCTATTTTTATCAGTGTCTTTTACTATTTCTTTATGTTATTTCTCTTGTGTTCAACTATCTGTTCTAGACAGTAAGTTTAGTTTGCTTTCTGAAACCTTTTAGTCCTTGGTGCAAAATTGGTATCAGATGAACCGAAACTGATTGGAAAAAAGGAGGTAGTGTCAATAAAAGCATATCTTTATTTCTATTTGTTTTCTCAAAACAATTCTAAGAACAATTCTTTGATGAACACCTCGTTATACTAGCGGTAACCTAGTATCGGCACCGTTCTCTTGAACTGTTCAAAGAATTATCTTCAAATGATTATTGTTATTCTCATCTATTTTTATCTGTGTGTTTTACTATTTCTGTATGTTCTTTCTCCTGTGTTCAACTATCTGTTCTAGAATGTAAGTTTAGTTTGCTTTCTAAAACCTAGTAGTCCTGGGGGCAAAATTGGTATCAGATGAACTGAAATTGATTGGAAAGATGGAGTTAGTGTCAATAAAAGCATATATTTATTTCTACATGTTTTCTCAAAACAATTCTAAGAACAATTCTTGGATGAACACCTCGTTATACTAGCGGTAACCTAGTATCCGCACCGTTCTCTTGAACTGTTCAAAGAATTATCTTCAAATGATTATTGTTATTCTTGTCTATTTTTATCTGTGTGTTTTACTATTTCTGTATGTTATTTTTCGTGTGTTCAACTATCTGTTCTAGAATGTAAGTTTAGTTTGGTTTCTGAAACCCAGTAGTCCTGGGTGGAAAATTGGTATCAGATGAACTGAAACTGATTGGAAAGAAGGAGGTAGTGTCAATAAAAACATATCTTTATTTATATTTGTTTTCTCAAAACAATTCTTGGATGAACACCTCGTTATACTAGCGGTAACCTAGTATCGGCATCGTTCTCTTGAATTGTTCAAAGAATTATCTTCAAATGATTAATGTTATTCTTGTCTATTTTTATCAGTGTCTTTTACTATTTCTTTATGTTATTTCTCTTGTGTTCAACTATCTGGTCTAGACTGTAAGTTTAGTTTGCTTTCTGAAACCTTTTAGTCCTTGGTGCAAAATTGGTATCAGATGAACCGAAACTGATTGGAAAAAAGGAGGTAGTGTCAATAAAAGCATATCTTTATTTCTACTTGTTTTCTCAAAACAATTCTAAGAACAATTCTTTGATGAACACCTCGTTATACTAGCGGTAACCTAGTATCGGCACCGTTCTCTTGAACTGTTCAAAGAATTATCTTCAAATGATTATTGTTATTCTCGTCTATTTTTATCAGTGTGTTTTACTATTTCTGTATGTTCTTTCTCCTGTGTTCAACTATCTGTTCTAGAATGTAAGTTTAGTTTGCTTTCTGAAACCTAGTAGTCCTGGGGGCAAAATTGGTATTTGATGAACTGAAACTGATTGGAAAGGATGTAGTGTCAATAAAAACATATCTTTATTTCTATTTGTTTTCTCAAAACAATTCTAAGAACAATTCTTGGATGAACACCTCGTTATACTAGCGGTAACCTAGTATCGGCACCGTTCTCTTGAACTGTTCAAAGAATTATCTTCAAATGATTATTGTTATTCTTGTCTATTTTTATTTGTGTGTTTTACTATTTCTGTATGTTATTTCTCTTGTGTTCAACTATATGTTCTAGACTGTATGTTTAGTTTTCTTTCTGAAACCTATTAGTCCTTGGTGCAAAATTGGTATCAGATGAACTGAAATTGATTGGAAAGATGGAGTTAGTGTCAATAAAAGCATATCTTTGTTTCTACATGTTTTCTCAAAACAATTCTAAGAACAATTCTTGGTTGAACACCTCGTTATACTAGCGGTAATCTAGTATCGGCACCGTTCTCTTGAAATGTTCAAAGAATTACCTTCAAATGATTATTGTTATTCTTGTCTATTTTTATCTGTGTGTTTTACTATTTCTGTATGTTATTTTTCGTGTGTTCAACTATCTGTTCTAGAATGTAAGTTTATTTTGCTTTCTGAAACCCAGTAGTCCTGGGTGCAAAATTGGTATCAGATGAACTGAAACTGATTGGAAAGAAGGAGGCAGTGTAAATAAAAGCATATCTTTATTTCTATTTGTTTTCTCAAAACAATTCTAAGAACAATTCTTGGATGAACACCTCGTTATACTAGCGGTAACCTAGTATCGGCACCGTTCTCTTAACTATTCAAAAATTATCTTCAAATGATTATAGTTATTCTTGTCTATTTTTATCAGTGTCTTTTACTATTTCTTTATGTTATTTCTCTTGTGTTCAACTATCTGTTCTAGACTGTAAGTTTAGTTTGCATTTTGAAACCTAGTAGTCCTGGGTGCAAAATTGGTATCAGATGAACTGAAACTGATTGGAAAGATGGAGGTAGTGTCAATAAAAGCATATCTTTATTTCTATTTGTTTTCTCAAAACAATTCTAAAAACAATTCTTAGATGAACACCTCGTTATACTAGCGGTAACCTAGTATCGGCACCGTTCTCTTGACTGTTCAAAGAATTATCTTCAAATGATTATTGTTATTCTTGTCTATTTTTATTTGTGTGTTTTACTATTTCTGTATGTTCTTTCTCCTGTGTTCAACTATCTGTTCTAGACTGTAAGTTTAGTATGCTTTCTGAAACCCAGTAGTCCTGGGTGCAAAATTGGTATCAGATGAACTGAAAATGATTGGAAAGACGGAGGCAGTGTCAATAAAAGCATATCTTTATTTCTATTTGTTTTCTCAAAACAATTCTTGGATGAACATCTCGTTATACTAGCGGTAACCTAGTACCGGCACTGTTCTCTTGAACTGTTCAAAGAATTATCTTCAAATGATTATTGTTATTCTTGTCTATTTTTATCTGTGTGTTTTACTATTTCTGTATGTTATTTCTCTTGTGTTCAACTATCTGTTCTAGACTGTATGTTTAGTTTTCTTTCTGAAGCCTATTAGTCCTTGGTGCAAAATTGGTATCAGATGAACTGAAATTGATTGGAAAGATGGAGTTAGTGTCAATAAAAGCATATATTTATTTCTACATGTTTTCTAAAAACAATTCTAAGAACAATTCTTGGATGAACACCTCGTTATAATAGCGGTAACCTAGTATCGGCACCGTTCTCTTGAACTGTTCAAAGAATTATCTTCAAATGATTATTGTTATTCTTGTCTATTTTTATTTGTGTGTTTTACTATTTCTGTATGTTCTTTCTCCTGTGTTCAACTATCTGTTCTAGACTGTAAGTTTAGTATGCTTTCTAAAACCCAGTAGTCCTGGGTGCAAAATTGGTATCAGATGAACTGAAACTGATCGGAAAGAAGGAGGTAGTGTCAATAAAAACATATCTTTATTTCTATTTGTTTTCTCAAAACAATTCTTAAAACAATTCTTGGATGAACACCTCGTTATACTAGCGGTAACCTAGTATCGGCACCGTTCTCTTGAATTGTTCAAAGAATTATCTTCAAATGATTATAGTTATTCTTGTCTATTTTTATCAGTGTCTTTTACTATTTCTTTATGTTATTTCTCTTGTGTTCAACTATCTGTTCTAAACTGTAAGTTTAGTTTGCTTTCTGAAACCTTTTAGTCCTTGGTGCAAAATTGGTATCAGATGAACCGAAACTGATTGGAAAAAAGGAGGTAGTGTCAATAAAAGCATATCTTTATTTCTATTTGTTTTCTCAAAACAATTCTAAGAACAATTCTTGGATGAACACCTCGTTATACTAGCGGTAACCTAGTATCGGCACCGTTCTCTTTAATTTATCAAAGAATTAACTTCAAATGACTATTGTTATTTTTATTTATTTTTATCTGTGTGTTTTACTATTTCTGTATGTTCTTTCTCCTGTGTTCAACTATCTGCTCTAGACTGTCAGTTTAGTTTGCTTTTTGAAACTTAGTAGTCCTGGGTGCAAAATTGGTATCAGATGAACCGAAACTGATTGGAAAGATGGAGGTAGTGTCAATAAAAGCATATCTTTATTTCTATTTGTTTTCTCAAAACAATTCTAAGAACAATTCTTGGATGAACACATCGTTATACTAGCGGTAACCTAGTATCGCCACCGTTCTCTTGTACTGTTCAAAGAATTATCTTCAAATGATTATTGTTATTCTTGTCTATTTTTATCTGTGTGTTTTAGTATTTCTGTATGTTCTTTTTCCTATGTTCAACTATATGTTCTAGACCGTAAGTTTAGTCTTCATTTTGAAATCTAATAGTCCTTGGTGCAGAATAGGTATTAGATGAACTAAAACTGATTGGAAAGAAGGAGGTAGTGTCAATAAAAGCATATCTTTATTTCTCTTTGTTTTCTCAAAACAATTCTTCGATGAACACCTCGTTATACTAGCGGTAACCTAGTATCGGCACCGTTCTCTTGAACTGTCCAAAAATTATCTTCAAATGATTATTGTTATTCTTGTCTATTTTTATCTGTGTGTTTGACTATTTCTGTATGTTCTTTTTCCTGTGTTCAACTATCTGTTCTAGACTGTAAGTTTAGTTTGCTTTCTGAAACCTAGTAGTCCGGGGGGCAAAATTGGTATCGGATGAACTAAAACTGTTGGAAAGAAGGAGGTAGTGTCAACAAAAGCATATCTTTATTTCTATTTGTTTTTTCAGAACAATTCTAAGAACAATTCTTGGATGAACACCTCGTTATACTAGCGGAAACCTAGTATCGGCATCGTTCTCTTGAATTTATCAAAGAATTATCTTCAAATGATTATTGTTATTCTTGTCTATTTTTATCTGTGTGTTTTACTATTTCTATATGTTATTTTTCTTGGGTTCAACTTTCTGAAACCCAGTAGTGCTGGTTGCAAAATTGGTATCAGATGAACTAAAACTGATTGGAAAGAAGGAGGTAGTGTCAATAAAAACATATCTTTATTTCTATTTGTTTTCTCAAAACAATTCTAAGAACAATTCTTGGATGAACACCTCGTTATACTAGCGGTAACCTAGTATCGGCACCGTTCTCTTGAACTGTTCAAAGAATTATCTT
The DNA here is from genome assembly GCA_963556465.1 of Berberis vulgaris. Taxonomy (NCBI): domain Eukaryota; kingdom Viridiplantae; phylum Streptophyta; class Magnoliopsida; order Ranunculales; family Berberidaceae; genus Berberis; species Berberis vulgaris. The sequence goes on along the minus strand of OY747136.1, from coordinate 28,247,659 downwards.
CAAATGACTATTGTTATTCTTATTTATTTTTATCTGTGTGTTTTACTATTTCTGTATGTTCTTTCTCCTGTGTTCAACGATCTGCTCTAGACTGTAAGTTTAGTTTGCTTTTTTAAACTTAGTAGTCCTGGGTGCAAAATTGGTATCAGATGAACCGAAACTGATTGGAAAGATGGAGGTAGTGTCAATAAAAGCATATCTTTATTTCTATTTGTTTTCTCAAAACAATTCTAAGAACAATTCTTGGATGAACACCTAGTTATACTAGCGGTAACCTAGTATCGCCACCGTTCTCTTGTACTGTTCAAAGAATTATCTTTAAATGATTATTGTTATTCTTGTCTATTTTTATCTGTGTGTTTTACTATTTCTGTCTCTTCTTTTTCCAATGTTCAACTATCTGTTCTAGATCGTAAGTTTAGTTTTCATTTTGAAACCTAATAGTCCTGGGTGCAAAATAGGTATCAGATGAACTAAAACTGATTGGAAAGAAGGAGGTAGTGTCAATAAAAGCATATCTTTATTTCTATTTGTTTTCTCAAAACAATTCTTGGATGAACACCTCGTTATACTAGCGGTAACCTAGTATCGGCACCGTTCTCTTGAACTGTTCAAAAATTATCTTCAAATGATTATTGTTATTCTTGTCTATTTTTATCTGTGTGTTTGACTATTTCTGTATGTTCTTTTTCCCGTGTTCAACCATCTGTTCTAGACTGTAAGTTTAGTTTGCTTTCTGTAACCTAGTAGTCCTGGGGGCAAAATTGGTATCAGATGAACTGAAACTGATTGGAAAGAAGGAGGTAGTGTCAACAAAAGCATATCTTTATTTCTATTTATTTTTTCAAAACAATTCTAAGAACAATTCTTGGATGAACACCTCGTTATACTAGCGTTAACCTAGTATCGGCACCGTTCTCTTGAATTTATCAAAGAATTATCTTCAAATGATTATTGTTATTCTTGTCTATTTTTATATTTGTGTTTTACTATTTCTATATGTTATTTTTCTTGTGTTCAACTATCTGTTCTACAATGTAAGTTTAGTTTGCTTTCTGAAACCCAGTAGTGCTGGGTGCAAAATTGGTATCAGATGAACTGAAACTGATTGGAAAGAAGGAGGTAGTGTCAATAAAAACATATCTTTATTTCTATTTGTTTTCTCAAAACAATTCTAAGAACAATTCTTGGATGAACACCTCGTTATACTAGCGGTAACCTAGTATCGGCACCGTTCTCTTGAACTGTTCAAAGAATTATCTTCAAATGACTATTGTTATTTTTATTTATTTTTATCTGTGTGTTTTACTATTTCTGTATGTTCTTTCTCCTGTGTTCAACTATCTGCTCTAGACTGTAAGTTTAGTTTGCTTTTTGAAACTTAGTAGTCCTGGGTGCAAAATTGGTATCAGATGAACCGAAACTGATTGGAAAGATGGAGGTAGTGTCAATAAAAGCATATCTTTATTTCTATTTGTTTTCTCAAAACAATTCTAAGAACAATTCTTGGATGAACACCTAGTTATACTAGCGGTAACCTAGTATCGCCACCGTTCTCTTGTACTGTTCAAAGAATTATCTTCAAATGATTATTGTTATTCTTGTCTATTTTTATCTGTGTGTTTTACTATTTCTGTCTGTTCTTTTTCCTATGTTCAACTATCTGTTCTAGATCGTAAGTTTAGTTTTCATTTTGAAACCTAATAGTCCTGGGTGCAAAATAGGTATCAGATGAACTAAAGCTGATTGGAAAGAAGGAGGTAGTGTCAATAAAAGCATATCTTTATTTCTATTTGTTTTCTCAAAACAATTCTTGGATGAACACCTCGTTATACTAGCGGTAACCTAGTATCGGCACCGTTCTCTTGAACTGTTCAAAAATTATCTTCAAATGATTATTGTTATTCTTGTCTATTTTTATCTGTGTGTTTGACTATTTCTGTATGTTCTTTTTCCTGTGTTCAACTATCTGTTCTAGACTGTAAGTTTAGTTTGCTTTCTGAAACCTAGTAGTCCGGGGGGCAAAATTGGTATCGGATGAACTAAAACTGTTGGAAAGAAGGAGGTAGTGTCAACAAAAGCATATCTTTATTTCTATTTGTTTTTTCAGAACAATTCTAAGAACAATTCTTGGATGAACACCTCGTTATACTAGCGGAAACCTAGTATCGGCATCGTTCTCTTGAATTTATCAAAGAATTATCTTCAAATGATTATTGTTATTCTTGTCTATTTTTATCTGTGTGTTTTACTATTTCTATATGTTATTTTTCTTGGGTTCAACTTTCTGAAACCCAGTAGTGCTGGTTGCAAAATTGGTATCAGATGAACTAAAACTGATTGGAAAGAAGGAGGTAGTGTCAATAAAAACATATCTTTATTTCTATTTGTTTTCTCAAAACAATTCTAAGAACAATTCTTGGATGAACACCTCGTTATACTAGCGGTAACCTAGTATCGGCACCGTTCTCTTGAACTGTTCAAAGAATTATCTTCAAATGACTATTGTTATTCTTATTTATTTTTATCTGTGTGTTTTACTATTTCTGTATGTTCTTTCTCCTGTGTTCAACGATCTGCTCTAGACTGTAAGTTTAGTTTGCTTTTTTAAACTTAGTAGTCCTGGGTGCAAAATTGGTATCAGATGAACCGAAACTGATTGGAAAGATGGAGGTAGTGTCAATAAAAGCATATCTTTATTTCTATTTGTTTTCTCAAAACAATTCTAAGAACAATTCTTGGATGAACACCTAGTTATACTAGCGGTAACCTAGTATCGCCACCGTTCTCTTGTACTGTTCAAAGAATTATCTTTAAATGATTATTGTTATTCTTGTCTATTTTTATCTGTGTGTTTTACTATTTCTGTCTCTTCTTTTTCCAATGTTCAACTATCTGTTCTAGATCGTAAGTTTAGTTTTCATTTTGAAACCTAATAGTCCTGGGTGCAAAATAGGTATCAGATGAACTAAAACTGATTGGAAAGAAGGAGGTAGTGTCAATAAAAGCATATCTTTATTTCTATTTGTTTTCTCAAAACAATTCTTGGATGAACACCTCGTTATACTAGCGGTAACCTAGTATCGGCACCGTTCTCTTGAACTGTTCAAAAATTATCTTCAAATGATTATTGTTATTCTTGTCTATTTTTATCTGTGTGTTTGACTATTTCTGTATGTTCTTTTTCCCGTGTTCAACCATCTGTTCTAGACTGTAAGTTTAGTTTGCTTTCTGTAACCTAGTAGTCCTGGGGGCAAAATTGGTATCAGATGAACTGAAACTGATTGGAAAGAAGGAGGTAGTGTCAACAAAAGCATATCTTTATTTCTATTTATTTTTTCAAAACAATTCTAAGAACAATTCTTGGATGAACACCTCGTTATACTAGCGTTAACCTAGTATCGGCACCGTTCTCTTGAATTTATCAAAGAATTATCTTCAAATGATTATTGTTATTCTTGTCTATTTTTATATTTGTGTTTTACTATTTCTATATGTTATTTTTCTTGTGTTCAACTATCTGTTCTACAATGTAAGTTTAGTTTGCTTTCTGAAACCCAGTAGTGCTGGGTGCAAAATTGGTATCAGATGAACTGAAACTGATTGGAAAGAAGGAGGTAGTGTCAATAAAAACATATCTTTATTTCTATTTGTTTTCTCAAAACAATTCTAAGAACAATTCTTGGATGAACACCTCGTTATACTAGCGGTAACCTAGTATCGGCACCGTTCTCTTGAACTGTTCAAAGAATTATCTTCAAATGACTATTGTTATTCTTATTTATTTTTATCTGTGTGTTTTACTATTTCTGTATGTTCTTTCTCCTGTGTTCAACTATCTGCTCTAGACTGTAAGTTTAGTTTGCTTTTTGAAACTTAGTAGTCCTGGGTGCAAAATTGGTATCAGATGAACCGAAACTGATTGGAAAGATGGAGGTAGTGTCAATAAAAGCATATCTTTATTTCTATTTGTTTTCTCAAAACAATTCTAAGAACAATTCTTGGATGAACACCTAGTTATACTAGCGGTAACCTAGTATCGCCACCGTTCTCTTGTACTGTTCAAAGAATTATCTTCAAATGATTATTGTTATTCTTGTCTATTTTTATCTGTGTGTTTTACTATTTCTGTCTGTTCTTTTTCCTATGTTCAACTATCTGTTCTAGATCGTAAGTTTAGTTTTCATTTTGAAACCTAATAGTCCCGGGTGCAAAATAGGTATCAGATGAACTAAAGCTGATTGGAAAGAAGGAGGTAGTGTCAATAAAAGCATATCTTTATTTCTATTTGTTTTCTCAAAACAATTCTTGGATGAACACCTCGTTATACTAGCGGTAACCTAGTATCGGCACCGTTCTCTTGAACTGTTCAAAAATTATCTTCAAATGATTATTGTTATTCTTGTCTATTTTTATCTGTGTGTTTGACTATTTCTGTATGTTCTTTTTCCCGTGTTCAACCATCTGTTCTAGACTGTAAGTTTAGTTTGCTTTCTGTAACCTAGTAGTCCTGGGGGCAAAATTGGTATCAGATGAACGGAAACTGATTGGAAAGAAGGAAGTAGTGTCAACAAAAGCATATCTTTATTTCTATTTCTTTTTTCAAAACAATTCTAAGAACAATTCTTGGATGAACACCTCGTTATACTAGCGGTAACCTAGTATCGGCACCGTTCTCTTGAATTTATCAAAGAATTATCTTCAAATGATTATTGTTATTCTTGTCTATTTTTATATTTGTGTTTTACTATTTCTATATGTTATTTTTCTTGTGTTCAACTATCTGTTCTAGAATGTAAGTTTAGTTTGCTTTCTGAAACCCAGTAGTGCTGGGTGCAAAATTGGTATCAGATGAACTGAAACTGATTGGAAAGAAGGAGGTAGTGTCAATAAAAGCATATCTTTATTTCTATTTGTTTTCTCAACACAATTCTAAGAACAATTCTTGGATGAAGACCTCGTTATACTAGCGGTAACCTAGTATCGGCACCGTTCTCTTGAACTGTTCAAAGAATTATCTTCAAATGATTATTGTTATTCTTCTCTATTCTTATCAGTGTGTTTTACTATTTCTGTATGTTTTTTCTCTTGTGTTCAACTATTTGTTCTAGACTGTAAGTTTAGTTTGCTTTCTGAAACCTAGTAGTCCTGGGGCTAAATTGGTATCAGATGAACTGAAACTGATTGGAAAGAAGGAGGTAGTGCCATCAAAAGCATATCTTTATTTCTATTTGTTTTGTCAAAACAATTCTAAGAACAATTCTTGGATGAACACCTCGTTATACTAGCGGTAACCTAGTATCGGCACCGTTCTCTTGAAGTTATCAAAGAATTATCTTCAAATGATTATTGTTATTCTTGTCTATTTTTATCTGTGTGTTTTACTATTTCTGTATGTTCTTTCTCCTGTGTTAAACTATCTGCTCTAGACTGTATGTTTAGTTTGCTTTTTGAAACTTAGTAGTCCTGGGTGCAAAATTGGTATCAGATGAACCGAAACTGATTGGAAAGATGGAGGTAGTGTCAATAAAAGCAAATCTTTATTTCTTTTTGGTTTCTCAAAACAATTCTAAGAACAATTCTTGGATGAACACCTCGTGATACTAGCGGTAACCTAGTATCGCCACCGTTCTCTTGTACTGTTCAAAGAATTATCTTCAAATTATTATTGTTATTCTTGTCTATTTTTATCTGTGTCTTTTAGTATTTTTGTTTGTTCTTTTTCCTATGTTCAACTATCTGTTCTTGACCGTAAGTTTAGTTTTCATTTTGAAACCTAGTAGTCCTAGGTGCAGAATAGGTATCAGATGAACTAAAACTGATTGGAAAGAAGGAGGTAGTGTCAATAAAAGCATATCTTTATTTCTATTTGATTTCTCAAAACAATTCTTGGATGAACACCTCGTTATACTAGCGGTGACCTAGTATCGGCACCGTTCTCTTGAACTGTCCAAAAATTATCTTCAAATGATTATTGTTATTCTTGTCTATCTTTATCTGTGTGTTTGACTATTTCTGTATGTTCTTTTTCCTGTGTTCAAATATCTGTTCTAGACTGTAAGTTTAGTTTGCTTTCTGAAACCTAGTAGTCCTGGGGGCAAAATTGGTATCAGATGAACTGAAACTGTTTGGAAAGAAGGAGGTAGTGTCAACAAAAGCATATCTTTATTTTTATTTGTTTTGTCAAAACAATTCTTGGTTGAACACCTCGTTATACTAGAGGAAACCTAGTATCGGCACCGATCTCTTGAATTTATCAAAGAATTATCTTCAAATGATTATTGTTATTCTTGTCTATTTTTATCTGTGTGTTTTACTATTTCTATATGTTATTTTTCTTGGGTTCAACTATCTGTTCTAGAATGTAAGTTTAGATTGCTTTCTGAAACCCAGTAGTGCTGAGTGCAAAATTGGTATCAGATGAACTGAAACTGATTGGAAAGAAGGAGGTAGTGTCAATAAAAACATATCTTTATTTCTATTTGTTTTCTCAAAACAATTCTAAGAACAATCCTGGGATGAACACCTCGTTATACTAGCGGTAACCTAGTATCGACACCGTTCTTTTGAACTGTTCAAAGAATTATCTTCAAATGATTATTGTTATTCTGGTCTATTTTTATCTGTGTGTTGTACTATTTCTGTATGTTTTTTCTCTTGTGTTCAACTATCTGTTCTAGACTGTAAGTTTAGTTTGCTTTCTGAAACCTAGTAGTCCTGGGGCTAAATTGGTATCAGATGAACTGAAACTGATTGGAAAGAAGGAGGTAGTGTCAACAAAAGCATATCTTTATTTCTATTTGTTTTGTCAAAACAATTCTAAGAACAATTCTTGGATGAACACCTCGTTATACTAGCGGTAACCTAGTATCGGCACCGTTCTCTTGAATTTAACAAAGAATTATCTTCAAATGATTATTGTTATTCTTGTCTATTTTTATCTGTGTGTTTTAATATTTCTATATGTTATTTTTCTTGTGTTCAACTATCTGTTCTAGAATGTAAGTTTAGTTTGCTTTCTGAAACCCTGTAGTGCTGGGTGCAAAATTGGTATCAGATGAAATGAAACTGATTGGAAAGAAGGAGGTAGTGTCAATAAAAGCATATCTTTATTTCTATTTGTTTTCTCAACACAATTCTAAGAACAATTCTTGGTTGAACAAATCGTTATACTAGCGAAAACCTAGTATCGGCACTGTTCTCTTGAATTTATCAAAGAATTATCTTCAAATGATTATTGTTATTCTTGTCTATTTTTATCTGTGTGTTTTACTATTTCTATATGTTATTTTTCTTGGGTTCAACTATCTGTTCTAGAATGTAAGTTTAGTTGGCTTTCTGAAATTCAGTAGTGCTGAGTGCAAAATTGGTATCAGATGAACTGAAACTGATTGGAAAGAAGGAGGTAGTGTCAATAAAAACATATCTTTATTTCTATTTGTTTTCTCAAAACAATTCTAAGAACAATTCTTGGATGAACACCTCGTTATACTAGCGGTAAGCTTGTATCGGCACCGTTCTCTTGAACTGTTCAAAGAATTATCTTCAAATGATTATTGTTATTCTTGTCTATTTTTATCTGTGTGTTTTACTATTTCTGTATGTTCTTTCCCCTATGTTCAAGTATCTGTTCTAGACTGTAAGTATAGTTTGCTTTCTGAAACCCAGTAGTCCTGGGTGCAAAATTGGTATCAGATGAACTGAAACTGATTGGAAAGAAGGAGGTAGTGTCAATAAAAGCATATCTTTATTTCTATTTGTTTTCTCAAAACAATTCTAAAAACAATTCTTGGATGAACACCTCGTTATACTAGCGGTAGCCTAGTATCGGCACTGTTCTCTTGAACTGTTCAAAGAATTATCTTCAAATGATTATTGTAATTCTTGTCTATTTTTATCTGTGTGTTTTACTATTTCTGAATGTTATTTATCTTGTCCTGGGTGCAAAATTGGTATCAGATGAACTGAAATTGATTGTAAAGAAGGAGGTAGTGTCAATAAAAGCATATCTTTATTTCTATTTGTTTTCTCAAAACAATTCTAAGAACAATTCTTGGATGAACACCTCGTTATACTAGCGGGAACCTAATTTCGGCACCGTTCTCTTGAACTGTTCAAAGAATTATCTTCAAATGACTATTGTTATTCTTATTTATTTTTATCTGTGTGTTTTACTATTTCTGTATGTTCTTTCTCCTGTGTTCAACTATCTGCTCTAGACTGTAAGTTTAGTTTGCTTTTTGAAACTTAGTAGTCCTGGGTGCAAAATTGGTATCAGATGAACCGAAACTGGTTGGAAAGATGGAAGTAGTGTCAATAAAAGCAAATCTTTATTTCTATTTGTTTTCTCAAAACAATTCTTGGATGAAGACCTCGTTATACTAGCGGTAACCTAGTATCGGCACCGTTCTCTTGAACTGTTCAAAGAATTATCTTCAAATGATTATTGTTATTCTTCTCTATTTTTATCAGTGTGTTTTACTATTTCTGTATGTTTTTTCTCTTGTGTTCAACTATCTGTTCTAGACTGTAAGTTTAGTTTGCTTTCTGAAACCTAGTAGTCCTGGGGCTAAATTGGTATCAGATGAACTGAAACTGATTGGAAAGAAGGAGGTAGTGCCATCAAAAGCATATCTTTATTTCTATTTGTTTTGTCAAAACAATTCTAAGAACAATTCTTGGATGAACACCTCGTTATACTAGCGGTAACCTAGTATCGGCACCGTTCTCTTGAAATTATCAAAGAATTATCTTCAAATGATTATTGTTATTCTTGTCTATTTTTATCTGTGTGTTTTACTATTTCTGTATGTTCTTTTTCCTGTGTTCAACTATCTGCTCTAGACTGTATGTTTAGTTTGCTTTTTGAAACTTAGTAGTCCTGGGTGCAAAATTGGTATCAGATGAACCGAAACTGATTGGAAAGATGGAGGTAGTGTCAATAAAAGCAAATCTTTATTTCTATTTGTTTTCTCAAAACAATTCTAAGAACAATTCTTGGATGCACACCTCGTGATACTAGCGGTAACCTAGTATCGCCACCGTTCTCTTGTACTGTTCAAAGAATTATCTTCAAATTATTATTGTTATTCTTGTCTATTTTTATCTGAGTGTTTTAGTATTTCTGTGTGTTCTTTTTCCTATGTTCAACTATCTGTTCTTGACCGTAAGTTTAGTTTTCATTTTGAAACCTAGTAGTCCTAGGTGCAGAATAGGTATCAGATGAACTAAAACTGATTGGAAAGAAGGAGGTAGTGTCAATAAAAGCATATCTTTATTTCTATTTGATTTCTCAAAACAATTCTTGGATGAACACCTCGTTATACTAGCGGTGACCTAGTATCGGCACCGTTCTCTTGAACTGTCCAAAAATTATCTTCAAATGATTATTGTAATTCTTGTCTATTTTTATCTGTGTGTTTTACTATTTCTGAATGTTATTTATCTTGTCCTGGGTGCAAAATTGGTATCAGATGAACTGAAATTGATTGTAAAGAAGGAGGTAGTGTCAATAAAAGCATATCTTTATTTCTATTTGTTTTCTCAAAACAATTCTAAGAACAATTCTTGGATGAACACCTCGTTATACTAGCGGGAACCTAATTTCGGCACCGTTCTCTTGAACTGTTCAAAGAATTATCTTCAAATGACTATTGTTATTCTTATTTATTTTTATCTGTGTGTTTTACTATTTCTGTATGTTCTTTCTCCTGTGTTCAACTATCTGCTCTAGACTGTAAGTTTAGTTTGCTTTTTGAAACTTAGTAGTCCTGGGTGCAAAATTGGTATCAGATGAACCGAAACTGGTTGGAAAGATGGAAGTAGTGTCAATAAAAGCAAATCTTTATTTCTATTTGTTTTCTCAAAACAATTCTTGGATGAAGACCTCGTTATACTAGCGGTAACCTAGTATCGGCACCGTTCTCTTGAACTGTTCAAAGAATTATCTTCAAATGATTATTGTTATTCTTCTCTATTTTTATCAGTGTGTTTTACTATTTCTGTATGTTTTTTCTCTTGTGTTCAACTATCTGTTCTAGACTGTAAGTTTAGTTTGCTTTCTGAAACCTAGTAGTCCTGGGGCTAAATTGGTATCAGATGAACTGAAACTGATTGGAAAGAAGGAGGTAGTGCCATCAAAAGCATATCTTTATTTCTATTTGTTTTGTCAAAACAATTCTAAGAACAATTCTTGGATGAACACCTCGTTATACTAGCGGTAACCTAGTATCGGCACCGTTCTCTTGAAATTATCAAAGAATTATCTTCAAATGATTATTGTTATTCTTGTCTATTTTTATCTGTGTGTTTTACTATTTCTGTATGTTCTTTTTCCTGTGTTCAACTATCTGCTCTAGACTGTATGTTTAGTTTGCTTTTTGAAACTTAGTAGTCCAGGGTGCAAAATTGGTATCAGATGAACCGAAACTGATTGGAAAGATGGAGGTAGTGTCAATAAAAGCAAATCTTTATTTCTATTTGTTTTCTCAAAACAATTCTAAGAACAATTCTTTGATGCACACCTCGTGATACTAGCGGTAACCTAGTATCGCCACCGTTCTCTTGTACTGTTCAAAGAATTATCTTCAAATTATTATTGTTATTCTTGTCTATTTTTATCTGTGTGTTTTAGTATTTCTGTATGTTCTTTTTCCTATGTTCAACTATCTGTTCTTGACCGTAAGTTTAGTTTTCATTTTGAAACCTAGTAGTCCTAGGTGCAGAATAGGTATCAGATGAACTAAAACTGATTGGAAAGAAGGAGGTAGTGTCAATAAAAGCATATCTTTATTTCTATTTGATTTCTCAAAACAATTCTTGGATGAACACCTCGTTATACTAGCAGTGACCTAGTATCGGCACCGTTCTCTTGAACTGTCCAAAAATTATCTTCAAATGATTATTGTTATTCTTGTCTATTTTTATCTGTGTGTTTGACTATTTCTGTATGTTCTTTTTCCTGTGTTCAAATATCTGTTCTAGACTGTAAGTTTAGTTTGCTTTCTGAAACCTAGTAGTCCTGGGGGCAAAATTGGTATCAGATGAACTGAAACTGTTTGGAAAGAAGGAGGTAGTGTCAACAAAAGCATATCTTTATTTTTATTTGTTTTGTCAAAACAATTCTAAGAACAATTCTTGGTTGAACACCTCGTTATACTAGAGGAAACCTAGTATCGGCACCGATCTCTTGAATTTATCAAAGAATTATCTTGAAATGATTATTGTTATTCTTGTCTATTTTTATCTGTGTGTTTTACTATTTCTATATGTTATTTTTCTTGGGTTCAACTATCTGTTCTAGAATGTAAGTTTAGATTGCTTTCTGAAACCAGTAGTGCTGAGTGCAAAATTGGTATCAGATGAACTGAAACTGATTGGAAAGAAGGAGGTAGTGTCAATAAAAACATATCTTTATTTCTATTTGTTTTCTCAAAACAATTCTAAGAACAATCCTGGGATGAACACCTCGTTATACTAGCGGTAACCTAGTATCGACACCGTTCTTTTGAACTGTTCAAAGAATTATCTTCAAATGATTATTGTTATTCTGGTCTATTTTTATCTGTGTGTTCTACTATTTCTGTATGTTTTTTCTCTTGTGTTCAACTATCTGTTCTAGACTGTAAGTTTAGTTTGCTTTCTGAAACCTAGTAGTCCTGGGGCTAAATTGGTATCAGATGAACTGAAACTGATTGGAAAGAAGGAGGTAGTGTCAACAAAAGCATATCTTTATTTTTATTTGTTTTGTCAAAACAATTCTAAGAACAATTATTGGATGAACACCTCGTTATACTAGCGGTAACCTAGTATCGGCACCGTTCTCTTGAATTTAACAAAGAATTATCTTCAAATGATTATTGTTATTCTTGTCTATTTTTATCTGTGTGTTTTAATATTTCTATATGTTATTTTTCTTGTGTTCAACTATCTGTTCTAGAATGTAAGTTTAGTTTGCTTTCTGAAACCCTGTAGTGCTGGGTGCAAAATTGGTATCAGATGAAATGAAACTGATTGGAAAGAAGGAGGTAGTGTCAATAAAAGCATATCTTTATTTCTATTTGTTTTCTCAACACAATTCTAAGAACAATTCTTGGATGAACACCTCGTTATACTAGCGGTAACTTAGTATCGGCACCGTTCTCTTGAATTTATCAAAGAATTATCTTCAAATGATTATTGTTATTCTTGTCTATTTTTATCTGTGTGTTTTAATATTTCTATATGTTATTTTTCTTGTGTTCAACTATCTGTTCTAGAATGTTAGTTTAGTTTGCTTTCTGAAACCCTGTAGTGCTGGGTGCAAAATTGGTATCAGATGAACCGGAACTGATTGGAAAGATGGAGGTTGTGTCAATAAAAGCAAATCTTTATTTCTATTTGTTTTCTCAAAACAATTCTAAAAACAATTCTTGGATGAACACCTCGTTATACTAGCGGTAGCCTAGTATCGGCACTGTTCTCTTGAACTGTTCAAAGAATTATCTTCAAATGATTATTGTAACTCTTGTCTATTTTTATCTGTGTGTTTTACTATTTCTATATGTTATTTCTCTTGTCCTGTGTGCAAAATTGGTATCAGATGAACTGAAACTGATTGTAAATAAGGAGGTAGTGTCAATAAAAGCATATCTTTATTTCTATTTGTTTTCTCAAAACAATTCTAAGAACAATTCTTGGATGAACACCTCGTTATACTAGCGGTAACCTAATATCGGCACCGTTCTCTTGAACTGTTCATAGAATTATCTTCAAATGACTATTGTTATTCTTATTTATTTTTATCTGTGTGTTTTATTATTTCTGTATGTTCTTTCTCCTGTGTTCAACTATCTGCTCTAGACTGTAAGTTTAGTTTCCTTTTTGAAACTTAGTAGTCCTGGGTGCAAAATTGGTATCAGATGAACCGAAACTGATTGGAAAGATGGAGGTAGTGTCAATAAAAACATATCTTTATTTCTATTTGTGTTCTCAACATAATTCTAAGAACAATTCTTGGATGAACACCTCGTTATACTAGCGGTAACCTAGTATCGGCACCGTTCTCTTGAACTGTTCAAAGAATTATCTTCAAATGATTATTGTTATTCTTCTCTATTTTTATCAGTGTGTTTTACTATTTCTGTATGTTTTTTCTCTTGTGTTCAACTATTTGTTCTAGACTGTAAGTTTAGTTTGCTTTCTGAAACCTAGTAGTCCTGGGGCTAAATTGGTATCAGATGAACTGAAACTGATTGGAAACAAGGAGGTAGTGTCAACAAAAGCATATCTTTATGTCTATTTGTTTTGTCAAAAAAATTCTAAGAACAATTCTTGGATGAACACCTCGTTATACTAGCGGTAACCTAGTATCGGCACCGTTCTCTTGAATTTATCAAAGAATTGTCTTCAAATGATTATTGTTATTCTTGGCTATTTTTTCTGTGTGTTTTACTATTTCTGTATGTTCTTTCTCCTGTGTTCAACTATCTGCTCTAGACTGTAAGTTTAGTTTGCTTTTTGAAACTTAGTAGTCCTGGGTGCAAAATTGTTATCAGATGAACCGAAACTGATTGGAAAGATGGAGGTAGTGTCAATAAAAGCAAATCTTTATTTCTATTTGTTTTCTCAAAACAATTCTAAAAACAATTCTTGGATGACCACCTCGTTATACTAGCGGTAGCCTAGTATCGGCACTGTTCTCTTGAACTGTTCAAAGAATTATCTTCAAATGATTATTGTAATTCTTGTCTATTTTTATCTGTGTGTTTTACTATTTCTATATGTTATTTCTCTTGTCCTGGGTGCAAAATTGGTATCAGATGAACTGAAACTGATTGTAAAGAAGGAGGTAGTGTCAATAAAAGCATATCTTTATTTCTATTTGTTTTCTCAAAACAATTCTAAGAACAATTCTTGGATGAACACCTCGTTATACTAGCGGTAACCTAATATCAGCACCGTTCTCTTGAACTGTCCATAGAATTTTCTTCAAATGACTATTGTTATTCTTATTTATTTTTATCTGTGTGTTTTACTATTTCTGTATGTTCTTTCTCCTGTGTTCAACTATCTGCTCTAGACTGTAAGTTTAGTTTGCTTTTTGAAACTTAGTAGTCCTGGGTGCAAAATTGGTATCAGATGAACCGAAACTGATTGGAAAGATGGAGGTAGTGTCAATAAAAGCAAATCTTTATTTCTATTTGTTTTCTCAAAACAATTCTAAGAACAATTCTTGGATGAACACCTCGTGATATTAGCGGTAACCTAGTATCGCCACCGTTCTCTTGTACTGTTCAAAGAATTATCTTTAAATGATTATTGTTATTCTTATCTATTTTTATCTGTGTGTTTTAGTATTTCTGTATGTTCTTTTTCCTATGTTCAACTATCTGTTCTAGACCGTAAGTTTAGTTTTCATTTTGAAACCTAGTAGTCCTGGGTGCAGAATAGGTATCAGATGAACTAAAACTGATTGGAAATAAGGAGGTAGTGTCAATAAAAGCATTTCTTTATTTCTATTTGATTTCTCAAAAAAATTCTTGGATGAATACCTCGTTATACTAGCGGTAACCTAGTATCGGCACCGTTCTCTTGAACTGTCCAAAAATTATCTTCAAATGATTATTGTTATTCTTGTCTATTTTTATCTGTGTGTTTGACTATTTCTGTATGTTCTTTTTCCTGTGTTCAACTATCTGTTCTAGACTGTAAGTTTAGTTTGCTTTCTGAAACCTAGTAGTCCTGGGGGCAAAATTGGTATCAGATGAATTGAAACTGTTTGGAAAGAAGGAGGTAGTGTCAACAAAAGCATATCTTTATTTCTATTTGTTTTGTCAAAACAATTCTAAGAAGAATTCTTGGTTGAACAAATCGTTATACTAGCGAAAACCTAGTATCGGCACTGTTCTCTTGAATTTATCAAAGAATTATCTTCAAATGATTATTGTTATTCTTGTCTATTTTTATCTGTGTGTTTTACTATTTCTATATGTTATTTTTCTTGGGTTCAACTATCTGTTCTAGAATGTAAGTTTAGTTGGCTTTCTGAAATTCAGTAGTGCTGAGTGCAAAATTGGTATCAGATGAACTGAAACTGATTGGAAAGAAGGAGGTAGTGTCAATAAAAACATATCTTTATTTCTATTTGTTTTGTCAAAACAATTCTAAGAACAATTCTTGGATGAACACCTCGTTATACTAGCGGTAAGCTTGTATCGGCACAGTTCTCTTGAACTGTTCAAAGAATTATCTTCAAATGATTATTGTTATTCTTGTCTATTTTTATCTGTGTGTTTTACTATTTCTGTATGTTCTTTCCCCTATGTTCAAGTATCTGTTCTAGACTGTAAGTATAGTTTGCTTTCTGAAACCCAGTAGTCCTGGGTGCAAAATTGGTATCAGATGAACTGAAACTGATTGGAAAGAAGGAGGTAGTGTCAATAAAAGCATATCTTTATTTCTATTTGTTTTCTCAAAACAATTCTAAAAACAATTCTTGGATGAACACCTCGTTATACTAGCGGTAGCCTAGTATCGGCACTGTTCTCTTGAACTGTTCAAAGAATTATCTTCAAATGATTATTGTAATTCTTGTCTATTTTTATCTGTGTGTTTTACTATTTCTGAATGTTATTTATCTTGTCCTGGGTGCAAAATTGGTATCAGATGAACTGAAATTGATTGTAAAGAAGGAGGTAGTGTCAATAAAAGCATATCTTTATTTCTATTTGTTTTCTCAAAACAATTCTAAGAACAATTCTTGGATGAACACCTCGTTATACTAGCGGGAACCTAATTTCGGCACCGTTCTCTTGAACTGTTCAAAGAATTATCTTCAAATGACTATTGTTATTCTTATTTATTTTTATCTGTGTATTTTACTATTTCTGTATGTTCTTTCTCCTGTGTTCAACTATCTGCTCTAGACTGTAAGTTTAGTTTGCTTTTTGAAACTTAGTAGTCCTGGGTGCAAAATTGGTATCAGATGAACCGAAACTGGTTGGAAAGATGGAAGTAGTGTCAATAAAAGCAAATCTTTATTTATATTTGTTTTCTCAAAACAATTCTTGGATGAAGACCTCGTTATACTAGCGGTAACCTAGTATCGGCACCGTTCTCTTGAACTGTTCAAAGAATTATCTTCAAATGATTATTGTTATTCTTCTCTATTTTTATCAGTGTGTTTTACTATTTCTGTATATTTTTTCTCTTGTGTTCAACTATCTGTTCTAGACTGTAAGTTTAGTTTGCTTTCTGAAACCTAGTAGTCCTGGGGCTAAATTGGTATCAGATGAACTGAAACTGATTGGAAAGAAGGAGGTAGTGCCATCAAAAGCATATCTTTATTTCTATTTGTTTTGTCAAAACAATTCTAAGAACAATTCTTGGATGAACACCTCGTTATACTAGCGGTAACCTAGTATCGGCACCGTTCTCTTGAAATCATCAAAGAATTATCTTCAAATGATTATTGTTATTCTTGTCTATTTTTATCTGTGTGTTTTACTATTTCTGTATGTTCTTTTTCCTGTGTTCAACTATCTGCTCTAGACTGTATGTTTAGTTTGCTTTTTGAAACTTAGTAGTCCTGGGTTCAAAATTGGTATCAGATGAACCGAAACTGATTGGAAAGATGGAGGTAGTGTCAATAAAAGCAAATCTTTATTTCTATTTGTTTTCTCAAAACAATTCTAAGAACAATTCTTGGATGCACACCTCGTGATACTAGCGGTAACCTAGTATCGCCACCGTTCTCTTGTACTGTTCAAAGAATTATCTTCAAATTATTATTGTTATTCTTGTCTATTTTTATCTGTGTGTTTTAGTATTTCTGTATGTTCTTTTTCCTATGTTCAACTATCTGTTCTTGACCGTAAGTTTAGTTTTCATTTTGAAACCTAGTAGTCCTAGGTGCAGAATAGGTATCAGATGAACTAAAACTGATTGGAAAGAAGGAGGTAGTGTCAATAAAAGCATATCTTTATTTCTATTTGATTTCTCAAAACAATTCTTGGATGAACACTTCGTTATACTAGCGGTGACCTAGTATCGGCACCGTTCTCTTGAACTGTCCAAAAATTATCTTCAAATGATTATTGTTATTCTTGTATATTTTTATCTGTGTGTTTGACTATTTCTGTATGTTCTTTTTCCTGTGTTCAACTATCTGTTCTAGACTGTAAGTTTAGTTTGCTTTCTGAAACCTAGTAGTCCTGGGGGCAAAATTGGTATCAGATGAACTGAAACTGTTTGGAAAGAAGGAGGTAGTGTCAACAAAAGCATATCTTTATTTTTATTTGTTTTGTCAAAACAATTCTAAGAACAATTCTTGGTTGAACACCTCGTTATACTAGAGGAAACCTAGTATCGGCACCGTTCTCTTGAATTTATCAAAGAATTATCTTCAAATGATTATTGTTATTCTTGTCTATTTTTATCTGTGTGTTTTACTATTTCTATATGTTATTTTTCTTGGGTTCAACTATCTGTTCTAGAATGTAAGTTTAGTTTGCTTTCTGAAACCCAGTAGTGCTGAGTGCAAAATTGGTATCAGATGAACTGAAACTGATTGGAAAGAAGGAGGTAGTGTCAATAAAAACATATCTTTATTTCTATTTGTTTTCTCAAAACAATTCTAAGAACAATTCTTGGATGCACACCTCGTGATACTAGCGGTAACCTAGTATCGCCACCGTTCTCTTGTACTGTTCAAAGAATTATCTTCAAATTATTATTGTTATTCTTGTCTATTTTTATCTGTGTGTTTTAGTATTTCTGTATGTTCTTTTTCCTATGTTCAACTATATGTTCTAGACCGTAAGTTTAGTTTTCATTTTGAAACCTAATAGTCCTTGGTGCAGAATAGGTATTAGATGAACTAAAACTGATTGGAAAGAAGGAGGTAGTGTCAATAAAAGCATATCTTTATTTCTCTTTGTTTTCTCAAAACAATCCTTGGATGAACACCTCGTTATACTAGCGGTAACCTAGTATCGACACCATTCTCTTGAACTGTTCAAAGAATTATCTTCAAATGATTATTGTTATTCTGGTCTATTTTTATCTGTGTGTTCTACTATTTCTGTATGTTTTTTCTCTTGTGTTCAACTATCTGTTCTAGACTGTAAGTTTAGTTTGCTTTCTGAAACCTAGTAGTCCTGGGGCTAAATTGGTATCAGATGAACTGAAACTGATTGGAAAGAAGGAGGTAGTGTCAACAAAAGCATATCTTTATTTCTATTTGTTTTGTCAAAACAATTCTAAGAACAATTCTTGGATGAACACCTCGTTATACTAGCGGTAACCTAGTATCGGCACCGTTCTCTTGAATTTATCAAAGAATTATCTTCAAATGATTATTGTTATTCTTGTCTATTTTTATCTGTGTGTTTTACTATTTCTATATGTTATTTTTCTTGTGTTCAACTATCTGTTCTAGAATGTAAGTTTAGTTTGCTTTCGGAAACCCAGTAGTGCTGGGTGCAAAATTGGTATCAGATGAAATGAAACTGATTGGAAAGAAGGAGGTAGTGTCAATAAAAGCATATCTTTATTTCTATTTGTTTTCTCAACACAATTCTAAGAACAATTCTTGGATGAACACCTCGTTATACTAGCGGTAACCTAGTATCGGCACCGTTCTCTTGAACTGTTCAAAGAATTATCTTCAAATGATTATTGTTATTCTTCTCTATTTTTATCAGTGTGTTTTACTATTTCTGTATGTTTTTTCTCTTGTGTTCAACTATTTGTTCTAGACTGTAAGTTTAGTTTGCTTTCTGAAACCTAGTAGTCCTGGGGCTAAATTGGTATCAGATGAACTGAAACTGATTGGAAACAAGGAGGTAGTGTCAACAAAAGCATATCTTTATTTCTATTTGTTTTGTCAAAACAATTCTAAGAACAATTCTTGGATGAACACCTCGTTATACTAGCGGTAACCTAGTATCGGCACCGTTCTCTTGAATTTATCAAAGAATTGTCTTCAAATGATTATTGTTATTCTTGGCTATTTTGATCTGTGTGTTTTACTATTTCTGTATGTTCTTTCTCCTGTGTTCAACTATCTGCTTTAGACTGTAAGTTTAGTTTGCTTTTTGAAACTTAGTAGTCCTGGGTGCAAAATTGGTATCAGATGAACCGAAACTGATTGGAAAGATGGAGGTAGTGTCAATAAAAGCAAATCTTTATTTCTATTTGTTTTCTCAAAACAATTCTAAAAACAATTCTTGGATGAACACCTCGTTATACTAGCGGTAACCTAGTATCGGCACCGTTCTCTTGAACTGTTCAAAGAATTATCTTCAAATGACTATTGTTATTCTTATTTATTTTTATCTGTGTGTTTTACTATTTCTGTATGTTCTTTCTCCTGTGTTCAACTATCTGCTCTAGACTGTAAGTTTAGTTTGCTTTTTGAAACTTAGTAGTCCTGGGTGCAAAATTGGTATCAGATGAACCGAAACTGATTGGAAAGATGAAGGTAGTGTCAATAAAAGCAAATCTTTATTTCTATTTGTTTTCTCAAAACAATTCTTGGATGAACACCTCGTGATATTAGCGGTAACCTAGTATCGCCACCGTTCATTTGTACTGTTCAAAGAATTATCTTCAAATGATTATTGTTATTCTTGTCTATTTTTATCTGTGTGTTTTAGTATTTCTGTATGTTCTTTTTCCTATGTTCAACTATCTGTTCTAGACCGTAAGTTTAGTTTTCATTTTGAAACCTAGTAGTCCTGGGTGCAGAATAGGTATCAGATGAACTAAAACTGATTGGAAAGAAGGAGGTAGTGTCAATAAAAGCATATCTTTATTTCTATTTGATTTCTCAAAACAATTCGTGGATGAACACCTCGTTATACTAGCGGTAACCTAGTATCGGCACCGTTCTCTTGAACTGTCCAAAAATTATCTTCAAATGATTATTGTTATTCTTGTCTATTTTTATCTGTGTGTTTGACTATTTCTGTATGTTCTTTTTCCTGTGTTCAACTATCTGTTCTAGACTGTAAGTTTAGTTTGCTTTCTGAAACCTAGTAGTCCTGGGGGCAAAATTGGTATCAGATGAACTGAAACTGTTTGTGAAGAAGGAGGTAGTGTTAACAAAAGCATATCTTTATTTCTATTTGTTTTGTCAAAACAATTCTAAGAACAATTCTTGGTTGAACACCTCGTTATACTAGCGGAAACCTAGTATCGGCACTGTTCTCTTGAATTTATCAAAGAATTATCTTCAAATGATTATTGTTATTCTTGTCTATTTTTATCTGTGTGTTTTACAATTTCTATAAGTTATTTTTCTTGGGTTCAACTATCTGTTCTAGAATGTAAGTTTAGTTTGCTTTCTGAAACCCAGTAGTGCTGAGTGCAAAATTGGTATCAGATGAACTGAAACTGATTGGAAAGAAGGAGGTAGTGTCAATAAAAACATATCTTTATTTCTATTTGTTTTCTCAAAACAATTCTAAGAACAATTCTTGGATGAACACCTCGTTATACTAGCGGTAAGCTAGTATCGGCACCGATCTCTTGAACTGTTCAAAGAATTATCTTCAAATGATTATTGTTATTCTTGTCTGTTTTTATCTGTGTGTTTTACTATTTCTGTATGTTCTTTCCCATATGTTCAACTATCTGTTCTAGACTGTAAGTATAGTTTGCTTTCTGAAACCCAGTAGTCCTGGGTGCAAAATTGGTATCAGATGAACTGAAACTGATTGGAAAGAAGGAGGTAGTGTCAATAAAAGCATATCTTTATTTCTATTTGTTTTCTCAAAACAATTCTAAAAACAATTCTTGGATGAACACCTCGTTATACTAGCGGTAGCCTAGTATCGGCACTATTCTCTTGAACTGTTCAAAGAATTATCTTCACATGATTATTGTAATTCTTGTCTATTTTTATCTGTGTGTTTTACTATTTCTGTATGTTATTTCTCTTGTCGTGGGTGCAAAATTGGTATCAGATGAACTGAAACTGATTGTAAAGAAGGAGGTAGTGTCAATAAAAGCATATCTTTATTTCTATTTGTTTTCTCAAAACAATTCTAAGAACAATTCTTGGATGAACACATCGTTATACTAGCGGTAACCTAATATCGGCACCGTTCTCTTGAACTGTTCAAAGAATTATCTTCAAATGACTATTGTTATTCTTATTTATTTTTATCTGTGTGTTTTACTATTTCTGTATGTTCATTCTCCTGTGTTCAACTATCTGCTCTAGACTGTAAGTTTAATTTGCTTTTTGAAACCGAGTAGTCCTGAGTGCAAAATTGGTATCAGATGAACTGAAATTGATTGGAAAGATGGAGGTAGTGTCAATAAAAGCATATCTTTATTTCTACATGTTTTCTCAAAACAATTCTAAGAACAATTCTTGGATGAACACCTCGTTATACTAGCGGTAACTTAGTATCGGCACCGTTCTCTTGAACTGTTCAAAGAATTATCTTCAAATGATTATTGTTATTCTTGTCTATTTTTTTCTGTGTGTTTTACTATTTCTGTATGTTATTTTTCGTGTGTTCAACTATCTGTTCTAGAATGTAAGTTTAGTTTGCTTTCTGAAACCCAGTAGTCCTGGGTGCAAAATTGGTATCAGATGAACTGAAACTGATTGGCAAGAAGGAGGTAGTGTCAATAAAACCATATCTTTATTTCTATTTGTTTTCTCAAAACAATTCTAAGAATAATTCTTTGATGAACACCTCGTTATACTAGCGGTAACCTAGTATCGCCACCGTTCTCTTGAATTGTTCAAATAATTATCTTCAAATGATTATTGTTATTCTTGTCTATTTTTATCAGTGTGTTTTACTATTTCTATATGTTATTTTTCTTGTGTTCAACTATCTGTTCTAGAATGTAAGTTTAGTTTGCTTTCTGAAACCCAGTAGTGCTGGTTGCAAAATTGGTATCAGATTGAACTGAAACTGATTGGAAAGAAGGAGGTAGTGTCAATAAAAGCATATCTTTATTTCTATTTGTTTTCTCAACACAATTCTAAGAACAATTCTTGGATGAACACCTCGTTATACTAGCGGTAACCTAGTATCGGCACTGTTCTCTTGAACTGTTCAAAGAATTATCTTCAAATGATTATTGTTATTCTTTTCTATTTTTATCAGTGTGTTTTACTATTTCGGTATGTTTTTTCTCTTGTGTTCAACTATTTGTTCTAGACTGTAAGTTTAGTTTGCTTTCTGAAACCTAGTAGTCCTGGGTGCAAAATTGGTATCAGATGAACCGAAACTGATTGGAAAGATGGAGGTAGTGTCAATAAAAGCAAATCTTTATTTCTATTTGTTTTCTCAAAACAATTCTTGGATGAACACCTCTTTATACTAGCGGTAGCCTAGTATCGGCACTGTTCTCTTGAACTGTTCAAAGAATTATCTTCAAATGATTATTGTAATTCTTGTCTATTTTTATCTGTGTGTTTTACTATTTCTATATGTTATTTCTCTTGTCCTGGGTGCAAAATTGGTATCAGATGAACTGAAACTGATTGTAAAGAAGGAGGTAGTGTCAATAAAAGCATATCTTTATTTCTATTTGTTTTCTCAAAACAATTCTAAGAACAATTCTTGGATGAACACCTCGTTATACTAGCGGTAACCTAGTATCGGCACCGTTCTCTTGAACTGTTCAAAGAATTATCTTCAAATGACTATTGTTATTCTTATTTATTTTTATCTGTGTGTTTTACTATTTCTGTATGTTCTTTCTCCTGTGTTCAACTATCTGCTCTAGACTGTAAGTTTAGTTTGCTTTTTGAAACTTAGTAGTCCTGGGTGCAAAATCGGTATCAGATGAACCGAAACTGATTGGAAAGATGGAGGTAGTGTCAATAAAAGCAAATCTTTATTTCTATTTGTTTTCTCAAAACAATTCTAAGAAAAATTCTTGGATGAACAGCTCGTGATATTAGCGGTAACCTAGTATCGCCACCGTTCTGTTGTACTGTTCAAAGAATTATCTTCAAATGATTATTGTTATTCTTGTCTATTTTTATCTGTGTATTTTAGTATTTCTGTATGTTCTTTTTCCTATGTTCAACTATCTGTTCTAGACCATAAGTTTAGTTTTCATTTTGAAACCTAGTAGTCCTGGGTGCAGAATAGGTATCAGATGAACTAAAACTGATTGGAAAGAAGGAGGTAGTGTCAATAAAAGCATATCTTTATTTCTATTTGATTTCTCAAATCAATTCTTGGATGAACACCTCGTTATACTAGCGGTAACCTAGTATCGGCACCGTTCTCTTGAACTGTCCAAAAATTATCTTCAAATGATTATTGTTATTCTTGTCTATTTTTATCTGTGTGTTTGACTATTTCTGTATGTTCTTTTTCCTGTGTTCAACTATCTGTTCTAGACTGTAAGTTTAGTTTGCTTTCTGAAACCTAGTAGTCCTGGGGGCAAAATTGGTATCAGATGAACTGAAACTGTTTGGAAAGAAGGAGGTAGTGTCAACAAAAGCATATCTTTATTTCTATTTGTTTTGTCAAAGCAATTCTAAGAACAATTCTTGGTTGAACACCTCGTTATACTAGCGGAAACCTAGTATCGGCACTGTTCTCTTGAATTTATCAAAGAATTATCTTCAAATGATTATTGTTATTCTTGTCTATTTTTATCTGTGTGTTTTACTATTTCTATAAGTTATTTTTCTTGGGTTCAACTATCTGTTCTAGAATGTAAGTTTAGTTTGCTTTCTGAAACCCAGTAGTGCTGAGTGCAAAATTGGTATCAGATGAATTGAAACTGATTGGAAAGAAGGAGGTAGTGTCAATAAAAACATATCTTTATTTCTATTTGTTTTCTCAAAACAATTCTAAGAACAATTCTTGGATGAACACCTCGTTATACTAGCGGTAAGCTAGTATCGGCACCGTTCTCTTGAACTGTTCAAAGAATTATCTTCAAATGATTATTGTTATTCTTGTCTATTTTTATCTGTGTGTTTTACTATTTCTGTATGTTCTTTCCCCTATGTTCAACTATCTGTTCTAGACTGTAAGTATAGTTTGCTTTCTGAAACCCAGTAGTCCTGGGTGCAAAATTGGTATCAGATGAACTGAAACTGATTGGAAAGAAGGAGGTAGTGTCAATAAAAGCATATCTTTATTTCTATTTGTTTTCTAAAAAAAATTCTAAAAACAATTCTTGGATGAACACCTCGTTATACTAGCGGTAGCCTAGTATCGGCACTGTTCTCTTGAACTGTTCAAAGAATTATCTTCACATGATTATTGTAATTCTTGTCTATTTTTATCTGTGTGTTTTACTATTTCTGTATGTTATTTCTCTTGTCCTAGGTGCAAAATTGGTATCAAATGAACTGAAACTGATTGTAAAGAAGGAGGAAGTGTCAATAAAAGCATATCTTTATTTCTATTTGTTTTCTCAAAACAATTCTAAGAACAATTCTTGGATGAACACATCGTTATACTAGCGGTAACCTAATATCGGCACCGTTCTCTTGAACTGTTCAAAGAATTATCTTCAAATGACTATTGTTATTCTTATTTATTTTTATCTGTGTGTTTTACAATTTCTGTATGTTCTTTCTCCTGTGTTCAACTATCGGCTCTAGACTGTAAGTTTAATTTGCTTTTTGAAACCGAGTAGTCCTGAGTGCAAAATTGGTATCAGATGAACTGAAACTGATTGGAAAGAAGGAGGTAGTGTCAATAAAAGCAAATCTTTATTTCTATTTGTTTTCTCAAAACAATTCTAAAAACAATTCTTGGATGAACACCTCGTTATACTAGCGGTAGCCTAGTATCGGCACTGTTCTCTTGAACTGTTCAAAGAATTATCTTCAAATGATTATTGTAATTCTTGTCTATTTTTATCTGTGTGTTTTACTATTTCTATATGTTATTTCTCTTGTCCTGGGTGCAAAATTGGTATCAGATGAACTGAAACTGATTGTAAAGAAGGAGGTAGTGTCAATAAAAGCATATTTTTATTTCTATTTGTTTTCTCAAAACAATTCTAAGAACAATTCTTGGATGAACACCTCGTTATACTAGCGGTAACCTAGTATCGGCACCGTTCTCTTGAACTGTTCAAAGAATTATCTTCAAATGATTATTGTTATTCTTGTCTATTTTTTTCTGTGTGTTTTACTATTTCTGTATGTTATTTTTCGTGTGTTCAACTATCTGTTCTAGAATGTAAGTTTAGTTTGCTTTCTGAAACCCAGTAGTCCTGGGTGCAAAATTGGTATCAGATGAACTGAAACTGATTGGAAAGAAGGAGGTAGTGTCAATAAAACCATATCTTTATTTCTATTTGTTTTCTCAAAACAATTCTAAGAACAATTCTTGGATGAACACCTCGTTATACTAGCGGTAACCTAGTATCGGCACCGTTCTCTTGAATTGTTCAAATAATTATCTTCAAATGATTATTGTTATTCTTGTCTATTTTTATCAGTGTGTTTTACTATTTCTATATGTTATTTTTCTTGTGTTCAACTATCTGTTCTAGATCGTAAGTTTAGTTTTCATTTTGAAACTTAATAGTCCTGGGTGCAAAATAGGTATCAGATGAACTAAAACTGATTGGAAAGAAAGAGGTAGTGTCAATAAAAGCATATCTTTATTTCTATTTGTTTTCTCAAAACAATTCTTGGATGAACACCTCGTTATACTAGCCGTAACCTAGTATCGGCACCGTTCTCTTGAACTGTTCAAAAATTATCTTCAAATGATTATTGTTATTCTTGTCTATTTTTATCTGTGTGTTTGACTATTTCTGTATGTTCTTTATCCTGTGTTCAACCATCTGTTCTAGACTGTAAGTTTAGTTTGCTTTCTGTAACCTAGTAGTCCTGGGGGCAAAATTGGTATCAGATGAACTGAAATTGATTGGAAAGAAGGAGGTAGTGTCAACAAAAGCATATCTTTATTTCTATTTGTTTTGTCAAAACAATTCTAAGAACAATTCTTGGATGAACACCTCGTTATACTAGCGGTAACCTAGTATCGACACCGTTCTCTTGAATTTATCAAAGAATTATCTTCGAATGATTATTGTTATTCTTTTCTATTTTTATCTGTGTGTTTTACTATTTCTATATGTTATTTTTCTTGTGTTCAACTATCTGTTCTAGAATGTAAGTTTAGTTTGCTTTCTGAAATCCAGTAGTGCTGGGTGCAAAATTGGTATCAGATGAACTGAAACTGATTGGAAAGAAGGAGGTAGTGTCAATAAAAACATATATTTCTTTCTATTTGTTTTCTCAAAACATTTCTAAGAACAATCCTTGGATGAACACCTCGTTATACTAGCGGTAACCTAGTATTGACACCGTTCTTTTGAACTGTTCAAAGAATTATCTTCAAATGATTATTGTTATTCTGGTCTATTTTTATCTGTGTGTTCTACTATTTCTATATGTTTTTTCTCTTATGTTCAACTATCTGTTCTAGACTGTAAGTTTAGTTTGCTTTCTGAAACCTAGTAGTCCTGGGGCTAAATTGGTATCAGATGAACTGAAACTGATTGGAAAGAAGGAGGTAGTGTCAACAAAAGCATATCTTTATTTCTATTTGTTTTGTCAAAACAATTCTAAGAACAATTCTTGGATGAACACCTCGTTATACTAGCGGTAACCTAGTATCGGCACTGTTCTCTTGAATTTATCAAAGAATTATCTTCAAATGATTATTGTTATTCGTGTCTATTTTTATCTGTGTGTTTTACTATTTCTATAAGTTATTTTTCTTGTGTTCAACTATCTGTTCTAGAATGTAAGTTTAGTTTGCTTTTTGAAACCCAGTAGTGCTGGGTGCAAAATTGGTATCAGATGAACTAAAACAGATTGGAAAGAAGGAGATAGTGTCAATAAAAGCATATCTTTATTTCTATTTGTTTTCTCAACACAATTCTAAGAACAATTCTTGGATGAACACCTCGTTACACTAGTGGTAACCTAGTATCGGCACCGTTCTCTTGAACTGTTCAAAGAATTATCTTCAAATGATTATTGTTATTCTTCTCTATTTTTATCAGTGTGTTTGACTATTTCTGTATGTTCTTTCTCCTATGTTCAACTATCTGCTCTAGACTGTAAGTTTAAGTTGCTTTTTGAAACTTAGTAGTCCTGGGTGCAAAATTGGTATCAGATGAACCGAAACTGATTGGAAAGATGGAGGTAGTGTCAATAAAAGCAAATCTTTATTTCTATTTGTTTTCTCAAAAAAATTCTTGGATGAACACCTCGTGATACTAGCGGTAACCTAGTATCGCCACCGTTCTCTTGTACTGTTTAAAGAATTATCTTCAAATGATTATTGTTATTCTTGTCTATTTTTATCTGTGTGTTTTAGTATTTCTGTATGTTCTTTTTCCTATGTTCGACTATCTGTTCTAGACCCTAAGTTTAGTTTTCATTTTGAAACCTAGTAGTCCTGGGTGCAGAATAGGTATCAGATGAACTAAAACTGATTGGAAAGAAGGAGGTAGTGTCAATAAAAGCATATCTTTATTTCTATTTGATTTCTCAAAACAATTCTTGGATGAACACCTCGTTATACTAGCGGTAACCTAGTATCGGCACCGTTCTCTTGAACTGTCCAAAAATTATCTTCAAATGATTATTGTTATTCTTGTCTATTTTTATCTGTGTGTTTGACTATTTCTGTATGTTCTTTTTCCTGTGTTCAACTAACTGTTCTAGACTGTAAGTTTAGTTTGCTTTCTGAAACCTAGTAGTCTTGGGGGCAAAATTGGTATCAGATGAACTGAAACTGTTTGGAAAGAAGGAGGTAGTGTCAACAAAAGCATATCTTTATTTCTATTTGTTTTGTCAAAATAATTCTAAGAACAATTCTTGGTTGAACACCTCGTTATACTAGCGGTAACCTAGTATCGGCACCGTTCTCTTGAACTGTCCAAATATTATCTTCAAATGATTATTATTATTCTTGTCTATTTTTATCTGTGTGTTTTACTATTTCTATATGTTATTTTTCTTGGGTTCAACTATCTGTTCTAGAATGTAAGTTTAGTTTGGTTTCTGAAACCCAGTAGTGCTGGGTGCAAAATTGGTATCAGATGAACTGAAACTGATTGGAAAGAAGGAGGTAGTGTTAATAAAAACATATCTTTATTTCTATTTGTTTTGTCAAAACAATTCTATGAACAATTCTTGGATGAACACCTCGTTATACTAGCGGTAAGCTAGTATCGGCACCGTTCTCTTGAAATGTTTAAAGAATTATCTTCAAATGATTATTGTTATTCTTGTCTATTTTTATCTGTGTGTTTTACTATTTCTGTATGTTCTTTCCCTGTGTTCAACTATCTGTTCTAGTCTGTAAGTATAGTTTGCTTTCTGAAACCGAGTAGTCCTGGGTGCAAAATTGGTATCAGATGAACTGAAACTGATTGGAAAGAAGGAGGTAGTGTCAATAAAAGCATATCTCTATTTCTATTTGTTTTCTCAAAACAATTCTAAAAACAATTCTTGGATGAACACCTTGTTATACTAGCAGTAGCTTAGTATCGGCACTGTTCTCTTGAACTGTTCAAAGAATTATCTTCAAATGATTATTGTAATTCTTGTCTATTTTTATCTTTGTGTTTTACTGTTTATGTATGTTATTTCTCTTGTCCTGGGTGCAAAATTGGTATCAGATGAACTGAAACTGATTGTAAAGAAGGAGGTAGTGTCAATAAAAGCATATCTTTATTTCTACATGTTTTCTCAAAACAATTCTAAGAACAATTCTTGGATGAACACCTCATTATACTAGCGGTAACCTAGTATCGGCACCGTTCTCTTGAACTGTTCAAAGAATTATCTTCAAATGATTATTGTTATTCTTGTCTATTTTTTTCTGTGTGTTTTACTATTTCTGTATGTTATTTTTCGTGTGTTCAACTATCTGTTCTAGAATGTAAGTTTAGTTTGCTTTCTGAAACCCAGTAGTCCTGGGTGCAAAATTGGTATCAGATGAACTGAAACTGATTGGAAAGAAGGAGGTAGTGTCAATAAAACCATATCTTTATTTCTATTTGTTTTCTCAAAACAATTCTAAGAACAATTCTTGGATGAACACCTCGTTATACTAGCGGTAACCTAGTATCGGCACCGTTCTCTTGAATTGTTCAAATAATTATCTTCAAATGATTATTGTTATTCTTGTCTATTTTTATCAGTGTGTTTTACTATTTTTATATGTTATTTTTCTTGTGTTCAACTATCTGTTCTAGATCGTAAGTTTAGTTTTCATTTTGAAACTTAATAGTCCTGGGTGCAAAATAGGTATCAGATGAACTAAAACTGATTGGAAAGAAAGAGGTAGTGTCAATAAAAGCATATCTTTATTTCTATTTGTTTTCTCAAAACAATTCGTGGATGAACACCTCGTTATACTAGCGGTAACCTAGTATCGGCACCGTTCTCTTGAACTGTTCAAAAATTATCTTCAAATGATTATTGTTATTCTTGTCTATTTTTATCTGTGTGTTTGACTATTTCTGTATGTTCTTTATCCTGTGTTCAACCATCTGTTCTAGACTGTAAGTTTAGTTTGCTTTCTGTAACCTAGTAGTCCTGAGGGCAAAATTGGTATCAGATGAACTGAAATTGATTGGAAAGAAGGAGGTAGTGTCAACAAAAGCATATCTTTATTTCTATTTGTTTTGTCAAAACAATTCTAAGAACAATTCTTGGATGAATACCTCGTTATACTAGCGGTAACCTAGTATCGACACCGTTCTCTTGAATTTATCAAAGAATTATCTTCGAATGATTATTGTTATTCTTTTCTATTTTTATCTGAGTGTTTTACTATTTCTATATGTTATTTTTCTTGTGTTCAACTATCTGTTCTAGAATGTAAGTTTAGTTTGCTTTCTGAAATCCAGTAGTGCTGGGTGCAAAATTGGTATCAGATGAACTGAAACTGATTGGAAAGAAGGAGGTAGTGTCAATAAAAACATATATTTCTTTCTATTTGTTTTCTCAAAACATTTCTAAGAACAATCCTTGGATGAACACCTCGTTATACTAGCGGTAACCTAGTATTGACACCGTTCTTTTGAACTGTTCAAAGAATTATCTTCAAATGATTATTGTTATTCTGGTCTATTTTTATCTGTGTGTTCTACTATTTCTATATGTTTTTTCTCTTGTGTTCAACTATCTGTTCTAGACTGTAAGTTTAGTTTGCTTTCTGAAACCTAGTAGTCCTGGGGCTAAATTGGTATCAGATGAACTGAAACTGATTGGAAAGAAGGAGGTAGTGTCAACAAAAGCATATCTTTATTTCTATTTGTTTTGTCAAAACAATTCTAAGAACAATTCTTGGATGAACACCTCGTTATACTAGCGGTAACC
This sequence comes from Berberis vulgaris, assembly GCA_963556465.1. Classification (NCBI taxonomy): domain Eukaryota; kingdom Viridiplantae; phylum Streptophyta; class Magnoliopsida; order Ranunculales; family Berberidaceae; genus Berberis; species Berberis vulgaris. The sequence continues at coordinate 28,217,313 of OY747136.1, read as the reverse complement.
TAGTATCGGCACTGTTCCCTTGAATTTATCAAAGAATTATCTTCAAATGATTATTGTTATTCGTGTCTATTTTTATCTGTGTGTTTTACTATTTCTATAAGTTATTTTTCTTGTGTTCAACTATCTGTTCTAGAATGTAAGTTTAGTTTGCTTTTTGAAACCCAGTAGTGCTGGGTGCAAAATTGGTATCAGATGAACTAAAACAGATTGGAAAGAAGGAGATAGTGTCAACAAAAGCATATCTTTATTTCTATTTGTTTTCTCAACACAATTCTAAGAACAATTCTTGGATGAACACCTCGTTATACTAGTGGTAACCTAGTATCGGCACCGTTCTCTTGAACTGTTCAAAGAATTATCTTCAAATGACTATTGTTATTCTTATTTATTTTTATCTGTGTGTTTTACTATTTCTGTATGTTCTTTCTCCTGTGTTCAACTATCTGCTCTTGACTGTAAGTTTAGTTTGCTTTTTGAAACCGAGTAGTCCTGAGTGCAAAATTGGTATCAGATGAACTGAAATTGATTGGAAAGATGGAGGTAGTGTCAATAAAAGCATATCTTTATTTCTACATGTTTTCTCAAAACAATTCTAAGAACAATTCTTGGATGAACACCTCGTTATACTAGCGGTAACCTAGTATCGGCACCGTTCTCTTGAACTGTTGAAAGAATTATCTTCAGATGATTATTTTTCTTCTTGTCTATTTTTATCTGTGTGTTTTACTATTTCTGTATGTTATTTTTCGTGTGTTCATCTATCTGTTCTAGAATGTAAGTTTAGTTTGCTTTCTGAAACCTAGTAGTCCTATATGCAAAATTGGTATCAGATGAACTGAAACTGATTGGAAAGAAGGAGGTAGTGTCAATAAAACCATATCTTTATTTCTATTTGTTTTCTCAAAACAATTCTAAGAACAATTCTTGGATGAACACCTCGTTATACTAGCGGTAACCTAGTATCAGCACCGTTCTCTTGAATTGTTCAAAGAATTATCTTCAAATGATTATTGTTATTCTTGTCTATTTTTATCAGTGTGTTTTACTATTTCTATATGTTATTTTTCTTGTGTTCAACTATCTGTTCTAGAATGTAAGTTTAGTTTGCTTTCTGAAACCCAGTAGTGCTGATTGCAAAATTGGTATCAGATGAACTGAAACTGATTGGAAAGAAGGAGGTAGTGTCAATAAAAACATATATTTATTTCTATTTGTTTTCTCAAAACAATTCTAAGAACAATTCTTGGATGAACACCTCGTTATACTAGCGGTAACCTAGTATCGGCACCGTTCTCTTGAACTGTTCAAAGAATTATCTTCAAATGACTATTGTTATTCTTATTTATTTTTATCTGTGTGTTTTACTATTTCTGTATGTTCTTTCTCCTGTGTTCAACTATCTGCTCTAGACTGTAAGTTTAGTTTGCTTTTTGAAACTTAGTAGGCCTGGGTGCAAAATTGGTATCAGATGAACCGAAACTGATTGGAAAGATGGAGGTAGTGTCAATAAAAGCATATCTTTATTTCTATTTGTTTTCTCAAAACAATTCTAAGAACAATTCTTGGATGAACGCCTCGTTATACTAGCGGTAACCTAGTATCGCCACCGTTCTCTTGTACTGTTCAAAGAATTATCTTCAAATGATTATTGTTATTCTTGTCTATTTTTATTTGTGTGTTTTACTATTTCTGTATGTTCTTTTTCCTATGTTCAACTATCTGTTATAGATCGTAGGTTTAGTTTTCATTTTGAAACCTAATAGTACTGGGTGCAAAATAGGTATCAGATGAACTAAAACTGATTGGAAAGAAGGAGGTAGTGTCAATAAAAGCATATCTTTATTTCTATTTGTTTTCTCAAAACAATTCTTGGATGAACACCTCGTTATACTAGCGGTAACCTAGTATCGGCACCGTTCTCTTGAACTATCCAAAAATTATCTTCGAATGATTATTGTTATTCTTGTCTATTTTTATCTGTGTGTTTGACTATTTCTGTATGTTCTTTTTCCTGTGTTCAACTATCTGTTCTAGACTGTAAGTTTAGTTTGCTTTCTGAAACCTAGTAGTCCTAGGGGCAAAATTGGTATCAGATGAACTGAAACTGTTTGGAAAAAAGGAGGTAGTGTCAACAAAAGCATATCTTTATTTCTATTTGTTTTGTCAAAACAATTCTCAGAACAATTCCTTGATAAACACCTCGTTATACTAGCGGAAACCAAGTATCGGCACCGTTCTCTTGAATTTATCAAAGAATTATCTTCAAATGATTATTGTTATTCTTATCTATTTTTATCTGTGTGTTTTACTATTTCTATATGTTATTTTTCTTGGGTTCAACTATATGTTCAAGAATGTAAGTTTAGTTTGCTTTCTGAAACCCAGTAGTGCTGGGTGCAAAATTGGTATCAGATGAACTGAAACTGATTGGAAAGAAGGAGGTAGTGTAAATAAAAACATATCTTTATTTCTATTTGTTTTCTCAAAACAATTCTAAGAACAATTCTTGGATGAACACCTCGTTATACTAGCGGTAACCTAGTATCGGCACCGTTCTCTTGAACTGTTCAAAGAATTATCTTCAAATGATTATTGTTATTCTTGTCTATTTTTATCTGTGTGTTTTACTATTTCTGTATGTTCTTTCCCCTGTGTTCAACTATCTGTTCTAGACTGTAAGTTTAGTTTGCTTTCTGAAACCCAGTAGTCCTGGGTGCAATATTGGTATCAGATGAACTGAAACCGATTGGAAAGAAGGAGGTAGTGTCAATAAAAGCATATCTTTATTTCTATTTGTTTTCTCAAAACAATTCTAAGAACAATTCTTGGATGAACACCTCGTTATACTAGCGGTAGCCTATTATCGGCACTGTTCTCTTGAACTGTTCAAAGAATTATTTTCAAATGATTATTGTAATTCTTGTCTATTTTTATCTGTGTGTTTTACTATTTCTGTATGTTATTTCTCTTGTCCTGGGTGCAAAATTGGTATCAGATGAACTGAAACTGATTGGAAAGAAGGAGGTAGTGTCAATAAAAGCATATCTTTATTTCTATTTGTTTTCTCAAAACAATTCTAAGAACAATTCTTGGATGAACACCTCGTTATACTATTGGTAACCTAATATCGGCACCGTTTTCTTGAACTGTTCAAAGAATTATCTTCAAATGACTATTGTTATTCTTATTTATTTTTATCTGTGTGTTTTATTATTTCTGTATGTTCTTTTTCTTGTGTTCAACTATCTGCTCTAGACTGTAAGTTTAGTTTTCTTTTTGAAACCTAGTAGTCCAGAGTGCAAAATTGGTATCAGATGAACTGAAATTGATTGGAAAGATGGAGGTAGTGTCAATAAAAGCATATCTTTATTTCTACATGTTTTCTCAAAACAATTCTAAGAACAATTATTGGATGAACACCTAGTTATACTAGCGATAACCTAGTATCGGCACCGTTCTCTTGAACTGTTCAAAGAATTATCTTCAAATGATTATCGTTATTCTTGTCTATTTTTATCTGTGTGTTTTACTATTTCTGTATGTTATTTTTCGTGTGTTCAACTATCTGTTCTAGAATGTAAGTTTAGTTTCCTTTCTGAAACCCAGTAGTCCTGGGTGCAAAATTGGTATCAGATGAACTGAAACTGATTGGAAAGAAGGAGGTAGTGTCAATAAAACCATATCTTTATTTCTATTTGTTTTCTCAAAACAATTCTAAGAACAATTCTTGGATGAACACCTCGTTATACTAGCGGTAACCTAGTATCGCCACCGTTCTCTTGTACTGTTCAAAGAATTATCTTCAAATGATTATTGTTATTCTTGTCTATTTTTATCTGTGTGTTTTACTATTTCTATATGTTCTTTTTCCTATATTCAACTATCTGTTCTAGATCGTAAGTTTAGTTTTCATTTTGAAACCTAATAGTCCTGGGTGCAAAATAGGTATCAGATGAACTAAAACTGATTGGAAAGGAGGTAGTGTCAATAAAAGCATATCTTTATTTCTATTTGTTTTCTCAAAACAATTGTTGGATGAACACCTCGTTATACTAGCGGTAACCTCGTATCGGCACCGTTCTCTTGAACTGTTCAAAAATTATCTTCAAATGATTATTGTTATTCTTGTCTATTTTTATCTGTGTGTTTGACTATTTCTGTATGTTCTTTTTCCTGTGTTCAACCATCTGTTGTAGACTGTAAGTTTAGTTTGCTTTCTGAAACCTAGTAGTCCTGGGGGCAAAATTGGTATCAGATGAACTGAAACTGATTGGAAAGAAGGAGGTAGTGTCAACAAAAGCATATCTTTATTTCTATTTGTTTTGTCAAAACAATTCGAAGAACAATTCTTGGATGAACACCTCGTTATACTAGCGGTAACCTAGTATCGGCACCGTTCTCTTGAATTTATCAAAGAATTAACTTCAAATGATTATTGTTATTCTTGTCTATTTCTATCTGTGTGTTTTACTATTTCTATATGTTATTTTTCTTGTGTTCAACTATCTGTTCTAGAATGTAAGTTTAGTTTGCTTTCTGAAATCCAGTAGTGCTGGGTGCAAAATTTGTATCAGATGAACTGATATTGATTGGAAAGAAGGAGGTAGTGTCAATAAAAACATATCTTTATTTCTATTTGTTTTCTCAAAACAATTCTAAGAACAATCCTTGGATGAACACCTCGTTATACTAGCGGTAACCTAGTATCGACACCGTTCTTTTGAACTGTTCAAAGAATTATCTTCAAATAATTATTGTTATTCTGGTCTATTTTTATCTATGTGTTCTACTATTTCTGTATGTTTTTTCTTTTGTATTCAACTATCTGTTCTAGATTGTAAGTTTAGTTTGCTTTCTGAAACCTAGTAGTCCTGGGGCTAAATTGGTATCAGATGAACTGAAACTGATTGGAAAGAATGAGGTAGTGTCAACAAAAGCATATCTTTATTTCTATTTGTTTTGTCAAAACAATTCTTGGATGAACACCTCGTTATACTAGCGGTAACCTAGTATCGGCACCGTTCTCTTGAATTTATCAAATAATTATCATCAAATGATTATTGTTATTCTTGTCTATTTTTATCTGTGTGTTTTACTATTTCTATATGTTATTTTTCTTGTGTTAAACTATCTGTTCTAGAATGTAAGTTTAGTTTGCTTTCTGAAACCCAGTAGTGCTAGGTGCAAAATTGGTATCAGATGAACTGAAACTAATTGGAAAGAAGGAGGTAGTGTCAATAAAAGCATATCTTTATTTCTATTTGTTTTCTCAAAACAATTCTTGGATGAACACCTCGTTATACTAGCGGTAACCTAGTATCGGCACCGTTCTCTTGAACTGTTCAAAGAATTATCTTCAAATGATTATTGTTATTCTTCTCTATTTTTATCAGTGTGTTTTACTATTTCTGTATGTTATTTCGCTTGTGTTCAACTATCAGTTCTAAACTGTAAGTTTAGTTTGCTTTCTGAAACCTTTTAGTTCTGGGTGCAAAATTGGTATCAGATGAATCGAAACTGATTGGAAAGAAGGAGGTAGTGTCAATAAAAGCATATCTTTATTTCTATTTGTTTTCTCAAAACAATTCTTGTATGAACACCTCGTTATACTAGCGGTAACCTAGTATCGGCACCGTTCTCTTGAAATGTTCAAAGAATTATCTTCAAATGATTATTGTTATTCTGGTCTATTTTTATCTGTGTGTTTTACTATTTCTGTATGTTTTTTCTCTTGTGTTCAACTATCTGTTATAGACTGTAAGTTTACTTTGCTTTCTAAAACCTAGTAGTCCTGGGGGCAAAATTGGTATCAGATGAATTGAAACTGATTCGAAAAAAGGAAGTAGTGTCAACAAAAGCATATCTTTATTTCTATTTGTCTTGTCGAAACAATTCTAAGAACAATTCTTGGATGAACACCTCGTTATACTAGCGGTAACCTAGTATCGGCACCGTTCTCTTGAATTTATCAAAGAATTATCTTCAAATGATTATTGTTATTCTTGTCTATTTTTATCTATTTGTTTTACTATTTCTATATGTTATTTTTCTTGTGTTCAACTATATGTTTTAGAATGTAAGTTTAGTTTGTTTTCTGAAACCCAGTAGTGCTGGGTGGAAAATTGGTATCAGATGAACTGAAACTAAATGGAAAGAAGGAGGTAGTGTCAATAAAAACATATCTTTATTTCTATTTGTTTTCTCAAAACAATTCTAAGAAATATTCTTGGATGAACACCTCGTTATACTAGCAGTAACCTAGTATCGGCACCGTTCTCTTGAACTGTTCAAAGAATTATCTTCAAATGATTATTGTTATTATTGTCTATTTTTATCTGTGTGTTTTACTATTTCTGTATGTTCTTTCTCCTGTGTTCAACTATCTGTTCTAGACTGTAAGTTTAGTTTGCTTTCTGAAACCCAGTAGTCCTGGGTGCAAAATGGGTATCAGATGAACTGAAACTGATTGGAAAGAAGGAGGTAGTGTCAATAAAAGCATATCTTTATTTCTATTTGTTTTCTCAAAACAATTCTAAGAACAATTCTTGGATGAACACCTCGTTATACTAGCGGTAACCTAATATCGGCACCGTTCTCTTGAACTGTTCAAAGAATTATCTTCAAATGACTATTGTTATTCTTATTTATTTTTATCTGTGTGTTTTACTATTTCTGTATGTTCTTTCTCCTCTGTTCAACTATCTGTTCTAGACTGTAAGTTTAGTTTACTTTTTGAAACCTAGTAGTCCTGGGTGCAAAATTGGTATCAGATGAACTGAAATTGATTGGAAAGATGTAGGTAGTGTCAATAAAAGCATATCTTTATTTCTACATGTTTTCTCAAAACAATTCTAAGAACAATTCTTGGATGATCACCTCGTTATACTAGTGGTAACCTAGTATCGGCACCGTTCTCTTGAACTGTTCAAAGAATTATCTTCAAATGATTATTGTTATTCTTGTCTATTTTTATCTGTGTGTTTTACTATTTCTGTATGTTATTTTTCGTGTGTTCAACTATCTGTTCTAGAATGTAAGTTTAGTTTGCTTTCTGAAACCTAGTAGTCCTGGGTGCAAAATTGGTATCAGATGAACTGAAACTGATTGGAAAGAAGGAGGTAGTGTCAATAAAAGTATATCTTTATTTCTATTTGTTTTCTCAAAACAATTCTAAGAACAATTCTTGGATGAACACCTCGTTATACTAGCAGTAACCTAGTATCGGCACCGTTCTCTTGAACTGTTCAAAGAATTATCTTCAACTGACTATTGTTATTCTTATTTATTTTTATCTGTGTGTTTTACTATTTCTGTATGTTCTTTCTCCTGTGTTCAACTATCTGCTCTAGACTGTAAGTTTAGTTTGCTTTTTGAAACTTAGTAGTCCTGGGTGCAAAATTGGTATCAGATGAACCGAAACTGATTGGAAAGATGGAGGTAGTGTCAATAAAAGCATATATTTATTTCTATTTGTTTTCTCAAAACAATTTTAAGAACAATTCTTGGATGATCACCTCGTTATACTAGTGGTAACCTAGTATCGGCACCGTTCTCTTGAACTGTTCAAAGAATTATCTTCAAATGATTATTGTTATTATTGTCTATTTTTATCTGTGTGTTTTACTATTTCTGTATGTTATTTTTCGTGTGTTCAACTATCTGTTCTAGAATGTAAGTTTAGTTTGCTTTCTGAAACCTAGTAGTCCTGGGTGCAAAATTGGTATCAGATGAACTGAAACTGATTGGAAAGAAGGAGGTAGTGTCAACAAAAGTATATCTTTATTTCTACATGTTTTCTCAAAACAATTCTAAGAACAATTCTTGGATGATCACCTCGTTATACTAGTGGTAACCTAGTATCGGCACCGTTCTCTTGAACTGTTCAAAGAATTATCTTCAAATGATTATTGTTATTTTTGTCTATTTTTATCTGTGTGTTTTACTATTTCTGTATGTTATTTCTCTTGTGTTCAACTATATGTTTAGTTTTCTTTCTGAAACCTATTAGTCATGGGCGCAAAATTGGTATCAGATTAACTGAAACTGATTGGAAAGAATGAGGTTGTGTTAATAAAAACATATCTTTATTTCTATTTGTTTTCTCAAAACTATTCTAAGAACAATTCTTGGATGAACACCTCGTTATACTAGCGGTAACCTAGTATCGGCACCGTTCTCTTGAACTATTCAAAGAATTATCTTCAAATGATTATTGTTATTCTTGTCTATTTTTATCAGTGTGTTTTACTATTTCTGTATGTTATTTCTCTTGTGTTCAACTATCTGTTCTAGACTGTAAGTTTAGTTTGCTTTCTGAAACCTTTTACTCCTGGGTGCAAAATTGGTATCAGATGAACCGAAACTGATTGGAAAGAAGGAGGTAGTGTCAGTAAAAGCATATCTTTATTTCTATTTGTTTTTTCAAAACAATTCTAAGAACAATTCTTGGATGAACACCTCGTTATACTAGCGGTAACCTAGTATCGACACCGTTCTCTTGAACTATTCAAAAATTATCTTCAAATGATTATTGTTATTCTTGTCTATTTTTATCTGTGAGTTTTACTATTTCTGTATGTTCTTTTTCATATGTTCAACTATCTGTTCTAGACTGTAAGTTTAGTTTGCTTTCTGAAACCTAGTAGTCCTGGTGGCAAAATTGGTTTCAGATGAACAAAAACTTATTGGAAAGAAGAAGGTAGTGTCAACAAAAGCATATCTTTATTTCTATTTGTTTTGTCAAAACAATTCTAAGAACAATTCTTGGATGAACACCTCGTTATACTAGCGGTAACCTAGTATCGGCACCGTTCTCTTGAACTGTTCAAAGAATTATCTTCAAATGATTATTGTTATTCTTCTCTATTTTTATCAGTGTGTTTTACTATTTCTGTATGTTATTTCGCTTGTGTTCAACTATCTGTTCTAGACTGTAAGTTTAGTTTGCTTTCTGAAACCTTTTAGTTCTGGGTGCAAAATTGGTATCAGATGAATCGAAACTGATTGCAAAGAAGGAGGTAGTGTCAATAAAAGCATATCTTTATTTCTATTTGTTTTCTCAAAACAATTCTAAGAACAATTCTTGGATGAACACCTCGTTATACTAGCGGTAACCTAGTATCGGCACCGTTCTCTTGAACTGTTCAAAGAATTATCTTCAAATAATTATTGTTATTGTGGTCTATTTTTATCTGTGTGTTTTACTATTTCTGTATGTTTTTTCTCTTGTGTTCAACTATCTGTTCTAGACTGTAAGTTTAGTTTGCTTTCTGAAACCTAGTAGTCCTGAGGGCAAAATTGGTATCAGATGAATTGAAACTGATTCGAAAGAAGGAGGTAGTCTCAACAAAAGCATATCTTTATTTCTATTTGTCTTGTCAAAACAATTCTAAGAAAAATTCTTGGATGAACACCTCGTTATACTAGCGGTAACCTAGTATCGGCACCGTTCTCTTAAATTTATCAAAGAATTATCTTCAAATGATTATTGTTATTCTTGTCTATTTTTATCTGTGTGTTTTACTATTTCTATATGTTATTTTTCTTGTGTTCAACTATCTGTTCTAGAATGTAAGTTTAGTTTGCTTTCTGAAACCCAGTAGTGCTGGGTACAAAATTGGTATCAGATGAACTGAAACTAATTGGAAAGAAGGAGGTAGTGTCAATAAAAGCATATCTTTATTTCTATTTGTTTTTTCAAAACAATTCTAAGAACAATTCTTGGATGAACACCTCGTTATACTAGCGGTAACCTAGTATCGACACCGTTCTCTTGAACTATTCAAAAATTATCTTCAAATGATTATTGTTATTCTTGTCTATTTTTATCTGTGAGTCTTACTATTTCTGTATGTTCTTTTTCATATGTTCAACTATCTGTTCTAGACTGTAAGTTTAGTTTGCTTTCTGAAACCTAGTAGTCCTGGTGGCAAAATTGGTTTCAGATGAACAGAAACTTATTGGAAAGAAGAAGGTAGTGTCAACAAAAGCATATCTTTATTTCTATTTGTTTTGTCAAAACAATTCTAAGAACAATTCTTGGATGAACACCTCGTTATACTAGTGGTAACCTAGTATCGGCACCGTTCTCTTGAACTGTTCAAAGAATTATCTTCAAATGATTATTGTTATTCTTGTCTATTTTTATCTGTGTGTTTTACTATTTCTATATGTTATTTTTCTTGTGTTCAACTATCTGTTCTAGAATGTAAGTTTAGTTTGCTTTCTGAAACCCAGTAGTGCTGGGTACAAAATTGGTATCAGATGAACTGAAACTGATTGGAAAGAAGGAGGTAGTGTCAATAAAAACATATCTTTATTTCTATTTGTTTTCTCAAAACAATTCTAAGAACAATTCTTGGATGAACACCTCGTTATACTAGCGGTAACCTAGTATCGGCACCGTTCTCTTGAACTGTTCAAAGAATTATCTTCAAATGACTATTGTTATTCTAATTTATTTTTATCTGTGTGTTTTACTATTTCTGTATGTTCTTTCTTCTGTGTTCAACTATCTGCTCTAGACTGTAAGTTTAGTTTGCTTTTTGAAACCTAGTAGTCCTGGGTGCAAAATTGGTATCAGATGAACTGAAATTGATTGGAAAGATGGAGGTAGTGTCAATAAAAGCATATCTTTATTTCTATTTGTTTTCTCAAAACAATTCTAAGAACAATTCTTGGTTGAACACCTCGTTATACTAGCGGTAACCTAGTATCGGCACTGTTCTCTTGAACTGTTCAAAGAATTATCTTCAAATGATTATTGTTATTCTTGTCTATTTTTATCAGTGTGTTTTACTATTTCTGTATGTTATTTCGCTTGTGTTCAACTATCTGTTCTAGACTGTAAGTTTAGTTTGCTTTCTGAAACCTTTTAGTTCTGGGTGCAAAATTTGTATCCGATGAACCGAAACTGATTGGAAAGAAGGAGGTAGTGTCAATAAAAGCATATCTTTATTTCTATTTGTTTTCTCAAAACAATTCTAAGAACAATTCTTCGATGGACACCTCGTTATACTAGCGGTAACCTAGTATCGGAACCGTTCTCTTGAACTGTTCAAAGAATTATCTTCAAATGATTATTGTTGTTCTGGTCTATTTTTATCTGTGTGTTTTAATATTTCTGTATGTTTTTTCTCTCGTGTTCAACTATCTGTTCTAGACTGTAAGTTTAGTTTGCTTTCTGAAACCTAGTAGTCCTGGGGGCAAAATGGGTATCAGATGAACTGAAACTGATTGGAAAGAAGGAGGTAGTGTCAACAAAAGCATATCTTTTTTTCTATTTGTTTTGTCAAAACAATTCTAAGAACAATTCTTGGATGAACACCTCGTTATACTAGCGGTAACCTAGTATCGACACCGTTCTCTTGATTTTATCAAAGAATTATCTTCAAATGATTATTGTTATTCTTGTCTATTTTTATCTGTGTGTTTTACTATTTCTGTATGTTCTTTCTACTGTGTTCAACTATCTATTCTAGACTGTAAGTTTAGTTTCCTTTCTGAAACCTAGTAGTCCTGGGTGCAAAATTGGTATCAGATGAACTGAAACTGATTGGAAAGAAGGAGGTAGTGTCAATAAAAGTATATCTTTATTTCTATTTGTTTTCTCAAAACAATTCTAAGAACAATTCTTGGATGAACACCTCGTTATACTAGCGGTAACCTAGTATCGGCACTGTTCTCTTGAACTGTTCAAAGAATTATCTTCAAATAATTATTGTTATTCTTGTCTATTTTTATCTGTGTGTTTTACTATTTCTGTGTGTTATTTCTCTTGTGTTCAACTATCTGTTCTAGACTGTATGTTTAGGTTTCTTTCTGAAACCTATTAGTCCTGGGCACAAAATTGGTATCAGATGAACTTAAACTGATTCGCAAGAAGGAGGTAGTGTCAATAAAAGCATATCTTTATTTCTATTTGTTTTCTCAAAACAATTCTTGGATGAACACCTCGTTATACTAGCGGTAACCTAATATCGGCACCGTTCTCTTGAACTGTTCAAAGAATTATCTTCAAATGACTATTGTTATTCTTATATATTTTTATATGTGTGTTTTACTATTTCTGTATGTTCTTTCTCCTGTGTTCAACTATCTGCTCTAGACTGTAAGTTTAGTTTGCTTTTTGAAAACCAGTAGTCCTGGGTGAAAAATTAGTATCTGATAAACTGAAACTGATTGGAAAGAAGGAGGTAGTGTCAATAAAAACATATCATTATTTCTATTTGTTTTCTCAAAACAATTCTAAGAACAATTATTGGATGAACACCTCATTATACTAGCGGTAACCTAGTATCGGCACCGTTCTCTTGAACTGTTCAAAGAATTATCTTCAAATGATTATTGTTATTCTTGTCTATTTTTATCAGTGTGTTTTACTATTTTTGTATGTTATTTCTCTTGTGTTCAACTATCTGTTCTAGACTGTAAGTTTAGTTTTCTTTCTGAAACCTTTTAGTCCTGGGTGCAAAATTGGAATCAGATGAACCAAAACTGATTGGAAAGGAGGTAGTGTCAATAAAAGCATATCTTTATTTCTATTTGTTTTCTCAAAACAATTCTAAGAACAATTCTTGGATGAACACCTCGTTATATTAGCTGTAACCTAGTATCGGCACCGTTCTCTTGAACTATTCAAAAATTATCTTCAAATGATTATTGTTATTCTTTTCTATTTTTATCTGTGTGTTTTACTATTTCTGTATGTTCTTTTTCCTATGTTCAACTATCTGTTCTAGACTGTAAGTTTAGTTTGCTTTCTGAAACCTAGTAGTCCTGGGGGCAAAATTGGTATTAGATGAACAGAAACTGATTGGAAAGAAGAAGGTAGTGTCAACAAAAGCATATCTTTATTTCTATTTGTTTTGTCAAAAAAATTGTAAGAACAATTCTTGGATGAACACCTCGTTATACTAGCGGTAACCTAGTATCGGCACCGTTCTCTTGAATTTATCAAAGAATTATCTTCACATGATTATTGTTATTCTTGTCTATTTTTATCTGTGTGTTTTACTATTTCTATATGTTATTTTTCTTGTGTTCAACTATCTGTTCTAGATTGTAAGTTTAGTTTGCTTTCTGAAACCCAGTAGTGCTGGGTGCAAAATTGGTATCAGATGAACTGAAACTGATTGGAAAGAAGGAGGTAGTGTCAATAAAAACATATCTTCATTTCTATTTGTTTTCTCAAAACAATTTTATGAACAATTCTTGGATGAACACCTCGTTATACTAGCGGTAACCTAGTATCGACACCGTTATCTTGAACTGTTCAAAGAATTATCTTCAAATGATTATTGTTATTCTGGTCTATTTTTATCTGTGTGTTTTACTATTTCTATATGTTTTTTCTCTTGTGTTCAACTATCTGTTCTAGACTGTAAGTTTAGTTTGCTTTCTGAAACCTAGTAGTACTAGGGGCAAAATTGGTATCAGATGAACTGAAACTGATTGGAAAGAAGGAGGTAGTGTCATCAAAAGCATATCTTTATTTCTATTTGTTTTGTCAAAACAATTCTAAGAACAATTCTTGGATGAACACCTCGTTATACTAGCGGTAACCTAGTATCGGCACCGTTCTCTTGAATTTATCAAAGAATTATCTTCAAATGTCTATTGTTATTCTTGTCTATTTTTATCTGTGTGTTTTACTATTTCTATATGTTATTTTTCTTGTGTTCAACTATCTGTTCTAGAATGTAAGTTTAGTTTGCTTTCTGAAACCCAGTAGTGCTGGGTGCAAAATTGGTATCAGATGAACTGAAACTGATTGGAAAGAAGGAGGTAGTGTCAATAAAAACATATATTTATTTCTATTTGTTTTCTCAAAACAATTATAAGAACAATTCTTGGATGAACACCTCGTTATACTTGCGGTAACCTGGTATCGGCACCGTTCTCTTGAACTGTTCAAAGAATTATCTTCAAATGATTATTGTTATTTTTGTCTATTTTTATCAGTGTGTTTTACTATTTCTGTATGTTATTTCGCTTGTGTTCAACTATCTGTTCTAGACTGTAAGTTTAGTTTGCTTTCTGAAACCTTTTAGTTCTGGGTGCAAAATTGCTATCAGATGAACCGAAACTGATTGGAAAGAAGGAGGTAGTGTCAATAAAAGCATATCTTTATTTCTATTTGTTTTCTCAAAACAATTCTAAGAACAATTCTTGGATGAACACCTCGTTATACTAGCGGTAATCTAGTATCGGCACCGTTTTCTTGAACTTTTCAAAGAATTATCTTCAAATGATTATTATTATGCTGGTCTATTTTTATCTGTGTGTTTTACTATTTCTGTATGTTTTTTCTCTTGTGTTCAACTATCTGTTCTAGACTGTAAGTTTAGTTTGCTTTCTGAAACCTAGTAGTCCTAGGGGTAAAATTGGTATCAGATGAACTGAATCTGATTGGAAAGAAGGAGGTAGTGTCAACAAAAGCATATCTTTATTTCTATTTGTTTTGTCAAAACAATTCTAAGAACAATTCTTGGATGAACACCTCGTTATACTAGCGGTAACCTAGTATCGGCACTGTTCTCTTGAACTGTTCAAAGAATTATCTTCAAATGATTATTGTTATTCTTGTCAATTTTTATCTGTGTGTTTTACTATTTCTATATGTTATTTTACGTCTGTTCAACTATCTGTTCTAGAATGTAAGTTTAGTTTGCTTTCTGAAACCCAGTAGTGCTGGGCGCAAAATTGGTATCAGATGAACTGAAACTGATTGGAAAGAAGGAGGTAGTGTCAATAAAAACATATCTTTATTTCTATTTGTTTTCTCAAAACAATTCTAAGAACAATTCTTGGATGAACACCTCGTTATACTAGCGGTAACCTAGTATCGACACCGTTCTCTTGAACTTTTCAAAGAATTATCTTCAAATGACTATTGTTATTCTAATTTATTTTTATCTGTGTGTTTTACTATTTCTGTATGTTCTTTCTCCTGTGTTCAACTATCTGCTCTAGACTGTAAGTTTAGTTTGCTTTTTGAAACCTAGTAGTCCTGGGTGCAAAATTGGTATCAGATGAACTGAAATTGATTGGAAAGATAGAGGTAGTGTCAATAAAAGCATATGTTTATTTCTATTTGTTTTCTCAAAACAATTCTAAGAACAATTCTTGGATGAACACCTCGTTATACTAGCGGTAACCTAGTATCGGCACTGTTCTCTTGAACTGTTCAAAGAATTATCTTCAAATAATTATTGTTATTCTTGTCTATTTTTATCTGTGTGTTTTACTATTTCTGTGTGTTATTTCTCTTGTGTTCAACTATCTGTTCTAGACTGTATGTTTAGGTTTCTTTCTGAAACCTATTAGTCCTGGGCGCAAAATTGGTATCAGATGAACTTAAACTGATTCGCAAGAAGGAGGTAGTGTCAATAAAAGCATATCTTTATTTCTATTTGTTTTCTCAAAACAATTCTTGGATGAACACCTCGTTATACTAGCGGTAACCTAATATCGGCACCGTTCTCTTGAACTGTTCAAAGAATTATCTTCAAATGACTATTGTTATTCTTATATATTTTTATATGTGTGTTTTACTATTTCTGTATGTTCTTTCTCCTGTGTTCAACTATCTGCTCTAGACTGTAAGTTTAGTTTGCTTTTTGAAAACCAGTAGTCCTGGGTGCAAAATTAGTATCTGATAAACTGAAACAGATTGGAAAGAAGGAGGTAGTGTCAATAAAAACATATCATTATTTTTATTTGTTTTCTCAAAACAATTCTAAGAACAATTATTGGATGAACACCTCATTATACTAGCGGTAACCTAGTATCGGCACCGTTCTCTTGAACTGTTCAAAGAATTATCTTCAAATGATTATTGTTATTCTTGTCTATTTTTATCAGTGTGTTTTACTATTTTTGTATGTTATTTCTCTTGTGTTCAACTATCTGTTCTAGACTGTAAGTTTAGTTTTCTTTCTGAAACCTTTTAGTCCTGGGTGCAAAATTGGAATCAGATGAACCAAAACTGATTGGAAAGGAGGTAGTGTCAATAAAAGCATATCTTTATTTCTATTTGTTTTCTCAAAACAATTCTAAGAACAATTCTTGGATGAACACCTCGTTATATTAGCTGTAACCTAGTATCGGCACCGTTCTCTTTAACTATTCAAAAATTATCTTCAAATGATTATTGTTATTCTTGTCTATTTTTATCTGTGTGTTTTACTATTTCTATATGTTATTTTTCTTGTGTTCAACTATCTGTTCTAGATTGTAAGTTTAGTTTGCTTTCTGAAACCCAGTAGTGCTGGGTGCAAAATTGGTATCAGATGAACTGAAACTGATTGGAAAGAAGGAGGTAGTGTCAATAAAAACATATCTTCATTTCTATTTGTTTTCTCAAAACAATTTTATGAACAATTCTTGGATGAACACCTCGTTATACTAGCGGTAACCTAGTATCGACACCGTTATCTTGAACTGTTCAAAGAATTATCTTCAAATGATTATTGTTATTCTGGTCTATTTTTATCTGTGTGTTTTACTATTTCTATATGTTTTTTCTCTTGTGTTCAACTATCTGTTCTAGACTGTAAGTTTAGTTTGCTTTCTGAAACCTAGTAGTACTAGGGGCAAAATTGGTATCAGATGAACTGAAACTGATTGGAAAGAAGGAGGTAATGTCAACAAAAGCATATCTTTATTTCTATTTGTTTTGTCAAAACAATTCTAAGAACAATTCTTGGATGAACACCTCGTTATACTAGCGGTAACCTAGTATCGGCACCGTTCTCTTGAATTTATCAAAGAATTATCTTCAAATGTCTATTGTTATTCTTGTCTATTTTTATCTGTGTGTTTTACTATTTCTATATGTTATTTTTCTTGTGTTCAACTATCTGTTCTAGAATGTAAGTTTAGTTTGCTTTCTGAAACCCAGTAGTGCTGGGTGCAAAATTGGTATCAGATGAACTGAAACTGATTGGAAAGAAGGAGGTAGTGTCAATAAAAACATATATTTATTTCTATTTGTTTTCTCAAAACAATTATAAGAACAATTCTTGGATGAACACCTCGTTATACTTGCGGTAACCTGGTATCGGCACCGTTCTCTTGAACTGTTCAAAGAATTATCTTCAAATGATTATTGTTATTCTTGTCTATTTTTATCAGTGTGTTTTACTATTTCTGTATGTTATTTCGCTTGTGTTCAACTATCTGTTCTAGACTGTAAGTTTAGTTTGCTTTCTGAAACCTTTTAGTTCTGGGTGCAAAATTGCTATCAGATGAACCGAAACTGATTGGAAAGAAGGAGGTAGTGTCAATAAAAGCATATCTTTATTTCTATTTGTTTTCTCAAAACAATTCTAAGAACAATTCTTGGATGAACACCTCGTTATACTAGCGGTAATCTAGTATCGGCACCGTTTTCTTGAACTGTTCAAAGAATTATCTTCAAATGATTATTATTATGCTGGTCTATTTTTATCTGTGTGTTTTACTATATCTGTATGTTTTTTCTCTTGTGTTCAACTATCTGTTCTAGACTGTAAGTTTAGTTTGCTTTTTGAAACCTAGTAGTCCTAGGGGTAAAATTGGTATCAGATGAACTGAATCTGATTGGAAAGAAGGAGGTAGTGTCAACAAAAGCATATCTTTATTTCTATTTGTTTTGTCAAAACAATTCTAAGAACAATTCTTGGATGAACACCTCGTTATACTAGCGGTAACCTAGTATCGGCACTGTTCTCTTGAACTGTTCAAAGAATTATCTTCAAATGATTATTGTTATTCTTGTCAATTTTTATCTGTGTGTTTTACTATTTCTATATGTTATTTTACGTCTGTTCAACTATCTGTTCTAGAATGTAAGTTTAGTTTGCTTTCTGAAACCCAGTAGTGCTGGGCGCAAAATTGGTATCAGATGAACTGAAACTGATTGGAAAGAAGGAGGTAGTGTCAATAAAAACATATCTTTATTTCTATTTGTTTTCTCAAAACAATTCTAAGAACAATTCTTGGATGAACACCTCGTTATACTAGCGGTAACCTAGTATCGACACCGTTCTCTTGAACTTTTCAAAGAATTATCTTCAAATGACTATTGTTATTCTAATTTATTTTTATCTGTGTGTTTTACTATTTCTGTATGTTCTTTCTCCTGTGTTCAACTATCTGCTCTAGACTGTAAGTTTAGTTTGCTTTTTGAAACCTAGTAGTCCTGGGTGCAAAATTGGTATCAGATGAACTGAAATTGATTGGAAAGATAGAGGTAGTGTCAATAAAAGCATATGTTTATTTCTATTTGTTTTCTCAAAACAATTCTAAGAACAATTCTTGGATGAACACCTCGTTATACTAGCGGTAACCTAGTATCGGCACCGTTCTCTTGAACTGTTCAAAGAATTATCTTCAAATGATTATTGTTATTCTTGTCTATTTTTATCAGTGTGTTTTATTATTTCTGTATGTTATTTCGCTTGTGTTCAACTATCTGTTCTAGAATGTAAGTTTAGTTTGCTTTCTGAAACCTTTTAGTTCTGGGTGCAAAATTGGTATCAGATGAACCGAAACTGATTGGAAAGAAGGAGGTAGTGTCAATAAAAGCATATATTTATTTCTATTTGTTTTCTCAAAACAATTCTTGGATGAACACCTCGTTATACTAGCGGTAACCTAGTATCGGCACCGTTCTCTTGAATTTATCAAAGAATTATCTTCAAATGATTATTGTTATTCTTGTCTATTTTTATCTGTGTGTTTTACTATTTCTGTATGTTCTTTCTACTGTGTTCAACTATCTGTTCTAGAATGTAAGTTTAGTTTGCTTTCTGAAACCTTTTAGTTCTGGGTGCAAAATTGGTATCAGATGAACTGAAACTGATTGGAAAGAAGGAGGTACTGTCAATAAAAACATATCTTTATTTCTATTTGTTTTCTCAAAACAATTTTAAGAACAATTCTTGGATGAACACCTCGTTATACTAGCGGTAACCTAGTATCGACACCGTTCTCTTGAACTGTTCAAAGAATTATCTTCAAATAATTATTGTTATTCTGGTCTATTTTTATCTGTGTGTTTTACTATTTCTGTATGTTTTTTCTCTCGTGTTCAACTATCTGTTCTCGACTGTAAGTTTAGTTTGCTTTCTGAAACCTAGTAGTCCAGGGGGCAAAATGGGTATCAGATGAACTGAAACTGATTGGAAAGAAGGAGGTAGTGTCAACAAAAGCATATCTTTATTTCTTTGTTTTGTCAAAATAATTCTAAGAACAATTCTTGGATGAACACCTCGTTATACTAGCGGTAACATAGTATCGGCATCGTTCTCTTGAATTTATCAAAAGAATTATCTTCAAATGATTATTGTTATTCTTGTCTATTTTTATCTGTGTCTTTTACTATTTCTGTATGTTTTTTCTCCTTTGTTCAACTATCTGTTCTAGACTGTAAGTTTAGTTTGCAATCTGAAACCCAGTAGTCCTGGGTGCAAATTTGGTATCAGATGAACTGAAACTGATTCGAAAGAAGGAGGTAGTGTCAATAAAAACATATCTTTATTTCTATTTGTTTTCTCAAAACAATTCTTGGATGAACACCTCGTTATACTAGCGGTAACCTAGTATCGACACCGTTATCTTGAACTGTTCAAAGAATTATCTTCAAATGATTATTGTTATTCTGGTCTATTTTTATCTGTGTGTTTTACTATTTCTATATGTTTTTTCTCTTGTGTTCAACTATCTGTTCTAGACTGTAAGTTTAGTTTGCTTTCTGAAACCTAGTAGTACTAGGGGCAAAATTGGTATCAGATGAACTGAAACTGATTGGAAAGAAGGAGGTAGTGTCAACAAAAGCATATCTTTATTTCTATTTGTTTTGTCAAAACAATTCTAAGAACAATTCTTGGATGAACACCTCGTTATACTAGCGGTAACCTAGTATCGGCACCGTTCTCTTGAATTTATCAAAGAATTATCTTCAAATGTCTATTGTTATTCTTGTCTATTTTTATCTGTGTGTTTTACTATTTCTATATGTTATTTTTCTTGTGTTCAACTATCTGTTCTAGAATGTAAGTTTAGTTTGCTTTCTGAAACCCAGTAGTGCTGGGTGCAAAATTAGTATCAGATGAACTGAAACTGATTGGAAAGAAGGAGGTAGTGTCAATAAAAACATATATTTATTTCTATTTGTTTTCTCAAAACAATTATAAGAACAATTCTTGGATGAACACCTCGTTATACTTGCGGTAACCTGGTATCGGCACCGTTCTCTTGAACTGTTCAAAGAATTATCTTCAAATGATTATTGTTATTCTTGTCTATTTTTATCAGTGTGTTTTACTATTTTTGTATGTTATTTCGCTTGTGTTCAACTATCTGTTCTAGACTGTAAGTTTAGTTTGCTTTCTGAAACCTTTTAGTTCTGGGTGCAAAATTGCTATCAGATGAACCGAAACTGATTGGAAAGAAGGAGGTAGTGTCAATAAAAGCATATCTTTATTTCTATTTGTTTTCTCAAAACAATTCTAAGAACAATTCTTGGATGAACACCTCGTTATACTAGCGGTAATCTAGTATCGGCACCGTTTTCTTGAACTGTTCAAAGAATTATCTTCAAATGATTATTATTATGCTGGTCTATTTTTATCTGTGTGTTTTACTATATCTGTATGTTTTTTCTCTTGTGTTCAACTATCTGTTCTAGACTGTAAGTTTAGTTTGCTTTTTGAAACCTAGTAGTCCTAGGGGTAAAATTGGTATCAGATGAACTGAATCTGATTGGAAAGAAGGAGGTAGTGTCAACAAAAGCATATCTTTATTTCTATTTGTTTTGTCAAAACAATTCTAAGAACAATTCTTGGATGAACACCTCGTTATACTAGCGGTAACCTAGTATCGGCACTGTTCTCTTGAACTGTTCAAAGAATTATCTTCAAATGATTATTGTTATTCTTGTCAATTTTTATCTGTGTGTTTTACTATTTCTATATGTTATTTTACGTCTGTTCAACTATCTGTTCTAGAATGTAAGTTTAGTTTGCTTTCTGAAACCCAGTAGTGCTGGGCGCAAAATTGGTATCAGATGAACTGAAACTGATTGGAAAGAAGGAGGTAGTGTCAATAAAAACATATCTTTATTTCTATTTGTTTTCTCAAAACAATTCTAAGAACAATTCTTGGATGAACACCTCGTTATACTAGCGGTAACCTAGTATCGACACCGTTCTCTTGAACTTTTCAAAGAATTATCTTCAAATGACTATTGTTATTCTAATTTATTTTTATCTGTGTGTTTTACTATTTCTGTATGTTCTTTCTCCTGTGTTCAACTATCTGCTCTAGACTGTAAGTTTAGTTTGCTTTTTGAAACCTAGTAGTCCTGGGTGCAAAATTGGTATCAGATGAACTGAAATTGATTGGAAAGATAGAGGTAGTGTCAATAAAAGCATATGTTTATTTCTATTTGTTTTCTCAAAACAATTCTAAGAACAATTCTTGGATGAACACCTCGTTATACTAGCGGTAACCTAGTATCGGCACCGTTCTCTTGAACTGTTCAAAGAATTATCTTCAAATGATTATTGTTATTCTTGTCTATTTTTATCAGTGTGTTTTATTATTTCTGTATGTTATTTCGCTTGTGTTCAACTATCTGTTCTAGAATGTAAGTTTAGTTTGCTTTCTGAAACCTTTTAGTTCTGGGTGCAAAATTGGTATCAGATGAACCGAAACTGATTGGAAAGAAGGAGGTAGTGTCAATAAAAGCATATATTTATTTCTATTTGTTTTCTCAAAACAATTCTTGGATGAACACCTCGTTATACTAGCGGTAACCTAGTATCGGCACCGTTCTCTTGAATTTATCAAAGAATTATCTTCAAATGATTATTGTTATTCTTGTCTATTTTTATCTGTGTGTTTTACTATTTCTGTATGTTCTTTCTACTGTGTTCAACTATCTGTTCTAGAATGTAAGTTTAGTTTGCTTTCTGAAACCTTTTAGTTCTGGGTGCAAAATTGGTATCAGATGAACTGAAACTGATTGGAAAGAAGGAGGTACTGTCAATAAAAACATATCTTTATTTCTATTTGTTTTCTCAAAACAATTTTAAGAACAATTCTTGGATGAACACCTCGTTATACTAGCGGTAACCTAGTATCGACACCGTTCTCTTGAACTGTTCAAAGAATTATCTTCAAATAATTATTGTTATTCTGGTCTATTTTTATCTGTGTGTTTTACTATTTCTGTATGTTTTTTCTCTCGTGTTCAACTATCTGTTCTCGACTGTAAGTTTAGTTTGCTTTCTGAAACCTAGTAGTCCAGGGGGCAAAATGGGTATCAGATGAACTGAAACTGATTGGAAAGAAGGAGGTAGTGTCAACAAAAGCATATCTTTATTTCTTTGTTTTGTCAAAATAATTCTAAGAACAATTCTTGGATGAACTCCTCGTTATACTAGCGGTAACATAGTATCGGCATCGTTCTCTTGAATTTATCAAAAGAATTATCTTCAAATGATTATTGTTATTCTTGTCTATTTTTATCTGTGTCTTTTACTATTTCTGTATGTTTTTTCTCCTTTGTTCAACTATCTGTTCTAGACTGTAAGTTTAGTTTGCAATCTGAAACCCAGTAGTCCTGGGTGCAAATTTGGTATCAGATGAACTGAAACTGATTCGAAAGAAGGAGGTAGTGTCAATAAAAACATATCTTTATTTCTATTTGTTTTCTCAAAACAATTCTTGGATGAACACCTCGTTATACTAGCGGTAACCTAGTATCGGCACCGTTTTCTTGAATTTATCAAAGAATTATCTTCACATGATTATTGTTATTCTTGTCTATTTTTATCTGTGTGTTTTACTATTTCAATATGTTATTTTTCTTGTGTTCAACTATCTGTTCTAGATTGTAAGTTTAGTTTGCTTTCTGAAACCCAGTAGTGCTGGGTGCAAAATTGGTATCAGATGAACTGAAACTGATTGGAAAGAAGGAGGTAGTGTCAATAAAAACATATCTTCATTTCTATTTGTTTTCTCAAAACAATTTTATGAACAATTCTTGGATGAACACCTCGTTATACTAGCGGTAACCTAGTATCGACACCGTTATCTTGAACTGTTCAAAGAATTATCTTCAAATGATTATTGTTATTCTGGTCTATTTTTATCTGTGTGTTTTACTATTTCTATATGTTTTTTCTCTTGGGTTCAACTATCTGTTCTAGACTGTAAGTTTAGTTTGCTTTCTGAAACCTAGTAGTACTAGGGGCAAAATTGGTATCAGATGAACTGAAACTGATTGGAAAGAAGGAGGTAGTGTCAACAAAAGCATATCTTTATTTCTATTTGTTTTGTCAAAACAATTCTAAGAACAATTCTTGGATGAACACCTCGTTATACTAGCGGTAACCTAGTATCGGCACCGTTCTCTTGAATTTATCAAAGAATTATCTTCAAATGTCTATTGTTATTCTTGTCTATTTTTATCTGTGTGTTTTACTATTTCTATATGTTATTTTTCTTGTGTTCAACTATCTGTTCTAGAATGTAAGTTTAGTTTGCTTTCTGAAACCCAGTAGTGCTGGGTGCAAAATTGGTATCAGATGAACTGAAACTGATTGGAAAGAAGGAGGTAGTGTCAATAAAAACATATATTTATTTCTATTTGTTTTCTCAAAACAATTATAAGAACAATTCTTGGATGAACACCTCGTTATACTAGCGGTAACCTAGTATCGGCACCGTTCTCTTGAACTGTTCAAAGAATTATCTTCAAATGATTATTGTTATTCTTGTCTATTTTTATCAGTGTGTTTTATTATTTCTGTATGTTATTTCGCTTGTGTTCAACTATCTGTTCTAGAATGTAAGTTTAGTTTGCTTTCTGAAACCTTTTAGTTCTGGGTGCAAAATTGGTATCAGATGAACCGAAACTGATTGGAAAGAAGGAGGTAGTGTCAATAAAAGCATATATTTATTTCTATTTGTTTTCTCAAAACAATTCTTGGATGAACACCTCGTTATACTAGCGGTAACCTAGTATCGGCACCGTTCTCTTGAATTTATCAAAGAATTATCTTCAAATGATTATTGTTATTCTTGTCTATTTTTATCTGTGTGTTTTACTATTTCTGTATGTTCTTTCTACTGTGTTCAACTATCTGTTCTAGAATGTAAGTTTAGTTTGCTTTCTGAAACCTTTTAGTTCTGGGTGCAAAATTGGTATCAGATGAACTGAAACTGATTGGAAAGAAGGAGGTACTGTCAATAAAAACATATCTTTATTTCTATTTGTTTTCTCAAAACAATTTTAAGAACAATTCTTGGATGAACACCTCGTTATACTAGCGGTAACCTAGTATCGACACCGTTCTCTTGAACTGTTCAAAGAATTATCTTCAAATAATTATTGTTATTCTGGTCTATTTTTATCTGTGTGTTTTACTATTTCTGTATGTTTTTTCTCTCGTGTTCAACTATCTGTTCTCGACTGTAAGTTTAGTTTGCTTTCTGAAACCTAGTAGTCCAGGGGGCAAAATGGGTATCAGATGAACTGAAACTGATTGGAAAGAAGGAGGTAGTGTCAACAAAAGCATATCTTTATTTCTTTGTTTTGTCAAAATAATTCTAAGAACAATTCTTGGATGAACTCCTCGTTATACTAGCGGTAACATAGTATCAGCATCGTTCTCTTGAATTTATCAAAAGAATTATCTTCAAATGATTATTGTTATTCTTGTCTATTTTTATCTGTGTCTTTTACTATTTCTGTATGTTTTTTCTCCTTTGTTCAACTATCTGTTCTAGACTGTAAGTTTAGTTTGCAATCTGAAACCCAGTAGTCCTGGGTGCAAATTTGGTATCAGATGAACTGAAACTGATTCGAAAGAAGGAGGTAGTGTCAATAAAAACATATCTTTATTTCTATTTGTTTTCTCAAAACAATTCTTGGATGAACACCTCGTTATACTAGCGGTAACCTAGTATCGGCACCGTTTTCTTGAATTTATCAAAGAATTATCTTCACATGATTATTGTTATTCTTGTCTATTTTTATCTGTGTGTTTTACTATTTCTATATGTTATTTTTCTTGTGTTCAACTATCTGTTCTAGATTGTAAGTTTAGTTTGCTTTCTGAAACCCAGTAGTGCTGGGTGCAAAATTGGTATCAGATGAACTGAAACTGATTGGAAAGAAGGAGGTAGTGTCAATAAAAACATATCTTCATTTCTATTTGTTTTCTCAAAACAATTTTATGAACAATTCTTGGATGAACACCTCGTTATACTAGCGGTAACCTAGTATCGACACCGTTATCTTGAACTGTTCAAAGAATTATCTTCAAATGATTATTGTTATTCTGGTCTATTTTTATCTGTGTGTTTTACTATTTCTATATGTTTTTTCTCTTGGGTTCAACTATCTGTTCTAGACTGTAAGTTTAGTTTGCTTTCTGAAACCTAGTAGTACTAGGGGCAAAATTGGTATCAGATGAACTGAAACTGATTGGAAAGAAGAAGGTAGTGTCAACAAAAGCATATCTTTATTTCTATTTGTTTTGTCAAAACAATTCTAAGAACAATTCTTGGATGAACACCTCGTTATACTAGCGGTAACCTAGTATCGGCACCGTTCTCTTGAATTTATCAAAGAATTATCTTCAAATGTCTATTGTTATTCTTGTCTATTTTTATCTGTGTGTTTTACTATTTCTATATGTTATTTTTCTTGTGTTCAACTATCTGTTCTAGAATGTAAGTTTAGTTTGCTTTCTGAAACCCAGTAGTGCTGGGTGCAAAATTGGTATCAGATGAACTGAAACTGATTGGAAAGAAGGAGGTAGTGTCAATAAAAACATATATTTATTTCTATTTGTTTTCTCAAAACAATTATAAGAACAATTCTTGGATGAACACCTCGTTATACTTGCGGTAACCTGGTATCGGCACCGTTCTCTTGAACTGTTCAAAGAATTATCTTCAAATGATTATTGTTATTCTTGTCTATTTTTATCAGTGTGTTTTACTATTTCTGTATGTTATTTCGCTTGTGTTCAACTATCTGTTCTAGACTGTAAGTTTAGTTTGCTTTCTGAAACCTTTTAGTTCTGGGTGCAAAATTGCTATCAGATGAACCGAAACTGATTGGAAAGAAGGAGGTAGTGTCAATAAAAGCATATCTTTATTTCTATTTGTTTTCTCAAAACAATTTTATGAACAATTCTTGGATGAACACCTCGTTATACTAGCGGTAACCTAGTATCGACACCGTTATCTTGAACTGTTCAAAGAATTATCTTCAAATGATTATTGTTATTCTGGTCTATTTTTATCTGTGTGTTTTACTATTTCTATATGTTTTTTCTCTTGGGTTCAACTATCTGTTCTAGACTGTAAGTTTAGTTTGCTTTCTGAAACCTAGTAGTACTAGGGGCAAAATTGGTATCAGATGAACTGAAACTGATTGGAAAGAAGGAGGTAGTGTCAACAAAAGCATATCTTTATTTCTATTTGTTTTGTCAAAACAATTCTAAGAACAATTCTTGGATGAACACCTCGTTATACTAGCGGTAACCTAGTATCGGCACCGTTCTCTTGAATTTATCAAAGAATTATCTTCAAATGTCTATTGTTATTCTTGTCTATTTTTATCTGTGTGTTTTACTATTTCTATATGTTATTTTTCTTGTGTTCAACTATCTGTTCTAGAATGTAAGTTTAGTTTGCTTTCTGAAACCCAGTAGTGCTGGGTGCAAAATTGGTATCAGATGAACTGAAACTGATTGGAAAGAAGGAGGTAGTGTCAATAAAAACATATATTTATTTCTATTTGTTTTCTCAAAACAATTATAAGAACAATTCTTGGATGAACACCTCGTTATACTTGCGGTAACCTGGTATCGGCACCGTTCTCTTGAACTGTTCAAAGAATTATCTTCAAATGATTATTGTTATTCTTGTCTATTTTTATCAGTGTGTTTTACTATTTCTGTATGTTATTTCGCTTGTGTTCAACTATCTGTTCTAGACTGTAAGTTTAGTTTGCTTTCTGAAACCTTTTAGTTCTGGGTGCAAAATTGCTATCAGATGAACCGAAACTGATTGGAAAGAAGGAGGTAGTGTCAATAAAAGCATATCTTTATTTCTATTTGTTTTCTCAAAACAATTCTAAGAACAATTCTTGGATGAACACCTCGTTATACTAGCGGTAATCTAGTATCGGCACCGTTTTCTTGAACTGTTCAAAGAATTATCTTCAAATGATTATTATTATGCTGGTCTATTTTTATCTGTGTGTTTTACTATTTCTGTATGTTTTTTCTCTTGTGTTCAACTATCTGTTCTAGACTGTAAGTTTAGTTTGCTTTCTGAAACCTAGTAGTCCTAGGGGTAAAATTGGTATCAGATGAACTGAATCTGATTGGAAAGAAGGAGGTAGTGTCAACAAAAGTATATCTTTATTTCTACATGTTTTCTCAAAACAATTCTAAGAACAATTCTTGGATGATCACCTCGTTATACTAGTGGTAACCTAGTATCGGCACCGTTCTCTTGAACTGTTCAAAGAATTATCTTCAAATGATTATTGTTATTTTTGTCTATTTTTATCTGTGTGTTTTACTATTTCTGTATGTTATTTCTCTTGTGTTCAACTATATGTTTAGTTTTCTTTCTGAAACCTATTAGTCATGGGCGCAAAATTGGTATCAGATGAACTGAAACTGATTGGAAATAAGGAGGTAGTGTCAATAAAAGCATATCTTTATTTCTATTTGTTTTCTCAAAACAATTCTAAGAACAATTCTTGGATGAACACTAACGGTAACCTAATATCGGCACCGTTCTCTTGAACTGTTCAAAGAATTATCTTCAAATGACTATTGTTATTCTTATTTATTTTTATCTGTGTGTTTTACTATTTCTGTATGTTCTTTCTCCTCTGTTCAACTATCTGTTCTAGACTGTAAGTTTAGTTTGCTTTTTGAAACCTAGTAGTTCTGGGTGCAAAATTGGTATCAGATGAACTGAAATTGATTGGAAAGATGTAGGTAGTGTCAATAAAAGCATATCTTTATTTCTACATGTTTTTCAAAACAATTCTAAGAACAATTCTTGGATGATCACCTCGTTATACTAGTGGTAACCTAGTATCGGCACCGTTCTCTTGAACTGTTCAAAGAATTATCTTCAAATGATTATTGTTATTCTTGTCTATTTTTATCTGTGTGTTTTAATATTTCTGTATGTTATTTTTCGTGTGTTCAACTATCTGTTCTAGAATGTAAGTTTAGTTTGCTTTCTGAATCCCAGTAGTCCTGGGTGCAAAATTAGTATCAGATGAACTGAAACTGATTGGAAAGAATGAGGTTGTGTTAATAAAAACATATCTTTATTTCTATTTGTTTTCTCAAAACTATTCTAAGAACAATTCTTGGATGAACACCTCGTTATACTAGCGGTAACCTAGTATCGGCACCGTTCTCTTGAACTATTCAAAGAATTATCTTCAAATGATTATTGTTATTCTTGTCTATTTTTATCAGTGTGTTTTACTATTTCTGTATGTTATTTCTCTTGTGTTCAACTATCTGTTCTAGACTGTAAGTTTAGTTTGCTTTCTGAAACCTTTTACTCCTGGGTGCAAAATTGGTATCAGATGAACCGAAACTGATTGGAAAGAAGGAGGTAGTGTCAATAAAAGCATATCTTTATTTCTATTTGTTTTTTCAAAACAATTCTAAGAACAATTCTTGGATGAACACCTCGTTATACTAGCGGTAACCTAGTATCGACACCGTTCTCTTGAACTATTCAAAAATTATCTTCAAATGATTATTGTTATTCTTGTCTATTTTTATCTGTGAGTTTTACTATTTCTGTATGTTCTTTTTCATATGTTCAACTATCTGTTCTAGACTGTAAGTTTAGTTTGCTTTCTGAAACCTAGTAGTCCTGGTGGCAAAATTGGTTTCAGATGAACAAAAACTTATTGGAAAGAAGAAGGTAGTGTCAACAAAAGCATATCTTTATTTCTATTTGTTTTGTCAAAACAATTCTAAGAACAATTCTTGGATGAACACCTCGTTATACTAGCGGTAACCTAGTATCGGCACCGTTCTCTTGAACTGTTCAAAGAATTATCTTCAAATGATTATTGTTATTCTTCTCTATTTTTATCAGTGTGTTTTACTATTTCTGTATGTTATTTCGCTTGTGTTCAACTATCTGTTCTAGACTGTAAGTTTAGTTTGCTTTCTGAAACCTTTTAGTTCTGGGTGCAAAATTGGTATCAGATGAATCGAAACTGATTGGAAAGAAGGAGGTAGTGTCAATAAAAGCATATCTTTATTTCTATTTGTTTTCTCAAAACAATTCTAAGAACAATTCTTGGATGAACACCTCGTTATACTAGCGGTAACCTAGTATCGGCACCGTTCTCTTGAACTGTTCAAAGAATTATCTTCAAATAATTATTGTTATTGTGGTCTATTTTTATCTGTGTGTTTTACTATTTCTGTATGTTTTTTCTCTTGTGTTCAACTATCTGTTCTAGACTGTAAGTTTAGTTTGCTTTCTGAAACCTAGTAGTCCTGAGGGCAAAATTGGTATCAGATGAATTGAAACTGATTCGAAAGAAGGAGGTAGTCTCAACAAAAGCATATCTTTATTTCTATTTGTCTTGTCAAAACAATTCTAAGAAAAATTCTTGGATGAACACCTCGTTATACTAGCGGTAACCTAGTATCGGCACCGTTCTCTTAAATTTATCAAAGAATTATCTTCAAATGATTATTGTTATTCTTGTCTATTTTTATCTGTGTGTTTTACTATTTCTATATGTTATTTTTCTTGTGTTCAACTATCTGTTCTAGAATGTAAGTTTAGTTTGCTTTCTGAAACCCAGTAGTGCTGGGTACAAAATTGGTATCAGATGAACTGAAACTAATTGGAAAGAAGGAGGTAGTGTCAATAAAAGCATATCTTTATTTCTATTTGTTTTTTCAAAACAATTCTAAGAACAATTCTTGGATGAACACCTCGTTATACTAGCGGTAACCTAGTATCGACACCGTTCTCTTGAACTATTCAAAAATTATCTTCAAATGATTATTGTTATTCTTGTCTATTTTTATCTGTGAGTTTTACTATTTCTGTATGTTCTTTTTCATATGTTCAACTATCTGTTCTAGACTGTAAGTTTAGTTTGCTTTCTGAAACCTAGTAGTCCTGGTGGCAAAATTGGTTTCAGATGAACAGAAACTTATTGGAAAGAAGAAGGTAGTGTCAACAAAAGCATATCTTTATTTCTATTTGTTTTGTCAAAACAATTCTAAGAACAATTCTTGGATGAACACCTCGTTATACTAGCGGTAACCTAGTATCGGCACCGTTCTCTTGAACTGTTCAAAGAATTATCTTCAAATGATTATTGTTATTCTTGTCTATTTTTATCTGTGTGTTTTACTATTTCTATATGTTATTTTTCTTGTGTTCAACTATCTGTTCTAGAATGTAAGTTTAGTTTGCTTTCTGAAACCCAGTAGTGCTGGGTACAAAATTGGTATCAGATGAACTGAAACTGATTGGAAAGAAGGAGGTAGTGTCAATAAAAACATATCTTTATTTCTATTTGTTTTCTCAAAACAATTCTAAGAACAATTCTTGGATGAACACCTCGTTATACTAGCGGTAACCTAGTATCGGCACCGTTCTCTTGAACTGTTCAAAGAATTATCTTCAAATGACTATTGTTATTCTAATTTATTTTTATCTGTGTGTTTTACTATTTCTGTATGTTCTTTCTTCTGTGTTCAACTATCTGCTCTAGACTGTAAGTTTAGTTTGCTTTTTGAAACCTAGTAGTCCTGGGTGCAAAATTGGTATCAGATGAACTGAAATTGATTGGAAAGATGGAGGTAGTGTCAATAAAAGCATATCTTTATTTCTATTTGTTTTCTCAAAACAATTCTAAGAACAATTCTTGGATGAACACCTCGTTATACTAGCGGTAACCTAGTATCGGCACTGTTCTCTTGAACTGTTCAAAGAATTATCTTCAAATGATTATTGTTATTCTTGTCTATTTTTATCAGTGTGTTTTACTATTTCTGTATGTTATTTCGCTTGTGTTCAACTATCTGTTCTAGACTGTAAGTTTAGTTTGCTTTCTGAAACCTTTTAGTTCTGGGTGCAAAATTTGTATCCGATGAACCGAAACTGATTGGAAAGAAGGAGGTAGTGTCAATAAAAGCATATCTTTATTTCTATTTGTTTTCTCAAAACAATTCTAAGAACAATTCTTCGATGAACACCTCGTTATACTAGCGGTAACCTAGTATCGGAACCGTTCTCTTGAACTGTTCAAAGAATTATCTTCAAATGATTATTGTTGTTCTGGTCTATTTTTATCTGTGTGTTTTAATATTTCTGTATGTTTTTTCTCTCGTGTTCAACTATCTGTTCTAGACTGTAAGTTTAGTTTGCTTTCTGAAACCTAGTAGTCCTGGGGGCAAAATGGGTATCAGATGAACTGAAACTGATTGGAAAGAAGGAGGTAGTGTCAACAAAAGCATATCTTTTTTTCTATTTGTTTTGTCAAAACAATTCTAAGAACAATTCTTGGATGAACACCTCGTTATACTAGCGGTAACCTAGTATCGGCACCGTTCTCTTGATTTTATCAAAGAATTATCTTCAAATGATTATTGTTATTCTTGTCTATTTTTATCTGTGTGTTTTACTATTTCTGTATGTTCTTTCTACTGTGTTCAACTATCTATTCTAGACTGTAAGTTTAGTTTCCTTTCTGAAACCTAGTAGTCCTGGGTGCAAAATTGGTATCAGATGAACTGAAACTGATTGGAAAGAAGGAGGTAGTGTCAATAAAAGTATATCTTTATTTCTATTTGTTTTCTCAAAACAATTCTAAGAACAATTCTTGGATGAACACCTCGTTATACTAGCGGTAACCTAGTATCGGCACTGTTCTCTTGAACTGTTCAAAGAATTATCTTCAAATAATTATTGTTATTCTTGTCTATTTTTATCTGTGTGTTTTACTATTTCTGTGTGTTATTTCTCTTGTGTTCAACTATTTGTTCTAGACTGTATGTTTAGGTTTCTTTCTGAAACCTATTAGTCCTGGGCGCAAAATTGGTATCAGATGAACTTAAACTGATTCGCAAGAAGGAGGTAGTGTCAATAAAAGCATATCTTTATTTCTATTTGTTTTCTCAAAACAATTCTTGGATGAACACCTCGTTATACTAGCGGTAACCTAATATCGGCACCGTTCTCTTGAACTGTTCAAAGAATTATCTTCAAAGGACTATTGTTATTCTTATATATTTTTATATGTGTGTTTTACTATTTCTGTATGTTCTTTCTCCTGTGTTCAACTATCTGCTCTAGACTGTAAGTTTAGTTTGCTTTTTGAAAACCAGTAGTCCTGGGTGCAAAATTAGTATCTGATAAACTGAAACTGATTGGAAAGAAGGAGGTAGTGTCAATAAAAACATATCATTATTTCTATTTGTTTTCTCAAAACAATTCTAAGAACAATTATTGGATGAACACCTCATTATACTAGCGGTAACCTAGTATCGGCACCGTTCTCTTGAACTGTTCAAAGAATTATCTTCAAATGATTATTGTTATTCTTGTCTATTTTTATCAGTGTGTTTTACTATTTTTGTATGTTATTTCTCTTGTGTTCAACTATCTGTTCTAGACTGTAAGTTTAGTTTTCTTTCTGAAACCTTTTAGTCCTGGGTGCAAAATTGGAATCAGATGAACCAAAACTGATTGGAAAGGAGGTAGTGTCAATAAAAGCATATCTTTATTTCTATTTGTTTTCTCAAAACAATTCTAAGAACAATTCTTGGATGAACACCTCGTTATATTAGCTGTAACCTAGTATCGGCACCGTTCTCTTGAACTATTCAAAAATTATCTTCAAATGATTATTGTTATTCTTTTCTATTTTTATCTGTGTGTTTTACTATTTCTGTATGTTCTTTTTCCTATGTTCAACTATCTGTTCTAGACTGTAAGTTTAGTTTGCTTTCTGAAACCTAGTAGTCCTGGGGGCAAAATTGGTATTAGATGAACAGAAACTGATTGGAAAGAAGAAGGTAGTGTCAACAAAAGCATATCTTTATTTCTATTTGTTTTGTCAAAAAAATTGTAAGAACAATTCTTGGATGAACACCTCGTTATACTAGCGGTAACCTAGTATCGGCACCGTTCTCTTGAATTTATCAAAGAATTATCTTCACATGATTATTGTTATTCTTGTCTATTTTTATCTGTGTGTTTTACTATTTCTATATGTTATTTTTCTTGTGTTCAACTATCTGTTCTAGATTGTAAGTTTAGTTTGCTTTCTGAAACCCAGTAGTGCTGGGTGCAAAATTGGTATCAGATGAACTGAAACTGATTGGAAAGAAGGAGGTAGTGTCAATAAAAACATATCTTCATTTCTATTTGTTTTCTCAAAACAATTTTATGAACAATTCTTGGATGAACACCTCGTTATACTAGCGGTAACCTAGTATCGACACCGTTATCTTGAACTGTTCAAAGAATTATCTTCAAATGATTATTGTTATTCTGGTCTATTTTTATCTGTGTGTTTTACTATTTCTATATGTTTTTTCTCTTGTGTTCAACTATCTGTTCTAGACTGTAAGTTTAGTTTGCTTTCTGAAACCTAGTAGTACTAGGGGCAAAATTGGTATCAGATGAACTGAAACTGATTGGAAAGAAGGAGGTAGTGTCAACAAAAGCATATCTTTATTTCTATTTGTTTTGTCAAAACAATTCTAAGAACAATTCTTGGATGAACACCTCGTTATACTAGCGGTAACCTAGTATCGGCACCGTTCTCTTGAATTTATCAAAGAATTATCTTCAAATGTCTATTGTTATTCTTGTCTATTTTTATCAGTGTGTTTTACTATTTCTATATGTTATTTTTCTTGTGTTCAACTATCTGTTCTAGAATGTAAGTTTAGTTTGCTTTCTGAAACCCAGTAGTGCTGGGTGCAAAATTGGTATCAGATGAACTGAAACTGATTGGAAAGAAGGAGGTAGTGTCAATAAAAACATATATTTATTTCTATTTGTTTTCTCAAAACAATTATAAGAACAATTCTTGGATGAACACCTCGTTATACTTGCGGTAACCTGGTATCGGCACCGTTCTCTTGAACTGTTCAAAGAATTATCTTCAAATGATTATTGTTATTCTTGTCTATTTTTATCAGTGTGTTTTACTATTTCTGTATGTTATTTCGCTTGTGTTCAACTATCTGTTCTAGACTGTAAGTTTAGTTTGCTTTCTGAAACCTTTTAGTTCTGGGTGCAAAATTGCTATCAGATGAACCGAAACTGATTGGAAAGAAGGAGGTAGTGTCAATAAAAGCATATCTTTATTTCTATTTGTTTTCTCAAAACAATTCTAAGAACAATTCTTGGATGAACACCTCGTTATACTAGCGGTAATCTAGTATCGGCACCGTTTTCTTGAACTGTTCAAAGAATTATCTTCAAATGATTATTATTATGCTGGTCTATTTTTATCTGTGTGTTTTACTATTTCTGTATGTTTTTTCTCTTGTGTTCAACTATCTGTTCTAGACTGTAAGTTTAGTTTGCTTTCTGAAACCTAGTAGTCCTAGGGGTAAAATTGGTATCAGATGAACTGAATCTGATTGGAAAGAAGGAGGTAGTGTCAACAAAAGCATATCTTTATTTCTATTTGTTTTGTCAAAACAATTCTAAGAACAATTCTTGGATGAACACCTCGTTATACTAGCGGTAACCTAGTATCGGCACTGTTCTCTTGAACTGTTCAAAGAATTATCTTCAAATGATTATTGTTATTCTTGTCAATTTTTATCTGTGTGTTTTACTATTTCTATATGTTATTTTACGTCTGTTCAACTATCTGTTCTAGAATGTAAGTTTAGTTTGCTTTCTGAAACCCAGTAGTGCTGGGCGCAAAATTGGTATCAGATGAACTGAAACTGATTGGAAAGAAGGAGGTAGTGTCAATAAAAACATATCTTTATTTCTATTTGTTTTCTCAAAACAATTCTAAGAACAATTCTTGGATGAACACCTCGTTATACTAGCGGTAACCTAGTATCGACACCGTTCTCTTGAACTTTTCAAAGAATTATCTTCAAATGACTATTGTTATTCTAATTTATTTTTATCTGTGTGTTTTACTATTTCTGTATGTTCTTTCTCCTGTGTTCAACTATCTGCTCTAGACTGTAAGTTTAGTTTGCTTTTTGAAACCTAGTAGTCCTGGGTGCAAAATTGGTATCAGATGAACTGAAATTGATTGGAAAGATAGAGGTAGTGTCAATAAAAGCATATGTTTATTTCTATTTGTTTTCTCAAAACAATTCTAAGAACAATTCTTGGATGAACACCTCGTTATAGTAGCGGTAACCTAGTATCGGCACTGTTCTCTTGAACTGTTCAAATAATTATCTTCAAATAATTATTGTTATTCTTGTCTATTTTTATCTGTGTGTTTTACTATTTCTGTGTGTTATTTCTCTTGTGTTCAACTATCTGTTCTAGACTGTATGTTTAGGTTTCTTTCTGAAACCTATTAGTCCTGGGCGCAAAATTGGTATCAGATGAACTTAAACTGATTCGCAAGAAGGAGGTAGTGTCAATAAAAGCATATCTTTATTTCTATTTGTTTTCTCAAAACAATTCTTGGATGAACACCTCGTTATACTAGCGGTAACCTAATATCGGCACCGTTCTCTTGAACTGTTCAAAGAATTATCTTCAAATGACTATTGTTATTCTTATATATTTTTATATGTGTGTTTTACTATTTCTGTATGTTCTTTCTCCTGTGTTCAACTATCTGCTCTAGACTGTAAGTTTAGTTTGCCTTTTGAAAACCAGTAGTCCTGGGTGCAAAATTAGTATCTGATAAACTGAAACTGATTGGAAAGAAGGAGGTAGTGTCAATAAAAACATATCATTATTTTTATTTGTTTTCTCAAAACAATTCTAAGAACAATTATTGGATGAACACCTCATTATACTAGCGGTAACCTAGTATCGGCACCGTTCTCTTGAACTGTTCAAAGAATTATCTTCAAATGATTATTGTTATTCTTGTCTATTTTTATCAGTGTGTTTTACTATTTTTGTATGTTATTTCTCTTGTGTTCAACTATCTGTTCTAGACTGTAAGTTTAGTTTTCTTTCTGAAACCTTTTAGTCCTGGGTGCAAAATTGGAATCAGATGAACCAAAACTGATTGGAAAGGAGGTAGTGTCAATAAAAGCATATCTTTATTTCTATTTGTTTTCTCAAAACAATTCTAAGAACAATTCTTGGATGAACACCTCGTTATATTAGCTGTAACCTAGTATCGGCACCGTTCTCTTTAACTATTCAAAAATTATCTTCAAATGATTATTGTTATTCTTTTCTATTTTTTTCTGTGTGTTTTACTATTTCTGTATGTTCTTTTTCCTATGTTCAACTATCTGTTCTAGACTGTAAGTTTAGTTTGCTTTCTGAAACCTAGTAGTCCTGGGGGCAAAATTGGTATTAGATGGACAGAAACTGATTGGAAAGAAGAAGGTAGTGTCAACAAAAGCATATCTTTATTTCTATTTGTTTTGTCAAAAAAATTGTAAAAACAATTCTTGGATGAACACCTCGTTATACTAGCGGTAACCTAGTATCGGCACCGTTCTCTTGAATTTATCAAAGAATTATCTTCACATGATTATTGTTATTCTTGTCTATTTTTATCTGTGTGTTTTACTATTTCTATATGTTATTTTTCTTGTGTTCAACTATCTGTTCTAGATTGTAAGTTTAGTTTGCTTTCTGAAACCCAGTAGTGCTGGGTGCAAAATTTGTATCAGATGAACTGAAACTGATTGGAAAGAAGGAGGTAGTGTCAATAAAAACATATCTTCATTTCTATTTGTTTTCTCAAAACAATTTTATGAACAATTCTTGGATGAACACCTCGTTATACTAGCGGTAACCTAGTATCGACACCGTTATCTTGAACTGTTCAAAGAATTATCTTCAAATGATTATTGTTATTCTGGTCTATTTTTATCTGTGTGTTTTACTATTTCTATATGTTTTTTCTCTTGTGTTCAACTATCTGTTCTAGACTGTAAGTTTAGTTTGCTTTCTGAAACCTAGTAGTACTAGGGGCAAAATTGGTATCAGATGAACTGAAACTGATTGGAAAGAAGGAGGTAGTGTCAACAAAAGCATATCTTTATTTCTATTTGTTTTGTCAAAACAATTCTAAGAACAATTCTTGGATGAACACCTCGTTATACTAGCGGTAACCTAGTATCGGCACCGTTCTCTTGAATTTATCAAAGAATTATCTTCAAATGTCTATTGTTATTCTTGTCTATTTTTATCTGTGTGTTTTACTATTTCTATATGTTATTTTTCTTGTGTTCAACTATCTGTTCTAGAATGTAAGTTTAGTTTGCTTTCTGAAACCCAGTAGTGCTGGGTGCAAAATTGGTATCAGATGAACTGAAACTGATTGGAAAGAAGGAGGTAGTGTCAATAAAAACATATATTTATTTCTATTTGTTTTCTCAAAACAATTATAAGAACAATTCTTGGATGAACACCTCGTTATACTTGCGGTAACCTGGTATCGGCACCGTTCTCTTGAACTGTTCAAAGAATTATCTTAAAATGATTATTGTTATTCTTGTCTATTTTTATCAGTGTGTTTTACTATTTCTGTATGTTATTTCGCTTGTGTTCAACTATCTGTTCTAGACTGTAAGTTTAGTTTGCTTTCTGAAACCTTTTAGTTCTGGGTGCAAAATTGCTATCAGATGAACCGAAACTG
Organism: Berberis vulgaris; assembly: GCA_963556465.1. Taxonomy (NCBI): domain Eukaryota; kingdom Viridiplantae; phylum Streptophyta; class Magnoliopsida; order Ranunculales; family Berberidaceae; genus Berberis; species Berberis vulgaris. The sequence continues at coordinate 28,179,449 of OY747136.1, read as the reverse complement.
ATTGGAAAGAAGGAGGTAGTGTCAATAAAAGCATATCTTTATTTCTATTTGTTTTCTCAAAACAATTCTAAGAACAATTCTTGGATGAACACCTCGTTATACTAGCGGTAATCTAGTATCGGCACCGTTTTCTTGAACTGTTCAAAGAATTATCTTCAAATGATTATTATTATGCTGGTCTATTTTTATCTGTGTGTTTTACTATATCTGTATGTTTTTTCTCTTGTGTTCAACTATCTGTTCTAGACTGTAAGTTTAGTTTGCTTTTTGAAACCTAGTAGTCCTAGGGGTAAAATTGGTATCAGATGAACTGAATCTGATTGGAAAGAAGGAGGTAGTGTCAACAAAAGCATATCTTTATTTCTATTTGTTTTGTCAAAACAATTCTAAGAACAATTCTTGGATGAACACCTCGTTATACTAGCGGTAACCTAGTATCGGCACTGTTCTCTTGAACTGTTCAAAGAATTATCTTCAAATGATTATTGTTATTCTTGTCAATTTTTATCTGTGTGTTTTACTATTTCTATATGTTATTTTACGTCTGTTCAACTATCTGTTCTAGAATGTAAGTTTAGTTTGCTTTCTGAAACCCAGTAGTGCTGGGCGCAAAATTGGTATCAGATGAACTGAAACTGATTGGAAAGAAGGAGGTAGTGTCAATAAAAACATATCTTTATTTCTATTTGTTTTCTCAAAACAATTCTAAGAACAATTCTTGGATGAACACCTCGTTATACTAGCGGTAACCTAGTATCGACACCGTTCTCTTGAACTTTTCAAAGAATTATCTTCAAATGACTATTGTTATTCTAATTTATTTTTATCTGTGTGTTTTACTATTTCTGTATGTTCTTTCTCCTGTGTTCAACTATCTGCTCTAGACTGTAAGTTTAGTTTGCTTTTTGAAACCTAGTAGTCCTGGGTGCAAAATTGGTATCAGATGAACTGAAATTGATTGGAAAGATAGAGGTAGTGTCAATAAAAGCATATGTTTATTTCTATTTGTTTTCTCAAAACAATTCTAAGAACAATTCTTGGATGAACACCTCGTTATACTAGCGGTAACCTAGTATCGGCACCGTTCTCTTGAACTGTTCAAAGAATTATCTTCAAATGATTATTGTTATTCTTGTCTATTTTTATCAGTGTGTTTTATTATTTCTGTATGTTATTTCGCTTGTGTTCAACTATCTGTTCTAGAATGTAAGTTTAGTTTGCTTTCTGAAACCTTTTAGTTCTGGGTGCAAAATTGGTATCAGATGAACCGAAACTGATTGGAAAGAAGGAGGTAGTTTCAATAAAAGCATATATTTATTTCTATTTGTTTTCTCAAAACAATTCTTGGATGAACACCTCGTTATACTAGCGGTAACCTAGTATCGGCACCGTTCTCTTGAATTTATCAAAGAATTATCTTCAAATGATTATTGTTATTCTTGTCTATTTTTATCTGTGTGTTTTACTATTTCTGTATGTTCTTTCTACTGTGTTCAACTATCTGTTCTAGAATGTAAGTTTAGTTTGCTTTCTGAAACCTTTTAGTTCTGGGTGCAAAATTGGTATCAGATGAACTGAAACTGATTGGAAAGAAGGAGGTACTGTCAATAAAAACATATCTTTATTTCTATTTGTTTTCTCAAAACAATTTTAAGAACAATTCTTGGATGAACACCTCGTTATACTAGCGGTAACCTAGTATCGACACCGTTCTCTTGAACTGTTCAAAGAATTATCTTCAAATAATTATTGTTATTCTGGTCTATTTTTATCTGTGTGTTTTACTATTTCTGTATGTTTTTTCTCTTGTGTTCAACTATCTGTTCTAGACTGTAAGTTTAGTTTGCTTTTTGAAACCTAGTAGTCCTAGGGGTAAAATTGGTATCAGATGAACTGAATCTGATTGGAAAGAAGGAGGTAGTGTCAACAAAAGCATATCTTTATTTCTATTTGTTTTGTCAAAACAATTCTAAGAACAATTCTTGGATGAACACCTCGTTATACTAGCGGTAACCTAGTATCGGCACTGTTCTCTTGAACTGTTCAAAGAATTATCTTCAAATGATTATTGTTATTCTGGTCTATTTTTATCTGTGTGTTTTACTATTTCTATATGTTTTTTCTCTTGTGTTCAACTATCTGTTCTAGACTGTAAGTTTAGTTTGCTTTCTGAAACCTAGTAGTACTAGGGGCAAAATTGGTATCAGATGAACTGAAACTGATTGGAAAGAAGGAGGTAGTGTCAACAAAAGCATATCTTTATTTCTATTTGTTTTGTCAAAACAATTCTAAAAACAATTCTTGGATGAACACCTCGTTATACTAGCGGTAACCTAGTATCGGCACCGTTCTCTTGAATTTATCAAAGAATTATCTTCAAATGTCTATTGTTATTCTTGTCTATTTTTATCTGTGTGTTTTACTATTTCTATATGTTATTTTTCTTGTGTTCAACTATCTGTTCTAGAATGTAAGTTTAGTTTGCTTTCTGAAACCCAGTAGTGCTGGGTGCAAAATTGGTATCAGATGAACTGAAACTGATTGGAAAGAAGGAGGTAGTGTCAATAAAAACATATATTTATTTCTATTTGTTTTCTCAAAACAATTATAAGAACAATTCTTGGATGAACACCTCGTTATACTTGCGGTAACCTGGTATCGGCACCGTTCTCTTGAACTGTTCAAAGAATTATCTTAAAATGATTATTGTTATTCTTGTCTATTTTTATCAGTGTGTTTTACTATTTCTGTATGTTATTTCGCTTGTGTTCAACTATCTGTTCTAGACTGTAAGTTTAGTTTGCTTTCTGAAACCTTTTAGTTCTGGGTGCAAAATTGCTATCAGATGAACCGAAACTGATTGGAAAGAAGGAGGTAGTGTCAATAAAAGCATATCTTTATTTCTATTTGTTTTCTCAAAACAATTCTAAGAACAATTCTTGGATGAACACCTCGTTATACTAGCGGTAATCTAGTATCGGCACCGTTTTCTTGAACTGTTCAAAGAATTATCTTCAAATGATTATTATTATGCTGGTCTATTTTTATCTGTGTGTTTTACTATATCTGTATGTTTTTTCTCTTGTGTTCAACTATCTGTTCTAGACTGTAAGTTTAGTTTGCTTTTTGAAACCTAGTAGTCCTAGGGGTAAAATTGGTATCAGATGAACTGAATCTGATTGGAAAGAAGGAGGTAGTGTCAACAAAAGCATATCTTTATTTCTATTTGTTTTGTCAAAACAATTCTAAGAACAATTCTTGGATGAACACCTCGTTATACTAGCGGTAACCTAGTATCGGCACTGTTCTCTTGAACTGTTCAAAGAATTATCTTCAAATGATTATTGTTATTCTTGTCAATTTTTATCTGTGTGTTTTACTATTTCTATATGTTATTTTACGTCTGTTCAACTATCTGTTCTAGAATGTAAGTTTAGTTTGCTTTCTGAAACCCAGTAGTGCTGGGCGCAAAATTGGTATCAGATGAACTGAAACTGATTGGAAAGAAGGAGGTAGTGTCAATAAAAACATATCTTTATTTCTATTTGTTTTCTCAAAACAATTCTAAGAACAATTCTTGGATGAACACCTCGTTATACTAGCGGTAACCTAGTATCGACACCGTTCTCTTGAACTTTTCAAAGAATTATCTTCAAATGACTATTGTTATTCTAATTTATTTTTATCTGTGTGTTTTACTATTTCTGTATGTTCTTTCTCCTGTGTTCAACTATCTGCTCTAGACTGTAAGTTTAGTTTGCTTTTTGAAACCTAGTAGTCCTGGGTGCAAAATTGGTATCAGATGAACTGAAATTGATTGGAAAGATAGAGGTAGTGTCAATAAAAGCATATGTTTATTTCTATTTGTTTTCTCAAAACAATTCTAAGAACAATTCTTGGATGAACACCTCGTTATACTAGCGGTAACCTAGTATCGGCACCGTTCTCTTGAACTGTTCAAAGAATTATCTTCAAATGATTATTGTTATTCTTGTCTATTTTTATCAGTGTGTTTTATTATTTCTGTATGTTATTTCGCTTGTGTTCAACTATCTGTTCTAGAATGTAAGTTTAGTTTGCTTTCTGAAACCTTTTAGTTCTGGGTGCAAAATTGGTATCAGATGAACCGAAACTGATTGGAAAGAAGGAGGTAGTGTCAATAAAAGCATATATTTATTTCTATTTGTTTTCTCAAAACAATTCTTGGATGAACACCTCGTTATACTAGCGGTAACCTAGTATCGGCACCGTTCTCTTGAATTTATCAAAGAATTATCTTCAAATGATTATTGTTATTCTTGTCTATTTTTATCTGTGTGTTTTACTATTTCTGTATGTTCTTTCTACTGTGTTCAACTATCTGTTCTAGAATGTAAGTTTAGTTTGCTTTCTGAAACCTTTTAGTTCTGGGTGCAAAATTGGTATCAGATGAACTGAAACTGATTGGAAAGAAGGAGGTACTGTCAATAAAAACATATCTTTATTTCTATTTGTTTTCTCAAAACAATTTTAAGAACAATTCTTGGATGAACACCTCGTTATACTAGCGGTAACCTAGTATCGACACCGTTCTCTTGAACTGTTCAAAGAATTATCTTCAAATAATTATTGTTATTCTGGTCTATTTTTATCTGTGTGTTTTACTATTTCTGTATGTTTTTTCTCTCGTGTTCAACTATCTGTTCTCGACTGTAAGTTTAGTTTGCTTTCTGAAACCTAGTAGTCCAGGGGGCAAAATGGGTATCAGATGAACTGAAACTGATTGGAAAGAAGGAGGTAGTGTCAACAAAAGCATATCTTTATTTCTTTGTTTTGTCAAAATAATTCTAAGAACAATTCTTGGATGAACACCTCGTTATACTAGCGGTAACATAGTATCGGCATCGTTCTCTTGAATTTATCAAAAGAATTATCTTCAAATGATTATTGTTATTCTTGTCTATTTTTATCTGTGTCTTTTACTATTTCTGTATGTTTTTTCTCCTTTGTTCAACTATCTGTTCTAGACTGTAAGTTTAGTTTGCAATCTGAAACCCAGTAGTCCTGGGTGCAAATTTGGTATCAGATGAACTGAAACTGATTCGAAAGAAGGAGGTAGTGTCAATAAAAACATATCTTTATTTCTATTTGTTTTCTCAAAACAATTCTTGGATGAACACCTCGTTATACTAGCGGTAACCTAGTATCGACACCGTTATCTTGAACTGTTCAAAGAATTATCTTCAAATGATTATTGTTATTCTGGTCTATTTTTATCTGTGTGTTTTACTATTTCTATATGTTTTTTCTCTTGTGTTCAACTATCTGTTCTAGACTGTAAGTTTAGTTTGCTTTCTGAAACCTAGTAGTACTAGGGGCAAAATTGGTATCAGATGAACTGAAACTGATTGGAAAGAAGGAGGTAGTGTCAACAAAAGCATATCTTTATTTCTATTTGTTTTGTCAAAACAATTCTAAGAACAATTCTTGGATGAACACCTCGTTATACTAGCGGTAACCTAGTATCGGCACCGTTCTCTTGAATTTATCAAAGAATTATCTTCAAATGTCTATTGTTATTCTTGTCTATTTTTATCTGTGTGTTTTACTATTTCTATATGTTATTTTTCTTGTGTTCAACTATCTGTTCTAGAATGTAAGTTTAGTTTGCTTTCTGAAACCCAGTAGTGCTGGGTGCAAAATTGGTATCAGATGAACTGAAACTGATTGGAAAGAAGGAGGTAGTGTCAATAAAAACATATATTTATTTCTATTTGTTTTCTCAAAACAATTATAAGAACAATTCTTGGATGAACACCTCGTTATACTTGCGGTAACCTGGTATCGGCACCGTTCTCTTGAACTGTTCAAAGAATTATCTTAAAATGATTATTGTTATTCTTGTCTATTTTTATCAGTGTGTTTTACTATTTCTGTATGTTATTTCGCTTGTGTTCAACTATCTGTTCTAGACTGTAAGTTTAGTTTGCTTTCTGAAACCTTTTAGTTCTGGGTGCAAAATTGCTATCAGATGAACCGAAACTGATTGGAAAGAAGGAGGTAGTGTCAATAAAAGCATATCTTTATTTCTATTTGTTTTCTCAAAACAATTCTAAGAACAATTCTTGGATGAACACCTCGTTATACTAGCGGTAATCTAGTATCGGCACCGTTTTCTTGAACTGTTCAAAGAATTATCTTCAAATGATTATTATTATGCTGGTCTATTTTTATCTGTGTGTTTTACTATATCTGTATGTTTTTTCTCTTGTGTTCAACTATCTGTTCTAGACTGTAAGTTTAGTTTGCTTTTTGAAACCTAGTAGTCCTAGGGGTAAAATTGGTATCAGATGAACTGAATCTGATTGGAAAGAAGGAGGTAGTGTCAACAAAAGCATATCTTTATTTCTATTTGTTTTGTCAAAACAATTCTAAGAACAATTCTTGGATGAACACCTCGTTATACTAGCGGTAACCTAGTATCGGCACTGTTCTCTTGAACTGTTCAAAGAATTATCTTCAAATGATTATTGTTATTCTTGTCAATTTTTATCTGTGTGTTTTACTATTTCTATATGTTATTTTACGTCTGTTCAACTATCTGTTCTAGAATGTAAGTTTAGTTTGCTTTCTGAAACCCAGTAGTGCTGGGCGCAAAATTGGTATCAGATGAACTGAAACTGATTGGAAAGAAGGAGGTAGTGTCAATAAAAACATATCTTTATTTCTATTTGTTTTCTCAAAACAATTCTAAGAACAATTCTTGGATGAACACCTCGTTATACTAGCGGTAACCTAGTATCGACACCGTTCTCTTGAACTTTTCAAAGAATTATCTTCAAATGACTATTGTTATTCTAATTTATTTTTATCTGTGTGTTTTACTATTTCTGTATGTTCTTTCTCCTGTGTTCAACTATCTGCTCTAGACTGTAAGTTTAGTTTGCTTTTTGAAACCTAGTAGTCCTGGGTGCAAAATTGGTATCAGATGAACTGAAATTGATTGGAAAGATAGAGGTAGTGTCAATAAAAGCATATGTTTATTTCTATTTGTTTTCTCAAAACAATTCTAAGAACAATTCTTGGATGAACACCTCGTTATACTAGCGGTAACCTAGTATCGGCACCGTTCTCTTGAACTGTTCAAAGAATTATCTTCAAATGATTATTGTTATTCTTGTCTATTTTTATCAGTGTGTTTTATTATTTCTGTATGTTATTTCGCTTGTGTTCAACTATCTGTTCTAGAATGTAAGTTTAGTTTGCTTTCTGAAACCTTTTAGTTCTGGGTGCAAAATTGGTATCAGATGAACCGAAACTGATTGGAAAGAAGGAGGTAGTGTCAATAAAAGCATATATTTATTTCTATTTGTTTTCTCAAAACAATTCTTGGATGAACACCTCGTTATACTAGCGGTAACCTAGTATCGGCACCGTTCTCTTGAATTTATCAAAGAATTATCTTCAAATGATTATTGTTATTCTTGTCTATTTTTATCTGTGTGTTTTACTATTTCTGTATGTTCTTTCTACTGTGTTCAACTATCTGTTCTAGAATGTAAGTTTAGTTTGCTTTCTGAAACCTTTTAGTTCTGGGTGCAAAATTGGTATCAGATGAACTGAAACTGATTGGAAAGAAGGAGGTACTGTCAATAAAAACATATCTTTATTTCTATTTGTTTTCTCAAAACAATTTTAAGAACAATTCTTGGATGAACACCTCGTTATACTAGCGGTAACCTAGTATCGACACCGTTCTCTTGAACTGTTCAAAGAATTATCTTCAAATAATTATTGTTATTCTGGTCTATTTTTATCTGTGTGTTTTACTATTTCTGTATGTTTTTTCTCTCGTGTTCAACTATCTGTTCTCGACTGTAAGTTTAGTTTGCTTTCTGAAACCTAGTAGTCCAGGGGGCAAAATGGGTATCAGATGAACTGAAACTGATTGGAAAGAAGGAGGTAGTGTCAACAAAAGCATATCTTTATTTCTTTGTTTTGTCAAAATAATTCTAAGAACAATTCTTGGATGAACACCTCGTTATACTAGCGGTAACATAGTATCGGCATCGTTCTCTTGAATTTATCAAAAGAATTATCTTCAAATGATTATTGTTATTCTTGTCTATTTTTATCTGTGTCTTTTACTATTTCTGTATGTTTTTTCTCCTTTGTTCAACTATCTGTTCTAGACTGTAAGTTTAGTTTGCAATCTGAAACCCAGTAGTCCTGGGTGCAAATTTGGTATCAGATGAACTGAAACTGATTCGAAAGAAGGAGGTAGTGTCAATAAAAACATATCTTTATTTCTATTTGTTTTCTCAAAACAATTCTTGGATGAACACCTCGTTATACTAGCGGTAACCTAGTATCGACACCGTTATCTTGAACTGTTCAAAGAATTATCTTCAAATGATTATTGTTATTCTGGTCTATTTTTATCTGTGTGTTTTACTATTTCTATATGTTTTTTCTCTTGTGTTCAACTATCTGTTCTAGACTGTAAGTTTAGTTTGCTTTCTGAAACCTAGTAGTACTAGGGGCAAAATTGGTATCAGATGAACTGAAACTGATTGGAAAGAAGGAGGTAGTGTCAACAAAAGCATATCTTTATTTCTATTTGTTTTGTCAAAACAATTCTAAGAACAATTCTTGGATGAACACCTCGTTATACTAGCGGTAATCTAGTATCGGCACCGTTTTCTTGAACTGTTCAAAGAATTATCTTCAAATGATTATTATTATGCTGGTCTATTTTTATCTGTGTGTTTTACTATATCTGTATGTTTTTTCTCTTGTGTTCAACTATCTGTTCTAGACTGTAAGTTTAGTTTGCTTTTTGAAACCTAGTAGTCCTAGGGGTAAAATTGGTATCAGATGAACTGAATCTGATTGGAAAGAAGGAGGTAGTGTCAACAAAAGCATATCTTTATTTCTATTTGTTTTGTCAAAACAATTCTAAGAACAATTCTTGGATGAACACCTCGTTATACTAGCGGTAACCTAGTATCGGCACTGTTCTCTTGAACTGTTCAAAGAATTATCTTCAAATGATTATTGTTATTCTTGTCAATTTTTATCTGTGTGTTTTACTATTTCTATATGTTATTTTACGTCTGTTCAACTATCTGTTCTAGAATGTAAGTTTAGTTTGCTTTCTGAAACCCAGTAGTGCTGGGCGCAAAATTGGTATCAGATGAACTGAAACTGATTGGAAAGAAGGAGGTAGTGTCAATAAAAACATATCTTTATTTCTATTTGTTTTCTCAAAACAATTCTAAGAACAATTCTTGGATGAACACCTCGTTATACTAGCGGTAACCTAGTATCGACACCGTTCTCTTGAACTTTTCAAAGAATTATCTTCAAATGACTATTGTTATTCTAATTTATTTTTATCTGTGTGTTTTACTATTTCTGTATGTTCTTTCTCCTGTGTTCAACTATCTGCTCTAGACTGTAAGTTTAGTTTGCTTTTTGAAACCTAGTAGTCCTGGGTGTAAAATTGGTATCAGATGAACTGAAATTGATTGGAAAGATAGAGGTAGTGTCAATAAAAGCATATGTTTATTTCTATTTGTTTTCTCAAAACAATTCTAAGAACAATTCTTGGATGAACACCTCGTTATACTAGCGGTAACCTAGTATCGGCACCGTTCTCTTGAACTGTTCAAAGAATTATCTTCAAATGATTATTGTTATTCTTGTCTATTTTTATCAGTGTGTTTTATTATTTCTGTATGTTATTTCGCTTGTGTTCAACTATCTGTTCTAGAATGTAAGTTTAGTTTGCTTTCTGAAACCTTTTAGTTCTGGGTGCAAAATTGGTATCAGATGAACCGAAACTGATTGGAAAGAAGGAGGTAGTGTCAATAAAAGCATATATTTATTTCTATTTGTTTTCTCAAAACAATTCTTGGATGAACACCTCGTTATACTAGCGGTAACCTAGTATCGGCACCGTTCTCTTGAATTTATCAAAGAATTATCTTCAAATGATTATTGTTATTCTTGTCTATTTTTATCTGTGTGTTTTACTATTTCTGTATGTTCTTTCTACTGTGTTCAACTATCTGTTCTAGAATGTAAGTTTAGTTTGCTTTCTGAAACCTTTTAGTTCTGGGTGCAAAATTGGTATCAGATGAACTGAAACTGATTGGAAAGAAGGAGGTACTGTCAATAAAAACATATCTTTATTTCTATTTGTTTTCTCAAAACAATTTTAAGAACAATTCTTGGATGAACACCTCGTTATACTAGCGGTAACCTAGTATCGACACCGTTCTCTTGAACTGTTCAAAGAATTATCTTCAAATAATTATTGTTATTCTGGTCTATTTTTATCTGTGTGTTTTACTATTTCTGTATGTTTTTTCTCTCGTGTTCAACTATCTGTTCTCGACTGTAAGTTTAGTTTGCTTTCTGAAACCTAGTAGTCCAGGGGGCAAAATGGGTATCAGATGAACTGAAACTGATTGGAAAGAAGGAGGTAGTGTCAACAAAAGCATATCTTTATTTCTTTGTTTTGTCAAAATAATTCTAAGAACAATTCTTGGATGAACACCTCGTTATACTAGCGGTAACATAGTATCGGCATCGTTCTCTTGAATTTATCAAAAGAATTATCTTCAAATGATTATTGTTATTCTTGTCTATTTTTATCTGTGTCTTTTACTATTTCTGTATGTTTTTTCTCCTTTGTTCAACTATCTGTTCTAGACTGTAAGTTTAGTTTGCAATCTGAAACCCAGTAGTCCTGGGTGCAAATTTGGTATCAGATGAACTGAAACTGATTCGAAAGAAGGAGGTAGTGTCAATAAAAACATATCTTTATTTCTATTTGTTTTCTCAAAACAATTCTTGGATAAACACCTCGTTATACTAGCGGTAACCTAGTATCGGCACCGTTTTCTTGAATTTATCAAAGAATTATCTTCACATGATTATTGTTATTCTTGTCTATTTTTATCTGTGTGTTTTACTATTTCTATATGTTATTTTTCTTGTGTTCAACTATCTGTTCTAGATTGTAAGTTTAGTTTGCTTTCTGAAACCCAGTAGTGCTGGGTGCAAAATTGGTATCAGATGAACTGAAACTGATTGGAAAGAAGGAGGTAGTGTCAATAAAAACATATCTTCATTTCTATTTGTTTTCTCAAAAAAATTTTATGAACAATTCTTGGATGAACACCTCGTTATACTAGCGGTAACCTAGTATCGACACCGTTATCTTGAACTGTTCAAAGAATTATCTTCAAATGATTATTGTTATTCTGGTCTATTTTTATCTGTGTGTTTTACTATTTCTATATGTTTTTTCTCTTGGGTTCAACTATCTGTTCTAGACTGTAAGTTTAGTTTGCTTTCTGAAACCTAGTAGTACTAGGGGCAAAATTGGTATCAGATGAACTGAAACTGATTGGAAAGAAGGAGGTAGTGTCAACAAAAGCATATCTTTATTTCTATTTGTTTTGTCAAAACAATTCTAAGAACAATTCTTGGATGAACACCTCGTTATACTAGCGGTAACCTAGTATCGGCACCGTTCTCTTGAATTTATCAAAGAATTATCTTCAAATGTCTATTGTTATTCTTGTCTATTTTTATCTGTGTGTTTTACTATTTCTATATGTTATTTTTCTTGTGTTCAACTATCTGTTCTAGAATGTAAGTTTAGTTTGCTTTCTGAAACCCAGTAGTGCTGGGTGCAAAATTGGTATCAGATGAACTGAAACTGATTGGAAAGAAGGAGGTAGTGTCAATAAAAACATATATTTATTTCTATTTGTTTTCTCAAAACAATTATAAGAACAATTCTTGGATGAACACCTCGTTATACTTGCGGTAACCTGGTATCGGCACCGTTCTCTTGAACTGTTCAAAGAATTATCTTCAAATGATTATTGTTATTCTTGTCTATTTTTATCAGTGTGTTTTACTATTTCTGTATGTTATTTCGCTTGTGTTCAACTATCTGTTCTAGACTGTAAGTTTAGTTTGCTTTCTGAAACCTTTTAGTTCTGGGTGCAAAATTGCTATCAGATGAACCGAAACTGATTGGAAAGAAGGAGGTAGTGTCAATAAAAGCATATCTTTATTTCTATTTGTTTTCTCAAAACAATTCTAAGAACAATTCTTGGATGAACACCTCGTTATACTAGCGGTAATCTAGTATCGGCACCGTTTTCTTGAACTGTTCAAAGAATTATCTTCAAATGATTATTATTATGCTGGTCTATTTTTATCTGTGTGTTTTACTATTTCTGTATGTTTTTTCTCTTGTGTTCAACTATCTGTTCTAGACTGTAAGTTTAGTTTGCTTTCTGAAACCTAGTAGTCCTAGGGGTAAAATTGGTATCAGATGAATTGAATCTGATTGGAAAGAAGGAGGTAGTGTCAACAAAAGCATATCTTTATTTCTATTTGTTTTGTCAAAACAATTCTAAGAACAATTCTTGGATGAACACCTCGTTATACTAGCGGTAACCTAGTATCGGCACTGTTCTCTTGAACTGTTCAAAGAATTATCTTCAAATGATTATTGTTATTCTTGTCAATTTTTATCTGTGTGTTTTACTATTTCTATATGTTATTTTACGTCTGTTCAACTATCTGTTCTAGAATGTAAGTTTAGTTTGCTTTCTGAAACCCAGTAGTGCTGGGCGCAAAATTGGTATCAGATGAACTGAAACTGATTGGAAAGAAGGAGGTAGTGTCAATAAAAACATATCTTTATTTCTATTTGTTTTCTCAAAACAATTCTAAGAACAATTCTTGGATGAACACCTCGTTATACTAGCGGTAACCTAGTATCGACACCGTTCTCTTGAACTTTTCAAAGAATTATCTTCAAATGACTATTGTTATTCTAATTTATTTTTATCTGTGTGTTTTACTATTTCTGTATGTTCTTTCTCCTGTGTTCAACTATCTGCTCTAGACTGTAAGTTTAGTTTGCTTTTTGAAACCTAGTAGTCCTGGGTGCAAAATTGGTATCAGATGAACTGAAATTGATTGGAAAGATAGAGGTAGTGTCAATAAAAGCATATGTTTATTTCTATTTGTTTTCTCAAAACAATTCTAAGAACAATTCTTGGATGAACACCTCGTTATACTAGCGGTAACCTAGTATCGGCACTGTTCTCTTGAACTGTTCAAAGAATTATCTTCAAATAATTATTGTTATTTTTGTCTATTTTTATCTGTGTGTTTTACTATTTCTGTGTGTTATTTCTCTTGTGTTCAACTATCTGTTCTAGACTGTATGTTTAGGTTTCTTTCTGAAACCTATTAGTCCTGGGCGCAAAATTGGTATCAGATGAACTTAAACTGATTCGCAAGAAGGAGGTAGTGTCAATAAAAGCATATCTTTATTTCTATTTGTTTTCTCAAAACAATTCTTGGATGAACACCTCGTTATACTAGCGGTAACCTAATATCGGCACCGTTCTCTTGAACTGTTCAAAGAATTATCTTCAAATGACTATTGTTATTCTTATATATTTTTATATGTGTGTTTTACTATTTCTGTATGTTCTTTCTCCTGTGTTCAACTATCTGCTCTAGACTGTAAGTTTAGTTTGCTTTTTGAAAACCAGTAGTCCTGGGTGCAAAATTAGTATCTGATAAACTGAAACTGATTGGAAAGAAGGAGGTAGTGTCAATAAAAACATATCATTATTTTTATTTATTTTCTCAAAACAATTCTAAGAACAATTATTGGATGAACACCTCATTATACTAGCGGTAACCTAGTATTGGCACCGTTCTCTTGAACTGTTCAAAGAATTATCTTCAAATGATTATTGTTATTCTTGTCTATTTTTATCAGTGTGTTTTACTATTTTTGTATGTTATTTCTCTTGTGTTCAACTATCTGTTCTAGACTGTAAGTTTAGTTTTCTTTCTGAAACCTTTTAGTCCTGGGTGCAAAATTGGAATCAGATGAACCAAAACTGATTGGAAAGGAGGTAGTGTCAATAAAAGCATATCTTTATTTCTATTTGTTTCTCAAAACAATTCTAAGAACAATTCTTGGATGAACACCTCGTTATATTAGCTGTAACCTAGTATCGGCACCGTTCTCTTTAACTATTCAAAAATTATCTTCAAATGATTATTGTTATTCTTTTCTATTTTTATCTGTGTGTTTTACTATTTCTGTATGTTCTTTTTCCTATGTTCAACTATCTGTTCTAGACTGTAAGTTTAGTTTGCTTTCTGAAACCTAGTAGTCCTGGGGGCAAAATTGGTATTAGATGAACAGAAACTGATTGGAAAGAAGAAGGTAGTGTCAACAAAAGCATATCTTTATTTCTATTTGTTTTGTCAAAAAAATTGTAAGAACAATTCTTGGATGAACACCTCGTTATACTAGCGGTAACCTAGTATCGGCACCGTTCTCTTGAATTTATCAAAGAATTATCTTCACATGATTATTGTTATTCTTGTCTATTTTTATCTGTGTGTTTTACTATTTCTATATGTTATTTTTCTTGTGTTCAACTATCTGTTCTAGATTGTAAGTTTAGTTTGCTTTCTGAAACCCAGTAGTGCTGGGTGCAAAATTGGTATCAGATGAACTGAAACTGATTGGAAAGAAGGAGGTAGTGTCAATAAAAACATATCTTCATTTCTATTTGTTTTCTCAAAACAATTTTATGAACAATTCTTGGATGAACACCTCGTTATACTAGCGGTAACCTAGTATCGACACCGTTATCTTGAACTGTTCAAAGAATTATCTTCAAATGATTATTGTTATTCTGGTCTATTTTTATCTGTGTGTTTTACTATTTCTATATGTTTCTTCTCTTGTGTTCAACTATCTGTTCTAGACTGTAAGTTTAGTTTGCTTTCTGAAACCTAGTAGTACTAGGGGCAAAATTGGTATCAGATGAACTGAAACTGATTGGAAAGAAGGAGGTAGTGTCAACAAAAGCATATCTTTATTTCTATTTGTTTTGTCAAAACAATTCTAAGAACAATTCTTGGATGAACACCTCGTTATACTAGCGGTAACCTAGTATCGGCACCGTTCTCTTGAATTTATCAAAGAATTATCTTCAAATGTCTATTGTTATTCTTGTCTATTTTTATCTGTGTGTTTTACTATTTCTATATGTTATTTTTCTTGTGTTCAACTATCTGTTCTAGAATGTAAGTTTAGTTTGCTTTCTGAAACCCAGTAGTGCTGGGTGCAAAATTGGTATCAGATGATCTGAAACTGATTGGAAAGAAGGAGGTAGTGTCAATAAAAACATATATTTATTTCTATTTGTTTTCTCAAAACAATTATAAGAACAATTCTTGGATGAACACCTCGTTATACTTGCGGTAACCTGGTATCGGCACCGTTCTCTTGAACTGTTCAAAGAATTATCTTCAAATGATTATTGTTATTCTTGTCTATTTTTATCAGTGTGTTTTACTATTTCTGTATGTTATTTCGCTTGTGTTCAACTATCTGTTCTAGACTGTAAGTTTAGTTTGCTTTCTGAAACCTTTTAGTTCTGGGTGCAAAATTGCTATCAGATGAACCGAAACTGATTGGAAAGAAGGAGGTAGTGTCAATAAAAGCATATCTTTATTTCTATTTGTTTTCTCAAAACAATTCTAAGAACAATTCTTGGATGAACACCTCGTTATACTAGCGGTAATCTAGTATCGGCACCGTTTTCTTGAACTGTTCAAAGAATTATCTTCAAATGATTATTATTATGCTGGTCTATTTTTATCTGTGTGTTTTACTATTTCTGTATGTTTTTTCTCTTGTGTTCAACTATCTGTTCTAGACTGTAAGTTTAGTTTGCTTTTTGAAACCTAGTAGTCCTAGGGGTAAAATTGGTATCAGATGAACTGAATCTGATTGGAAAGAAGGAGGTAGTGCCAACAAAAGCATATCTTTATTTCTATTTGTTTTGTCAAAACAATTCTAAGAACAATTCTTGGATGAACACCTCGTTATACTAGCGGTAACCTAGTATCGGCACTGTTCTCTTGAACTGTTCAAAGAATTATCTTCAAATGATTATTGTTATTCTTGTCAATTTTTATCTGTGTGTTTTACTATTTCTATATGTTATTTTACGTCTGTTCAACTATCTGTTCTAGAATGTAAGTTTAGTTTGCTTTATGAAACCCAGTAGTGCTGGGCGCAAAATTGGTATCAGATGAACTGAAACTGATTGGAAAGAAGGAGGTAGTGTCAATAAAAACATATCTTTATTTCTATTTGTTTTCTCAAAACAATTCTAAGAACAATTCTTGGATGAACACCTCGTTATACTAGCGGTAACCTAGTATCGACACCGTTCTCTTGAACTTTTCAAAGAATTATCTTCAAATGACTATTGTTATTCTAATTTATTTTTATCTGTGTGTTTTACTATTTCTGTATGTTCTTTCTCCTGTGTTCAACTATCTGCTCTAGACTGTAAGTTTAGTTTGCTTTTTGAAACCTAGTAGTCCTGGGTGCAAAATTGGTATCAGATGAACTGAAATTGATTGGAAAGATAGAGGTAGTGTCAATAAAAGCATATGTTTATTTCTATTTGTTTTCTCAAAACAATTCTAAGAACAATTCTTGGATGAACACCTCGTTATACTAGCGGTAACCTAGTATCGGCACCGTTCTCTTGAACTGTTCAAAGAATTATCTTCAAATGATTATTGTTATTCTTGTCTATTTTTATCAGTGTGTTTTATTATTTCTGTATGTTATTTCGCTTGTGTTCAACTATCTGTTCTAGAATGTAAGTTTAGTTTGCTTTCTGAAACCTTTTAGTTCTGGGTGCAAAATTGGTATCAGATGAACCGAAACTGATTGGAAAGAAGGAGGTAGTGTCAATAAAAGCATATATTTATTTCTATTTGTTTTCTCAAAACAATTCTTGGATGAACACCTCGTTATACTAGCGGTAACCTAGTATCGGCACCGTTCTCTTGAATTTATCAAAGAATTATCTTCAAATGATTATTGTTATTCTTGTCTATTTTTATCTGTGTGTTTTACTATTTCTGTATGTTCTTTCTACTGTGTTCAACTATCTGTTCTAGAATGTAAGTTTAGTTTGCTTTCTGAAACCTTTTAGTTCTGGGTGCAAAATTGGTATCAGATGAACTGAAACTGATTGGAAAGAAGGAGGTACTGTCAATAAAAACATATCTTTATTTCTATTTGTTTTCTCAAAACAATTTTAAGAACAATTCTTGGATGAACACCTCGTTATACTAGCGGTAACCTAGTATCGACACCGTTCTCTTGAACTGTTCAAAGAATTATCTTCAAATAATTATTGTTATTCTGGTCTATTTTTATCTGTGTGTTTTACTATTTCTGTATGTTTTTTCTCTCGTGTTCAACTATCTGTTCTCGACTGTAAGTTTAGTTTGCTTTCTGAAACCTAGTAGTCCAGGGGGCAAAATGGGTATCAGATGAACTGAAACTGATTGGAAAGAAGGAGGTAGTGTCAACAAAAGCATATCTTTATTTCTTTGTTTTGTCAAAATAATTCTAAGAACAATTCTTGGATGAACACCTCGTTATACTAGCGGTAACATAGTATCGGCATCGTTCTCTTGAATTTATCAAAAGAATTATCTTCAAATGATTATTGTTATTCTTGTCTATTTTTATCTGTGTCTTTTACTATTTCTGTATGTTTTTTCTCCTTTGTTCAACTATCTGTTCTAGACTGTAAGTTTAGTTTGCATTCTGAAACCCAGTAGTCCTGGGTGCAAATTTGGTATCAGATGAACTGAAACTGATTCGAAAGAAGGAGGTAGTGTCAATAAAAACATATCTTTATTTCTATTTGTTTTCTCAAAACAATTCTTGGATGAACACCTCGTTATACTAGCGGTAACCTAGTATCGGCACTGTTCTCTTGAACTGTTCAAAGAATTATCTTCAAATAATTATTGTTATTCTTGTCTATTTTTATCTGTGTGTTTTACTATTTCTGTGTGTTATTTCTCTTATGTTCAACTATCTGTTCTAGACTGTATGTTTAGGTTTCTTTCTGAAACATATTAGTCCTGGGCGCAAAATTGGTATCAGATGAACTGAAACTGATTCGAAAGAAGGAGGTAGTGTCAATAAAAGCATATCTTTATTTCTATTTGTTTTCTCAAAACAATTCTTAGAACAATTCTTGGATGAACACCTCGTTATACTAGCGGTAATCTAGTATCGGCACCGTTTTCTTGAACTGTTCAAAGAATTATCTTCAAATGATTATTATTATGCTGGTCTATTTTTATCTGTGTGTTTTACTATTTCTGTATATTTTTTCACTTGTGTTCAACTATCTGTTCTAGACTGTAAGTTTAGTTTGCTTTCTGAAACCTAGTAGTCCTAGGGGTAAAATTGGTATTAGATGAACTGAATCTGATTGGAAAGAAGGAGGTAGTGTCAATAAAAACATATCTTTATTTCTATTTGTTTTCTCAAAACAATTCTAAGAACAATTCTTGGATGAACACCTCGTTATACTAGCGATAACCTAGTATCGACACCGTTCTCTTGAACTTTTCAAAGAATTATCTTCAAATGACTATTGTTATTCTAATTTATTTTTATCTGTGTGTTTTACTATTTCTGTATGTTCTTTCTCCTGTGTTCAACTATCTGCTCTAGACTGTAAGTTTAGTTTGCTTTTTGAAACCTAGTAGTCCTGGGTGCAAAATTGGTATCAAATGAACTGAAATTGATTGGAAAGATAGAGGTAGTGTCAATAAAAGCATATGTTTATTTCTATTTGTTTTCTCAAAACAATTATAAGAACAATTCTTGGATGAACACCTCGTTATACTAGCGGTAACCTAGTATCGGCACCGTTCTCTTGAACTGTTCAAAGAATTATCTTCAAAAGATTATTGTTATTCTTGTCTATTTTTATCAGTGTGTTTTATTATTTCTGTATGTTATTTCGCTTGTGTTCAACTATCTGTTCTAGAATGTAAGTTTAGTTTGCTTTCTGAAACCTTTTAGTTCTGGGTGCAAAATTGGTATCAGATGAACCGAAACTGATTGGAAAGAAGGAGGTAGTGTCAATAAAAGCATATATTTATTTCTATTTGTTTTCTCAAAACAATTCTAAGAACAATTCTTGGATGAACACCTCGTTATACTAGCGGTAACCTAGTATCGACACCGTTCTCTTGAATTTATCAAAGAATTATCTTCAAATGATTATTGTTATTCTTGTCTATTTTTATCTGTGTGTTTTACTATTTTTGTATGTTCTTTCTACTGTGTTCAACTATCTGTTCTAGGCTGTAAGTTTAATTTGCTTTCTGAAACCTAGTTGTCCTGGGTGCAAAATTGGTATCAGATGAACTGAAACTGATTGGAAAGAAGGAGGTAGTGTCAATAAAAGCATATCTTTATTTCTATTTGTTTTCTCAAAACAATTTTAAGAACAATTCTTGGATGAACACCTCGTTATACTAGCGGTAACCTAGTATCGGCACTGATCTCTTGAACTGTTCAAAGAATTATCTTCAAATAATTATTGTTATTCTTGTCTATTTTTATCTGTGTGTTTTACTATTTCTGTGTGTTATTTCTCTTGTGTTCAACTATCTGTTCTAGACTGTATGTTTAGGTTTCTTTCTGAAACATATTAGTCCTGGGCGCAAAATTGGTATCAGATTAACTGAAACTGATTCGAAAGAAGGAGGTAGTGTCAATAAAAGCATATCTTTATTTCTATTTGTTTTCTCAAAACAATTCTAAAAACAATTCTTGGATGAACACCTCGTTATACTAGCGGTAACCTAGTATCGGCACCGTTCTCTTGAATTTATCAAAGAATTATCTTCAAATGATTATTGTTATTCTTGTCTATTTTTATCTGTGTGTTTTACTATTTCTATATGTTATTTTTCTTGTGTTCAACTATCTGTTCTAGATTGTAAGTTTAGTTTGCTTTCTGAAAACCAGTAGTGTTGGGTCCAAAATTGGTATCAGATGAACTGAAACTGATTGGAAAGAAGGAGGTACTGTCAATAAAAACATATCTTTATTTCTATTTGTTTTCTCAAAACAATTCTAAGAACAATTCTTGGATGAACACCTCGTTATACTAGCGGTAACCTAGTATCGACACCGTTCTCTTGAACTGTTCAAAGAATTATCTTCAAATAATTATTGTTATTCTGGTCTATTTTTATCTGTGTGTTTTACTATTTCTGTATGTTTTTTCTCTCGTGTTCAACTATCTGTTCTCGACTGTAAGTTTAGTTTGCTTTCTGAAACCTAGTAGTCCAGGGGGCAAAATGGGTATCAGATGAACTGAAACTGATTGGAAAGAAGGAGGTAGTGTCAACAAAAGCATATCTTTATTTCTTTGTTTTGTCAAAATAATTCTAAGAACAATTCTTGGATGAACACCTCGTTATACTAGCGGTAACATAGTATCGGCATCGTTCTCTTGAATTTATCAAAAGAATTATCTTCAAATGATTATTGTTATTCTTGTCTATTTTTATCTGTGTCTTTTACTATTTCTGTATGTTTTTTCTCCTTTGTTCAACTATCTGTTCTAGACTGTAAGTTTAGTTTGCATTCTGAAACCCAGTAGTCCTGGGTGCAAATTTGGTATCAGATGAACTGAAACTGATTCGAAAGAAGGAGGTAGTGTCAATAAAAACATATCTTTATTTCTATTTGTTTTCTCAAAACAATTCTTGGATGAACACCTCGTTATACTAGCGGTAACCTAGTATCGGCACTGTTCTCTTGAACTGTTCAAAGAATTATCTTCAAATAATTATTGTTATTCTTGTCTATTTTTATCTGTGTGTTTTACTATTTCTGTGTGTTATTTCTCTTGTGTTCAACTATCTGTTCTAGACTGTATGTTTAGGTTTCTTTCTGAAACATATTAGTCCTGGGCGCAAAATTGGTATCAGATGAACTGAAACTGATTCGAAAGAAGGAGGTAGTGTCAATAAAAGCATATCTTTATTTCTATTTGTTTTCTCAAAACAATTCTAAGAACAATTCTTGGATGAACACCTCGTTATACTAGCGGTTACCTAATATCGGCACCGTTCTCTTAAACTGTTCAAAGAATTATCTTCAAATGACTATTGTTATTCTTATTTATTTTTATATGTGTGTTTTACTATTTCTGTATGTTCTTTCTCCTGTGTTCAACTATCTGCTCAAGACTGTAAGTTTAGTTTTCTTTTAGAAAACCAGTAGTCCTGGTTGCAAAATTAGTATCAGATGAACTGAAACTGATTGGAAAGAAGGAGGTAGTGTCAATAAAAACATATCATTATTTCTATTTGTTTTCTCAAAAAATTTCTAAGAACAATTCTTTGATGAACACCTCGTTATACTAGTGGTAACCTAGTATCAGCACCGTTCTCTTGAATTGTTCAGAGAATTATCTTCAAATGATTATTGTTATTCTTGTCTATTTTTATCAGTGTGTTTTACTATTTCTGTATGTTATTTCTCTTGTGTTCAACAATCTGTTTTAGACTGTAAGTTTAGTTTGCTTTCTGAAACCTTTTAGTCCTGGGTGCAAAATTGGAATCAGATGAACCGAAACTGATTGGAAAGAAGGAGGTAGTGTCAATAAAAGCATATCTTTATTTCTATTTGTTTTCTCAAAACAATTCTAAGAACAATTCTTGGATGAACACCTCGTTATATTAGCTGTAACCTAGTATCGGCACCGTTCTCTTGAACTATTCAAAAATTATCTTGAAATGATTATTGTTATTCTGTTATATTTTTATCTGTGTGTTTTACTATTTCTGTATGTTCTTTTTCCTATGTTCAACTATCTGTTCTAGACTGTAAGTTTAGTTTGCTTTCTGAAACCTAGTAGTCCTGGGGGCAAAATTGGTATTAGATGAACAGAAACTGATTGGAAAGAAGAAGGTAGTGTCAACAAAAGCATATCTTTATTTCTATTTGTTTTGTCAAAAAAATTCTAAGAACAATTCTTGGATGAACACCTCGTTATACTAGCGGTAACCTAGTATCGGCACCGTTCTCTTGAATTTATCAAAGAATTATCTTCAAATGATTATTGTTATTCTTGTCTATTTTTATCTGTGTGTTTTACTATTTCTATATGTTATTTTTGTTGTGTTCAACTATCTGTTCTAGATTGTAAGTTTAGTTTGCTTTCTGAAACCCAGTAGTGTTGGGTCCAAAATTGGTATCAGATGAACTGAAACTGATTGGAAAGAAGGAGGTAGTGTCAATAAAAACATATCTTTATTTCTATTTGTTTTCTCAAAACAATTCTAAGAACAATTCTTGGATGAACACCTCGTTATACTAGCGGTAACCTAGTATCGACACCGTTCTCTTGAACTGTTTAAAGAATTATCTTCAAATAATTATTGTTATTCTGGTCTATTTTTATCTGTGTGTTTTACTATTTCTGTATGTTTTTTCTCTTGTGTTCAACTATCTGTTCTAGGCTGTAAGTTTAGTTTGCTTTCTGAAACCTAGTAGTCCTAGGGGCAAAATTGGTATCAGATGAACTGAAACTGATTGGAAAGAAGGAGGTAGTGTCAACAAAAGCATATCTTTATTTCTATTTGTTTTGTTAAAACAATTCTAAGAACAATTCTTGGATGAACACCTCGTTATACTAGCGGTAACCTAGTATCGGCACCGTTCTCTTGAATTTATCAAAGAATTATCTTCAAATGATAATTGTTATTCTTGTCTATTTTTATCTGTGTGTTTTACTATTTCTATTTGTTATTTTTCTTGTGTTCAACTATCCGTTCTAGAATGTAAGTTTTGTTTGCTTTCTGAAACCCAGTACTGCTGGGTGCAAAATTGGTATCAGATGAACTGAAACTGATTGGAAAGAAGGAAGTAGTGTCAATAAAAACATATCTTTATTTCTATTTGTTTTCTCAAAACAATTCTAAGAACAATTCTTGGATGAACACCTCGTTATACTAGCGGTAACCTAGTATCGGCACCGTTCTCTTGAACTGTTCAAAGAATTATCTTCAAATGCTTAATTTTATTCTTGTCTATTTTTATCAGTGTGTTTTACTATTTCTGTATGTTATTTCGCTTGTGTTCAACTATCTGTTCTAGACTGTAAGTTTAGTTTGCTTTCTGAAACCTAGTAGTCCTGGGGGCAAAATGGGTATCAGATGAACTGAAACTGATTGGAAAGAAGGAGGTAGTGTCAACAAAAGCATATCTTTATTTCTATTTGTTTTGTCAAAACAATTCTTCGATGAACACCTCGTTATACTAGCGGTAACATAGTATCGGCACCGTTCTCTTGAATTTATCAAAAGAATTATCTTCAAATGATTATTGTTATTCTGGTCTATTTTTATCTGTATGTTTTACTATTTCTGTATGTTATTTCTCTTGTGTTCAACTATCTGTTCTAGACAGTAAGTTTAGTTTGCTTTCTGAAACCTAGTAGTCCTGGGTGCAAAATTGGTATCAGATGAACTGAAACTGATTGGAAAGAAGGAGGTAGTGTCAACAAAATCATATCTTTTTTTCTATTTGTTTTGTCAAAACAATTCTAAGAACAATTCTTGGATGAACACCTCGTTATACTAGCGGTAACCTAGTATCGGCACCATTCTATTGAATTTATCAAAGAATTATCTTCAAATGATTATTGTAATTCTTGTCTTTTTTTATCTGTGTGTTTTACTATTTCTGTTTGTTCTTTCTCGTGTGTTCAACTATCTGTTCTAGACTGTAAGTTTAGTTTGCATTTTGAAACCTAGTAGTCCTGGGTGCAAAATAGGTATCAGATGAACTAAAAATGATTGGAAAGATGGAGGTAGTGTCAATAAAGCATATCTTTATTTCTATTTGTTTTCTCAAAACAATTCTAAGAACAATTCTTCGATGAACACATCGTTATACTAGCGGTAACCTAGTATCGGCATCGTTCTCTTGAACTGTTCAAAGAATTATCTTCAAATGATTATTGTTATTCTGGTCTATTTTTATCTGTGTGTTTTACTATTTCTGTATGTTTTTTCTCTCGTGTTCAACTATCTATTCTCGACTGTAAGTTTAGTTTGCTTTCTGAAACCTAGTAATCATGGGGGCAAAATGGGAATCAGATGAACTGAAACTGATTGGAAAGAAGGAGGTAGTGTCGACAAAAGCATATCTTTATTTCTATTTGTTTTGTCAAAACAATTCTAAGAACAATTCTTCGATGAACACCTCTATATACTAGCGGTAACATAGTATCGGCACCGTTCTCTTGAATTTATCAAAAGAATTATCTTCAAATGATTATTGTTATTCTGGTCTATTTTTATCTGTGTGTTTTACTATTTCTGTATGTTATTTCTCTTGTGTTCAACTATCTGTTCTAGACAGTAAGTTTAGTTTACTTTTTGAAACCTAGTAGCCCTGGGTGCAAAATTGGTATCAGACGAACTGAAACTTATTGGAAAGAAGGAGGTAGTGTCAAAAAAATCATATCTTTTTTTCTATTTGTTTTGTCAAAACAATTCTAAGAACAATTCTTGGATGAACACCTCGTTATACTAGCGGTAACCTAGTATCGGCACTGTTCTCTTGAACTGTTCAAAGAATTATCTTCAAATAATTATTGTTATTCTTGTCTATTTTTATCTGTGTGTTTTACTATTTCTGTGTGTTATTTCTCTTGTGTTCAACTATCTGTTCTAGACTGTATGTTTCGGTTTCTTTCTGAAACATATTAGTCCTGGGCGCAAAATTGGTATCAGATGAACTGAAACTGATTCGAAAGAAGGAGGTAGTGTCAATAAAAGCATATCTTTATTTCTATTTGTTTTCTCAAAACAATTCTAAGAACAATTCTTGGATGAACACCTCGTTATACTAGCGGTTACCTAATATCGGCACCGTTCTCTTGAACTGTTCAAAGAATTATCTTCAAATGACTATTGTTATTCTTATTTATTTTTATATGTGTGTTTTACTATTTCTGTATGTTCTTTCTCCTGTGTTCAACTATCTGCTCATGACTGTAAGTTTAGTTTTCTTTTAGAAAACCAGTAGTCCTGGTTGCAAAATTAGTATCAGATGAACTGAAACTGATTGGAAAGAAGGAGGTAGTGTCAATAAAAACATATCATTATTTCTATTTGTTTTCTCAAAAAATTTCTAAGAACAATTCTTTGATGAACACCTCGTTATACTAGTGGTAACCTAGTATCAGCACCGTTCTCTTGAATTGTTCAGAGAATTATCTTCAAATGATTATTGTTATTCTTGTCTATTTTTATCAGTGTGTTTTACTATTTCTGTATGTTATTTCTCTTGTGTTCAACTATCTGTTTTAGACTGTAAGTTTAGTTTGCTTTCTGAAACCTTTTAGTCCTGGGTGCAAAATTGGAATCAGATGAACCGAAACTGATTGGAAAGAAGGAGGTAGTGTCAATAAAAGCATATCTTTATTTCTATTTGTTTTCTCAAAACAATTCTAAGAACAATTCTTGGATGAACACCTCGTTATATTAGCTGTAACCTAGTATCGGCACCGTTCTCTTGAACTATTCAAAAATTATCTTGAAATGATTATTGTTATTCTGTTCTATTTTTATCTGTGTGTTTTACTATTTCTGTATGTTCTTTTTCCTATGTTCAACTATCTGTTCTAGACTGTAAGTTTAGTTTGCTTTCTGAAACCTAGTAGTCCTGGGGGCAAAATTGGTATTAGATGAACAGAAACTGATTGGAAAGAAGAAGGTAGTGTCAACAAAAGCATATCTTTATTTCTATTTGTTTTGTCAAAAAAATTCTAAGAACAATTCTTGGATGAACACCTCGTTATACTAGCGGTAACCTAGTATCGGCACCGTTCTCTTGAATTTATCAAAGAATTATCTTCAAATGATTATTGTTATTCTTGTCTATTTTTATCTGTGTGTTTTACTATTTCTATATGTTATTTTTGTTGTGTTCAACTATCTGTTCTAGATTGTAAGTTTAGTTTGCTTTCTGAAACCCAGTAGTGTTGGGTCCAAAATTGGTATCAGATGAACTGAAACTGATTGGAAAGAAGGAGGTAGTGTCAACAAAAGCATATCTTTATTTCTATTTGTTTTGTTAAAACAATTCTAAGAACAATTCTTGGATGAACACCTCGTTATACTAGCGGTAACCTAGTATCGACACCGTTCTCTTGAACTGTTTAAAGAATTATCTTCAAATGATAATTGTTATTCTTGTCTATTTTTATCTGTGTGTTTTACTATTTCTATTTGTTATTTTTCTTGTGTTCAACTATCCGTTCTAGAATGTAAGTTTTGTTTGCTTTCTGAAACCCAGTACTGCTGGGTGCAAAATTGGTATCAGATGAACTGAAACTGATTGGAAAGAAGGAAGTAGTGTCAATAAAAACATATCTTTATTTCTATTTGTTTTCTCAAAACAATTCTAAGAACAATTCTTGGATGAACACCTCGTTATACTAGCGGTAACCTAGTATCGGCACCGTTCTCTTGAACTGTTCAAAGAATTATCTTCAAATGCTTAATTTTATTCTTGTCTATTTTTATCAGTGTGTTTTACTATTTCTGTATGTTATTTCGCTTGTGTTCAACTATCTGTTCTAGACTGTAAGTTTAGTTTGCTTTCTGAAACCTAGTAGTCCTGGGGGCAAAATGGGTATCAGATGAACTGAAACTGATTGGAAAGAAGGAGGTAGTGTCAACAAAAGCATATCTTTATTTCTATTTGTTTTGTCAAAACAATTCTTCGATGAACACCTCGTTATACTAGCGGTAACATAGTATCGGCACCGTTCTCTTGAATTTATCAAAAGAATTATCTTCAAATGATTATTGTTATTCTGGTCTATTTTTATCTGTATGTTTTACTATTTCTGTATGTTATTTCTCTTGTGTTCAACTATCTGTTCTAGACAGTAAGTTTAGTTTGCTTTCTGAAACCTAGTAGTCCTGGGTGCAAAATTGGTATCAGATGAACTGAAACTGATTGGAAAGAAGGAGGTAGTGTCAACAAAATCATATCTTTTTTTCTATTTGTTTTGTCAAAACAATTCTAAGAACAATTCTTGGATGAACACCTCGTTATACTAGCGGTAACCTAGTATCGGCACCATTCTATTGAATTTATCAAAGAATTATCTTCAAATGATTATTGTAATTCTTGTCTTTTTTTATCTGTGTGTTTTACTATTTCTGTTTGTTCTTTCTCGTGTGTTCAACTATCTGTTCTAGACTGTAAGTTTAGTTTGCATTTTGAAACCTAGTAGTCCTGGGTGCAAAATAGGTATCAGATGAACTAAAAATGATTGGAAAGATGGAGGTAGTGTCAATAAAAGCATATCTTTATTTCTATTTGTTTTCTCAAAACAATTCTAAGAACAATTCTTCGATGAACACATCGTTATACTAGCGGTAACCTAGTATCGGCATCGTTCTCTTGAACTGTTCAAAGAATTATCTTCAAATGATTATTGTTATTCTGGTCTATTTTTATCTGTGTGTTTTACTATTTCTGTATGTTTTTTATCTCGTGTTCAACTATCTGTTCTCGACTGTAAGTTTAGTTTGCTTTCTGAAACCTAGTAATCATGGGGGCAAAATGGGAATCAGATGAACTGAAACTGATTGGAAAGAAGGAGGTAGTGTCGACAAAAGCATATCTTTATTTCTATTTGTTTTGTCAAAACAATTCTAAGAACAATTCTTCGATGAACACCTCTATATACTAGCGGTAACATAGTATCGGCACCGTTCTCTTGAATTTATCAAAAGAATTATCTTCAAATGATTATTGTTATTCTGGTCTATTTTTATTTGTATGTTTTACTATTTCTGTATGTTATTTCTCTTGTGTTCAACTATCTGTTCTAGACAGTAAGTTTAGTTTACTTTTTGAAACCTAGTAGCTCTGGGTGCAAAATTGGTATCAGACGAACTGAAACTTATTGGAAAGAAGGAGGTAGTGTCAAAAAAATCATATCTTTTTTTCTATTTGTTTTGTCAAAACAATTCTAAGAACAATTCTTGGATGAACACCTCGTTATACTAGCGGTAACCTAGTATCGGCACCATTCTATTGAATTTATCAAAGAATTATCTTCAAATGATTATTGTAATTCTTGTCTATTTTTATCTGTGTGTTTTACTATTTCTGTATGTTTTTTCTCTCGTTTTCAACTATCTGTTCTCGACTGTAAGTTTAGTTTGCTTTCTGAAACCTAGTAGTCCTGGGGGCAAAATGGGTATCAGATGAACTGAAACTGATTGGAAAGAAGAAGGTAGTGTCAACAAAAGCATATCTTTATTTCTATTTGTTTTGTCAAAACAATTCTTCGATGAACACCTCGTTATACTAGCGGTAACATAGTATCGGCACCGTTCTCTTGAATTTATCAAAAGAATTATCTTCAAATGATTATTGTTATTCTGGTCTATTTTTATCTGTATGTTTTACTATTTCTGTATGTTATTTCTCTTGTGTTCAACTATCTGTTCTAGACAGTAAGTTTAGTTTGCTTTCTGAAACCTAGTAGTCCTGGGTGCAAAATTGGTATCAGATGAACTGAAACTGATTGGAAAGAAGGAGGTAGTGTCAACAAAATCATATCTTTTTTTCTATTTGTTTTGTCAAAACAATTCTAAGAACAATTCTTGGATGAACACCTCGTTATACTAGCGGTAACCTAGTATCGGCACCGTTCTCTTGAATTTATCAAAGAATTATCTTCAAATGATTATTGTTATTCTTGTCTATTTTTATCTGTGTGTTTTACTATTTCTGTTTGTTCTTTCTCGTGTGTTCAACTATTTGTTCTAGACTGTAAGTTTAGTTTGCATTTTGAAACCTAGTAGTCCTGGGTGCAAAATAGGTATCAGATAAACTAAAAATGATTGGAAAGATGGAGGTAGTGTCAATAAAAGCATATCTTTATTTCTATTTGTTTTCTCAAAACAATTCTAAGAACAATTCTTGGATGAACACCTCGTTATACTAGCGGTAACCTAGTATCGGCACCGTTCTCTTGAACTGTTCAAAGAATTATCTTCAAATGCTTAATTTTATTCTTGTCTATTTTTATCAGTGTGTTTTACTATTTCTGTATGTTATTTTGCTTGTGTTCAACTATCTGTTCTAGACTGTAAGTTTAGTTTGCTTTCTGAAACCTTTTAGTTCTGGGTGCAAAATTGGTATCAGATGAACCGAAACTGATTGGAAAGAAGGAGGTAGTGTCAATAAAAGCATATCTTTATTTCTATTTGTTTTCTCAAAACAATTCTAAGAACAATTCTTCGATGAACACATCGTTATACTAGCGGTAACCTAGTATCGGCATCGTTCTCTTGAACTGTTCAAAGAATTATCTTCAAATGATTATTGTTATTCTGGTATATTTTTATCTGTGTGTTTTACTATTTCTGTATGTTTTTTCTCTCGTGTTCAACTATCTGTTCTCGACTGTAAGTTTAGTTTGCTTTTTGAAACCTAGTAGTCTTGGGGGCAAAATGGGAATCAGATGAACTGAAACTGATTGGAAAGAAGGAGGTAGTGTCGACAAAAGCATATCTTTATTTCTATTTGTTTTGTCAAAACAATTCTAAGAACAATTCTTCGATGAACACCTCTATATACTAGCGGTAACATAGTATCGGCACCGTTCTCTTGAATTTATCAAAAGAATTATCTTCAAATGATTATTGTTATTCTGGTCTATTTTTATCTGTGTGTTTTACTATTTCTGTATGTTATTTCTCTTGTGTTCAACTATCTGTTCTAGACAGTAAGTTTAGTTTGCTTTCGGAAACCTAGTAGCCCTGGGTGCAAAATTGGTATCAGATGAACTGAAACTGATTGGAAAGAAGGAGGTAGTGTCAACAAAATCATATCTTTTTTTCTATTTGTTTTCTCAAAACAATTCTAAGAACAATTCTTGGATGAACACCTCGTTATACTAGCGGTAACCTAGTATCGGCACCATTCTATTGAATTTATCAAAGAATTATCTTCAAATGATTATTGTAATTCTTGTCTATTTTTATCTGTGTGTTTTACTATTTCTGTATGTTTTTTCTCTCGTGTTCAACTATCTATTCTCGACTGTAAGTTTAGTTTGCTTTCTGAAACCTAGTAGTCCTGGGGGCAAAATGGGTATCAGATGAACTGAAACTGATTGGAAAGAAGGAGGTAGTGTCAACAAAAGCATATCTTTATTTCTATTTGTTTTGTCAAAACAATTCTTCGATGAACACCTCATTATACTAGCGGTAACATAGTATCGGCACCGTTCTCTTGAATTTATCAAAAGAATTATCTTCAAATGATTATTGTTATTCTGGTCTATTTTTATCTGTATGTTTTACTATTTCTGTATGTTATTTCTCTTGTGTTCAACTATCTGTTCTAGACAGTAAGTTTAGTTTGGTTTCTGAAACCTAGTAGTCCTGGGTGCAAAATTGGTATCAGATGAACTGAAACTGATTGGAAAGAAGGAGGTAGTGTCAACAAAATCATATCTTTTTTTCTATTTGTTTTGTCAAAACAATTCTAAGAACAATTCTTGGATGAACACCTCGTTATACTAGCGGTAACCTAGTATCGGCACCATTCTATTGAATTTATCAAAGAATTATCTTCAAATGATTATTGTAATTCTTGTCTTTTTTTATCTGTGTGTTTTACTATTTCTGTTTGTTCTTTCTCGTGTGTTCAACTATCTGTTCTAGACTGTAAGTTTAGTTTGCATTTTGAAACCTAGTAGTCCTGGGTGCAAAATAGGTATCAGATGAACTAAAAATGATTGGAAAGATGGAGGTAGTGTCAATAAAAGCATATCTTTATTTCTATTTGTTTTGTCAAAACAATTATAAGAACAATTCTTGGATGAACACCTCGTTATACTAGCGGTAACCTAGTATCGGCACCGTTCTCTTGAATTTATCAAAGAATTATCTTCAAATGATTATTGTTATTCTTGTCTATTTTTATCTGTGTGTTTTACTATTTCTATATGTTATTTTTCTTGTGTTCAACTATCTGTTCTAGAATGTAAGTTTAGTTTGCTTTCAGAAACCCAGTAGTGCTGGGTGCAAAATTGGTATCAGATGAACTGAAACTGATTGGAAAGAAGGAGGTAGTGTCAATAAAATCATATCTTTATTTCTATTTGTTTTGTCAAAACAATTCTAAGAACAATTCTTCGATGAACACCTCTATATACTAGCGGTAACATAGTATCGGCACCGTTCTCTTGAATTTATCAAAAGAATTATCTTCAAATGATTATTGTTATTCTGGTCTATTTTTATCTGTGTGTTTTACTATTTCTGTATGTTATTTCTCTTGTGTTCAACTATCTGTTCTAGACAGTAAGTTTAGTTTGCTTTTTGAAACCTAGTAGCCCTGGGTGCAAAATTGGTATCAGACGAACTGAAACTGATTGGAAAGAAGGAGGTAGTGTCAAAAAAATCATATCTTTTTTTCTATTTGTTTTGTCAAAACAATTCTAAGAACAATTCTTGGATGAACACCTCGTTATACTACCGGTAACCTAGTATCGGCACCATTCTATTGAATTTATCAAAGAATTATCTTCAAATGATTATTGTAATTCTTGTCTATT
Source organism: Berberis vulgaris (assembly GCA_963556465.1). Taxonomy (NCBI): domain Eukaryota; kingdom Viridiplantae; phylum Streptophyta; class Magnoliopsida; order Ranunculales; family Berberidaceae; genus Berberis; species Berberis vulgaris. The sequence continues at coordinate 28,147,869 of OY747136.1, read as the reverse complement.
TTTATCTGTGTGTTTTACTATTTCTGTATGTTTTTTCTCTCGTGTTCAACTATCTGTTCTCGACTGTAAGTTTAGTTTGCTTTCTGAAACCTAGTAGTCCTGGGGGCAAAATGGGTATCAGATGAACTGAAACTGATTGGAAAGAAGAAGGTAGTGTCAACAAAAGCATATCTTTATTTCTATTTGTTTTGTCAAAACAATTCTTCGATGAACACCTCGTTATACTAGCGATAACATAGTATCGGCACCGTTCTCTTGAATTTATCAAACGAATTATCTTCAAATGATTATTGTTATTCTGGTCTATTTTTATCTGTATGTTTTAATATTTCTGTATGTTATTTCTCTTGTGTTCAACTATCTGTTCTAGACAGTAAGTTTAGTTTGCTTTCTGAAACCTAGTAGTCCTGGGTGCAAAATTGGTATCAGATGAACTGAAACTGATTGGAAAGAAGGAGGTAGTGTCAACAAAATCATATCTTTTTTTCTATTTGTTTTGTCAAAACAATTCTAAGAACAATTCTTGGATGAACACCTCGTTATACTAGCGGTAACCTAGTATCGGCACCGTTCTCTTGAATTTATCAAAGAATTATCTTCAAATGATTATTGTTATTCTTGTCTATTTTTATCTGTGTGTTTTACTATTTCTGTTTGTTCTTTCTCGTGTGTTCAACTATTTGTTCTAGACTGTAAGTTTAGTTTGCATTTTGAAACCTAGTAGTCCTGGGTGCAAAATAGGTATCAGATAAACTAAAAATGATTGGAAAGATGGAGGTAGTGTCAATAAAAGCATATCTTTATTTCTATTTGTTTTCTCAAAACAATTCTAAGAACAATTCTTGGATGAACACCTCGTTATACTAGCGGTAACCTAGTATCGGCACCGTTATCTTGAACTGTTCAAAGAATTATCTTCAAATGATTATTGTTATTCTGGTCTATTTTTATCAGTGTGTTTTACTATTTCTGTATGTTATTTCTCTTGTGTTCGACTATCTGTTCTAGATTGTAAGTTTAGTTTGCTTTTTGAAACCCAGTAGTCCTGGGTGCAAAATTGGTATCAGATGAACTAAAACTGATTGGAAAGAAGAAGGTAGTGTCAATAAAAGCATATCTTTATTTCTATTTGTTTTCTCAAAACAATTCTAAGAACAATTCTTGGATGAACACCTCGTTATACTAGCGGTAACCTAGTATCGGCACCGTTCTCTTGAACTGTTCAAAGAATTATCTTCAAATGATTATTGTGATTCTTGTCTATTTTTATCTGTGTGTTTTACTATTTCTGTATGGTATTTCTCTTGTGTTCAACTATTTGTTCTAGACTGTAAGTTTAGTTTTCTTTCTGAAACCTATTAGTCCTGGGTGCAAAATTGGTATCAGATGAACTGAAACTGATTGGAAAGAAGGAGGTAGTGTCAATAAAAGCATATCTTTATTTCTATTTGTTTTCTCAAAACAATTCTAAGAACAATTCTTGGATGAACACCTCGTTATACTAGCGGTAACCTAGTATCGGCACCGTTCTCTTGAACTGTTGAAATAATTATCTTCAAATGATTATTGTTATTCTGGTCTATTTTTATCTGTGTGTTTTACTATTTCTGTATGTTTTTTCTCTCGTGTTCAACTATCTGTTCTCGACTGTAAGTTTAGTTTGCTTTCTGAAACCTAGTAGTCCTTGGGGCAAAATGGGTATCAGATGAACTGAAACTGATTGGAAAGAAGGAGGTAGTGTCAACAAAAGCATATCTTTATTTCTATTTGTTTTGTCAAAACAATTATAAGAACAATTCTTGGATGAACACCTCGTTATACTAGCGGTAACCTAGTATCGGCACCGTTCTCTTGAACTGTTCAAAGAATTATCTTCAAATGATTATTGTGATTCTTGTCTATTTTTATCTGTGTGTTTTACTATTTCTGTATGGTATTTCTCTTGTGTTCAACTATTTGTTCTAGACTGTAAGTTTAGTTTGCTTTCTGAAACCTTTTAGTTCTGGGTGCAAAATTGGTATCAGATGAACCGAAACTGATTGGAAAGAAGGAGGTAGTGTCAATAAAAGCATATCTTTATTTCTATTTGTTTTCTCAAAACAATTCTAAGAACAATTCTTGGATGAACACCTCGTTATACTAGCGGTAACCTAGTATCGGCACCGTTCTCTTGAACTGTTCAAAGAATTATCTTCCAATGATTATTGTTATTCTTGTATATTTTTATCAGTGTGTTTTACTATTTCTGTATGTTATTTCGCTTGTGTTCAACTATCTGTTCTAGACTGTAAGTTTAGTTTGCTTTCTGAAACCTTTTAGTTCTGGGTGCAAAATTGGTATCAGATGAACCGAAACTGATTGGAAAGAAGGAGGTAGTGTCAATAAAAGCATATCTTTATTTCTATTTGTTTTCTCAAAACAATTCTAAGAACAATTCTTGGATGAACACCTCGTTATACTAGCGGTAACCTAGTATCGGCACTGTTCTCTTGAACTGTTCAAAGAATTATCTTCAAATAATTATTGTTATTCTTGTCTATTTTTTTCTGTGTGTTTTACTATTTCTGTATGTTATTTCACTTGTGTTCAACTATCTGTTCTAGACTGTATGTTTAGTTTTCTTTCTTAAACCTATTAGTCCTGGGCGCAAAATTGGTATCAGATGAACTGAAACTGATTGGAAAGAAGGAGGTAGTGTCAATAAAAGCATATCTTTATTTCTATTTGTTTTCTCAAAACAATTCTAAGAACAATTCTTGGATGAACACCTCGTTATACTAGCGGTAACCTAGTATCGGCACCGTTCTCTTGAACTGTTCAAAGAATTATCTTCAAATGCTTAATTTTATTCTTGTCTATTTTTATCAGTGTGTTTTACTATTTCTGTATGTTATTTTGCTTGTGTTCAACTATCTGTTCTAGACTGTAAGTTTAGTTTGCTTTCTGAAACCTTTTAGTTCTGGGTGCAAAATTGGTATCAGATGAACCGAAACTGATTGGAAAGAAGGAGGTAGTGTCAATAAAAGCATATCTTTATTTCTATTTGTTTTCTCAAAACAATTCTAAGAACAATTCTTCGATGAACACATCGTTATACTAGCGGTAACCTAGTATCGGCATCGTTCTCTTGAACTGTTCAAAGAATTATCTTCAAATGATTATTGTTATTCTGGTTTATTTTTATCTGTGTGTTTTACTATTTCTGTATGTTTTTTCTCTCGTGTTCAACTATCTGTTCTCGACTGTAAGTTTAGTTTGCTTTCTTAAACCTAGTAGTCATGGGGGCAAAATGGGAATCAGATGAACTGAAACTGATTGGAAAGAAGGAGGTAGTGTCGACAAAAGCATATCTTTATTTCTATTTGTTTTGTCAAAACAATTCTAAGAACAATTCTTCGATGAACACCTCTATATACTAGCGGTAACATAGTATCGGCACCGTTCTCTTGAATTTATCAAAAGAATTATCTTCAAATGATTATTGTTATTCTGGTCTATTTTTATCTGTGTGTTTTACTATTTCTGTATGTTATTTCTCTTGTGTTCAACTATCTGTTCTAGACAGTAAGTTTAGTTTGCTTTCTGAAACCTAGTAGCCCTGGGTGCAAAATTGGTATCAGATGAACTGAAACTGATTGGAAAGAAGGAGGTAGTGTCAAAAAAATCATATCTTTTTTTCTATTTGTTTTGTCAAAACAATTCTAAGAACAATTCTTGGATGAACACCTCGTTATACTAGCGGTAACCTAGTATCGGCACCATTCTATTGAATTTATCAAAGAATTATCTTCAAATGATTATTGTAATTCTTGTCTATTTTTATCTGTGTGTTTTACTATTTCTGTATGTTTTTTCTCTCGTGTTCAACTATCTGTTCTCGACTGTAAGTTTAGTTTGCTTTCTGAAACCTAGTAGTCCTGGGGGCAAAATGGGTATCAGATGAACTGAAACTGATTGGAAAGAAGGAGGTAGTGTCAACAAAAGCATATCTTTATTTCTATTTGTTTTATCAAAACAATTCTTCGATGAACACCTCGTTATACTAGCAGTAACATAGTATCGGCACCGTTCTCTTGAATTTATCAAAAGAATTATCTTCAAATGATTATTGTTATTCTGGTCTATTTTTATCTGTATGTTTTACTATTTCTGTATGTTATTTCTCTTGTGTTCAACTATCTGTTCTAGACAGTAAGTTTAGTTTGCTTTCTGAAACCTAGTAGTCCTGGGTGCAAAATTGGTATCAGATGAACTGAAACTGATTGGAAAGAAGGAGGTAGTGTCAACAAAATCATATCTTTTTTTCTATTTGTTTTGTCAAAACAATTCTAAGAACAATTCTTGGATGAACACCTCGTTACACTAGCGGTAACCTAGTATCGGCACCATTCTATTGAATTTATCAAAGAATTATCTTCAAATGATTATTGTAATTCTTGTCTTTTTTTATCTGTGTGTTTTACTATTTCTGTTTGTTCTTTCTCGTGTGTTCAACTATCTGTTCTAGACTGTAAGTTTAGTTTGCATTTTGAAACCTAGTAGTCCTGGGTGCAAAATAGGTATCAGATGAACTAAAAATGATTGGAAAGATGGAGGTAGTGTCAATAAAAGCATATCTTTATTTCTATTTGTTTTCTCAAAACAATTATAAGAACAATTCTTGGATGAACACCTCGTTATACTAGCGGTAACCTAGTATCGGCACCGTTCTCTTGAATTTATCAAAGAATTATCTTCAAATGATTATTGTTATTCTTGTCTATTTTTATCTGTGTGTTTTACTATTTCTATATGTTATTTTTCTTGTGTTCAACTATCTGTTCTAGAATGTAAGTTTAGTTTGCTTTCAGAAACCCAGTAGTGCTGGGTGCAAAATTGGTATCAGATGAACTGAAACTGATTGGAAAGAAGGAGGTAGTGTCAATAAAAACATATCTTTATTTCTATTTGTTTTCTCAAAACAATTCTAAGAACAATTCTTGGATGAACACCTCGTTATACTAGCGGTAACCTAGTATCGGCACCGTTCTCTTGAACTGTTCAAAGAATTATCTTCCAATGATTATTGTTATTCTTGTATATTTTTATCAGTGTGTTTTACTATTTCTGTATGTTATTTCGCTTGTGTTCAACTATCTGTTCTAGACTGTAAGTTTAGTTTGCTTTCTGAAACCTTTTAGTTCTGGGTGCAAAATTGGTATCAGATGAACCGAAACTGATTGGAAAGAAGGAGGTAGTGTCAATAAAAGCATATCTTTATTTCTATTTGTTTTCTCAAAACAATTCTAAGAACAATTCTTGGATGAACACCTCGTTATACTAGCGGTAACCTAGTATCGGCACTGTTCTCTTGAACTGTTCAAAGAATTATCTTCAAATAATTATTGTTATTCTTGTCTATTTTTTTCTGTGTGTTTTACTATTTCTGTATGTTATTTCACTTGTGTTCAACTATCTGTTCTAGACTGTATGTTTAGTTTTCTTTCTTAAACCTATTAGTCCTGGGCGCAAAATTGGTATCAGATGAACTGAAACTGATTGGAAAGAAGGAGGTAGTGTCAATAAAAGCATATCTTTATTTCTATTTGTTTTCTCAAAACAATTCTAAGAACAATTCTTGGATGAACACCTCGTTATACTAGCGGTAACCTAGTATCGGCACCGTTCTCTTGAATTTATCAAAGAATTATCTTCAAATGATTATTGTTATTCTTGTCTATTTTTATCTGTGTGTTTTACTATTTCTGTTTGTTCTTTCTCGTGTGTTCAACTATTTGTTCTAGACTGTAAGTTTAGTTTGCATTTTGAAACCTAGTAGTCCTGGGTGCAAAATAGGTATCAGATAAACTAAAAATGATTGGAAAGATGGAGGTAGTGTCAATAAAAGCATATCTTTATTTCTATTTGTTTTCTCAAAACAATTCTAAGAACAATTCTTGGATGAACACCTCGTTATACTAGCGGTAACCTAGTATCGGCACCGTTATCTTGAACTGTTCAAAGAATTATCTTCAAATGATTATTGTTATTCTGGTCTATTTTTATCAGTGTGTTTTACTATTTCTGTATGTTATTTCTCTTGTGTTCGACTATCTGTTCTAGATTGTAAGTTTAGTTTGCTTTTTGAAACCCAGTAGTCCTGGGTGCAAAATTGGTATCAGATGAACTAAAACTGATTGGAAAGAAGAAGGTAGTGTCAATAAAAGCATATCTTTATTTCTATTTGTTTTCTCAAAACAATTCTAAGAACAATTCTTGGATGAACACCTCGTTATACTAGCGGTAACCTAGTATCGGCACCGTTCTCTTGAACTGTTCAAAGAATTATCTTCAAATGATTATTGTGATTCTTGTCTATTTTTATCTGTGTGTTTTACTATTTCTGTATGGTATTTCTCTTGTGTTCAACTATTTGTTCTAGACTGTAAGTTTAGTTTTCTTTCTGAAACCTATTAGTCCTGGGTGCAAAATTGGTATCAGATGAACTGAAACTGATTGGAAAGAAGGAGGTAGTGTCAATAAAAGCATATCTTTATTTCTATTTGTTTTCTCAAAACAATTCTAAGAACAATTCTTGGATGAACACCTCGTTATACTAGCGGTAACCTAGTATCGGCACCGTTCTCTTGAACTGTTGAAATAATTATCTTCAAATGATTATTGTTATTCTGGTCTATTTTTATCTGTGTGTTTTACTATTTCTGTATGTTTTTTCTCTCGTGTTCAACTATCTGTTCTCGACTGTAAGTTTAGTTTGCTTTCTGAAACCTAGTAGTCCTTGGGGCAAAATGGGTATCAGATGAACTGAAACTGATTGGAAAGAAGGAGGTAGTGTCAACAAAAGCATATCTTTATTTCTATTTGTTTTGTCAAAACAATTATAAGAACAATTCTTGGATGAACACCTCGTTATACTAGCGGTAACCTAGTATCGGCACCGTTCTCTTGAACTGTTCAAAGAATTATCTTCAAATGATTATTGTGATTCTTGTCTATTTTTATCTGTGTGTTTTACTATTTCTGTATGGTATTTCTCTTGTGTTCAACTATTTGTTCTAGACTGTAAGTTTAGTTTGCTTTCTGAAACCTTTTAGTTCTGGGTGCAAAATTGGTATCAGATGAACCGAAACTGATTGGAAAGAAGGAGGTAGTGTCAATAAAAGCATATCTTTATTTCTATTTGTTTTCTCAAAACAATTCTAAGAACAATTCTTCGATGAACACCTCGTTATACTAGCGGTAACCTAGTATCGGCACCGTTCTCTTGAACTGTTCAAAGAATTATCTTCCAATGATTATTGTTATTCTTGTATATTTTTATCAGTGTGTTTTACTATTTCTGTATGTTATTTCGCTTGTGTTCAACTATCTGTTCTAGACTGTAAGTTTAGTTTGCTTTCTGAAACCTTTTTGTTCTGGGTGCAAAATTGGTATCAGATGAACCGAAACTGATTGGAAAGAAGGAGGTAGTGTCAATAAAAGCATATCTTTATTTCTATTTGTTTTCTCAAAACAATTCTAAGAACAATTCTTGGATGAACACCTCGTTATACTAGCGGTAACCTAGTATCGGCACTGTTCTCTTGAACTGTTCAAAGAATTATCTTCAAATAATTATTGTTATTCTTGTCTATTTTTTTCTGTGTGTTTTACTATTTCTGTATGTTATTTCACTTGTGTTCAACTATCTGTTCTAGACTGTATGTTTAGTTTTCTTTCTTAAACCTATTAGTCCTGGGCGCAAAATTGGTATCAGATGAACTGAAACTGATTGGAAAGAAGGAGGTAGTGTCAATAAAAGCATATCTTTATTTCTATTTGTTTTCTCAAAACAATTCTAAGAACAATTCTTGGATGAACACCTCGTTATACTAGCGGTAACCTAGTATCGGCACCGTTCTCTTGAACTGTTCAAAGAATTATCTTCAAATGCTTAATTTTATTCTTGTCTATTTTTATCAGTGTGTTTTACTATTTCTGTATGTTATTTTGCTTGTGTTCAACTATCTGTTCTAGACTGTAAGTTTAGTTTGCTTTCTGAAACCTTTTAGTTCTGGGTGCAAAATTGGTATCAGATGAACCGAAACTGATTGGAAAGAAGGAGGTAGTGTCAATAAAAGCATATCTTTATTTCTATTTGTTTTCTCAAAACAATTCTAAGAACAATTCTTCGATGAACACATCGTTATACTAGCGGTAACCTAGTATCGGCATCGTTCTCTTGAACTGTTCAAAGAATTATCTTCAAATGATTATTGTTATTCTGGTTTATTTTTATCTGTGTGTTTTACTATTTCTGTATGTTTTTTCTCTCGTGTTCAACTATCTGTTCTCGACTGTAAGTTTAGTTTGCTTTCTTAAACCTAGTAGTCATGGGGGCAAAATGGGAATCAGATGAACTGAAACTGATTGGAAAGAAGGAGGTAGTGTCGACAAAAGCATATCTTTATTTCTATTTGTTTTGTCAAAACAATTCTAAGAACAATTCTTCGATGAACACCTCTATATACTAGCGGTAACATAGTATCGGCACCGTTCTCTTGAATTTATCAAAAGAATTATCTTCAAATGATTATTGTTATTCTGGTCTATTTTTATCTGTGTGTTTTACTATTTCTGTATGTTATTTCTCTTGTGTTCAACTATCTGTTCTAGACAGTAAGTTTAGTTTGCTTTCTGAAACCTAGTAGCCCTGGGTGCAAAATTGGTATCAGATGAACTGAAACTGATTGGAAAGAAGGAGGTAGTGTCAAAAAAATCATATCTTTTTTTCTATTTGTTTTGTCAAAACAATTCTAAGAACAATTCTTGGATGAACACCTCGTTATACTAGCGGTAACCTAGTATCGGCACCATTCTATTGAATTTATCAAAGAATTATCTTCAAATGATTATTGTAATTCTTGTCTATTTTTATCTGTGTGTTTTACTATTTCTGTATGTTTTTTCTCTCGTGTTCAACTATCTGTTCTCGACTGTAAGTTTAGTTTGCTTTCTGAAACCTAGTAGTCCTGGGGGCAAAATGGGTATCAGATGAACTGAAACTGATTGGAAAGAAGGAGGTAGTGTCAACAAAAGCATATCTTTATTTCTATTTGTTTTATCAAAACAATTCTTCGATGAACACCTCGTTATACTAGCGGTAACATAGTATCGGCACCGTTCTCTTGAATTTATCAAAAGAATTATCTTCAAATGATTATTGTTATTCTGGTCTATTTTTATCTGTATGTTTTACTATTTCTGTATGTTATTTCTCTTGTGTTCAACTATCTGTTCTAGACAGTAAGTTTAGTTTGCTTTCTGAAACCTAGTAGTCATGGGTGCAAAATTGGTATCAGATGAACTGAAACTGATTGGAAAGAAGGACGTAGTGTCAACAAAATCATATCTTTTTTTCTATTTGTTTTGTCAAAACAATTCTAAGAACAATTCTTGGATGAACACCTCGTTACACTGGCGGTAACCTAGTATCGGCACCATTCTATTGAATTTATCAAAGAATTATCTTCAAATGATTATTGTAATTCTTGTCTTTTTTTATCTGTGTGTTTTACTATTTCTGTTTGTTCTTTCTCGTGTGTTCAACTATCTGTTCTAGACTGTAAGTTTAGTTTGCATTTTGAAACCTAGTAGTCCTGGGTGCAAAATAGGTATCAGATGAACTAAAAATGATTGGAAAGATGGAGGTAGTGTCAATAAAAGCATATCTTTATTTCTATTTGTTTTCTCAAAACAATTATAAGAACAATTCTTGGATGAACACCTCGTTATACTAGCGGTAACCTAGTATCGGCACCGTTCTCTTGAATTTATCAAAGAATTATCTTCAAATGATTATTGTTATTCTTGTCTATTTTTATCTGTGTGTTTTACTATTTCTATATGTTATTTTTCTTGTGTTCAACTATCTGTTCTAGAATGTAAGTTTAGTTTGCTTTCAGAAACCCAGTAGTGCTGGGTGCAAAATTGGTATCAGATGAACTGAAACTGATTGGAAAGAAGGAGGTAGTGTCAATAAAAACATATCTTTATTTCTATTTGTTTTCTCAAAACAATTCTAAGAACAATTCTTGGATGAACACCTCGTTATACTAGCGGTAACCTAGTATCGGCACCGTTCTCTTGAACTGTTCAAAGAATTATCTTCAAATGATTATTGTGATTCTTGTCTATTTTTATCTGTGTGTTTTACTATTTCTGTATGGTATTTCTCTTGTGTTCAACTATTTGTTCTAGACTGTAAGTTTAGTTTGCTTTCTGAAACCTTTTAGTTCTGGGTGCAAAATTGGTATCAGATGAACCGAAACTGATTGGAAAGAAGGAGGTAGTGTCAATAAAAGCATATCTTTATTTCTATTTGTTTTCTCAAAACAATTCTAAGAACAATTCTTGGATGAACACCTCGTTATACTAGCGGTAACCTAGTATCGGCACCGTTCTCTTGAACTGTTCAAAGAATTATCTTCCAATGATTATTGTTATTCTTGTATATTTTTATCAGTGTGTTTTACTATTTCTGTATGTTATTTCGCTTGTGTTCAACTATCTGTTCTAGACTGTAAGTTTAGTTTGCTTTCTGAAACCTTTTAGTTCTGGGTGCAAAATTGGTATCAGATGAACCGAAACTGATTGGAAAGAAGGAGGTAGTGTCAATAAAAGCATATCTTTATTTCTATTTGTTTTCTCAAAACAATTCTAAGAACAATTCTTGGATGAACACCTCGTTATACTAGCGGTAACCTAGTATCGGCACTGTTCTCTTGAACTGTTCAAAGAATTATCTTCAAATAATTATTGTTATTCTTGTCTATTTTTTTCTGTGTGTTTTACTATTTCTGTATGTTATTTCACTTGTGTTCAACTATCTGTTCTAGACTGTATGTTTAGTTTTCTTTCTTAAACCTATTAGTCCTGGGCGCAAAATTGGTATCAGATGAACTGAAACTGATTGGAAAGAAGGAGGTAGTGTCAATAAAAACATATCTTTATTTCTATTTGTTTTCTCAAAACAATTCTAAGAACAATTCTTGGATGAACACCTCGTTATACTAGCGGTAACCTAGTATCGGCACCGTTCTCTTGAACTGTTCAAAGAATTATCTTCAAATGCTTAATTTTATTCTTGTCTATTTTTATCAGTGTGTTTTACTATTTCTGTATGTTATTTTGCTTGTGTTCAACTATCTGTTCTAGACTGTAAGTTTAGTTTGCTTTCTGAAACCTTTTAGTTCTGGGTGCAAAATTGGTATCAGATGAACCGAAACTGATTGGAAAGAAGGAGGTAGTGTCAATAAAAGCATATCTTTATTTCTATTTGTTTTCTCAAAACAATTCTAAGAACAATTCTTCGATGAACACATCGTTATACTAGCGGTAACCTAGTATCGGCATCGTTCTCTTGAACTGTTCAAAGAATTATCTTCAAATGATTATTGTTATTCTGGTTTATTTTTATCTGTGTGTTTTACTATTTCTGTATGTTTTTTCTCTCGTGTTCAACTATCTGTTCTCGACTGTAAGTTTAGTTTGCTTTCTTAAACCTAGTAGTCATGGGGGCAAAATGGGAATCAGATGAACTGAAACTGATTGGAAAGAAGGAGGTAGTGTCGACAAAAGCATATCTTTATTTCTATTTGTTTTGTCAAAACAATTCTAAGAACAATTCTTCGATTAAACACCTCTATATACTAGCGGTAACATAGTATCGGCACCGTTCTCTTGAATTTATCAAAAGAATTATCTTCAAATGATTATTGTTATTCTGGTCTATTTTTATCTGTGTGTTTTACTATTTCTGTATGTTATTTCTCTTGTGTTCAACTATCTGTTCTAGACAGTAAGTTTAGTTTGCTTTCTGAAACCTAGTAGCCCTGGGTGCAAAATTGGTATCAGATGAACTGAAACTGATTGGAAAGAAGGAGGTAGTGTCAAAAAAATCATATCTTTTTTTCTATTTGTTTTGTCAAAACAATTCTAAGAACAATTCTTGGATGAACACCTCGTTATACTAGCGGTAACCTAGTATCGGCACCATTCTATTGAATTTATCAAAGAATTATCTTCAAATGATTATTGTAATTCTTGTCTATTTTTATCTGTGTGTTTTACTATTTCTGTATGTTTTTTCTCTCGTGTTCAACTATCTGTTCTCGACTGTAAGTTTAGTTTGCTTTCTGAAACCTAGTAGTCCTGGGGGCAAAATGGGTATCAGATGAACTGAAACTGATTGGAAAGAAGGAGGTAGTGTCAACAAAAGCATATCTTTATTTCTATTTGTTTTGTCAAAACAATTCTTCGATGAACACCTCGTTATACTAGCGGTAACATAGTATCGGCACCGTTCTCTTGAATTTATCAAAAGAATTATCTTCTAATGATTATTGTTATTCTGGTCTATTTTTATCTGTATGTTTTACTATTTCTGTATGTTATTTCTCTTGTGTTCAACTATCTGTTCTAGACAGTAAGTTTAGTTTGCTTTCTGAAACCTAGTAGTCCTGGGTGCAAAATTGGTATCAGATGAACTGAAACTGATTGGAAAGAAGGAGGTAGTGTCAACAAAATCATATCTTTTTTTCTATTTGTTTTGTCAAAACAATTCTAAGAACAATTCTTGGATTAACACCTCGTTATACTAGCGGTAACCTAGTATCGGCACCATTCTATTGAATTTATCAAAGAATTATCTTCAAATGATTATTGTAATTCTTGTCTTTTTTTATCTGTGTGTTTTACTATTTCTGTTTGTTCTTTCTCGTGTGTTCAACTATCTGTTCTAGACTGTAAGTTTAGTTTGCATTTTGAAACCTAGTAGTCCTGGGTGCAAAATAGGTATCAGATGAACTAAAAATGATTGGAAAGATGGAGGTAGTGTCAATAAAAGCATATCTTTATTTCTATTTGTTTTCTCAAAACAATTCTAAGAACAATTCTTCGATGAACACATCGTTATACTAGCGGTAACCTAGTATCGGCATCGTTCTCTTGAACTGTTCAAAGAATTATCTTCAAATGATTATTGTTATTCTGGTCTATTTTTATCTGTGTGTTTTACTATTTCTGTATGTTTTTTCTCTCGTGTTCAACTATCTGTTCTCGACTGTAAGTTTAGTTTGCTTTCTGAAACCTAGTAGTCATGGGGGCAAAATGGGAATCAGATGAACTGAAACTGATTGGAAAGAAGGAGGTAGTGTCGACAAAAGCATATCTTTATTTCTATTTGTTTTGTCAAAACAATTCTAAGAACAATTCTTCGATGAACACCTCTATATACTAGCGGTAACATAGTATCGGCACCGTTCTCTTGAATTTATCAAAAGAATTATCTTCAAATGATTATTGTTATTCTGGTCTATTTTTATCTGTGTGTTTTACTATTTCTGTATGTTATTTCTCTTGTGTTCAACTATCTGTTCTAGACAGTAAGTTTAGTTTGCTTTTTGAAACCTAGTAGCCCTGGGTGCAAAATTGGTATCAGACGAACTGAAACTTTTTGGAAAGAAGGAGGTAGTGTCAAAAAAATCATATCTTTTTTTCTATTTGTTTTGTCAAAACAATTCTAAGAACAATTCTTGGATGAACACCTCGTTATACTAGCGGTAACCTAGTATCGGCACCATTCTATTGAATTTATCAAAGAATTATCTTCAAATGATTATTGTAATTCTTGTCTATTTTTATCTGTGTGTTTTACTATTTCTGTATGTTTTTTCTCTCGTATTCAACTATCTGTTCTCGACTGTAAGTTTAGTTTGCTTTCTGAAACCTAGTAGTCCTGGGGGCAAAATGGGTATCAGATGAACTGAAACTGATTGGAAAAAAGAAGGTAGTGTCAACAAAAGCATATCTTTATTTCTATTTGTTTTGTCAAAACAATTCTTCGATGAACACCTCGTTATACTAGCGGTAACATAGTATCGGCACCGTTCTCTTGAATTTATCAAAAGAATTATCTTCAAATGATTATTGTTATTCTGGTCTATTTTTATCTGTATGTTTTACTATTTCTGTATGTTATTTCTCTTGTGTTCAACTATCTGTTCTAGACAGTAAGTTTAGTTTGCTTTCTGACACCTAGTAGTCCTGGGTGCAAAATTGGTATCAGATGAACTGAAACTGATTGGAAAGAAGGAGGTAGTGTCAACAAAATCATATCTTTTTTTCTATTTGTTTTGTCAAAACAATTCTAAGAACAATTCTTGGATGAACACCTCGTTATACTAGCGGTAACCTAGTATCGGCACCGTTCTCTTGAATTTATCAAAGAATTATCTTCAAATGATTATTGTTATTCTTGTCTATTTTTATCTGTGTGTTTTACTATTTCTGTTTGTTCTTTCTCGTGTGTTCAACTATTTGTTCTAGACTGTAAGTTTAGTTTGCATTTTGAAACCTAGTAGTCCTGGGTGCAAAATAGGTATCAGATAAACTAAAAATGATTGGAAAGATGGAGGTAGTGTCAATAAAAGCATATCTTTATTTCTATTTGTTTTCTAAGAACAATTCTTGGATGAACACCTCGTTATACTAGCGGTAACCTAGTATCGGCACCGTTATCTTGAACTGTTCAAAGAATTATCTTCAAATGATTATTGTTATTCTGGTCTATTTTTATCAGTGTGTTTTACTATTTCTGTATGTTATTTCTCTTGTGTTCGACTATCTGTTCTAGATTGTAAGTTTAGTTTGCTTTTTGAAACCCAGTAGTCCTGGGTGCAAAATTGGTATCAGATGAACTAAAACTGATTGGAAAGAAGAAGGTAGTGTCAATAAAAGCATATCTTTATTTCTATTTGTTTTCTCAAAACAATTCTAAGAACAATTCTTGGATGAACACCTCGTTATACTAGCGGTAACCTAGTATCGGCACCGTTCTCTTGAACTGTTGAAATAATTATCTTCAAATGATTATTGTTATTCTTCTTTATTTTTATCTGTGTGATTTACTATTTCTGTATATTCTTTCTCCTGTTTTCAACTATCTGCTCTACACTGTAAGTTTAGTTTGCTTTTTGAAACCTAGTAGTCCTGGGTGCGAAATTGGTATAAGATGAACTGAAATTGATTGGAAAGATGGAGGTAGTGTCAATAAAAGCATATCTTTATTTCTATTTGTTTTCTCAAAACAATTCTAAAAACAATTCTTGGATGAACACTTCGTTATACTAGCGGTAACCTAGTATCGGCACCGTTCTCTTGAACTGTTCAAAGAATTATCTTCCAATGATTATTGTTATTCTTGTATATTTTTATCAGTGTGTTTTACTATTTCTGTATGTTATTTCGCTTGTGTTCAACTATCTGTTCTAGACTGTAAGTTTAGTTTGCTTTCTGAAACCTTTTAGTTCTGGGTGCAAAATTGGTATCAGATGAACCGAAACTGATTGGAAAGAAGGAGGTAGTGTCAATAAAAGCATATCTTTATTTCTATTTGTTTTCTCAAAACAATTCTAAGAACAATTCTTGGATGAACACCTCGTTATACTAGCGGTAACCTAGTATCGACACCGTTCTCTTGAACTGTTCAAAGAATTATCTTCAAATGATTATTGTTATTCTGGTCTATTTTTATCTGTGTGTTTTACTATTTCTGTATGTTTTTTCTCTCGTGTTCAACTATCTGTTCTCGACTGTAAGTTTAGTTTGCTTTCTGAAACCTAGTAGTCCTTGGGGCAAAATGGGTATCAGATGAACAGAAACTGATTGGAAAGAAGGAGGTAGTGTCAAAAAAGCATATCTTTATTTCTATTTGTTTTGTCAAAACAATTATAAGAACAATTCTTGGATGAACACCTCGTTATACTAGCGGTAACCTAGTATCGGCACCGTTCTCTTGAATTTATCAAAGAATTATCTTCAAATGATTATTGTTATTCTTGTCTATTTTTATCTGTGTGTTTTACTATTTCTATATGTTATTTTTCTTGTGTTCAACTATCTGTTCTAGAATGTAAGTTTAGTTTGCTTTCTGAAACCCAGTAGTGCTGGGTGCAAAATTGGTATCAGATGAACTGAAACTGATTGGAAAGAAGGAGGTAGTGTCAATAAAAACATATCTTTATTTCTATTTGTTTTCTCAAAACAATTCTAAGAACAATTCTTGGATGAACACCTCGTTATACTAGCGGTAACCTAGTATCGGCACCGTTCTCTTGAACTGTTCAAAGAATTATCTTCCAATGATTATTGTTATTCTTGTATATTTTTATCAGTGTGTTTTACTATTTCTGTATGTTATTTCGCTTGTGTTCAACTATCTGTTCTAGAATGTAAGTTTAGTTTGCTTTCTGAAACCCAGTAGTGCTGGGTGCAAAATTGGTATCAGATGAACTGAAACTGATTGGAAAGAAGGAGGTAGTGTCAATAAAAACATATCTTTATTTCTATTTGTTTTCTCAAAACAATTCTAAGAACAATTCTTGGATGAACACCTCGTTATACTAGCGGTAACCTAGTATCGGCACCGTTCTCTTGAACTGTTCAAAGAATTATCTTCCAATGATTATTGTTATTCTTGTATATTTTTATCAGTGTGTTTTACTATTTCTGTATGTTATTTCGCTTGTGTTCAACTATCTGTTCTAGACTGTAAGTTTAGTTTGCTTTCTGAAACCTTTTAGTTCTGGGTGCAAAATTGGTATCAGATGAACCGAAACTGATTGGAAAGAAGGAGGTAGTGTCAATAAAAGCATATCTTTATTTCTATTTGTTTTCTCAAAACAATTCTAAGAATAATTCTTGGATGAACACCTCGTTATACTAGCGGTAACCTAGTATCGGCACTGTTCTCTTGAACTGTTCAAAGAATTATCTTCAAATAATTATTGTTATTCTTGTCTATTTTTTTCTGTGTGTTTTACTATTTCTGTATGTTATTTCACTTGTGTTCAACTTTCTGTTCTAGACTGTATGTTTAGTTTTCTTTCTTAAACCTATTAGTCCTGGGCGCAAAATTGGTATCAGATGAACTGAAACTGATTGGAAAAAAGGAGGTAGTGTCAATAAAAGCATATCTTTATTTCTATTTGTTTTCTCAAAACAATTCTAAGAACAATTCTTGGATGAACACCTCGTTATACTAGCGGTAACCTAGTATCGGCACCGTTCTCTTGAACTGTTGAAATAATTATCTTCAAATGATTATTGTTATTCTTCTTTATTTTTATATGTGTGATTTACTATTTCTGTATATTCTTTCTCCTGTTTTCAACTATCTGCTCTACACTGTAAGTTTAGTTTGCTTTTTGAAACCTAGTAGTCCTGGGTGCGAAATTGGTATAAGATGAACTGAAATTGATTGGAAAGATGGAGGTAGTGTCAATAAAAGCATATCTTTATTTCTATTTGTTTTCTCAAAACAATTCTAAAAACAATTCTTGGATGAACACTTCGTTATACTAGCGGTAACCTAGTATCGGCACCGTTCTCTTGAACTGTTCAAAGAATTATCTTCCAATGATTATTGTTATTCTTGTATATTTTTATCAGTGTGTTTTACTATTTCTGTATGTTATTTCGCTTGTGTTCAACTATCTGTTCTAGACTGTAAGTTTAGTTTGCTTTCTGAAAACTTTTAGTTCTGGGTGCAAAATTGGTATCAGATGAACCGAAACTGATTGGAAAGAAGGAGGTAGTGTCAATAAAAGCATATCTTTATTTCTATTTGTTTTCTCAAAACAATTCTAAGAACAATTCTTGGATGAACACCTCGTTATACTAGCGGTAACCTAGTATCGACACCGTTCTCTTGAACTGTTCAAAGAATTATCTTCAAATGATTATTGTTATTCTGGTCTATTTTTATCTGTGTGTTTTACTATTTCTGTATGTTTTTTCTCTCGTGTTCAACTATCTGTTCTCGACTGTAAGTTTAGTTTGCTTTCTGAAACCTAGTAGTCCTTGGGGCAAAATGGGTATCAGATGAACAGAAACTGATTGGAAAGAAGGAGGTAGTGTCAACAAAAGCATATCTTTATTTCTATTTGTTTTGTCAAAACAATTATAAGAACAATTCTTGGATGAACACCTCGTTATACTAGCGGTAACCTAGTATCGGCACCGTTCTCTTGAATTTATCAAAGAATTATCTTCAAATGATTATTGTTATTCTTGTCTATTTTTATCTGTGTGTTTTACTATTTCTATATGTTATTTTTCTTGTGTTCAACTATCTGTTCTAGAATGTAAGTTTAGTTTGCTTTCTGAAACCCAGTAGTGCTGGGTGCAAAATTGGTATCAGATGAACTGAAACTGATTGGAAAGAAGGAGGTAGTGTCAATAAAAACATATCTTTATTTCTATTTGTTTTCTCAAAACAATTCTAAGAACAATTCTTGGATGAACACCTCGTTATACTAGCGGTAACCTAGTATCGGCACCGTTCTCTTGAACTGTTCAAAGAATTATCTTCCAATGATTATTGTTATTCTTGTATATTTTTATCAGTGTGTTTTACTATTTCTGTATGTTATTTCGCTTGTGTTCAACTATCTGTTCTAGACTGTAAGTTTAGTTTGCTTTCTGAAACCTTTTAGTTCTGGGTGCAAAATTGGTATCAGATGAACCGAAACTGATTGGAAAGAAGGAGGTAGTGTCAATAAAAGCATATCTTTATTTCTATTTGTTTTCTCAAAACAATTCTAAGAATAATTCTTGGATGAACACCTCGTTATACTAGCGGTAACCTAGTATCGGCACTGTTCTCTTGAACTGTTCAAAGAATTATCTTCAAATAATTATTGTTATTCTTGTCTATTTTTTTCTGTGTGTTTTACTATTTCTGTATGTTATTTCACTTGTGTTCAACTTTCTGTTCTAGACTGTATGTTTAGTTTTCTTTCTTAAACCTATTAGTCCTGGGCGCAAAATTGGTATCAGATGAACTGAAACTGATTGGAAAAAAGGAGGTAGTGTCAATAAAAGCATATCTTTATTTCTATTTGTTTTCTCAAAACAATTCTAAGAACAATTCTTGGATGAACACCTCGTTATACTAGCGGTAACCTAGTATCGGCACCGTTCTCTTGAACTGTTCAAAGAATTATCTTCAAATGCTTAATTTTATTTTTGTCTATTTTTATCTGTGTGTTTTACTATTTCTGTATGTTATTTCGCTTGTGTTCAACTATCTGTTCTAGACTGTAAGTTTAGTTTGCTTTCTAAAACCTTTTAGTTCTGGGTGCAAAATTGGTATCAGATGAACCGAAACTGATTGGAAAGAAGGAGGTAGTGTCAATAAAAGCATATCTTTATTTCTATTTGTTTTCTCAAAACAATTCTAAGAACAATTCTTCGATGAACACATCGTTATACTAGCGGTAACCTAGTATCGGCATCGTTCTCTTGAACTGTTCAAAGAATTATCTTCAAATGATTATTGTTATTCTTGTCTATTTTTATCTGTGTGTTTTACTATTTCTGTTTGTTCTTTCTCGTGTGTTCAACTATTTGTTCTAGACTGTAAGTTTAGTTTGCATTTTGAAACCTAGTAGTCCTGGGTGCAAAATAGGTATCAGATAAACTAAAAATGATTGGAAAGATGGAGGTAGTGTCAATAAAAGCATATCTTTATTTCTATTTGTTTTCTCAAAACAATTCTAAGAACAATTCTTGGATGAACACCTCGTTATACTAGCGGTAACCTAGTATCAGCACCGTTATCTTGAACTGTTCAAAGAATTATCTTCAAATGATTATTGTTATTCTGGTCTATTTTTATCAGTGTGTTTTACTATTTCTGTATGTTATTTCTCTTGTGTTCGACTATCTGTTCTAGATTGTAAGTTTAGTTTGCTTTTTGAAACCAAGTAGTCCTGGGTGCAAAATTGGTATCAGATGAACTAAAACTGATTGGAAAGAAGAAGGTAGTGTCAATAAAAGCATATCTTTATTTCTATTTGTTTTCTCAAAACAATTCTAAGAACAATTCTTGGATGAACACCTCGTTATACTAGCGGTAACCTAGTATCGGCACCGTTCTCTTGAACTGTTGAAATAATTATCTTCAAATGATTATTGTTATTCTTCTTTATTTTTATCTGTGTGATTTACTATTTCTGTATATTCTTTCTCCTGTTTTCAACTATCTACTCTACACTGTAAGTTTAGTTTGCTTTTTGAAACCTAGTAGTCCTGGGTGCGAAATTGGTATAAGATGAACTGAAATTGATTGGAAAGATGGAGATAGTGTCAATAAAAGCATATCTTTATTTCTATTTGTTTTCTCAAAACAATTCTAAAAACAATTCTTGGATGAACACTTCGTTATACTAGCGGTAACCTAGTATCGGCACCGTTCTCTTGAACTGTTCAAAGAATTATCTTCCAATGATTATTGTTATTCTTGTATATTTTTATCAGTGTGTTTTACTATTTCTGTATGTTATTTCGCTTGTGTTCAACTATCTGTTCTAGACTGTAAGTTTAGTTTGCTTTCTGAAACCTTTTAGTTCTGGGTGCAATATTGGTATCAGATGAACCGAAACTGATTGGAAAGAAGGAGGTAGTGTCAATAAAAGCATATCTTTATTTCTATTTGTTTTCTCAAAACAATTCTAAGAACAATTCTTGGATGAACACCTCGTTATACTAGCGGTAACCTAGTATCGACACCGTTCTCTTGAACTGTTCAAAGAATTATCTTCAAATGATTATTGTTATTCTGGTCTATTTTTATCTGTGTGTTTTACTATTTCTGTATGTTTTTTCTCTCGTGTTCAACTATCTGTTCTCGACTGTAAGTTTAGTTTGCTTTCTGAAACCTAGTAGTCCTTGGGGCAAAATGGGTATCAGATGAACAGAAACTGATTGGAAAGAAGGAGGTAGTGTCAACAAAAGCATATCTTTATTTCTATTTGTTTTGTCAAAACAATTATAAGAACAATTCTTGGATGAACACCTCGTTATACTAGCGGTAACCTAGTATCGGCACCGTTCTCTTGAATTTATCAAAGAATTATCTTCAAATGATTATTGTTATTCTTGTCTATTTTTATCTGTGTGTTTTACTATTTCTATATGTTATTTTTCTTGTGTTCAACTATCTGTTCTAGAATGTAAGTTTAGTTTGCTTTCTGAAACCCAGTAGTGCTGGGTGCAAAATTGGTATCAGATGAACTGAAACTGATTGGAAAGAAGGAGGTAGTGTCAATAAAAACATATCTTTATTTCTATTTGTTTTCTCAAAACAATTCTAAGAACAATTCTTGGATGAACACCTCGTTATACTAGCGGTAACCTAGTATCGGCACCGTTCTCTTGAACTGTTCAAAGAATTATCTTCCAATGATTATTGTTATTCTTGTATATTTTTATCAGTGTGTTTTACTTTTTCTGTATGTTATTTCGCTTGTGTTCAACTATCTGTTCTAGACTGTAAGTTTAGTTTGCTTTCTGAAACCTTTTAGTTCTGGGTGCAAAATTGGTATCAGATGAACCGAAACTGATTGGAAAGAAGGAGGTAGTGTCAATAAAAGCATATCTTTATTTCTATTTGTTTTCTCAAAACAATTCTAAGAATAATTCTTGGATGAACACCTCGTTATACTAGCGGTAACCTAGTATCGGCACTGTTCTCTTGAACTGTTCAAAGAATTATCTTCAAATAATTATTGTTATTCTTGTCTATTTTTTTCTGTGTGTTTTACTATTTCTGTATGTTATTTCACTTGTGTTCAACTTTCTGTTCTAGACTGTATGTTTAGTTTTCTTTCTTAAACCTATTAGTCCTGGGCGCAAAATTGGTATCAGATGAACTAAAACTGATTGGAAAAAAGGAGGTAGTGTCAATAAAAGCATATCTTTATTTCTATTTGTTTTCTCAAAACAATTCTAAGAACAATTCTTGGATGAACACCTCGTTATACTAGCGGTAACCTAGTATCGGCACCGTTCTCTTGAACTGTTCAAAGAATTATCTTCAAATGCTTAATTTTATTTTTGTCTATTTTGATCTGTGTGTTTTACTATTTCTGTATGTTATTTCGCTTGTGTTCAACTATCTGTTCTAGACTGTAAGTTTAGTTTGCTTTCTAAAACCTTTTAGTTCTGGGTGCAAAATTTGTATCAGATGAACCGAAACTGATTGGAAAGAAGGAGGTAGTGTCAATAAAAGCATATCTTTATTTCTATTTGTTTTCTCAAAACAATTCTAAGAACAATTCTTCGATGAACACATCATTATACTAGCGGTAACCTAGTATCGGCATCGTTCTCTTGAACTGTTCAAACAATTATCTTCAAATGATTATTGTTATTCTGGTCTATTTTTATCTGTGTGTTTTACTATTTCTGTATGTTTTTTCTCTCGTGTTCAACTATCTGTTCTCGACTGTAAGTTTAGTTTGCTTTCTGAAACCTAGTAGTCCTGGGTGCAAAATTGGTATCAGATGAACTAAAACTGATTGGAAAGAAGGAGGTAGTGTCAACAAAATCATATCTTTTTTTCTATTTGTTTTGTCAAAACAATTCTAAGAACAATTCTTGGATGAACACCTCGTTATACTAGCGGTAACCTAGTATCGGCACCATTCTATTGAATTTATCAAAGAATTATCTTCAAATGATTATTGTAATTCTTGTCTTTTTTTATCTGTGTGTTTTACTATTTCTGTTTGTTCTTTCTCGTGTGTTCAACTATCTGTTCTAGACTGTAAGTTTAGTTTGCATTTTGAAACCTAGTAGTCCTGGGTGCAAAATAGGTATCAGATGAACTAAAAATGATTGGAAAGATGGAGGTAGTGTCAATAAAAGCATATCTTTATTTCTATTTGTTTTCTCAAAACAATTCTAAGAACAATTCTTGGATGAACACCTCGTTATACTAGCGGTAACCTAGTATCGGCACCGTTCTCTTGAACTGTTCAAAGAATTATCTTCAAATGCTTAATTTTATTTTTGTCTATTTTTATCTGTGTGTTTTACTATTTCTGTATGTTATTTCGCTTGTGTTCAACTATCTGTTCTAGACTGTAAGTTTAGTTTGCTTTCTAAAACCTTTTAGTTCTGGGTGCAAAATTGGTATCAGATGAACCGAAACTGATTGGAAAGAAGGAGGTAGTGTCAATAAAAGCATATCTTTATTTCTATTTGTTTTCTCAAAACAATTCTAAGAACAATTCTTCGATGAACACATCGTTATACTAGTGGTAACCTAGTATCGGCATCGTTCTCTTGAACTGTTCAAAGAATTATCTTCAAATGATTATTGTTATTCTGGTCTATTTTTATCTGTGTGTTTTACTATTTCTGTATGTTTTTTCTCTCGTGTTCAACTATCTGTTCTCGACTGTAAGTTTAGTTTGCTTTCTGAAACCTAGTAGTCCTGGGTGCAAAATTGGTATCAGATGAACTGAAACTGATTGGAAAGAAGGAGGTAGTGTCAACAAAATCATATCTTTTTTTCTATTTGTTTTGTCAAAACAATTCTAAGAACAATTCTTGGATGAACACCTCGTTATACTAGCGGTAATTAGTATCGGCACCATTCTATTGAATTTATCAAAGAATTATCTTCAAATGATTATTGTAATTCTTGTCTTTTTTTATCTGTGTGTTTTACTATTTCTGTTTGTTCTTTCTCGTGTGTTCAACTATCTGTTCTAGACTGTAAGTTTAGTTTGCATTTTGAAACCTAGTAGTCCTGGGTGCAAAATAGGTATCAGATGAACTAAAAATGATTGGAAAGATGGAGGTAGTGTCAATAAAAGCATATCTTTATTTCTATTTGTTTTCTCAAAACAATTCTAAGAACAATTCTTGGATGAACACCTCGTTATACTAGCGGTAACCTAGTATCGGCACCGTTATCTTGAACTGTTCAAAGAATTATCTTCAAATGATTATTGTTATTCTGGTCTATTTTTATCAGTGTGTTTTACTATTTCTGTATGTAATTTCTCTTGTGTTCGACTATCTGTTCTAGATTGTAAGTTTAGTTTGCTTTTTGAAACCCAGTAGTCCTGGGTGCAAAATTGGTATCAGATGAACTAAAACTGATTGGAAAGAAGAAGGTAGTGTCAATAAAAGCATATCTTTATTTCTATTTGTTTTCTCAAAACAATTCTAAGAACAATTCTTGGATGAACACCTCGTTATACTAGCGATAACCTAGTATCGGCACCGTTCTCTTGAACTGTTCAAAGAATTATCTTCAAATGATTATTGTGATTCTTGTCTATTTTTATCTGTGTGTTTTACTATTTCTGTATGGTATTTCTCTTGTGTTCAACTATTTGTTCTAGACTGTAAGTTTAGTTTTCTTTCTGAAACCTATTAGTCCTGGGTGCAAAATTGGTATCAGATGAACTGAAACTGATTGGAAAGAAGGAGGTAGTGTCAATAAAAGCATATCTTTATTTCTATTTGTTTTCTCAAAACAATTCTAAGAACAATTCTTGGATGAACACCTCGTTATACTAGCGGTAACCTAGTATCGGCACCGTTCTCTTGAACTGTTGAAATAATTATCTTCAAATGATTATTGTTATTCTTCTTTATTTTTATCTGTGTGATTTACTATTTCTGTATATTCTTTCTCCTGTTTTCAACTATCTGCTCTACACTGTAAGTTTAGTTTGCTTTTTGAAACCTAGTAGTCCTGGGTGCGAAATTGGTATAAGATGAACTGAAATTGATTGGAAAGATGGAGGTAGTGTCAATAAAAGCATATCTTTATTTCTATTTGTTTTCTCAAAACAATTCTAAAAACAATTCTTGGATGAACACTTCGTTATACTAGCGGTAACCTAATATCGGCACCGTTCTCTTGAACTGTTCAAATAATTATCTTCAAATGCTTAATTTTATTCTTGTCTATTTTTATCAGTGTGTTTTACTATTTCTGTATGTTATTTCGCTTGTGTTCAACTATCTGTTCTAGACTGTAAGTTTAGTTTGCTTTCTGAAACCTTTTAGTTCTGGGTGCAAAATTGGTATCAGATGAACCGAAACTGATTGGAAAGAAGGAGGTAGTGTCAATAAAAGCATATCTTTATTTCTATTTGTTTTCTCAAAACAATTCTAAGAACAATTCTTGGATGAACACCTCGTTATACTAGCGGTAACCTAGTATCGACACCGTTCTCTTGAACTGTTCAAAGAATTATCTTCAAATGATTATTGTTATTCTGGTCTATTTTTATCTGTGTGTTTTACTATTTCTGTATGTTTTTTCTCTCGTGTTCAACTATCTGTTCTCGACTGTAAGTTTAGTTTGCTTTCTGAAACCTAGTAGTCCTTGGGGCAAAATGGGTATCAGATGAACAGAAACTGATTGGAAAGAAGGAGGTAGTGTCAACAAAAGCATATCTTTATTTCTATTTGTTTTGTCAAAACAATTATAAGAACAATTCTTGGAGGAACACCTCGTTATACTAGCGGTAACCTAGTATCGGCACCGTTCTCTTGAATTTATCAAAGAATTATCTTCAAATGATTATTGTTATTCTTGTCTATTTTTATCTGTGTGTTTTACTATTTCTATATGTTATTTTTCTTGTGTTCAACTATCTGTTCTAGAATGTAAGTTTAGTTTGCTTTCTGAAACCCAGTAGTGCTGGGTGCAAAATTGGTATCAGATGAACTGAAACTGATTGGAAAGAAGGAGGTAGTGTCAATAAAAACATATCTTTATTTCTATTTGTTTTCTCAAAACAATTCTAAGAACAATTCTTGGATGAACACCTCGTTATACTAGCGGTAACCTAGTATCGGCACCGTTCTCTTGAACTGTTCAAAGAATTATCTTCCAATGATTATTGTTATTCTTGTATATTTTTATCAGTGTGTTTTACTATTTCTGTATGTTATTTCGCTTGTGTTCAACTATCTGTTCTAGACTGTAAGTTTAGTTTGCTTTCTGAAACCTTTTAGTTCTGGGTGCAAAATTGGTATCAGATGAACCGAAACTGATTGGAAAGAAGGAGGTAGTGTCAATAAAAGCATATCTTTATTTCTATTTGTTTTCTCAAAACAATTCAAAGAATAATTCTTGGATGAACACCTCGTTATACTAGCGGTAACCTAGTATCGGCACTGTTCTCTTGAACTGTTCAAAGAATTATCTTCAAATAATTATTGTTATTCTTGTCTATTTTTTTCTGTGTGTTTTACTATTTCTGTATGTTATTTCACTTGTGTTCAACTTTCTGTTCTAGACTGTATGTTTAGTTTTCTTTCTTAAACCTATTAGTCCTGGGCGCAAAATTGGTATCAGATGAACTGAAACTGATTGGAAAGAAGGAGGTAGTGTCAATAAAAGCATATCTTTATTTCTATTTGTTTTCTCAAAACAATTCTAAGAACAATTCTTGGATGAACACCTCGTTATACTAGCGGTAACCTAGTATCGGCACCGTTCTCTTGAACTGTTCAAAGAATTATCTTCAAATGCTTAATTTTATTCTTGTCTATTTTTATCAGTGTGTTTTACTATTTCTGTATGTTATTTCGCTTGTGTTCAACTATCTGTTCTAGACTGTAAGTTTAGTTTGCTTTCTAAAACCTTTTAGTTCTGGGTGCAAAATTGGTATGAGATGAACCGAAACTGATTGGAAAGAAGGAGGTAGTGTCAATAAAAGCATATCTTTATTTCTATTTGTTTTGTCAAAACAATTCTAAGAACAATTCTTCGATGAACACATCGTTATACTAGCGGTAACCTAGTATCGGCATCGTTCTCTTGAACTGTTCAAAGAATTATCTTCAAATGATTATTGTTATTCTGGTCTATTTTTATCTGTGTGTTTTACTATTTCTGTATGTTTTTTCTCTCGTGTTCAACTATCTGTTCTCGACTGTAAGTTTAGTTTGCTTTCTGAAACCTAGTAGTCATGGGGGCAAAATGGGTATCAGATGAACTGAAACTGATTGGAAAGAAGGAGGTAGTGTCAACAAAAGCATATCTATATTTCTATTTGTTTTGTCAAAACAATTCTAAGAACAATTCTTCGATGAACACCTCTATATACTAGCGGTAACTTAGTATCGGCACCGTTCTCTGGAATTTATCAAAAGAATTATCTTCAAATGATTATTGTTATTCTGGTCTATTTTTATCTGTGTGTTTTACTATTTCTGTATGTTATTTCTCTTGTGTTCAACTACCTGTTCTAGACAGTAAGTTTAGTTTGCTTTCTGAAACCTAGTAGCCCTGGGTGCAAAATTGGTATCAGATGAACTGAAACTGATTGGAAAGAAGGAGGTAGTGTCAACAAAATCATATCTTTTTTTCTATTTGTTTTGTCAAAACAATTCTAAGAACAATTCTTGGATGAACACCTCGTTATACTAGCGGTAACCTAGTATCGGCACCATTCTATTGAATGTATCAAAGAATTATCTTCAAATGATTATTGTAATTCTTGTCTATTTTTATCTGTGTGTTTTACTATTTTTGTGTGTTCTTTCTCGTGTGCTCAACTATCTGTTCTAGACTGTAAGTTTAGTTTGCATTTTGAAACCTAGTAGTCCTGGGTGCAAAATAGGTATCAGATGAACTAAAAATGATTGGAAAGATGGAGGTAGTGTCAATAAAAGCATATCTTTATTTCTATTTGTTTTTTCAAAACAATTCTAAGAACAATTCTTGGATGAACACCTCGTTATACTAGCGTTAACCTAGTATCGGCACCGTTAACTTGAATTGTTCAAAGAATT
Organism: Berberis vulgaris; assembly: GCA_963556465.1. Lineage (NCBI taxonomy): Eukaryota > Viridiplantae > Streptophyta > Magnoliopsida > Ranunculales > Berberidaceae > Berberis > Berberis vulgaris. The sequence goes on along the minus strand of OY747136.1, from coordinate 28,120,212 downwards.
ATCTTCAAAAGATTATTGTTATTCTGGTCTATTTTTATCTGTGTGTTTTACTATTTCTGTATGTTATTTCTCTTGTGTTCAACTATCTGTTCTAGACTGTAAGTTTAGTTTGCTTTCTAAAACCTAGTAGTCCTGGGTGCAAAATTGGTATCAGATGAACTAAAACTGATTGGAAAGAAGAAGGTAGTGTCAATAAAAGCATATCTTTATTTCTATTTGTTTTCTCAAAACAATTCTAAGAACAATTCTTGGATGAACACCTCGTTATACTAGCGATAACCTAGTATCGGCACCGTTCTCTTGAATTGTTCAAAGAATTATCTTCAAATGATTATTGTGATTCTTGTCTATTTTTATCTGTGTGTTTTACTATTTCTGTATGGTATTTCTCTTGTGTTCAACTATTTGTTCTAGACTGTAAGTTTAGTTTTCATTCTGAAACCTATTAGTCCTGGGTGCAAAATTGGTATCAGATGAACTGAAACTGATTGGAAAGAAGGAGGTAGTGTCAATAAAAGCATATCTTTATTTCTATTTGTTTTCTCAAAACAATTCTAAGAACAATTCTTGGATGAACACCTCGTTATACTAGCGGTAACCTAGTATCGGCACCGTTCTCTTGAACTGTTGAAATAATTATCTTCAAATGATTATTGTTATTCTTCTTTATTTTTATCTGTGTGATTTACTATTTCTGTATATTCTTTCTCCTGTTTTCAACTATCTGCTCTACACTGTAAGTTTAGTTTGCTTTTTGAAACCTAGTAGTCCTGGGTGCGAAATTGGTATAAGATGAACTGAAACTGATTGGAAAGATGGAGGTAGTGTCAATAAAAGCATATCTTTATTTCTATTTGTTTTCTCAAAACAATTCTAAAAACAATTCTTGGATGAACACTTCGTTATACTAGCGGTAACCTAATATCGGCACCGTTCTCTTGAACTGTTCAAAGAATTATCTTCAAATGATTATTTATATTCTTGTCTATTTTTATCAGTGTGTTTTACTATTTCTGTATGTTATTTCTCTTGTGTTCAACTATCTGTTCTAGACTGTAAGTTTAGTTTGCTTTCTGAAACCTTTTAGTCCTGGGTGTAAAATTGGAATCAGATAAACCGAAACTGATTGGAAAGAAGGAGGTAGTGTCAATAAAAGCATATCTTTATTTCTATTTGTTTTCTCAAAACAATTCTAAGAACAATTCTTGGATGAACACCTCGTTATACTAGCGGTAACCTAGTATCGGCACCGTTCTCTTGAACTATTCAAAAAATATCTTCAAATGATTATTGTTATTCTTGTCTATTTTTATCTGTGTGTTTTACTATTTCTGTATGTTCTTTTTCCTATGTTCAACTATCTTTTCTAGACTGTAAGTTTAGTTTGCTTTCTGAAACCTAGTAGTCCTGGGGGGAAAATTGGTATCAGATGAACTGAAACTGATTGGAAAAAAAAGGTAGTGTCAACAAAAGCATATATTTATTTCTATTTATTTTGTCAAAACAATTCTAAGAACAATTCTTGGATGAACACCTCGTTATACTATCGGTAACCTAGTATCGGCACCGTTCTCTTGGATTTATCAAAGAATTATCTTCAAATGGTTATTGTTATTCTTGTCTATTTGTATCTGTGTGTTTTACTATTTCTATATGTTATTTTTCTTGTGTTCAACTATCTGTTCTAGAATGTAAGTTTAGTTTGCTTTCTGAAACCCAGTACTGCTGGGTTCAAAATTGGTATCAGATGAACTGAAACTGATTGGAAAGAAGGCGGTAGTGTCAATAAAAACATATCTTTATTTCTATTTGTTTTGTCAAAACAATTCTAAGAACAATTCTTGGATGAACACCTCGTTATACTAGCGGTAACCTAGTATCGGCACCGTTCTCTTGAAATGTTCAAAGAATTTTCTTCAAATGATTATTGTTATTCTTTTCTATTTTTATCAGTGTGTTTTACTATTTCTGTATGTTATTTCGCGTGTGTTCAACTATCTGTTCTAGACTGTAAGTTTTGTTTGCTTTCTGAAACCTTTTAGTTCTGGGTGCAAAATTGGTATCAGATGAACCGAAACTGATTGGAAAGAAGGAGGTAGTGTCAATAAAAGCATATCTTTATTTCTATTTGTTTTCTCAAAACAATTCTAAGAACAATTCTTGGATGAACACCTCGTTATACTAGCGGTAACCTAGTATCGGCACCGTTCTCTTGAACTGTTCAAAGAATTATCTTCAAATGATTATTGTTATTCTGGTCTATTTTTATCTGTGTGTTTTACTATTTCTGTATGTTTTTTCTCTTGTGTTCAACTATCTGTTTTAGACTGTAAGTTTAGTTTGCTTTCTGAAACCTAGTAGTCCTAGGGGCAAAATTTGTATCAGATGAACTGAAACTGATTGGAAAGAAGGAGGTAGTGTCAACAAAACCATATCTTTATTTCTATTTGTTTTTTCAAAACAGTTCTCAGAACAATTCTTGGATGAACACCTCGTTATACTCGCGGTAACCTAGTATCGGCACCGTTCTCTTGAATTTATCAAAGAATTATCTTCAAATGATTATTGTTATTCTTGTCTATTTTTATCTGTGTGTTTTACTATTTCTATATGTTATTTTTCTTGTGTTCAACTATATGTTCTAGAATGTAAGTTTAGTTTGCTTTCTGAAACCCATTAGTGCTGGGTGCAAAATTGGTATCAGATGAACTGAAACTGATTGGAAAGAAGGAGGTAGTGTCAATAAAAACATATCTTTATTTCTATTTGTTTTCTCAAAACAATTCTAAGAACAATTCTTGGATGAACACCTCGTTATACTAGCGGTAACCTAGTATCGGCACCGTTCTCTTGAACTGTTCAAAGAATTTTCTTTAAATGATTATTGTTATTCTTGTCTATTTTCATCAGTGTGTTTTACTATTTCTGTATGTTATTTCGCGTGTGTTCAACTATCTGTTCTAGACTGTAAGTTTTGTTTGCTTTCTGAAACCTTTTAGTTCTGGGTGCAAAATTGGTATCAGATGAACCGAAACTGATTGGAAAGAAGGAGGTAGTGTCAACAAAACCATATCTTTATTTCTATTTGTTTTTTCAAAACAGTTCTCAGAACAATTCTTGGATGAACACCTCGTTATACTCGCGGTAACCTAGTATCGGCACCGTTCTCTTGAATTTATCAAAGAATTATCTTCAAATGATTATTGTTATTCTTGTCTATTTTTATCTGTGTGTTTTACTATTTCTGTATGTTGTTTCTCCTGTGTTCAACTATTTGTTCATGACTGTAAGTTTAGTTTTCTTTCTGAAACCCAGTAGTCCTGGGTGCAAAATTGGTATCAGATGAACTGAAACTGATTGGAAAGAATGAGGTAGTGTCAATAAAAGCATATCTTTATTTCTATTTGTTTTCTCAAAACAATTCTAAGAACATTTCTTGGATGAACACCTCGTTATACTAGCGGTAACCTAGTATCGGCACCGTTCTCTTGAAATGTTCAAAGAATTATCTTCAAATGATTATTGTTATTCTTTTCTATTTTTATCAGTGTGTTTTACTATTTCTGTATGTTATTTCGCGTGTGTTCAACTATCTGTTCTAGACTGTAAGTTTTGTTTGCTTTCTGAAACCTTTTAGTTCTGGGTGCAAAATTGGTATCAGATGAACCGAAACTGATTGGAAAGAAGGAGGTAGTGTCAATAAAAGCATATCTTTATTTCTATTTGTTTTCTCAAAACAATTCTAAGAACAATTCTTGGATGAACACCTCGTTATACTAGCGGTAACCTAGTATCGGCACCGTTCTCTTGAACTGTTCAAAGAATTATCTTCAAATGATTATTGTTATTCTGGTCTATTTTTATCTGTGTGTTTTACTATTTCTGTATGTTTTTTCTCTTGTGTTCAACTATCTGTTTTAGACTGTAAGTTTAGTTTGCTTTCTGAAACCTAGTAGTCCTAGGGGCAAAATTTGTATCAGATGAACTGAAACTGATTGGAAAGAAGGAGGTAGTGTCAACAAAACCATATCTTTATTTCTATTTGTTTTTTCAAAACAGTTCTCAGAACAATTCTTGGATGAACACCTCGTTATACTCGCGGTAACCTAGTATCGGCACCGTTCTCTTGAATTTATCAAAGAATTATCTTCAAATGATTATTGTTATTCTTGTCTATTTTTATCTGTGTGTTTTACTATTTCTATATGTTATTTTTCTTGTGTTCAACTATATGTTCTAGAATGTAAGTTTAGTTTGCTTTCTGAAACCCATTAGTGCTGGGTGCAAAATTGGTATCAGATGAACTGAAACTGATTGGAAAGAAGGAGGTAGTGTCAATAAAAACATATCTTTATTTCTATTTGTTTTCTCAAAACAATTCTAAGAACAATTCTTGGATGAACACCTCGTTATACTAGCGGTAACCTAGTATCGGCACCGTTCTCTTGAACTGTTCAAAGAATTTTCTTTAAATGATTATTGTTATTCTTGTCTATTTTCATCAGTGTGTTTTACTATTTCTGTATGTTATTTCTCTTGTGTTCAACTATCTGTTCTAGACTGTAAGTTTAGTTTGCTTTCTGAAACCTTTTAGTCCTGGGTGCAAAATTGGTATCAGATGAACTAAAACTGATTGGAAAGATGGAGGTAGTGCCAATAAAAGCATATTTTTATTTCTATTTGTTTTCTCAAAACAATTCTAAGAACAATTCTTGGATGAACACCTCATTATACTAGCGGTAACCTAGTATCGGCACCGTTCTCTTGAACTGTTCAAAGAATTATCTTCAAATGATTATTGTTATTCTGGTCTATTTTTATCTGTGTGTTTTAATATTTTGTATATTATTTCCCTTGTGTTCAACTATCTGTTCTAGACAGTAAGTTTACTTTTCTATCTAAAACCTAGTAGTCCTGGGTGAAAAATTGGTATCAGATGAACTGAAACAGATTGGAAAGAAGGAGGTAGTGTCAACAAAAGCATATCTTTATTTCTATTTGTTTTGTCAAAACAATTCTAAGAACAATTCTTGGATGAACACCTCGTTATACTAGCGGTAACCTAGTATCGGCACCGTTCTCTTTAATTTATCAAAGAATTATCTTCAAATGATTATTGTTATTCTTTTCTATTTTTATCTGTGTGTTTTACTATTTCTATATGTTATTTTTCTTGTGTTCAACTATCTGTTCTAGAATGTAAGTTTAGTTTGCTTTCTGAAACCCAGTAGTGTTGGGTGCAAAATTGGTATCAGATGAACTGAAACTGATTGGAAAGAAGTAGGTAGTGTCAATAAAAACATATCTTTATTTCTATTTGTTTTCTCAAAACAATTCTAAGAACAATTCTTGGATGAACACCTCGTTATACTAGCGGTAACCTAGTATCGGCACCGTTCTCTTGAACTGTTCAAAGAATTATCTTCAAATAATTTTTGTTATTCTTGTCTATTTTTATCTTTGTGTTTTACTATTTCTGTATGTTCTTTCTCCTGTGTTCAACTATCTGTTCTAGACTGTAAGTTTAGTTTGCTTTCTGAAACCCAGTAGTCCAGGCTACAAAATTGTTATCAGATGAACTGAAACTGATAGGAAAGAAGGATGTAGTGTCAATAAAAGCATATCTTTATTTCTATTGGTTTTCTCAAAACAATTCTAAGAACAATTCTTGGATGAACACCTCGTTATACTAGCGGTAACCTAGTATCGGCACTGTTCTCTTGAACTGTTCAAAGAATTATCTTCAAATGATTATTGTTATTCTTGTCTATTTTTATCTTTGTGTTTTACTATTTCTGTATGTTCTTTCTCCTGTGTTCAACTATCTGTCCTAGACTGTAAGTTTAGTTTGCTTTCTGAAACCTTTTAGTCCTGGGTGCAAAATTGGTATCAGATGAACCGAAACTGATTGGAAAGAATGAGGTAGTGTCAATAAAAGCATATCTTTATTTTTATTTGTTTTCTCAAAACAATTCTAAGAACAATTCTTGGATGAACACCTCGTTATACTAGCGGTAACCTAGTATCGGCACCGTTCTCTTGAACTATTCAAAAATTATCTTCAAATGATTATTGTTATTCTTGTCTATTTTTATCTGTGTGTTTTACTATTTATGTATGTTCTTTCTCGTGTGTTCAACTATCTGTTATAGACTGTAAGTTTAGTTTGCATTTTGAAACCTAGTAGTCCTGGGTGCAGAATAGGTATCAGATGAACTAAAAATGATTGGAAAGATGGAGGTAGTGTCAATAAAAGCATATCTTTATTTCTATTTGTTTTCTCAAAACAATTCTAAGAACAATTCTTGGATGAACACCTCGTTATACAAGCGGTAACCTAGTATCGGCACCGTTCTCTTGAATTGTTCAAAGAATTATCTTCAAATGATTATTGTTATTCTGGTCTATTTTTATCTGTGTGTTTTACTATTTCTGTATGTTATTTCTCTTGTGTTCAACTATCTGTTCTAGAGTGTAAGTTTAGTTTGCTTTCTAAAACCTAGTAGTCCTGGGTGCAAAATTGGTATCAGATGAACTGAAACTGATTGAAAAGAAGGAGGTAGTGTCAACAAAAGCATATCTTTATTTCTATTTGTTTTGTCAAAACAATTCTAAGAACAATTCTTGGATGAACACCTCGTTATACTAGCGGTAACCTAGTATCGGCACCATTCTCTTGAATTTATCAAAGAATTATCTTCAAATGACTATTGTTATTCTTGTCTATTTTTATCTGTGTGTTTTACAATTTATGTATGTTCATTCTCCTGTGTTCGACTATCTGTTCTAGACTGTAAGTTTAGTTTGCTTTTTGAACCCAGTAGTCCTGGGGGCAAAATTGGTATCAGATTAACTGAAACTGATTGGAAAGAAGGAGGTAGTGTCAATAAAAGCATATCTTTATTTCTATTTGTTTTCTCAAAACAATTCTAAGAACAATTCTTGGATGAACACCTCGTTATACTAGCGGTAACCTAGTATCGGCACCGTTCTCTTGAACTGTTGAAATAATTATCTTCAAATGATTATTGTTATTCTTATTTATTTTTATCTGTGTGATTTACTATTTCTGTATATTCTTTCTCCTGTGTTCAACTATCTGCTCTACACTGTAAGTTTAGTTTGCTTTTTGAAACCTAGTAGTCCTGGGTGAAAAATTGGTATCAGATGAACTGAAATTGATTGGAAAGATGGAGGTAGTGTCAATAAAAGCATATCTTTATTTCTATTTTATTTTCTCAAAACAATTCTAAAAACAATTCTTGGATGAACACCTCGTTATACTAGCGGTAACCTAGTATCGGCACCGTTCTCTTCAACTGTTCAAAGAATTATTTTCAAATGATTATTGTTATTCTTGTCTATTTTTATCAGTGTGTTTTACTATTTCTGTATGTTATTTCGCTTGTGTTCAACTATCTATTATAGACTGTAAGTTTAGTTTGCTTTCTGAAACCTTTTAGTTCTGGGTGCAAAATTGGTATCAGATGAACTGAAACTGATTGGAAAGAAGAAGGTAGTGTCAATAAAAGCATATCTTTATTTCTATTTGTTTTCTCAAAACAATTCTAAGAACAATTCTTCGATGAACACCTCGTTATACTAGCGGTAACCTAGTATCGGCACCGTTCTCTTGAACTGTTCAAAGAATTATCTTCAAATGATTATTGTTATTCTGGTCTATTTTTATCTGTGTGTTTTACTATTTCTGTATGTTTTTTCTCTCGTGTTCAACTATCTGTTCTCGACTGTTAGTTTAGTTTGCTTTCTGAAACCTAGTAGTCCTGGGGGCAAAATGGGTATCAGATGAACTGAAATTGATTGGAAAGAAGGAGGTAGTGTCAACAAAAGCATATCTTTATTTCTATTTGTTTTGTTAAAACAATTCTAAGAACAATTCTTGGATGAACACCTCGTTATACTAGCGGTAACCTAGTATCGGCACCGTTCTCTTAAACTGTTCATAGAATTATCTTCAAATGATTATTGTTATTCTTGTCTATTTTTATCTGTATGTTTTACTATTTCTGTATGTTATTTTTCTTGTGTTCAACTATCTGTTCTAGAATGTAAGTTTAGTTTACTTTCTGAAACCCAGTAGTCCTGGGTTCAAAATTGGTATCAAATGAACTGAAACTGATTGGAAAGAAGGAGGTAGTGTCAATAAAAGCATATCTTTGTTTCTATTTGTTTTATTAAAACAATTCTAAGAACAATTCTTGGATGAACACCTCGTTATACTAGCGGTAACCTAGTATCGGCACCGTTCTCTTAAACTGTTCAAAGAATTATCTTCAAATGATTATTGTTATTCTTATTTATTTTTATCTGTGTGTTTTACTAGTTCTGTATATTCTTTCTCCTGTGTTCGACTATCTGCTCTACACTGTAAGTTTAGTTTGTTTTTTGAAACCTAGTAGTCCTGGGTGCAAAATTGGTATCAGATGAACTGAAATTGATTGGTAAGAAGGAGGTAGTGTCAATAAAAGCATATCTTTATTTCTATTTGTTTTCTCAAAACAATTCTTGGATGAACACCTCGTTATACTAGCGGTAACCTAGTATCGGCACCGTTCTCTTAAACTGTTCAAAGAATTATCTTCAAATGATTATTGTTATTCTTGTCTATTTTTATCTGTATGTTTTACTATTTCTGTATGTTATTTTTCTTGTGTTCAACTATCTGTTCTAGAATGTAAGTTTAGTATGCTTTCTGAAACCCAGTAGTCCTGGGTGCAAAATTGGTATCAGATGAACTGAAACTGATTGGAAAGAAGGAGGTAGTGTCAATAAAAGTATATCTTTATTTCTATTTGTTTTATTAAAACAATTCTAAGAACAATTCTGGGATGAACACCTCGTTATACTAGCGGTAACCTAGTATCGGCACCGTTCTCTTAAACTGTTCAAAGAATTATCTTCAAATGATTATTGTTATTCTTATTTATTTTTATCTGTGTGTTTTACTATTTCTGTATATTCTTTCTCCTGTGTTCGACTATCTGCTCTACACTGTAAGTTTAGTTTGTTTTTTGAAACCTAGTAGTCCTGGGTGCAAAATTGGTATCAGATGAACTGAAATTGATTGGAAAGATGGTGGTAGTGTCAATAAAAGCATATCTTTATTTCTATTTGTTTTCTCAAAACAATTCTAAGAACAATTCTTGGATGAACACCTCGTTATACTAGCGGTAACCTAGTATCGGCACCGTTCTCTTTAATTTATCAAAGAATTATCTTCAAATGATTATTGTTATTCTTGTCTATTTTTATCTGTGTGTTTTACTATTTCTATATGTTATTTTTCTTGTGTTCAACTATCTGTTCTAGAATGTAAGTTTAGTTTGCTTTCTGAAACCCAGTAGTGTTGGGTGCAAAATTGGTATCAGATGAACTGAAACTGATTGGAAAGAAGTAGGTAGTGTCAATAAAAACATATCTTTATTTCTATTTGTTTTCTCAAAACAATTCTAAGAACAATTCTTGGATGAACACCTCGTTATACTAGCGGTAACCTAGTATCGGCACCGTTCTCTTGAACTGTTCAAAGAATTATCTTTAAATAATTTTTGTTATTCTTGTCTATTTTTATCTTTGTGTTTTACTATTTCTGTATGTTCTTTCTCCTGTGTTCAACTATCTGTTCTAGACTGTAAGTTTAGTTTGCTTTCTGAAACCCAGTAGTCCAGGCTGCAAAATTGGTATCAGATGAACTGAAACTGATTGGAAAGAAGGATGTAGTGTCAATAAAAGCATATCTTTATTTCTATTGGTTTTCTCAAAACAATTCTAAGAACAATTCTTGGATGAACACCTCGTTATACTAGCGGTAACCTAGTATCGGCACTGTTCTCTTGAACTGTTCAAAGAATTATCTTCAAATGATTATTGTTATTCTTGTCTATTTTTATCTTTGTGTTTTACTATTTCTGTATGTTCTTTCTCCTGTGTTCAACTATCTGTCCTAGAATGTAAATTTAGTTTACTTTCTGAAACCTTTTAGTCCTGGGTGCAAAATTGGTATCAGATGAACCGAAACTGATTGGAAAGAATGAGGTAGTGTCAATAAAAGCATATCTTTATTTTTATTTGTTTTCTCAAAACAATTCTAAGAACAATTCTTGGATGAACACCTCGTTATACTAGCGGTAACCTAGTATCGGCACCGTTCTCTTGAACTATTCAAAAATTATCTTCAAATGATTATTGTTATTCTTGTCTATTTTTATCTGTGTGTTTTACTATTTATGTATGTTCTTTCTCGTGTGTTCAACTATCTGTTATAGACTGTAAGTTTAGTTTGCATTTTGAAACCTAGTAGTCCTGGGTGCAGAATAGGTATCAGATGAACTAAAAATGATTGGAAAGATGGAGGTAGTGTCAATAAAAGCATATCTTTATTTCTATTTGTTTTCTCAAAACAATTCTAAGAACAATTCTTGGATGAACACCTCGTTATACAAGCGGTAACCTAGTATCGGCACCGTTCTCTTGAATTGTTCAAAGAATTATCTTCAAATGATTATTGTTATTCTGGTCTATTTTTATCTGTGTGTTTTACTATTTCTGTATGTTATTTCTCTTGTGTTCAACTATCTGTTCTAGAGTGTAAGTTTAGTTTGCTTTCTAAAACCTAGTAGTCCTGGGTGCAAAATTGGTATCAGATGAACTGAAACTGATTGAAAAGAAGGAGGTAGTGTCAACAAAAGCATATCTTTATTTCTATTTGTTTTGTCAAAACAATTCTAAGAACAATTCTTGGATGAACACCTCGTTATACTAGCGGTAACCTAGTATCGGCACCATTCTCTTGAATTTATCAAAGAATTATCTTCAAATGACTATTGTTATTCTTGTCTATTTTTATCTGTGTGTTTTACAATTTATGTATGTTCATTCTCCTGTGTTCGACTATCTGTTCTAGACTGTAAGTTTAGTTTGCTTTTTGAACCCAGTAGTCCTGGGGGCAAAATTGGTATCAGATGAACTGAAACTGATTGGAAAGAAGGAGGTAGTGTCAATAAAAGCATATCTTTATTTCTATTTGTTTTCTCAAAACAATTCTAAGAACAATTCTTGGATGAACACCTCGTTATACTAGCGGTAACCTAGTATCGGCACCGTTCTCTTGAACTGTTGAAATAATTATCTTCAAATGATTATTGTTATTCTTATTTATTTTTATCTGTGTGATTTACTATTTCTGTATATTCTTTCTCCTGTGTTCAACTATCTGCTCTACACTGTAAGTTTAGTTTGCTTTTTGAAACCTAGTAGTCCTGGGTGAAAAATTGGTATCAGATGAACTGAAATTGATTGGAAAGATGGAGGTAGTGTCAATAAAAGCATATCTTTATTTCTATTTTATTTTCTCAAAACAATTCTAAAAACAATTCTTGGATGAACACCTCGTTATACTAGCGGTAACCTAGTATCGGCACCGTTCTCTTCAACTGTTCAAAGAATTATTTTCAAATGATTATTGTTATTCTTGTCTATTTTTATCAGTGTGTTTTACTATTTCTGTATGTTATTTCGCTTGTGTTCAACTATCTATTATAGACTGTAAGTTTAGTTTGCTTTCTGAAACCTTTTAGTTCTGGGTGCAAAATTGGTATCAGATGAACTGAAACTGATTGGAAAGAAGAAGGTAGTGTCAATAAAAGCATATCTTTATTTCTATTTGTTTTCTCAAAACAATTCTAAGAACAATTCTTCGATGAACACCTCGTTATACTAGCGGTAACCTAGTATCGGCACCGTTCTCTTGAACTGTTCAAAGAATTATCTTCAAATGATTATTGTTATTCTGGTCTATTTTTATCTGTGTGTTTTACTATTTCTGTATGTTTTTTCTCTCGTGTTCAACTATCTGTTCTCGACTGTAAGTTTAGTTTGCTTTCTGAAACCTAGTAGTCCTGGGGGCAAAATGGGTATCAGATGAACTGAAATTGATTGGAAAGAAGGAGGTAGTGTCAACAAAAGCATATCTTTATTTCTATTTGTTTTGTCAAAACAATTCTAAGAACAATTCTTCGATGAACACCTCGTTATACTAGCGGTAACCTAGTATCGGCACCGTTCTCTTAAACTGTTCATAGAATTATCTTCAAATGATTATTGTTATTCTTGTCTATTTTTATCTATATGTTTTACTATTTCTGTATGTTATTTTTCTTGTGTTCAACTATCTGTTCTAGAATGTAAGTTAAGTTTACTTTCTGAAACCCAGTAGTCCTGGGTTCAAAATTGGTATCAGATGAACTGAAACTGATTGGAAAGAAGGAGGTAGTGTCAATAAAAGCATATCTTTGTTTCTATTTGTTTTATTAAAACAATTCTAAGAACAATTCTTGGATGAACACCTCGTTATACTAGCGGTAACCTAGTATCGACACCGTTCTCTTGAACTGTTCAAAGAATTATCTTCAAATGATTATTGTTATTCTTGTCTATTTTTATCTGTGTGTTTTACTGTTTTTGTATGTTATTTCTCTTGTGTTCAACTATCTGTACTAGACTGTAAGTTTAGTTTGCTTTCTGAAACCTAGTAGTCCTGGGTGCAAAATTGGTATCTGATGAACTGAAATTGATTGGTAAGAAGGAGGTAGTGTCAATAAAAGCATATCTTTATTTCTATTTGTTTTCTCAAAACAATTCTTGGATGAACACCTCGTTATACTAGCGGTAACCTAGTATCGGCACCGTTCTCTTAAACTGTTCAAAGAATTATCTTCAAATGATTATTGTTATTCTTGTCTATTTTTATCTGTATGTTTTACTATTTCTGTATGTTATTTTTCTTGTGTTCAACTATCTGTTCTAGAATGTAAGTTTAGTATGCTTTCTGAAACCCAGTAGTCCTGGGTGCAAAATTGGTATCAGATGAACTGAAACTGATTGGAAAGAAGGAGGTAGTGTCAATAAAAGTATATCTTTATTTCTATTTGTTTTATTAAAACAATTCTAAGAACAATTCTGGGATGAACACCTCGTTATACTAGCGGTAACCTAGTATCGGCACCGTTCTCTTAAACTGTTCAAAGAATTATCTTCAAATGATTATTGTTATTCTTATTTATTTTTATCTGTGTGTTTTACTATTTCTGTATATTCTTTCTCCTGTGTTCGACTATCTGCTCTACACTGTAAGTTTAGTTTGTTTTTTGAAACCTAGTAGTCCTGGGTGCAAAATTGGTATCAGATGAACTGAAATTGATTGGAAATATGGTGGTAGTGTCAATAAAAGCATATCTTTATTTCTATTTGTTTTCTCAAAACAATTCTAAGAACAATTCTTGGATGAACACCTCGTTATACTAGCGGTAACCTAGTATCGCCACCGTTCTCTTGTACTGTTCAAAGAATTATCTTCAAATGATTATTGTTATTCTTGTCTATTTTTATCTGTGTGTTTTACTATTTCTGTATGTTTTTTCTCTTGTGTTCAACTATCTGTTCTAGAATGTAAGTTTAGTTTGCTTTCTGAAACCTAGTAGTCCTGGGTGCAAAATTGGTATCTGATGAACTGAAACTGATTGGAAAGAAGGAGGTAGTGTCAATAAAAGCATATCTTTATTTCTATTTGTTTTCTCAAAACAATTCTAAGAACAATTCTTGGATGAACACCTCGTTATACTAGCGGTAACCTAGTATCGGCACCGTTCTCTTGAACTGTTCAAAGAATTTTCTTCAAATGATTATTGTTATTCTTGTCTATTTTTATCAGTGTGTTTTACTATTTCTGTATGTTATTTCGCGTGTGTTCAACTATCTGTTCTAGACTGTAAGTTTAGTTTGCTTTCTGAAACCTTTTAGTTCTGGGTGCAAAATTGGTATCAAATGAACCGAAACTGATTGGAAAGAAGGAGGTACTGTCAATAAAAGCATATCTTCATTTCTATTTGTTTTCTCAAAACAATTCTAAAAACAGTTCTTGGATGAACACCTCGTTATACTAGCGGTAACCTAGTATCGGCACCGTTCTCTTGAACTGTTCAAAGAATTATCTTCAAATTATTATTGTTATTCTGGTCTATTTTTATCTGTGTGTTTTACTATTTCTGTATGTTTTTTCTCTTGTATTCAACTATCTATTCTAGACTGTAAGTTTAGTTTGCTTTCTGAAACCTAGTAGTCCTAGGGGCAAAATTGGTATCTGATGAACTGAAACTGATTGGAAAGAAGGAGGTAGTGTCGACAAAAGCATATCTTTATTTCTATTTGTTTTGTCAAAACAATTCTCAGAACAATTCTTGGATGAACAACTCGTTATACTAGCGGTAACCAAGTATCAGCACCGTTCCCTTGAATTTATCAAAGAATTATCTTCAAATGATTATTGTTATTCTTGTCTATTTTTATCTGTGTGTTTTACTATTTCTATATGTTATTTTTCTTGTGTTCAACTATATGTTCTAGAATGTTAGTTTAGTTTGATTTCTGAAACCCAGTAGTGTTGGGTGCAAAATTGGTATCAGATGAACTGAAACTGATTGGAAAGAAGGAGGTAGTATCAATAAAAACATATCTTTATTTCTATTTGTTTTCTCAAAACAATTCTAAGAATAATTCTTGGATGAACACCTCGTTATACTAGCGGTAAGCTAGTATCGGCACCGTTCTCTTGAACTGTTCAAAGAATTATCTTCAAATAATTTTTGTTATTTTTGTCTATTTTTATCTTTGTGTTTTACTATTTCTGTATGTTATTTCTCCTATATTCAACTATCTGTTCTAGACTGTAAGTTTAGTTTGCTTTCTGAAACCCAGTAGTCCAGGGTGCAAAATTGGTATTAGATGAACTGAAACTGATTGGAAAGAAGGAGGTAGTGTCAATAAAAGCATATCTTTATTTCTATTTGTTTTCTCAAAACAATTCTAAGAACAATTCTTGGATGAACACCTCGTTATACTAGCGGTAACCTAGTATCGGCACTGTTCTCTTGAATTGTTCAAAGAATTATCTTCAAATGATTATTGTTATTCTTGTCTATTTTATCTGTTTGTTTTACTATTTCTGTATGTTATTTCTCTTGTGTTCAACTATCTGTTCTAGAATTTAAGTTTAGTTTGCTTTCTGAAACCCAGTAGTCCTGGGTGCAAAATTGGTATCAGATGAACTGAAACTGATTGGAAAGAAGGAGGTAGTGTCAATAAAAGCATATCTTTGTTTCTATTTGTTTTATTAAAACAATTCTAAGAACAATTCTTGGATGAACACCTCGTTATACTAGCGGTAACCTAGTATCGACACCGTTCTCTTGAACTGTTCAAAGAATTATCTTCAAATGATTATTGTTATTCTTGTCTATTTTTATCTGTGTGTTTTACTGTTTTTGTATGTTATTTCTCTTGTGTTCAACTATCTGTTCTAGACTGTAAGTTTAGTTTGCTTTCTGAAACCTAGTAGTCCTGGGTGCAAAATTTGTATCTGATGAACTGAAATTGATTGGTAAAAAGGAGGTAGTGTCAATAAAAGCATATCTTTATTTCTATTTGTTTTCTCAAAACAATTCTTGGATGAACACCTCGTTATACTAGCGGTAACCTAGTATCGGCACCGTTCTCTTAAACTGTTCAAAGAATTATCTTCAAATGATTATTGTTATTCTTGTCTATTTTTATCTGTATGTTTTACTATTTCTGTATGTTATTTTTCTTGTGTTCAACTATCTGTTCTAGAATGTAAGTTTAGTATGCTTTCTGAAACCCAGTAGTCCTGGGTGCAAAATTGGTATCAGATGAACTGAAATTGATTGGAAAGATGGTGGTAGTGTCAATAAAAGCATAGCTTTATTTCTATTTGTTTTCTCAAAACAATTCTAAAAACAATTCTTGGATGAACACCTCGTTATACTAGCGGTAACCTAGTATCGCCACCGTTCTCTTGTACTGTTCAAAGAATTATCTTCAAATGATTATTGTTATTCTTGTCTATTTTTATCTGTGTGTTTTACTATTTCTGTATGTTTTTTCTCTTGTGTACAACTATCTTTTCTAGAATGTAAGTTTAGTTTGCTTTCTGAAACCTAGTAGTCCTGGGTGCAAAATTGGTATCTGATTAACTGAAACTGATTGGAAAGAAGGAGGTATTGTCAATAAAAGCATATCGTTATTTCTATTTGTTTTCTCAAAACAATTCTAAGAACAATTCTTGGATGAACACCTCGTTATACTAGCGGTAACCTAGTATCGGCACCGTTCTCTTGAACTGTTCAAAGAATTTTCTTCAAATGATTATTGTTATTCTTGTCTATTTTTATCAGTGTGTTTTACTATTTCTGTATGTTATTTCGCGTGTGTTCAACTATCTGTTCTAGACGGTAAGTTTAGTTTGTTTTCTGAAACCTTTTAGTTCTGGGTGCAAAATTGGTATCAAATGAACCGAAACTGATTGGAAAGAAGGAGGTACTGTCAATAAAAGCATATCTTTATTTTTATTTGTTTTCTCAAAACAATTCTAAAAACAGTTCTTGGATGAACACCTCGTTATACTAGCGGTAACCTAGTATCGGCACCGTTCTCTTGAACTGTTCAAAGAATTATCTTCAAATTATTATTGTTATTCTGGTCTATTTTTATCTGTGTGTTTTACTATTTCTGTATGTTTTTTCTCTTGTGTTCAACTATCTATTCTAGACTGTAAGTTTAGTTTGCTTTCTGAAACCTAGTAGTCCTAGGGGCAAAATTGGTATCAGATGAACTGAAACAGATTGGAAAGAAGGAGGTAGTGTCGACAAAAGCATATCTTTATTTCTATTTGTTTTGTCAAAACAATTCTCAGAACAATTCTTGGATGAACAACTCGTTATACTAGCGGTAACCTAGTATCAGCACCGTTCTCTTGAATTTATCAAAGAATTATCTTCAAATGATTATTGTTATTCTTGTCTATTTTTATCTGTGAGTTTTACAATTTCTATATGTTATTTTTCTTGTGTTCAACTATCTGTTCTAGAATGTTAGTTTAGTTTGATTTCTGAAACCCAGTAGTGCTGGGTGCAAAATTGGTATCAGATGAACTGAAACTGATTGGAAAGAAGGAGGTAGTATCAATAAAAACATATCTTTATTTCTATTTGTTTTCTCAAAACAATTCTAAGAACAATTCTTGGATGAACACCTCGTTATACTAGCGGTAACCTAGTATCGGCACCGTTCTCTTGAACTGTTCAAAGAATTATCTTCAAATAATTTTTGTTATTCTTGTCTATTTTTATCTTTGTGTTTTACTATTTCTGTAAGTTATTCCTCCTATATTCAACTATCTGTTCTAGACTGTAAGTTTAGTTTGCTTTCTGAAACCCAGTAGTCCAGGGTGCAAAATTGGTATTAGATGAACTGAAACTGATTGGAAAGAAGGAGGTAGTGTCAATAAAAGCATATCTTTGTTTCTATTTGTTTTCTCAAAACAATTCTAAGAACAATTCTTGGATGAACACCTCGTTATACTAGCGGTAACCTAGTATCGGCACTGTTCTCTTGAATTGTTCAAAGAATTATCTTCAAATGATTATTGTTATTCTTGTCTATTTTATCTGTTTGTTTTACTATTTCTGTATGTTATTTCTCTTGTGTTCAACTATCTGTTCTAGACTGTATGTTTAGTTTTCTTTCTGAAACCTATTAGTCCTGGGTGCAAAATTGGTATCAGATGAACTGAAACTGATTGGAAAGAAGGAGGTAGTGTCAAAAAAAGCATATCTTTATTTCTATTTGTTTTCTCAAAACAATTCTAAGAACAATTCTTGGATGAACACCTCGTTATACTAGCGGTAACCTAATATCGGCACCGTTCTCTTGAACTGTTCAAAGAATTATCTTCAAATGATTATTGTTATTCTTATTTATTTTTATCTGTGTGTTTTACTATTTCTGTATATTCTTTCTCCTGTGTTCAACTATCTGCTCTACACTGTAAGTTTAGTTTGCTTTTTGAAACCTAGTAGTCCTGGGTGCAAAATTGGTATCAGATGAACTGAAATTGATTGGAAAGATGGAGGTAGTGTCAATAAAAACATATCTTTATTTCTATTTGTTTTCTCAAAACAATTCTAAGAACAATTCTTGGATGAACACCTCGTTATACTAGCGGTGACCTAGTATCGGCACCGTTCTCTTGAACTGTTCAAAGAATTATCTTCAAATGATTATTGTTATTATTGTCTATTTTTATCAGTGTGTTTTACTATTTCTGTATGTTATTTCTCTTGTGTTCAACTATCTGTCCTAGACTGTAAGTTTAGTTTGCTTTCTGAAACCTTTTAGTCCTTGGTGCAAAATTGGTATCAGATGAACCGAAACAGATTGAAAAGAAGGAGGTAGTGTCAATAAAAGCATATCTTTATTTTTATTTGTTTTCTCAAAACAATTCTAAGAACAATTCTTGGATGAACACCTCGTTATACTAGCGGTAACCTAGTATCGGCACCGTTCTCTTGAATTATTCAAAAATTATCTTCAAATGATTATTGTTATTCTTGTCTATTTTTATCTGTGTGTTTTACTATTTCTGTATGTTCTTTTTCCTATGTTCAACTATCTGTTATAGATTGTAAGTTTAGTTTGCATTTTGAATCCTAGTAGTTCTGGGTGCAAAATTGGTATCAGATGAACTAAAACAGATTGGAAAGATGGAGGTAGTGTCAATAAAAGCAAATCTTTATTTTTATTTGTTTTCTCAAAACAATTCTAAGAACAATTCTTGGATGAACACCTCGTTATACTAGTAGTAACCTAGTATCGGCACCGTTCTCTTGAACTGTTCAAAGAATTATCTTTAAATGATTATTGTTATTCTTGTCTATTTTTATCTGTGTGTTTTACTATTTCTGTATGTTTTTTCTCCTGTGTTCAACTATCTGTTCTAGACTGTAAATTTAGTTTGTTTTTTGAAACCTAGTAGTCCTGGGTGCAAAATTGGTATCAGATGAACTGAAACTGATTGGAAAGATGGAGGTAGTGTCAATAAAAGCATATCTTTATTTCTATTTGTTTTCTCAAAACAATTCTTGGATGAACACCTCGTTATACTAGTGGTAACCTAGTATCGGCACCGTTCTCTTGAAATGTTCAAAGAATTATCTTCAAATGATTATTGTTATTCTTGTCTATTTTTATCTGTGTGTTTTACAATTTCTGTTTGTTATTTTTCTTGTGTTCAACTATCTGTTCTAGACTGTAAGTTTAGTTTGCTTTCTGAAATCTAGTAGTCCTGGGTGCAAAATTGGTATCAGATGAACTAAAACTGATTGGAAAGAAGGAGGTAGTGTCAATAAAAGCATATCCTTATTTCTATTTGTTTTCTCAAAATAATTCTAAGAACAATTCTTGGATGAACACCTCGTTATACTAGCGGTAACCTAGTATCGGCACCGTTCTCTTGAATTGTTCCAAGAATTATCTTCAAATGATTATTGTTATTCTTGTATATTTTTATCAGTGTGTTTTACTATTTATGTATATTATTTCTCCTGTGTTCAACTATCTGTTCTAGACTGTAAGTTTAGTTTGCTTTTTGAAATATAGTAGTACTGGGTGCAAAATTGGTATCAGATGAACTGAAACTGATTGGAAAGATGGAGGTAGTGTCAATAAAAGCATATCTTTATTTCTATTTGTTTTCTCAAAACAATTCTAAGAACAATTCTTGGATGAACACCTCATTATACTAGCGGTAACCTAGTATCGGCACTGTTCTCTTGAACTGTTCAAAGAATTATCTTCAAATGATTATTATTATTCTTGTCTATTTTTAATTGTCTGTTTTACTTTTTCTGTATGTTATTTTTCTTGTGCTCAACTATCTGTTCTAGAATGTAAGTTTAGTTTGCTTTCTGAAACCCAGTAGTCCTGGGTGCAAAATTGGTATCAGATGAAATGAAACTGATTGGAAAGAAGGAGGTCGTGTCAATAAAAGCATATCTTTATTTCTATTTGTTTTATTAAAACAATTCTAAGAACAATTCTTGGATGAACACCTCGTTATACTAGCGGTAACCTAATATCGACACCGTTCTCTTGAACTGTTCAAAGAATTATCTTCGAATGATTATTGTTATTCTTGTCTATTTTTATCTGTGTGTTTTACTATTTTTGTATGTTATTTCTCTTGTGTTCAACTATCTGTTCTAGACTGTAAGTTTAGTTTGCTTTCTGAAACCTGGTAGTCCTGGGTGCAAAATTGGTATCTGATGAACTGAAATTGATTGGTAAGAAGGAGGTAGTGTCAATAAAAGCATATCTTTATTTCTATTTGTTTTCTCAAAACAATTCTTGGAAGAACACCTCGTTATACTAGCGATAACCTAGTATCGGCACCGTTCTCTTGAACTGTTCAAAGAATTATCTTCAAAGGATTATTGTTATTCTTGTCTATTTTTATCTGCGTGTTTTACTATTTCTGTATGTTATTTCTCTTGTGTTCAACTATCTGTTCTAGACTGTAAGTTTAGTTTTCTTTCTGAAACCTATTAGTCCTGGGTGAAAAATTGGTATCAGATGAACTGAAACTAATTGGAAAGAAGGAGGTAGTGTCAATAAAAGCATATCTTTATTTCTATTTGTTTTCTCAAAACAATTCTAAGAACAATTCTTGGATGAACACCTCGTTATACTAGCGGTAATCTAGTATCGGCACCGTTCTCTTGTACTGTTCAAAGAATTATCTTCAAATGATTATTGTTATTCTTGTCTATTTTTATCTGTGTGTTTTACTATTTCTGTATGTTATTTTTCTTGTGTTCAACTATCTGTTCTAGACTTTAAGTTTAGTTTTCTTTCTGAAACCTAGTAGTCCTGGGTGCAAAATTGGTATCAGATGAACTGAAACTGATTGGAAAGAAGGAGGTAGTGTCAATAAAAGCATATCTTTATTTCTATTTGTTTTCTCAAAACAATTCTAAGAACAATTCTTGGATGAACACCTCGTTATACTAGTAGTAACCTAGTATCGGCACCGTTTTCTTGAACTGTTCAAAGAATTATCTTTAAATGATTATTTTTATTCTTGTCTATTTTTATCTGTGTGTTTTACTATTTCGGTATGTTTTTTCTCCTGTGTTCAACTATCTGTTCTAGACTGTAAATTTAGTTTGATTTTTGAAACCTAGTAGTCCTGGGTGCAAAATTGGTATCAGATGAACTGAAACTGATTGGAAAGATGGAGGTAGTGTCAATAAAAGCATATCTTTATTTCTATTTGTTTTCTCAAAACAATTCTTGGATGAACACCTCGTTATACTAGCGGTAACCTAGTATCGGCACCGTTCTCTTGAAATGTTCAAAGAATTATCTTCAAATGATTATTGTTATTCTTGTCTATTTTTATCTGTGTGTTTTACAATTTCTGTATGTTATTTTTCTTGTGTTCAACTATCTGTTCTAGACTATAAGTTTAGTTTGCTTTCTGAAATCTAGTAGTCCTGGGTGCAAAATTGGTATCAGATGAACTAAAACTGATTGGAAAGAAGGAGGTAGTGTCAATAAAAGCATATCCTTATTTCTATTTGTTTTCTCAAAATAATTCTAAGAACAATTCTTGGATGAACACCTCGTTATACTAGCGGTAACCTAGTATCGACACCGTTCTCTTGAATTGTTCCAAGAATTATCTTCAAATGATTATTGTTATTCTTGTATATTTTTATCAGTGTGTTTTACTATTTATGTATATTATTTCTCCTGTGTTCAACTATCTGTTCTAGACTGTAAGTTTAGTTTGCTTTTTGAAATATAGTAGTACTGGGTGCAAAATTGGTATCAGATGAACTGAAACTGATTGGAAAGATGGAGGTAGTGTCAATAAAAGCATATCTTTATTTCTATTTGTTTTCTCAAAACAATTCTAAGAACAATTCTTGGATGAACACCTCGTTATACTAGCGGTAACCTAGTATCGGCACTGTTCTCTTGAACTGTTCAAAGAATTATCTTCAAATGATTATTATTATTCTTGTCTATTTTTAATTGTCTGTTTTACTTTTTCTGTATGTTATTTTTCTTGTGCTCAACTATCTGTTCTAGAATGTAAGTTTAGTTTGCTTTCTGAAACCCAGTAGTCCTGGGTGCAAAATTGGTATCAGATGAAATGAAACTGATTGGAAAGAAGGAGGTCGTGTCAATAAAAGCATATCTTTATTTCTATTTGTTTTATTAAAACAATTCTAAGAACAATTCTTGGATGAACACCTCGTTATACTAGCGGTAACCTAATATCGACACCGTTCTCTTGAACTGTTCAAAGAATTATCTTCGAATGATTATTGTTATTCTTGTCTATTTTTATCTGTGTGTTTTACTATTTTTGTATGTTATTTCTCTTGTGTTCAACTATCTGTTCTAGACTGTAAGTTTAGTTTGCTTTCTGAAACCTAGTAGTCCTGGGTGCAAAATTGGTATCTGATGAACTGAAATTGATTGGTAAGAAGGAGGTAGTGTCAATAAAAGCATATCTTTATTTCTATTTGTTTTCTCAAAACAATTCTTGGATGAACACCTCGTTATACTAGCGATAACCTAGTATCGGCACCGTTCTCTTGAACTGTTCAAAGAATTATCTTCAAAGGATTATTGTTATTCTTGTCTATTTTTATCTGCGTGTTTTACTATTTCTGTATGTTATTTCTCTTGTGTTCAACTATCTGTTCTAGACTGTAAGTTTAGTTTTCTTTCTGAAACCTATTAGTCCTGGGTGCAAAATTGGTATCAGATGAACTGAAACTAATTGGAAAGAAGGAGGTAGTGTCAATAAAAGCATATCTTTATTTCTATTTGTTTTCTCAAAACAATTCTAAGAACAATTCTTGGATGAGCACCTCGTTATACTAGCGGTAATCTAGTATCGGCACCGTTCTCTTGTACTGTTCAAAGAATTATCTTCAAATGATTATTGTTATTCTTGTCTATTTTTATCTGTGTGTTTTACTATTTCTGTATGTTATTTTTCTTGTGTTCAACTATCTGTTCTAGACTTTAAGTTTAGTTTTCTTTCTGAAACCTAGTAGTCCTGGGTGCAAAATTGGTATCAGATGAACTGAAACTGATTGGAAAGAAGGAGGTAGTGTCAATAAAAGCATATCTTTATTTCTATTTGTTTTCTCAAAACAATTCTAAGAACAATTCTTGGATGAACACCTCGTTATACTAGTAGTAACCTAGTATCGGCACCGTTTTCTTGAACTGTTCAAAGAATTATCTTTAAATGATTATTGTTATTCTTGTCTATTTTTATCTGTGTGTTTTACTATTTCGGTATGTTTTTTCTCCTGTGTTCAACTATCTGTTCTAGACTGTAAATTTAGTTTGTTTTTTGAAACCTAGTAGTCCTGGGTGCAAAATTGGTATCAGATGAACTGAAACTGATTGGAAAGATGGAGGTAGTGTCAATAAAAGCATATCTTTATTTCTATTTGTTTTCTCAAAACAATTCTTGGATGAACACCTCGTTATACTAGCGGTAACCTAGTATCGGCACCGTTCTCTTGAAATGTTCAAAGAATTATCTTCAAATGATTATTGTTATTCTTGTCTATTTTTATTTGTGTGTTTTACAATTTCTGTATGTTATTTTTCTTGTGTTCAACTATTTGTTCTAGACTGTAAGTTTAGTTTGCTTTCTGAAACCTAGTAGTCCTGGGTGCAAAATTGGTATCAGATGAACTAAAACTGATTGGAAAGAAGGAGGTAGTGTCAATAAAAGCATATCCTTATTTCTATTTGTTTTCTCAAAATAATTCTAAGAACAATTCTTGGATGAACACCTCGTTATACTAGCGGTAACCTAGTATCGGCACCGTTCTCTTGAATTGTTCCAAGAATTATCTTCAAATGATTATTGTTATTCTTGTATATTTTTATCAGTGTGTTTTACTATTTATGTATATTATTTCTCCTGTGTTCAACTATCTGTTCTAGACTGTAAGTTTAGTTTGCTTTTTGAAATATAGTAGTACTGGGTGCAAAATTGGTATCAGATGAACTGAAACTGATTGGAAAGATGGAGGTAGTGTCAATAAAAGCATATCTTTATTTCTATTTGTTTTCTCAAAACAATTCTAAGAACAATTCTTGGATGAACACCTCGTTATACTAGCGGTAACCTAGTATCGGCACTGTTCTCTTGAACTGTTCAAAGAATTATCTTCAAATGATTATTGTTATTCTTGTCTATTTTTAATTGTCTGTTTTACTTTTTCTGTATGTTATTTTTCTTGTGCTCAACTATCTGTTCAAGAATGTAAGTTTAGTTTGCTTTCTGAAACCCAGTAGTCCTGGGTGCAAAATTGGTATCAGATGAAATGAAACTGATTGGAAAGAAGGAGGTAGTGTCAATAAAAGCATATCTTTATTTCTATTTGTTTTATTAAAACAATTCTAAGAACAATTCTTGGATGAACACCTCGTTATACTAGCGGTAACCTAATATCGACACCGTTCTCTTGAACTGTTAAAAGAATTATCTTTGAATGATTATTGTTATTCTTGTCTATTTTTATCTGTGTGTTTTACTATTTTTGTATGTTATTTCTCTTGTGTTCAACTATCTGTTCTAGACTGTAAGTTTAGTTTGCTTTCTGAAACCTAGTAGTCCTGGGTGCAAAATTGGTATCTGATGAACTGAAATTGATTGGTAAGAAGGAGGTAGTGTCAATAAAAGAATATCTTTATTTCTATTTGTTTTCTCAAAACAATTCTTGGATGAACACCTCGTTATACTAGCGATAACCTAGTATCGGCACCGTTCTCTTGAACTGTTCAAAGAATTATCTTCAAAGGATTATTGTTATTCTTGTCTATTTTTATCTGCGTGTTTTACTATTTCTGTATGTTATTTCTCTTGTGTTCAACTATCTGTTCTAGACTGTAAGTTTAGTTTTCTTTCTGAAACCTATTAGTCCTGGGTGCAAAATTGGTATCAGATGAACTGAAACTAATTGGAAAGAAGGATGTAGTGTCAATAAAAGCATATCTTTATTTCTATTTGTTTTCTCAAAACAATTCTAAGAACAATTCTTGGATGAACACCTCGTTATACTAGCGGTAATCTAGTATCGGCACCGTTCTCTTGTACTGTTCAAAGAATTATCTTCAAATGATTATTGTTATTCTTGTCTATTTTTATCTGTGTGTTTTACTATTTCTGTATGTTATTTTTCTTGTGTTCAACTATCTGTTCTAGACTTTAAGTTTAGTTTTCTTTCTGAAACCTAGTAGTCCTGGGTGCAAAATTGGTATCAGATGAACTGAAACTAATTGGAAAGAAGGAGGTAGTGTCAATAAAAGCATATCTTTATTTCTATTTGTTTTCTCAAAACAATTCTAAGAACAATTCTTGGATGAACACCTCGTTATACTAGTAGTAACCTAGTATCGGCACCGTTCTCTTGAACTGTTCAAAGAATTATCTTTAAATGATTATTGTTATTCTTGTCTATTTTTATCTGTGTGTTTTACTATTTCTGTATGTTATTTCTCCTGTGTTCAACTATTTGTTCTAGACTGTAAGTTTAGTTTGCTTTTTGAAATATAGTAGTACTGGGTGCAAAATTGGTATCAGATGAACTGAAACTGATTGGAAAGATGGAGGTAGTGTCAATAAAAGCATATCTTTATTTCTATTTGTTTTCTCAAAACAATTCTAAGAACAATTCTGGGATGAACACCTCGTTATACTAGCGGTAACCTAGTATCGGCACTGTTCTCTTGAACTGTTCAATGAATTATCTTCAAATGATTATTGTTATTCTTGTCTATTTTTAATTGTCTGTTTTACTTTTTCTGTATGTTATTTTTCTTGTGCTCAACTATCTGTTCTAGAATGTAAGTTTAGTTTACTTTCTGAAACCCAGTAGTCCTGGGTGCAAAATTGGTATCAGATGAAATGAAACTGATTGGAAAGAAGGAGGTAGTGTCAATAAAAGCATATCTTTATTGCTATTTGTTTTCTCAAAACAATTCTAAGAACAATTCTTGGATGAACACCTCGTTATACTAGCGGTAACCTAGTATCGGCACCGTTCTCTTGATCTGTTCAAAGAATTATCTTCAAATGATTATTGTTATTCTTGTCTATTTTTATCTGTGTGTTTTACTATTTCTGTATGTTATTTCTCTTGTGTTCAACTATCTGTTCTAGACTGTAAGTTTAGTTTTCTTTCTGGAACCTATTAGTCCTGGGTGCAAAATTGATATCAGATGAACTGAAACAGATTGGAAAGAAGGAGGTAGTGTCAATAAAAGCATATCTTTATTTCTATTTGTTTTCTCAAAACAATTCTAAGAACAATTCTTGGATGAACACCTCGTTATACTAGCGGTAACCTAGTATCCGCACCATTCTCTTGAAATGTTCAAAGATTTATCTTCAAATGATTATTGTTATTCTTGTCTATTTTTATCTGTGTGTTTTACTATTTCTGTATGTTATTTTTCTTGTGTTCAACTATCTGTTCTAGACTGTAAGTTTAGTTTGCTTTCTGAAACCTAGTAGTCCTGGGTGCAAAATTGGTATCAGATGAACTGAAACAGATTGGAAAGAAGGAGGTAGTGTCAATAAAAGCATATCTTTATTTCTATTTGTTTTCTCAAAACAATTCTAAGAACAATTCTTGGATGAACACCTCGTTATACTAGCGGTAACCTAGTATCGGCACCGTTCTCTTGATCTGTTCAAAGAATTATCTTCAAATGATTATTGTTATTCTTGTCTATTTTTATCTGTGTGTTTTACTATTTCTGTATGTTATTTCTCTTGTGTTCAACTATCTGTTCTAGACTGTAAGTTTAGTTTTCTTTCTGGAACCTATTAGTCCTGGGTGCAAAATTGATATCAGATGAACAGAAACAGATTGGAAAGAAAGAGGTAGTGTCAATAAAAGCATATCTTTATTTCTATTTGTTTTCTCAAAACAATTCTAAGAACAATTCTTGGATGAACACCTCGTTATACTAGCGGTAACCTAGTATCGGCACCATTCTCTTGAAATGTTCAAAGATTTATCTTCAAATGATTATTGTTATTCTTGTCTATTTTTATCTGTGTGTTTTACTATTTATGTATGTTATTTTTCTTGTGTTCAACTATCTGTTCTAGACTGTAAGTTTAGTTTGCTTTCTGAAACCTAGTAGTCCTGGGTGCAAAATTGGTATCAGATGAACTGAAACAGATTGGAAAGAAGGAGGTAGTGTCAATAAAAGC
This sequence comes from Berberis vulgaris, assembly GCA_963556465.1. Lineage (NCBI taxonomy): Eukaryota > Viridiplantae > Streptophyta > Magnoliopsida > Ranunculales > Berberidaceae > Berberis > Berberis vulgaris. The sequence continues at coordinate 28,093,013 of OY747136.1, read as the reverse complement.
ATCTATTTATTTCTATTTGTTTTCTCAAAACAATTCTAAGAACAATTCTCGGATGAACACCTCGTTATACTAGCGGTAACCTAGTATCGGCACCGTTCTCTTGAACTGTTCAAAGAATTATCTTCAAATGATTATTGTTATTCTTGTCTATTTTTATCTGTGTGTTTTACTATTTCTGTATGTTCTTTCTCCTGTGTTCAACTATCTGTTCTAGACTGTAAGTTTAGTTTGCTTTTTGAAACTTAGTAGTCCTGGGTGCAAAATTGGTATCAGATGAACTGAAACTGATTGGAAAGATGGAGGTAGTGTCAATAAAAGCATATCTTTATTTCTATTTGTTTTCTCAAAACAATTCTAAGAACAATTCTTGGATGAACACCTCGTTATACTAGCGGTAACCTAGTATCGCCACCGTTCTCTTGTACTGTTCAAAGAATTATCTTCAAATGATTATTGTTATTCTTGTCTATTTTTAATTTTTTGTTTTACTTTTTCTGTATGTTATTTTTCTTGTGTTCAACTATCTGTTCTAGAATGTAAGTTTAGTTTGCTTTCTGAAACCCAGTAGTCCTGGGTGCAAAATTGGTATCAGATGAACTGAAACCGATTGGAAAGAAGGAGGTAGTGTCAATAAAATCATATCCTTATTTCTATTTGTTTTCTCAAAATAATTCTAAGAACAATTCTTGGATGAACACCTCGTTATACTAGCGGTAACCTAGTATCGGCACCGTTCTCTGTAACTATTCAAAGAATTATCTTCAAATGATTATTGTTATTCTTGTCTATTTTTATCTCTGTGTTTTACTATTTCTGTATGTTATTTCTCTTGTGTTCAACTATCTGTTCTAGAGTGTAAGTTTAGTTTGCTTTCAGAAACCTATTAGTCCTGGGTGCAAAATTGGTATCAGATGAAGTGAAACTGATTGGAAAGAAGGAGGTAGTGTCAATAAAAAACATATCTTTATTTCTATTTATTTTCTCAAAACAATTCTTGGATGAACACCTCGTTATACTAGCGGTAACCTAGTATCGGCACCGTTCTCTTGAACTGTTCAAAGTATTATCTTCAAGTGATTATTGTTATTCTTGTCTATTTTTATCAGTGTGTTTTACTATTTCTGTATGTTATTTCTCTTGTGTTCAACTATCTGTTCTAGACTGTAAGTTTAGTTCGCTTTCTGAAACCTTTTACTCCTGGGTGCAAAATTGGTATCAGATGAACCGAAAATGATTGGAAAGAAGGAGGAAGTGTCAATAAAAGCATATCTTTATTTCTATTTGTTTTCTCAAGACAATTCTAAGAACAATTCTTGGATGAACACCTCGTTATACTAGCGGTAACATAGTATCGGCACCGTTCTCTTGAACTATTCAAAAATTATCTTGAAATGATTATTGTTACTCTTGTCTATTTTTATCTGTGTGTTTTACTATTTCTGTATGTTTTTTCTCCTGTGTTCAACTATCTGTTCTAGACTATAAGTTTAGTTTGTTTTTTGAAACCTAGTAGTCCTGGGTGCAAAATTGGTATCAGATGAACTGAAACTAATTGGAAAGATGGAGGTAGTGTCAATAAAAGCATATCTTTATTTCTATTTGTTTTCTCAAAACAATTCTTGGATGAACACCTCGTTATACTAGTGGTAACCTAGTATCGGCACCATTCTCTTGAAATGTTCAAAGATTTATCTTCAAATGATTATTGTTATTCTTGTCTATTTTTATCTGTGTGTTTTACTATTTATGTATGTTATTTTTCTTGTGTTCAACTATCTGTTCTAGACTGTAAGTTTAGTATGCTTTCTGAAACCTAGTAGTCCTGGGTGCAAAATTGGTATCAGATGAACTGAAACAGATTGGAAAGAAGGAGGTAGTGTCAATAAAAGCATCTCTTTATTTCTATTTGTTTTCTCAAAACAATTCTAAGAACAATTCTCGGATGAACACCTCGTTATACTAGCGGTAACCTAGTATCGGCACCGTTCTCTTGAACTGTTCAAAGAATTATCTTCAAATGATTATTGTTATTCTTGTCTATTTTTATCTGTGTGTTTTACTATTTCTGTATGTTCTTTCTCCTGTGTTCAACTATCTGTTCTAGACTGTAAGTTTAGTTTGCTTTTTGAAACTTAGTAGTCCTGGGTGCAAAATTGGTATCAGATGAACTGAAACTGATTGGAAAGATGGAGGTAGTGTCAATAAAAGCATATCTTTATTTCTATTTGTTTTCTCAAAACAATTCTAAGAACAATTCTTGGATGAACACCTCGTTATACTAGCGGTAACCTAGTATCGCCACCGTTCTCTTGTACTGTTCAAAGAATTATCTTCAAATGATTATTGTTATTCTTGTCTATTTTTAATTTTTTGTTTTACTTTTTCTGTATGTTATTTTTCTTGTGTTCAACTATCTGTTCTAGAATGTAAGTTTAGTTTGCTTTCTGAAACCCAGTAGTCCTGGGTGCAAAATTGGTATCAGATGAACTGAAACCGATTGGAAAGAAGGAGGTAGTGTCAATAAAATCATATCCTTATTTCTATTTGTTTTCTCAAAATAATTCTAAGAACAATTCTTGGATGAACACCTCGTTATACTAGCGGTAACCTAGTATCGGCACCGTTCTCTGTAACTATTCAAAGAATTATCTTCAAATGATTATTGTTATTCTTGTCTATTTTTATCTCTGTGTTTTACTATTTCTGTATGTTATTTCTCTTGTGTTCAACTATCTGTTCTAGAGTGTAAGTTTAGTTTGCTTTCAGAAACCTATTAGTCCTGGGTGCAAAATTGGTATCAGATGAAGTGAAACTGATTGGAAAGAAGGAGGTAGTGTCAATAAAAAACATATCTTTATTTCTATTTATTTTCTCAAAACAATTCTTGGATGAACACCTCGTTATACTAGCGGTAACCTAGTATCGGCACCGTTCTCTTGAACTGTTCAAAGTATTATCTTCAAGTGATTATTGTTATTCTTGTCTATTTTTATCAGTGTGTTTTACTATTTCTGTATGTTATTTCTCTTGTGTTCAACTATCTGTTCTAGACTGTAAGTTTAGTTCGCTTTCTGAAACCTTTTACTCCTGGGTGCAAAATTGGTATCAGATGAACCGAAACTGATTGGAAAGAAGGAGGAAGTGTCAATAAAAGCATATCTTTATTTCTATTTGTTTTCTCAAGACAATTCTAAGAACAATTCTTGGATGAACACCTCGTTATACTAGCGGTAACATAGTATCGGCACCGTTCTCTTGAACTATTCAAAAATTATCTTGAAATGATTATTGTTACTCTTGTCTATTTTTATCTGTGTGTTTTACTATTTCTGTATGTTTTTTCTCCTGTGTTCAACTATCTGTTCTAGACTATAAGTTTAGTTTGTTTTTTGAAACCTAGTAGTCCTGGGTGCAAAATTGGTATCAGATGAACTGAAACTAATTGGAAAGATGGAGGTAGTGTCAATAAAAGCATATCTTTATTTCTATTTGTTTTCTCAAAACAATTCTTGGATGAACACCTCGTTATACTAGCGGTAACCTAGTATCGGCACCATTCTCTTGAAATGTTCAAAGATTTATCTTCAAATGATTATTGTTATTCTTGTCTATTTTTATCTGTGTGTTTTACTATTTCTGTATGTTATTTTTCTTGTGTTCAACTATCTGTTCTAGACTGTAAGTTTAGTTTGCTTTCTGAAACCTAGTAGTCCTGAGTGCAAAATTGGTATCAGATGAACTGAAACTGATTGGAAAGAAGGAGGTAGTGTCAATAAAAGCATATCTTTATTTCTATTTGTTTTCTCAAAACAATTCTAAGAACAATTCTTGGATGAACACCTCGTTATACTAGCGGTAACCTAGTATCGGCACCGTTCTCTTGAACTGTTCAAAGAATTATCTTCAAATGATTATTGTTATTCTTGTCTATTTTTATCTGTGTGTTTTACTATTTCTGTATGTTATTTTTCTTGTGTTTAACTATCTGTTCTAGACTCTAAGTTTAGTTTGCTTTTTGAAACTTAGTAGTCCTGGGTGCAAAATTGGTATCAGATGAACTGAAACTGATTGGAAAGATGGAGGTAGTGTCAATAAAAGCATATCTTTATTTCTATTTGTTTTCTCAAAACAATTCTAAGAACAATTCTTGGATGAACACCTCGTTATACTAGCGGTAACCTAGTATCGCCACCGTTCTCTTGTACTGTTCAAAGAATTATCTGCAAATGATTATTGTTATTCTTGTCAATTTTTAATTGTATGTTTTACTTTTTCTGTAGGTTATTTTTCTTGTGTTCAACTATCTGTTCTAGAATGTAAGTTTAGTTTGCTTTCTGAAACCCAGTAGTCCTGGGTGCAAAATTGGTATCAGATGAACTGAAACTGATTGGAAAGAAGGAGGTAGTGTCAATAAAATCATATCCTTATTTCTATTTGTTTTCTCAAAATAATTCTAAGAACAATTCTTGGATGAACACCTCGTTATACTAGCGGTAACCTAGTATCAGCACCGTTCTCTGTAACTATTCAAAGAATTATCTTCAAATGATTATTGTTATTCTTGTCTATTTTTATCACTATGTTTTACTATTTCTGTATGTTATTTCTCTTGTGTTCAACTATCTGTTCTAGACTGTAAGTTTAGTTTGCTTTCAGAAACCTATTAGTCCTGGGTGCAAAATTGGTATCAGATGAAGTGAAACTGATTGGAAAGAAGGAGGTAGTGTCAATAAAAACATATCTTTATTTCTATTTATTTTCTCAAAACAATTCTTGGATGAACACCTCGTTATACTAGCGGTAACCTAGTATCGGCACCGTTCTCTTGAACTGTTCAAAGAATTATCTTCAAATGATTATTGTTATTCTTGTCTATTTTTATCAGTGTGTTTTACTATTTCTGTATGTTATTTCTCTTGTGTTCAACTATCTGTTCTAGACTGTAAGTTTAGTTCGCTTTCTGAAAACTTTTACTCCTGGGTGCAAAATTGGTATCAGATGAACCGAAACTGATTGGAAAGAAGGAGGAAGTGTCAATAAAAGCATATCTTTATTTCTATTTGTTTTCTCAAAACAATTCTAAGAACAATTCTTGGATGAACACCTCATTATACTAGCGGTAACCTAGTATCGGCACCGTTATCTTGAACTGTTCAAAAATTATCTTCAAATGATTATTGTTACTCTTGTCTATTTTTATCTGTGTGTTTTACTATTTATGTATGTTCTTTTTCCTGTGTTGAACTATCAGTTCTAGACTGTAAGTTTAGTTTGCATTTTGAAACCTAGTAGTTCTGGGGGCAAAATTGGTATCAGATGAACTAAAACTGATTGGAAAGATGGAGGTAGTGTCAATAAAAGCATATCTTTATTTCTATTTGCTTTCTAAAAAAACAATTCTAAGAACAATTCTTGGATGAACACCTCGTTATACTAGCGGTAACCTAGTATCGGCATCGTTCTCTTGAACTGTTCAAAGAATTATCTTCAAATGATTATTGTTATTCTGGTCTATTTTTATCTGTGTGTTTTACTATTTCTGTATGTTTTTTCTCTTGTGTTCAACTATCTGTTCTAGACTGTAAGTTTAGTTTGCTTTCTGAAAACCTAGTAGTCCTGGGGGCAAAATTGGTATCAGATTAAATCAAACTGATTGGAAAGAAGGAGGTAGTGTCAACAAAAGCATATCTTTATTTCTATTTGTTTTGTCAAAACAATTCTAAGAACAATTCTTGGATGAACACCTCGTTATACTATCGATAACCTAGTATCGGCACCGTTCTCTTGAATTTATCAAAGAATTATCTTCAAATGATTATTGTTATTCTTGTCTGTTTTTATCTGTGTGTTTTACTATTTCTGTATGTTATTTTTCTTGTGTTCAACTATCTGTTCTAGAATGTAAGTTTAGTTTGCTTTATGAAACCCAGTAGTCCTGGGTGCAAAATTGGTATCAGATGAACTGAAACTGATTGGAAAGAAGGAGGTAGTGCCAATAAAAACATATCTTTATTTCTATTTGTTTTCTCAAAACAATTCTACGAACAATTCTTGGATGAACACCTCGTTATACTAGCGGTAACCTAGTATTGGCACCGTTCTCTTGAACTGTTCAAAGAATTATCTTCATAGAGCACATTGAGCAATTAAGACTTTCAGTATGAAGAATGATGATGCTAGCCTTCATAGGAAATTGCAGCTGAACGAGCTTTAAGAGATTCAGAATGAAGCATATGAGAGTGTCATGATTTATAAGGAGAAAACCAAAGCTTTTCATGATCGCGTGATCTATGGACAGACTTTTGTTGTGGGCCAGAAAGTCTTACTTTTCCAATCACGCCTTAAACTCTTTCTTGGTAAGTTATGTTCTAGATGGGTTGGTCATTTCATTGTTACTATTGTTTTTTCCCATGGTGATATACAGATGAAGAGTGTCACAACTGGTAAGGAGTTCAAGGTGAATGGGCATCAACTTAAGCCCTATTATGAATCATTTGTGGAGCATGACGTGAAGGACGTATCACTCCATATTCCCACTTATTCTGAGGATTAATTGGAGATATCGTCAGGCTGCACAACGTTAAAACAAGCGCTTCTTGGGAGGCAACCCAATCAGATTTGCTTTCTCTATCCCTTTATTTTTTTTCGTTATTTTTTCTTTTGTTTGTTAGTAGTTTGTTTTTCCTATTTTAAAATCTTTCATTACATGTGCTATAATCTATTAACATTGAGGAAAATGTTAGGTTTAAGTGTGGGGGGGCAACAATGTTGTTTTTTTAAAAAAAAGTAAAAAAAATTAAGTGTCAGCCCATAAAAAGAAAAAAGAAAAAAATGTTGGTTTTTGTTTTCTTTGATGGTATTAGTGACAGTTAACAAAAAAAAAAAAATTTATAGTTGTTTTGAGTCTTAGGATATTTTCCAACACAATGATGAGATTTGATTTTTAATTGCATGACATTAAGGTGATTTATAAACATGATTTAAGGTCTAACATTATTCTTTGGTGAATGTGTATTCATGGTTATCATATGAAAATTCACATGTAATCAACTGAGTAATTAGCACTTATTGCATACTTAATTGATTTGCTCATTATAACCCATATGTGAGTTTTGAGCCTATTGTTCCTTTGATTTTGAGGGTTTTTAGTTAGGTCATCTTTCATTTCTTTTGTCAATAATAATTAATTGCATGATCTCATTTTTGTGTTTTGGTTGCTACTTGGATTGCTTTCAAAATTAAGAACTAACACTAGAACTTGTATTAATTTTGTTCAAAGCATTATATTGAATTGCACAACATGTTTGACATGATAAAGATACCTAGTTTTCACCATTGCTAAATAAGCCTAATCCATGATATATTTCCTTTAGTTAATCCCCGTTGAGCCTGTTACTAAGCCTTTTTGTCACAATACCTTCATTTTCCATCCCTAACCTAATCAGAAGATTGAAGCATAATTTGATCTCCATAGACTATATTGTGGTTCAAGGTATGTTGAAAAGCAAGTGTGGGAGAATGCCCTTATGGTAGATAGTTCAAGAAGAAAGAGTTGCACCAAAAAAATAAAAATAAAATAAAAATAAAAATAAAAAAAATTTGGTACAAAGTTACAGAAGGGATACAAGCCCTTGTCTATATTCATTCAGTATTTTAGTACCATACAGAAAGTCCAGTTCTTTTCATTCAATGGATATAAAATAACTGTTGAAACTCTTCATTATCAGTAGGCCACCTCTTCCTTTTCCTTTTCATTTTCCAACTTATTTCTTGAACCATATGATTCCTTGCTAATGTCTCGAACCAGCTTATTGCATGTTTTAACCATTTTTTTAAGCCTATGTTATTTCCTTATCCGTTCTTTCTTTTCCCTTGACCCCTTGGCCCCATTACAACTTAAATTAAGACATTTTGATTGAGTGTGTCTTGCAATGTCACGATGTGGAGATTCGAATGAGGTATGGTGTCACTAGTTCTTGCATTCAAGTAGTAGCATTCCTTCCATGAGATCATATATCTGAAAAGAAAAAATAAAAAAATAAACATGTCAGAAAATGTCTTTATTTCTTGTTATATCATATGTGAGCTATTTTGTTTCCTTTTTACATCAATCCCCTCAAATATAACTAGAATAGGAAGAGTGATTTTACCAAACAATCAATGGAAAAAAAATGCATCCAGTGAGATTTTTGGGTTAATTCTTTTTGGCATGTATCTGAGTTTCACCCGTTGCATGGATTGATTTAATTGTGAATTTTTATATCATCACTATGAATGTGTATTAATTTTTTATTGATGTTGATTTAATCTTGTATTTGTAAATAATCTTATCATGTCACGATCTGTGGAAAATCTTTGAGACAAATGTTGGAAAGTATATATTGAGTCATTTGAGTCTTTTATTTTTGTTTATTTGATTTGCTCGAGAACTAGCAAAAGATAAGTGTGGAGGAATTTGATAGGAGCATAATTATGCTATTTTAGTACCATATTTCTATATATAATTTTAGCTATTTCTTGTTAATTATGGTACTAATCGTTATTTTCGTGTTTGTATAGGTTCCAATAACAAGATTCCAAATAGAAGCTAAGTGGTGCAAATTGGTTGAATTAAAAAGACTTATTGCAAAGGAAACTACACAAAAAAAGAAACCTAGATAATGTGATTATAAAAGAGAAAATACCTAGCTTTGGAGAGATCACCCATCTTCACCCCGTTCCTCGCAATTCATCACAAGCACAGACCTTTCATCCTCGCAGCAAACCCAGCTCGCAATCACGCAGCCACCAATCCCTCCTCCTTGCAATCACTGTCATCATCACCAACCTAGCCATCATCTTCATCGCACACCAATTACAGACCCAAATCGACAACCACGGATCCATCTCCTTCACTATCTCAGCTTCTCTCCCGTTTCTCGCCTGACTTCTCTTTTGAAACACCTCCTTGCAATCACCCCTCCATCTCTGTCACCTTCATCATCTCTCTACCATTCATATCCTCTTCTCTTTTTTCGTACCCACAAACAAAACCACCACTGTCATCCTCGTTGTCGTCCATCTCCCCATCAGAGCTTGTACGCACCTTTGTCACTCACCGTCCTCCCATTACCATCCCTCTCTCTTGCAATCTCTTTTCGAAGCAAATAAGAGGAAGAGAAGTGAAGCCGAGAAGGAGGCAAAGATCAGATCGTTGGGGAAGAAGAAAAGATTTATCTCTTCGCGTTATCTGCACCCATCAGTCCACTCAGTACCACCATGCACGACGACAGTGTTTTGTCTCTTTTACTATCTTTTTCTTATTCATAGTTGGATATTTAATTATGGAATATTGTTTGAACATAATTAATGTGTCTAGCTATACTCCTCTTAGCTAGAGGTGGATTCAAAGCCTCGAACATGTGCTTTATGAATTAATTGAATTTAATCTCCCTTACTGATTAGTGAGTGTGTTTTGCTCAACTGCTTTATACAGAACTTATCTTTGTATGTTTGTTAAGGTGGCCAACTTAGTAAGCAAGCTAGGATTTAAGGCTAGAGTATAGGAGAGTTTCACCTAATTGTTATAATCATGTACTCACAAGTAGTAAATACCAAGGAACAATGGTAAGGTTAAGTAAAAACCTAGGTTAAGAACAAGATGTCAATCATATTTGTAATTGCCTAGTCATTGTTCATATTTTCCACAGAACTTAATGATCTTGGATTGTTGTCTAACTTGTGATTCGTGATTAGATAGCATGAAAAGAATAGTTTGAAAGCGACAATTAGTTGAATTCAATGAATTTGAGAAATTAATAAGAATAATGCAGTGCGGTCACGGTTAATCTTGAGCATTGTCTTTCACGAGTTAACAAGTGATTATTGAAGATTGATTTATGAACATATGTTTGGTGTGTGGAGATAAACCCTTAGTTAATTTCTCAACTTTGCCATCTCTTGAGTTTTATTATTTTCTTCTTAGTTATTTTCTTAGCTTAAATTAGAAAAATCCAATCTCCCAATATTTTCTTAATTAGGTTGTTAGTTGTCTCTTAGTTATCCTTAGTGCTAGTTAGCAAGCCCTCTAATCCCCGATCCAAAACGATCCCTATTTATTCTTTACTACAATCACAAAGCAGAGTATTAAGTTGTGTGCTAGTAAAATAGTGCATCATGTACCAAGTATACCTCATCAATTAAGATGTAAAAATAACTATCTAAAGCCAAAACCTCGTCTAAGAATTTCGTACCCCTTCAAAATATTGGTAATAGAAATGGAAATGGTAATCCATCTTCAAACCAGAACAACCTTCTCTTCACTCCTTAACCATGATTCAGGTATTTTATTTTGGATAGAAGTTGCAAAGCAATACACAACCCACAAGCATGGAACCAGGTTTTTGTTGGAAATGAAGTCCAACAGGGTGTTGTTTCTTCTTTTTACCACTTTCCTTCCTAACAAAAAACAGCGCCTTACAAACACATCAGACGTGCAAAATAAATAAGAAAATACATATTGAAACCTCACAAATCAGGAAAAATATGTAGACATCCTTCCAAAACGTCACATTAATAATCCTCAACAAGACAAGAAATGTTCAAATTTTTAAAATAGGAACATGCCATAAGAAACAAAATAGAACACCTATAGTTCCTTTAAGGACTTCTTTTTAAAGCATGGTTTGAGAACTAAAACTACGTAGACAATCACCTAGTTCAAATAAACAGTAATCAACAGTGCCAATATCATTAGGAATTGAATCAATATCAAATCAAACGAACATTTTAGGTATTTCAATTGTTCATGTAGGAAAATTTTATGGATTCATTAGCTTAATACATCTTTGCTTTACTTGATTAACCCAAGAAATCTAACGAACAAGTCTTTTTAAAATAGTATCCACCTCCTAAACAAGATTCCATTATCATTTGTGTCAAAACATCTAGAGTACACTAGTTCCTCATGGTATAAACTCATAATACAAAACATGTATTATACCTATCATACAACCCATTTGCAATAAACAATAAGACCCCACCATGTCAAATAAGCAAATGCACAAAACCCATCAACCAAGAAAAAACATAGCAGATCGTGATACACAAAACTAAAACAAATACCCATTTATCAAAACTATAACCCCAAACTATCCATTAAAACTGGAAACCAAACAACAGATAATTATCAATGACAAATCACCAAACTAATAACCAACAAACTAAAAACAGATCTAAAAACACAAAAAATGAGAAATGGGGTGTTTGCAACTTTGTAAGCAATAGGATGGCTACAAGTTAGTTGGTCCATCAAATATGTATAGGCTGCAGACTACTATTATTGAGAAGTTGGCCAGATGCATTGGACAAACATAATATAATATACAACTTAGCTTATATTCATTTATGTAATTATCTTCTTCTTGACAAATACAATGTACAACAAGGAAGGTAGTTACAAAAAAAACGTGTAACACAGGATAAGGGATATGGACCATTGCTCAAGCTATACTAAGATAAAATCATAAAAACGTACACCTTACATTCAGGTATGCCATGACTGTCATTGAGAAAACAAGAATTACTAAACCCCTAATTCTCCAACCAAATCCAATTCTCCAACCAAATCCAAATCTCCAACCGCTCCATGAACCACAAAATCAACATTAAAATCTCAAAATCAAACACCAAAAACATTGTTCAAAACTAAATCAATAATCATGAAAACACTTACACGAATCAAGATTTAGAGATTCGGAAACATAAATAGAGATTTAGATTGAGAAATACGAAAACTCACATCGAGGGTTGAAGAAGAACTCACAATTCCATCTGAAATACAGTAGGAGCACTCACATCATGATGGTACGTTCGGAACCTAGCTTTCCAAGCGCAAACCTCATGCCCCTGTCAAACCAAGGCCTAAATCTGGCGCCCTATACCACTCGACCAAACCATCTTGAACTATGTCCCCTGCAAGCACAAAAGTGCTTGAAACAAGTAGACTAAGAACTGATACAAAGAAAAGCCTTGAAGTATCTAAAATCAGTCATTCAAGTAAATGAGAACCCTTACATTGATTTCAAGCTTTATTTCTATTAGTTCTCTAACCTTGTTGTTCTTGAATAACAGAGATGAAAAACACCTTCTATTCAAACTCCCATGATGAAACCCAAACCGTTCGTGGTGTTAGGATCACGGACAAAACCTTCAATAGAGGAGAACTCACTCAAGCTCCCTCTCTCTCTAAGAGCATGTTTCAGGTGCTGAAATCAAGCGAGAATGAAAGGGAAGAAAAAGGAAGATAAAGGAGGAAGGTTGGGCCAGCGGGGGTTGCTCGACGCTCGGTCACAAGAGAAGTTTGTCGTCAGAGAAGAAAAAGAGGAGACACATAAAAGGGAAGGATAAGAAGAAAAATAAAGGAGCTTTCTCTTATAAGGTGGGTGGCTATCCGCCCCTACTGCTATTCTGAGGGCACTCACCTATAAAATCACCAAAATAAAGCCCTAAAAATTGAAATTTAAATCTATTATAATTAATCCAAAATTTAATAATTTAGCCAGAGGAATTTTTACGAGTGTTACATTATATACACCTTAAATGGAATCTCATCTCGAGATTCAGAAGGTAAGAGAGTTAGGTGAATTTCGAAAAAAAAAACACAACTTGGCAAATTAACTAAGTTATAAAATAAAATTTTAAATGAACTTTAGGAACATAATTTTCATTTTTTATTGTCATTGAAAAAGTACGGGTGTTACAATATATACACCTTAAAAGAAATCTCATCCCGAGATTCAATGAAAGGAATAGCTATGTTAATAATTTCACTGAGAAGCTACCACTTCCCGAATGAAGCATCACTAGAGTCCAAAACATAAAGCAACCAATCCTAAATATTTTTTTTGCTAAGTTGTAAGAAACAGTCATGCATAACAATGACAAACAAGTAGTACATGTACATGCATATAACTTCATGAAGATAAACACACAAAAGATATATAAAAAAAAAATCTGTAAGTATGAGAAAAAATAAGGGGTTCTACAATATATACAACTCAAAAGGGAATCTCGTCCCGAAATTCGCTGAAAGGGCTAAGTAAACACTACGGATAACAAAACCACTAAAAGGAAAACTAGATGGAATAATATAACTCAAATATTGACATTAAAAATAAGATATGATTACTCGTGAATACTCAAGTCAAATGAAACTCATCACTAGATTCACAAAGAAAAGAAATAATGCTAAAGTTACAAGGTTCACCCTTATCACTTTATCTCTCGACCTTTACACTGTTACTCACCCATATCCACAATCCGAGGATCAACTAGACTTTACCCCAGCCTAGGTTAACCAAATGCTCCGATACTAAACTAACACGCCCTGATTTTCGAGAAAACAAAAATCCTTATATCCACGTAGGATTTTTCGTTTTCCCCAAAATTTGGAACGTGAAAAATTCAATAACAAAATAACATTTAGCAACAACAACTAAGACATAATTTAGAAAATTTTAAATAAATTAAAAAATAAACTCTAACCGGGAAACTTTTTAAAAACCTCAAAAACCTAATAACAAAGCTCATTGGCTACATTCTAAGAGGAATGTACCCAATAAGCAAAAGCTCACTTTGGTCAGCAATTAAGCTAGTGTAAGTAATCTTCATTCCCAAAATCAATAAATCTGCAAGTGATAACATAAAATTATACACAAACAATAAACAACCACACAAACAGATAGTTCCTCAAAAAGGCAGGCGTTTCATTCTAAACATGAATAATGCAAATACCCAAAACATGAACCAAGCAATCTAGGAAAAACTCAGACATCAAACCAAGCAAAATAGTAAAGTTCACACATTTGTGACAAAAAACACCACAAACAAAACAACCTCATTCTCAAACATGCCTAAAATCACATAACGGATTACCTGAAGTGAAACTCATCATTTCCATACAAACCTCATAAATCAAAGGTGTAAAGTTCACACATTTCTTACATAAACCATCATAAAGACACAAACCCAAATATCATACCCTTAACTCCTCTATGGAACCTCAATCACCCCTATACATAATTAAATATAAGTAGCAATAAGAAAACTAGACTCCATGAGCCCATAAGGCCTAAACTATCTATAAACTTATCAGACAAAAATCAACACCACCACTTTCAGTAGCAAAAATGACACTCCATTGTATTACTTTTAGACTTCACAAAAGGTGAAACAATATAAAATAACATGAATCCTCTCTGACCCATCTTTTCTGTTACCGTTTACTATTTCTTTGTGTACATTCATTTAAATCTCATAGAATGTACCAAGTATACCTCATCAATTAAGATGTAAAAATAACAAGCTAAAGCCAAAACCCATCTAACAATTTCATAGCCCTTCAAAATATTGGTAACAGGAATGGAAATGATAATCTATCTTCAAACCGGAACAAACTTTTCTTCACTCCTTGACCATGATTCAGGCATTTTATTTTGGATAGAAGTTACAAAGCAATACACACCCCACAAGCATGGAACCAGATTTTTGTTGGAAATGAAGTCCAACAAGGTGTTGCTTCTTCTTTTTACCACTTTCCCTTTTAACAATAAACAGAGCCTTACAAACACATCAGCCATGCAAAATAAATAAGAAAATACAAATTCAAACCTCACAAATCAGGCATAATATATAGACATTCTTCCAAAACCTCGCATTAATAATCCTCAACAAGATAAGAAATGTTCCCACTTTTTAAATAAGAACATGCCATAAGAAACAAAATAGAACACCTATAGTTCCTTTAAGGACTTCTTTTTAAAGCATGGTTTGAGAACTAAAACTACATAGACAATCACCTAGTTCAAATAAACAGTAACCAAACAATGCTAATATCATTTGGAATTGAATAAATATCAAATTAGATGAACATTTAAGTTATAACAATTGTTCATCTAGGCAAAATTTAGGGATTCATTAGCTTAATGCATCTTTGCTTTACTTGATCAACCCAAGGAATCTAAACGAACAAGTCTCTCTAAATTGTATCAACCTCCTGAACAAGATCCCATTGTCATTTCCATTTACAACAAACACAATAAGACCCTAACATGTCAAATAAGCAAATGCACAAAACCCATCAACCAAAAAAAAAAACATAGCAAATCATGATACCCAAGACAAAAAACAAATACACATTCATCAAAACTATAACCCCAAACTATCCATTCATCAAAACTGGAAACCCAAGCAACATTCTCATAGACAAATCACCAAACAAATAACCTACAAACTAAAAATAGATCAAAAAAAATTGAGAAATGGGGTGATTGCAACTTTGTAAGCAATGGGATAGCTATATGTTAGTTAATCTATCAAATATGTATAGGCTGCAGACTACTATTATTGAAAAGTTTGTCGGATGCATTTGATAAACATCTATATTACAATTCGGAGTGGTGTTTTACTATTCATTGCTGACTGAGACAAAGTCAAATCGAAAGAATTAGAGATACAAGATGGTTAGGATTAAAAGTTGAGAAATGTATTGAATTTGAGGGTTGAGATTCATTTCCCATGATGGCATATTTGTAAATATAAAACATGTAGAAGGGCAAAAATAATGAAAAACTTTTGAAAAAAGTTGGTGGAATGTACATGTGGCGGATAAATAAAATATTGTGTTTTGCTTTTACCAAAATGATAATTATCATAACTATCTACATTGTTATCGGATTTTGGTAAAGTTAATATCGTTGAAATGCATGTTTTAGGATCTTTCCAACAAAATCAATTATCAACACGAGCGCTAAAATTTTAAAAATATATATTCTATAATTAAAAAAAGAAATAATGTATTTCACGTTTTTAATATTTTTCAAAGCAATGAAATGGGAAGATCATACCAGAAAAATGAGTCGGGCATCTTAATGCACATTTAAACAAAAAATCTAAACTTCATATTTTGGCGAATTTAAAGATTGGGGGAGAACTCATTCTCGGCATTTAAATTTTTTCCCCAACTGTTTCAAATTTGACTGAGTCTAACTCTAAACTTTATAATATATATTTTTACCTTAAAATAAGCTTACACTTCAATACTGATTCAAAGCCAAAATGAGGATAGTAAAAGAGGTATTCAGTACAAAATATTTAGCAAAAATAAAATTATATGGAGTGCCATCGGCATGGGGCATACTATAGTCTTCCTTACAATTAAAAGAGGTATTTCACTGTTCACAAACCACTGTTCACAATCTGAATGTCCTACGTGGCATTGGTTGTCTCAGTGGCAGAACTTAACTTTAAAAAAAAAACCCCGATGTTTTCCTCTTCCTCACAGTTTTCTCTCTTCTCACAAACCTCTCACTCTCTGCAATCTTCCTTCAGTTTCTTCTCTCCCACCATCAACCACGCCCTCCCTCATTTTCTCACACAAACCTCTGCCTTCTCCTTTCAGATCTCTCTCTCACGCAAGTCACTCCATTTCTCACACAGCAAAAACATTTGTCTCACACTGCATCTGAAATCTATAAGTAGCCACTCTCTTTCTCCTCACACAGTTCTTCTCCTTTCATCTCTTGCAATTTGTTGATTTAGGGTTTTTTTTTAGTAGCCATCTCTGTAAATCAACATTTCTTCTTCAACATATTTTGAGTGTAATGGTTTTAGGGTAAGTGGGGGTTGGAGCATTGGAATCTTCTGTGCTGATATCAACATTGATGATTAAAGGGGTGTTAGGTTTGGGTTTAATTGGATGGAGGATTTGGGTCTCATTACTCACAAAGCAATCGCTCTACAAGGCAAGTGAGCATCTCCTCTCTCTTTCTCTCTTTCTAGACATCTCTTTTTATCTTCAGGTTTGTACAAAGTTTCATATTGGCTTTGTTTCTCAAAGTTTTGTGAATTTGTGTTGCAGAGGAGGAGGACAGAAATGGAAGGGGTCAATAGAGTTGATGAGTTTGGGACATCACAACATCAGGAGGTAATTGTTCTACTAAACTTCTTTCATCTTCTTTTATAGAGAGTTGGTTTTGTTTAGAAGATGAAAAAAACTTGAAAACTTCTACAATTCTATAATCAAACTTTGGTTCCATTTCTTGAATAGATGAACAATTGAAAGTTTTTTCAATAAAAAATGAGAAGTTCTTAAATGGCAGTTGTATTAGAAAATGTGAATTCTATATTAGAAAGTCCAATTGTTAGAAGTTTCTATCCGACACTGAATAGATGACTTTGAATTCTAAAAAAATTTAGATGAAATTCACTGCACACCCAATTTGATTTGGGATATTTAGTAGTTCACTTTTTGTGTCACATCTTCACATATGTTTTACTTTCAATCAAATTTGTGAATGTGATTGATCTTGATTGGATTGGATGTAATTTGAATTACCAATCAGATGTGTTTAACAAATTCTGCAACTCAACACATTGTTTCCACCGAGAGTTTTAATATCTTCATCAAGTTATGAATGGTGTTCATCATTTTATCGCAGTTTTTAATGAGATCAGTAATTTTCTGTTGGCGTGATTTAATCGCAAAGTTTATGGTATCATTTCGCACAAAAAGTCTACCAACAAATCAGGTGGCAACTAGGTTATGATTGTTCTTATGATTTGGGGTCTTTTGTTTTGATGGGTTACTTTCTGATTCTTTTTTTTTCAGGTTTGTAAAGGTGTGAAGATGCATTTTACTCCAACCTTTTTAGACCAAATCGTTCCACACAAAAGGTGAAAGAGATCCCCAAATTGAAATTTACGGCAAAAGAGAGATACCCATTGAGGGTTTTCGATCGAATCTCGAACAGTTTGTGAGTTTTCTCTCTCTCAAGTAAGGGTTTTTATGATTGTTCTTTGTGATTTGGGGTCTTTCATTTTGATGGGTTACTTTCTGATTTTTTTTCAGGTTTGTAAAGGTGTGAAGATGCATTTTACTCCAGACCTCCACGATACTTTCCTCTCCAAAAAAGTAAATTTTGAACCCTTTTTTATCAGATTCGGTTGGTTTATGTTGTTGTTCTTGATTACATGAGTTGGGTTTAATAACCCTAGATCTTGGATTTTTATAGCTTTAATTGAAAAAGTACTCTGTAGTAGTGCCAACGGCACGGGTATTACACTAGTAATATAACAATATACAGCTTAGCTTGTATTCATTTATGTAGTTATCTTCGTCTTGACAAATACAATGTACCACAAGGAAGGTGGTTGCGAAAAAAAAAAAAAACTGTGTAACACAGGATAAGGGATATGGACCATTGCTCAAGCTATACTAAGTTAAAATCATAGAAACATGCACCTTAAGTTCAGGTATGCCAGGACTGTCAATGAGAAAACAAGAATCACTAAATCCTTAATTCTCCAACCAAAGCCAAATCTCTAACCGCTCCGTGAACCACGAAATCAACATTAAAATCTCAAATTCAAACACCAAAAACACGGTTCACAACTAAATCAATAATTAAGAAAACATGTACACGAATCAAGATTTAGAGATTTGGAAACACAAACAGATATTTCGATTGAAAAAGGTGAAAACTCACATTGAGGGTTGAAGAAGAACTCACAATTCCATCTAAAATACAGTAGGAGCACTCCCATGTGATGGTAAGTTCAGACCCTAACTCTCAAGGCGCGAACCCCATGCCCCTTTTGAACCAAAGCCTAAATCCGACACCTTAGACTACTCGGCCAAACCGTCTTCATGAACTATGTCCCCTACAAGCACAACAATGCTTGAAACAAGTGGACTAACCACCTGAAACAAAGAGAAGCCTTGAAGTATTCTAAAATCAATCATTCAAGTATATGAGAACCCTTACAGTGATTTCAAGCTTTTCTCTTCTCCTTTTCTAACCTTGTTGTTCTTGAACAACAGAGATGAGAAACACCTTCGATTCAAACTCCCACGATGAAACCCAAACCATTTGTGGTGCACAGATCACAGACAAACCTTCAATAGAGAAGAACTCCCTCAAGATATCTCTCTTTCTACAAACATGTTTCAGGTGTCGAAATCAAATGGGAAGGAGAGGGAAGTGAAAGGAAGAGAAATGAGGAAGGTTGGGTCGGTAGGGGCTGCTCAACGCTAGGTCATAGGCCGAGTTTGTTGTCGGAGAAGAAGAAGATGAGGCGCACAGAAGGGAAGGAAAAGGATAATAAGAAAGGGGTTTTCAATTCTAAAGTGGATGGCTATCCGCCCCCACTACAACTCTGAGGGCACTCACCCTATAAAATCACCAAAATAAAGACCTAAAAATTGAAATTTATAATTTCAAATAAATTTAAATTTATTGTAATTAATCCAAAAATTTATAATTTAGCCATAGGAAATTTTACGAGTGTCACACTTGATGAAATAACAATACAATATCAAACAAAGCCCTTTAAGGAGAAACATTTCGAACCAACTGATATCGTAAAACAATTTCATTCACTCTGGTTCTTGCAACCACGGGTTTGAAAGCTAATTAGGCACACCTGGAGGCTCACCAGGGACAATACGACTTAGGGGGTGCCCTTGGATTGTATGGCGTAAGAGGACTTCCATGTTGAATTGGTTTGTGTCTAATGGTGGCTTTCGAGCTCGGAGCAGGATCAATAAGATGGTAATCTTCCACATCCAACTTACCAAAGTTCTTCAAGCTTGGATGATGGTTTTCCTAGGAGAAAATGCAACAAATGATTAAACAATTTTACTATATATCTTCTTAGTTCCGGAGTCCGAGATTTACCTTAAGTTTCCTGTTATGCACTGTCGCCAGTGTAACGCATCCTTGGAAAGCAAAATATGCTAATTGTAAGAGGAGTTTCAGTATTCAAGCATTTTTCGCTTCCTGCTTTGACCTAGTCCTACTAACCTGCACAAGTAACGCACGTGAGCCACAGACCAGCGTTGTGGTGGCCGATGGCACTTCGATGCTAAAGTCAGACAGGGATCTGAGGAATATATAATGTTGTAAATAGGGAATTTGTAGCGTACCTTAGCTTACCAACCTCATGTCTTATTTACGGTGCAGGAGTCCTAGTTCGACTAGGCCATCGAGGGCGTAGATCAGGAAGGAGATCTTCATGGAGATCTTTCTCTAATTAGGAGTCGTGATATACAAGGGAAGTTTTCTATTAGCCCTGTGCTCCTAGATACACGGGAGATAGTTCCCTATCAGAGGGTAATCTGTAAGAGGAAGTTTCCCTGCGTGATATGTACTTTAGTATTTGCTTCCTAATCGAAAGCGGAGAGCTGTTGTAATTGCCTATCCGAAGTTGATCCTCGAGATACTTGCATTAGGAGGGCTTACGGGTATTGAGGTCAGATGTGAGACGCGTGGGATTAGCAAGCTGTAAGAGTTCAGGTCCCTTTGGTACACTGCATTGGGCGGACTTAGAACCACTAGGGCTGGATCAGTATTGGGCTGATGCTGGGGCCTGTAATTCCTCCAGATTATCAGGACACATGTATAGCTCAGGGATATGACCATTTTTATGTATCATCAGCTACTCCCCCTGAGTTAGTGGGTCATCACATCGGTTCGCTAAGTCATCTCTTGAAAAGATACGCCGTTCATGATGATTGAGTCTGAATTGTTGCTTCAGTCGTGCGCTGCATTTAATGAACGTGAGTCGATTCAATAGAAAAGAGGCGGTAACCTAATCCCTATTTAGGTCATCCATTGTGCGAAGTCGATCTGGCCCTTTTATTTTCTTTGCTTTTGAAGATATTGTTTTATTCATCTTCTGAGTAAAAAGATTATTCGTCTTTTTCATGGCTCAACAAAACCTTCTTGATGACGCAACCTTGGCCAGAGGTCTTAATTTTTTTTAAGATAGGTTGTTTTCTGAACTCGGGGTCTCTGAGGACCTACTGTTGTCTATTCTGAGGGCGACCAGACGCCAATGTCGCCAGTGGCAGGGTTCAATTGCTTGCACCGGGGAATGATTCAAACCAGAATATGCTTTCCCATTCTGGATGTGATTTATGAATTCTAGGACTTCCTTGGGATTCCGCTGGCCCAGTTGGGGCCTAATGGATATAAGATCATCCTTCTTATTTTGATTAGGGTGAAGGAAGCTGGCGTCCGCGTGACTCCACAAGTGATCCAATTGTTGATTTCTCATCGGTTGAAGAATAACGTGTCGTCTGTAAGATGACGTCGTCAACTTGCTTCATAAATCTGCCTGATGACTTCAAGTTTTGGCAGAAGTATTGCTTCTTGGCCCCCGTGGATTCAAACTACTTCAACTTCAGGGATCGTCCGCTCGAGCGGGGGTTTAGACCACTCCGTAAATACAACTTTTTCTTATGGTTTCGCTGCGCTTGATTGCGTGCAAATCATTGCTCGTGCTTCTTCGCAGGTCGGTTTCCCACTACTCTTCTTACCCTAGAGGAGCAAAACACTATGGAAACATTTTGTGGCTTGTCAATAAGGAACGTGGTGGATCTTATATGCATTCCTAATTTCGTTCGCAGTGGACTGTGGGGCAATTGGCAAGTGGCCCCCACTCTTTACCGAACATCATGAGTTAAGCTTGAAAATGGGGCCCCTTCTAGGAAGAGGAAGGTCGTTGGGTCCAAAGCTCTTGTGTTGTCTGACGCGGAGGAGTCGTCTAAGACGCTTGCCTCCTTCGTGAGTTCAAAGAGGTCTTGCATCAAAATTGGGTAGTCTTCAACACAACTCGTTCCAGTGAGTAAAGAGTGCGAGTTCGATTGGCCAGTAAAGGCAGAGGCCAATGTATCTGGCTGGGAAAATGACAACCTGCAATTTGTAGGGTTCGACGACATGTCGAATGTCAGTGTTGCATAGGCGGAAGCTTTGAGTGAGCGGTTGATGAGGTTTGCAATTGCGGCCTCTGTTGGTGCCAATTCGCACAGGACTATTCCAGTAGAAGGTTCCCGTGAAGATCCGTCTGAGGTTCTGAAGCCTGACCGTCCTGCTGGTGTGTGGTCTGATAGTGTTTGTGATGGCACAGGTCAAGTTTCTTGTAGTCCGCATTGTTCACCATCTCGTTTCAAGCCACAACTCGAGGTGTTAGAGGGTCCTTTTGATAACTCGCTTCCTCATCTTCCTCCAGATCCTGTTAAGCTATTTCGTACTAAAGGGTCGGTTGTTCGTGACAAGGGAAAGTTGCGGAAGAGAGCCTGGGAACAGTGATGACTTTGAAGGGTGGTGCCAGTGTAATTCCTGGTCCGAGGGAGCTTCATCAGGATGCGCGGATCGGCCTCTTCACATCGGACTTAATAAAGATGAGCACCTAGGTCTGGCATCGGGAGGTTGACGTGGAGTATGCTTCGAGGAAGCATATAAGTAGGCGTCATAGCTGGCTGATGGATTACGCTCCAAAACCCGAGGATGATACGCTAGAAGGGCGTATGGATAAGGGTTTAAAATACATTTTGCTGGGTATGTCTCACTTGAGCCAGGTGGTCATTGTTGGAACAGAAGTCGAGGCGGCTCGTGATAGGGTGTACACCATGGAGTGTGTCTTCTCGCACATGCAAGCGTTGTATTCCGATGCGCTTTATGAAATTGATAGGCTGAGGAAGCAGGCTGAATAGAAGAGGTCGGAGCAGTCAATTGTGGTTGTTGAGACTCAGAGGGTTCGTCTGGAAGCCCTTGAGCGTAATCTAGCAGAGGCGGTGTCTGCGAGGGACAGATTCAAACAGGAGTTGGATTGAGCCTGCCAAGACATCGAGGTCGCACTGGAAGCAGAGACTGAGGCGCGTTTTGTACTGCAGTCTCTCGCTGAAGAGAATGCTTTGAAGGAGGCTGACTAGGCTGCTCAGAAGCAACAATTAGAGTCTGATGTGGAGTTCAATGCTCGGGAGGCAAGGAAGGCCAAGGACCAGCTCAAATTAGAGACGCACGAGCTCAGTGCTGTGAATAGCAGTTTGGCTACAGAACAGTCTCAAGTTGATGCGTTGACTGACAAGTTGGAGCTATTGAAGCGTGAACTTGCTTACGGGAAGGCGCGAGAAAAAGAGCTTTTATAGGAATAGGGCAAGTGCGAGTTTCGTTGGGTCATACACGGCAGGTTGGAGCTGCTAGCGTTGATGAAGGAGGAGCATCCGGTGTGGGATCTTGGCCAATATAAGATGTCATATGTAGACTTGTCCGTTGCCTTAGCGTCGTCAGATGAAGAGGGCGGTTCGAACTTTGATGCTCAGGTCGTGGCGCGTATGAACACAACCCCTGCCCTTTCCTCCGTTAAGCTTAACTTTTTAGTTTATGTACCTGATCGGGAGTAAATTTTGTGTACTTGTACCCATTTTGCTTTGTCTATTAATGAAAACAGTTTTATCTTGACTGCATTATGTACTTATTTTGTATTCGTTGTCCCTATTGTGCGTTTTCCATTTTGCCTTGTCATCTAACTTTGGCATAGGATGGTTGGATTGATACGAAGTCGAATGGTATGTCTGTTGCTGAGAGCTTGACCGTTTGCGCTGCAAATGACTCAGAGTCACTGTTTCATAGTCATGTCCGATAGTGGACATGTCGTGAACAGTTTAGCCGAGGGTTGCGTTACCTGAGCTGTGTTTCATCCTTAAGGTAAGCTGCTGGAGGCTTATCTTACTTGTCTAATTTATCGGTTGCGAGTGCTACCATGGGTGAGTTGCGATAGCCGAGCGTACGCATTAGAATGTTTGTATCGAGTCAGGCGTCATAAGCTCGGGTTGACATTTTATGTAGCATCTATCTGAGCACTGGCTGGACAGTCTATGTATCGGCGTGAGTGGCCTTTGTTGATAAAGCATGCTAGTCTGTTTGAGCTTGAAGACACTTTTGTGGCCGCTGTTTTGAGGGAGAGCGGTGGTCGCGTGGCAAGCTGCTTGGGGCTCCACCACTTCTCGATTAACCCCGTTGTCTCGACTTGCGCTAGAATTTGAGATCTCGGAACGGAGAGGAGTTGGACATGGTCCACTGGATTGGGCCATTGACTTCTAGACGCCCCTCTCATCCCTGCAGCCGAAAGGTGCATGCGAAGTATATCAGCCTGACACTTGTCCCAAGTTCATTTAGTTGAGTGGATCGAGCGTGTGAGTTGGCCATAAATTTTTGCGGTACTCCTGGTTGCCAATTTCATACCACCTCATACCATATTTGAGGGGTATGTCTGTCGAGGCGTCGAAGTGAACATGATGTTTCATCCTGCTCTTGTTTTTGCTCTTTCTCGGAGAGGTTGCGAAGCAGAATCTTCTTTTGGTACCCTACGTAGTTGGATTTTCTATTTTTACTCCATGTCGTACCGGATTCGGATGTTTGTAGTATATAGTCTTTTGTATCTGCCTATGGGTGCTCGTTGTTACATTTTTCCAGTAATCAATAGAGTTTGTCTTCGTAATTCTGTCTTTATTTCTTAAATCGTTGCAAATCACATAAGTCTTTAAGAACTAAAACTGTATATTGACTATGGAAAGGGAAATAAACAACTAACATAAACTGACTTTTGACGGAGAGAAATTGATCATGGCCCTGAAGTGAATTCGGACGGCCCTAGTGGATCGTTGGTATTCTCAGCGGACTGTTGAGCTTCACCGACATTTACGGAGATTACTGGAGAGTAAACATTGTGTGTTAATCTCTGCACCGACGGAATGTCGAGGAGTTGTATCCCCACTTGCCTTGGTCTCTCCGTTCCGCCGTGTTGAAGAGCGGATTGCCCCTGTGTCGTTTGACGGTGATGCTTCTGCAGTCATTCGGCCTTGCTCTAGTTTAGATTGCTCCACATGACCCGGTTGGATCTGAGAACATTCTATCTGTTTCAGTGCAACATAACGGCAGCTTCATGCCGTAAGTTGGTCTCTACATATCGTTTCTTCGGAGTGGTTAGCGGTGTACTTAACGCACTGGTGAAGGATGGAGACTACCACTTCCATCTGGTGGAGCCATGGTCTTCCCAAGATAAGGTTGTAGGTAAACGGTGCATCTACTACCATGAAGTCTAGAAACAAGACCTTTCTCAGTTGTGGTTCTCCAGCTACTACTGCTAACCTTATTTTCCTAATCGGGAAGTATTTCTCTCCGCTGAATCTAATCAGTGCGTAGTCTGAAAATGTCAGGTTCTCCTCTTTGAGGGCCATACTGCGGAATGCATTGTAGAATAGGACGTTGAGTGAGCTCCATATGTCAACCAGAACTCTCTTTACTTCCCATTTTACAATGGAGAATGAGATGACTAGGGCATCGTTGTGCGATGCTCAAACTCCTTCGAGGTCCTTGTCCGTAATGGTCAAGGTGGGAATGGGTATTTGAATCCTTGAATAGCAAATGCATCTATCCTCGTCTGCGAGTTGTGTCTACATCTCTAATAGAGTTCGCTTGCGGGACCTGTGCGATTGGTCTTCATTCGGTCCGACTCCATGAAGGACATAAATTATGCCTGGAGTCTCCTTTATTTCTTTAACTAACTCCCCCCGGTCCCTAGATCATTCTGGTTGCTTCTCAAAGTTACGGAATTTTTTTAGCTTGCCCCTACGGATCCAGTATTCAATCTAATACCTCAAAATCTTGCAGTCATTGGTATCATGGTCGCCCTCCTTGTGGTACGAGCATTATTTGTTGTTGTCCCGCTTGGAGGGGTCTCCGCGCTGTTTCGGAGACCACTTCAGATCTTCCCAGTTTTTCATGGAATCTAGTACGTCCGACAGGCTAGAATTGAGGGGTGTCACAGCTCTGGATCCAACGTAGTTGGATGCTTTCTCTGGCCTGGACTGGCTAGGGTCTGACCTGTTGTCACTACGCTTCCTCTTGCTCCTTTCTTTATCCTCGCATCTCTTCCCTCCTTCTTGTTCGTCGGAGCGAAGGGTTTCTTCTCACCTTCGATTTCCCTCTTTAGGTCATCAATTCCTAAGGTAATATGCTTCTGAGCGCTCTTGAGGAGCTCCATAATCTTTAAAAAGGGTTCCAAGGTGAGGTCTTCGTAGAGTTTTCCCTTCTTCGGGTCTGCAGTGAAAGTTGTCACGGCTGTGACGTCGTTGCAACCGTCAATGAGTGTCAGCTCGTTGTTGAATCACGTGACATGCTCTCTGAGCTTCTCAATGATCTCTACCTTAGGGAGAGTATGTAATGTGGGCCTTTTTAGAAATGTTGACTCCCTACGAATCGCGACAGGAACTCCTTTGTTAGAGTCTTGAAGGAGTCGATCTATCTCGGCGGGAGGCTGTGGAACCATGTTAGTGCTGACTTCTTCAAGCTAGTGGGAAAAGTCCTGCACATCACTGACTTGGATCCTTCTTTGATGGCCATTACATGCTGGTAATGGCACAGGTGGTTGAATGGGTCGGTGGTTCCATTGTAGAAGTCGAGCTTTGGAGGAGTGAACTTTTTTGAAAGAGCCTCATTCATAATTCGATCCATGAATGGTGGGATAGATAGACAGTATAGCATGTCTGGGTCATGAGCCCTCTGCGGAGGGGATTCTGACGGTCGAGCCTCTCTGCCCTGGCTACCGGCTCTGCGTTAACCACGCATCCTCCTCTAGTCCAATGGGAATTAGCGAGGGCTTGACTCTCATGTGCTTGCTCTCTGACGTCTTCCGGAGATTGAGGCCCGTGTTGCTTCTGGTTTCTATTAGCAGGTGGAGGGTTTTGTCGGGCAAGAGCCGCCACCACTTTGACGATCTGTTGTATTTGAAATGACAGCATATCAATCCTGGGGTCTGTCATTTTTGTTGTTAGTGTGGGGGTGTGAGTCTGATGCCCGTGCATAATTGGAACCGCTGAAAGTGGTGGTACAGTGCCAGCCAAAGCGTTTGACATGTCCCTTTGTTTTCCGTTGTTGTGTGATCTCGTGGTCACCGTCTCTTTGTATTTCATAGGGAGATGATGTTAGTGAAAGGCTAGGAACTTTGTCGTCCCCATGGACGGCGCCAAACTGATGCAGCCATTTTTCGCTCCTTGCTTTGACCTAGTCTTATTGACCTGCACAAGTAACTCACGTGAGCCACAGACCACCGTTATGGTGACCAATGGCACTCTGATGCTAACGTCAGACAGGATCTGAGGAAGGTATAATGTTATAAACATGAAATTTGTAGCGTACCTTAGCTTACCAACTTCATGTCTTATTGTCCTGGTTCGATCAGGCCATCAAGGGCGTAGTTTAGGAATGAGATATTCTTGGAGATCCTTCTCTAATTAGGAGTCGTACTGTAGAAGAGAAGCTCCCTGTTAGCCCTGTGCTCCTAGATACGCGGGATATAGTTCCTATCAGAAGGTAATTTGTAAGAGGAAGTTTCTCTGCGTGATATGTACTCTAGTATTTGTTTTCTAGTCAAAAGCGGAGAGCTGCTATAATTGCATATCCGAAGCTTATCCTCGAGATACTTGCCTTAATAGGGCTTACGAGTATTGAGGTCAGCTGCGAAACGCGTGGGCTTAGCAAGTTGTAAAAGTTCGGGTCCGTTTGGCAGACTGCATTGGGCGAGCTTAGAACCACTTGGACCGAATCAGTGTTGGGCTGACCCTGAGGCCTGCAATTATTTGAGATCACCATAACACGTGTATGGCTCAAGAATGTGACCTTTTGGATATATCATCATGTCCCATAATGATTCTAATGCCTATAAATTATGGAGCACCCCCCCCCCCCCCCCCCCCACAACACACACTCCCCAAAACCTTAAATAAGTTTGTATAATATAATCAATTGGGCTGAAATCAAAGTATTTATTCTTTACATGCTGTGATTGAATCCCCCACTCATCCTTAAAGCAACCAATATCAATCCAACCATGCATAGTTTCATGAAACTAGGGCCTTATTTATCTAAATTACAAGTGCCTTTCAATAAGTAATCAAGATTGAATTTTTCTCATGTCTATCCTCACTAACGAAGATCGTATGCTATGGTGTACACAAAGCAAACCTACTAGATGTCCCCTATAGTTCATTTCAGTTTTCTAGATTTCCTTGAGAGATATAACCACAAAAACAATAACATAAAACAATCATAAGTTGTCAAAATTTCTTGAGGTAACAAAATAAATTCTACAAAAGGCCCATGTCTTTCCAGTATCATAGAAACACGTGTTTGCAACTTCATAGATTAAACGATTCAATGAACTAAATAAATAAATAGAAGTGTTACCATAAAAGGATGAGTTGCTCGTGGTAGAGGCAAGAAACACGAGTTGCACCAGCAACCATGAACAACACCAAAAAGCCTCATCATCAGAGCTCACTTTCTTTTCCTTCTTTTTCAGTCCAAGCTGGACCTCCAACCATCCTCATAAAGAACTAAACTTGGAAAACACCTTAAGAGATCCAAAGGAAAAAAAGAAAAAGAAAAAAGAAGCTTATCTTTTATGTTACTCTATATGATTTATCAAGGATTCCTAAGTGCACCGGTTGGTGGCTACCAGGCAAGATACCAGTGCACTGGTCTCAGTGCACTGTAGTATTACTCATGATTTATCCTGTTTGTTCATTAATAAAGAAGGGTCGTTGATTTCTGTTGAGCTGTGATAGAGGGGAGCGAAGAAAATTGAATGGGAGAAAGTGGTGGGAAATTAGCCATTATCTTACTCAGTAGCAGGCGCATGTAATGAAGAGGATAGTTAATAATCCTTGGGGTTGTTCATTTTTGCTTAAGAATTCAGGGAAAACTTTTGCCATTCAAATCACATTTTGGGACCCAATGATGCATAATGTATTATTTGGAAGATAATGTATCATACATTACCATTCGTAAGATACTCTATCAATTAATTGACTCCTTATTTGCATATAACAGAAAACAAGAGTCAATGGTAACCTGGTTGGATGGTTAAGGCTGTGGTGATTTAACCCCCACGTCTTGAGTTCTATACCCACTAACGACACTCTTGCCTTTCAAAAAAAAACATAAAAAACAAGATCATCTCGCGCAATAGATGGACCGCATTGACACCTCTAGAAGCAGACTTGGTTTGATGTTTGATTGCATTAATACACATAAGCTCAACCTTGTATTGATGCACAGCATGTGAGTTTCGGCCCATGGACGGAGATGCTCTTGGAGCATGGCAAATTATAAAGTTCTGGGACAACCCAAAATATTCGGGCTTACTGTATGTAGCTTGTGACCAAATTTAGATTATCTTGGCCCATCAGGCTGCTTTTGATCCTCTTGCTACTTTAGCAAAGGACAAAGCCATTTTATAATCAGATGAATAATCTCTGAAATTCACCTTTTATTGCACCGACGCGCATTATTAATAGCAACATATATTTGGGGAAACTGCATCAAAGAGTGAATATATACAAGTGGATTCCCATGACCATGTAAAGAGATTGGATGACAGGCTGTCATCATCCAAATTAGGGTAGAATCATACCCAAAAACAGATTGGTAAAATTTTACAAAAGAATCACCAAAAGTTGTGATCTTGTCGGATGCCTTATTACCTTACTGCACAAGTTCACAACCTATCTAATGGTTTTGGTTCGCTTTAATTTTAGAAATGCTAGCATTCTAAATGGATTACAAATGATTCAGCTAAAGTTGTAGAAAACATCAGTGATCACAAAAACTTTGTTCAAGGATTTTTAAAATTTTAATCTTCAACTAGACTAATATCACCAGACTATTCCTAAAAGTAACTACATTTCAGTAATGTGCTGGCAAAAAATCACTGAAATCTGTATTTGCTAAGCCTCATCCATCAGCGGTACTGCAAAGAACAATAGAACAATATAAACTATATATGAAACATGATTTGAAACTCTACTAACAAGCAACTACAACAAAATGCAAAAAACATTTACCAAAAAGAAAAGGCCATGAATAAAAGCAGAAAATCTAACCTTGATAAAACCAATCTCAGGCAATGCTTCTACAACACATCAACCCATACTTTCTGATCAAGCCATGGGTGTTGCCACAAACACGGCTATAAAAAAAAAACCAAATCTATCAATGAAAACTTGTTGGAACATATGGGTTTTTAAAATAAAATCAATTGTATGTTAACCTGGATTTGAACCCTGGACCTCTCTCCTGGTTTGATCTTTGTATATTCTAAAGCATTAACACTACGTAAGAGTTCAAGTCGAAAGACACTTTTGTTTATGCACAATCTTATATGTTACAGATTGCTCGATGAAAATTGTTTTTTCAATCCAAGTGGGGATTGTAAATTTGTTTTAAAAATCCAAGTGGGGGATTGTTGGAACATATGGGTTTTTAAAATAAAATCAATTGTGTGTTAACCTGGATTTGAACCCTGGACCTCTCCCCTGGTTTGATCTTTGTATCACTATCAAATGGATAGTCCCATATCAACTATATATCTCTTTGAGGAAGAGTATATAAGATGATAGTTAGGACTTGGGTTTGGACCCCTTGGGGGTACCACTCTTTTATGAGGAGGGGAGAGATAGGCCCTCGCGCCCGCCGCCGCCGCCGTCCGTCGCGTCGGGTCATTTAGAAAGCAAACTAATTTTTTGCTAAAAAATTCTTTCTTAAACGAATTTAAAAAAATCTGAAAAGAGGACTGAAACGGCTCCGTGTTTTCTGGCATACATCACGCCATTTTCTGCTCCACGTTTCCTCGTTGTTTTTCTATAAATACAATAAAGTATTAGAGCAATAAGAACATATAACAAAAGAACAACAGTGTGATTGCAAAATCTTGAGAGAATGAAGAAAACAGAGAGACAGTCTTAGTGATTGCTAAAATCGTTTTCTGCTTCGAGTTTTTACAAAACGAAGACAGTTCTTGCTGATTTAGCATAGCTTCCAGTTCTTGCAAAAATCAGCATAGCTTCCTTTTCTTCGAAATCAGAGTGTTCTTCAAGTCTTGTAGCAGTTCTTTTTTAAATCAGTTTTTGCAAACAGAGAATCGCATCTTCGATATCTGTTTTTGTAAACAGATTCTTGCTTCTTCCAGTTCTTGAATAAACAGCATAGCAGCAAAACAAAAACAGTTTTCAAATCAGAGTGTTTTTGCGAAAAACAGTCCATGGTTTTGTATCTGTTTTTTAGCTGATTTATTATCAACGAAATTATGATTCCGAGCAAATAAGGAGAATAAGGGTGATTAGTATACCGTTCAATTATTGTGCATTTTTGAACGAGACAGAGAAGATTCTGGGCTGTTTTATCCTGGGGACGGCGGGGCTACGAAACTGCTAGCACAATCTTGGGCAGAGCCGCGAAACGTCTTAAAGAGAGCGACCTAGTACGCGACTCAACCCAAGAAATACTGGTACCATCAATCCTAACTATTTATTGGAATTCTTTACAGCAGTTGAATCTTATACAGAAGTTACGACAAACAGGTATGTTAAGTATGAATTTACTTCATAGATTTCATTTGTTTGTCAAAGAATGTTTGATTATATGAGTATGCTTATTTGCATTTGCTATTGATCGTATGCTTAAAGTTTGGATGGAAATTATGCTTTATATTTGCATATTGAAATTTACTTGAGTATAACATCCTATACATTAAACTAGCAAACATAATCAGTATATGAGTTTTATGTCCTGCTATGACATGATAGGTGCTGAACCATATATGCAGTCCCAACAATTTTAAGACGTATTCCTTCTGCCATGATTACAAATACTGAATTTGCTAAACAAAGTTTGCATATATTTGTAATACAAGAATGCACACATGTGATCACACATAAGATTTGAGTTAAGTGTAAAAGAAGTGAATCGTATATAGATGGATATATATAGATTAGCAATGAACAGTTAATATTCTGAACTCAATGCTTTTAGTTAGCATAAAATTTCTGAGTCAGGAACTTAGGTTTCTTTTAGAAATTGATCCAACTGTTGGTAACAAAAATATGTCTTTGATCTATATGCTTCATGTCCTACAAAGTAATGCACACTAGAAGTGAAGTTGAGTTATGATACTGACTTTAGCTATGGACTATTCCTTGATTCAAAGGGATCCAAGGATAGGTTGGCAAACATTACTTTGATGAGAAATATTAGTAGAAGTTGTGATCTATAAGCTTATTGACATACTGTTTTGTTATGCAAGGATGATTATGTGTATTTTGATTTTGACTCTTATTCATGGTTATAGAATAAGTTATATCCTCATGATTCTCATGTATTAGTTATACGCTCGTTGATTGGAAAAATCCTTCAATTGAGTTTGAGAATCTTTTCCTGTTATGTAACAAACATAAAAATGGAGTAGCAACCATGTTTATGAAGGTCATATAAGTCTAAAAGTAATAAATGAGGATATGTATGTATGTATGGAAGTTTTGAAATATTGCTTTTGAAGAGCCAAACAAAATATATGAATGGGATGCATTCCTTGTTTTGTACAAGTTGGACTATTCAAGGAAGTGTATGTTATTGCCATGTTGCTTCAATGTGTCTGTTTGTTATGGATCCCATTCGCCTAAACAAAATTTGTTCCAAGGATTGAAGTTTAGTTTTGTTTGCACTATGTTGCTTTTATGTATCCTTGGGTAGTAGTGTTTTGTTGTGAAATTGGGATGGAAGCAAGTTTCTCCATTTATTTATTTTATAAATTGGTTATGGTAGAATCTATGCAAGGACACAATCCATGGTAATATTTGAAAAGTTTAGAAAGAGGGTTATATTTAAAGATCCACATGATTTAGAGTTTTACAACTACGTTTGCAATATCAGATATCTTTATCTATAATGGTGGTTTACCATGTTGTGTAGTTTTTAAAGATATTTTTATGGTGACTTTACTACCATATTGAAATCATATTAATTATGATTAACGTAGTTAGAGATTGACATACATATACACATGTTGACATGTAAAATGTAGTCTAAACTCTAAAATCTTGGAGGAATAGAACACCATGCTTTAAAATTAAATTTCATAGAAATTTAACTATGAAATTGCTGCTCTTTTAGGCTTTCTGAGTTGGAATATCATGAAATCTGAATCAATAAATTCCATTTGAACATTTCGTGAGAAGTGCATAATATCATCTATGCATGTTACTCTTTAGATAATGAGTATGCAGTTCTATGATAATTATGTTATGCATTTTGGATGATTCAGTCTATTTTGGTGAGAACAATAATTGATCTATTGTGCAAATTAGAATGCCTCTAATTATCAATACTATTGATGGAAAGAAAAACCTTGTGTTTAATGTTATAGTTGATGTTTGATGATATAAGGAGGCTATAAGGAATCATTTATATACAGATTGACCTGTGGATTTTGCTGTTGATGTCAATACATAAATGATTTTGCTCAGACCATAAGTTGGTCGAACTTCCACATGAGGACATGTATTCTTATGGAAAGGATATGTTCTCATGATGATGATGTTGATGGCAATCTAGATCAATTGAAGCTATTGCTTGATTTTGTTATGGAACTTAGTTATCAAAATCTGCAACTAAATTCCCCGAGGCTGCACAAATATAGCTTGATGTTTACATCAAAGTTTGAAAAATTTAGAAGCTGAATTTAAGGTACGTGTTCTAATGATATTCTTAGTTGATCCTTGAACTTAAAAGAAAAAATGAGAATAGCGAAATGAATAGAATGGGTATTTTATTCGATATTCTCATTTTATGGGTCCTTAAGAGCTGAATGCATGGTCCGCTTCAGATAGCAAGAAGACCGTCATTTAATATGCATTCAAAAAGGTAGCTAAACCTGTTTTTGACAATAGTTAGAAGGACCGAAGTTCAAAAGTCCCTTAATGGGAAGCTTACGTATATTTTTATACATGCTAAAAATAATTTTGTGAATTCTGATTTTTTGTGAAAAGATTTTTTGTGTTTCTCAAGGAATTTTTCATGAAAAGATAAATTGCATTTATTTTCGAGGCATAGTGGGGGTTATTTCGAGGAATAGTGGGGGTATATCCTCAACTAACGTGCCTATGATAAGGATGCATGAAACTGATAAAGTCATAGAATCTGAGCCTAGGAGAAGTAAACGTAAATGAACTTCTTGGCCCCGATTACTATGTATTTTCAGTAAAGAAGGTTTCCCTTAAATTTCAAGGAGCCTTAATAGATGCAATTGAAAAGGTCATGAGGTACCTTAAGAGGATTACGAACCTCGGATTACAGAAGTTTTCCGCTGTCCTTGAAGGATATAGCGATGCTGATTGGAACACCCTTTCAGATGACTCCTAAGCCACCAGTGGCTATATTTTCAATATAACTGGTGGAGCTGTTTCTTGGAAGTCAAAGAAACAGACCATTTTGGCACAGTCCACGATGGAGTCAGAGATTATAGCATTAGCTACGGCTAGTGAAGAAGCAGGTTAGTTGAGAAACCTGCTAGCAGAGATCCCTGTATGGGAAAGACTGATTCCAGCTGTCTTGATCCAGTGCGATAGTACCGCGGCTATTGCAAAAATACAGAACCGTTATTATAACGGCAAGAAACGACAAATACATCGTAAGCACAGTACGGTTAGAGAATTCTATCTACTGGTGCTGTGAGATTGGATCATGTACGAACTGATGTGAACTCGGCTAATTCTTTGACGAAAGGATTAGCTAGAGAAAAGGTTTTCAAAAACCTCGAAAGGAATGGGACTAAAGCCCTTAGATGGATGAGTCATTCATGACGGTAACCCAACCTATAGACTGGAGATCCCAAGAAATAGGTTCAATGGGTAATAACAAGTCGTGAATGATATGATGTGAATCATGCTGACAAAATAACAATCTCATTCCTAGACTACAGCATGAATTCCTGAAGCGATAGTAGGATGAGTTAAAAACTCTTAATGAGATCTATACTCTATGTGGAGTGGAGTACCTAGCTACAGGAGTACTCTTGATAGACTCACCTAAGTGATTGTGGAAGTTTGGCCGCTTCCTATGGAATTTGTGGGCAAAATTTCTAGAGCCTTCACTTACTGGGATATACGTGCATAGTCGTAAAGCACGGGCTTTTTAGACTTCACCCTGGTAAGGT
Organism: Berberis vulgaris; assembly: GCA_963556465.1. Lineage (NCBI taxonomy): Eukaryota > Viridiplantae > Streptophyta > Magnoliopsida > Ranunculales > Berberidaceae > Berberis > Berberis vulgaris. The sequence continues at coordinate 28,058,144 of OY747136.1, read as the reverse complement.
TGTGCGTGTAATGTCTGTTAGAGATAGAGTTCAAAACTACGAGTTACTCTAGTATATTCTAAAGCATTAACACTACGCAAGAGTTCAAGTCGAAAGACACTTTTGTTTATGCACAATCTTATATGTTACAGATTGCTCGATGAAAATGGTTTTTTCAATCCAAGTGGGGATTGTAAATTTGTTTTAAAAATCCGAGTGGGGGATTGTTGGAACATATGGGTTTTTAAAATAAAATCAATTGTGTGTTAACCTGGATTTGAACCCTGGACCTCTCCCCTGGTTTGATCTTTGTATCACTATCAAATGGATAGTCCCATATCAACTATATATCTCTTTGAGGAAGAGTATATAAGATGATAGTTAGGACTTGGGTTTGGACTCCTTGGGGGTACCACTCTTTTATGAGGAGGGGAGAGATAGGCCCTCGCGCCCGCCGCCGCCGCCGTCCGTCGCGTCGGGTCATTTAGAAAGCAAACTAATTTTTTGCTAAAAAATTCTTTCTTAAACGAATTTAAAAAAATCTGAAAAGAGGACTGAAACGGCTCCGTGTTTTCTGGCATACATCACGCCATTTTCTGCTCCACGTTTCCTCGTTGTTTTTCTATAAATACAATAAAGTATTAGAGCAATAAGAACATATAACAAAAGAACAACAGTGTGATTGCAAAATCTTGAGAGAATGAAGAAAACAGAGAGACAGTCTTAGTGATTGCTAAAATCGTTTTCTGCTTCGAGTTTTTACAAAACGAAGACAGTTCTTGCTGATTTAGCATAGCTTCCAGTTCTTGCAAAAATCAGCATAGCTTCCTTTTCTTCGAAATCAGAGTGTTCTTCAAGTCTTGTAGCAGTTCTTTTCGAAATCAGTTTTTGCAAACAGAGAATCGCATCTTCGATATCTGTTTTTGTAAACAGATTCTTGCTTCTTCCAGTTCTTGAATAAACAGTATAGCAGCAAAACAAAAACAGTTTTCAAATCAGAATGTTTTTGCGAAAAACAGTCCATGGTTTTGTATCTGTTTTTTAGCTGATTTATTATCAACGAAATTATGATTCCGAGCAAATAAGGAGAATAAGGGTGATTAGTATACCGTTCAATTATTGTGCATTTTTGAACGAGACAGAGAAGATTCTGGGCTGTTTTATCCTGGGGACGGCGGGGCTACGAAACTGCTAGCACAATCTTGGGCAGAGCCGCGAAACGTCTTAAAGAGAGCGACCTAGTACGCGACTCAACCCAAGAAATACTGGTACCATCAATCCTAACTATTTATTGGAATTCTTTACAGCAGTTGAATCTTATACAGAAGTTACGACAAACAGGTATGTTAAGTATGAATTTACTTCATAGATTTCATTTGTTTGTCAAAGAATGTTTGATTATATGAGTATGCTTATTTGCATTTGCTATTGATCGTATGCTTAAAGTTTGGATGGAAATTATGCTTTATATTTGCATATTGAAATTTACTTGAGTATAACATCCTATACATTAAACTAGCAAACATAATCAGTATATGAGTTTTATGTCCTGCTATGACATGATAGGTGCTGAACCATATATGCAGTCCCAACAATTGTAAGACGTATTCCTTCTGCCATGATTACAAATACTGAATTTGCTAAACAAAGTTTGCATATATTTGTAATACAAGAATGCACACATGTGATCACACATAAGATTTGAGTTAAGTGTAAAAGAAGTGAATCGTATATAGATGGATATATATAGATTAGCAATGAACAGTTAATATTCTGAACTCAATGCTTTTAGTTAGCATAAAATTTCTGAGTCAGGAACTTAGGTTTCTTTTAGAAATTGATCCAACTGTTGGTAACAAAAATATGTCTTTGATCTATATGCTTCATGTCCTACAAAGTAATGCACACTAGAAGTGAAGTTGAGTTATGATACTGACTTTAGCTATGGACTATTCCTTGATTCAAAGGGATCCAAGGATAGGTTGGCAAACATTACTTTGATGAGAAAATATTAGTAGAAGTTGTGATCTATAAGCTTATTGACATACTGTTTTGTTATGCAAGGATGATTATGTGTATTTTGATTTTGACTCTTATTCATGGTTATAGAATAAGTTATATCCTCATGATTCTCATGTATTAGTTATACGCTCGTTGATTGGAAAAATCCTTCAATTGAGTTTGAGAATCTTTTTCTGTTATGTAACAAACATAAAAATGGAGTAGCAACCATGTTTATGAAGGTCATATAAGTCTAAAAGTAATAAATGAGGATATGTATGTATGTATGAAAGTTTTGAAATATTGCTTTTGAAGAGCCAAACAAAATATATGAATGGGATGCATTCCTTGTTTTGTACAAGTTGGACTATTCAAGGAAGTGTATGTTATTGCCATGTTGCTTCAATGTGTCTGTTTGTTATGGATCCCATTCGCCTAAACAAAATTTGTTCCAAGGATTGAAGTTTAGTTTTGTTTGCACTATGTTGCTTTTATGTATCCTTGGGTAGTAGTGTTTTGTTGTGAAATTGGGATGGAAGCAAGTTTCTCCATTTATTTATTTTATAAATTGGTTATGGTAGAATCTATGCAAGGACACAATCCATGGTAATATTTGAAAAGTTTAGAAAGAGGGTTATATTTAAAGATCCACATGATTTAGAGTTTTACAACTACGTTTGCAATATCAGATATCTTTATCTATAATGGTGGTTTACCATGTTGTGTAGTTTTTAAAGATATTTTTATGGTGACTTTACTACCATATTGAAATCATATTAATTATGATTAACGTAGTTAGAGATTGACATACATATACACATGTTGACATGTAAAATGTAGTCTAAACTCTAAAATCTTGGAGGAATAGAACACCATGCTTTAAAATTAAATTTCATAGAAATTTAACTATGAAATTGCTGCTCTTTTAGGCTTTCTGAGTTGGAATATCATGAAATCTGAATCAATAAATTCCATTTGAACATTTCGTGAGAAGTGCATAATATCATCTATGCATGTTACTCTTTAGATAATGAGTATGCAGTTCTATGATAATTATGTTATGCATTTTGGATGATTCAGTCTATTTTGGTGAGAACAATAATTGATCTATTGTGCAAATTAGAATGCCTCTAATTATCAATACTATTGATGGAAAGAAAAACCTTGTGTTTAATGTTATAGTTGATGTTTGATGATATAAGGAGGCTATAAGGAATCATTTATATACAGATTGACCTGTGGATTTTGTTCTTGATGTCAATACATAAATGATTTTGCTCAGACCATAAGTTGGTCGAACTTCCACATGAGGACATGTATTCTTATGGAAAGGATATGTTCTCATGATGATGATGTTGATGGCAATCTAGATCAATTGAAGCTATTGCTTGATTTTGTTATGGAACTTAGTTATCAAAATCTGCAACTAAATTCCCAGAGGCTGCACAAATATAGCTTGATGTTTACATCAAAGTTTGAAAAATTCAGAAGCTGAATTTAAGGTACGTGTTCTAATGATATTCTTAGTTGATCCTTGAACTTAAAAGAAAAAATGAGAATAGCGAAATGAATAGAATGGGTATTTTATTCGATATTCTCATTTTATGGGTCCTTAAGAGCTGAATGCATGGTCCGCTTCAGATAGCAAGAAGACCGTCATTTAATATGCATTCAAAAAGGTAGCTAAACCTGTTTTTGACAATAGTTAGAAGGACCGAAGTTCAAAAGTCCCTTAATGGGAAGCTTACGTATATTTTTATACATGCTAAAAATAATTTTGTGAATTCTGATTTTTTGTGAAAAGATTTTTTGTGTTTCTCAAGGAATTTTTCATGAAAAGATAAATTGCATTTATTTTCGAGGCATAGTGGGGGTTATTTCGAGGAATAGTGGGGGTATATCCTCAACTAACGTGCCTATGATAAGGATGCATGAAACTGATAAAGTCATAGAATCTGAGCCTAGGAGAAGTAAACGTAAATGAACTTCTTGGCCCCGATTACTATGTATTTTCAGTAAAGAAGGTTTCCCTTAAATTTCAAGGAGCCTTAATAGATGCAATTGAAAAGGTCATGAGGTACCTTAAGAGGATTACGAACCTCGAATTACAGAAGTTTTCCGCTGTCCTTGAAGGATATAGCGATGCTGATTGGAACACCCTTTCAGATGACTCCTAAGCCACCAGTGGCTATATTTTCAATATAACTGGTGGAGCTGTTTCTTGGAAGTCAAAGAAACAGACCATTTTGGCACAGTCCACGATGGAGTCAGAGATTATAGCATTAGCTACGGCTAGTGAAGAAGCAGGTTAGTTGAGAAACCTGCTAGCAGAGATCCCTGTATGGGAAAGACTGATTCAGCTGTCTTGATCCAGTGCGATAGTACCGCGGCTATTGCAAAAATACAGAACCGTTATTATAACGGCAAGAAACGACAAATACATCGTAAGCACAGTACGGTTAGAGAATTCTATCTACTGGTGCTGTGAGATTGGATCATGTACGAACTGATGTGAACTCGGCTAATTCTTTGACGAAAGGATTAGCTAGAGAAAAGGTTTTCAAAAACCTCGAAAGGAATGGGACTAAAGCCCTTAGATGGATGAGTCATTCATGACGGTAACCCAACCTATAGACTGGAGATCCCAAGAAATAGGTTCAATGGGTAATAACAAGTCGTGAATGATATGATGTGAATCATGCTGACAAAATAACAATCTCATTCCTAGACTACAGCATGAATTCCTGAAGCGATAGTAGGATGAGTTAAAAACTCTTAATGAGATCTATACTCTATGTGGAGTGGAGTACCTAGCTACAGGAGTACTCTTGATAGACTCACCTAAGTGATTGTGAAAGTTTGGCCGCTTCCTATGGAATTTGTGGGCAAAATTCCTAGAGCCTTCACTTACTGGGATATACGTGCATAGCCGTAAAGCACGGGCTTTCTAGACTTCACCCTGGTAAGGTTGTACGTGTAATGTCTGTTAGAGATAGAGTTCAAAACTACGAGTTACTCTAGTATATTCTAAAGCATTAACACTACGCAAGAGTTCAAGTCGAAAGACACTTTTGTTTATGCACAATCTTATATGTTACAGATTGCTCGATGAAAATTGTTTTTTCAATCCAAGTGGGGATTGTAAATTTGTTTTAAAAATCCAAGTGGGGGATTGTTGGAACATATGGGTTTTTAAAATAAAATCAATTGTGTGTTAACCTGGATTTGAACCCTGGACCTCTCCCCTGGTTTGATCTTTGTATCACTATGAAATGGATAGTCCCATATCAACTATATATCTCTTTGAGGAAGAGTATATAAGATGATAGTTAGGACTTGGGTTTGGACCCCTTGGGGGTACCACTCTTTTATGAGGAGGGGAGAGATAGGCCCTCGCGCCCGCCGCCGCCGCCGTCCGTCGCGTCGGGTCATTTAGAAAGCAAACTAATTTTTTGCTAAAAAATTCTTTCTTAAACGAATTTAAAAAAATATGAAAAGAGGACTGAAACGGCTCCGTGTTTTCTGGCATACATCACGCCATTTTCTGCTCCACGTTTCCTCATTGTTTTTCTATAAATACAATAAAGTATTAGAGCAATAAGAACATATAACAAAAGAACAACAGTGTGATTGCAAAATCTTGAGAGAATGAAGAAAACAGAGAGACAATCTTAGTGATTGCTAAAATTGTTTTCTGCTTCGAGTTTTTTTTGAGTTTTTACAAAACGAAGACAGTTCTTGCTGATTTAGCATAGCTTCCAGTTCTTGCAAAAATCAGCATAGCTTCCTTTTCTTCGAAATCAGAGTGTTCTTCAAGTCTTGTAGCAGTTCTTTTCGAAATCAGTTTTTGCAAACAGAGAATCGCATCTTCGATATCTGTTTTTGTAAACAGATTCTTGCTTCTTCCAGTTCTTGAATAAACAGTATAACAGCAAAACAAAAACAGTTTTCAAATCAGAGTGTTTTTGCGAAAAACAGTCCATGGTTTTGTATCTGTTTTTTAGCTGATTTATTATCAACGAAATTATGATTCCGAGCAAATAAGGAGAATAAGGGTGATTAGTATACCGTTCAATTATTGTGCATTTTTGAACGAGACAGAGAAGATTCTGGGCTGTTTTATCCTGGGGACGGCGGGGCTACGAAACTGCTAGCACAATCTTGGGCAGAGCCGCGAAACGTCTTAAAGAGAGCGACCTAGTACGCGACTCAACCCAAGAAATACTGGTACCATCAATCCTAACTATTTATTGGAATTCTTTACAGCAGTTGAATCTTATACAGAAGTTACGACAAACAGGTATGTTAAGTATGAATTTACTTCATAGATTTCATTTGTTTGTCAAAGAATGTTTGATTATATGAGTATGCTTATTTGCATTTGCTATTGATCGTATGCTTAAAGTTTGGATGGAAATTATGCTTTATATTTGCATATTGAAATTTACTTGAGTAGAACATCCTATACATTAAACTAGCAAACATAATCAGTATATGAGTTTTATGTCCTGCTATGACATGATAGGTGCTGAACCATATATGCAGTCCCAACAAAACTTGACGCTGAAAAAGTTAAATGTATCAGTCCTGAGCCAAAATTACCACAAATTTTACTTTAGCCGCATTAAATTTCACAGCATAAGACAACCACAAAAAAATTCACTAATTTCAAGCATGGTAAAGTGTGGCTACAATTGGCGAATTGAAAAACTATTTTAAGTTGAGCACTAACATGAAGGCCTCAATTTTGGGATTTTCTATGGGTGAATGTAAATTAAATCGTTAGAACTTTTATATATGCTAGAGTAACATAAAGTCAAAATGTAAAAGTTTTTAGTTATATTGTAAACTAGCAATCAAACTAATAAAAATGTATGGAGAGTTACTATTAGATCACCTTCAAATTACAAAAGAGAGGTGCTATCAGTGAAACTTGCCATTAATTGGTTTTGGCCTCCCATGAATCAAACAACCAATTCGGTAGTTTTTGGCTGGGATTATGGAGAGCATTATTGGACCATAATAACAATACTACTCCTTTGATGTGTTCCAATGAAGCATCCACAATAGCTTAATATTTTAACTAGCTAGCAACACTAAAACAATGTACGGAACGATACTAGTAGACCACTTTTGAATTGAAAAAAGAAAAGGTACCATCAACGAAACATTCCGTGAATTGTCGATGTCGGCCTCCCATGAATCAGACAAACACTGCAATCGTTTTGCATGGGATTGTGAAGGCTCAATGCTAAGATATAAAACTTGTAAAACCATTAATTTCATTCAAATTAGGTGCCTCAAGATCATTTTATATTTATTTTTTTGGTAAAGCATTTCATATTCAATCTTTGCACACTCATGGTTAATGATGTGATAATTTCGACACAGAAAACATGAATCTACAACTACATTTGGTACCAATATTTGACTTTGTTAAAATAAAAATTAAAAATAATTAAAAATAAAAAAAAACAATATCATAACGTGTAGAAAAATGATCTTGATGAGTTACCAAGTGCGAGCCCCAGGGTCGTAGCTCTTTCGATGAGAGTTCCACACATTCGAATGCCCCGTGATTCCTTTAACTCAAACTCACTCACAGTAGAAAGAGAGGCGGAAAAAACCCTAATTGTTGTATTGTTTGATAGATTATCCTTTCTATTTAAATCCAAAAACTCTCTACCACTAGTGTCCGTCGACATGGTGTTCCCATTTTATGAGCCGAGCCTACGCGGCCCACTACATATTTTAGACAAAGTTTGGGATCCAGATTCATTGACAAATATTATAAATGTCTTTTTGGTTGCACGGAAAATAGATTTGGAAATTGAAATATTTTCATGAATTCGATCCAGATTTTCATGAGTAGTAGAAAACAGTCTTATGAAGAATCGATTTCATGTCAGTAAATAGACAACCAAACAACAAAAATCTGCATAACAAGAAAAATGGCTAACCAAACATACCCTAAAAGATACCTCCACTTTATAATGTGCCCCAACTTTTTTATAAAATTAATGGTACCCCCAAGACTGATAGTCAACGGCAGTCTTCCATTTTTTACCATCTACAAAAACACGCCCCTTGCATGTGTCCATCCCCATGTTTGATAAATGATAATACCCAAACAACCTTCGCATGCCCCCATTCACGTGTTTGTTTCCATGGTTCTCTTGATTCAGATCTGACCAGTGAAATAAAGTAAATACAATCTCGACCGTTGCTTTAAAATTCGGTGGGGATGGACGGTGAGGATCAACGTGTTAGGAGACACCCAATCATTATTCCGCCAATGCTTGAGTTACCTTCGATCTCAAGCAAAACATAGAGATAGAGAGTGTGTCTCTAGCTTTGAGATAGGGGGATAAGAGAAGGAGAAGAAGCAAGGGTTTTCTTCTTCAAAGAAATTGGAGTCAAATCTGAGTTCGATCGTGAACTAGAAGGTGTTGGATGAGTACATTTGGTGGTTACGTGTGCTGAAGTTGGAGGAACCATGGCTCGGGATGGAGGATCTAAGAAAAGGTAAGCTTTAGGGTTTCAAATATTACCTTCTGATTGTATTTTTCATGTCATTCACGTTTGTCTGCTTTGGTTGTTCAATTTCTGAGCAAATCGTGATGTTGTAGTTTGTTACAAAGTGTGTCTTTGGTAGATTATGACTTTCCTCTTTCTTACTAAAAATGAAGTTTCTAGTGTTTATCTCTCGGATTAGGGTTTACTTGTGGTGTACCATTTGGGAAATTATGCTAACCGTGTGTTTTGGTGTTTGTTTCATACATAACTCTATTTATGATCAAACATAGAAATTTTCATGTATGTATCATGGAATTGTTAGTGGTGAGGTAGGTTATTCAAAATATCGGAAGTCTTTGTGCTGATCTTCAGAATATATAGTAAGTTTTTAATGCATGTTTCTCGAATCCATGTTAAGGTTTGCATGAACTTGGTTCTCCCAAACTTAATTCTATCCAAACTTTGTAATTAAGTTATGTTTGTTATTCTCTGATGTAGCATTACTATCCATGATACTAACACGATAATAGTACTTCAGTCATGTTAGTGAAACTTGAAAAGTTCAATCTAAGCAGTTTTGGTACTGAAGTCCAGTATCCTCATGTTTGCTACATTTATAAAGTTCAATTCAAGTTATTTTGGAAACTAAAATTGTGTTTGCTCATGTTAGTGATATTTGTTAACTAAAATTAAGTTTTGAACCTTTACACTATGAATTACATTTATTGTCATCTGTCATGTTATTGTTTTGACTTTTATACTATCACTTGAGTATGATATATACAAAACATTATAGTAATTGATGGTAGTTTTTTGTTGTTTATATTGAATGTAAAATGAAAAAGTTTGAGGAAGAAGGAACATTAGAATATTATGGCTCATGCAAGACTGCCAAAAACGTAAGGATTATGGAAGCCCAGATGAATACCATGGCGGGGGGTGGGGGGGTGGGGGAGGGGGACATTGATACCTTGAAGCTGGATTCAGTAGTTGATATTGTACTAAAGCTGAAAAAATGTGTACTCAGATCCAGATTTGAAGGCAATTTTGTTTGAATTGATTTGGGTGAGGAATAGGATAAGGGTGCCTATTGACAATAATGACTAGTTAGAGGAAATGTGGTGTGCTTCCAAGGTTGATGCATAGGGGTTCTTGTATATCTTCCTTGAAATTGCTCAAATAGATGTGTGGCCAGCAGGGCTAGAAGTCCAAACCCTAGATAAAGAAGCAGTTGTCATGACCCTTCATAACCTGGCCATCACAAATTCAACCCTTGTCACCAATGAAGATGTCTAAGGTAAACAAGAACTTGTTTTCTACTCCCTAGCCATTAAGTTCTTCTAAAAGAAGGGTTGGATGAAAATTTGAAGGTTGGTAATCATAATACAATTTCTCCAAGGGAAAGGGTTCCAAGTATACCTAATCAAAATTTATTTGCAAGTTTCAATTCAACAATAGGTGTTCAATCTCCGAGGGAGTCGAGGGATCAAGTTAGAGATAGTACAAAATATTTGGTATCCAACAAGATGTGAAACACGTCCTGAAAGACTTCTGAGGACGTCCATGTAGGCGTCCTGGTATGAGGTATCGTAATTGGTCATGTTGCATAGTAAGGTCATGACATTATATGAAATACAAATAGGTAATCAGTTAGCAAGTCGTCCAGCGCATGTCATGAATACCTTCTGTCGCCTTTTCATGTCATGTTATATGCACGCCGTTAAAGTAAAGATAATTTCAAAAAAATAAAATTAAATAGTTGCCCCTGCCTCATTTTCTCTACTGCTTATCCCATTTCTTGATGTATACCCATCAGTACTACTACTATCAAGTATCAACCCCCCTCGCGTACCCACTTCTAACTTTATCCAATACCAAGGGCCTAGCCCAAACATAGTGACACTCATAAATTGTGAAGTCTAGAAATTAAAAGGTTCTAAAAGTAAACCAAGTACCTATAAACTTAAAATAAAAAAAATAAAAATAAAAAACTAACAAGTTCATAATAATTAATATGTTTGGAATCTAATACATTTCAAGTCCAAGAAAAAAAAACATAAAAAAGTGTATAAACAATCGAACGTATCCATTGAACTTCTAGTCTTCTACCGCTTTAGTTTTTATCTCCACTTGGAACTAAAAGTTGAAGTGGTTGTCGAAGGAAAATTGCATCCAAACTTGTAGGCATGCACATACAAAAAGAAATGGTCACCACAATAATAAAGAACTATTCAATTTCATATACGTATGCATCAACCAATTATCAGGAAAAAAAAAGAACATTTGAATTTCCATAATTACATCTAGATTGAGTCACTTAAAAAACATATAGCAAAGTGTGTCAAGTCACCTACTCTATAGCAATTTTTTTGACTCCCCCAACCTTGTTGACAATGCTTCATAAGGGTTGCCTTCTTATAAATCCGTTCATTGTTAAGTTGCAATTGTAAGTTTTTCCTCCCCTAACCTTAAAGTTAAGCTAAGGAGCCAATAAGTAGAGAGCTATATATTTATCTTTTTTGGAGAACGTTGCAAAAAAAAATGAAAGATTTGGACCTCAACTTCTCTCTAGTCAGCATTGGATGTAGTCCATTCACAACAATTCTCAATAATCACAATACCATCCAACATATAAAAGCAAAGGCAAAGTTTAAGTTTCAAGAACATACCTTTCCCGGTACAACTCCCATAGAACAACTCCAAAGCTAAAAAAATGGCCTTGTTATGTTTTTCAGTGGCATTTTGGGGCGAGGCCATGTCCTCAAGAAGCCTTAAACCATGCAACCTCATAAATTGTCAAGAAGAAACAAAAGCATAAACTTGTTAGAAACATACAACACTGTAAAATAAAAAAATAAAAAAAACAACAACAACAACAAAAAAACCTTCATAGGGCAAAAAGTATTTCTCCATGGGCTGAAAAATTCTTATAATTTACTTTCTTATCTCATGGGGAAAAAAATCAAAACCTTCATAAATCAATAAATAAAATGTATTTGTATGTTGTAAACATGAATCACTAAGTAGGATCCATGTTGGAATTGTATTATCTAATAAGAAGCTAACAACGACAACTTCATGTACCTTGAAAATGTTAAAGAAAGGGGAATTACATCAAAATTATTGCGAACTGGTCCCAATGATCCCATAATTTGAGTTGTGTCTTCAATTAATTCAACTCCTGCAATTTTATATGAATTCATTTTTATTCAAAGAAAATAAAATTGATAGGTAAGACAAATCCCAGTTCAGTCAACTAGCAATAGGTAACACAACAAGAACTCAAACTCCTCGTGACTCTGTCTCTGATTCGTGGATCATGCTTCACACATTAATAAACCACATCAACATAAGTGTTTGTTGGTTAGAAATCAAAAATATATTTCCTAAAATCTTAATAAAATTGCACATCTCCAATTAAGAAAAGCTGGAAAGTGTTTGGAATCATTCCATTAAATGAGATTCTTTGAATTTTGGTGAAATTAATACTTAGAAATAGATTTCAAAGTAGAGGATTAACGAAATCTTAAAGGTTTAGTTGTGGAGAACCTGGAAGTGAGAAAGAGAAACAAAGAATCAAACGAGAGAGAAATACTCAAAAAGGAAACAAAATTTCCAAGAACTCACATTTTCTGTGTTCTTTGATATTTAATTGCAAAAGAGTAAACCAAGTAGGAATAGCTTGAAAATTACCTAAATGGTTGCTCGAACAACTCTAATCTATGTTGGAATTCACCAAAACAACTATGATCTTCAAGTAATAAGGAGTTGGCTACACGAAAACACATGAGAAATTGATTGGCTCTTTGGAGACTTTTAAATCCCTAGAACAAACAAGAACTCTTGTTCAAAACTATAATATTTTAATTTCAACCATACACTAAGAAAAAAAGGAAGAAAAAACGCAGAAACCCCACTATTTACTAATAAAAAAATATAGATTAGAATAAAAAGAGGAATATTTCAAAACTTAATCGATTCAAGTGTTTCTTATCAAATCTTCCAAAAAAAGTAATCTTCAACCAGCAAAGAAGATTCAACATATGAAAAGGCACCAAAAATCATCAAATTGGGTGGGTTATACCTTTTTTAGGCACCCTAGAAATAAAAGGAGAAGAAGAAATGGAGATTACAAGCGAGAAAGGGGATGATGAAGACATGTGAGTCCTCTGATGTGTCGCGCAATTCTTTGCTCTGGAGTCATGTTGCCCCAACGGGGGTAGATAAGAAGATAATGAATTTCGGGTCAAACCATTTGGCCCACTTTATAAGAAAGGATTTTGATTTCGTTTTTCACACTGGTTTTGGTCATTTGATTTCAGAAAAATATTATATTTCGGTTTGTAAAAGAAAAACGTATAAATTTCGAGGATATATGAAATACGTGAAAAAACGAGGGAAAATAACAATAACTTTATTATGTTAAAACTCTTAAGCTAGTAGCTTGATTTTCAAACCATGACCAAGAAATACAGCCCAAAAAACAAAATTGATAAACTAGTTACATAAGATGGAGGTCCATATAAAGGCCCACGTGAAGCAACTGAGAGTCATAGAAGACAAATACACTGACCTCCCCCTCCAACCAGATGATGAAGTTGAAAAAAACATTGAATTTGTGGGATAGAAAGATCTATCTAGCTGCCTCTCTAATGTCAATTTTGATGCAACCTTCCTTCCAAAGTGTTACACTCTCGCAAAGGACGCAAAGGACACCTGTCACCTACCTTTTCCATTCTCCCAACTTGAAGAAACAAAACTTGTGGACACAATTTCATCTTCACATCAACTGAAATACTATTAAACCCTCCCAATCGGAAGGGGGTTGTGTCGTTGTCGTGCGAGAAGGTGGAAGTGGAGCTGGAGCCAAAGGGAACTTAGAGATCAGCTTGATTCAGCAGAGAGTTAATACAGATGCTAAAAATCATTGAAAATAAGTGGAAATGAGAGGGCTTGCAACAAGACCTGCGAGAAAAGGATCTACAAGAGTAGAAGCAGGGAATCTGAAGAGAGAGAAGTTGACGACTACTTTGATTTCGAAGGACCTGTGAGTGAAGAAAGGATTTCATCTCAATCCTTCACTTCTTTTATTTCAATGGTCTTGTGAGAGAAGGTTTATTTCAATGGTCTTGTGAGAGAAGGGGATATCCTATTGCGAGCTTTGAGAGGGAGAGGAACTTGTGAGAAGAAGTTGCAAACATAGAAAAGAAGAACGATAGAACAGGGGAGAATAATAGATTGTGATTTCGCAAATTTCTTGAAAATATTGCGAATTTATCACCCAATTACTCACGAAAAAACGAGATATCAAATTCGTAATTTTCTTTTCGTAAAGTAAAAAAACCTGGTAAATTTCGTGAAATCACAAGCCATGCTTCATAAAAGGTGTCAAGGTAGTTTGGAGTAGGAGTGGGCATCCCATCCTGCGATCTCGTTCTCATCTCATCATGATTTTTTCTGGATCCTTTTACGATTGATTAAACTCGTCCCCATTCCATCCCAATCTAGAGTGAGATGGGATCGGGATGGAGATTTTCAATTTCGCCCATCCCATCCTGTCTCGAGCTTATTCATTTAATAATTTTTACTATTATTATCTCGCCCATGAAAAATTGTGCTTCTGGTAAACCTAGTTTTGTTTTTGTTGAGTATTATATTAGATTTTGGGGTCCATGATTTAGTGAATCATTTTATGGGTCAATGGGTTCACTCCAAAATCAATTAATTGGATCTTGGTTAGTATTGGTCTATTGAGTCAAAATTTGTTTCTAAATGGACCAGACCATTTGATATGTATTTCAGGCGAAAAATTTGTTCCCAATTTGTCTCTGATCAGCTGGCATGGACCAATGGTTGGGTCCAAGGAAATCATCCAAATCCATAGCATTCTATAGATGGAGGTTTGATGAATGTGTTTTGTTTATAACTTGTACATGACATGCTTTATATACAAACACTCATAATTTTATGAAATGCTAAAGGTCAACAAAAAAAAAAAAAAAAACCATGAAACAAATCCATTACAAATGAAGTGATTAATATTAGGCAATAATGCAAACACGACTTGATTGCACTTGTTCGATGTCATGCTCATCATGTCCCACCTGAACCAATTTGGGATAGGTCGGGATAAGGTCTATCTCGTCCTAAAAATAAAACAATAGGATGAGATTGGGATGAGGTATTCCTATAGCGTGCCCACCCCTAGTTTCGGATACTTAACTGTTTTTTTTACGCCAAACAACTAACTAATGATGACTTGGCATTAAGTCATTCGCGCAATATGTGTCATTATTTATACAACTATGTCAACCACGACTTAGGTGATGACGTACAATGTATGGACAACCTTAAAAAGACTAATAAGGATGTGCACTAAATGAAAGTCTTATTGACACGTCCTAGAAACCTATGTGTTGTAGTGAGAGTTGAAAAGCCCACGTCTTATAGTGCACCTATTGGTGAGTCAAGTGTGCAATCTCCAAGGCAGTTAAAGGCAAGTAGAAGACATGAAGTGAGAATTAATATTAGTTTCTCACCTATATCCAAGGCCAATGAAAAGTTGAAGCAAAGGAGACTTGAGAAGGCGACACTGACACCACCACTCCCACACACCTAACAACTAGTGGTCAATCAATTACACCACCACTACCCACTACTCCCACCACAACTACCACATGGTGGTCAATCAGTTACACCACCACCACCTAGTGGTGAATCAGTTCCAACCGGACCAGTTATCCAGGGTGCAATAACAACACAAGGGGAGAGTAGGCTTATGCCAAAGGAAGGGAAGGTAGTGTGAAAATTGTTAATGGTGCAACTATTGATGAGATAAACCCCCATGATGTGTGAAAATGATGAATCTTCTGATATGACTCTAAACCAGAGAATGATGATGGAAGTGATAGTGATGTGAGGTTCCACGGCCTAAAGGTTGGGAAAAAAATTTCATAGTTGGAGATGACTTGTACAAAGCAAATGATGAGAACAACACACAAAGTCACAAATCAACACAACATGAATTTATTAAAATTGAACTTAAGTAATCAGTGGGACACCATCACTTTAGAAAACACTTGAGGTTGTATGCAATTCAACATAGATTTGAGATCTACTTTGTAAAGAATGGGCCTCTAAGGGTGTTTGGGTACTATAAGGTAAAGGGTTGTAAATGGTTTGTGAATGCAAGATGTTCTCACGGATTTACAATGACTTTGAATGGAGTTGGTGAGAAACATACATGCAAGAATGATGGATCCTTTGAGAATTCCAAGGCAAACTCTATGTGGGTAATCAATATAAAGATAATCAAGTTAGAGAGTTTCAACAATCTTACAAGCCAAAGCATATTTAATATATGATATGAAAGATGTGGGCAGTGCAGCTATCATATTGGACAGCTTGGCACGCAAGGGCAATGGCTGGAGCAGCAAGTGTATGGAAGCTTTGAAGTTGGCTACTGATTGATGTCAAAAATTGACATTATCGTCATTACATGATATTTTACATCAATAAAAAAATATATAAGTTTTGTTTGTTTTTCATTTTTCCTTCAGCCTACAATATACTTCAACGATACCTAGTGGAAGACTATTTCACTTGGATGAGGAGACAAATCTTGATTAAAAATTTAAAGAATAAATGGAAGAAATGAAATTAAAAGATAGAATATGAAATTAAATGGTGTAATAAGATTGAAATGTGAAGAAATCTTAATGGTATGAGAAACACTCCATTCCAATATAATGATGTAATAGATGTATTTTTAATTTCTCCCAGAATATTTAAATCACATGGTTTTTTCAAGCTACATGACTTGAGTTGTGGGATTTAAGAAGTAAAAGTCTTTTCATTTTCCTTAAAATATAATCAAATCCATTGTTTCATTTCTAAAACATCAATGAATTTTAGTTATATTTTTCATTTAAAAAATTCTAAAAGACATGGAAATAAATTTATTCTTTATAAAAAAAAAATAGTATCCATATAACAAATGAAGCTTTTTTCAAAGTACTTACAATTATTTGTTCAACTTACTTCATAAATGAAAATACAATTTATCTACCATTATATCTTCATGGGGTTCAATCTCTTACACTTCAGAATGGAGGATTAGCTTTCCATAAATAAAAACAATAAACTAATAATTAAAAAAGATAATTGAGAAGAATGAACTATTGCTAAAAGTAAATAGAATGAATGACGAGAATGATTAAATAAACATGAAACATACTTCTACTTCCTTGAAATAAAGTAGTAATAGAAACTAAAATTTGAAACTTCTCTACAATTTCTCTCCAAAAATAAAACATAAAAGAAAAATATGCCCCTTTATATGTAGAAATAACCTCTATTTATAAACCCAAGGCATGTGCTTGGAAGGTTGAGATGTAATTTCAAAATCTGATGGCATTGACTTAACTCCTTGTGCTTGATGGCTCAGATTCATTTGTGATGGGTTGTTGGATGGATTGTATGGGAATAGATAAAGAAAAATCTCGAAAAAATTGAAAATTAATAATTCAAAATTTTTAAGAAAGGTTTTGGAGGGATTTTTAAAATGATATTGGTAAAAATGGTAGTGGTACATTTGGGTAACAAATGAAAATTAAAATGTGATGTGGATGGATAAAAAGAAATGTGATTTTAAGCTCAAACATTGTACGAGTCATTAAGGAGTATTTACATTTGGATTGGATTTTAGGCTTGGTCTAGCTTGAATTTTTTTCGTACATAATTTCTTCAACGTGCAAATTAATGGTGCAATTCTTCGTTTTTCGCGCATTTTCAGATTTCTTACAAAAATTATGACAATAATCAAGTTCGAGATAAATAGAGTGTAAGCACAACTAGAGATTAATAAAAGTTAAATGGGGCGTAAAAATCAATGTTTTGGGTGTTTATCAGCTACACGTTATTACCTTACATTGCTACGAAAATACTAATGAAGAATCCTCGTAGTATAGCAAGTGTCTCAAGCAGTGATGTAGATGGAACTTTTACTGTTTATGCATTGCATATTTGCAAGGATTTATTAGGGGTTGCAGACCTTTTTTGGCCTAGATGGAACTCTTCTTAAGGGTAAATATAGAGAACTGATTTTAGCAATCACTGCATTGGATGAGAATAATTGTATGTTTCCTCCGGCCTACATATACAAGTCAGAATGCTTTAAGGAATGGAACTTTTATGTCAAGCATACAGAAGAGCTTGATTTAAGAAGTGAAAATGTGTTCCCCAATAGCTACCATAGGTTTTGCTTTAGGCACTTAATTGAGAAATTAAAAAAAAAGTTTCAAGGGCAACTACTTAGAGAAGGAAGCATGGAATGCCTCAAATGCATTCAAAAAGTAAAGGTTCAGACATGTGATCAAGGGCGGAGCCAGGATTTTTGTCTAGGGCGGGGTAAATTTATTTTTTTATTTTTTTATATATTTTGAACTTGTTTTTTCACGTAAAAAAATGATTATTCTATTGATAATTTTGAAAAAGACACTTATCGTACAAGTTGTGTTTTTTTTTCAAAGATGTAAAATTCTCAATCATAATAATTTGCTAATAATAACTGCCAAGTAAATAATTAATCCTCTTATGGATACATTGGCAATATAACAAAATTTAGGTTTTCGAAGAAGTTTTTTCCTTACAATATCACTTGCTCAAGATAGGCATAATCAAAGCATGGCCAAATTAATGTGTCTTAAAAGGATGATAAATAGACTTATGCCAACTTAACGAATAACTCCATAAGAGCCCAAAATAGTTTAACATAGCTAAATGTAGATAGTGGTGAAAAATGGGTTTGATTTCATAAGAAAATAATTGGGTGAACATGAGGTAATGTTGATTGCTAGCAAGTGTTTGGATGAAATTGAAATGGAGAATTGTATTGCACTAGTATTAGAGGGTAAATTACATTTTTCCATAAAGCAAACAATGAGTAAGACCGAAATCTAGTGGACAAACATGGACTTTTCATAAAACTGGTTTGTTGTTTATAAAAATATTTTATTAGGAATGAATTATCTTATACTTATATATGAGGGGGAGGGGGAGGGGGAGGGGGAGGGGGCCATAACAATAATTTCGGAGGGCAAGTTGATAAAAATATTTTATGGGGCCTACATTACCTAAGCTACATGACATTTTGATTGCTCGTCTAAGTTTGACTTCAACCAGAATAACTTTTTTTAGTGTTTTAATAGTTGGATATTAAGTTTTAGAGACAAAACCCTCGTCTACTTTCATTACTCAATACCATGATCAATTTACAAACTCCATGAAAGGAGGCTTGCAAGGACTTGGATCGGGATAGCCTAGTCCCTAGGGCTAAGAAGATCTTACAAAGGCTTGAGGATGATGTGAAGAACTCTAATGTCCATGGGTCAGATGATGAAACCTTCCCTGTAAAAGGTGAAAATGCAAAGTAAAATGCGGATTTGAGTAAAAGGGTCTGTAGTTGTGTTTTTGGGATATAAGTGGGCTCCCTTGTGTCTATGGTGTAGTTACCATGTTACATTTTAGGCTGACAATAATTGAGTAAGTCCATAACAATCGTTTGTTTTTTAGTTGTGTCATATTAATAGTCTACATTATTGTACAACCTCCATTTTTTGGTACTACCACCATACCTAAAGAGTAAGCCTGGGAGGCCTAAGAAAAAAAGGTCAGAGATAATGATGAAGATCCTGAAAAAGGTTACTAGGAAGTGTAAGAAATGCCAAGTAGTTGGGCACAATACAAGAACTCGTAAAGCTCCCATTGCATCTTCCCCACTGGAAAATAATGCAGCTCACACTTCTAATGTGTCAACAATTCAAGGTCCCGCCACTTCCCAAGCTCCAACAGCTCAAGCTTCATCTTCTCAAGCTAAACCAGTCCAAGCTTCAAGTTATCAAGTTCTTCCAGCCTCACTACCTGCAAGAGTTTAAGCATCAACTTCAGCAACACCACAATTTCTAGCTAGGAACATTTATGGTTGCACTGGGTACATGCCAACACCAAACCAACCAACAAGCACCATGAGACCTATTGGAAAGGAACAATGTCCCTTCATCAGCCATATGAAGTTGTTAATGCGGGCAGACAGGTGGACATGGACTATGCAAGCCTTTATGCCACCATGGAAGTAGGATGACTAACATGATATCTTAACCTTTTGATTTACACGTAGAGGTTGTTTGTTTTTGCTTTTGAATGGAGTCAGAAGTCTTAATAAGAAGTGGATCACCTTGTTTAGAGTGTTTGTTTTTTGTTCTGATAAGAATTAGAGGAGTAAGTAACAGGGAAATGTTAATCACTTAGCACCGAGTGCTTAGTAAAAAATTATTTTAATAACCTTAACATAATTTTGTAATGACAATTGTTGTCCCCATCTTCTTAAAAATAAGTAGAGTTAAATTTTGACGGCACACATTCATTATCTTCACCGAGCATTGTGGTTCTACTTAACTCACAAGGACTCGGTAAGAAATTTATCGCCTTTCTTTCCTTCATCTTTGTTTTCTTTATCTGTATTTTCAAGTTTTTCTTCATCTTTCCAACTCTCTCTCTCATCTATATTTTCAACTCTCCTTCATCTTTGGTCATAATTTGATATTCTTGTAATGAAAGGTATAGTAACATTCTCTAGGATTTGAATACTTATTAGGTATGATTTTAAGCATAATATTTATGTTATAATTTTTTTCAACTCAGTGGGGCAAATTGTCAAACAATTCTCATTCAGTGCCTTAAAACAAACACCTTTTAATTTTACAGCTTCTAATCAGCAACTCATTCAGAAGCTCGTTCAGAACTTC
Organism: Berberis vulgaris; assembly: GCA_963556465.1. NCBI lineage: Eukaryota > Viridiplantae > Streptophyta > Magnoliopsida > Ranunculales > Berberidaceae > Berberis > Berberis vulgaris. Next base: position 28,037,844 of record OY747136.1, on the reverse strand, counting down.
TAACTCCAGTTAAAAGTTAGCTTCTAAGCTCTTATAAAAACAAACACCCTCTTAGTGACACTTTTACTTAACAAACACTTAATGACACTAACTTATTTTGGGGCGGTATATGTATTAACTGGTATGCTTAACCATTTTTTGGATGGAGTGGGGAAAACTATGGAATGGATATGGTTGCTACACAACACATGGTTTTTTGGACATGAAAGTTAGTAGAACAAACCTGCAGGGACGCTCCCTGGTTTGTAATGCATCTATGTTGCTTTGTTGGTATCGTTGGTTATACTAGATGAACTTGTAGGGTTGTTCGATATGTTGGTTTATCATTCTTGTTTAAACTAACCATAAATGTGCATACATCTTGTAATCTCTTAACAAGTAAGAGGCTAGGAGATGTATGTACATTTTAAGGTCAATTCATCTAGGAACAACCTTGATCACTTGGGAATACCCATACCTTTGAATAAATAACTAACTCAAACACACACACCCTATTTATAATGTTTCAACTTTCATTTACTCTTGCACAATCTAGCACATGGGTTTTGGTCATGTTTCTTATACATTTAGAGTTTCAACCAAGGATTGTGATTTCGTTTTTTGAGTTTAATTTCGGTTTCTTGATTTTAAGAAATATTTCGGTGTGTAAAGAAAAAACGTAAAAATTTTGAAGATACATAAAATATATATATTAAATTTCGATAATATATTAAATATGTGAAAAAATAAGATACAAGTAAATAAATGTATTAAACACATTAAATGAAACTAAAATACTCATAATTAGAAAATCAAGGGATAGTTTCAAAATCAATATATACGTAGAAGATGTTATAATTAGAAAATTAGGGGGTGGTTTCAAAAATCAATAAATAATTAGTAAAAAAAAATTGAAAATTTACAAAAACAAAAATTTACGAAAAAAAAAACTCAAAATTTACAAAAAAACTAAACAAAACAAAAATTTTCGAAAAAAATTCCCAAAATTACATCATTTTTCTTTTCATAATTTCAAAAAAACGAAAATTACATGTAATTTCGTGAAATCACAATCCTTGGTTTCAACTACATATGGAAACCCTGAATGTGGTCACCAATTTCAAACAACAAGTTTTGGAAATCTTTTCCCATGAAATGTCAGTCAAAGTTTGTAATGTTTGAACTTGCAGGTAGTCCTTAACTAGGTGGTTGTTTGCTTCCTATCTGTGTCCTTATTTGAGGGGTTTATGTTGGCGATTCATATGTCAAAGTAGTAAATACTTTGTGTTGATTTTGAATTTTTAAATATATTTGGCAGTGTGGTTGAGGTTTGGTTTAGTGTGGATGTGGTATGATTGTTGTAGGGTGCAAAATGCTATGGCTATTGCACGACTACCATTTTTGGGTTTGCGGGGTGGTGAGCATGTAGTTAATTAGGTGGTTGGTTGTTTGCCATGTATGGTTTCTTGCAAGGTTGTATTGGTTTTTATGTCGGAATACTCAACATTTCAGACTACAGTGCTCAGTAGTTGCTATTAGGTGTTATTTTATGTTTGAGTGATAGTGATGCAAGGTGATATTAGGTGTGCAATTGGTCCTATTAGCGGTAATTACCATGTAGTTGCAGTGGAAATACTAAATTCGCTACTTGTGTATAAGTGGTAGTTACCATGTAGTTGCTACAGATGCTATTATGTCATACTTGTGACTTGCCTATGAACAAAACAAAACTTAAGCAATATTCATTACTTGACAATAGATTGATTACATATGGTGCAAATTTTATAGATGAAATACATGAAAATGGACATGCTACTCTTTGATAACAGACTTCCCAATTGCATCACAAAGGTCAGATGGTTTGATAGATATATCTCTTAGGAGGAGTTTGGCAACACACTCAAAACCAACTTATTTACTTATAATCGTCGAATACTACCTAAGTTAGTATGGATACATAAACTATGCAGTTAAAACGGATAACGGACCCATAGTAGTCAAGGAGCGTTATAGGTTATAACGGGATATAACGTGATATAACGGTATATAACAAAATATTTTGTTAAATATATTTTTAATACCCCCACAAAGTATTGATGTATTATAGAGACAAAAAATTAAATAATGTTCATTACATTAAATTCAAAAACATCAAAACATTAAAAAAAATCCTCCATTCGTTCGAGAGTGAGATCGTAATAGAGAGTGTGATCAGCTCTGTCTTCTTCCCTTATCTCGTTTTCTGTTTACCGATGAGGTCTGATTCTCTGTCGATGGGTGATGGCGAGCTCCGACCCTTCTTCTTCTTCAATCGAGAATGAAATGAGTGATTTTTGTATATATTAGAACAAAAATTTAAAACGGCGTTATTGAAAAAAAAAGTTATCTCAATAACAACCATATAACGGCGTTATATCGGAGCCATGATACAAAAACTTGATAATATCATAATGTAACGACTCACGCTTGTTAAGCGTTATATCGGAGTTATATCGGTGTTATAACGTTGTTTTAACTGCATAGTACATAAATATTTTCTACTTTTTGCTAGTTGCATATTTGCTAAAATTTGTGGCTAACATTTTTTTTGCTTTTGACTTATTAAGCAATTTGGCTTTTAAAATAATTACCCGTCACCATATTTTTGTACCACATGTTGTCCACTTTTTCTCTTAAATATAAATTCATTTATCAAATTCAATTATGGTTTGGTTGCCAAATGCCACCTTAAATGTCCCAAATAAAAATTAACTTTAGCTTCTCTAACAAGAGGCGAGAGGCTTGGTGTCTTCTTCTCCGATGAAGAAAAGCAATCAGGCTAGGATCATAAAAACAACCCTATCACCAAGGCCACTCTAAAGCTGTCAATATTGAGCACCATCGCTATGTCGATGGAAATTCAGAGTAGCTAAATGGGGTTGTCGTCGTCTTGAGGCTCTCCACTTAATACATACTGAGGGTGTGTTTGGTTTCATGGAATCATATTCAATTGGAATCCATGACGGGACCACTTACATCAAAGCCTAGGGTTAAACAAAAAATCGACCAAACCGATTAAACCGACGTAAGTTCGATTCGGTTTTAAAAAATTCAAAACCAAAGTGATCGGTTCGGTTTTTGGTTTCTATGTTATTTTAACCGACAAAACAGAATCAATCGAATATATATAATATATATTTTATATAAAATAATATAATATGTTTAAAATAGTCGGTCGATTCGGTTTTATTTCGATTTTTAGTCGGTTCGGTTATGGTTTGTATAAATTAGAGTTGGTTCGGTTTTATTAATGATCGGTTTGGTTTTATTTTTAAAACTTTGAAACCGACCAAAGTCGGTTCGGTTCAAGGTTTAAGCGAAAAATCGAACCGTGTTCAGTTTTCAACCCTATCTAAGCCAATTTGAGGCCCACCTACCAATCCACCATTAGATTTTGTGATCAATTGTGGGAATGAAAGTCTCATGAACTTGAGAATCACATGCTTTGAAGGGACCAAAAAGTGTTATCATGAGACTTTTATTCTCACCCTCTATCTCACCATACCATGACCAACCTATCTTCTTAGAAGAAAATTGGGGTTGTTGAGAATTCTCACCCAAAACCCAATGTTTTAAATCTTCATTACACAATCACCCTTTTTGTACAATGTTTTGAAGAAGAGGAAAATCAATTAAACTTGCAACGGTTATAACGCCTAACAGTATTGTAAAATTGGTGAGGATGAGAGAGATGTTATGCCTGTGTGGTAAAGCTTCGTTGTATTGGGAACGTAGAAAAAGTTAAAGAAACGGTGGACAGGGAATGGAGTTTTCTTTTCAGTCCAAAAAGATAAGCTCAATTTTAGATTTTTTTTGTTTGTTGGGAGAATGTCATATTATAACTTGTCTTTCAAAAAAATTACCAAAAATTTTTTTATTTCAAAAAAGTTATTATCAATTTGGTATCTATACACATGCCACCTAAAACAATGATTTTCAGAGTTTTGACGGCCGGAGATGGTGGTGATGGTAGTCGGAGGTGGCCCATTGGCATGGACCTAACCTCATAAGAAGTCAAGGGTGGTGGTGGTAATCAGTGATGAGTGGTAGTGGCTAAATCATAGGGGTGGGCACGACCTGGGTCGGTCCGGAATTGGGCTTGTCCCGATTTCGATCCTGATTTAGTGAAACGGGATCAGAACAGTCCGGGATAGCCAATTTTTCTGAGCAACCCTGATTAATCCCGGACCGGTTTGAACCGGGACGGTCCGGTAAGAGACCATGCCATCCCGGTTCCCAAAAAAAAGCCCAAATCGAGCCCGAGCCCTATCCTCTTCTTTGCCCTTTCCCCCTTATGAAATCAATTGTGAACTATAATTCATGAACTCTTCTTTCAAACCTGTTACAACACAAAAGATTCAAGACATGCAATTAGCTTTTCATTTCCACTAACTTCACAAAATCCCCAAATTAAAACTTGATTGATCCAATCCACAAGAAAGCAACACTTCTTCATATCTCTCTCCTAAACACACTTTCTCCTCTTTTTCAACTCTGCTTCTCCTCATCTGATACTCTTCTACATGTGAGTTTCTTCTTCAAATCTCCACAAAACCTTCATTCACATTTAAGTTTCTCTAACAATCTTAATTTTGCAGCACAACCACCACTGCAACACCCCAAGGCGACTTCTTAACTCAGTGGATCGAATAACGTTTTGGACACTGTATCCAAAATAGTTTCCATTTTTGGCAATCAAAATAAAATCACTGGGAGAATGAACATGAGAATATTGAAGTTGAGGGTATCTTCATGGATATGAGACTTGAAGTGTATGTGCTCCGGGGGGGGGGGGGGGGGGGGGGGTGTAAAAGAAAAAGTATCACAATGAAAAAGAAAATAAGCAAAGGTGGTGGAGGGAGAGATACAGATTGAAGGGTTTGGTTTTCCAACCCTGTGGAGCTTTTTTTGGGTCTCTCAACAGCAAAGCCTTGAGGTTTGTTTGTGTGTAAATATTATGTTGTTTCTGGACATAAAGAAGAAGAAGATGATGATGCAGGAAGAGAGCACGTTGTTCAGCGGAGCATATGATGATGTGAAATGATAAATAATTATTAATTGATAATAGTAGTTATAAAGGGTGGAGCAAAAAAATATTCTTATTTGAGCTAGTAACTAATAAAAAATGCAACTATCAAAAGTATATTGCATATACCAGTTTTGTTCTGCTGTTGTGAGACACACGGGTGCATGACCCGTCTAATAGATAATATTTCTTACTGATCCTTATGGCATAGGCCTGACGTTGAAGTAGCGCTCGAAACTAGTGTAGTCCAATTTTAAGCCAAAATATGGTCACAATATCAATAACCTTAACAAGTGGCAAACGAGCGTAATAATTATAATATAAAACTAAAATCACAAAATAACTAGGATAAGTATCTAGTTGAAGCTAAAAAATTTGAAATTAGCGAACATAATATGATCTTAATACAATTTCATAGAAAAATTGTTTATATAAGGCTCAAATCTTGTACGAGTGTCCTAATAATATATATTTTTGTTGAATTCTATAGTTATTATTTTAGATATAAATTTCAAATATTTTTTTTGTTGGAGGTATTATACCACTTGTGAACAAGCAATTTATTTCTTTACTAATTGCAATTACATAAAATTGCGTTGAAAACAAAAAATAAGGGCATGTCATAATGACAAAAGTATAGTAATTGTGAATAGCCATTAAGAAAGTATACACACTAAGAGGACCGAAAATAAGTTTGTATTAAACTAAACAATTTTTAATGTTAGCAATTACTAATAAAGTTACATTGAAATTAAAAAAAAAAAAATCTTGCGCTCGAAGAGTATCGAACTCGGGTCGTTTGCTAAAATTAATTAACTTCCAACCATCGCAACAATAGAAACATATTATAATAATTGAATGAACAATTAAAATGTTGTATGATACATTATATAATTAATTTTTTTGTAAGGCTAATATATATATAGTAAAAATATTTTGAAGCGGCGGCTCCGAACTGGACTTTGCCTCCTTCTTCACTCTGTCTCCATCATCTTGCAACCAAGAAAGCAAGGCAATCGCCCCCGAGAAACGCCTCTACTTCCCTCCTCTCACCTTAGAGTACCAAGAACTCGTCCACCGCTACCAACTCTGACTCTCGCATCTCAACAACCCCCCGACAGAAGCAGAGGTTCTTTGTCAGGAAAACGCGAACCTTCGCTTGGCCAACTCAGCTCATTGAGTGTCTTTGTATTCAGGTGAGCAATCATTTGGCCGACACAAGGGTTGTAAGCAAGAAGATGAACATGGTCTTCTTTCCTTCTCATTGAATCTGTTGGAAAATGGAGAGTTCTAGAGGGTACTGGTGGTTTTTGATTTTATAAATGTTGGGCTTGACATTATAATTGGGCTATTTCATAATTGGGCTTGGTTTTATAAGTGGGATAGAGTAACGGGACGGACTAGAACAGTCCAGGACTAAATTTTGTGGAACCGGTACCGTCCCGATTCCAACCGGTCTGAGTCTGGGATCGAGATAAAAATGTCATGAGCTTGTTGGTCCTAGCTTGAAACGGGACAAGACTATACCGATCCGAGTCAGTCCGAGTCAGAGATGCTTGTTTTGTGTGGGCTTGGGGTTGGTGATAAAAATGTCATGAGCTTGTTGATCCCAGTTTGCCCACCCCTACTGAATCATGAAGAAAAACGGCTAAATCAAGGGTTTGGGTTGTTGGTTGTGGTCAGAGATGGTAGTTTTATGTGGGCTTGGGGTTGGTGATGGTCGTCGGTGGTGGCTTAATCAGGAAGAAAAAGAAATGAAAAGAGGAAGAAACTCACGTGTTAGGGTTTTCAAATTTTTTGATACAAAATTGTAAATAAGTTGTTTTTTGTAGTAAACAAGAGAGAATGTTTTTAGGTAGGTAGCGACTACTCTACACCACCATATCCTCTCTCTCACACCACCAATGCATTTTTTTTACCTTCTCACACCACCATTAAATATGGTAACACCTGAAAAGAAACCAAAAACCAAACGAAAAAAATCAAAAAACCTTTCAAAAAACGCAAAACGGTCTCCTCCCTCCTTTCCTCAATCTCTCGCACTCCTTGCTGCGTGTCGTCCCAAACTCGGCGACCAAACTTCACTTCCTCGCAAGATTCGTCGTCCTTCTCTTCCCTATCTCTTCCTCTTTGAAAAAATCTTAAAATCGCAAAAGAAAATAGCAAAAACCCTTCGTCTCCTCGTCTTCCTCCTCTTCTCTATCTCTCTCTCCTCGGTTGCATTCCACTACATTTCACTTGGAAGAATTTAATTTATTTCATTAGATGAAAATGAAAGGGTTTAGTAAAGTTGATAATGTTAGAAATGAAGATTTTAAGGATGAAGAAGATGATCAATTTAAAGAGCAAAGACAATCATTTTCAATGAAGGCAATTTGCAAAAAAAAAAAAAAAAAAATCATCTAATTTGCATGTAATTTTATTTTTTATAATTTTTTTCAAAATAATTGATTGATTATTGTATGATGCATTGGTGCATAGACATTTCTAATGAATGTAATAGTTATGGAGATGGATTTTAACGATGTTGAGATCCCAAAGACGAACCATTTAGAGGTAACCGCCATTTTGTTGTTAGGTAAATTAAAATTTTAATTAATATATTAACCTAATTATAAATTGAATCATTATGTAGAATGTTGATGATAATGTTGATAGAAGTGGTGGTAATAACAATGAAGAAAAATCATTGATACTGGTAGTCGATGATAGTCAGCTATTTGTTACGGACGAGGTATGTAAGTTTTGACTTATTTTCGTTTTCACCATTTTCCATTGTTATAAATATATTGTTGTTATTAACAAGTTTTTATTTTTTTTAGGTATTCTCATCAAGGTCTGCATAGATAGTTTTGGTCCAAGGCATCGGTAGGGATAATAACATAGTTGTTACTATCACTAAATTTGAATCGGCTAATCAAATAAGGAAGGGAATGGTCCATTTTGGTTGTGAAATGGGAGGGAAGCTCGATAAAAAAGGATAAAGAATTTTGTTCAATCAAGCAGTACAAAGAAGTGTGGGTGCAAATTTGAGTTGAGAGGGATCCCACTGGAGAATGACCGTTGGAGGTTGCAAGTGACATGTGGAACCCACAATCATTCTCGATCAGAGTCACTTGTTGTTCATTTGTTTGTTGAAAAATTGAACGTAGAGGAGATGATTTATGTGCAGAATATGGCGGAATCCATTGTGAGCCCTTGCAACATCTTGTCTCGGCTGAAAGAGATGTATCTGAATAATATCTCTACTTTGAATCATAATTACAATGTATTGTGTTGGTTAAAGGTACTCGAACAAAAAGGCAGGATGGCTTTGCAACATACTCTAGAGTTGTTGAGCTCGCACAAGTACATAGAGTGACATTTTGTTGATCAGGAAAATAGAGTCACCAACCTTTTTTGGGCGCATCCTAAATCTATTCAGTTGGCAAAGTGTTTTTCACAAGTAATGCTTATGGATTGCACCTATAAAACGAATCGTTATAGAATGTCGTTGTTTGAGATTGTTGGTGTGACGTCGATCGGAAAGACTTTCAATGTTGCATTTTGTTTTATGTGTTCTGAGAAGAAAGAGTCATACGCTTAGGCAATGGAAAAGTTTGCAGAAATTTTCGAGCTAGACAACTTGCCAAGCGTGTTTGTGACTGATAGAGAACTCAGTTTGATCAAGGCTATTGAGCGAGTTTTTCCAAAAGCAAGGAGATTATTGTGCACATGGCACATCAATACAAATGTCGAGAAAAACTGTAAGAGACACTTTGAGGACAATGACCGATGGGTCGACTTTATAGATTCGTTTTCTTAATTGTATAGATCAAGTTCAGAAGATAAATGGAACAATGCCACAATTGAGTTTGATAGAAGATGGGCAAAATACTCAAGTGTTTGGAATATCTCAAGACAGTTTGGTATCCCTATAAGGAGGTACTTTGTCAGTGTATGGACGGATAAATTTATGCATTCTGGGCAACGCACAACGGGTTGAGTTGAAGGTGCACACTCGAAGTTGAAACTAGTTGAAAATTTTCCAAGGAACATTCCTTAATGTCTGGAAAAAGATGCACAATATGATCGAAATCCAACTTGTCGAGATAGAATTGTCATTTCAGCATAGTCTGACCAAGGTGAAGACTGAACATAACTTCACTTTATTTGCCTTACTTCATGGGTCGGTGGCGTACAGGGCTATTGATTTGATAAATTCAGAAATTCGGAGGTATAAAAGTGTGGGGGTTGACCCTGTCAAGTGTGGTTTTGTGCTTTGAACGACTCATGGATTACTTTGCGTTCATGAACTTACAGTTTATCTAACTCCCACATGACAAATTCCAATACGCACTATAGACAAATATTGGCTTCAACTTGGCACAACACCTATTTGTGAAAGTGGTGATGTGATTATAGACCCAGTGGTCTGATGCCCTTATAAATAGGTTCAATGAGTCAAGTCATGCTCAGAAATTGGTTATGAAGAGGAAGCTTATAGAGCTGAGTTCCCCAGGTGACAGTCTCATGATTGAACCATTAGCACTTTTGGCTGGAAAAGGGGAGACTGAAAAATAAGTAGTTGGCTAAGCACGAGAGGTCCCCAAAAAGGGATCCATCGGGACACGAATACGCCATGACACAAGAAGAAATGAAAGGAAAAAGTAAGAAGTTGTCAATCAAAAAGGATAAGCGAAAATTCATAACAATAAGTTGATAAGGCAGATTTCGTAAAGGATACGAGACTATATTCACGACATTGAAAACGTTCCTGGCAACGGAAACTGTGGCTTTAGATGCATAGCCAAATTCTTTCATTCGGACGACGAAAATGGTTGGAAATAGGTACGAAAAGAGCTAATTTTGGAGGTTGAGAGTAATGAAGAGTTGTGGTTTGCTATGTGGCACGAGGCAGGGGTAAAGGTTGTGAATGACGTTTTGGTAATTTCAGAAGGCCAGGTGCGGATAGATAGGGAAAGTTGGTTTAGAAATCCCGATATGTTAGAGCTGGCAGCGAACCGTTACCAATGCGTCTTTATTTGCTATGGGAACCAAAACACGACATATTTTCCCTATGTTTACCCGGCGCCACATTTTCACTCAAGACACATTTGTTTCATGGCACACTTGGCTCAAAGCAGTCACTATATCGTTCTTCATATGCAACCGAGTCCACCATTGCCTCCTATAGTACCAAACTGGCCGTGTCGAATATTTACTGAGGTAATCTCGTTGAAGAGTAGTTTCGATATCCAGCTCGGTATTGGTGCGACAATGTTGATGAACTTCAATGAGAAGAATAAGAAGAATGTGAAGAAGTTGAACGAGGTGGTAACCATATTGGACTGATGCACATATTTTATTTTGCTAACAATTATTGTGATGAAAAAATGTAAACGACAAATGTAAATGGCAAATGTAGATGGCAAAGAATGTGAAGAAGTTGAACTATTGTTTTGATAGAAAAGTCACCGTTTTTTTTAACGGAAGACTTTATGTTTCGAGATTTTGTTCTTATATTATATGAAATTTCACTCATATTAGTTTTAGTTTTTTTTTTATGTATGATATGAGAATGCGAGATCAGAAAAATGATTAGTTTTATGCGAAATCAAAAAATAATATCAGAACAAGTTTTAGATAAATTTTTGAAAAATCTAGTTTATTGTGACAATGCGACTTGTATGGAATTCACATAAAGGATTAGTTCAAAATACTTGTATGGTTCGAGTTTAGGTTTGATGCGACAATACGCAAAAACATCAGAAAACTAAGTTTAAAAATAAAAAAATTCACAAACTGAAAATTTTTCCAGTTTCAGAAAAAATTGCAGGTTTTACTTCTATTCGCAGTGCACAATGCAGGTTATCTCAAGATTCCCGCATTGTTCACAGCGAACAGAAAAAAAATTTCCAAAAAAATTCTTGTTCGTAGCTTGTAATGCGGGGAAATCTAGATACCCCATAGTGTGCAATGCGAGGAATTCCAGATACCCTGCATTGCACACTTCTAGAATTACCTGCATTCCAAGTTGCGAATAGGAAATTTTTTGGAAAATGTTTTTTTGTTTGTGGTGTCCAATGCGGGAATCTTGAGATAACCCACATTGTGCACTGCGGACAGAACTAAAACCTGCAATTTTTTCTGAAATCGGTAAAATTTTCCGTTTATGAATTAATTTTTTTAACTTAGTTTTTTTTATGTTTTTGCGCAATGTCGCATCAAACCTAAACTCGAACCATACAAGTATTCCGAATAAGCCCCATAGCTGATGCAACTTGCATGTGTTTTCTTTTTCAACTTGATAATGTGATTTGCCACAATTATGCAGTCTATTAAAAAAAAAAGGAAGAAAGTTATGGTTTTTGGGCTTATAGAAGACAAAATAGTATGTTCAATGTGATTTTTGGGAGTTACACTACAAGAAAGTTAAAGCTTACTCTACTCATGAACTCAAATACATAAATAACAAACTTTGAATAAAAATATAAAACCGTGTTTACAAAACAACAAAAAAAGAATTCCGAGTTTACAAAATTAAGACACTATGTTTGTCGCTTCCGGACATAGAATCTTTGTTTATACCTCGACTTGCTTCGACGATAACTTCCTCCACCACCAACTTCACCACTGTCAACACTGGGGCATACGTCAGGCTCTTCTTCCTCTTGTTCCAAGGTAACGGGTGTAGACATTTCATCTCGCAAATCCCGTATTCTATTTTGTCGGGCGACCAAAATAACTTTGTCGACGTTCCCCCTTCTTCAATAGAGGCATTAATCAAGTCACGAGCATGAGCAATGGCAATCTCCTGCAAGGAAATATTAGATGTTAGTGCAAACCATGTAAAATTTTGAAATTACATAAGTGTAAAATGTTTGTATTTACCCTCTTATTTGAAAAAAATAAAAATAAATGTCTTATTATGGGATAACTTCTCCTCTTGTTCGGTGGTTGTACAAAGGGATGGCTAATGCAGTGAAACCAGTGCAAGTAATCCGCCGCACAGTCCCATGAAAGCTTCATAGGGGCACTTTGTTGGTTAGTTGGCACGACATTATAATGTCACCTTCGAGTGAACGATGGCAACACCTCATATTGGACGTAATAGTGCTTGCCAGATCGGGCTCTATTCTTTCTTTTGGCTTGGATTGGTTGGATTGGGATGACTTGTACATTTCCCATGTGTCTCATAACTCTATCGGGGTGATAGGGTTCTTCTATTTCGAGGCATAACAAACATCCTGTGAACCATGTGATGCCATGAATGGAAGTATTTCTCTAGGACTCCACATAAGGGTCCTAAAGTACTTGCGAATTATAATAATTAAAACTTATTAATATATGACACATACAAATTTTTTTATTGAACTTAAAGATATATTTTTGCCTCTTCAGGAGACATGTCATCGAGATGTTCCCTAAGAGTGATGATTTGTTCATCCAAAACCCCTATAATTTATGAGGGTTCCCACTTAGCTATGGTGGGGAGTCTAGCATCCCACGTCAGTTTTGCATTACCCCAGAGTCTAAAGTGATCATATATCCATGCCTATAAACGAAAATAACATAAAAAAATATTATGAAGATCTTATATATTATGAAGGTAATTAAAATTTTTTTCAAAACATACCCCCAAAAGAGGCAAATATCCAGCAATTTGCCCCGTTCCCTCTCTGCTAGCGCTGCCCAATTGACGAAACAAGACTGCAAAACCTGTTGCGCCTCATGCATACTTGTTAACATCATGCACCTCCATCAGCATCTTCAAATATTCAATATAAATCTTTGTTCCAATTTTATCGGAAAATAGAATCATACCCAAAAGAAACAACAAGTAACCCCTAAACACTTGTTGTTTCCTTTCAAGATAATCAACGTCTGTAACTTGTCTACAACAGTGGTCCTGAATAAACTTCATTTCCACAGATTTCCCATGCTTCTTGACATGGCCATTTGCTTCTTTACTTTCAATCCTCAAACCATCCACAATTAATGTAACACATTCATCTTCATCGTTGTTCTGATCGACTTACCAAAAATCGGCAAAAGAGTTGTACGGTAGACATCGTCCAGGGTGATGCTCATCTCCTTAAAAGGTAGGTGAAAAGTGTTGGTATCAGGTTGCCAACGTTCCACGAAAGCACAAATGGTCACATTATAAAGACGCACTTTACGATATTTAATCAAGGGATACAGACCACTATTGTAGATCATTTTCCTTACATCTTTCGACTCTTGTTTCAAATCTCAATCTATAAAGTTCCTATATTGATGGCGACGCCGCAATGCGCCTCATTTCTAAATACATGAAACATATACATTAAGTAATTCAATGTCCAAATATATATAAATAACACGCTTATATAATTTAACCAACTAAAAATATTAACTTACGGGCTCACCATCCCAAATGGCACGAAAAATATGGCCATGGTAATCAATTAATGTGGAACAATCCACAGGACCACCGGGATAAGAATCTCGTTTAGCATCTTTTTTTTCTTTACCTTTCTCCCCTGCTTCCTCTCCATCCCCTGCTTCCTCCTCATTCCCTGCTTCATTCTCTAACTCCTCATCTTCATGTCCAACACCCGCACCACTCGAACCTCTTTGCCCTTCTGATTGGGCTTGACTTTGCGATATAACTACTTGTCTATATGCTTCTTGAGGATCTATTTGAATCCTCATTTGCTCCTCTCTCATCTCCCTTCTTATTTCTTTGTCCATACTTTGTTCATTTCTTAATTTTTTTTTTGTTCTTCTACCAGTTTTTTGCCCTTTGTTTTCGAGCAGACACTATCATGGGTCGTCTTCTACCTCTATCATCCCCACCGACAGAAGACATGATAAACTTTCAAATAAAAGGAAACAAATACTTCAAGACAATTTTTCTGTACAATAAATTCTACTAATTTTTAAGCAATATTTTAGCTAATTTGGATTTAAAACAACATTATATATCTCATTTTTCTACATTCTAATAAGAAAAATACCAATTTGGAGCCCCAAAAAAATACCAACATTTTATATCTCAACATTAATGCAGAAAAAGCATAAACAATTCTACTTTAAAGATGGAAACAAATACACAAATGCACAAAAGCAAACAATGGATGCCTCACTTACAATCTAAACAAAAATCCTAAACCCAAAGATAAATGGATGGCTCACTTACCAAAGAGTTGGAGTCACAAGAGATATGCGTTTTGCAAGAGATATTTGAATCCAAACAATGCGTTTTTGAGCTGTTGCGTTTTGTAGAGTTTGAGGGTTTGAGGATTTCGACTTTGAGGGGATTTTGAGAGATTTTGAAGGGAGAGGGAGAAAATTTGCAAGAGATTTGAGTGTGGGGAGAGATTTGGAAGGGATTTGAACGTAGGAGAGGGAGGAACCATTTGCGATTTGAATGTTAAGGAGAAAAAAATTTAGGTTTTTGTTTATATAGGTGGTTTGAGAAAATATAGTGGTGTGAGAAAGAAAGTATGGTGGTGTGGAAGAGTAGAATGGTGTGAAAAAAAGGAAATGATAGTGTGAAGTAGTCACAGCCTTTTAGGTACCATTCTGTACGTGCTCCTCACGTGACTATTGATGAGTCAATCACCGAACTGATGTGGAAATCGCCACGCCCTCCTGTGGACAAATCTGTAGAAACTTTCCTGTGTACATAGCAGGACTCACGGCGATATTGTGGAGTTATCCTCTGGTGTGTTCACTGGATGGCATCTGGTGGGTACATCCAATACATCCAATAATGTCTCAAAGTCAGACTCAATTCTCACACATGTTTTTTATAACGTAAATCATCCAGTTCTCATAAATACCTTCCCTTTTGATAACCGCAACTGAATGCATTGTGCATTGTTTGTGCACCCATCTAATCACTCGCCCCAGAATGCAGTAAGGTTTCTAAGCTGATCTTATGTTCTCTTCCAAATCAGAAGTGGAGTTAACGCTGGCATTCAAAGATATCTCACTTACCATTTAAATAACACTGCCCCAGAATTCATAACTATTGACGTTTCCACATTTAGTTTTCATTTCAAACAACTGATAAACAAGGATGAATTAAAGGAAAAAGTCTGGCAATGTATTAGGTTAAGCTGGAGAACAATTAAAAAAAAGACTTTAAATATCCAAATATTTGGCATTTTGACATTTCCATCACCCATATTGTCAAATTCATCGAAAATTCTAGGGGTCGAGGGAGGGAACGAGGGAAAGGGGCGAGGGATGGGTGGAAGCCACCCATCCGCCTCGAGATAAATAACATCGTGCATCTCAAAGCAGATGCACTTATCTCGAGGCGAATGGGTGGTTACCACCCATCCCCCGTTCCCTCCCTCGACCCCTAGAAGGGCTCCAAATTCATAGCTACATGTGTCTCCTTTGTTAAGTCATAACTAATTGCAAATTTACACACCATGGAGAAGCAAGTCTGCAACATTCTAACACTTGACACCTTACACTAGGGAAACCTGCTTAGCTTCCCTGCTTCTGTGAAGAAAAACTTCGACACTCAGGTACTCATGTCACACGGATCAGAAACACAACCATCATGAATATACAAGTCATGGCAAACATTATGAGCCAAGTGAAGCGTGTTATCATGGAACTCTGCCAATATATCTCCATCACTCGTGCATTAGCATGTCCAGTGCTCGCTAAGCTGTGCTCCACTGCCTTTCTCTGTAGAATCAAGTAGCTGAACCCAAAGCATAACCAAAGCGAATTAGTACCTATCATGCTAGAAATGTCTTAACATAAGAAATATACCCTTTTAAAAGAAATGTATTTCATAGGTATGTAAAGCCGAATGTGATGGGCAGCATATCATTAATGTAAAACTGTAAAAGATTTGCGTAGGAAATGCAAGGGTCTAGTTAATTGATCAATCACTAAATTTTGACTTTGAATGTGCTGATATTTTTTTTCCCCCAACACAACAGGAGCTAATGTAATCACCAAACTATAAATTTGTTGAAGGGTGCACTTAAAGAGTTTAGAACCCAAAAGAAGATTCAATTCATCTGCCATCAACTTGAGGTTGCAAACCCTGAGACTGAACATAAAGGTGCAGGAACAGACATACCCTTTAGACAGGAAAGGGATCATAGACAGCAATGAGAGATGTGTGTCATTCCATTGCTATGACAAAAGTTCGAGTACCTACACTACACCAAAACAGTGTTTTTGTAACTGTTTTGAAGTGTAGCTGAAAATATTAGAATCACCTATCAAATGATACTATTCTTGGTGATCCTAAATTTAGAATCATGTTGAAAGTGATACTACTTAAAATTAGTATCATTTGGCTAATGATACTATTTTTTATTAAATGATTCAACTTTACAAATTTGCATCTCAACAAAGATGATACTAATTGTAAAAGAGAATCACATACTTAAAATTAGTATCACAAATGATACTAATTTTTACTAAATGATTCAACTTTACAAATTTGCATCTCAACAAAGATGATACTAATTGTAAAGAGAATCACATAGTGCATGATGCTGATTTTTGTTAGAAGAAGCAATTGTATAAATTAGCATCACATAATAAATTATACTATTGAAAATACTGTTACTACATGATCAGGGGTGGATCTATCCTTTGGTTAAGGGGGGCAATTGCCCCCCTTATCTTTTTAAAAAAAACCCATTAAGTTATTTGTATTTTCCATATTGCCCCTCTTTAAATTTGTATCTTGCCCCCCTTCATTTAGGTTGCCCCTCTCACATTAAAAAAAAGCTTTCATTCATTGAATTTATGAATTTTTGATGGGTACAATGATGCATTTTGAATTTTGTTTATCATAATTCTCTGCGGCCGCATTCAAGAAATTCTATCTTGGCATGGACGTCTCCTGGCTCCTCTGCGTCTCTATTGCGTCCGACGGATATTTAGGACTCCCACCTATTGATGCGAATGAACCAATTTTGTACCTAATCTAGGAGCAAATTGCCACGCTCTACACAGGATCGCTCGATGATAGGTCCGATGCGGAAGCCTCGCTCGTTTCGCTTGCTCATGACAACAATTGGTATGAGAAGCTAATAATTGAAGAAGGTAGAGTTGTGTCAATGTTGAAATTGGTGTAGTTGAATAGTTGTGCACTGTTTGGCCCCCTTTGTCTGCAATCCTGGCTCCGCCCCTGTACATGATTCTTGCAAAATCTTTGAACAACACAGAAGAGTGAAGTTGATACTATGACAAAATGGAAATTTTATTCAGTTTAATCTCTTATAGCTTACAAAAAAAATGCCCAACTTACAAAAAAAACATGCTTTTACCCTTCAAGGTGCTATTCACCTAATGACTTAGCAGCTATCTTACTGAAAATATTAGAATTAACTTAGTCATTACAATAATAAGACCAACATCAACAAAATTTACAGGTTCTTTCAACGTAACTGCTCATATGAAAACAGTAAGATAGTCATTGCAATAACAAAATCAAAAGTACAATCAGGTCTGATCACCAACATCCAGACAATCCAAAGCTGTTCATGCAGTGTTAGTGAAATGCTCTGACAGATTCATATTGAACATTCTCCATTGCATACTCTGAACTCCTAGGTCCTTGTGCATTATTCCCTGCAAATAAAGTAAAATAAAGCTCAATCAAAATGCTAAATATGAAATAGAGTGCACAAATTCTACATACGATATTTATTAGCAGCTGGTCGCCTAGGCAATTCAACGAAGACAAGACATAAGCTGAATTAACCTAATGTAAAGCCTTCCGTGTAGATTTGCTAGCGAAATAAGTTTGATCCTATTTAAATGTATACCCATGAAAATTTTCTAATGCTATCAATGTGCAAGTTCTACCACCATGAAGATGGACCTATTACCCGAACTAAAGATATTATATATCACAGGGGTTGCTACAGGTTAATGAAGAAGGGGTATCCTTTATTTCTACTCACAAACCAGGCTATAACAAACATGGAGTCGCTATCTTTCCTATTGAAAACCAGTAATCATCGTCAATCTGCAACCAAACTGAAGTTTAGTCAACAAAGAAAACAGAGAGAACTTATCTTACTTGAAGCCATACTATCCTTACTTTAGCTTCCAATGGAACAATCCTCTGGAACCCGCTAGAATGCACTGAGCTGGATGAATCAGGAGAAATACAAGTGGCTTCGTCTTCTCTAACCTCAGATGAAAATCCCCAACATTGAGCTTTTTGCAACGATGGATCACTTCTAAAGCTACTGTTACCAATAGAAGAATTATGCAGTGATGTATGCTTGAATCTGATATCTTCATGGCTGCTTTTGCGTTTACTGTAACAATAGAGACAATAGAAAGTGAAGAAAACATCAATTAGATAGAAATATTTCCAAGCAAAGAGATGGGCATAATAAAAAAAGCATTCCACCTCTGAAAATGAATTACCTCACTAGGTACACATTAATAGGTCCTCTAGTGCTTCTAATAATAATTCGAAATTGCCTTTGTGAATGATCGAAAGGCTGTTCTGATAAATCAACATCCTGTTCATTGAAAGTTGTTGAATCAGATAATGTCCAAACTGTTTCCAGGAAAATTCAGCACAATCATCCCTCTTACGCACCTGGTCCGGATCTGGGACTTCAAGAGAACTTGCTGTCGGAACTTTTATTGCAATAAGTGTGTTACCCTGTACCACATAAAGGTATATATAAAAATATAAGAAACGGGTGCCAAAGTGACATGCAAATACACAAAATTATATTGGACTTCCACATCAAACTAAACCTGGAAGGAGGGAATGCTCATGATATCTTATTGAGTAAAGAACATGAACCTACAAAATGACATGCAGTTCATCTATATGGGAACAAAACTATATACCGAATCCAAAAGCAGCATTAGAAATAAACGTACTTTCTACTGTTTTCATCTTCATCCAGGGCATTCAATTTTTCTTGCTTTTGTCTGGAACAAGGACATGATGTTAGCCTAGCTTTGACATGGATGAATGAGAAATTTTTTTTGTAGTAGAATAGTTTAAATAACAAAACCTTATCTCATTATCAATCCTCCACTCTTCAGCATATAATCTTTCAATTTCGGCCTGTAAAAGTACGTGATATTGATTAAAACCAAACATGGTATTAAAATCTTTAAATACGTCACGTACTTTAAAGCGTGACAGATGCCCGAGATCAACCAAAGATCTAATGGTATGCAATAGCCAAAAGCAATGTGATTAAATTTTCAGGCAAGAATGCTAGAGTTAGTGAGTGAGCACCTTCAAGCTAGTAACTTGATCATCTAATTCTGCTGGCCTTGAGGAATTCAGGCCCCTGTTATAAAGACATTGTTAGTAATAAGCTAGTATAATTGAACTTGTATGTGAAATGATCAAAAAATATATATTTGTTTCTTACTTCCAGCGTATATTATTTTTTGACGTTTTCTCTATCAATCCTATTCCCTCAAGAACATTTGTGATATCATATATCCTCCTCTTCTGGACCTGTCAAAGAATGAAAACCAAAATGAAGCACTGCAAAAGCAGGTCATACAACAATGTTTATCATAAACATCATAGGACATAGGATATAAACATGTCTACCTCCAGTACATCAGCAGTTCTGTTTAAATCAAGGGTGCCGTCATCAGCCTCCAAGAGCAAATTGATGAACTTCTTTGTTAACAAACCTGATATGTATTGCATCCTTGTCAATTAACTTCACAATATATAAGACTACCTAAATAGAAAAATGTTACACAATTAACAATTTCAGCCACATATTAGCTTACCTAGAGAACTATCATAACGACAGCTACCTGCTGGAGTCTGAAAATTAGAAGGGGACCCTGCAAACAACTCCAAATATATGTGAAAAAGTGGAATTGACTATTAAGAACCCATAAGTCTAATATGCAGTATTATACAAAGTTACAAACAAATGGATCAGACAAAGTACCAGCATTTAGTATAGTTGTCTGAGGCCCAGATCTTGCATATTTTGTACCCTTTGATTTATTATAAAGTTTTGCACCAGTGCCCTGAACAGGTGTACCAATCTGGTTAATCTCATCAGGTTTGCCTGCCACAGGTGTAACTGGACTGCTTACTGCTTCCTTTTGTCCTTCGCTAGGTATAAAATCATGAATCTGAGGTTCACGATGGTCTGCTACATTTGTTTGCTTTAACTGCAAGAAGTTGTGAAAGTATTGCATTTGCATATTAAGGCCATATCAATGGGAGTAAATACACATATCCATGTGTATCATGTAAAAAAACACTATCTAGGAATGTACGATGTCAAACGCTATTCTTTCAAACTCTACCAACCAGACACTCCATAGTTTATTCAAAAGATAGGGGAGCAATGGAATAAACCACAGACGTAATATAAAACCTTAAAATTAACATTTGGATTGAAGGAGCAATACAAGCAATCACATACATCAAAATCAAAGATGTTTTCACAGCACGAGGCAGCCCCAAGGCGCTGGTAGCCTGGCAGGCCTCCTTAGTACCTCACCCCACCCCACCCACTGCCCCGGACAACGTAGTCAACAACACATTTCTCTATCTTATTGGGCGGTTCCCAAATACATTCAAAACTCTTGTTTGGCCCATCGCCAATAACGTATAAGAGTTGTATCAGTTTAAAAACTAATAATAATAAGGACTTCTAAGATTGGAAGGTTTCCAAGTAACTAACACCATTAAGGCTGGTGCAAAAGAAATTATTCTTTATTGGCCAAGTAAAGGCTGACTAATCAGCAACTCAGGCCGATCAGCTACAGATGATATTTCGGGAAATCAGATAGCCCTAACCCCAGTTAGAAAAAAACAATATACAGCCCTAGCAGAAATTGTGGCAGCAAGGTTTTTTTTCCCCCTTCAAAAGACAGGTTTCTCGATGGATGGAATCTTGGTTGAGGCTTACAGAAGGGGGCATCCTTTCTGAACATAGTAGTTTATGACTGAATAATGGTGTAAATGAAGATGAAAGAAAACATATTGAAATCTACAACCAATCATAACCACAATGCACAATTCCAAAGGGTTCACTTTGAACCTTCACCTTTGTAATCCTGTATAAACTCTCTTTCTTGCAGGTATTACATTCATCTTCTAGTTTTGTAGGGTTAATAAAATGAAGCCACTCTAAAACAATAACTTATTTGTAGCAGATGCACCATTTTCTCTGACATATCCTCCAATTTAGTGAAGAACTTATTGCGTATTAAATTTTATATGTTTAGCCTGAGGCAGCAAAACCTTTTTGCCTCCGCCCCTGCATATCCTCCAATTTCCATCATCTCATTTGCAACAACAACTTACGGAACCAAAGTAATAAATATGATCAAATCAAAAGATTTTGCGAATGAAACATTGTCTATCTTGCCCGCTCATCATAAACATCAAAGACTAGGCAAACCAGTTGTATGTTTTATTATTGTTGCTACCAATCTTAGATATAAATTGATGCGAAATGAAGCTATTATGAAAACATGCCTGCCTGCATTACAGGTGGCCACAGGTAGTTGTTATGGCGCGACCCTCGAGCTCTCTCCAGCAAGCATTACATCTCATTTTTTTACAAATAGCATGGCCTATGCTGATTTTACAAGTTTGATAATCTAGGACTTATTATTAGACATCTCAGCGAAACACATTTAATCTACTACTGACACACATCAATCTACCTAAACAACATTACTGAAACTATTCGAAGAATCAAATACAGAACTTAAAATCTCAATTGTAGCTAAAACTCCCTGTGATAAAATCTACAAAATAGAGGATTTCCTTCTACAAGAAGCAAGAAAAGCTTCAGATTCAAAATCAGAGCCTAGTAAACATAGAAGATTAGCGGTTTGGCAGAAAGTCAGTTCAAATTCTCAGCAGAAGTCGAATCTAAACACATTTCTCTCAAAATTTTGAGATGAAAACCATCCGAACATCATTCAAAACTACAAGATCTGGCAAGAAGTGAAGGCAAAATCGTGAAGAAAACAGAATCGAACAGAAAAAAATCGACATTCAAGAGCAAAACGAGTGAATTTCACAAAATGTTTACACTAGTTTCTAAGGAGAGGATCTCACCGTCGAAGATGGTTGAAAATGTATTGAAAGCTTGAATTTGATCTCTCTTCGACGAAATCAGAGACGAAATGTATCAAATACTTTTGATATGTCGATTGGAGAGCTGGAGTAGATTAGAAATCGATTACTCTGAGAGTCGATTTATGAGTTCGCTTGTTTCTGAGATCGATTAGAGAGATGGAGAAGATTAGAGAGCCATCGATTGTACAAATGTGAAGAAGAATAGAGATTAGAAATCACCTTGTTAACCCTAAATTGTTTCTGAGATCGATTAGAGAGCCATCGATTGCTCAAATGTGAAGTTGATTGCAGACGAGTGACTCAATCTGCAAAAAATGCGAAGATGAAGATGCCTTTCATCGAAAAAATTGTTCTACTAATAGGTATTCAAGTATTTCATTGCTATTTCAATCTGCAACAAATGTGAAGTTGATTGGAGAAGTATTTCAATGAAAACCTATTTGGAGATGCCTTTCATCGAAAACAGAATACCTTTCATTGCTGAGCGTTTTCAAATCGGATTCCACTCTGGATGCTCGAATACCTAACTAATGGAGTGTAGTAGATCCAAACGATTTTGCAACAGGAAGTTTATCAGATTGATAATGCTAAGAGTTTGAAGTTTTTCATCAAACGAGGGAAGAAAGAGTTTTACATTTAAATGAAAACTCTAAACACCGAGAGTTTGGAGTTTAACGTGAGTGCTTAAGAGTTTTTCTCCCAATCAGTAACACTTTGTTTTACACGTGCATATCACATGACAATTTAATAATGTCACAATTTTGAATAGTAACAGAAAATATATGATACAATATAATACAATGAGTATCACTAAAAATATGATGCTAATTATGGTTACAGGTTGCCAATAATGGTGTAGTGCTAACCTTCTTGGTTATCCTAACTTTAGTCGTCAACCATCTTGAAACTTCAGTAGTGAATCAATCTCGATTCTACCCAAGATGAATTTATATGGCAATTACAATCAGATGCCAAACAGGTCCTTGGGCACAATAAGAAGACGACACTCTTGAAGGTGAAAGCATCCAATTCAAAATTTTCATTAGAGAAACGTGAAAAGCATTTCCATTTCTACACACAGCTATCACACACCTAGATGTGTTTATTTTCTCATTGTTATTATCTGCTTCTTATCTCTCGCAGACACAAAAACCACCTCATTAGAAGAATTGTAATTATCAGGCTGGTCTTTGTGGAACTATTGAGAACATGAATGGGAAGAGCCTCAAGGTTTGACAAAAGGACTATTACTGTGACCCGGGCTCATGCAAGGGTGGTGGTGCTATGACTGTGGCTATGGGAGCAAAAGGCGTTAGATCCTGGTAATGGTTGTGTGGCAGACACCGTGTCTTGTGGCCATTGATGGTTGATTAACTGTTCTTTAGGTTATTTAGACTTGCTTCAAAACAAAGCACGTTAAAAGAAAAAAATTTGAAGATCTCCCCCCACAACCCAAAAACGGAGCATTGGCACTTTTTGGGATAAAAAACCATTTTGACTATCCAATAGGATCCACTAAGTTATTGTATACCCTTAAAGACACTACTAAACTAAAAAATTGTTTTTTTAATACGTTTGAGCTAGAATTTTCAGGAAAATTATGGATTAACACTAGAAATAATGTGTCAAAGTTTAAGCCTGTTTCGACAACATTCCTTGAGATACGTTTTAGGTCCATGCTAGCAAATATCTTGATAAACGGTTTTTGTGGGTTTTCAAGGACCACCCGAAAGGGTGGCCCCGGGTGGCCTTGGACAATGGGCATCGGCTAGCCTCCAGTCAACTTGTGTTGCACCCAATGTGGGCCCTTGCTTGCTTCGTGATTATAATAGAGCAATCCACTTTTTCCACATATTTTAACGCATATCTCGAGGCACACATGTCAAAATGGGATGAAACTTTATCACATGGTTTCTTGTGAATTTTAATTTTCCTCAAAAATTTTCAGCTCAAATGATAGTTTCATTCAATCATGTGTAGGTAGAGTCCTTAAAACCTTAAGTGTAAATGAAAACCAAGTGGGTCCAAATAGTCAGTAAAAATGTTTTTTTTTTCCATAATGTGCCAATTTCTATTTTTTTTTAAAAATAGAGAAAAAAGATAATAGTAACAATAATAAATTAATAAACATAAATGAATAACTGAACCCTTTCCATCCATCATATGAGCTACAAATTTTTTTGCCTCAAAACCGAGCTAAATGAAAGCAAACTCCTCCAGCATCACCAATATCTGAGAATGACGCATACTTTGATCTCTAAGTCTTCCATCTTTGCAAATGCTACTTCCTGCATTTTTCGTGAAATAGGCCCCTTCCTTAAATGTTTGCTCATGTTTACTCTTACAAGAAAATGGCAAGCAAGGAATGTGATTTTGCGAAATTTCAACAAAATTTTCATTTTTTTGAAATTACGAAAAGAAAAAGGGCAAAATTAAAAGTTACATTTTTCAGAGATTTTTTCGTTAATTTCGTAAAAATATAAAACCTAGCTACCAAAAATTACATTTTTTCGAGGGTTTTTTTTTGAAAAATTTCGGAGTATTTTTATAAATTTCGGGGTTTTTTCGTATTATCAATTCTTCTAATTATTTATTGATTTTTAAAACCACCCCCTGATTTTTTTTTTATTATTTCTTCTATTTATACATTGATTTTTGAAACTTTGATTTTCTAATTATATATTGATATCATGTTTGTTTCATTTCTTGGTATTTAGGCTTCATTTAATATGTTTAATAGATTTATTTACTTGCATTTATTTTTTCACATTTTCATATACCCTCGAAATTCATTATATATATATTTTTTATGTATCTTCGAAATTTTTACGTTTTTTCTTTACATACTGAAATATTTCTTAAAATCAAGATATTGAAATTTACTCGAAAAACGAAATCAAAATCCTGGATGGTAAGGCTCTAGTGCACCACTGCAAGTGGGTCTATTTTCCCTAAACAAGATCTACAAGCTAAATTATCCTCATGAAACCTAGGTTTCGTGACGTGGTTTTGGATTGTTTGGCTCATATCCATGGTTGATAAAAGTTTTCTCTGATAAGCATTTAACGAGTGTAATCTGTTTCAATTTTTTTTCCACAGTACATGGGCTTGCTTTCATTTGCCTTGGCTTTGGGTTGAGGAAGTTTGGAGTACCTTGGTTTTAGTTTGCTGTTACTCCAAAACTTTGGTTATGGATTCAACTTGGTGAAGAACGGATGGAGAAGGCAATCAACCTTCTTATACTATACTAGATTCACTCTAAACTAGCTATGATTGGACATGACCAGCATGCAACGATCTTGACGCCACATCAGCAATTACTTTTTTAATGGACAGTCAAAGCTAACAAAGGGGATTGTATTTGATTTCGGGGAACTCTTTAACATCACGTGTTTGCCACAAGAGTGGAAAATATGTCCTAAAACAATGCACCTGAACAAAAAATGAAGGGTGATTCTAAATGGGGAGGAATCGAGCGAGGAAACGGGTGAGGGAGGGGGGTGTGACCCTCCATTCCCCTCGAGATGCGCACTCGTGGATGTATAAATAAACTCAACAAATCTCGAAGTATTTAGGTTTTTAAATATCCTTATGGCTGATGAGACAAGTTGAGTTTGTATCAAAAGATCTTCTGTATCAAAGAGAATAAGGAAAATGAATTCTTAAATAATAAATAAATAATTAAAATGCTATTGACTCTATCTTTTATGTGGGTTCTAAGGACACAGGTCGGAGGATAGAACTCGACAGATCTAAGATTGCACACGTCAGACAAAGCAAATTAAAAAGTTCGCTCCACACCTCATCTTCTTCACCTGTCAGCAGTGCAACCGAAGTTGAATAATCATTTCCACCTTTTCTACATCTCTCGTAATTTTTTGAGTGATACGATGTCGATGTTCACTTAAGATTGCTTCTAGTGAGAAGCACACTTGAACTTTTGGCACAAATTCTAGGAAAGGATAATATTCATTTTAATGGAAAAATTGCACCTCAGGCAGCAACTAGACATTGCAAAAACAGCCCATTATTACCAAAAGTTCTAACACGCAGCCGTCGTCAGGGTGAACTCTTTAAGTTGAAAGTCCAATCCAAGTAGGAAACCTGAACTCGCACGAATAAAGCCACCACTTCGTACTTACATTGACCCAAGAGGTCTCCAGGTCCCCCAAATAAGAACCTCAATTTCCCTCTCGTCGTTCGCACAGAAACTCAAGTCGAGAGCGAAAACCCGAAGGAAGACAAGCTCGCGCGATCGACGCACTTAGGTCAGCTTTTCTTCCTCTCTTTGTTTCTCTACTTCATCTATCGTCTTTTCGAATTCCTGCTTTTTTTTTTTTCTAGGGTTTTATTGCTTTGTTCTCCTCGCTATAATGTTCAAGAATGTAGGTTGTCGAATTTTAGTTTCCGTTCTTCAGTTGCTTCAATTCGATTGCTTTCTTTCGCTTGTGTGTGTATTAATGAGTCACTGCTTCCAATTGTTCAACTTTGCAACTATTTGTTTCATCAGGTGAATAGTTACGCAATCGGATCAACCATTTGCAGGTTTTGAGCTCAATTTCTGTGTGGGTTTTGTTCTCTTGATTCGTTGTCCAAACCCTAGAGTTGAATTTGGGTGAATCGGTTGTGAATATTGCTGGAGGAGAGCGGAGTGAGGAAGTTAGGGTTTTGGGGGTTGGGTAGAAAGGGTGGGTTTGATTTTCTGGATCTATTGGGGGTTTTCTGTTTTGAGGATCAGGGGTGGATTCTGTCATTAAAATGCAGAATTTTGCTAGAATTGACACAGGGGAGCTGAAGTCTCAGATAATGAGGAAATTTGGGCACCAGAAGGCGGAGAAGTACTTTTTTCAGTTGAATCGGTTGTTGAGTCTTAAGATTAAGAAGTCTGAGTTCAATAAGGTATTTATTAGTACAATTGGGAAGGAGAATGTTCAACTTCATAATAAGTTCATTAATTCGATCATCAAGAATGCTTGCCTTGCGAAGGCTCCCCCATCTAGAGGAAGCAAGGGGGAGGGTGGTAGAATTGCAAATGGGCATCTTCAGTCTCCCCGCAGGGGTAGGTCTCAGCATTTTCGTGAGCGCAAGTCCACGGACCGTCCTAGTCCACTTGGGCCAAATGGGAAGGTGCAAAGTATTGTTTGCGGTGAATCGGCCCCAAGAACGCAAAGTCTCACTGAGCTGGTTTCTCCTGGTAGCAGGCCCCATGTTGAAGTTTTCTCTGTGGAAGAGGGAGAAGAAGTTGATCAAATGATGGGAAGCCCGAGTATTCAAAGTAGAAGTCCTGTCAGAGCTCCATTAGGCATCCCCATGGGCACGGGTGGGTCACGTAAAGCTCTTGGTAACAACTTCTTTACATCAGTTCCTCTGGAGAACTGTCGTAACAGTTACGAGCTTCCTGATACAATGTCTTTGAAGAAGCGGTTGGAACAGAAGTTGGAGAAAGAGGGCCTTCGCATCACCACTGAGTGTGTTGATTTGTTGAATAATGGATTGGATGCATTTTTGAAGAGATTGGTGAAGCCATGTGTTCAACTAGTTTGGGCTAGGTCTGTTCATGAACAGAAAAAGCAAGTTGAGGGTCAAGTAACTTCTGGTTTAAATGGGATTTGGCCTTACGGATATATGCAACAACAACCGGTTCATTCCAAATCTGTGTCACTGTTGGATTTTCGAACTGCAATGGAGTTGGATCCCAAATGTCTTGGAGAAGATTGGCCTGTACAGCTGGAGAGGGTTTGTTTAGGCACAGCAGAGGGACAGCGATGAATTGCCAATAAAAAGAAAAAAAGAAAAAGAAAAAAAAGAAAAAAAAAGGGGGAGTGACCAAAAACCCTTTTATTAATTTTTCCATACTGAATGAGATAAAGAATTTGGTTTAATCACTCAGAGCTATGGTATGCAATTCCAAGATTCACTCTGGTTGCGAAGTTGACTTTCATCTTTCATGCATTTGTATTGCGGAAGGGTTCAGGTCATGGTGTCTATATTTACTGTAAGCGCTACTGAGCACTGATTCTTGGTGATGGGAAATTTTGCATGGTATAGCGTAAACATCCCACCTCAATTTATTACCAAAAAAAGCAGTTTTAGAACTTCAAGTGCATTTTTCAACTAATTTCCATTATATGTTCACTGTATTACCTTGGAACTGTACTTAGCTTTAGTTTGGATGCAACTAGTGCTGTTGAATCATTAGCAGTTTTAAGGATCATAACTTCAATAAAAGCTTCTTTCATGAATTTATGCTTTCCAGTCGCAATGCTCACATTGACTTATAGGCTTTTAATGTTTAATGTTGCAGCTGAATCACTTTCTTGTTTACAGTGCTTATAGTTTTTATGTCTTTCCTGTAAAAGGCCACTTAAGCGATTTGTTATTTCATAGATAATTCTACCTCACTGGTGAGTGTAATGAAGTGTACGAGTGTCAAATATTCAAATTTGGGTGTGAACTTTAGTGAATGTCTAGAGGAAGGCATATGTACTGCCCTAATATGGGTAGAGTCCAGTGTGGGTGTGCTCCAATATGTGTAAAAGTTCAGTGTGGGTGTTGGTTCTGAGGTGTAATGAAGGGCTTCAATCAATATTTTCAAGCACTGAGGTGCGAGTCAAGCAGCTAGATTAGCAAGAGACTGAAGGCACACCAGGCTAAGGTGTAAGGCAATCATTTCAAATTGAGTAAGGCTAGATGACGAGGAAATGAGCGAGGAAACCAGCGAGGGGAGTGAGGTGGAGGGAGGGGAACCATTCCCTCCCCTCGGGATACGCGCGTTGAATTTTCTTGCACGCATCCCGAGGGGAGGGAATGGTTCCCCTCCCTCCGCCTCACTCCCCTCGCTGGTTTCCTCGCTCATTTCCTCGACATCTAGCCTTACTCTTTCAAATTAAACAAAGTGGTAAAGAAAAACACAAAGAAGATAAAAGGAAGTTATGAAAAATGTCTTAACTGTACAAACTCAATTCAACATTCTATAGGAAACCATTTTTTTATTTTCATCTTCTAAGTCGTGCATGATCGGGAGCAAAAGTTTTCAAATTCCACTCTCCATTTAACTTGCTATCTCAGACAGACTTAATAATGTGATAAAGACTTTCCCATTTGCATATATATGGGGTTTGAAGCAAAACGAGATCAGATTCCACATAGGGTTGGCGATGGGTGGTCTTACACATATATCTGCTCTGCCCCACCCCGCCCTGAATGGGGCAGATTTGGGTTTGCTTTAATGGATTTTGAGGTGGGTTTGGGGATTCAAATTGTATCTGTCACGGATTTGGGTCGGATACGGATTTGACCATATCCACCTCGCGGATATTCGTTTATATATAAATTATTACTAAAATACCATTATAACATAGAAACCCTAAATCCAATTCCTAATTCCCTACTCTCCATTTTCCTTTCTTTTCTTCTTCACATCACACAACGAACCCTTTTGCCTCCGCCTCCACTAGGACCACCACTAGCCACCGCTGTCTCTACTCCTATGTGCATCTTCATCATCATTTTCAAGATATCTCAAACAAATCTCCTTTGTTTTTTGCAAGAAATCTTAAACAAATCTCCTATGTTTTTTACAACTAGTAGATTGAGCTTTAAATGCCTCACTTTGTGATTGGGCGTTATAATTGCAAATCGGTTTCACACCAACAAAGTCGAATTCCCAATTAATAAAGCCTTTGAGAAAACGGCCAGAGCAAAATAGAATGAATGAACCAGTAAATAAAATTTTCTTTTTGCAGCTAAAACGTGTGGAGAAGATCAAGAAGGAGGGGAGGAATGGTCTCATTCTCTTTCTTACTACAACAATGGCACAACATAAAGAAAAATAAGAAAGAAAAACATAGAGAAAGAAAGAGATCTCATTAACCTAATCAAATTGTGTAATGTATTTTTTTAATGAGAGGGGTGGGGGCGATAGTTTCCAAGTCATTTCTGTGTTCTGGTTGACTTCAAAATCTCCTTAGATCTTCAATGTTTCAAGGTATCTCTTTGTAAGAGTCCCTTTTTCAATCCATTTTTTTGAACTTTTTTTATTTTTTATTTTTTTTGGTTAATAGTTAATCGGGGCAGGGCTGATATCTGTCATCTGTGACGATTTGGGGATGGTTTAAAAAAAAATCATCAATTTTTTGGGGCAGATTCGGGAATATGTGATCCCTGGCGACGCGGAGACGGATTTGCCCAAATCCGCCCCGTTTTCATCCCTAGTTCCACAAGATATTTTGGTATCGCTGTTTGTGAGATGAATGAACAAGGATATGTGCTCTTGTTTGAAATTAGTTAATGCCATGTGGATGCAAGACCACATTACTCAATTCTTAGTAACTCTGTTTCTCACGAAGTTCATCTTAAACTACATTTTCTTCGTAAAAGAGCATCCACACACACACACACACACACATGTATATATTTTCTATTCTCTCCAGTTCCAACCAAAATTTCCCTTAACCTGGTATACCGGTATACCATAGAGTCTAAGGTGTGTTTGGTTGTATGGAGTTCATTTCAGTGGAATCCATGGGGACCACTTGAATTGATGGGGGGACCATTTGTTTTTAAGCAAATTTTGATCAACATTTGGTGGATCAAGTATCATAAATTCTAAATTTTGATTAAAGTGGGAGTTGAACTCCCATGAAATATGAGAATTCAATTCTTTGTGAGGAGTAAGGACTAGGAGTTGGATTTTTCAATCAAAACGTAGATCTATGATAAATGGTCTACCGCATTTTGATCAAAATTTTATTAAACACAAGTGGTCTCCCATTGATTCAATGAAATTGAATTCCATGCAACACCCTCCAAGTCACTTCCGAATATGGATAAGTGTCTTATTTCACACTTTTAACTTTTTTTGTGTGGAAGACCATTTACACATTGATTAAGATAGATCAAAGCTCTTGGTGTGGGTATTTTCTAATTCATATAAGCTCTAATCTCTTAGTTAATAGTGCTCTGCAACCTATAGCTTTGGTCCAACTAGGGCAAATTCTTCGACGGTACTGATTAGGGGTGGCAATTTGTGCCCAACGTGAAATTAATGGGTTTGGGTTAGCCAAAGTATGACATTGTTCTATGTCAACACGACACGACTTGCTCATTTAACCATGGGTTTGGGGTGTTGATATGATTGACCTAAACCCAAGGAAGCACAAACTGTTCGGAAAATTTTTCGTATCCGACATTTACACTCGCTCGACATGCTTTCAACACGCGTCAGACACATAGTCAACGTGTCGGCAGGTGTCAGACACATGGTCAATGTGGTCAACATGTAGGACACGCCTCCGATACACCTGACACAGTCAAGACTCGGCAACCGACTTCGTTTTTTACTTTTGAATGTGTGCAAATAATCACCTAATTTAATGGTTGTTGATCTATCTTAAATGAATGACTATTTCAATTGAGATTCAAAAAATAGGCAAAGAGCCACTAAAACAAATAGATTGTCTATGCTTCTTCTTCTCTCATTTGCTTCTTCCCTTTATCTTCTCTACTATATTTTTTTCTCAACTTTGTTTTTTCTTATAACAGAGTGTCTTCTTCTCCGCCCTTGCATCTCTTCTTTTCTCTACATTTTTTCTTCTTTGTGTATTTTCTACTTGCAACAAAAATGAAGACACTCTAGGAAGACACTTTGTTAGATTATTGTTTATATTTATATGACTTATTAAAAAAAAAATAGTATCACGTGTCGACGTGCCCCCGAGTCCTAGTTTTTGAAAAATTCTCGAGTCTGCGTGTCGTGTCCGTGTCTGTGTCCGACATGACGCGCGTGTCCGTGTCCATGCATCCTTGCCTAAACCTTATTAGTATACAACCCTAAAAAAGTCTTGGATACATTGGAAGTGTAAGTGGAAGTCTATGGCTTTGGGGATGTAACTGGAAGAAATTCAGAGAAATTCCTTTTCATTCTAGTCCATTTATGACATGCTTGTTTTCCTTCACTAGCTTACTGCTTGTTTTCCTTCTCGTGAGCGGCCGGATGGCTATGATTGACTTCCTTCTATTTATTATTATTTTTAGATGGGATAATCTACATGATGTATACTTTTGCAGAGGGTGTCCAATGTTCATTTTCACTTTTGTAGAGGGTGTCCAATGTTCATTTTCCACTGAACATATTCTCTTTTCCATATTTATATAAAAAGGTTCTTGGGTTCATCATACATGATGCTTCCAAATCTGTTCTCCTCGAGGTCTAACCTACAAAACATGGTTAGATCTTCAAAAACCACCTTGTTGGTGGCCGAAGGCACTCTGAAGCTTAAGTCAGTAAATTAAGGAGAAGATCAAGATGAACTTGGACAACGTGTAGTTGTAGGGTTTTTTTGTACCTGTTTCCTCTTCTCCCTCCTTTACCCTATATAATGAGTAATTAACTTTGTACGTGACTTAAGAATGCATGGCGCTATGAAGGGGGAGGTTTCTCATGACAATCTCCTCCTTCATTGAGATACGTCCTTGTCAAGAGACCGACTCTTGTACCCTGGGCAAAGCATCTGGTAAGGCAATTCTCATCAATTTAGCTGTCACATGTCCGGCGAGGGTTGAACGCACAAGTCGATGCACTTGCAATGACTTGTCTCCTTCGTAACACCATTGAGATTCGTAGGGCCTGAGGTCTAGGTCTTTAACCTGGATCATAGTCCTTTAAAAATGCCTTTTTGGGCTTTAGTGATCGGACCTGTTAATTGTGCCACGTGCTCGACCATGATCGAATGGATGTTTAATGTATCATCAACTATTCCCCCTAGTTAGTGGCCTCACTTGGGTGACAACCAACTGTGCGGCGGTAGGTTATCGAGGTTCATCATCACTTCTCTGTGCGACTGCTCAACATTTAATGTCGTTAATAACTATCAACTCAATGGCCACGATTTAACGGGTACTCTATTACGTCACCATTCAGCTTGTTTTGGCGTGATTTTAGGGATTCGTGCAACTATAATTTCTGGCATGATCTCTCATTGTCTTTTCGCTGTCTAATCCTATAAAAGGGTGTTAGAGAGGTGTGTTATCTTTTTTACGCTTTTTTTCATTTGCAAAGCTTATTTGTTCTTTTTCGTCCTACTTTATGAGTTAACAAACGTTTCACCATGAATCCAAAGAGAGCTCCTAGTGTTAACCAAGTGATTGCCTGTGGGGAGTTCTTTGATTCGATACTAACAACCCAGGCTGCCTTGGATGACCTCCGTCATGCGTATTTTTTTCCGTTCGACTTGCATTTTGTACTGCCAGGAGATGGTGATAGCCCTATCCAGCCAAAGGTTGGTTACATAGCCCTGTACCTTGGAATGTTCAAGGCTGGTCTCCGTTTCCCAATTCCGAAAATCATGTGGTCTTATCTTGACTTGATTGGTATTCCTCCTGCTTAGTTGGGTCCCAATGGCTGGAGGATCTTGGTTGGTAATTTGGTTAAGGCTCTGTGAGCCTGTATCCGTCTGAACGAGAATGTGCTGCATTCTCTGCTCCCGCCTGCTTATCTAGGCAAAACGAAAGATGATTTCAAGTTTTGGCAGAAGACCTGGTTCTATGCTTTCATGGAGTCTGGGTACTTCAACCTTTTCGGTAGACCTATTTTCAGGTCATTCAAGACCCCCAGAAACTTGAACAACTTGCAACTGACAGAAAAACCGTCGATGAGGGATTGATTATCTCCCTTGGACCCCATTTGAAGATGTGCTCGAGTTGGAGGTTATTGGCCATAGTCGATGAGGGATCGATTTCTCAACCCTTCCTTGGATCCCAGGTCATTGGTTGTTTATGAATGTGACCCGCGTCATTGTTGCTCAACCTAGTCCTTCTATTGGCGTTGGTGGTCTGGGTGCGGATCTGACCACGAGGAAGAGGACTTCGAGGCCCCCTAGTCCTTTCAAAAGGAAGGTTATGAGTGGTTTGGATTCTGGTCAGCTTGTAAAGTGGAAGAGGCTTGTTGGGTTGGGTTCTTTTGCTGGAGTCGTCTCTGCCACTAGGGATGTTCCGATTGCCCTTCCTCTTGTGGTTCCGAACAAGGATTGTGATTTCATTTTTTGAGTTAATTCCGGTTCCTTAATTTTAACGTTTTGTGCAGAAAAAACACAAAAATTTCGGTTGGAATTTCGAATTCAGCAATATAAGTTATGCATTTTAAGCTATTAAATACTACATAAAAGTCTCATAGGCTCATAGTGTCATACAGACTACATATTACATAAGAATCACTCACATAACAAACTTTTGATACCAAAATAACATTATACATGTTAAAATATATAGATTAAAATATTTATTTCTTTTCTCAAGAAAATTTTGACATATTTCGAATTTCGAAAGAGATTTCGGTAATTTCGAAATAGGAAACATTTCATGAAATTTTGACATATTTTGAGAAATCACATTCCTTGGTTCCGGAGTGGGGAGTGAGTCCCGATCGTTCTGTTATCCAGAGATTAGGGACTACGGATTCTGGTTCTTTGAAGAACCATGAGGATGACTCCCATCTTGCTGCTTAGGAAGATGAGATGCAACGGGCTTTGGCGAAGAGTAGAAAGTTGCCCGTCCTTGTGCTCTGCTTGTTGAATATGAGAATGACCTCCTTGCTTATGATTGTTTGACGGACATCAGCAAGAACCAAATGACACGTCTTGTGCTGAAGAAGTCTCAGGATCCAAACGCAGAGCTATCTTTGGACGACTTCGAGTTTGATCTGGTTTTTGTCGAGGTTGTTGCTGGTCATGATAGAGCTCCAAGTCTCCTCCTCCTGTTGATGTAAGTATGAAGGAATTATCTGACTCTCCTCCTTTCCATCCAATGTCGTTTGTTGTTGTTCCTTCTACTGACAAGAAGGGAAAGGCAGGTGTGTCTGTCATCACCGGTGTTCCAGTCACTGCTGGGGTGACCAAGGGTGGCTCCTCAATCATCGTTGACCCTTTTGTGCTCCATCCACAAGTCAGCTGGAAGGAGCCCATCCCCAGGGCCATCTGCATCAATACGAATGGTGGGTTTTCATGGCACTCGGAGATTGACATGGAGGAGAGTGCACGCAATCATATCAACTCATGGCATCAGTGGTTGATGAATAAAGCCCATGTGCCTATTCATGCTCTTGGAGATCACCTTGAGAAAGGTGTGAAGTATATAATGGAGGTAAAATGTTCAACTTTTCTGTTTTTTCCTTTACTTATTTTTGACTATTTTCTTTGCTCCTTTACTTATTTTTGACTATTTTCTTTGCTCTGAACAGAGGATGTCCCATGTCACTTATGTTGGGAGGATGTGGTCAGAGTATCAGGCTGCCCGTGAATAGGTGTATGCCTTGGAGAAGAGTTATGTGCAACAATTACTACAGTTTTTGACGCTCTCTCAAGTAGATAAGTTGAAGGAGGATGTTGCTTATCAAAGGAAGGTAGTTAATGCTTATCAGGATACTTTGAAGAAGGCGGAGGCTGTCAGGGATAAGTTTGCTGCCGAAGTGGCTTCTAGATAGAATGAGATGGACTTCCTTCGTGACAATGTTGCGAAGCTTCATTCGTCGCTATTTACCACAAATAGTGAGTTGAATGTCGCGAAGGAAGCTCGTGATAAGGCATTGTCTATGGTGGGTTTACAGTCTGCTCTCCTCGAGGCTGTTGAGAGGCAAGTGGAGCAGATGACTGTGGCGATTACTTTTGTGAAGGAGCAGCTAACTGTGAAGAAAAGCCTGAAAGAGCAAGCATATCAAAGGTTATCTGGAATTGAAGAGGAGCTTGTTCGGGCCAGGCACGAAATGTCTGTACTTGCTGAGTAGTCGAAGGCTAATGAAGTTGAAGTTCAACAAGGCTGTTTCTGGCAGAATTGAACTTCTCGATTATGTGGAAGCGGAGGAGGGCTGGGACCTTAGCAAGTACCGTGCGATAGCTTACCATGTTTTTGAAGATGTTCCACTCCTTTCGCGTACAATGAAGATCATGTTTCACTTCTTCCTACTGACCCTGCCGATGACGATAATGTTTCACTTCCTTCAACTATTTCTCTAGTAATCCCTTCTGATGATGTAACCAAATAAATAAAAATTTTGTTTTTTGGCTCAACTGTACTTATTTGTCTCTTTATGTTTTGTCTTGCCCCTTTTTATACTTCTTTCGAATCATTGTTCCGCTCTGTAAAGTAGTTTCTTCAACGACTTCGTTGGGTTTTTGCGATGTGGTGGTAGTTTGAGTTGATGTATTAGGCCTGACTACATAGATACGCATTGTAGCCTGACTTGGTATTTCAGACTTTGAAAATATGATAAATGTAGCTTGACTTTGAGGTCTGAGCTTCGTAGATACACTTCATAGTCTAAATTGGTAATTTAGACTTGGAAGATTTTGAATGAAATGTAAAACCAGACTTGGTGGTCTTGCCTGGCGAAACACATGCTGTCCGACTTCATTTCAGAGTAGAATAAAATATCTAGTCTGGCGGACATGAAGGTTTCTGAAGTAAATGTCTAGTCTGACTTGGTGGTCCTGACTAGCTGTATACACTTTGTTGTCTGACTTGGCGATTGGATAAGAGTTTTTTGAAGCAAATGTCTAGTCTGACTTGGTTGTCCTGACTAGTTGAATATACTTCGTTTTTCGACTTGATGATTGGACAAAAAGATTTTAAATACCTAGTCTGACTTTGTGGTCCTAACTAGCTGCATACACTTCGTTGTTCGACTTGGTGATCGGACAATAATGTTTTTCAAATACCTAGTTTGACTTTGTGGTCCTGACTAGCTGCATACACTTCATTGTTCGACTTGGTGATCGGACAAGAAGATCTTTTAATTTAAATGTCTAGTCTGACTTGGTTGTCCCGACTAGCTGCATAAAGTTCGTTGTCCGTTTGTGATCGGACGAAGGATTTTTAAATAGCTAGTCTGATTTTATGGTCCTAACTAGCGCATACACTTCGTTGTCCGAATTGGTGATCTGACAAGAAGATTTTTTAATTTAAATATCTAGTCTGACTTGGTTGTCCCGACTCCCGGCTAGCTGCATGCACTTCATTATCCGAGTCGGTGATCGAAAAAGAAGATTTTTTTATTTAAATGTCTAGTCTGACTTGGTTGTCTTGACTAGCTACATACACTTCGTTGTCCGACTCGGTGATCAGACAAAAAGATTTTTAAATACTTGTCTAGTCTGACTTGGTTGTATTGACTAGCTGGAGACATTTCATTATCCAACTTGTTGATCGGATAAGAATATTTTTGAATTTAAATATTTAGTCTGATTTGATGGTTTTGGCTAGCTGTATATACTTCGTTGTCCGACTTGGTGATCGGACAATTTTTTTTTTAAATTTAAATGTCTGGTCTGACTTGGTTGTCCCGACTAACCGAAATTGCTGGAATGAGAGACGGGAACTTGCTGGAATGTGAGTGTTTATTGATCATTCATTTTCAGGTGTTCTACATTCCATGGCCTCTTGAGTTGTTCTCCGTTTTTATTTTCTAACCAGTATGTTTTTGGTCCACTTTGTATGGCCCTTCCCAATTTGGGTTTAACTTTTTTTCTCCTGATTCTTTTGTATCCAGCTGAATCTTTGTGAGTACTTAGTCACCAGTTTTCGATGCACATGGTTTGAATTTCTTATTGTAATAATTGGCCATTCTCTGCTGGTAGGCCGCCATTTTGATTGAAGTTGTCCCTTTTTCTTCGAGAAGATCTAGTCCGACGCACAATGCTTCATCATTTTCTTCTAAACGGAACTACTTAGTCCTGAAGGTGGGCATGCCAATCTCAACTTGTACCATGCCTCAGACTCGTAAGTTAGGGTGAATGGTGTTTCTCCGGTTGGAGCCTTTTCTTGTCCTATAGGCCCAAATAATGGCTGGCAGTTCAGATACCCATAATCCTTTTGCTGCTGCAAGTTTTTTCTTGATGGCCTAAAGGATTATTCGGTTGGTGACTTCTGTTTGTTCGTTTGCTTGCGGATGACCAGGTGTTGAGAAGTGGTGACTGATGCTCAACTTCCCGCACAACTTCTTTTTCTTTTTTGCCTTCGAATTGGGTCCCATTGTCAGTCATAATTGTTCTGGGGATTTTGAATTTGCATATTATTATTTTCCACAAGAAGTTATCAATCTAAACTTTCCTTATTTTCGCTCGTGGTACTACTTCTACCCATTTGGTGAAGTAGTCGACTGCTACAAGGAGTTACTTCTTGTCGAAGAACCTACAACATTCATTCCCCATTTTGCAAATGGCCATGGACTACCTACCGATATCATGTTCTGACCTGGCATGTGTGTATGAAGCAAATAGTTGGCATTTGTCACACCCGAACAAGTTTGTTGGCATCCTTTTGCATTGTTGGCCAACAATACCCTAATGATAGGTATTTGTGAGCTAGTGTTCCGCCTCCCGGGTGATTCCCCATATGCCGAAATGAATTTCTCGAAGGACGTTGTTGGTGTCATTGGGTAATAGGCATCTTAGTAGCAGACCTGTGATAGATCTCCAGTACAACCTATCACTTGTCAACGTGTACCGCGCTGCTCTGCTCCACAGCTTACGAGCGTCCATCTTGTCTGTTGGCAGAGTTCCGTTTCTGTATGTACGCCAAAATTGGAGTCATCCAACTAACTTCCTTATCTGTTGCACATATTTCATGTGTGTCATTCTCCAAGATTGAGCTTTCTTCTATTGTGGTAAGGAACTACGGCTTTTGTGACTTTTGCGTGTAACACTTCTTTTGGCAAGCTGGGGACTGCATTGAAGCCTTTGATTAGGTCGTTTGCCTTTTGATGGTACACTTTCATTTGTGCATCTTTTACTTGGAATTCACCGTTCAATTGATTTACCACTAATTTGGAGTTAGTTATAACACTGATGTCTTTTATTCCGAGATGTTTAGCTAATCGTAGTCCAACTATTTGTAGATAATAATTCCAACTCCACTTCCCTTCTCGTTGGATGTTCCATCACAACGCATGATTCATCCTTAAGGGTGGGATTCAACAGTTCCTTGCTCCTTATCATTGTTTGGCTGATATTTGTTACTGCCTGTGAATTCGGCAATGAAGTCTGCCAGTGTTTGAGCTCTATTGCTCATCTCACCATTCTGCATGACAACTCTGGTTTGTGCAATATTGCGACCTCTAGTCTCGTCCTTCCTTAGCTTTAGATGTGTCTAACGAATTTTTCACAAGTCCAAAATTTGACCATATTTTCATTATCATGGATAGTTGGACTCATCCGATACACATCCTCCACTTTCTCAAGTTAAAGATGACTGTAGATGAAGTTTTACTGGCATTGATCATTTTGATAGTCCTTGTTCCCTGTTGATTGGTGGGAAGAGCCTGATCAGAGTAACAGAGAGGTAAGCTATTAATCGTTCCATTGATATTGTGTTATAATTGATCAAATTGCTTTCTGTTTTGTCATTGATATTTTTGAAAACTGCCAGAATAAATACTTATTATTATTTTGTGGAAAAGTTAGTCTGTCTGACGAATATTAGCATCCATATGTGGCTAGAACAGAACACTCTTGTCTGGTATCTTGGATAGTCATAACGAAGCTAATTTCAGTCCGGTCCCCAAATAGATATTCAAGAAACAAGGAATTCATCAACTTTATTGACTAATACGTAATTGCGCTCTTGTTTTTTCTTCTTCGTGAATGCTAGTGGTCGTATTTTTGGGGTTAAAACATTGGATGTTATGGATACAAATTTCTTCTGATAAGATCAAGGTTGAAACATAATATATCATACCTTAGAGCCTAGCCGTGTTAGCAACCACTAACGAAGTATGAAGTGCAAGTATCATTCCTTGCAGTAGGAATAGCAATGTCAATAAGCACTAATAAGGTATGTCTTGATCTACTTCTTCATGGGCTTGTTATGAGAGCTATTCATGTTTTGTAGAAGTTCCTATGGCTACAAATCTAGCTTCCATTTTATTTTAATTCTTTTAGTTG
This sequence comes from Berberis vulgaris, assembly GCA_963556465.1. NCBI lineage: Eukaryota > Viridiplantae > Streptophyta > Magnoliopsida > Ranunculales > Berberidaceae > Berberis > Berberis vulgaris. The sequence continues at coordinate 27,997,796 of OY747136.1, read as the reverse complement.
GTTAAAAATAATTTGATGAACATGACTGAGCAAGGTTCTAGAGACTCAATGGTGCGGGAGTTGTATTACACTGATTCTCGCTTAAAAGAACTTGACAGAAAAGGGAAATCTTCATAGAACTCATCAAAGTGGTGGATTCTTTTCAGTGAACATTGTCATGTTTCTTCCATCGTCTATGATTGATTCAGGTAAAGGAAAATTGGCCTACTTTTGGCGATGTTGACGAGAAAACTCTTTATGCAACAAGTGACAGGTTCACATTGAAATACAAGGCAAGTGGATGATTAACTGAAAGCACTTGTTCATAAACCATAATTCTCAAATAAAGATATAGCATATAAGTGTTTGTACGTGGACAAAGATATTCAAGTTTATATGCCAGACCTATAGCGATTATAATAAATTTGAGAATGTTCCTGCGAGCTGCTGCATGGAGACAGCATTTCTTAATATGAGCTTTTACTGTTTTTCAGTCTATATTCTGTGCCGTTCATGTTCTGTACCTACACCCGTTATTACCTCAATCAGAGTGGTCAATAACTGAATCAGATCAGTTGATTGATTACCTTTACTAGCTCGTTTTTCTTCTCCAGGTTAGGCCAAAGGAAAGAATTCTTCTTTGGCATCCGGGACTGACAGATCTTACAAATTTATTAAGTTGGGACCTACAAGGTAATCCTGTGATTCATTTTAGACTACTGGCTGAGATATTTACTGCATGTTGTATTTCCATGTGTGGCAATGCTATCTGATTAAGGTACAACTTGTACGGCTGTATACTTTGCTTGAAATTTGAATCATTAAGTGATCCGAATCATCTCTATTGAAAATTTATATATTTATTTTTTCAAACTCCCAAGTAACTGCATTGGATCAAATGTTCAAGGGTCAAGGATTCCACATTGGAGAAGACTTGTAAGTTTCAATATCATCAAAAATTACAAGTTGAATCAGATTTCCCCCAAATTGGGGTGTGACATTTCCGAGGACAATCTTTTATTTTCAAAACATAATAAAATTAATTTTCAGCAAAGCTGTCATATATACTTAAGGCTCACGAGGGTTTACTTGACCTTTTATAGGTTGGACTCTCAATTATTATTGTTTCCCCCCTTCTAAGTAATGGATTTAATATAAAACTTTATGTTGAAGTAGCACATATGAAACTTAGTTTTGATGTACATTAATCTCATCTTGGTAGGACAAAGGAAGGTGTTTCCCACTTGAAAACTGTGAAATGATTTTGGTAATCCTGTAAAGGTTTGGTATAAATATTGAATTGTACTGAACTATATGAATTTAAATTTGCTATTGCTTAGTAAAATACTAATTTTATTCAAAAAGCACGCCAATTGAGGCTTTTTGGAATCTGGGCACATGCCTTAAGGGCAGCAAATGGTAGAATATGAAGTTAAAAGGATTGAAACTTTATTTCGGGTAAGCGTGCATAATAGTTAAAAAGATGAAAGGTGATTTAATATGAGTAATTTTAGGGGCGAACTTCATTATTGCCAATCCGCCGCAAAATAGGAAAGGGCCAATGCGCCTCATCATGAGTTTCGAGCCCTTTCCCATCCGCACCTGGTTCAAAAGAAATGAATCGCTTGTGGCTATTCACAACATCATTCTGTTTATCATATACTTAAGTCAAACGACTGCGAATTTGCTGGTGAATCAAATTTATCCGCTTAGCCTTAACAGTTGTGTCGCTACTCACTGGCCCATACTAGTTAGCAGTTTCTGGTGCTAAATCAATGAGAACAAAAGGAGAATAACCCTACACAATCTTGAAAGGTGAATGCCCCGTACTTCTATTCGCCATATTATTATATACAATCTCTGCATGAGGCAAAACAGAATGCTAATAACCACCATGTTCACCCACCAAACAACGCAATAGGCCCTATTAACAATCTCTTTCTTCGGATGAAATGCAATGAAGAACTTCAAAGAACAATGCAAACGTTGCCACAAATTCTTCCAAAATTGTCCTGTAAACTTCGTATCACGATCAAACACAATGCTCCGAGGAACACCATAAAGGCGAACCACTTCCTGAAAATATAAATTAGCGACGTGGTGCATCATTTGTCTTCCGACATAGAATAAAATGAGCCATTTGGAAAAAAACGGTCAACCACCACAAAATTTGAATTGTAACCCTGTAATGCCGGAAATCCTAAAACAAAATCCATGGAAACATCCAACCATGATCTCTCTGGAATGGGTAGAGATGAATACAAGTCAACGTTTGTCAATTGTCTCTGAGCAGTCTGTCTGACACATAACACTTTTGCACAAGGTTATTAACATCAGATTGCATGGTGGACAAGAAGTAGCATTTGCGTAACAAACACAACATCTTACTGACACCCGAGTGGCCACCCAAACATCCAATATGGAGCTCAACAATCATATTTTCTTGCATACGAAAGGCAGGAATACAAAACACCTTACCACGAAATAAGGAACCATCCTACAAAAGAAAATCACCTGACTGATTGGGCATAGATTGACAAGCAAGATATATAGGATCAGATCTATACAATGCTAGTAACTCATCAAACTCGTCAAGAGAAATAAGCATAACAACCAAACAATCTGTATGGCGTCTTAGCGCATCCGCTACCTTGTTATGAGATCCCTTAACATGCTTCAGAGCGAAGGTGAAGTTCTGAATTTTGTTGACCTACTTACTAATTCGATTAACGATATGTCTTTGCAAGTTAAGGAAACGAAGAGCTTCATATTCAAAATAAATCACAGACTCGCAATAGAGGATATAATGTTTCCAATGATGCAGGGCTTGAACGAAAACAAATAATTCAACATCATACTTAGAGTAATGCAATTGAACCTTCTGCAATTTCCCACTATAAAAGGCCATTGGCTATCCCTTCTATGATAATACTCCCCACACACATGTCTTATATGCATCACAAGATAATTCAAAGGTCTTTCCAAACTCTGGCAGTGCTAGAACTGGAGCAGTGGTCATCTTAAGCTTAATAGTGGTTGGGTCCTCTCCTTTTCTTAATACCATTTTAATAGTTGGAAACTAAAGGGTTGTTGAGTTGGGGGATTGTCTCTCTGGAGCCTCCCTGGTGGCAACGAATCCTATATTCTTATAAGGAGCAGGGAGCTTCCGGGGAAATCGTATGACCACATGGCTATTAGCAAAGTCGGGTTGATCCTCGTTGGAGTGGTGACATATCTGGATTTTGAAGTTTTTGCCCTCCCGGAGCAGGAAGTTTGTTGTGGGTATAGGCCTCCACCCGCAGCCGTCGCTGCTTTCATTAGGCATAGGTAGTACAAGAAAACAATACATCTTTTATAAGCTAAGCCATTGGTGTCATATTAGAGCTAAAACCCTCAATAAAGTGTCGATAAAAACTAACCAACTCATAAAAACTGCTTACTTGGGAAGAACATGTGGGTACAGGTTGTGTTATTAAATCGGTGAATAATCGCCGATTAATCGCCTAGAAAACGGTATGCGAGACTACACCAATCCGGGTTGAGTTAAAATCGCCAGTGTTTCGCAAACTCAACTAAATCGGCCAAAAATTGGCGAGTCACCGCATAATCGGCTGAGTTGACTCGCTAATTTATCGTCATTATAAGATAATAAAAAAAAACTAACTATTCGATTCTCATTTGCAGAGAAGAAGAAGAACCAAAAAAGAATTGAAGGAGAGGAACAAAAGAAGAAGAAGAAGATACCTTGCAAGAAGAAGAACCGAAAGAACACGAACTGATTTCGTGTTGATTTCGGAGCTAAAGAACACACTGATTTCCTTCTTCCTTCAGGTAAGGTCCCTCTTCTTCTTTAGATCTCCTCTTCTTTTAGATTTTTTTTTTCTTCTTTCGGCAAAACAAAACAGTTGGAATTTTTTTTTTTTTTTTTGTTGATCTCTTCTTATTCTTTTTTGTTGATTTCATTCATCGATTCGGTGAAATTATCCCAGCTCTATGAGACCCTTTGTGGGTCGGGGACAATAACTCTTTATACATTATCTGAGCAGTGAGCACCCCACACTTTTGCTTTATTTCTCCAATTTCTTGTTTATATATTTTTTGGATTGATTATGATGCTAATGGTTCCCAGTGATGCTTTTACTTACCATGCTAATACTGATTACTGAGATTCATTCTCTGATGAATACCTCTTATGTATCATATTTCAGTCTGAGGGAACTTTTGTATTTTGATCTTTTTTTTCTATGCTATTTATTTATTTAAAGAAATTTTTATAAAATTATTCAATATGCAGAACAGAGAACATGAGTTCATCAGTTCTTACCCAAATTTCATCTATGTTTTGTTAAGATCACGATTTTGGTTGTTCTCTTTATTTATTGGCTTTTTTTTGTTAAATTATTCTTTTTGAATGATTGGGACAACACAAATTAAAAACCATAATAAGGTTGAAGATAATGTTATAAAGAAGAAAGATGAAGACTTCTTTTGATTTAAATGTTTTGAATTTGAATGTGATGTTTTGAATATGGTGCGACATAATTTTCTTATGTTACTTTTCTTGCTCTATACATTTGCTACTTTTGTTGCTATATATAATTATACATTTGCTACTTGCTACTTGTGTTGTTCTATACATTTGATACTTTTGTTGTTTTATTTGTTGTTGTCGTTGCTTGCAATTCTTGACTTCTTGCTTCTATTGCTTGTAGTTCATGCTGTTCGAAGTTACTGCTATCAATTGTTTAGTTGCTGTAGCTAGCTTTTGTTGTGTTGTTCCTAAACATCTCCAAGTAACTATAATTGTTCCAACTTGCAAAATTAAGTTCATTTGATGAATTAGTAAAGTAATATAATTACAAATTTATAATATTTTGATTAATTATTTATTTTTGAATATGACTATGATTAAATTTTAAAAACATATGATTTAAAAAAATATCGATTAAATCCGATTATTCATAATTCGGTCCTGGATCGCAAAGCAACCGCGAAGCGATTTAATTACCCAGGTTACAGGCCAATCTCGAATAGCAGGTACCTTAGATTGATTAATAGACATCCCACCTCCTAACAACACATACCCAAAAAGGTTGCCGTAGAGACTATGAAAACACATTTCTTCATATTTAAATAAAATTTTTGGTCTCTCAGAACTAAGGTAGTCTGTACATGCTGCAAGTGTTTGTCCACTATGCAACTAAAGATAAGGATGTCATTGAAGTAAATGACAACAGATTTATTAATAAAATGTTGTAGAATGTGTCAATACTCGACAAATGTTGAAGGGGCGTTGGACAGACCGAAGGGCATGACTAACCACTCATACAAGCTTTCTTCGTCTTAAAGATTGTCTTCCATTCATCCCCAGGCCGCATACAAATATGATGGTAGCCACTCTTAAGATTTAGCTTGGTAAATACCATGGCACCTTGCAAATTATCAAACATGTCTTCTAGATTAGAAATTGGAAAACAATACTTGACTGTGATCTTATTAATGGCTCGCGAATCCACTCACATACGACGAGTCGTCATTCTTGGGTACTAACAAAACACGAACCGCACTAGGCGACTTATTATCCCGAATGTAGCCTTTGGCTGAAAGTTCATTTACCTGCTATTGTAACTCATGTTCCTTAGGGGCCATGCAATAATGTGGCTATTAGGAGTAGGCGCTTCTAGTACTAGCTCAATAGCATGTTGAATATTTCGTAATGGAGGCAAATATCCGCCACCATCATTGCAAATATCTATGAGTTTCTGCATGCGAAATGGAATGAGATGATCTGGTAACTGAAATGGTGAAGTAACCGTACTTGTGCGTATATATCATCAAGGATCTCCTGTACTACAACTGTAGAGGCTTGCACATGTTATACTCCCATATCAACCCCATAGGGTAACATTTTCGCAGGTGTAGGACGAAGTGGCTGTAGTATAAATTTTAGTCCTTCAATATCACGGGACCTATAAGTGTTCATATATCCATCGTGAATCGATCATCGCTGAAACTGCCATAGTCTCTCTAACAAAAAATGATAAATATTTATTGTAATAATAGTACACCAAACCCGATCCTTATATTGCCCAATAAAGAAAGGAACTAAGCACTTTGTAGTCGCTCTCGCGTTCTTACTCAAATCCAGCTATCCCACTACAAAAGGCACAGAAGGGGGCTTCTCTTTCAACCCTAAGGTATCTACCATTAATTTGGGCACCAAGTTTTCACTGGATCTTCCATCAATGATCATACTACAAATCTCCTCTTACAACTGCATCAAATGCAAAAAATATTGTTTCCGCCAAACAACATCATTCTACATAACTTCAAGAGAAAGAGAGGAAAAAGCCGAAAGACACAAAAACTCACAAAAATTAATGTTTGCGAATCAACATCGCCAACGGAAGCTACGAAACAACTCCCCATCGCCCCGCAACGGGGGAGGGAGCTCTCGAAAAATCCCCACGAGCCGCTGGACCACCTGCGCCACCATGGTGGCTTGTCGCATCTGCGCACGGTGTAGCTGGTTGGTTTCGAACGCCCATTGGTCGACCTTTTTCCGTTGACTGCTCATCTCTGTTCTGGACTGGCGAGACAACGTCGCTGCCTTCACTTCCCCTGTTCTGTTATCTTTACACTATTCATGTGTTGTTCGAAACACTCGTCAAAACTTCCTTGAAATGTTCTTGCTCTAATACCAATTAATAGATCAGGCGCATCGGATAACATCATGTAAACAAATAAATAAGATTTTAACAAAAGAAAACAAAACTCTAGTTTATTCTTGTAAAGAACCCTAGTTTTCTTGAAGTTACAACTCTAACTGAAGAACAATGAAAAATCTCTTGCCTTATTTATAATATTCCTAGCTTATTTGGCAAACTAATTAACCCAACCCTAATTGGCTAATAATGCCTTAACCACTATTTGAGGAGTGGCCTATCATGCACACTAAATCCTTATAAAAACCCGACGTTATTAGCTCTTGATACCATGACGGCTAGAGTTTGTGAGAATCAGAAAAGCCAATCTCTTCTCAAGCATTTCCACCAACCGCATGTCACATATCCTTATTTTTGCTATGAGCACCAGGAGGGAGGCCCATTTCTCTGGAAGGACCCCAAGCTACAAATCTTCATGCCTCATAGTCCACCGTAGTTTTGCCTACCCCAAAGGTCAAATCTACCCTGTAGCATGAAGCCATCTCAAAGCTCGTGAACATTATCTTACGAGTCCTAACCGAGTGGAATTCCTGATCAAGAATATATATAATGTGACTGAGCTTCTATTTTGAAATTCCTTAATTACCTCCAACAACACTCTCAAAAGTATTAACATAGGCATGCATTGAACGCTAAAAAAAATCATTCTCGTAATAAAAACAACATTTTACCAACACTCGAATCTCCTGCTAGACACCTTTGTGAAGCTCGAAGATTATTTTCTCGCAAGTAGGAGGAAGGATAAACCACAAACTAATTCTGCAATAATAGAAAGCCTCTAGACTAATGAGGATCTATCTAACAAGTGGGCTCAAGAAAGGAGTCACTCCCAAAGAGTACATGTAACTCATCAAAAATATCCACTGACGTATGTAAGATGCATCAATCACCTTGTTTTGTGTTCCTACCACAGATTCTTAATTTCATTTGCCCACTTGCTGACGTTCTGAATTGACCTCGGACATGTTTTTCAATCAAGGAATCGAAGAGCCTCGTGGTTAGAATGCATTAAAAAAACACGACCAAATAGGTAATATGCTCCAATGTTGAAAGGTCTTAACTGCAATAAATAATTCTGCATCATAAGTAGAATGATTCTGTTAAGCCTTTTGAAGCTCGGCCTCGCCCCCCATGAGAATACAGCAATGACACCTGTCTTACATGCATCGAACACAACTCAAAAGTCTTCTCAAAGTCGCTAGAGTTAAAAGTGGAGTTGTGGATGTCTTAACCTTTATTGTAGCAAACACGCTTGTCAACTTTCATCCCAATGAAAAGGGACATCCTTCGTATGCTTAGAAATAGGTGCCAGGATTTTACTAAACACGTCAATGAAATGCAAATAAAAACTAACCAAGCCGTAGAAAATACGTCAAAGCGGGGATCATATCAATCTCTAATGTATGATCAAATGACACCCCCATTCGTAAACAACATATCCCTAAAAGGTCACAAAAGTAACCATGAATTGACTGAGGCCATTAGAAGCAAACATTTTGTTGAGTTGGTCTAGACTGAAAGTTGGCTTAGGCATATATTGCCGGTGACACTTGCAGCAGTTGAGCTAACCCCATCCAACCTGCCTAACTCCACAGGATAAGATGGTCCACCAGAATTCATTTTGAATAAAAAATAAGTTGGCTCAAACATTCAAACAAAGCACCAAACACATCCAATGTTGCAAGCAAGAGAGTAAATACAACTATAGAGAAGAAGTTACCAAAGTAATGACATCCCTTGTTGCCATGGTAAGAATGTCAACACAAGAGACTTTGTTCTTGCAAGCAGGAGCTGCATCTACTGCTGCTTTTCCTTTATCACTTTATCAAATCCATCTCCTGCTAATGATAGATTATCAGGGTGTTCTTTCTCTGCCTTGTTGTTTGGTGTCGATTGGATGATGACGGATGCATCACAACCATGCACCATAGCAACCTAGATCAAATTCGCGTTCATTTAGGAAATCTTGGTAGTTTGGGTATAGAACTTTAAGAAAACAAGAAAGAAACAATAAAATTTTATTTTTTATGATTTGACACAATTTTGTGAGTGTTGCTCACGAATGCAACAATTATGTCTGACCTGAACGAAGCAATCATGGAAGAACAGACGTAGTGTTCCAGGGACAGTGCAAAGGTCTGTTGGAACTTAGCAGGGACAGCCTTTGTAACAATGCTTTCAATAGTTGGGCAGATATTAGCATAGTAGTTTTGTTTAAGTTGGGTAGAACCCAAGTAAGGAACGATAAAAAACACATTAACAAGTAGAAGACATGCTACTGCATGAACTCTTAAAAGACCCATAATCAGTTATGCAAAGAGTAGAAAAGAAGGAAATGATGGAGAAACTGAAATGCAGAGTAGAGTGAAATGGTTTAGATTTTTATATAGCAAGGAGTTGGTTTGAAGCCAGTTGGCTTCGGCAAGTATCTTTTACAAAATATGAAGAAAGTTATGATATCGAAAGAAAAGGACTCCATAGTGTTTGCCTTTTATTCAAACATACTGCTCCCTCGTAGCTTGAGTTTTTTTCTTTATCTATTTAGCTATTTACTTGCATCAAAGATTTTCTGGATCCCAAAATGTGATACTGAATAACAGATGCACATTGTTCAACCAAACTAAATATAGAAACTAGAACCGTGTAAGCAGAGCGCTTTGGTTAACACCCACCCCAAAATAAATGAAACATAGAATAAAGTAAATAAATGAAATATACGGAATATAAAAGAGCTAAAGTAGAAGCTATTAGGACAGGCCGGGATGTGCGCTACAACAGTTTTGATTTTTCTTTTTCTTTTTACATGGTTCAAAAATTGATTGTGCGATAGCATTTTTCCCATATAAAGTCCACAACTACATATAGAGTTGGTTTGTTTGAATGTTTTAATCGCTAACATTTATTTCTACAAAGAATTTCTAATTTTGCAGGATTAAGAAATTAGACATTCTCTAAAGTCAAAAAGTTCCCCAGAATTCAACTTTTATCAGAAATGATTTAGAGCGGTTTAGTAAACACAAAATGCTTATCTAAAAAGCCCAAAAGTTATAAAAAAAAGCTAATATAAATGGAAAATGATGTAATTAAGAATTAGGAGGCCACTGCACACTTAGGCAAATGTTAAGTTTATTTAATTTAATTTTATCTATTATTTGGGTCAGGCTTGTGGGGCCATAGCAGTAGTTTGGGGATCATGCCCAACAGCAACTAGGGTTATCTCTGCTTGATGGATGGGAGACAAATAAGGCTTATAGGCCATTGGTGTTGTTGGCTTATTTTGGAATTGAATAACACTTCATAAAGAGTGTTCGTCTTAGGGTTTATTTATTGTTATTTATTTTCCGGCGCTTGCCTTTTCCTTATATTAACTGTTTTAGTTGTTAGAAAATATGTACATCTTTTTTTTTTTTTTTTTTTTTTTTTTTTTTTTTTTTCTCACTTCCTTATTTCGTTTTTCAGGGGAGGGAAATTTAGCTCACAACAAAATATGACTATCACATATAATAATTTTCTTTTATCCAAATATTAAAGGTGATTCCAAATTGACTACTGTTTTTTTTTTTTTAAAGGTAAGCAGGGTTTTTATAGGAACTCAGAACCTAGGGCTGGGCAAGTACGGGTAACCGGCCCAAAGTGTAAAAATTGAAAATCGGACCGAAAAATTTGGGCCCGTGTTTATGAGGCCCGAAACCGGACCGGGTTGACCGGTTAACTGAGGTCCCAGTTAACCGAATTTTGGGCTGATTTTGGGCCGGTCTCGGTCCTAAGAGCAACATCCAAATTAGATACAATTCATAGTGAGACACTGAGACAAGCAACATCCAAAAAAAATCTCTGAAGAATCTCAGATCTGATCAAGATCCGAGATCAGATCTGATCAAAGATCTGAGATCAAATCAAGATCTGAGAGTGTGGATGATCTGATCATTGCAAAAATGGGGAAGGGATGAGGATCATTGGAATTTTTACAAAAAAACTTTTAACAAGTTTTCAACTATTGAATATTCTTAGTGTAGCTGAAAATATATGGTACTTTTTGCTGATGATCTCAACTTAATTAAATAAAAAACGTATAGCTTCGTGATATTGGGTTGACTTGATTCTGACAATTTTAAAGTACTTAGTCCTCAATCACACCTTCTTAGGACTATATGTGTGTATTAGAAAAAAATCTGATCTATGGCAAACTGATTCAAGCTAAGTTTTATTGCAAACTTTTTGATCCATCTCAACTTTGGATATACAGAGAGTATTTCATATTAACAGCCTCCAGCATTCCAATGGCTTGTACAAGTTACAAACATTAAGATGGAATGTGAAGATGACTTTCTGTTGTGATTTATATTTACAGGTGACAGGTGGGAGTGATTTTCCACTATTATATTAGTAGACAGAGACATGAATAGCACCACCAAAGGCCTTCATGAAGTTTGCAGGTGTCTAGGTAGTTCTCAGGTTCGATCTTCCTCAGCTTCTTCCACATCACACACATGTCATCATACTCACACTTGCTTACATCATGCCTTAGCTTCACTAGCCTGTTTGCTCTCAAGAGTTAAAACTAATTCCAAATAAGAACAACATTCTATATACTTTGAGATATGCCAGAAGATGATTTACTTGACGAAGATATCAACCTATGTAACTAGGACACTATTTATACAAATCCAATAAGCTTGTCGATACTCACAAGTCACATCCCATCGGACACTCCATACTTAGATCATCAACTCCACATGTTGACACTCACGGATACTTCCATGCTTGGATCATCAATATCTTCATATATTTTAAAAAAGTTTCAACTCTATACTAATGTTATAAGCATATTATGGTAAGTTAATAGCACCTGAATAGTTGTATTGACCTACAAGCGAATCAATGAATATGACTAATAGTTCAAAACTTATTGCTGAAAGTAAAATAATACTAAAATGTACAAGCGTGTCCCTTAGTGTATCTCTCATTTGTGTTTTCTGCCAAATGTTTGACAAGTCATATTGTATGTTGTTACATAGGTTACAAGCATATTATAGCAAGTTAGTAGTACATGTGTAGTAATATTGATCTATAATTGAATGACTATGACTAATACTTCAAAACTTGTTGCTGAAAAAGTAAAAATTACTAAAAGGTTCAAGCACGTTTCCAACATATACCGTATTTTGTTATTTTGCCAACGTGTCCAACACCTTGTATCCGTGTCTCCGTGTCTCCGTCCTCGTCTACGTGTCGGATATTGGTACTCGCATCCTTGTCATTTTTGCATAGATACCAATAAACTACTGTACGGTTCAACACTCATATTCATATATATATTTGTTGATCACAACCATCAGGTTTTGAGCTATAAATGTTGTCTTAATAATTGTTTAATGAAAGTTTCGAATAAGATCATTTAAGAATGATTTTATCATAATAGTTCCTACGGTATTTGAAGTTATATGCTTGTCTCACCCATATTTTATCATGTGTATGTTGTAGCAATGAGTCATCCAAAATAAAAATACTATTAAAAGATCCTGAAACGCATTTTTTAAAGTTTATTTTCCTTATAATATTCACTTTTTTTGTGACTTGCCTATTTTTCTCAATAATATCATTATTGTTTGGCTGAAAGCATAGCACAGATTCTGGCCACTTTGGAAATTTCACACGATTAGAAGAATCTTAAGTAATCACGAAAACTAGAAAGTGCAGATTCTATTAAACTTCCTGGAAACATTTTGCTGCTTAATTTGCTGTGTAGTCATTGAATGGTGATCGTGTCAAGATCTAAAAAGCTAGTCAGGTAGCTTTGCGTGATATCATAGTTAATAGTCTGAAACTGGAAGTGATGAACTTATTGTAGTCATATTCATGGTACTCCTCTCAGAGTTCTAGTAAGGGAAGTCAAGATCAGATAGTTCTTGGGATGTGATGTATCTTCAGGGTTGAGAATTCATGAAAATGAAGTGTAAGGTGAAGGGAAGAAGATGGCGGAAAATAGGGTCCCGACATCAAGTGCTGGCAAAGAATGGTCCAAGGAGGGACAAGAGCATGTAGATGGCTAAGTGGAAGCTCAAATCAATCTGAAAATTTGCAGAATTTTTTTTTTTTTGGTTTTTCAAACCTAGGGCAATCAACTATGAATCTCCTGTTTTTTGTCATTTTATCATATTCTGATCATGTATTGGATTTGAAGAGGATTTATGGTGGATTAGGACTCCCCTTGCTTTTCTAAGTCTATAATTAGTTTCTAAGGCTTTGATGTGAAAGAGGCTGTTGATGGAAAAAAAAGAAGTTGCGAGTGAGAATTTGTTTATATTCTCTTACCAAGGTGTTTTTAGGTCTAGGGTTTAGGGATCAACCTGAGATGGTAATCACATTTACTTAAAGACCTTCCTTTCAAGCTAATCTTCATTGGCTACAATTTTGGAAGATCAGATTGGACATCCAAGATAGTCCTAGATTCAAATGCCTTTTAGTCTTGATCTCATCTTACTTGGATTATCAAGCCTTGATGATTTTTTTAAAGGGGAACAGGGGTTTTATTGGATCCCAAAAGCCTGCAAATCTTCCTAGTTGAGCTAGCACCCATTGGCAGGTCATGAAGAATTCTTTATAACCTTCTACTAGATCTATTTATTCTTCACAAATTCTCCATTGAAACAACCTATGTAGTCTCGGGCGACACCAAGGAGCACTTGGCGGGCGTTTGATACAAGTACGCTCGCCTTTGCAAGGCTAGGTGTTTTTAGTTTTGGTCACAGGCGGTCACCTGGAACTAATTTTTTTTTTTTTTGAAGTTAAAGTGATACAAATTTGGATTTAATTTGTTAAATATAGTTTATTAGTTGAGTCGGGCCTAAGTAAGTCCATAATTGAATAATTGGGGATTAGGGTTTCAATAGTATTTAGGGTTAGATTGCTTGATTTGCAAGCTAGGTTTAGTGTAAATAGGGCCAATAGGCCATTGCTTGTAGTTGGTTGAATGATGAATGTGAATTGAGTTATTAATTATCTTTATTTTTAGTTTATTCGTTGTTTTCTTTTCATTAGTTAGTTTAGTTGTAGATTACATAACCAAGTCAATTGACTTGGAGCTTTTTTAGTTATAAGCCCTAACCCACTCCCTTTCGATCGTTCTCATCCCACCCACAAACTCAAAGACGGAACAAACACACACATGATGCCACTCCACCTCCGATACTCCTCACTTCCGCCGACAACTCCACCTTTGGTACAACTCACCCCGCCAGCCACTCCACCCTCTTTGCCGGCTACTTATTTTCTTTTTCGACAAATTTTCTTCTATTTCAAATAAATGTTTAGTCCAATTTGAGTGAAGTTACTTGTTAAAATGATGTATGATTGCGCACATATACAAGTCAAATCGTTACATAAAAATAATATGGATTGGAAAAAAAAAAAAAAAAATAATAATAATAATAATTGGTTTTAATAAACTCTAGTTGGTATTTTCGCAATTGAATCGGCTATGAGGGATTTACTGACCTAATATGCCCAGAAAAGGATGCTAGAAGCAATGAAATTGTTTTTGTACGAGGAAGGGGACATGCAGGAAGATGGGGATGAATAACAAATAGGCTGTTAGCTCCACGTGACCCCTTGTTGAGTGAGGGAGCAAGTATAGCTAGCTCGTATATCTTCCGCCAGGCCAGACTCCATAGATGTTGATTGAAGGGCACTCCTGAACTTAAGGTCAAGAACGATCTACTATGACCGAGTCACATGGGAGGTCTGGATGACAAGCATTTGTTGGAAACAAAAAACACTAAGTTCTTTACTATATAAACATAGGCACACCCAGATCAACATAGTGGCACCCCTGATTCAAAGGGATAGATTCTCTATCAGAAGGGAGATAGGTTATGCGATCCTATGAAGGGCTTCCATCCGAAGACATAAATTGGGGTTCCCAATGCTTTTCCATGCCCAACGGGATGCGTCAACCTCGGGTTTCTTTACTCTTAAAACCTCGGGATGCTTTACTCCTAACCCCACAAGGTTTCGAGATGGAGCTTAACCCGAGTCTCGGTTAAGAACGACAATGATCTACGTTTCACATGGCGCACGATTCCATGGATAGTTTCATTCGACATCGTGATGGAGGACATAGCTTACGATCATTGACTTTGATCATGCCACTAGGCATTTTATTAGGACATTGCACAATGATCCGAACAATTTGTCGCATCTCTTCTATACGGATACAGTAACGATCAAAGCAATCTCTTTTGGTACCTACTGGTACGCCAGGATCCGATTGGTCATGAACATCGTAAGGTGCTGCTCTTTGTGAATCCCATCATACCTTGGGTTGGGATGGGAAGGTCCACCACTTCACTTTCATTTAGGCTCGGGCCAAGTCAGTCGGGGGACCCTGTCGGGCTCCCTCCCTCCCAAAACAAACTGTACGTGGGAGTTTCCCTTCAGACGGCTCGAATCATTCTTAGATGCCCTGAGAGGCATCCTTTCCTTGTTTGTTGGGTTGGTTCACCTGCGCGCAAACGAGCACCGACCACAACAGCAGAGAACTATGACCAAGAGTAAGACACTTAGCTACATCCACACGCAAAACGAATGTTCTGGTTGAGTTGAGGCTTTCTTTCAATAAGTTGGAAAGAGCAGGCCTTTTCAGCCTCTGCCCATCAACCCCAAGCTCTCCTCCCTTAATCCGGGCTGTGCCTCCCTGAGTTCGTGATGGAGGTGCTCCTCTTTTGGGAAGGGAAGCCTTTCAATCCAATAAGTCCTGTAAATCCATCTGCCATAAAGAGATCCCATCTTCCCCTCATGTCCTAAAATCCCTCGGGTTCAACCGGTTCGGAATATAAAAGAAAATATATTTATGATGTTAGGTTTCATTCCGTTTCGTCAGGACATTTCTCAATTCCGCAACTCATTACCCTGGATGGGAGGTATGTCCATATGCTTGTTGAGGTAAGACATAAATGGATTTCTACTTCTGAGTCTTTAAGAAGTGGCATCTGACCACAACATACCACGAAGGAAGAGCAGTCAATCCAAAGGAGTTCCATTGTACTAGATCCGCCATACCAAGATCTACCTGCCTAGAAACTCCTATTGATAGGCCAGTGGACGATACATTTGTCGTAAAAAAGAATAGGAACATTAAGGCCTCTATCTAGATGATATTTGAAGTTCCTATGCACTCTACATCCCCCGGAGTAGCATATCACCTAAATAAACTATCCTATAATAATTTCAATTATCACTCCATTTATCCTAAAGATTCCCAAAGTGATGGGAATGGCAAGCAACGAAAGAAAGGTTATAGGTTGGGAGCTTCTCCTTCGTTAAATAGCAAATCTAGCAGGGCAGTCCACTTTCATCGAATATGAGATGAGCCAACAACAACTACTAGCTCCTCTATCGGTATCGGTGAGAGTGTTGGCTGGTTCCTTCATTCGAGTTGCTCACCGAGCGAGGGCGGTGAATCCGGAAATTGGATATCTATTCTCTTCATCGATGGCGACTATTTTTTATGGTAGCAACTGATCTCTTCCATAGGAAGGAGTTACCGGTTCATTTTCGGCTTATTCTGTTGAGCCAGGGAAACAAGGCACCTTCCAATCCCTACTTATTACTTTACTTCGCCGAGCCCGAAGACGCAGTGGAAGGGAAGGCAATGTGACCTGAAGAAGTTGGATGCGAAAAAGGAAGGCTTGAATCTCGACTTAATTGAGTTCTCAACCGGGCAACAAAAGCGAATGGAAGCAAATGCCACCTATATTTCCCACCTGGTAAATAGACAATTCAAGGTTAGGTTCATCATCCAGAAAGATGCACTGCTTTGGTAGGCGAAAATAAAAAAAGGATAGTAAACTAGACGCATCGGCTGTAGGAGGGAGAACTACTTCTTCCTCCAAGGTCTGCTTGAATCTTGAATCTTGAATTGAGGCACCCATCTTCAGTAGACCAATAATGCATTTATTGCTCGATGAAGCTCCACCTAATGAATAAGAAAAATGGTTTCTGGTGTTGGCCTTGGAGTATTGATATTGAGTCGACTCAACCTTCCGTGGTGTTTGGGAAGATCTGCAAGCATCTCGCCCGGGAGCGAATCAACACTAAGCCTTTATGTAATTGTAACGGTTATTCCATTTCGTCTGAACTATGAAGGGTAGATTAGATGGAACATGTGTGTTTAGGCGGTTCCTCATAGATAGTGCATATACCAAGCCCTGACCGATTGATGAATGTCACCCAGCCATCGTTCTGTCTAACTCAATTAAGCAAAAGGATAGATACTTTGTTTAACATTGATGCTCTGCTTTGCATTATGAATTAAGCCCAAAACTCATAGTTGGCATTGATAGGGGATTATGAGCCGTCCTATCCTTAACTAGGATCTTTACTAATAAGATGGGTAAGGTAAGGAATCAAGAATGATTTCTTCATCTAGAGGTTCATCTTACCGCCCGATATTAAGATCTTTGAAACCAGAATAGAGGATCCTCGAGAGTTCAAATAGATTCCGTAAAATAAGATATGTTCTTTTGTAAACCAAAAATATTTTTATTCGGGGGTGCTACCGCTTCTGGTTCAAGATCAAAATCATAAGCTCGAACATCTGTATCTCGATCTGGAAGGTATGGATTAGCACTTGGACTGGAACATGCTCTCGAGCTCTACTAGGAGCATCAGACTCTAAAACCATACTAAAAAATGCTCTCGAGTTCACCTTTCTCCCGAACACATCATCATCATCATCATCATCAAAGCCCATTCCTGATATTTTCGGGGTCGGCTACATGGATTTTGGTTCTCCAAGCAATGCAGTCTTCCCACATATCCTTGCCTAATCCAAGCTCAATGATATCTTCATTCACCGCCTTCATCCAAGTTTTCAACGGTCGTCCCCTCCGTCTACACCCTCCATTAACTTGCCAATCTACACATTTTCTAATTGGCGTCGTGCTTGGTCTCCTCCGCACATGACCAAACCAAGTTAAACGTCTTTCTTTAATTTTGTCCTCTATGGGTACACCTAAGTATCTCCTAATTCTTTCATTTCTAATTTTATCCTTACGAGTTTTACCACACATCCACCTTAGCATACGCATTTCTGCTACTGCCATCCTATGCGTATGTTGTCCCGTAGTAGCCCAACATTCTGAACCGTATAGCATGGCTGGTCGAACAATTGTCTTATAGCATTTCCCTTTTAGCCTTGCAGGCATCCTATCGCATAATACTCCTGACGCCATTCTCCATTTCAACCAACCAGCTTTAATCCTATGGTCTACATCTTCTCCAATAGCCCCATTCTTTTGAATTATAGATCCAAGATATCGAAAAGCCTCACACTCTGGGACCTCTACACCTTCGATCTCTATTGCATTACTTCTCCCTCGTGGTTCACAACCAAAGTTGCACACTAGATACTCCGTCTTCGAACGCTAATTCTAAAACCTTTATTCTCTAAAGCCTCCCGCCACTTAACTAATTTCTGACCTAAACCTGCACTAGTCTCATCCATTAAGACAATATCATCTACAAATAACATGCACCAATGTACATCTTCTTGCAGATGTATCGTCAACTCATCCATGACCAAAGCATAGAGATATGGACTTAACGCCGACCCTTGATGTAGTCCTACTAACACTGGAAATTCACTGGACATCCCACCTACTGAGTGAACACTTGTTACAGCCCCTTCATATATATCCTTAATGATATCGACATAACATTGAGACACTTTCTTCGTTTCAAGCACCCACCAAATTAACTCCCTGGGGACCCTATCATATGCTTTCTCCAGATCAATAAAAACCATATGCAAACTCTTACGTGCCTCTCAATATTTTTCTATAGTTTGCCTAAGCAGGAAGATGGCCTCCGTAGTAGACATACCCGGTATAAATCCAAATTGATTCTCCGAAACCGTGGTTAAACTCCTAAGTCTTCGTTCTATAACCCTCTCCCAAAGTTTCATCGTATGACTCATAAGCTTTATCCCTCTATAGTTTGAGCAATTCTGGATATCCCCTTTGTTCTTATAAATTAGTTCCACAATGCTATGCCTCCCGAACATACTTAACAAAAACCCTAAAAGCATAATCTCCCTTTCTAGCATTATAATCTTCCTTAAACTATAGCCCGTTCCAAATCTAATTGATCTGCCGTGAATGATCCAGTAGAGGTAGGGAAGAGGTATGTTTACAACTCAATAGACCCCGCAATACAATATAAGAAGGGAGAAAAGCTAAGGTTGAAGCCATTTTCGATTGACCAAGTTCCACAATCATTGGCAAAGGCGGAGTTCTGGTTCGTCAGTTTCATACCGGGGATTGATCGAGTGAAAACAACATAAAAGCCAAAAGCAAAGGACAAGGGAGTAGGTTTGTAAACAGCTGATCTTCTAATTGCATTTAATCGAGTTTTTCTACCTAAAGCACCAGTAGCACTTGTTTAAGTTGACCGAGCAGCTACAATTGCTTCAGCGAGAGCAGCTGTCGTCTCTCTTTGTGTCTGTCTTAAAATGTCTTAAAAAAGAAAAATACACGTTTCTTCCTTTTTTGTTTCCTTTCCCATTTCTTTCTTGGTTGGACCAACCCAACCGGCAATTTCCGACAAGTCTCTCTGAATTTTTAGAGCAATAAGTGGAACTACATGTATTTTAGATAAAGTGTTTTTTACGATTACGACCAACAACCCACTTGAGCAATTTGACATTATCCCATTGATGCCTATGAACATAGGAAACTTGTATTTCTCATTCACAAATCCATCTATATCTATGCTGCTAACTCTCAGTTTGGTTCTACTTTTGGTTCATTTTATTACTAAAAACGGAGAGGGAAACTCAGTACCAAATGCTTGGCAATCCTTGGTAGAACTTATTTATGATTTCGTGCCGAACTCGGTAAACGAACAAATAGGTGGTATTTTCGGAAATGTTAAGCAAAAGTTTTCCCCTCGCATCTCGATTACTTTTACTTTTTCATTCTTTTGTATTCTCCAGGGTACAAGAATGCACGACTCTTCGGAAAACCCCGTTTCGAGAGTCGGATACGTGTCGGACACGGACTCGCATCCGACACGTGATCAACGGTCAAGACACGTTGACTGAGACCGACATGACCCCGACTCGGCCTTGACACGACTCCGACTCGGCCAATGTTTTTTCCCGTTTTTTCTTGGTTTTTTTTTCCTTTTTTTCTCTTTTTTTTCTCTGCTATTTTTCGAAAGTAGTTCTTGAAGAAACACCAGTTCTGCTACACTCAATTGCAATCGCCAATTCTTCGATTCCTTTAGTCGGGAGAGGAGTTGCTTCAATTAGAGCACCTCTTCACGCCGTACTCAATCTGAGGGTTCTTGACTGACATTTTCATTTGGTGGTACATCAGGCGTCATTAAGGTCGTTTCTTCGCTTGCTCTAAATTAGATACAATACACACAAAAAATGGTTATTTTGCTATGTAATTTTTCTGTAATTTGATTTCTCTGTTTTTGATGACTATTTTGCTCTTAGATACACAATTACGCACTATTTTGAAATAATTTGTAAATTAGATACACTTCCCAGTAAATTTTGACTAACTGTGCATCTCTATAAATTTTTCTATCTATCTTGTTAAGCTCTCCTCGTCCAACTTCAAAAGTAAAAATTTTAAACAATTTGAAGCTTTTGGTTGTTTATGTTCATATGAGTTATAAAAAAATAAAACTTAATAAAAAGTAAAGTTTGACCGTGTCGCCGAGTCCTAATTTTTTGGAAATTGCCGAGTCGCCATGTCGTGTCCGTGTCCAACACGACACGCGTGTCCATGCATCCTTGCCAAGGTAGGATACCTTATAGCTTCACATTTACAAGTCATTTTCTCATTACTTTAGGTCTCCCATTTTCGATTTTTATTGGCATTACTATAGTGAGATTTCAAAGAAATGGGCTTCGTTTTTTAAGCTTCGCCTTACCCGCAGGAGTCCCACTGGCGTTAGCACCCTTTTTAGTACTCCTTGAGCTAATCCCTCATTGTTTTTGCGCATTAAGCTCAGGTATACGTTTATTTGCTAATATGATGGCCGGTCATAGTTCAGTAAAGATTTTAAGTGGGTCCGCTTGGACTATGCTATGTAGGAATGATCTTTTCTATTTCATAGGAGATCCTGGTCCTTTATTTATAGTTCTTAAATTAACTGGTCCGGAAATAGGTGTAGTATATCACAAGCTCATGTTTCTACGATCTCAATCTGTATTTACTTGAATGATACCACAAATCTCCATCAAAGTGGTTATTTTTTATTTTTATTTTTTTATAATTGAACAAAAGTGAGGAGCCTTTTGTCCTTCCTTTCCCTTTGTATATTCTTGAGAGGCCTTGATGAGACTCTTCAGGAAAACTGCCTAGGCCCAGTCACAGGATCATATGAGAACATCATGCAGATGCTTAGGTGTCGTAGGCTGGCTGATAAAAGAACCGGGAAGTAGAATGACCAACTCCGCCGTTACTGACTTTTCTTTCTCTCTTAGGCCGTGTGACAATCTGCCTTCCTTGTTAAGCAGTCCTGAAGGCGACCTCTTTTTTGGACACGCCTAATGATTGTTCTGGGTCTTTAGCGGTATTATCTTAATCTTATATGATGTAATGGATGCATGCAATTTGCTATCAAATTTGAGACGAAACCACGGTAAGTTTGGGAAGTGTTGTGGATGAAAAAGCGCAGGGGAGGTGCAAACTGTGGCTGGGTCCTCCATTTGAAAGCTTGAGAAGGATAAAAAGACCATGAGTTGGGGTTGGGGCAAGCTAAGACTGACTCGGTGACTGGACTATAAATGCTAAACCATATTTTTTAGATGGAGACCAAATGGAAAAGCTTAAAGTAGGTGCGTGTCTCGGATGAAGGTCGTAGGAAGGTGCTTTGGTTGCCCTCCAGGCGGAGTGTTGGATCTGCATTTGCTTGGCCTTAGAATTTCTTTATGAATTCAATCGTTAATGTAGTTTGTCTCCCGGGAAGGAAACTGAACTCAGATTATGCCTGAAGAGAATCTCGCCCAAAGATAAAGTGTGAGGACAACTAGTTAGTTGATCTGATTGATTGGCCTTATCTCATGCATGGGGACCAACTAGACTTTTTAGTAGGGTAGGGACGGAAGGATTAGACTTCTCAATGTTGCCATGGCCCCGAAGAGGAAGATATTCAAAATTGTCTGACAATTGGTTCGGCTTCGGAACTCCTAGAATCACTAAGATGTGGTAGAGGGAGAACGAACCCTATTCCTATTAAAAAGGCCGGCATACGCGGCGCTCTATAGTTTAGATTCAACTAGAAATTCTTAAGTTGTTCTCTAGGAGTAGATCAAAGTCCCAATTTTTCTGTGTTTCATGCCTATGGGTCTCCTGTTCCTAGTTGGGCGGGCGGGGAAAGTTTAGCTAATGGTTATAAAACTCCATATCTACCCCAACTTACTCATTTCACTCCAAGCTCCCTACTATCATCGACGAGCACGTTGTTATACCTATTTGCCTGCCGAGGCAGTAGCTTTCTGGTTGAGCTAAGCATATGTCTTTGACATGATATTTCTCTCATTGTCTTATTCTCGAACCATCGGGTTGGTTGTCTCGCTCATTGCTGTAGCTAGAATCATCATTCACCTGTGCTTATTTGGTTCAACTTCTCCCCACATCCATGTCATTTTATTGATCCCTCATACCCAATCCACCTCCATTGTGATTGAAAAGTCAAAACATTTCTTTCTTGTTGATTGATATGCCAAAAAATACTTGAATTTCTTTGTTTCATAATCTTCATCTTAAAAACATAAGCCTAAATCTTCTCCAAAACATGGATCCACCTGTAATACCCGACAAATCACTTGCCAATATAATATTACTATTTTAATCCTTAATAATATTTATTTATTGGTAATATTTATTAATTGGTAGTATTTACAAATATGTAAGTACTTTATTATATGAACTATGGGACCTAGGTTTAGATTGGTGGTGGATTAAAGAGGAGTGGTGGGTGTGTTTAGCTAAAGCTAGTAAATCCCTAATTGAAAACCTTTTAAAAGAAAACCCTAGCCACCTCTTCTCTTTAGATACACACAGAAGAAAAGAAAAACCTACAAAGAAGAAAAGGAGGTGAAGAGAAAAAATTTGCTTCAACTTTGTGATTTTCGACAAAATAGTGAGTTAAACTCTATCGAATTATTCAATCTTTGATATTGATTATTATTTGATTTTTTTTAATGTATGTTGTTAGTATTTTAGATATATAAAGGTGGGTCTTCTTCGTTCTCTTTTATTTATTTTTGATTAATCAATTGATTAAGATTAGGGTTTAATACAAATATAGATTCTAAATATGAAAATTTTTATTGTATTTTCGTAAGAATTAGATGAGTTGAAAGAGAAAACCTAAAATTAGGTTTTCACTTAAATCCTGTAATAAAGACAGTTTTGCGCAGTCTTAGTATTTTCAGTGGATCAAGACCTTCTAGATGTTAGAATAGTTTCAAATTAAATCCGTAGATTCATAATACGTATGAAAAGTATATCGTTGGTTTGGAGTTCATCCAACGGTTAGATCTCACTCGATGTAGAGAAAAATGTCACTGATCCAATTTTAGAAACCCTTGTATAACATAATTTTAGTAGTAGAAGTTAGTGAGTGATTCTCCCATCTTTTATATTAATTATGTGAATTTAATAATGATGGTAGGTGTGACATTAGATTTTCTTAGCAAATCACGTCTATGGAGCTGTAACAACTATCTTTCCAATGAATATCTTTAGAACAATCATACAGTCATTTGTTGTGTTTGTGGGTTGTTTTTTACTGATGTAATTGGTATTTGATGGAAGCACTACAATATCTTTTCCTAAATAAACATTGTTTTGAACAAAAAAATTGCATTTAGGGATTATATGGTTCATCATGCCAGCTTTAGGGTCCTAGTTATAACTACCCATTGCATTACCTGTTTTTGACTTGAAGGGAACTTGCTATAAAAAAAAAGGGCTTAAACTTAGCTCAGGGTATCTCTCCATCTAGTTCATATACTAGCAGCATTGATTCCACATTTCTCACCTTACAACAATTCATACATGAGCTTGTTAGCTATATGAAAGTGTTTGGAAAGTGTAGTGTATTCTAATAAGGCAACGATGTATTACCAGTAAGGCATCACTGTATTACCTTACTGTATTACCTTTTGGGTCTGAGCACATCTTATATAAAAGTTGATCAAGTACTTATCATTTTGATAATGTTTTCATGTATATTGTTCTTATATGACCTTATATGGGTGGTGATTTTTTATACAGTACGAGCATATCTTATATAATATGAGCGTATCTTATATAGAAGTTGATCAAGTACTTGTCATTTCGATAATGCGTTCATGTACATTGTTATGTTCATGGTGACAGGGTCAGTCATAACTAGGGATCATGTTTTGATCTAATGGGGCTAATTAGCATGCTAGGTGGTTTTAGCTACTAGGTTTATTTTTGGTGTGCTAGAGTTTCACCATGTAAATAAACTTGGGTATTAGTTGTGTTATATAAGTTAGTATCTGTAATTTTACGTTATGACTTAAAATACGTGATTAGTATGTGATCATATGATAAGCTTGCATTTGATTGATATGCAAATTGTCTTGCTAAGGAGTATCATTGTATGGAATGGGTCTGGTCCCTGTTTTCTGTTATGAAAAAAAAAATTATTTATAAAAATGTTATTTGCTTCCCCAAAAGAAAGGGTGAATATTTGTGGTCGATGTGTTTATGGTTGACAAAGTGTCACCATAAAAGAATATTGAGGATTAATAGATTTTTTATGCTCTTTTCCACAACTCTGAAAAAAAATGTGAAAAAAAAATTTGTATACAGACTTGCTTGTATACGTGTGATATAATTTTAGGTATGTAGACGTGCTTGCATATCGATACGTCGTTCCATGTGAGTTCGGTAGTACGTGTAGTATTTAGGAAATGCTTGCCATGGATCGAACTTCGGGTGAGATGACATGTTCCTCGATGTGGCACCCCACTTGGAACATGTACGTTTCGAGTGGTTTCGAAGGCAAGGGAGGCACACTTGGCTGAGGTGTGTTCGACACAAGGAAGGTAGTGCGATTGTGGAAAAGAAGTGAGATTTTCATTTATGTGCATGATTGCCTTAATGGAAGAAACTAAATGCTCATTCGATCTTAGAATGAGAACTACATGTCTTCCTTAAAGGTAAAATGTATTTGGTTGACCTTTAAATAATGGTGATTATGAGTATGATATGTATTTATTTGAAAATAATCGTACTTATGAGGAACGATAAATTAGAAATTTTATTCATTTATTTCTAAAACATTTTGTGCAGGATGGTAAGTCTACTAACATTTTTTGGTCAGTCTTACCACGTCCAACCTTTACTTTGTACGTGTGGGTAAAATAAATATATATTTTAAGCATGATGAACTTTGTAGTATGACATGTTTGCCTCGTTGAGGAACTACAAGACTTTGAGTGTTATTTTTTTGTTTATGAAATTTTCATGTTAAAGCATGTAACTATTTTATTTATAAGGATGGAGATTACTCATACCAGCTACCTCGCTGACCTAAGTAAGTTTATACTTCTTGGGTACGTTCTTATTGGAATGTAGTCATTTAGCCTTTCACAGGTTTAAAGATTTTTTAGCAGCATTATTGGAGTTTCATTAGTGGGGCTAGCGACGTCAGAGTTTCATGGTTAGATTATGTTTAGTTTGTTTTAATTTTCTAAATTATGTTTTAGTTGTTGCCGCTATTTGTTTATGTTGTTATTGAATTTTCACGTCCCGAGTTTTGGGAAAACGAATAATCCTACTTGAATTTTAGGATTTTCGTTTTCTTCGAAAATCGAGGTATGACACCACCTTTAGTTGACCACACTTGTTTTTGAATTGCCCCCTAGATATCTTTTACTCCCAAGTTATAGCTAAATCACCACGTTTTCAATATTAAGTGCAGTCTCACAGTTCTAGATCAGATTTTTCATGCCAATTTGATGTTTTCGTTACATATCATATATGAACTAGATATTGTAACCTGGGGTGTGGGCTGATTGATATTTACAGGTTTTGAAATTGATGATTAGCCATAGTATCCTAAGTAAGGTGGGGACTGGTGCATCTGACTTCTTTGTGAGTGCTGATCAGTTTAGTAGTCTAGGAATTAATGAATTAATATAGTGGTAAGAAGTCAATAAACCACGGGTGAATAGGTAACCACTCACTTAGGTCTGGGATGCCCCGGGCTCCAGTTAGTTTGTAACTGCATTTATTCATTCTAAATATCCTGGGAAATGTCACTCAGAACTTAGCTACATTTATGTGGTTTGACCAACATTTTTGTGGTTTGATCATGTTATTGTTGAAAACTACTGATACATGGTTCCCTTCATGGTAGAACTTGCACTGTCTTGTCCTGGATACTTCACACTAGCTATTGGCGGCCGCAGGGTACAAAATCAGATAGGTTGTAAATATTATGTGCGTTTATGTATGCATGGGTGGATGTTAACATTTTACTTGAAATCAGATGTTTTGTTGATTATCTTGGTGACAAATAGTTATATGCTGCATTGTCAAATTGTTTCTGTACCCAGGAAATGGAAAAAAGGAAGGGTGCTACCTGCTGGAGGAAATTCAGTGTGACATGGCCTGAAAGAACTTCAGCAAGAAAATGATGCAGGAGGTTCCGAGTCAGATGATGCTGAGCTGTCATATAGCACGTTGTTGGCATTGAAATACCTTGACTTGGCAGATCAGCGCAAAGATGGCAGGAAATCGTGATTTTTTTTCTAATTGGGGCAGTTTTGGGTGCGTTTCGGTGTTTTGGCCATAACTTTGGCTACGGGTATCAAAATCGCGCATATGACTCCAATTCGGAAAGCCCTTTTCGGTGCGCATATCGTGGCCATCGAGTTACGCTCGGTGCACATCTTTTCAAGGCCAAAATCCACTGTTTCCCCTTTCGAATCCACAATTTTAGTATTTTTTTTTTCTTTTTATGGTAATATTTCATTCATCGTTTGGGAAATGATTCTGAACCCGATTTGTGCCAGATTTTTGCCAGATTATTTCTTTTACTACGAATTTTGTTTTAGCATGATTCTTGGGATTTTGCTATTTTTGGTAAAATTCTAATAATAACGAATATTAGCTATAAAGCCCGGCTTGTGGGCTGACTTTAGAGATACTTTTTATTTGAATAATTTTAATTGAACATCAGAGATGTTTCTCTGTGTTTTGGGCGAATCTCTTGTGTTTTTATCTGCGAATTGGCTGTTGAAACTAACCTTTCAAAATAATCGCTATTCTGCCTGGCGTCACTTGGTATAAGAGCATCAACATCTTCCTGGGGTGATATTTCATTAGTTTCCATGGCTGAATCTCATAAAATAACATTGTCTATACAACGAAAAATTACATAACCCATATTCACTACATGATCCTTATGTTTTAATGGTGGCATGCCCTTAGTCAAAGGATCAGCAATCATCAAATTAGTATTGACGTGCTAAATGACCACTTTCTTATCCTTAACACGTTCTCTTATGGCTAGATACTTGAAATCCATGTGATTGCTTTGACTACCACTTTTGTTGTTTTTTAGCTATAAAGATAGCAGTTGAATTGTCGCAATACATTCTCAATATCCTAGAAATAGAATCCATGATTCTAAGCCCGGATATGAAACTCTTTAACCATACACCATGTGAAGTAGCCTCAAAATAGGAAACGAACTCAGCTTCCATCGTGGAAGTAAAAACCAAGGTTTGCTTAGCACTCCTCCAAGATACAGCTCCACCAGCCATCATAAAGATATATCTGATGTTGATTTTCATGAATTAACACATCCAGCAAAGTCTGAATCGAAGTAGCCAATTACTTCAAGATTTTTCATCCGTTTATACATAAGCATGTAACTTTTGGTTCCTTGAAGGTACCTCATCAATTTCTTTGCAGCTTTCCAGTGGTCTATTCCTAGATCACTCTGATATCGTCCGAAGATTCCTATAGCAAATGCAATGTCAGGTCTTGTGCAGACCTAAGCATACATCAGGTTTCCTGTAGCAGAAGCATATGGAATGTTCTTCATTTGTTCCCTTTCAAAATCATTTTTCGGGCATTGGTTCAAATTGAACCTGTCACCCTTCACAATGGGAGCTACACTTGGTGAACAATCTTTCATTCGAAATCTCTCTAAAACTTTATTGATATAGGTTTCTTGAGATAGACCTAAAATGCCTTTGAATCTGTCTCTATGGATCTTAATGACAATGACATAAGATCCCTCACCCATGTTCTTCATGTCAAAGTTTTTAAAGAGAAACTGTTTCATCTCATGTAGCAAACCCTTATCATTGGTCGCAAGTATAATGTCATCCACGTATAAAACAAGAAAACAAATCTTACTACTGACCTTCTGGTATATACATTGATCCATGACGTTTTCTACAAATTTGAATAAAGAAATTACATCATGGAATTCAAAATACCATTGACGGGACGCTTGTTTTAAATCGTATATGGAATTCTTGAGCTTGCAGACCAAATGCTCACCTTCACTAGAGAGGAATCTTTCAGGTTGTTTCATGTAAACCTCTTCCTCCATCGCTCCATTGAGAAAAGTCATTTTCACATCCATTAATTGCAACTCTAAGTCAAAATGGACCACTAATGCAAAAATGATGCACATGGAATCTTTCTTAGACACAAGAGAAAAGGTTTTGATGTAATCGATTCCTTTATTTTTAGTGAATCCCTTAGCAACGAGTCTCGCCTTGTATCTCTCAATGTTGCCCAATGAATCTTTCTTTGTCCTAAAGACCCATTTGCATCCAATGACTTTTGCACCATTGGGCAACTCAACAAGATCCCAAACTCCATTACTCTTCATAGAATTCATCTATTCTTTCATGGATTTGTTCCATAATTATGATTCCTTGCAACTTATGGCTTGTGAAAAGGACTCGGGATCATTTTCAGCACCAATGTTGTAGTCAAATTCTTGTAGATACACAACATAATCACTAGGGATTGTTGATCTCTTTGTTCTAGTAGATATTCTCAATGTTGTACCATTATCTCCCTGAGAAAGATGTGGTTCAATCGGTTGTTCAAAAGTTCTTGGCAACTATTGAACTACGTGATCTACTGGAATGTTGTCAGCAACTTGTGGAACTTCAATGATTGGTCGTTCAACACCAACTTGTATTTTAGGGGTGTTGTGAACAATGATCAATCTATCACTTGTTGTGGAAGGGTGAGAATTTGAATGATCCTTTTCAGAAACTATGTTCTTGGTTTGATCGCTCCCACTGATCAAGTCATTATCAAGAAACTTTTCATTTTTTGATTCCACAATCCTAGTGTTGTGGGATGGACAATAAAATTTGTACCCTTTAGACCTTTCAGCATATCCAATGAAATACCCATTAATGGTCCTTGGGTCCAACTTCTTTTCTTGTGGATTATAAATTCTTACTTCAGACGGACATCCCCAAATGCGCACATGTCACAAACTCGGTTTCCAACCTTTCAATAACTCGAATGATGTTTTTTGAATAGCCTTGGTTGGAACTCGGTTCAATATGTACACTGTCGTTTTAAGTGCTTTAGTCCACAAGGATTTAGGAAGATTGGAGCTACTTTGCATACTCCGCACCATATCCAATAACATTCGGTTTCTTCTTTCTGCCGCACCATTCTGGTCTAGTGAACCAGGCATGGTGTATTGGGCAACTATCCTATTCTCTCAAAGAAACTTTGCAAATGAACCATATGCTTATCCATCCTCTATGTATCTACCATAATATTCTCCACCTCTATCTGATTTCACGATCTTAATCTGCTTCTTGCATTGCTTCTCTATTTCAGCCTTAAAGATCTTAAAGGCATCTAATGTTTCGTTCTTGTTATGAAGCAAGTAGAGAAACATGTATCGTGAATTGTCATCTATAAAAGAGATGAAGTATCTCTGACCATGTGAGTCCATGTTTGGACTACATATATTTGTATGTATGATCTCTAATATGTCTGAACTCCTTTTGGCACATTTCTTTGACTTGTGGGTTTACTTTCCCTTAATGCAGTCCAGACAAGTTTCAAAATCAGAAAACTCAAGAGTACTAAGTACTCCATCATTTACTAATCTCTTAATTCGCTTTATGGAGATATGTTCCAATCTCCGGTGCCATAACTTAGAGGAATCCTCATTCATAACAAATCGTTTAATACCAGTGTGAAGATGCATAGCGTTATAAATGGTATCATTTTGTAAATCAATAGAGAAAAGACCATCAGACAATGTACCATTCGCAACACGATCAGAATTATAAAATAAACTGAAAGATGTTTGTGAAAAATTAAAGGAATACCCCAAAGCTACAAGTCTTGAAACTGAAATCAAATTCCTAAAGAAACTTGGAATATAGAATGTCTTAAACCACTACTAAGACTAAACTGCATGTTCCAATAGCCTCCACATGTGAACGCATCTTGTTTCCTGAATAGATGTTTTGCTCACTTCCCACTGGCTTCCTTAGGTTTCGCATACTCTACAAGGTATTTGAAATATGGATTGTAGAACCAGAATCACTCCATCATGTGTTATAAATAACATCAACCATATTAGACTTATAACAAACAGATAATATTGGATTACCTTTCTTCTCAAGCCATTTCTGAAATTTGGCGCATTCCTTCTTCATGTGTCCCTTATTTTTACAAAAGAAACACAAGGATTTTTTTTCTTAATATCAGCTTGGGAAGGTATTTTACATTTCCCCTTTTTATTGGCTTGAGCTTTGTCCTTTCCCTGCGTTGCTAACATTGCACTTTCTCCCAATTTTATTACGAGCCTCCCTTCCTCTTGAACACACATGGTCATGAGTTCATTAATTGACCATTTGTCTTTATGTGTGTTGTACGAGATTTTGAAAGGCCCGTATTGTGGCGCGAGAGTATTCAGGATATAGTGCACCAGGAAGGATTCCGACATCTCAACCTCAAGATTTTTTAATTGAGCTGTAATGTACCTCATCTGCATGATGTGCTCGCGCACACCTCTCACAGCGGTAAGCCTAATGGAAGAGAACTTCATGATTAGGGTGCTTGCAAGTGCTTTATCTGAAGTGACAAACTGATCATCTATGGCCTTTAGCAAATCACGGACCATCTCGTGCTGATCGACCAAACCACATATACCAGCAGATATTTTAGTCTTTATGAACATCACATTTAGACTATTAGATCGCTCCCATCGTTCATAAAGTGCAATGTTCTCTGAGGTACTGGTATTAGTAACTGCAGGTGGTTCATATTTCCTAATTGCATAATCAATGTCAATCCACCCTAAATGGAGCAAAATACTCTCCTTCCATACTTTATAGTTATCACCCTTAAGTTCGGGAATATCACAACGAATATCAGAGAAATTTGCAGTTTGACTTGCTGCAAAAAATTTAAAATACATGCTTATTAAAATTGAGGCCCAAATAAATTTCATGTTTTACCAATATTAAATCATGCTAAAATTGAATCTAATGACATAAAAATTGCATGTGGGCTAAAATTTTAAATTCAAGTAGATTCAAATATTCCATATGATATAATTATCAAATTATGTACTTAATTCATAATTTAGTGGGTATATTATGAGAATAATTAGATATTCTATCATAAACCTTATGATAAAACTATCAAATCATAATCTAATCCATAATTCTTGTGGGTAGATTACGAAAATAATTTGATATTTTATCCTAATTAATTATACAAATATAATAAAAATTAATGTGGGATAAAATTTATTAAATTAAGTATAATTAATTAAAATTAATGTCTATAAATCTTTATGTGATCCTAAACATAGTATAATGAAAAGCACCCAAAACATCGATTTTTACACCCATAAATTAATAATTGTTAAGTCCAATTATCAAATAAAAATATCTCATTACGTATATTTTGTGCATTTTGTAAGAATTTAAGTACAAATCTCAAATCATGCATAAAGTGACACAATAAGGCTAAATTCAACAACTAGAAGGCTCAATGGGAGTTCAAGTGCATTCATAAGGATTAAATAAATTCAATCCTAAGACCCATGAAGTCAAGCCCACAAAGCTACACAACTACGGATCTTGAGAAAATCAATATGAAGATTTGGACATCCACATGCCCAACTTTATCATAAAAAATTTCCTACAAGACATGTTTTCTTATTTAACTCAAACCATGTTTCCTTGTTTCACTCAACCATGTTTCCTTATTTCACTCAAACTCTTTTTACCTATAAAAACCTCATACATTGAGTTCATAAAGGATAGCTTTTTTAGAGAGTATTTTTAGTTGTAGTTCTTGGCTTTATATTTTTGCTTGGTAGAGAAGTGCATGTACTACATTTTAATTCCATTGAAGAAGTAAGTTTTATCTTTGTTTCTCTTTTTCAATTGTTTCTCTTTCCCTTTTAACTTTTAGTTTATTTTCACCATCCATTATTTTATTCTTCTCTTTATTCTTTAAATTGAAAATCAGATTTGTCTTCTAATCCACGTGAAGTAGTCGATAACCCCTACTTCCACTATGCATTGTTGAAGTGTATTGCAGGTTGAAGGAAAATATAAATAAAAATAATAGATATTTCTTTGATTGATGTCGAAAATCATACGATGACATTAATGTCGGTTTTTGGCATCAATCAAATGGCGCCGTTGCCGGGTACCCTGACCAACTAGACTACAACGACGCCATTTGATTGATGCCAAAAATCGACATTAATGTCATCGTATGATTTTCGACATCAATCAAAGAAATATCTATTATTTTTATTTATATTTGTTTCCTTCAACCTGCAATACACTTCAACAATGCATAGTGAAAGTAGGGGTTATCGACTACTTCACATGGATTAGAAAACAAATATGATTTTCAATTTAAAGAATAAAGAGAATAGTAAAATAATGGATAAAAATAATAGATATTTCTTTGATTGATGTCGAAAATCATGCAACGACATTAATGTTGGTTTTTAGTTGTAGTTCTTGGCTTTATATTTTTGCTTGGTAGAGAAGTGCATGTACTACATTTTAATTCTATTGAAAAAGTAAGTTTTATCTTTGTTTATCTATTTCAACTATTTCTCTTTCCCCTTTAACTTTTAGTTTATTTTCACCATCCATTATTTTACTGTTCTCTTTATTCTTTAATTTGAAAATCAGATTTGTCTTCTAATCCACGTGAAGTAGTCAATAACCCCTACTTCCACTATGCATTATTGAAGTGTATTGCAGGTTGAAGGAAAAAAATAAAAAAATAATAGATATTTCTTTGATTGATGTCGAAAATCATGCAACGACATTAATGTTGGTTTTGGCATAAATCAAATGGCGCCGTTGCACATCACTTGGTGAAGGAAGACATTTTTGAAGATACAACTTTGGAGACAATAGAGAAGATTTTTAATTTCTTTAATTTTTTCCCTTTTCTTTATTTTTTTGGGTAATTTTCAGCATATAACAAAACAACGCCGCAGCAGACGACTCACATAGTGTCCATTTTACATGAAAACTTTACAGCAAATTCCATGATACTCCTCTGAAATTCTGTAATTTTTTCAGATTTTTTTGAGGTTGGTTGCCTATTGAACAAATTCGTTTGGAAAAGTGGGTGATAAAGCTGCGAAATTGCCTAAGACTTGCTTGAAGACATTTTTTTTTTTTTTTTTTTTTTTTTTTGTAGTTTCTAGTGAGGAAGAGAGTTTATTCTTTATTAACTTTTTTTTAATATGCCTCGAATGGTCGAGTGCAACTTGTAATAGTTAGACATTATTTTAGCATTAGGTTGATTGTTAGTTTTAGGTTAAAATTAATTCACTTTAAAAAAAAATTATGACTTCTTGTGCAAGACCATTAAACATCTTTGCATGTATAATTGTTTGATTGTATGTATATTTATTTAGATAGCAATCAAAGTCAATTTTATTTTTTTTAAATTGTTCTTTGAAAAGGGCAATTTTTTTTTGTAGTAGACAACCAGTGGTGTTGTGGGGGAGAGAGCAATTGCTTGAACCTAGGAGGAGTAGCTCTCAAATAACACTTCTCTCTACTCCCACGGTAGAGACCTTGTGTCCGAGCTAGCAAATTAGTATCTTTTTGAGACACATTGTTTTAGTGGCTTGGGTGCTAAGTGAAAATCGATTGGACATGGTTTAGTGTTTGTTTATGTTTCTACATCATAACGAACTGCGTGGTTGCATACGTTAATAAACTACCATAAACAAAGAGGGCAGACCTAGCCCTGTTTTTGAAACTGGTGGGATTTCATCACCCACCTCATAACTCTAGTTGTGTGAAACCAAGGCACATAATAAAAACAACTAAGATTAGAGCCAACTAGAACGGTGTTCATAGGACAACTAAGACCAATGTTATTCTGCTGAATTTTGTGTTGACTAAAGAAAAATGTGATGTTGGGTTTAATCATTCAATGAACTCCGAGAGGCCACTACCACATGGGTAACTCACCCAGTACGCCAAGTCATTAGTAAGCTGCAGACCGCAGAAGGACGTGGTGTAACTAACAGTTTTGGCTAGGAACACACACCTTTAGTACGTATTTGACACGCTTCGTTCTCATATCAATCGGTCTATAGAGCGGTAGCACAGGTACAGTTCTTAATTAGACCATGTGATCTCCTATCACTTGTGCATTAATCCGGCTTCTTGCAAGTATAACTCTGACCACCTAATTTTGAACTTTGTACTGTTGGATACAAGCTTTTAGGATCATCTGTTAGCACCCTATCTAATCAGGCAATAATAGATAACAGCGTAATGCCCAATGGTTTCAATCAATCTTGTCCCTCACAGATTAACAAGATAAAATCTCATTAAAATGTTTTTTGCTTAGATTTGGCATTTGTGTGGTTTAGAAGTGATTGTTTCTTGTGTAGTTCTTCTAACCAATCATCTAGGGATACTTGATCTTGTGTTTTGTCATTGTCATCTTTACAATCCATTTTTTTTCCATTTTTGAAAGTTTGCAAACAACCCAACAAACGCTTGGTTTGTACCCAAAATTTTTCTGGCGGAGGCTCGCGTTACTGAGTCACATGATTCTGTTGTGATGCAACTTGATGCTCGCGGGAGAGTACTTGCTCTAGAGAAGGCTTTTGCAGACTTGCGAATGTCATATTCGGATGCTCTCCACCGGGTGGACTCTTTGACCGATCAACTGTAGGATTCCAATGTCACTGCGGGCTTGGGGGCCATGCGGATCGCGACGTCCACGTTTGAAGTAGAATTGGTAGCGATAAAGGCTCAATTAAAGTTGACCTAGCTTCTACCCGATCGGAATTGGTGCAGGCTCATACTGAGTTGGAGCACTTTGAAGGTCTTGTGGACAAGTGGTCGTCTGATCTACAGGCTCAGATTGCTGAGAGGAAGCGAGCCGGAACCGAATGAGCTGTTATACGGTGACAGCTCGAGTAAGAAGTTGCTGAGGGACTTCGTCCCGTTCGTGAAACAGAGCGTTTATTGATAGAAGAGCGTTTGCAATATGCTGCATTAGTAAGCGCGGTAGATTTTGGGGCTCCAAAACGGAAGTTGCAGGTGTCATCAGAGGTCGTTCGGGGCATGCTAGTATTTCTGAAGCTTATTAGAGAAAAATGCCCTAGTCTTGACCTTGATTTCGTCTATTATAGAAAGACTACTTTCAGAACTATCATGCTGGAAAAAAATCATGGTCCTTCGAGACAGGCTGTTGTGGAAGCCATTTTGTCCCCTATTGTTCCAAAATAGTTGTAATGCAGGACAAAAACATAACTTTTAATGAAAGTCATATTTTGTAACTTTGCTTGTTTGTCTTGTACTGTCGTGCCATTATGTCTTCCTTAGAAGCTTTCGACCCATGCTGCAGGTCGTGGAATTAATATTTTCAGGCCCTACAAGCTGGTAGATGGTCTGTGTTATCAGTTGAGTTGCATCGAAATTGATCGCTATGAGCAACCTTTGTTTATAGTTGAGCTGCTATGGTCCCTGGCGAGTTATCGTTACATGCGTAAGAACTCTAACTAGGCTGTGATCAATTTTAGCAACCATGTTCTGTAGAAGAGCAGTGGTCCCCGTGGCAAGCCATCGACAACAGTCGAAGCTGACTAGGCTTCCACTTTCCAAATCATCTACATCCGCCCATAGTGAGCTGCAAATTTGGGAGTTTACCAGAAGTTGTCGTCATCAATTGTCACTGACTAGGCTTACCTAATCAGATTCGGCGATCATTATTTGTAGAAGAGCAATGATCCCTTGACGAGTCATCGTCGTTAGGTGTGAGAGCGCTAACTAGACTCCCATTTTTAGGCCATCGTCATCCGCACGCAGTGGACTAAGCGTCGGGCGCACCAGAAGCCCTCGTTATCAGTCGCGAACTGACTAAGCTTACCTGGTTAGGTTCGACGATAATTGTTTGTAGAATAGCAATGATCCATTGGCGAGTCATCAACAGGCGTGAGAGCGCTGACTAGACTCCCATTTCCTAGGCCATTGTCATCCGCGTGCAGTGGACTAGGCGTCGGGCGCACCAAAAATCGTCATCATCAGTCTCTAATTGACTAGGCTTACATGGTTAAGTTCGGCGACCATTGTTTGTAGATGAGCAATGATCCCTTGGCGAGTCGTCATCATCTGGCTTGAGAGCACTGACTAGACTCCCACTTCCTAGGCCATCATCATCCGCGTGCAGTGGACTAGGCGTCAGGTGCACCAGAAGTCATTGTCATCAGTCACAAACTGAATAAGCTTACCTGGTTAGGTTCAACGACCATTGTTTGTAGAAGAGCAATGATCCCTTGGTGAGTGATTGTCATCAGGAGTGAGAGCGTTGACTAGACTCCCCTTTCCTAGGCCCTCGTTATCCGCGCGCAGCAGACTAAGCATCGGGCGTACCAAAAGCTGTCATCATCAGTCACGAACTAACTAAGCTTACCTGGTTAGGTCTTGCAACCACTGTCGAGCGCATCAGAATTCGTCGTCATCAGTCGCGAACTGACTAAGCATACTTGGTTAGGTCCGACAACCATTGTCTGTAGAAGAGCAATGATCCCTTGGAGAGCCGTCTCGTCAGGCGTGAGAGTGCTGACTAGACTCCGGCTTCCTAGACCATCATCCACACACAGCAGACTAGGCGTTAGGCGCACCAGAAGCCGTCGTCATCAGTCACGAACTGACTAAGCTTACCTGGTTAGGTTCGGCGACCATTGTCTATAGAAGAACAATGATCCCTTGGTGAGTCATAGTCATTAGGCGTGAAAGCATTGACTAGATTCCCACTTCCTAGGACATCGTCATCCGTGCACAGCGGACTAGGCGTCGAGCTTGATCTTTCGGATCTGGCCATGGCAGATGATTGGATGTTGTGTTGGTTGTAACAGATAGAAATGGAAGTTCAGTGAAAGCAAATATTTTATTGATAATATTTTTTGAGGTGCTTTACATTCCATGGTCGTTTAAGTCCGTCACCATTTATGTCTTCCAACCAGTAGGTCCCTGGCCTGTTGACCTTGGTCACCCTGTAGGGCCCTTTACAATTTGGGTTCAGTTTTCGTGTGCCTGCTTCTTTGGTGTTTTGCTGGGTTTTTCTGAGTACCCAGACTCCTACTTTGAATTCGGATGGCTTGAAAATTTTGTTGTAGTATTGCGCTATTCGTTGCTGGTAGGCAGCATCTTGGTGGAGCTAGATCTTGTTTTTCCTCAAGGAGGTTTAGTCCGACGCTCAAGGCTTCGTCATTGTCGTCTCCTCTAAACTCCTCCATTTGAAAAGTAAGCACTTTAAGTTTCATCATAACCATGACTTATGACCCATTGGCTAGGGCGAGGGTGTTTCTCCGATAGGGGTTCTTTTGGTTGTGCGGTATGTTCAGAGTTTTCCTAGTAGCTCTGAAACCCATTTTCCCTTGGCTGCGTCAAGTTTTCTTTTGATTGCTTCCAAGATTTTTCGGTTAGTAACCTCCACTGGCCGTTGGCTTGTGGATGCCCTGGCTAAGAGAAATGGTGACTGATGTTCAAACTTTCATATAGTTTTTTTTAACCTTGATACCTTCAAATTGAGTTCCATTATCGCTGACCAATACTCTCGGGATGCCAAATCTGCAAACGATGGTTGCCCGTATGAGTTTCTCTATTTGGATTTGCCTCTATCTTGGATCGGGGCTCTGCTTCGACCCACTTGGTGAAGTAGTCAGTTTCTACAAAAAGGAACTTTTAACCGGTTGATGCTGGGGGTGGTTTGACGATGTTCATCCCCTATTGTGCGAATGACCACGAACTAATCATTGGTGTTAGTGGTTGGGCAGGCATGTGCATGTATGGCGTGAACCTCTGACATTTCTCTCATTGACGGACAATATCTTTGGCGTCTTGTTGCATTGTCAGCCAATAGTACCCGAGGGTTCGAACTTTGTGGGCAAGGGTTCTCCCACCCGGATAATTTTCGCATATCCCGTCGTGGATCTTATTTAGGACCTGATCTGCCGTGGGAGGGGACAGGCATCGGAGCAGAAGTCCATTTGTTGATCTCTTGTATAACTTGTCTTTAGGAGAGTGTACCACACTGCTCTGCTTCTGAGTTTTTTGGCTTCGGCCTTATCGGTCGGCAGGGCTCCGCTTTCAATATATTTGAGAATTAG
This sequence comes from Berberis vulgaris, assembly GCA_963556465.1. Classification (NCBI taxonomy): domain Eukaryota; kingdom Viridiplantae; phylum Streptophyta; class Magnoliopsida; order Ranunculales; family Berberidaceae; genus Berberis; species Berberis vulgaris. The sequence goes on along the minus strand of OY747136.1, from coordinate 27,959,388 downwards.
AGTCATCCAACTCGTCGTTGTATTTGTAGCACAAACATCATTGGGATCTTCCGTCGAGGCTTCATTGCTTTTGGTATTCGATGAGACTATTCAAGACTTCGGCGGAGGCTGAGGCTTCATTAGACAGCGCATCAACTCTTTCATTGTCGTCTCGGGGGCATTGTAAGAGCTCGCACAACTTGAACCCACTTATTGCAAAGAGTACCTTATTGCGGTAGGTTATCAGGCGGGGGTCTTTGCTGTTGAGTTCTCCTTTGACCTGATTGACTACAAGCCTTGAGTCGTTGTACATCGTTAAGTGATCTATCCCGATCCCCATGGTTAGCTTTAAGCCAGATAGAAAGGCCTCATATTCGGCTTCGTTATTTGAGACAAAAAAACCGAATCTGATGACTTTTTCGAGTGTGAAGCCGCTTGGGGAGCGGAGGGTAATTCTAGTTTTGCTTGCTTTTCCTATTGATGACCCATCACAACGCAAGGTCCATCCTTGACTGTCTGAATCTTGGGCTTTAAGGTTTGCCATTGGTTATTCTCCACCGGTGAACTTGGCGATGAAGTCTGCCAGCGCTTGGGCTTTGATGGTTGTTCTTGGGGCTTAGCTTATTTCATACTACCCGAGTTCTACCGACCATTTCACCATCCTTTCGAATATCTCTGGCTTGTGCAGTACCGTGCGGAACGGGTGTTTAGTTAGAACTGTTATAGAGTGGGCCTGAAAATAAGGCCTCAATTTCCTCAAGGATATGACCAGTGTCAGAGCTAATTTATCCATGTCTGGGTAGTGTGCCTCTGCTTCTACGAAGGTCTTACTTGCGTTGTACACTGGTCTTTGAATTCCCCGATCGTCCACACAAGGGCTAAGCTGACGACGTGCTTGGAGAGGAACAAGTACAAGTAAAACGTTTCTCATGTTGCCGATTTTGAGAGCAGTTCTGGACTCCCCATGTACGCCTTCAAATTCTGGAAGGCTTGTTCATACTCTTCATCCCTTGAGAACCCTTTGCTTCCCCTTAGTATTTTGAAGAAAGCAATGCATTGTCAGATGATTTGGATATAAACCTGTTGAGTGTTGCATCCCTCCCAGTCAGGCTTTGAATGCCCCTGATGTTGGCGGGGGGTTTCAAGTCGAGAAGGGCCTGAATCTGCTTTGGATCAGCTTCGATTCCCCTCTGGTTTACTATGTAACCTAGGAATTTCCCTGACTCAATTCCGAACGTACACTTTTGTGGGTTGAGTTTCATCTGATACCTTCGGAGTTGGCTAAATGCTTCAGTGAGGTCTGCTATGTGGTTAGGGTTGCAGAGGCTCTTGACAATCATATCGTTTATGTAAACCTCCATGTTCTTGTCGATTTGTTCTTTGAACCTTCGATTCACCAGTCGTTGATACATTGCACTTGCGTACTTCAAGCCGAATGGCATCACCCTGTTGCAATATATTCCTCTCTCAGTTATGAAATAAGTCTTTTCTTGATCAGGTTAGTGCATTAATAAAAGGTTGTAGCCTGAATAGGATTCCATGAAGCTCAGGAGGCTGTATACGGATGTGGCGTCCATGATCAGATCGATGCGGGGAAGTGGGAAGCTGTCATTCAGGCACGCCTTATTAAAGTTCGTGTAATCTATGCAGACTCTCCACTTCCCATTTTTCTTCCTTAGCAATACGGTGTTTGCTTGCCAGTCCGGGTATTTCGCTTCCTTGATCATATCCACATTGAGTAGTCGTTGTACCTCCACGTTGATAATTTTCTTTCTTTCAGGCGCCACGACCCTCTATTTCTGCCGCATGGTTTTCTCGTGGAGTCCACCTCTAGGCAATGAGTAATTACTGACGGGTCAATTCCCACCATGTCTCGCATGGTCCAGGTGAAAACGTCTTGGTTTCGCTGTAGTAGCTCTGTCAGCTGATCCGCCAACTCTTTATTTAAGCGGGAACCTATTTGAATGGCCCTATTGTTGAGAGGGTTGTCAAGGTAAACTGTGACGATTTCTTCCTTTGGTTGATCGACATTAGGTTTGCCTCAGGGGCTCACTGGAGCTTGCCCTATCCCGATTTCTTTGGCAAGATTAAGAGACATCTTGGTTGCTGGATTGGTTGCCAGCTGAAAACTATCAGGCTACTGTGGGGTCACATATTAGCATTCTATGGCTACTGCTTAGTAGCCTCGAATGGTACCAACTATTTGGTTGATTGGATACTTGATTCATTGGTGCAGAGTGGAAACTACTGCTCCCATTTGGTGTGGCCTGAGTCTCCCCATGACAACATTATAGGCAGATGGTGCGTCGATCACTATAAGCTCTTGAAACAACATTTTCTTGATCGGTGGCACTCCCGCGACTACTGTTAGTTGTATCTTTCCCACGGGGAAACGCTTTTCGCCACTGAAATCAATCATCGATCGGTTATTAAAAATTAGGACCTCTTCCTTTGGCTGCATGTTGTGGAATGTGCAGAGGAATAGAACGTTCAATGAACTCCCCGTGTCCACCAAGGATCTCCTTGCTTCCCAGTTTGCTAGGGAGATCGTGATTACCAGAGTGTTATTATGCGGAAACTGGATGCTTCGAAGGTCTTTGTCTGTAAAGGCTAGTGATATAGAAGGATCATGGCTCTAGGCGCATGACATCTATTGGTCGCTGCATATCGCTTGGATCCTCATCTTTCTGAAGGTTATTTTTTGGACCTGTTTGATTGTTCGGACTCAAAATGTGCCCTATGGAAAACATGTATCAAGCTTGCCGATTCGTCCCTTACCCTCTCGTTGGAAGGGATGGAGGATTTCTCACTACACCAAAAATGCCCATTAGCAACGGTTTTAAACCGTGGGGGTAACCCATTGTCACGGCTTAGAGCCGTGGTATGTAGAGGCATCGCTAAATCCCCAGTAACGACTAAAAACCGTGGCAAACATGTTAGCAACGGTTTTATGCTCAAGGACGGTTGATGATTTAGCCACGGTTATAAACCGTTGCAAACATGTTAGCCACGGTTTTAAGCCGTGGCCAGGAATAGCCACGGCTTAAAACCGTGGCAACTCTTAGCCACGGTTCTAAGCAGTTGCAAAAGCTTTAGCCACGGTTTTAAGCCGTGGCCAGTCCTAGCCACGGTTATAAGCCGTGGCAAATCATGGCCACGGTTCTGAGCCGTTGCAATATTTAGCCACGGTTTTAAGCCGTTGCAAATTTTTTTTTTGTTTTCTGCTATCAAATGACTTTTGATTACATCTTATAGGTAAGTATAATTCAGCACGTGATTACTTTTGATTAAATTTAAAAACAGCATTTACAACAAAGCGGTTGTTTGCTTAGCTGCACAATTTTGGTTCTAAGAACTACAGTCTTCGACATCATTGTACGCATTTTATTAATGTGACAGTGAAAATCTCATTCTGTGGCGAAATATGATTAACATGGTGGACAATCATAAAGAACTATTGCAACCAGAATACACATCACAAGACAAAATATAAACAAGTAAAGAGAGGAAATAGAAGATGCAAAAAATAAAACTGACAACTTACATGTATTACACCATTTTGAGCCATCTTTCAAATTCGAAGTACATAAACATGACAGTATAAGGGAACAGTAAAAACAACAAACAAAACCGCATTTAGACATCTGCAGTCGCCTCAGCTCTTAACATCAAAATGATCTAATCCTTACCCAGGAGACCGGACTCTTGGTAGCTTTTGACAGAATCAACAAGGGTTTCATCCAAGGGCCTGTATCGCCATCCCAACTTTTGCAGCTTCTCTGAACTCAGCTTCACACCTGCTTCTACCTCGGTAAAACTGCCAAAAAAAGAAGAAACATGATATTGAGACATACAACAGAAATAAAAGGTAGCAGTAGCATAATTACGACAAAAAATGCCAAATTTATGAAGACTAATTATTCAACCAACTGCATGTTGTATGTTCAGTATGACACCAATATTAGTAGCCTGGCAGAAACCTGACTAAGGTCTTCTCCTACAAAACATCCTCACAGATATGAGAATGAGATGTTTAGATGATTTTTTCATCATAGACTCAGAAATTGGAAAAGAAAATGAAAATTTTCAAATGAATATAGACTTGGAGATTGAGTAAAAATGTACAAAATTTCAATGATATTATTGTTATCAGTTACAGTAAAATCAGCAATTCATATTGGTTTGGTAACATTAGAAAAATTCAAGAACCATGTTATTCTAATCAATGTTGGTGTAGACATTAGTTTGGTTAGTCAGATTTGTAATCTGATTGTGAAATGAAATTGCATATTATGTACTTGGGTTATATCATGAGAAAAAGTTTTTATCTGTCACAATGAGGATCAACATGCATGAAATGAAGTGAAGATCTACTTGATAGCATTACAAAATTTCCTTGTTTTATTTACTACATTAAGATGTTGAAACAAGTGAAGATCTACTTGATGTACCCTCTAGAATTGGAGGTGTTATAACATGCTGAAGAGTATATCATAACCATTTTGTTGATCTTAAGCTTCATTTTCAACAGTGATAACATGGAAGTATGCATTTTAAACTTAGACATGACAAAAGTTACCCGGAGATAGCATTGTTCACTACACGGGTCCTTGTTCTCTTCAAGTCCACACCAGCTTGATTGCTTTTTCACTCTGTAAGAGAAGAACTTGATTACATGATAAAGAATCAGATCACTTCAAGTCGATAAACATCATAATAACAACTGCAGCTTACTGAAGTAATTAGGCCTTGAGAACAACCATGCAGACGGCAATCGAACACCTGTGGAACAAAGTCCATCAGACGAAGAACACTAGACCATGCAGACTCAAAAAAAAAAGTAAACAATAGCAGATTTTGGGACTTACTATTTTGCTTGTACGCGTGATATACAAGTTTCAATCCTCCACATTGAATATATAGTGCATATAGATATTATATCAGTCTACCAACTTGATTCTTTAGGATTTACTGAACCCAACACTCGCATCCAAATTAAATCATACAACAATCTTACAATTATCCGGTGTCCATGGAAGACTGAAGAAAATAAATGATCAAGATAGAGACATCAATTCATCAAACAATCTAAACAAATTATAAGATCAAAACCCCACCGACAAAATGAAAAATCAAACAAACCCAGACTATCAAATCAACTAACAAATGAATGAATGATGAAAGATCTTGAACAAAAGGGTAACCCCAAACAGGCCTAGCTACCCATCAAAGAATTTTCTTGATTCTCTTCAATCAAACAACAACCCATCAAACATAATCAAATATAACGAGACACCAAACACATATCTTGATCTGAATCATACAAAAACACATCAAAATTGTCAATATTTACATCAAAACAGAGCAAAAGAACCAACCTTGCAGGGTCTACCCTTGATGACGATGTATCCGTTCTTGCGAATGGTTCCAGCCTGCTGAGGGTACGTCTTGGAGGGGTTAGGGCAAAAGCAGATAAAAATACTAATTAAATGTAAAACTGTCAATGTCAAGAGTACTTACACTTGAAAAAAGTACATGTTAATATTTTTTATTTGGGGGGAGGGGCTAACTAAAAAGTATTCATAAGTCAGTGAAATTCATAAAACATGAGCAATGTTTTAAGCTCAAGATACAAAATTGTCAGCTCATTCCACTATACCCCAGAATATTTTTGGTTTGAAGGCTTCATTCCACTTTTCAGCAAATGAGAAACTGTCAGCTCGTCAGCCAGATCCAAGAATCAGGGCAATGGTAGTTTCAAGCCCCTAAACCTGTCTATAAAACTTTTACTGCAAAATCATATGAAATCTCAAAATCATCAATATGCCTCCGCTTTCGGTACTTCTCTTGACGAGAATTGACATTTAGCATGCTTTCAAACACTGTAGACCACTAATATTCATCAAGCAATATAAAACTTTAACCATGCCACAAAGTAAAAGAAAGGGACAAACTAGTAATGTAAACTTCAAAACAGACCATAGTCAAAGAAAGCACCAGGATGTTGTCATAAATCAGCCTGAAATCAGAGACCACATGATCAAAACAATTTTCATTTCAGCTCTAATTTTTTGAATGCCTACTTGTTAAATCAGCCTGAAATCAGAAGCAAGAGTAAGCATGCCATTAGCCTTCGAAGCATTTATGGCAAAATAAGGTTTCGAGATATTTCAGGATCAAGAGTAAGCATGCCATTAGCCTTCTTTTCTTGTCAGGAAATGATTTACAAATGCCAGATGTGGCTTTCAGATTGTGTTTTAAAAATAAATTAATAAAGCCTAAGGAACGAAAAAAAAAGATCATGTAAAAGAATCGCATAGAACCAGATTCCATTATATTAGGCTTCTAAAGTTATTACTACTTTCTAGTAAGGTACATCTTGTGAAACAAGAATGACTGGAATTTAAGTATAATAGAAGAAAGACCAGGCATACCTCTGTTGACATAGTTCTCATGTAAAGGTTTCGGTATTTGAAATGAAAACTGAGACATAGTCACCCCAGCTTGGAGATACTCTGGATGTTCAAGCAGAAACCTGCACAATAGGGAATGTAAGAGCAACTTGAGATAGTATTTCCAAAACAAGATTGAACCAAACTTAAGTGGTAAGCCATCAGGGAGAAATTATATACAAAAAAAAAAAAAAAAAAGATATTTCTAGTGAACTGTGAACAGAATAGACATACTTCTGGACCTCCACCATTGAACGCAGTCTCTTGCCTGTTGGCGTACTATAATACCTGAATTATATTAGAGAGAAAATCAAACAAAACTGGGTCAATAAAAACAACCCTTGAAAAATCCCAAACACACTGTATCGACAGTTAAAACCTGAGCACTTAACAGATTTATATGGTAAGCTAATCAGCAAAATATACCACGATGAAGACCACAAGTCATCATATTTTGATCAATGCTACATGAATATCAAGGAAAGGATCGAACAAGTCTAATTAAAAAAAAAAGGAATAGAAACACTACATATTAAAAGCAAGATCAACTTTAGTTGCCAACTGAAGCAGGAGAGAAATATTTTTTGCAGCCTTTAGCCACAACTCTGTCCAGCACCTGATCAGCCTTTAGTGACCCCAAAATACTATCAAAAGCACTTCAACTTTTTTCTCCTACTTCGCCAAACACCAAAATCAGAATTTAAATATCCACCTGTGGAACAAAGTCCATCAGACGAAGAACAATTTCAACGAAATTAAATATCCACCATATCATAGGAGAAAACTTTCTTTCTATAAGTGCTGAAAACAAAAATGTGTCAAATTAATTTACAAGGTATGGAGGGATGCGGGACAGACAATAGAGATCCATTCCTTACAGTCAAATTAATCAAGAATCCTTCATTTGGATTATCAATATTCAAAAGATTGGAAGAAGAATGACACTTGAAAAACTGGAGATACATGAAAACTCAAAGAATAAACAAAACAATAAGAATCGAAGATAAGATAATTAAGTCAACAAAAAGTGGCATATAATTCAGTTAATTAATGACATAACTTGAATATAAATGGATGCAGCCATACAGCCAACTTGAAATTCAAAATAGAAATAAGAATATAAAATAGAAACTGGAGGAAGTGAACCTGGATACTAAGGATTTGTGCCCCATGAAGTCAAGAGTTGCTTAGAGGATAACACTCTTCAAGGGTTTCTGCCAGATGTAAATTGTTCATGAAAAATTTGCAGCTACTTGAAGCCAATGCAAGCAAAATTTCCCAAGTATAAATTTTTGAAAAAATATTAAATTTGCACCAAGGTCAGTGTCTTTAGTTGAAGAACATTCCTAGTATGAAAAATGCTGCAACAAATTAAACATGGCTACTGCAAGTTCAAAACACAATGACTCTTGTAGTTTTCGATGTTCAAAATGAAAATAACTCCAGACGAGACAAGCCATGATATGAAAAATGACAAGTTCAAATTCAAATGCTCGTTTTGTTCTGGATAAAAAAAAAGATAAAAGGAAAATAACCAATCTGCATCTAAGTCTGCTGTCAAAATCATCTTAGATGGAACACCACAAAATTATATCTAAGACAGACCATCAGTTACACCTTGATGGCATACTTTTTCATGGGGAAATAATCTCTTTTTTCTTCTCCCTCTCTGTCTTCAGAGAAGCCTGCAATTGACCATATTGTAATTAGTTAGTGAAAAGTTTTTAAATTCTAATCAATGAAATTTTTTTCATAAGGCAGAAACTTGGTAAACAATCTCAGATATAAAATCCATTAAAAAAAATTTGTTCTAAACCAATCAAGTGAATGAAAAAGGGATCTATTGCAAAATCTGATCAAGGAATCTAACTGAAACGGTAAAAAAGTGAACTATAAGTGCAATTTTAGATTTTAACTTCAGTGACAATGGAATAGTGTCACTTCTTTTTCTTTTATACCAAGAATGAAATTAGTGTTGCCTAAAGAAATTCATCTGAGAGAAACTTGTTACTGAAGTACACCATGATTGTGTACAAATTCAACTGATGTACACAGAAGTAAATGCAAACAACTTTAACTGAAATAGGAAACTGAATAATGTTATACTTACTCTGAAAGGACAATTACTCACAGAGTAAAGTAACTTGAGAAACTTTTAAAGCCTGAGTTTGATTTAATCCATTCAGTGCCCTTGATCCTTGATGTCGGTTTTGTGTCGATGTAAGACATATCTGAGTAACATATTACAAGCTCCATTATCTTACACAAAAAGGGGACTTTTCAATTAAACAAATGGAAATTTGATACATACCTGCTCACCTAGTTGAATGAATGGAACCAAATATAATTCTGTGGTTTGAATATTGCTTTCTGCAGCAGTTGAAATAAAGGGCTTATCCAAGGCAAGCATACTTCCTACATTGAGCGGAGATTTTATCTTCAAACAGAAATAGGTAGTAAGTTATATTGAATTGAAAGAATCCAGTAAAAGAAGTTAACCTGAAAAAATTGGCCAGAGAATTTGCTCGACCCACAAAAGAAAATTGATCTTTACATCATCGCTATCAACTAGGCCAATTTGTTTCCTCTGCAAGCTACCAAATTCTCCTTGAATTTCCAGTGACCCAATTGATTGAATCCTGCACACAAGGAAAGGTTGGACCATAGAAAATAATAGTTTGTTAAAGCAGATCAGTCACACATAACACATTCCTTCAAAAATGCCAGAAGTAGAATTTTATCATAATCTTAGCTATGCCTGTAGTATCAAGCAACTGAATCTTGAATGTTAACAAGTCAAATGTAAATAGAAGATGATACTGGTAATAATTTGATACATGACTGCCAGACTAAGGCTTTGAAACCAAAACCTCTTTCAATTATGTTAGCAGGCTTTTTTTCTTTTGAATTATTTGAATGGTAGAGAGTCAAATAGTGAAGAATGAAAAGAAATTATCTTACCTTGCATAAAAGGAATATGAAGCCCCATTATTAACAGCGGTAATTGAGATGGAAGAAAAGGCATCTTAGCATAACTGAGCTCCTAGAAGCATTGCATCTTCGTCTTGATTCCGGATGCAAAGAAAAAGTGTGACCATAACACCAGAAGAAAACTAATCCTGTAAAGTCCTTGGGAACCTACATAAAAGGCATGTTAGGCTAGAGCTTTCACAAAATGCATCAAGCCCCAAAACATGCGAGGCATGTGCACCAGTTGAAGCTTGACAGAGGGTACATGTGTACATTAAAGCTGCCAAGAACACAATTGAGTTTATAATACCTCAACAAATGAAAACCATGTATGGTCCTTTCTTCCCGAACATAAAAATCAAATCCTAAAAGCAGTGAATATAAGTCCTGAATTGAATATGTTAACACAAGAACTTCAACTATTGCACAAGAAAACAAAATTGTACATAGTATTGAATGCTAACACCAGTTATATTGGTCACAGAAACTAGTTTAGGTGGCCTCTTTTTCTCATTGGAATCTCAGTATCACCAACATTTTGTTCTAGTTTCTTGGCAACGAGCAAAAATCCATGAATGAACATAATCTTGCAGCAATTTGTCTGAAATTGATTGCAAACCATCAAATCTTCATTTGTTCATATATTCCAATTACATTAATCAACATTCTACAAGCATGGAACTACACATTCAATTCGATTTCATAACTAAGCAACATTCAAATTAAACAATTGAACTGCAGATCCAGATACAATGAAAAAACGCACAAATCACACATTAAAAAACTTAACTAATCACCTAAAACCAAACTGAAAGATAAAATCAGCTAGGTTTTCATCAAAGAGATCTGATGCAGATTGGGGTTCGAGAAAGTAAACTAATAAACTTCCACCACTTCTTCTAAACACAAAAAACCATCTACTCTACATATCAAATCAGATCAGAAACTAGATGATAAATGTTAAAACCAACAATAAAACAGAAAACTAACACAACAAAAAGAGAACAGTGAGAGATAGAAGGAAAAACCCATATCAAGAATCGAAAATGAACTCACTTGAGAACCATTGTGGCTAATCTTCTCTTCTTCTCTACAGTACTGGATTGAAATCACTTGCTATCTTCCATTAACTCTCTCTGAAGCTCTCTCAAGCTCCTCGATCTCTCTCAAGCTCTCGCAAGCTCCATTAACTCCCTCTGAAGCTCTCTCAAGCTCCTCGAACTCTCTCTGAAGCTCTCTCAAGCTAGGTCGAAATTCTTTTTCGCAATGACCGTGCAAACTGATTTAGGTCGAAATAGCAAAACCCGTTTTCGCCAAAGCGCGAAACTGATTTAGGTCGAAATAGCAAAACCAATTTTTTTCGCCAAAGCGCGAAACCCGTTTTCGCCGGAGCGCGAAAAAACTCCACTCTCCAAATCACTCTCCAGAGCGCGGCACGTGCAAAACTCGTGCAAAACTATTTTGTTTAGCAACGGTTTTTGGCCGTTGCTAATTATAGTTACGGTTTTTGGCCGTGGCTAATGCACCCACGGTTTAGAGCCGTGGCCAGTTATTTTTATAGCCACGGTTTTAGGCCGTTGGCAACGCTATCCACGGTTTTAGGCCGTTGGCAATGCTATCCACGGTTTTTGGCCGTGGCCATCTCCGTGTAGCTAAATAGGCCTTTTGGTGTAGTGTCTCCTTGGACTCGGTCTTTTTCCTAACGGTCTGTTCCTCCTCTAGGGCGATGTAACTCTGAGCTTCCTTCACCAGGTCTGCCATATTTCTTGGAGGTTCAGAGTTAGGAAGTTATAGAACTTGTCATTCCTTAGACAAATGGTGAAGGTTGCGACGACTGTTGCATTGTTACAAACGTTGACGTAAATCAACTTGTTATTGAAGCGCATGACGTATGTTCTTAATGTCTCATCCGGATTTTGCTTCATTGATTTGAGTATTTTTATCGTTAGCAAAATCTACTGTATATAAGATGATTGCAGATCCATCCTAGGGTCCGTTGCTGCTGCTGCCAACACGGGGGCGAGAGCATGTTCCCTCTGTGTCATAGGTACCACCTGAAGTAGTGGTACATCGCCAGACGAGGTGTTAGATGTGTCCCCTTGGTCTTCGTTGTTATGGGATCTAGTGGTCACCGTCTTCTTTGAACTCCGAAGAGAGATGATGTTAGCATTTTGCTAGGAACTCTGTCTTCCTCACAGACGGCGCCAAACTGATGCAGTCGATTTTCCCTCCTTGCTTAACCTTGACCTGCTGACCTGCACAAGGAACGTGCGTGAGCCACGGACCATCGTTGTGGTGGTCGATGACACTTCGATACTAAAGTCAGACAAGGATCTGAGGAAGGCTTAATGTTGTAAACAAGGAATTTGTCGCCTCTCTTTATTCACAACCTCATGTCTTATTTATAGTGTTGAAGTCCCGATTCAGCCAGGCCATCAGTGGCGTAGTTTAGGGAATGAGATCATTCTCTAATTAGGAGTTATACTGTGGAGGAAAATTTCGCTGTTAGACTTGTGCTCCCAGATACGCGGGAGATAGTTCCAAATTTGAGTGTTGTATATAAGTGGATGGTTGTGACACGCGTGGGTTTAGTAGGCTATAGTAATTTGGGTTCGTCTGACGGACTGTATTATGCGGGCTTGAAGTCGATTGGGCCGGATCAGTATTGGGTTGAGCTTGGGCCTGTTATTCCTTGAGATCATCATGACACGTGTCGGTGTATAAGAGAGGACGTTTCAGTGTATCATCCGATACCAAATAGGAAATTTCAGAATACTTGGGTGTCAAACGGTAAAATTTATAGATCCATTTGCAAGCCTCAGATCGCCTCATTTCTAATTTTTCATTATTTGTTAGAGATTATTTCTTTCCTTTGATTCATCCTTGAATCTACACACCAAATAGGCACCTTGGACCAGGCACCGTAGTCGTGTTCTTGATTCATTCATTCCACAATGCCCGAAATAACAACACAGAGATCTCTCTCTGGTCTCGTCTCCCGCACTCACCGAGTGTTTGAACAATGGCCTCAATGACTTTCTCACCTTTAACACCCTTTTGTCCAAACATTCTCACCTCCCCGACCCATCATCAATTCCAATCCCCATCTTTCACCACCAACTTCACCCTTTAGCCCACTTTCACATGAACTCCTCTTCTATGCACTCTCTTCTCCGACCCCTTTGTTCTCCAAATAGCAAAAACTCTAGAAGACTCCACTTCTTTTTCTTCACCCTCACCAACTCTTCAGAAGCTCAGAGACGCCTCTTCTGAATACTTGTTTTCCCTGTCTATGCCCATTCTCAAAAACGGGTCTTTTCGATTCATTGATACCTCACTAATCAAAACCTCTTATATTCGTCATGTTTCCACTCTTGAAGTTTCTTCGTCAGAGTATTTGACATCTATTGAGGATACCCAATCCCCAATCTTGTCATTATTGATGGGCATGTTGACCATTCTGCATCGAAATTGCCCTAATTGCAAAATGGGGTTTATGTTTGGAGCATTTCTGACATACCTACTAAGGCATTTCGAGAGAGAGTGTTTTAGTTTGTTTATGAGTTTCAAGATGGAGACTTGTTTTGGTCTCTTAATGGAGTTGGTGCCCTTGATGTTAGTGTTATATTTGTTTGGGTGCCACTACTCAATAGCTTTATAAGTGCATTGTGACTAAGTGATTTGAACAAACTGTCTTTGATGGTAATGTCATTGTCAACCGATATACTCAACTGAAAAATGCAAATCAGTTGACAAGGAGTCTTCTTCTTGAGCCCAGAGCGACCGTGAATGTAAAATTGAATCTGGCGATCATTGCTGATAATGTTAAGTGTACTCATGGAGCTGCAATTAGTGATCTTGAAGAGGATCAGCTTTTATATTGTCGTGTCTGTGGCATTGATTCGACAACAGCTAGGAGGGATCTGGTTTTCTCCTTTGGAGCAAGTGATGGCAGAGTTACCTGAATCTCTATGCAAGAAGGTGGCACATGTCAATGGATCATTGGCACCCAACCTCAAGCTTGTGGTGGCAACTACTTTTATTTGAAACTTTCTTGTTTATTTTGTATTATCAATGCAAACTATCACACCAGAAAGTTTTGCCGGTCTAGCTATATATTGCTCCCAAGTAGAAATATGATTTTGATGCATTTGTGTAGGTTTCTTGAAAATGGAAAAAATACAAACCATTTTGTGCCTACCTTGCTTCTATACGCAAAATTTTGATAAATTCTTCTAAGCAACTATCCGTTGTTTTCATTTATACTTGACAGTTGTTGAAACTTTTGGCTGTTGGTATTCCTTGTGTTAGTTCCATTGTAAAGCTTCAATATACAAGATGCAATTTTGTATGCATCATTATAGTGGATGAGTTCTCGATTCGCACCTTGCGCACTTTAAAATTTTGTTGTCTTGCAAATTATGAGAGTGCGATGTGGCACTAACTGCATGTGGTCATAATGATATGGTGGAATACTTCAGGGAGTAGTTGTCTGGTTTTGCTTTCACTGTCAGTGGATGAGTGCAATCTTATGGATCTCGTTGTGTCAAGCCACCAATCATCTATGGTGACATTGTCACGACCAACAACTGAAATCACTCAGAAGAAATCAAGATTCAGCAATTTGGAATTCAAAACAGTGTTTAGTTCACTGGACAGAGAGGCTGAAATTGGTTAAAAATGGGCTAATCGTTGCAAGAAGGGCATTTAGTTCCAAGAACAACCAAACCCAATCTGTTTCTTCCAGTTCTTGGTCTAAAAACAGGTCTTACAATAACCCTTCATTCACTAGTCCAGCTAAACCATATATACAAGACCAGATGTCCAACTCCTCTGTCAATAAGGCTCCCTTATTATCAACACCACCACTATACAAAACCAACAACATCAATCCTCCTATAAGAAGAATTTCACAAGAACAAATGAGGATAAGGAGAGAGCAAGGCCTGTGCTATCATTGTGATGAAGTATACAAACCTGGACATTTTTGCAAGAAGCAACAGATTTACTTGTTGGTAGCAGAGGAAAATGGAAATGCTATAGACAGTGAAGGTATCATGGAAATAGAAGATCTAGCCCAAGAAATTCCTACTGAAATGGAAATATCCATACATGCTTTGATGGGAAACCACTCCTATAATACAATACTGTTACAAGGACTAGTAAAAAAGGTTCCAATACAAATTTTAGTGGATACTGGGAGTACCCATTCTTTCGTAGATCCTAGAATTATTCATCTTACTCAATGGCCTACAATATCCACTCCAAAGATGCTAGTGAAAGTAGCCAATGGACAGCAAGTGGTTAGTAGTGAACTCTGTCATCCACTCAGGTGGACAATGCAAGGATACAAATTTGAAGGCACCTTAAGGGTTTTGCAACTAGGGGAGTTTGATATGGCGTTGGGAGGGGACTGGCTGAAACCGTATGGTAACATCATTATCAACCTGCAAGAACTTCAAATTACATTGATACACCAAGGCCAGAAAATTACATTGCAGGGAGTCACTAAGCAGGCTTCTTTATCACTTCTGACTGAGTCAAAAGCCAATAAAATATGGTCCAAATCTAGCCATTCCTTTTTGGGCTGTTTTTTTTCTCTTACTGCCAGTGAATATGACTCAGAATGTGACCCTGCCATTATGAACCTGTTAAGTCAGTATGATGATCTTTTTCAAACACCAACCAAGTTACCCCCCTCTAGAGCTCTAGATCACTCAATACCACTTAAACCACACACTACTCCCCCTTCTCAATCCCCATATAGATTACCTCATTTACACAAGAGTGTGGTGGAACAATTGACCAAAGAGATGCTATCAGAAGGGTTGATTAGGCCTTCTCACAGTCCATTTGCTGCTCCTATCTTATTGGTCAAGAAAAAAGATCAAACATGGAGGTTTTGTGTGGATTACAGGAGGCTCAATGATATGACTATTAAGGACAAATTTCCAATGCCCCTTATTGATGAGTTACTAGATGAATTACATGGAGCCAAGATTTTTTCTAAGATTGATCTAAGGTCAGGTTACCATCAAGTACTTGTCAATCCAGATGACATTCACAAGACAGCTTTTAGGACCCATCATGGTCATTTTGAATTCATAGTTATGCCCTTTGGGCTAACAAATGCTCCTGCTACATTCCAGGCATTAATGAATTCAGTTTTTGGTCCCTATCTTAGAAAATTTATCCTTGTCTTTTTTGATGATATCCTCATTTATAGCCCCTCATTGGAATCCCATTTACACCATCTTGACATTACTTTTCATACTTTGAGACAACACTCTCTGTTTGTTAAGAAAACCAAATGCTCTTTTGGTCAAACTAGCCTAGAATACCTTGGTCATATTATTACAGTAAATGGTGTAGCTGTTGATCCTAAGAAAGTTAATTCTATGCAATCATGGCCTACTCCTACCTCAGTCAAACTACTCAGAGGATTCTTGGGTTTAACAGGCTATTATAGGAAGTTTGTCAAGGACTATGGTATAATAGCAAAACCACTCACTGAACTACTAAAAAAAAGATGCTTTTACTTGGACTGAGACTACAGAGAAAGCTTTTCAACAGCTTAAAACAGCAATGTGCAGTACACCAGTGTTAAGATTACCTGATTTCAACTTACCATTTGCAGTAGAAACTGATGCTTGTTCTTCAGGTATTGGGGCTGTCCTATCTCAAGAAGGTCATCCAATTGCTTATTTTAGCAAGGCATTAGGTCCCAAATTCATCACCCTGTCCACATATGAAAAGGAGCTATTAGATATTGTATCAGCTGTCCAAAAATGGAGATGTTATTTGCTGGGATCTAAGTTTACTATTTTGACTGATCATCAAAGCATACAGTACTTTCTGTCACAGAAATTGACTACACTAATGCAACAAAAGTGGCTTGCAAGGTTATTAGGCTATGACTACACCATTGGGTATAAGAAAGGATCTACAAACCTAGCAGCTGATGCATTGTCCAGAAGACCAGGGGAGGCTTCATTGACAGCTTTATCAAACCTAACAGCTGATGCATTATCCAGACAACAAGGAAAGGCTTCACTGACAGCTTTATCTATATGCACTCCTAAATGGCTGTCAGAGGTATTAAAGAGCTATGAACATGATGCTTTTGCTAAGGAAATTTGTGCCAAGTTATTACTAGATAAAGATGCTATTCCTCACTTCAGTTTGTCCAATGGATTATTGAAATTCAAAGGAAGACTCTACATAGGCAGTCATGGACCCTTGAGACAACAACTCTGTTCTACAATTCATTGTTCCAATATTGGGGGTCATTCAGGCATCATGGCTTCTTATCAAAGAATGAAATCCTTTTTCTATTGGTCAGGTCTTAAAGCTTGCATTACTAAACTCATTTTGGAGTGTGAAACATGTCAGAGGAACAAGGGAGACCAAAGAGGATATGGGGGTTTACTCCAACCTCTACCAGTCCCGGATCATGCTTGGCAACACATCACCATGGACTTTATAGAAGGTTTGCCTAAATCCCAAGGGTTGTCTGTTATACTAGTAGTAGTAGACAGATTCTCCAAATACAGCCATTTCATGGGTTTACCACACCCTTACACTGCTTCTATAGTAGCTGATCAGTTTATGAAGAATGTATACAAGTTACATGGTCTCCCAGTCTCTATTGTGTCAGATAGGGATAAGGTCTTTACTAGTGCATTTTGGTCCCAACTCTTCACTTCCCTGGGTATTTCGCTCAACCTCAGCACCTCATATCACCCTCAGACTGATGGACAGACAGAAAGGACAAATGCATGTATTGAAACTTATCTGAGGTGTATGACTGGTCATGCTCCAACTCGATGGGCTCACTGGCTTTACTTGGCAGAACATTGGTTCAATACCACATACCATTCAAGTTTGAATACCTCTCCTTTTAAGGCCTTATATGGGTATTCCCCACCTTTGTTGGCATTACCACCATTAGACACAGTCAATGTTACTGACGTTAATACCTACTTACAAGAGAGAGTTGCTATGTTGGGCATTATCAAGGAGAAATTGCATAGGGCACAAGAAAGGATGAAATGGTATGCAGATAAACACAGAGTAGAGAGAACCTTTGCGATTGGGGATTGGGTGTATTTGAAATTGCAACCTTATCGACAGGTATCGGTCCAATTTCGTCGAAATTTGAAGCTAGCTTCAAGGTTTTATGGCCCTTTTCGAATAATAGAGAAGATTGGAGAGGTTGCTTACAAGCTCCTCCTCCCAGATTCATCCCGAATTCACCCAATTTTTCATGTATCACAATTGAAAAAGAAATTAGGTCAACATCACATACCTCAGCCTACACTGCCACTTGCAGATGGAAGTGGACAAATTCAAGCAGAACCCATCGCCATCCTTGCTCGTAGATTGGTTCCTCGCAACAATCAGGCAGTTACTCAAGTGCTGGTTCATTGGTCTAATGGTTCTCCTCAAGACGCTACTTGGGAAGATTGGCTATCTTTCCACCATCGGTTTCCTTCCTTCGATTCTTGAGGACAAGAATCATTTCGAGCGGTGGGCTTTGTCACGACCAACAACTGAAATCACTCAGAAGAAATCAAGATTCAGCAATTTGGAATTCAAAACAGTGTTTAGTTCACTGGACAGAGAGGCTGAAATTGGTTAAAAATGGGCTAACCGTTGCAAGAAGGGCATTTAGGACTTTTACTATGAAAAAGTGGTTAAATGGTTGTTAGGTTGTTAGAAAAGAGGAATTCATTGTACACTTGTCGACATCTTAGGGAATGAGGGAATTGAGTTGTAGCCTACCTCCAGTATATAAGGAGAAGATGTTCTGTAATAAAATCACTCTGGAATGATAATCAAATTTCTGTTTCTTCTACCTCTGGCTCTCCTAGAGAGATTCTTCTTGTCATAATTTCTATTATCCAGTTCTTCTCTTCCAGTTCATTGATAGTTTTAGTTCTTCAGAGCTTAGATCGGACTCTTAGATCAGTTGTTGTTCAACCAAAATTATCACAAGGTTGTGACAGACATCAGCCGCCCAAAGGCCATGACTGTCTTCTGGTCCTCAATGGCTCAAAGTATGATTGCTCTCCAAATGAAGGGAATGCTCACTGGACATGTCACCATTCTCAACTGGTCATTTGTTATAAACGACCAACCAAGATGAATACATTAATGACCACCTCTACATGATTCTTGATAGTTTGCCATTTCTTATGTTCATGCGTCTAATATGTTGCTTGCATGATTCACAGATTTGAAACTTGCTACCAGATTGCTTTAGCCATCAAGGATGAAGTTGAGGATCTTGAGAAAGTAGGTATTAATGTAATCCAAATTGATGATGCTGCCCTAAGAGAAGGTTTACCTCTCAGGAAGTCTGAGCACAATTTCTACTTGGAATGGGTCGCCAACTCCTTCAGGATTATCAATTGTGGTTGACAGAGAGATGGGGGAAAAGGAAGGGGGCGGTTGCAAAACAGAGATAGATCGGGAGAAGAGAGAAGCCAAATTTACCATTTGGCACCCACAGTATTCTAGTATTTCTTTTGGTGTCTATCACGTGCTTGGCATGTGAGAGTATTTCAGAAATTTCAAAATAACTAATGGTTTATGCTAGTCAAAAAAGTTGACTTCACGGTCAACACTTAAAATAGAGGTTAAACGGAATAAACATAATTAATGGCACCCAAGTAGAGTTACACCTGAATTAATGGGGGCTAAATGGTAAATAATCCAAACCAAAAGCTCAAGACCGCCTCATTTTGCTTATTTTTCTATAGTCCTTGTTAATCTAGTATATTGTAAACACACATTTTATAAATAACAAAACTAAGAGTTCAAAATTAGATAAATCAAATACATAAGATTGAATAAAAAAACAAAAATTATAGAGGTAATTTGAGGCAAACCACAACTCCTCCCGACCTATGCACTTATCATTCTCTTCTCAAACTCTCACAACTTCTCGATAACCATCCCCTTTTTCTTCTTGACAATAAGTCATCCTTTCTCTTTTCTCGACATTATTTGCAATCTCCATCTTTTTTTGTTTCACCAAAATTTTTTTTATCACCTTTCTCATTTATCTTATCCTCTTATTAATATCTATAAGAGTTATTTCTGTTCTAGGTGTCTACCGTGCTAATCTTTCTTCTCGCAATCTTACTGCTAGTTAGTTTCAAGACCTTATACTATTGGATTCCTTGGTGACAAAAGTTTGAACTCGTGCTCTAATCAGTGACGGGGCCAGGATTTTTGTTGAAGGGGAGGGAAGTAGTGAGTCAAAGTTAACTAATGATTATATAATAACTAATTACTGTAAATAAAATTTTCAATTTAAACAATACATAAATCTGTATTACAATTCATAGTGGTGTTTTACCATTAATTGATGACTAGGACAAAGTCAAATCATAAGGATTGGAGATAAAAGATAGCTAGGATTAAAAGTTGGAAAAATGTGCTGAGAGTTGAAATTTATTTTTTATGATGACATGTTTGTAAATATAAAACATGTAAAAGGGCAAAGAGAATGAAAAAATTATGAAAAAAGTTGGTGGACTGTACATGTGGCAAAGAGAGAAAATATTGTATTTTTTAAATTAATTTTTTTTAAATTAAAATTATCATAAATATCTAAGTAATTGTCAGATTTTGGTGAACTTGATATCGTTGAAATGCAATTTTGAAAATCTTTCCAACAAAATAAATTATCAATACAAACACTTAAAATTTCAAAAGATACATTTTATTATTAAAACATATATTATTTTTTATGATTTCATAATTTTTGGTTTTTTGAATTTATAGTTCATTCACAATTTATTTTAAAACTCGTGTACCAATAGCCAATAACATGTTGAACTAAAATCCGCAGTGGCATGTCGTAAGGCTTTTCTGAACACCCTGAGAAGCATATTACAATTCAGATTGATGTTTTACTGTTCATTGTTGACTGAGACAAACTAAGGATTGGAAATAAAAGATAGCTAGGATTGATAGTTGGAAAATGTGTTGAGGGTAAATATCCACTTCTTATGATGACATATTTGTAAATATAAAACATGGAGAAGGGCAAAGAAAATGAAATTTTTGTGAAAAAAGTTGGTGAAATGTACATGTGGCAGAGAAAGAAAATATTGTGTTTTCATTTTTTCAAAATGAAATTATCATCACTATCTACATAGTTATCGGATTTTGGTGAACTTGGTATTATATATATGGTTGTCAAATTTTGGTAAACTTGGTATCATAGAAATGCAATTTTGAAGATCTTTCTAACAAAACCAATGATCAATACAAACACTTAAAATTTCAAAAAATATATTTTACTATTAAAACATGTAAATAAAATATATTTCAAAGAAATGGATGGACATTTTAATGAACATTCAAACAAAGACCTCGAACATTCAATCATTTCTAATTTTAACCGAGTTTGACTCTAAAAAAAATAGTTTACATTCTAAAACTGATTTTTTATGAAAGTGATTGAGGGCAATGGTGGGGATGAGGTGTCTAATGTATGATAATTAGCTACAAAAATGTATGTTGAGAGTCTACGACATGGGTAATATGCTAGTCTATAATACAAATCAGAGAGGTGTTTTACTATTCATTGCTGACTGGGACAAAGTCAGATCATAATGATTTGATATAAAAGATAACTAGGATTGATAGTTGGGAAATGTGTTAAGGGTTGATATCCATTTCCTATGATGACATGTTTGTAAATAAAAAACATGTAGAAGAGCAAGAAAAATAATTTTTTGTGAAAATAAGTTGGTGGAATGTACAAGTGGGGGAGAGAGAAAATATTGTTTTTTCATATTTTTTTCAAAACGAAATTATCACTACTATCTACAAAGTTGTCGAATTTTGGTAAACGTGGCATCATATAGTTGTAGGATTTTGGTAAATTTGGTATCACTGAAATGCAATTTGAAGATCTTTCCAACAAACCAATGATCAATACAAACACTTAAATTTCAAAATATATAGTTTTTTAATAAAAAAAATGTAAATATAATATTTTTCAAAGAAACAGACGGACATTTTAATGAAAATTCAAACAAAGACCTCGAACATTCAATCGATTTTAATTTTAACCAAGTTTGATTCTAAAATAAATTAGCTTACATTCTTTTTTTATGGAACTGATGGAAGGCAATAGTGGGGATGGTGATGAGGGTGTCTAATATATGACAAATAGCAGTAAAAAAAAGTATGTGGAGTGCCAACGACAAGGATAATATGCTAGTCAATAATACAATTCATAGTGGTGTTTTACTATTCATTGCGGACTGAGACAAAATCAAATAATAAGGATTGGAGATAAAAGATGGCAAGGATTGAAAGTTGGGAAATGTGTTGACGGTTGAGATTCATTTTTTATGATGGCATGTTTGTAAATATAAAACATGTAGAAGGAAAAAGAAAATGAAAAAATTGTGAAAAAAATTGGTGGATTGTACATGTGGCGGAGGGAGAAATATTGTGTTTTTTTTTCTAAGTAAAAATTATCATAACTATCTAAGTAGTTTTCGGATTTTGGTAAACTTGATATCGTTGAAATTCAATTTTGAAGATCTTTTCAACAAAATATATAATCAATACAAACACTTAAAATTTCAAAAGATATATTTTATTATTAAAACACGTATGTATTTTTAATATTTTCGTGCACTTCATAATTTATGGTTTTTGAATTTATAGTTCATTCACAATTTATTTTAAAACTCATGTACCAATAGCCAATAGCCAATAGTCAATAGCATATTGAACTAAAATCCGTAGCGGCATGTCGTGAGGCTTTTTAAAACAGTAAAGGCTAGGGTTGGGCTGGTATGGTTAATCGGCCCGTGTAGCCCAAATCGAGGACCGACCTGAAAGTTTAAAGTTTGAAATTGTAAGGACTGAACCTGAACTGGGTTAGCCGAATTACCGGTGGTTCGGTTAACTGATTTTTTGGGCCGATCTCGGTCCAGCCAGTTTTTTAGCCCAATTTTCTCCATCCCAGTTTTTTAAGCCCAATTGTTTTAAGCCAGTTTTTCAGCCCAATTTTCTCCATCCCAGTTTTTTAAGCCCAATTGTTTTAAGCCAGTTTTTTAGCTCAATTTTCTCCAGCCTAGTTTTTTAAGCCAATGTTTTCCAATCCAATTGTTTTAAGCCAGTTTTTTCAGTCCATTTGGTCCTATTATTTTTCAAATCCAATTTTTTTTTTTTTTTTTGCCAAAATACACTAAGAAAGGATGAAAATTTCAAGTATTGTCCAAACTAAAAACATCTTTGTTGGTGCAACAAGTAAGAAGGACACATCTATAACCTGATAAGCTAGAACTGATACTCAATGTCACCATAGTAGGAAGAACACACAACAAACAATGTTTACAAAGTACACAACAAAACTTGTTTCAAAAAATTAAGCCCTCTTTTTAGTTTACAAAGAACAAACAATATGGATGGCTAATTAAACTAGAGAAACACATCCTTTTCTTTCATAAACTAGAGAAACGCATCCTTTTCTTTCACTGCATTTGCTTTGCTGCAATACATCCTTTGTTCATGAATCAACCGCCTGCAAAATCACAATTTTGACTTTATATTAAGTCAATAATGTGAAAATAAGT
This sequence comes from Berberis vulgaris, assembly GCA_963556465.1. Taxonomy (NCBI): domain Eukaryota; kingdom Viridiplantae; phylum Streptophyta; class Magnoliopsida; order Ranunculales; family Berberidaceae; genus Berberis; species Berberis vulgaris. The sequence goes on along the minus strand of OY747136.1, from coordinate 27,936,374 downwards.
TATTCAATTTCATCAAATGCATAAATGAACTAAGGGAACTACTATAAGTTAATCACATTAATCCTATTCTATTTCATTCAGAGTATACACTTCCAAGAAAACAGACAAATCAAAGATATTGATGATGTTAATCACAAGATAAATGACAATGTTCAAAGGGGTAAGATAATCACTAGACCATAAGATGCATGTTCTCAAATCCTCGGCTACAAATGAGATTACCATATCTTTGTATATCACCATTTTGAGGACTAGAGTAGAACTGGAGGAGCAATAATTGGTAGAAAATAAAAAATAATTTAGTATATGGAGGCTCCTCATTTGTTTTATTGAAAATTTGCAACATACCTTTGTTCACAGTCATCAATACAAATTATAAAAATGTCAAAATCTTGGCAGATTAATGAAGCAATAACTATGATTTGAAGCAAACTCTAATAAACTATGATATGAATCCCCGAACACATTGCACAATAATCATTCCAAGACTTCCCAGGTGTATTAATGCTAGAAAATCTCCAATAAACTAAGATTTGAAGCAAACTCTCCAATGAAACCCAACAGTAAAGAGGAATCAAATAAGAGAATAGATGATTTGGGGATTCATATAATTGAAGTATAAAGTACAAACAGTTGATTGGAAGAGATAATTTGGGTGTGAATGGGTACCTATCTTGCACTTTTGTAGGTCTCGAACTCAATATGATCGTCCTGCCATGACTGTGTGAATAGGAGAACGATTTGTGAAGAGGAAGAAGAGGTGGATCAGCGAAGAGGAAAATGAGGCGGTCTGTCTCTGAATCTTTGAATAAAACCCTAGAGAAGACATTGTATTTATATTTAATTTTTTTAAATACTTGGGTCATGCTGATTACCCGTCAGGTTCTAGAAATTGGGATCGACAACTAGACCGAGAATACTGGGCCAAGCCGGGATTTGGGAATGGTTTTTAAAAATAACAATAAAAAACCAAATCGGGCCGGTTTTTCGTTCTAAGTTGTCCACCCCTAGTAAAGGCCCGGAAAGGCATAATACAATTCAGAGTGGTGTTTTACTGTTCATTGTTGATTGGGACCAACTAAGGATTGTAGATAAAAGATAGCTAGGATTGATAATTGGGAAATGTGTTGAGGGTTGATATCCATTTCCTATGATGATATGTTTGTAAATGATGATACACCAAACCGTCCATTAATCCGAGTCATACACGTGTCATGATGATCTCGTCAACAGAGCAAAGCGGGCCTGATTGCCCACCCAATCTGGCAAAACCCAGATGACATGAAGCCCACTTGAGCTGGATCCAGGAGGTTGGACCCAAACTGCAACGCCCTAATAACCTCATGCATCACATGGTCAAGCCCAATATCCTTAAGACCTAATGAGGCAAGTATCTGGGGGATCGACCTAAGGCGGGCATGCCAACAATATATTGTTTCCAACTAGGAAACAAATACCGGAGTATAAGTCGTGCTTGGAAACTCCCCTGCATGGACAACACTCTAAAGGGAAGAATCTTTCGCAGATCTATGAGCACAAGTCGTGTAGGGAAACTCTCATACATGGACGACTCCTAGCGATGAAATGATCTTCAACAAGATATCTTTCCCTAAACTGCGCCACAAAAGATCTAGCCGAACAAGGACTCTCGCATGATAAATAGGACACAAGGTTGATGAAAAAAAGCATGCTACAGAACCCAATTTACAACATTATGCATTTCTCAAGCCTTGTCTTACTTAAGCATCGGAGTGTCATCGACCGCCACAACAGTGGTCTTTGGCTCATGTGTGTTCCATGTGCAGGTCAAGGTCAAGGAAAACAGGATTCGACAACATCAGTTTGGCGCCATCCGTGGGGAATGACAAAGTTCCTAAGAAAAAAATGATATCAACCTTCCTTACAGTCTAGAAATAGGTTGACCACAAGATCCTGCAATAATGGAGACATCGATGAGCCCTCGAACCAGCGGAGCGCCGCCAGCTCTGGCAGCACTGGGCTCCACGGGGAGAACAACCTCAGACCCCCTCGCCAGTAGCAACCATGACGAACCCTAGGGTGGATCTATTATCAACCCAAGTGCAGCAATTTGCATGAGCGATAGAGATACTCACTTAGCGGAACCCTCAACTCGCCGAAGGAGACAAGGAGCCACAAAGAGCCCTAGCCCAAAAAGACACCAGAGAACACGTTTAGGAGAGCCACTTTGCCCCTGTTGGCTCTCAGTGGACCAAGGGCGGAGGAGCGCCAACAAAGACTTGGCGTCCCGACAAATTTGCCTCGCAGAACCCCCTCGGGCTTGGGGCCACCAATCCAGACGTGTTGTACAACTTCACCGTCCCTCCGTTCTTGGATTACATCATGAACGAACCGATGCCGAAGAAGTTCAGCCCGCCTGGAGTTTTATGACAGTACAACAGACCCGTGCGACTACTTGTGCCATTACTAGCATGTAATGGCGCTCAAAAAAGGATCTAAAGCAGTAATGTGCCGGTCATTCCCCACCAACCTGAAGAAGTCAGCGCTGACCTGGTTCCACAGCCTCCCTCCAAAAGCAAGATCGGACAAAGGAAAGGGAAGATGCCATCAAAGAGATAAAGAAAGAAGCTTCTGGCATCATATATGTCCATGGGTTGACTCGGAAAGTGAGCAGTCAAACAGGTCCCAAAAAAAGACATTCTTCGAGATGCAGACACATCCCACCTATGAGGACGGACGAGTGCAATATGCACGTATCCAGAGCCCAATCCCACCACTGACATTCACAGACAAAACCTCCAAGGCGTCCATTCTCCTTACAATGACGCCCTGGTCATCTTGGTTCTCATAGCGAAGTGGGAAGTGAAAAGAGCATTAGTAAACAAAGAAAGTTCCCTGAATGCCCTGTTCCCCAATGCATTCCACAACATGCAGCTCAAAGAGGAGAACTTGACACCCGCCAGTCACCCAATGATCTGGTTTAGCGGAGAGGAGTGCTTCCCTATCGGGAATATCAGATTAGCAGTAGTGATAGGAGAGCCACAACTACAAAAAGTCCTTTTCCACGAGTTCATGGTGGTTGATGCCCCTTCCACCTACAACATCATCTTGGGGAGGTTCTGGCTCCATCAGATGGAGATGGTGGTTTCCATTATTCATCAATGCATCAAGTATATTACCAATCAGGCGGAAGAAACCATTCGAGGAGACCAACCTTCAGTGAGAAACTACCACTACGCAGTGCTGAAACAACTGGATTGTTAGCAATTACAGCGTGGGCCCGCGGGAAAAACATATCAAACACTAGGCCAAAATAAGAGGGAAGAATCACCCCTCACAAAAGAAAAGACTCTAGTAAGTTCGAGGGGAAGACCCAATGTCCGCTAGCCAGGCTGGTGCCCAGTGCCACCTCAGTAGATGAAAAATGCGGGAAATGGAAAGTTCATGCGGATTGCACGTGCCAGGATGAAGCTTGTCCAAAAAATAACCCTCCACACCCTCACCTGAATCAGAGCATGAAAGCCACCTCTGAACACAACCAAGCTAATACGAGAAAAGATAAAGCTCCGACAACTAAGACTCAACTATACGACGAGTCAGAATCCAAATATCATTTGTCTGTCACTCCAATTTAATACAAAGCTACGAAGCAACACTTCAACAAATGGGCGCCTACCCCAAAAGCTTACAATCAGCAAGGAACGCCTCGCTCACACAAAGTTCACTTTTTAGTGACTTCACTATCATTGGCAAAATGTGACACTTCGCCAAAGGAGCTACACAGTCTAAGCCAAGACCATGCGCATCTCATTCAGGGCCAGATTAGCTCAGTCCTCGCTCAGAGTCTAACTATTTTATTGTGTCAATTTTTTTTTCAGTCTAGAAGAATTGTTCACACAAGCCAATATCATACAGATTCATTCAAGGAATAAAACGCGAATTGTAGAAATAAGATTTTATTGATTACTAATAAAGTTTGCCTGACTGACTAGTACAAAAGTTTACACACTACAAGTATCTAAGTCCAGCGAGGGTATGGATCCACTGAAATGCACGTTAAGACTTTGTTGCGCCAATTTTCATGCAGAAAAGGATTTGGAAGTGAAAGCAAAAGTACCCGAAACAGACTGCAGGTACGCGCTTGATTCTTTGTTCTGCCAATCTGCCTCGCAAGGATAATTTGAAAATGGAAGTAGAGGTAGCCAAGGTGGACTGCGGAGGCGATCACTCACAAAGGGATGCCTGGGGTGATGCAAATTTAACACCCCAGGACCACACGCCACATCCCTCGGAGCTCCACTACGCCAATCTGCCTTCCAGCTGAGGCGTCACGCGTAAGGCCCAGGAAGTACCAATAGGAACAACCACATAAAGTTTGCGGCGGGTGGTATTTCTCAGACTGGATGGAGAAAGACTCCTTGGGAGCACTAAAAAATGGAAGAGAAACTTGACCCTTGGGAGGAGTCTGTACTTCTTATACGCAATGTGAGAAGAAATTACAAAATCCCATTGAATCAATTGGATGCTCACCCAAATCGGGTGGCATCACACAATAGCAGGTCTTGTCGAGACTCATCGCTGCAAATGTCAGAACATTCAAAGACTCCAACAATGAAGATCTTCCTTTAGCCATCGGAGAACCTAAAACATATTTTCTGGAAAGACACATTTGAAGATGTTCTACAACGTTCATGGAAATGCTTGAAATGGTGAAGAACAACCTATATATAGGCGCGACGGTTCATGAAATGGAGTCACCCAACATTTACGTCAGCATTAAATGCCGTATGGGAAATAAAAAGGCGACAATTTCAATTGTAACTGCACGAGCCAACATTCATTGAATTAATGGCACTGCACGCAACCCCATTAACTAGGGGGAGTAACCGATACTAAATTGTCTCGCAATCTACATCGTACACGTGGCACGATGATCTCACCAAACAAGGCCCAACCAACTAGTGGGCCCAAGCGAGTGTCCAGTCAGATCTATCCCAAAAGATGGAGAATGGCACACTACATGTAAAACACACAAACGTTGAAGGCCTTAAGCACCCATGGAATGAAGAACACACCTACAGTGATATTATCAATAAATTCAAGGTATCCGCTCTATTAAAATTTCACTATTGTTCATCAAATTTGCTTGAAATTTAGTCCTGTCAATCTATGGCCATCCGACTCCGAAATCAGACACTATTAGGCAAATTAAGTAAGTCAGGACACCTAAGTCAGACTTACATGCCCAAGGCCAAACGTTGGCCTAACCCGACCAAAGTTTAATCAGTTCTGACTGATGACGATAACTTTTGGTCCGCTCTAACGCCTAGTCCGCCAAGAGCAGATGACGTTAGCTTAGAAAGTGGGAGCCTAGTCAGCGCTCACAACGCCTGATCAAGCTGGATTGCCAAAGATCATTGTCCAACCATTGACAATAATTGCTAAACCCAACCAAAGTTTAGTCAGTTCTGACTGATGACGATAACTTTTGGTCTGCTCTAACGCCTAGTCCGTCAAGCGCGGATGACGATGGCTTAGAAAGTGAGAGTCTAGTTAGAACTCATCGAGCCTGATCACGATGGCTTGCTAGGGATTATTGTCCTACCATAGACAATGATGGTCGAACCTGACCAAAACTTCGTCAGTTCCGGCTGATGACGATAGCTTCTGGTTTGGTTTAACGCCTAGTCCATCGAGCGCGGATGATGATGGCTTAGAAAGTAGGAGTCGAGTCAAAACTCATCGAGCCTAATCACGATGGTTTGCCAGGGATCATTGTCCTACCTTAGACAATGATGGTCGGACCTGACCAAAGGTTAGTCAATTCCGATTGATGACGATAGCTTCCGGCCCGCTCCAACACCTAGTCCGTCCAGCGCAAAAAATGTTGGCTTAAAAAGTGAGAGTCTAGTCAAAACTCATTGAGCCTGATCCCGATGGCTTGCCAAGAATCATTGTCTTACCATAGACAATGACAGTCGAATCTGACCAAAGCTTAGTCAAATCCGGCTGATGAAAATAGCCTTTGGTCCGCTCTAATGCCTAGTCCGCCAAGCACGGATGACAGTGGCCTAGAAAGTGGGAGTCTACTCAGTGCTTTTAACTCCTGGTCAATGTGGCTTACCAGGGATCATTGTCCAACTATAGACAATGATCGCCGAACCCAACCAAAGTTTAGTCAGTTTTGACTAATGACAAAAACTTCTAGTCCGCTCTAAGACAGTAGTATGCCAAGCACGGATGAAGATGGCTTAGACTATGGGAGTCTAGTCAGCGCTCTCAGTGCCTGATCACGATGGCTTGCCAGGGATCATTGTCCAACCACAGACAATGGTCGTCGAACCTGACCTAAGTTTAGTCAGTTACGATTGATGACGATAACTTTTGGTCCGACCTGAAACCTAGTCCGCCAAAAGCGGACAAAGAGGGTTTGAAAAACTAGTCTGAGCTCAAAAAACTTAACTCTGACAACTCACTTGAATCATTGTCCGACCACTCACAGTGAAGCACACACTTGACCACAGTCTGGCTAGTCCGCTTAGACTAGCAACGACAACTGTTGGTCCAATCTACAGTTTGGTCTGACCAGGGCGGAATACAACGGCTCAAGGAATCAAAAACACGATGAGTCTGAATTATCTATGGCAAACCAAGATTATTCCCTTGCACAGAGCTTAGCCAACTTAAAGGACTTGGCCGAGACAACTTCTCAATATCTAAAGAGAATAGACAAGGATTCCTAACTCAACATAATCTCTTGTTCAAGCAAACACCACGATAAGACAAAACTAAAAAGAGCCAGCGGGAAAAGCCAAAGAATACACAAGCGCAAAGTGCTACTTAACATATTATCTTTCATTAATAATCCGAGAAATAGAGAGTTTACTCCTCATCAGGAGGACGTTCAGATACAGTAGAGCTTGACTTGGCAGGAGAAGAAGCAATGGTGCATGCACTGTCGCTTGGACAACCTGATCTTGTTCACCCTCTTTTTCTGATTGATCGAAGGCTTTTCCAAACTCCGCAAAGGATACCTCTCTCTAATAGAAGAGGTCCCAATCAACATGCTCTTCTTTCATCAGTTGCAATAGCTCCAGTCTTCCTTGCACAACTCTGCTAAACTCGAACGTGCCATGGGTCTTGAGGAGCTTCTCCTTGCATATTCTTGACTCCGCGAGATCTCGCTCCAGTTTGCCCGACAGGGCATCAGCTTTGGATTGCTCAATGCTCAGGTCATCCTTGACTACACTAAGTTCATTTTGCACCAGAAGGAGCTACTCTTCTGTTTTCCTCATACTCTTGGCACTGAAATAAACATCAGCCTCCAGCTGCTGACATCGATAGTCCACTCGGCCTCCCTCTTGGCTTTCTCTGCACTCAGAGCCTGCAGCTCAGTCTGCGTCTGGTTGCAGTCTTCTAAGCAATTCGTAAGTCACGATGAACATGGTTCATTTTTTCCTCAGACATGTCCCTCATAGACACAACCTCTGCCAAATTGGACTCAAGCGTTTCCAAGTAAACCCTTCGAGCCTCCAATCTTGTCGCTTGGCCTCCAAGTCAACATCCTATTGAGCAGGCCTCTGACCGTCAAGTTGTTTCTTCAATGATTTGATTTCGTGAAGAGCATCAGAGTACGACTTCTACAAATTCGCAAAGACTCGATCCATGGTATACACTCTCTCACGAGCAACCTCAACTTTCGACCCCGCGACGACAACTTGGTTCAGATACGACATCCCAGCATGAGATGTTTCCACCCATTTCCCATATGCTCTCCTAGCGTGTCATCTTCTGGTTTCGAAGCATAATTCGCCACCCAGTCATTCCATTTACTGATATGTCTCCTAGAGGCATAAGAAATGTCAACCTCCTGATGCCAAGCTTGGTTTCTCATCTTTACCACATCCGGGGCGAATAAACTGATCCACGCATCCGAGTGGAGGTGCATTGGGACCGAAATCACACCAGCACTGCCCTTCACTGTCTTCACCGCATCAAAGCCCTCCTTTACCACTTTCCCGCTACTCACAGTGATCGACTCTCTCACGAGCCGATTCAATAGAAGTTGACGGGGAAGAGGGAATGGGTTATCTCGCGGACCCGTCGTCACCTCATTATTGGGTTGAGACCGGGACAGAGGACAATATGGACGAGGTGGAGGGGACGTTTCACCGTAAGGACAACGGTAATGCTACTCTTTACCAGGCTGAGAAGATTAGGGATCCAAGGAAAAATTATACTCAAATTCCTCCAAATAAAAAGGACGAGTCTGGCCCACATTGTATAAAGCTTGTTCATAAATTTCGCCTAGTTAGAACTCAGCTACGTTGCATCTTCAACCCCCTACCATTTGCATATACACCCTTTCTAAGTCTGGAATGAAAATGGGAGCCTTCAACCGAGCATCGCCCCTCGGGCACAACAACTTTTGATCTAGCGGCTGAACTAAGATCTTGCCGACAACTTTATGTCCCCCTTAAAGGGGAAGAACGCTCAGAAGTAAGCTTAGGCATGGTATGAGGCTTCTTGGAACGCACAAAAGAAGAAAGTAGCTCATTCAACTCCGCCCTCCTTGACGGGCTTGGGATCTTAACCTTCGGGAGCTTCCTATTCTTCGAAGAAGGTTCTCCTCAGATTTCGGTTATGGGACTCTAATAAGAGTGGAGGCCTCATGCCAGTAAGCCCACAGTCCGCTGCGCTTAATATTAAACAGCTGAACGACATCTTCTACCCGCATATGAAGCATGTCACGAAACTTATCCATGATCTCTTCATCCTCAGAATAAAGGGGCGTTGTTGGAAATTTCCGTGCAAAAAGCACAGACAACAATTCAGTATGCAATGAATACAAATGGGATTGAGAACGAAATTAAACTCACTCAGCTGCCTCAACTCCCGCTCGATCGGACAACCATCATGCTCGAAATACTTCAAGTCCGTTGGAGCCATGAAGCAATACTTCTGCCAAAACTTGTAATCGTCAGGCAGCTTGCAAAAACAAGTCGACGACTTCAACACGCACACAATGTGCTCGTTTATCCGAGGAGATGTAAGAAATTTGATCGCCTTCGGAGACACTTGGACACTGACATCCTTCACCCTAATCAGAATGGCGATCACTGTCCTATACCTGTTTGGCACAAACTGGGCGAGCGGAATGTCGAGGTATGCCAAGAAGCTCAAAATTTCCTCAATAACAGGGAAACAAATGCCCGATTGAAGCATACCTCGGAGCAAGTAGATAAATCCTTCCAGAGGAGAAAATGGCGTCTGACCAGCGCCCATGTGAAGAGCACCCGATCATTAGGGATCCCATACTTCTCATGAAGGCCTTCCAGATTTGACTCGGAGATCGACCTCTCCTAAAAAAAACTTATGGTCTTTAGCGAACAATTCATCGGAAGATTCTGGCCCGCCATGGAAGAATGTACAAACTTTTAATTAGAAAAGTTTAACGAAGCCAAAAGCGCAGAAAACGAAACGACAAAACAAAGTCTCTGGGATGAAAGGAGTAAATGAACTAAACTCTGCAAAAAAAGGGATTTATATGGGATTCCTGCCTTTTTTGAGCAGTCACATGGCCACATGATGATGTGTGCCGCTCGTAGAGATGATTCAAACACAATCATCATGACCACCCAGTTCCTTCACGACATGATTTAGTGGACTGACGAGCTGCCCACAAACTCGAGGGGAGTAGCTGAAGATACACTAAACCATCCATTAATTCCCGTCGTACACATGTCATGATGATCTCTCAATAGAGCAAAACCGGTCTGATTGCCCGCCCAATCTGGCAAAGCCCAGACGACACGAAGCCCACTTTAGTTGGGTCCACAAGGTTGGACCCAAACTGTAGTGCCCTTATAAGCCCATACGTCACATGGTCAAGCCCAATACCCTAAGACCTAATGAGGCAAGTATATGGGGGATCGACCTAAGATAAGCAAACCATCAATACATTGTTTCGCACTAGGAAACAAATACCAGAGTATAAGTCGTGCATGGAAACTCACCTGCATGGACAATACTCCAAAAAGGAATAATCTCCCGCAGATTTAGGAGCACATATCGTGTAAGGAAACTTTCCTACATGGATGACTCCTAGCAAGGAAAGTATCTCTAGCAAGATATTTTCCCTTAAACTACGCCACCAAAGGCCCATGCAAACAAGGACTCTCGCATGATAAGTAGGACACAGGGTTGATGAACAAAGGTATGTTGCCAATGGCATGACAACTCAACGGTTAGAGCTTGGCGGATGGTATCACTAGGTCATGGGTTCAAACCTAGCTTGCGGCATCTTTATAGGTTCTGGGATCCTATTAAAAACCCTGCTTGCCTTTCAAAAAAAAAAAAAACAAAGGTATGCTACAAAACCCAATTTGCAACATTACGCCTTTCTCAAGCTTGTCTGACTTTAGCATCAGAGTGTCATTGGCCGCCACAACGGTGGTCTTTGTGTTCCCTATGCGTACCAAGGTCAATGAAAACATGATTTGACAACATCAGTAAATATAAAACATATAGAAGGGCAAAAAAAATTAATTTTTTGTGAAAAAGTTGGTGGATTGTACATGTGGCAAAAAGAAAAAATATTGTGTTTTCCCTTTTTTCAAATTGAAATTATCATCACTCTCTATGTAGTTATTAGATTTTGGTAAACTTGGTATCATTGAAATGCAATTTTGAAGATCTTCCCAACAAAACCAATGATCAATACAAACACTCAATGATTCCTTGAATATATTTATTATTAAAAACATGTAAGTATAATATTTTTCAAAGAAATGGACGGACATTTTAATAAACCACTACACCAAAAGGCTTGTTTAGCTACGGGGAGGTGGCCACGGCTCTAAACCGTTGGTTAATTTGCCACGGCCAAAAACCGTGGCTATAACGGCCAACGGTTTAAAACCGTGGCTAAAAAAAAGATTGCCACGGCCAAAAACCGTGGCTAACTGCCAACGGTTAAAAACCGTGGCTATAACGGCCAACGGTTTAAAACCGTGGCTAAAAAAAGGATTGCCACGGCCAAAAACCGTGGCTAAATGCCAACGGTTTAAAACCGTTGCTAAGCTTTTGCTTTTCACGTGAGTTTCGTGCTTTGGCGAAAAAAAATTTCGCGCTTTGGCTTTGGCGAAATTTTTTTTGGCGCTTTGGAGGGAGCCGTTTTGTTCAAGCTGGCGAAAAGAATTGAACAGAAGAAGCTGGCGAGGTGTTTTTTTCAAGTGTTCGTGAGGTTCGCGAGGTGAGTTTCGCGAGGTGTTTTGTTCAAGTTGGCGAGGTGAGTTTCGTGAGTGAGTTCGCAAGGAAAGAGTAAGGAGAAAGTTTTGTTCTTCATCAGGTAACAAATAAAGAATTTTTGTTTATTGTTCTGGTTGTTTGATTCGTTTAGTTTGATTGGTAGATGAAGTGTCCGGGGTTTTGAAGCAAGGGGGTGTTTGGATTTGTGGTTAGAAATGTTGGGTGTTATTCAATTTCTGATTTTTATGTGTTTCAAGTTTGAAGGGATGTTAGTCAGATTTGGGGTTTAAGTGATTAGGAAGGTTTGGGTTTTGATGAGTTTATTGATTTTGAATAAATGGGGTTTCAGATTTGTGGTTATTGATGAGTTAGAGATGTTGGGGTTTTGTTCAATATGCGGAAAGTTGAGATTTTGAAGGTCAGATTTGGGGATTTCAGTGGTTAGGAAGCTTTGGGTTTTGATGGCTTTAGCGGTTTTGAATTAATGGGGTTTCAGACTCGTGGTTATTGACGAGTTAGAAATGGTGGGGTTTTGTTCATTCTGCAGAAAGTTGGGATTTTGGAAGGAAGACTATCATCTTTGGGGATTTTGGTGGTTGAGAAGCTTCGGGTTTTGAGGGGTTTGTTCATTTGGGGTTCAGTACATATGGTTGTTGATTTGTTTCAGTGTTTTGAAATGGACTATTTGGTTGCTTGTTGTTTGTGTTTAGCACAATGAGGTGATATGTTTATTTCATAGTTGGTGTTAGGGGTTTTCAATGTAGAGATTTGGTGTCTTTGAAGGTTGAGGTTTTGAGGATTTTGTTTCAGTTGGGTTTAACAATTGTTTGCTTATTTACTTGTGTAAATTATGAGAGTTGCCTCCATTATGTCTCTCTGCATGCACCTTAATTATATCCAAAAAACCTTTCCTTTAGCTCAGCTGAAAAATTCCGATCGAAACTATTTGTGTATTCTCCTGCATATATACTTTACTAGTTTGTCTATCATGTCTTGAAACGTATATACATTACTAGTTTGTATGATGTCACTGTTTCAGGGAGACCATGTGGCACTATTGTCTGCATTTTCAGAGATAATGAATGACTATTTGTATAACTCGCTTGCATGTATGCCAATAATTTATTTATATGTTTTTTATTGCTATTTTTTTTTCCAGAACCTGAATATTCATTTCATCTAAAATGTTGATCTTGGTGAAATGCTCACTAAAATTTCCACAACAATTATGATTATTTAGTCAAAACCAATTTGTATTAATCAGAAAACAGAAATGCTTAAAACAAAATGAAAAGTTGCATATGAACCGTAGCTCCATTGAAATGTTTAAGGACCAAGCAATTTTATCTGTGAGAGTATGCACAACAAGGAACTAATATTTTTCAGTTTTGGAAATATCTGAAGATTTACTACTATGATCTCTGTATTGCTCATTGTTCAATCTGGCTAAGTCTTTCTTTTCTTTTCTATTTTTAGGTATGTGCGTATAAAGATGGAGAGGTTATTATAGATACTGCTGCTGGCGTGCTTGGAAAATATGATCCTCGTCCTGTTCAGCCAGATAGCTTATTTTCTGTTTTCTCAGTAACAAACGGAATAACTGCAGGAATGTTACACTGGCTAGTTGACAATGAGTATGTTACAGTTTCCAGTTCTCCATAATTTTATTATGATCCCTTTCTTTTTTCAAGTTTAGTGGTTCCACTACCAAGCTTCGTTTAACAAGAATTTAACAAGAATATAACTGAAACTTTGAAAATAGTAAAGCATGCATCAGCAAAAAATCTTTCCCTAGAGCATGAAGGTTTGATTCAACTATATAGAACGAATTATAAGTAGCTGGGAAGGGCATTTGAGCACATCCACTGTAAAAATAGTTGCTTACCCATCCTTGTCTGACAGGTTTTGTATTTATCTTTTTGTAAACTCTCCATGATCACCATATAGTTTTTTGAGGATTTATTTTAGGAATTCGTAAATATATGTTATGTGTTTCTTAATGTGTAGGAAGCTCCAAGCCAGGATTTATTTATCTTCTTTGTTTCTAATGTTGCTACAAGCACAATTGATTATTTCAAAAGCTTCCTAGATGAAAACTATGATTATTGCTAAGAGATAAGTTTGCATAACAATTGATTATTGCTGGTTTTATGGCTTTTCATTAAAAGAGAGATCAAAAGTTTGCATAAGTGGTGTTGTTGTGGTATGTTGTATGTAGTTAATACTATATGATCTTTTGCTACAAGGAGTTAAGTTTGGAAATGATGAATACAAGAAAAGTGGTAAGCTCTATCTATCCTTTCTCCTTTTCTGACTTCTTTTCTTATACAACCAATTCCCAAAATATGACAGAGAGTGAAATAACAAGAAGTTTGAAAATATGACAATCTGATGACGTTTCTGAACAGGAATGCGAGGCTGAGGCTTAAGCTTCAGTGTACAGATGATTCTGCTATTTGAATTTGCATCTGATCTTCATAAACAGAAAATGTAAAGAAAGAAAAAGAAAGTGTTCTGAGAATTTATAGATGTTCTATTTGTTTTCCTTTTCTTGTTTCTGAAAAGATTCTTGTCAAATAGTTTTCTGATAAAACTTCTGACATCTTGAAAGAGGGTTCAAAACCCAAACTTCAAGAAAAGTGATATTATGTACAAACTCACTCACCATTGTTACTACTAGTCCCATCTTTTGTATAGTTTTCATGCCCACCACCCCACATGACATTTGATTTTTATCACTTTTTAAACAATTTTTATCCTTTGTCTGCACGGGCAGATTCGCCTGCTATCTTTCTGCAGTCTTCTTATGCTTCAAGTCCGACACTGCTGACTGGAATGGATGGACACCATCTTCTGAATTGGAAGATGTGGAATCTGGGGACGATCTCGGAACTTCCTCCCATGTTGAAAACATTCCTAGTTCAGGATGTGAGAATGCTTCTGTATACATGCATAACGCAGCAGGTAAAAGCGGTATGTGATAATAAATTAACCCTTAAAAATCTGCTCTCAGTAATTTTATATGTTTATATTGGAGCATTTTATTTGCTTCCTAATCTTTAGATACTAGCTCTTGTCTTTACTGCTTTTCAGGACAGTTGAGTTCATCTAGGATTCCACTTGAAAGAAGGTTTGATGGTGCTCATTCTATTCAGTTTCCAGGCACATCTATTTGGTCTGAACTTCACATCCCGAGCGGAAACATCGGCAGCGTCCAAGAAAATTTCACTTTTTATGACCGGCAAAATGGTACTGAAGCCATCGCTAGAAAATCGACAGAGTCGAAGTTGGATGTCTGTAACTTGCTCAAAGACGACATCAGTGGTGGAAACCTAGTTTTTCCTGATATGCATCTGCAGACATCAGTTTCTCAAGGACTAGTTCAGGTTTGCTGTCATCTCACGCTCCATTAGATGATTTGTTGTTCTCAAGAGTTAGCAAATTTCAAAAGAGAATCTCATGTACATTTGCATTGATCTAATCTAAAAGGGCCCTAAAGCTTCTATTATTGTGTTATCTCAGTGTGTAAGATAATGGAGTGTTGGAAGAAAAAATTTGTAAATGGAAGAAGGTGCAACATTTGTCAAATTATATGAAAGGATGAATTTTCTTTGTTTAGCTGATCCCATATAAACTGATATAAGCTTTAATTATGATTACCACCCTAGTTGTCAAGCATTGTAATCTCAGAATTCATTCTATACACATTACATTCTTACTGAATCAGTCTTCACTGAACATATAATCTTTGCAGTTGTTATCAACTTTACATGCAGGGTCTTGCAAAATCCATAGCATGGGATGGTGAAGGAGCAGTGTGCTTGATTGAGGTTTTGTATTACCAAAACAGTTCTTAAACACAAAGCATGTTTTTTTATACACTTTGTTGTGTTGAATGTTTTTTTATTTTGCCCCTTCAATGTTATATCTTGAGTTTTGCATTGCATTTGGCATGATGACTAGTCATTAGCTAACAAAATAAATAGACAAGCAACTTATTGCGCGAATTGATTCGGTTCTTTTCATCTATCTATTTTTGAGAATTTTGGTTCTTTTCATCTATCTTGTGTTGGTCGAACCCGAAAAGGTATGAAGTATAATGGAGGAATGCTTAGGCTCCATGTTTTGACATACTTTGGCAGTAAATGCTTAGAATATAATGCAAAAGAATAGGTAGTTATTAACATTGTGGAATTACAGAAGGTGAGTATAGGAAGAAGAATATTATAAGAAGAATTTTCAGTTGTTACAAGGGTATGATTAATTTTCAGTTGCAAAGCACCAGATTATTATAGGAAGAAGAATATTATAGGGTGGATTTGGGATGCTTTTTCAGTATATGAAACAGAGATGTATACCCTGTTTTTTGCTGCAACAAAAAACAGAGAATGCTCTGGTTTCGAGCTTTGTTTTGATGAGTGTTTGGAGTTTTCTTTGAGGCGTTTGGTGATCTCTTGGCTGTGGTTTGTAATGACAGAGTTAGGATGCAGTAAGGACCTATTTTCCTAATAAGATTCGAGGGTGGGTTTGCTTCAAAACTTCTGACTTATGTGTTGGTTTATTGATTTTTTATTTGTGATTGTGGTATTTTATTGTATGGGTTTTTTATTTGTGATTGTTGCATTGCCTGGATCAGTTTGAGTCTTTTATTGTTTAAAGGGTTTTCATAATCTGATCCATATTGTGAATTGTTGAGGGACTTGCCCAATGATGTTAATGAAGCAGTGTTGACATTGATGATTTTTGTGAGAAGGTAAAACAACAGATATCTTCATCTTGCCTGCATTTGTGCATGATTTCTCCCTTGGTCTTGTTCTCACTTTAGCTTGATTATTGTCTCAGGCACAACTTGTTAACTACATCCAGTATAGAGCTCTGCTGGAGGGATGGACTTCTCTTATGTGTACAAAATATATGGGCGTTCTAATATGGAAGACTCAGAATCCTTGGACTGGTCTTAGAGGTCAGTTCTATGATCATCTCCATGACCAAACAGCAGGATTCTATGGCTGCCGCTCTGCAGCAGAACCAATTCATGTCCAACTGAATCTGGCAACAAAGGTACCATTTATTTATTAGGAAGCAACTTTGACACCGTGAAGACATGTTTCCTCATTTGTTTTCGAAAAAAAAAAAGATCTGTTCAAAATATTTTCATATACGTGTCTTTGCAAAGATCTGACACCGTGAAGACATGCTCAAAATATTTTCATATACGTGTCTTTGCAAATATCTGTTCAATGCTCACGGAGTTGGGATTCTTACGATTCTCTTACTGTATTATATGAATGAGCTGGAGTTGGCTAGAATATGTCTCATTAGTCCATAGTGTGGGACTTGACAGCCATGTTTTGACTGAGAAAGCATGTTAACAGTAGTACATGAACATATTTATAAAAAATCTACATTTCCTTAAATTTCTATGCGTTTGGTTGCTATGTTCTTATGTTTATGTTAAGCTGTAATCTGGCAGCTAAGTTGATTTTGAAGTATTTTACACAAGCTAAGCATAGTTATGGTCATGGTTTTTCACTCTCAGGTTCAGAGCGGCCACTTTGAGGAATTTTTCGCCCCTGAATTGGATAAACATGGTTATCAAGCTCTCTACAAGAAAAAAACAACAGAGGTTGTCTTATGAATTTATTTGTTCTTAAGAGTTTTTTTTCTGTGGAATTTTGTTGTTCTTTCTTAACTTTACTTTTGGAGCCTGTTACTCTAATTAGCTAGAGCTCGATGTTGATCACTAGGGAGAGGACCCAAACTGGCACCTACATCAATTTTATTTAAAATTAAATCTTTAACCTTAATGAAGTATTGGATATTGAAATTTTGGAGCCTATTTGATTGTCTCATGCTTCAGTGATATCATTGAAAGACAGGCAAAAGGATCATAAATGATCCCTCAAGATTTCGTTGTTTCATTTCAATGTTTCGCAAATGTGGATTGCATATTATTGCTTGTTTCCGTGAATTGCACCCATTGGCATAGACAAGCTAGGTCTATGAATGTCCCTTCAGTTTGGAAGATTTGATTTTGTATGTTTAAGAATTGTTGATTTCTCTTCATTTTAGACTACCATGTCATTCTCATGTGTCATGGTTGTTTTGCAGATTTTCAAGTGAAACAATTATACTTGTCAAAAAATAGGCTATGGTCAGGTGCCACAAGAGCCTGCATATCCCAGTCCACTGAAATTTCAACTGCACAGGAAGACTGCAAAAGGAGTCGCCCTTTAGTAAAGATGTGTGGAATTACATCGGCAAGAGATGCAGCCCTGGCTGCAGAAGCAGGTGCTAACCTTATTGGGATGATTCTCTGGCCAAACTCAAAACGTTCCATCTCAACCTTGGTTGCAAAAGAAATTTCGAAAGTTGCAAGGGAATACGGAGCAGAACCTGTAGGTGTATTTGTGGATGATGATGTGAACACAATATCAAGTGTTTCTAATGCAGCGAATCTTGAGCTCGTGCAGGTAAGTCCAACTTCAGTGATCATGCAATGCAGTGAAGATCTAAATATACTAACTATTTAAGTTGTGCAGCTTCATGGAAATCATTCCAGGACTGCTTTTCCAGTTTTGCTGCAAGAAAGGCGAGTTGTATATGTTTTTCATGCCAATGAAGAAGGCGAACTCCTGAACCAAATTCCTGAGGAAGAATGTTTTGATCATTGCAACTGGTAGTAAAGTAAGTATATAAATGCCTCTTTTGAAGTTTACTCTCTGCGACGAATGTTAAGAATTATCATGTGTAGTTTTCCTTGCTAAAAGATAGTTTTGCGGCTTTGTTTTGGACTGCAGGGGCATTGTAGGAGAGGCAGTTGCGGGAATCACAATGAGCGCAGGCACTCAGCCTGCTATACTTGCTGGACTGCAAGTGCGCGGTTCGCACTGGAGCTGTGCATTTCTCTGGTGTATAGGATGCTGTTGTTTTTTATGCAGGAGCGAGGATGCGTGTCGAGCAGGCTTGCAGCGCACCTACACTCTAGTACCACATCCAACAGGTTGTTGGCTGGAACACTGTTGCAAAATAGAGTGTATATATATGCTGGGAGCTGAGATGTTGCGGACTGATGGTTTTCTGCGGCCTACTGAGATGTTAAGGCCTGTTGAGGAGATGTTGTTGTTGTGCCCAGCGTCGAGATGGTTGATGCGAGGGATGGTTACTGCATGCTGCTGCGAAACACAGTTCGCGAGGGTACGATGCAGCGACCTGTTGGATGTTTTTCAGGGTGATTATTTAGATGGCGTTCGTGTTTCAGCGTGTGCTGGCTGCTTGGGAAAATTTACGCGCATTCTGGTTGGGTCATTTGTTTTGGCCTCAAGTCTTTTTGATGTTTTAAGTTCTGTCTTTGTCGTGGCAATTGTTTTAAGGACAGGTTTTTTCTATTGTTTTGGTTTTAATACGGGTAACGTCGTAATGTACCCCCGTAGCGTTTGTAAGTCAATTTTTGATAAGTAATGGCATTCCATAGTTGCCCCTCCCCACTGGAGGTTAATTTAAAAAAAAAAAAAATTGAATATTTTTTACTAGCCACGGCTTAAAATCGTGGCTAAAATTTTAGCAACGGTTTTAAACCGTGGCAAGTATGGCCACGGTTTTAGGCCATTGCTAGTACTTGCCACGGCTTAAAACCGTTGCTAACATTTTAGCAACGGTTTAGAACCGTGGCTAAATCATCGACCGTCCTAAACATAAAACCGTTGCTAAAATTTTAGCCACGGTTTATAGCCGTCACGGAGGATTTCGCGACGCCTCTACAGCCCACGCCTCTTAGCCGTGGCCATCAGTTACCCCCACGGTTCCAAACCGTTGCTAATGGGGAAATTTGGTGTAGTGAACATTCAAACAAAGACCTTGAGCATTCAATCAATTCTAATTATAACTGCGTTTGACTCTGAAAAGAATAAGTTTACACTTTAAAAAAATGATTTCTTTTGGAACTGATTGAGGGCAATGGTGGAGATGGTGATGAGAGTGTCTAATGTATAACAATTAACATTAAAAAAAATGTATGTGGAGTGCCAATGACATGGGTAATATGTTAATCTATAATACAATTCAGAGTGGTGTTTAACTATTCATTGTTGACTGGAACGAAGTCAAATCATAAGGATTGGAGATAAAATATGGCTATGATTGAAAGTTGGGAAATGTGTTGAGGGTTGAAATTCATTTTTTATAATGGCATGTTTGTAAATATAAAACATGTAGAAGGACAAAGATAATGAAAACATTGTGAAAAATAGTTGGTGGATTGTACATGTTGTGGAGAGAGAAAATATTGTGTTTTTTTTCTAAATAAAAACTATCATAACCATCTAAGTAATTGTTGGATTTTGGTAAACTTGATATCGTTGAAATGCAATTTTGAAGATCTTTCCAACAAAATCAATGATCAATATTGATCATACTCCAAAGCATTCCCAACTCTGCACTGTACACGTGTAATGATGATCTCGAGGAATATCAGGCTATAGCGTCAGCCCAACATTGATCCGGCCTAAACGGTTTTAAGCCCGTCTAATGCAATCCGCCAAACGGACTTGGAGTCTTATGGCCTGCTAAGCCCACGTGTCTCACAACTATCTTCAATACCTGTAAATCCTATTAAGGCAAATATCTCAAGGATCAGCTTTAGGCGGGCAGGTACAACAACTTTTTACTTCCAACTAGGAAGCATATTCCAGAGTATATGTCACATAAGGAGACTTCTACCTATAGACTACTCTCAGAACGTGAACTATCTCCCGCATATCTAGGAGCACAAGGTTAAGATGGAAACTTCCCTTCACATCACGACTCCTAATTAGATAAAGATCTCCACGATGATCTTCTTCCCTAAACTACGTCATCGATGACTTGGTCGAACTAGAACTCTTGCATTATAAATAAGACATGAGGTTGGTAAGCTAAGGTACGCTACAAATTCCCTATTTACAACATTACACCTTCCTCAGATCCCCGCCTGACTTTAGCATCGGAGGCCACCACAACGGTGATCTATGGCTTACATGCGTTCCTTGTGCAGGTCAACAGGTTTGTAGGTCAAGGTCAAAACAAGAAAAGAAAAATGACTGCACTAGTTTGGCGCCGTCCGTGGGGACGAAACAATTCCTAACCTTTCACTAGTATCATCTCTCTTCAAAATACAAAAAGATGATGACCACTAGATCACACAATAATGGAGAACGAGGGGACACGTCGAATGCTCAGCCTGGCGCTACTTTACCACTATCGATGGTGCAAGCGACACACATGCATCAAACTTGCGCTTTCGAAACAACAGAAACACTGACGAACCCCGAATCATATCCAAGATCACTTTCTATGCAGCAAATCTTGTTAACGATGAAGATGCACAAGTCAATAAAACAGAAGCCCGATGAGACACTAAGGGCGTATATAACTCGCTTCAACGGTGATCTAACTGCCGTCAACATGTGCAACGACACGACAATCGTCTCAGCCTTCATCAACGGTCTGGAGAAAAGTAAGTTCTATAACTTCCTAACTCTAGACCCACCAGTGGATATAGCAGACCTAACAAGAGAAGCGTAGAGCTACATTGCCCTAGAAAAAAAGGGCAACCAGGAGCAAAGCCGGGCCAGGGGAGAAATCACCTGACAGAATATGTGTGCTTCATGGAGCCCACTCTAAGTCCGAACTATCAAATAGGTCCAGGAAAAAGGCTCTCTGAGGTATAAGGGTTCAAGCAGTATGCGGCGAACAATTAGCACCCGCGCTCAGATGCATAACCACTCCAGGCTACTAGCATTTACGAATGAAGACCTCTAGTGCATCCAATTCTCGCACTATGACGCCCTGGTGAGAACGATATCTCTTGCAAACTGGGAAGTAAAGAGATCCATGGTGGACATCAAAAGTTCATTGAACGTCCTGTTTATTCGCATGTTCTGCAGCATGCAACTGAAGGAACATGCACTAACCCCCGAAAACCGTTCGATGCTTGATTTTAACAGCAAAAAGTGTTTTTCAGTGAGAAAAATACAATTGATGGTAGCAGCAGGAAAGAAGCCAACTCGAAAAACTTTGTTTCAAGAGTTAATAGTGATCAATGCACCTTAAGCATATAATACAGTCCTGAGGAGACCCTGGATACACCAAATTGGAGCAGCTATCTCCACCTTACATCAATGCATCAAGTATCCGATAAACCAAGCGGCCGGTACTTTAAGAGGAAACCAAACGATCGCCAGAGAATGCTAGTGCATGGCGGCACTGTTACCAAGCTATCATCAGTTAGCAGCTGGTCTTGTGCCCTAGATGCTTCTCAACTTTGCCCAAGGAACAAGGGGAGAACAACCTATCCCAGATGACGAGGCCTTTGCAAGCCCTCGAGGTAGGCCCAACACCGGCTAATCGGAGGAAGAAACCATCACGATTTACCTCGACAACCCTCTCAACAACAGGGCTATTTAGATATGGTCTCGCTTGAACAAGGATTTGGTGGAACAACTCACAAAGCTGCTACAAATGAACCAGGACATCTTTGCCTAGACCATGCGAGGCATGGTGGGAATCGACTTGTCAATAATCACCCATTGCCTTGAGGTGGACCCCACGAGGAAAATCGTACGACAGAAGAAGAGGCTCATGGCGCCTGAAAGAAATGAGATCATAAATGAGGAAGTGCAGCGGTTACTCAACGCGGTTATGATTAAAGAAGCGCGATACCTAGATTGGCTGGCAAACACCGTTCTTGTAAAAAAGAAAAATGGGAAGTGGAGAGTGTGTAGACTACATGGACCTGAACAAAGCATGCCCGAAGGACAGCTTCCCGCTCCCCCACATTGATCAAATCGTGGATGCCCGTCTGGGCACAGTTTACTAAGTTTCATGAACGTCTACTCAGGCTACAATTAAATATTGATGCACACCCCATATCAAGAAAAGATCTCTTTCGTAACTAAAATAGGGATATATTGTTATAGGGTGATGTCGTTCGACTTAAAGAATGCAGGTGCTACATACCAACGACTGGTAAACCGAATGTTTAAAGAACAGATCTGCAAGAACATGGAAGTTTACATTGATGATATGTTGGTCAAGAGCCTTCGCAGCCCCGACCACATAGAAGACCTCACTGAAGCGTTCAACCAACTCTGGAAATACCAAATGAAGCTCAACCCGCAGAAGTGTATGTTTGGAGTTGAATCTGGAAAATTCTTAAGCTATTTAGTGAACAAGAGAGGAATCGAGGCTAACCCAAAGTAGATTCAGGACCTTATCGACATGAAAGCCCCCACCAGCATCAAAGACGTTTAGAGCCTGACTGGGAGGGTAGCAACACTCAATAGGTTTATATCTAAATCATTTAACAAGTGCCTTCCTTTCTTTAAAATACTAAGGGTAAGAAAAGGGTTCTCATGGAATGAGGAGTGCGAACAAACCTTTCAAAGTCTAAAAGCATACGTGGGGAGTCTAGAGCTACTCTCAAAATCAGCAACAAGGGAAACACTTTACTTATATTTGTTTGTTTCGAAGCATGCCGTGAGCTCAGCCTTCCTATGTGACGACAAGGGAACCCAAAGACCAATGTATTACGCCAGTAAAACCTTCATAGAGGCGGAAGCACACTACCCAGACCTGGAAAAGTTAGCCCTAGTGCTAGTCGTATCCTCTAGAAAATTGAAGCCCTATTTTCAAGCCCACTCTATAACTGTTTTAACCAAACATCCGCTCCTTTCGGTACTGCATAAATCAGAGTTATCCAGCAGTATGGTGAAATGGTTAGTAGAACTCGGGCAGCTTGACATAAGCTATGCCTCAAAAACAGCATCAAAGCCCGGGTACTGGTGGACTTCATCGTTGAATTCACCGGTGGAGAAAAGGCAAAGACAGATCACTAGACCTCGGATTCAAACATCCGAGAATGGACCTTGTGCTGCGACGGATCATCAACGGGAAAGCAAACAGAGCAGGGATCACACTCCGCTCTCCAAGCGGCTTTGCACTGGAAAAAAGTAGTCAGATTCAGGTTTCCTACTTCAAACAACGAGGCCAAAAATGAGGCTCTCCTATCCGACCTGAAGCTAGCCTTGGGGATCAAGATAGATCACCTAACACCGTATATCAACTCAAGACTGGTAGTCAACCAAGTTAAAAAAGATTTTAACAGCAAGGACCCCCGCATGATAGCTTACCAAAAAAGGTACTCTGCGCAATGAGCGGGTTCAAAAGGTGCGAGCTCGTACAATGCCCTCGGGACGACAATAAAAGAGTTGACACGCTAGCCAAAGAAGCCTCAACCTTTGCCGAAGTCTCAAGTAGTCTCATTGAATACCAAGAGCGATTAAGCCTCGACGAAGAATAACCTAGAGATATTTGCGTTGCAGACGCATCACCAAATTGGATGATTATGATCTTCAAATACATCGCAACTAGAACTCTATCGACCGAAAAGGTCGAAGCCAGAAGACTTAAAAACAAAACAGCGAGGTACACTATCCTAAACTACAAGTTATACAGGAGATCAACGACATGACCTCTGCTCTGATGTCTTTCACTTTCAGAGGCAAGCCAGTTCCTATGAAGAATCCACAACGGTATATACAAAAATCATCAGAGCAGGGAGACCTATGCCCATAAAGCTTTAAGTCTAGGGTACTATTGGTCTACAATGCAACGAGACGTCAAGGATACTACCCGCATGTGCGACAAATGTCAGAAGTTCGCGCCATACACACATGCCTACTCAGCCACTGACACCGATGACAAGTCCATGGCCATTCACGTAGTGGGGGATGGACATCGTCAGATCGTTCCCAGCTACGTCCGGTAAAAGGTTCCTTCTTGTGGTTGTCGACTACTTTACCAAATGGGTCAAAGTCGAGCCCCTATCCAAGATAGGGTAGGTTCAGATAGTAAAATTCATATGGGCCACCATCGTCTGCAGATTTGGCATCCCCAAAGTATTGGCCAGCAACAACGAAACTAAGTTCGAAGGTATCAAGGTTAAAAAAACTGTGCAAAAATTTGAACATCAATTACCATTTCTCCTCGCCAAGGCAATCACAAGCCAACGGCCAAGCAGAGGTTACCAACCGAACAATCCTAGAGGTGATCAAAAGGAAGCTCGATGATGACAAAGGGAAATGGGTTCCAGAGCTACCAGAAATACTCTAGGCATATCAGACAACTAAAAGAATCCCTACCGGACAAACACCCTTCGCCTTGGCATATGGGTCAGAAGCCATGGTTCCGGTAGAACTCGAAATGCCTACCTTCTGAATGGAAAAATTCAGATCGGACGGAAATGGCGAAGCCTTTTGCGTTGGACTAGACCTCCTTGAAGAAAAGCGGGATTTAGCCTCCACCAAGATAGTTGCCTACCAACAACGGATTGCGCACTACTCCAATAATAAGGTTAAGCCACACGAATTCAAGGTGATAGATTGGGTACTCAGGAAGACCCCGCAAAACACCAAAGAAGCTTGCGTGAGAAAGCTAAACCCGAACTGAGAAGGACCATACAGAGTAACTAAGGTCAACAAGCCGGGGACGTACTAGTTGGAAGACGTAGACGGTGATAGGCTTAAACGACCATAAAATGTAGAACATCTCAAAAATATTATCAACAAAAATATTTGCTTCTACTAAAACTTCCACTGTTGTCCGTTACGACCCCAAATCATCCCCACTACGACCAAACTCGAATATTAACCCTAACGCCTAGTCTGCTGCGCACAGACGATGGTGGCCGAGGAAGTGGGAGTCCAGTCAGCGCTCGCCTGCTTGATGATGATGACTCGCCAAGGGGTCATTGCTCTCTAACAAACAATGATCACCGAACTTACCAGATAAACTTAGTTAGTTCGTGACTGATGCAGATGGCTTATGGTGCCCAACGGCTAGTACGCTTCGTGCGGACGACAACGACCAAAGAAGTGGGAGTTCGGTAAGCACTTGCCTGCTTGATGACGATGACTCGCCAAGGGGTCATTGCTCTCTAACAAACAATGATCGCCGAACATACCAGGTAAGCTTAGTCAGTTCGTGATGGATGACGATGACTTATGGTGCCCAATGCCTAGTCCGCTGCCCGTGGGAGCTTAGTCAATGCTCGCCCACTTGATGATGATGACTCGTAAAGGGGTCATTGTTCTTTAACAGGCAATGATCCCCAAACTTACCAGGTAAGCTTAGTCAGTTCGCTACTAATGATATGGCTTCTGGTGCCCAATGCCTAGTCCGCTGCCCGTGGACGACGATGGCCGAGGAAGTGGGAGTCCAGTCAGCGCTCGCCTGTTTGATGATGACGACAACTCGCCAAAAGGTCATTGCTCTCTAACAGACAGTGATCGTTGAACATAGCAGGTAAGCTTAGTCAGTTCGTGACTGATGAAGATGGCTTCTAGTGGCCAATGCCCAGTTCGCTGCGTGTGGACGGCGACGGCCGAGGAAGTAGGAGTCCAGTCAGCGCTCACTCGCTTGATGACAACGACTCGCCAAGGGGTCATTGCTCTCTAACAGACAATGATCGCCAAACTTACCAGGTAAGCTTAGTTCGTTCGCAACTGATGAGGATGGCTTCTGGTGCCCAATGCCTAGTCCGTTGCGTGCGGACAACGACGATAGAGAAAGTAAGAGTCCAGTCAGCGCTCACCTGCTTGATGACGACAACTTGCCAAGGGGCATTGCTCTCTAACAGACAATGATCGCCGAACTTACCAGCTAAGCTTAGTCAGTTCACAACAGATGACGATGGCTTTTGGTGCCAAACGCCTAGTCCGTTGCGTGCAGACGATGACAACCGAGGAAGTGGGAGTCTAGTCAGTGCTTGCCCGCTTGATGTCAATGACTCGCCAAAGGGTCATTGCTCTCTAACAGACAATGATCGCCGAACTTACCAGGTAAACTTAGTTAATTCATGACTGATGATGATGGCTTCTGGTGCCCAATGCCTAGTCCGCTACGTGCAGACGATGACGGCCGAGGAAGTAGGAGTCCAGTCAATGCTCGTCCGCTTGATGACAACGACTCGCCAAGGGGTCATTGTTCTCTAACAGACAATGATCGTCAAACTTACCAGGTAAGCTTAGTTAGTTCACGACTGATGACGATGGCTTCTGGTGCCCAACGCTTAGACTGCTGCGGGCGAACGATGACCACGAGGAAGTGAGAGTTCAGTCAGTGCTCGCTTGCTTGATGATGATGACTCACCAAGGGGTCATTGCTTTCTAATAGACAATAATCGCCGAATTTACCTGGTAAACTTAGTCAGTTTGCGACTGATGATGATGGCTTTTGGTGCCCAACGCGTAGTCCGCTGCGCGCGAACGTCGATGGCGAGGAAGTGGGAGTCCAGTCAGCGCTCGCCAGCTTGATGACGAAGACTCACCAAGGTGTCATTGCTCTCTAACAAACAATGATCGTTGCACTTACCAGGTAAGCTTAGTCAGTTCGCGACTAATGATGATGGCTTCTGGTGCCCAACACCTAGTGCATTGCGCGCGAACGACAACAACTGTAGAAATTGGGTATAGTCTACGTGCGCCCTTCTGATGATGACAATTCGCTATGGGATCATTGCTCTCAAAAAGACAATGATCGCCCAACGTACTAGGTAAGCTCAGTCAATGAATGATGACGACAGCTTTAGGTGCTCAACACCTAGTCCGCCGCACGTAGATGACAACGATTGACGAAGCCTATGTCTCGTTGGCAGTCTTACGTACAACGACGACAGTCTGCCAAGCGATCAATGCTCCCCGAATGACAACAATTTTTGAAGCATCTCAGCGAGCAGCCTATAGTATGCGAACTAGAATGGCTCACCGATAAGCAATAGAAGCCAAAAACAATCAGTTTTGATACGACTCAGCTGACAATAACGGGCGTTCTACCCGGTAGTACAAATTCTACCATCTACAAAGCGTCTAATGAAAACACGACAGTACAAGACAAATACTTTCATTAAAAATTATGTTTGTCCCAGAAAGGATGTTACAAGTATTTTAAGGGTAAATAGCCTCATCAGAAGCTTGTCCAGCGGAGCCGGAACCTTCCCCTCGAGAGATAGGCCCGAAACCAACCGTCCTATAACGGGCGAAATCAAGGTCGACACTAGCTCCAATCTGCCCCGAATGACCTCCGACGAGATTAGTGGCCTCCAAATAGAAACGTCGAATCTACCGCACTTACCAAGGCAACATAGTGTGAATGCTCCTCTGACAACAAACGTTCTGCCTCGCGAACACGCCGAAGCCCCTTATCAACTTTCAACTCCAGTGCCATCGTACGATGACCAATTCTGTCTCCGTCCATTTCCTCTCAACATCTTGGGCCTGTAGAACGGATGACCATTTGTCCATAGCCGCATCTAAGCGCTCTAGCTTGGCCCTAGTCCATCCCAATTCAGCACTGGTTGACGTCAAATCCGACTTGGCCGGCCTTAGTTGAGATCTTATACCGCAAACTCCGCTTCAGAGGCAAAAACTGTGGCCTTCATGGCTCCCGAGTTCAATGCAGTACCGAAACTCTGCAGCTGACCAGTCAAGGAATCCACCCAATAGAGAGCATTCAAAAACAACATTTGCAGGTCTGCGAAAGCATTATCCAAGGCAAGGACTCACCTGTGAGCTTCGGGATGCAGCGCAAGAGGAGTACGTAATTCAATGGCACAACCGTCTACCTTGGACACATGGTGACATGACACGTCAATGCGTGGTCCAATGTTCTCTCTCTCTAAGTCAACAGGGGGAGTAGCAGCATCAAATAGGAAACAACAACCCCCTGAAGTTGCCGCCTGAGTAGAACACGACAACCCAAGGGTAGAACAACAGGAGGCACGCTTGCCTACAATTCTGCTAACCCAGTCGGGCTAGGCATGGCCAGACTTCTCTTCCTCGAACGACGACTGACAATCCCTTTAGCCGGCGAACCCGATGCAGCAAAAATGTCACGAGAACACTGTAGCAACCCGCTACACACAACATTGCCTGGCATTATGACCTCCTCAATGGACGTCAATGGGAGTTTGATGAACTCCCAATCCGTCTTTCCTCCTCAGTGAGAGTCGAAACTGCAAACTTCCCTGAAAAATAAACGACATCAAACTAGCATCGCATCTGGGATCGAAAAAATAAGCCAGCAACTAAGAAACTTACGAAAGTCAAAATGGAAGTATATTGGGACTCTACTGCCCCCAAGCTTGAAGTAGGGAGAATTCACTAAAGCCAGGAATCAATACCGCTCTCAGGGCTCAGTGTCATCCGCTACTGAACGCAAACAAGTAGGGCAATTAAGTATGCAAAGGCCCCTAGAATCCAACCGAGCGAAAGTCTTATGATGGATTATCGCCGGAGTCAAACGAAGGCCAACATCATGCACCCTCAGAAGAATCGCAATCAAGACCTTAAATTCACTTGAAACCATTTGAGCGAGAGGCATGTGAAGAGAGATGAAAAAACTCCAGACGTCATCCGACACTGGAAATCGAAGCCCCGACGTAAACATGCCCTGGTGCAAACTTATATACCCCTGAGGGGGTGTAGTTGAAGCCAAATCTTCTAATGCAGGAATGATTTCCAGATTTATTGGAATACGATATAGACTTCAAAGCCTGATTAATTCGATTTTGTCAACCAAACTATCCTCAAAGAGCTTGAGGCATGTGAAGGACAACAAATCCTTGGAAGAAAGTTCAACATTGTTTGCCATTGATAAAAAAGACAAATCGAACATTACAACGACACGGTTGCTTGAAGAAATTATACAGATAAGAATGGGAGAAATCTGCCTCGAAACGGCGGATATTTATAGAGAAGACAAGTCATATCCTTCCTTTTTTAGCAGTCGTGTACCCATTAATTCTATGCGCCACTCGAGACAATGCTTCGGGTTCAATCACCGTGGCGGTACAATTGCTTTTCAGATAGTCAGTAAACTGACTAAACGCCCCACTTACTCAGGGGGAGTAGCTGATGATAACAAAGCGGTCCCAACTCTGCACCGTACACGTGTCATGATGATCTCGACTAATAACAGGCCCAAACGTCAGCCCAACACTGATCCGGCCCAAGTAGTTTTAAGCCCGTCTAACGCAATCCGCCAAGCTGACTTGGAGTCTTACGGCCTGCTAATCCCACGTGTCTCACAGCTATCCTCAATACATGTAAGCCCTATTAAGCCAAGTATCTCAAGGATCAGCTTCGAACAGGCAGGTACAACAACTCTTTACTTCCAACTATCAAGCATATTCAAGAGTATATGTCACATAAGGAGACTTCTACTTATAGACTACTCTCGGAATGAGAACTATCTCCCACGTATCTAAGAGCACAAGGCTAATAGGGAAACTTCCTTTCACAGCATAACTCCTAATTAGATAAGGATCTCCACGAAGATCTTCTTCCCTAAACTACGTCATCGATGACCTGGTCGAACCAGGACTCATGCACTATAAATAAGACATGAGGTTGGTAAGCTAAGGTACGCTACCAATTCCCTGTTTACAGCATTACACCTTCTTCAGATCCCTGTCTGGCTTTAGCATCGGAGTGCCATCGACCATCACAATGGTGTTCCAAAGCTCATGTGTATTCTTTGTGCAAGTCAACAGGTCTAAGTCAAAGCAGGGAGCGGAAAATGGTTGCATCAAATACAAACACTTAAAATTTCAAAAGATATATTTTATTATTAAAACATGTATGTATTTTTAATATTTTCATGCATTTCATAATTTATGGTTTTTTTTTAATTTATAGTTCATTCACAATTTATTTTAAAATTCTTGTACCAATAGCCAATAGCATATTGAACTAAAATCGCAGTGGTATGTCGTGAGGCTTTTCAAAACAGTAAAGGCCCTGAGAGGCATATTACAATTCAGATTGGTGTTTTACTGTTCATTGCTGACTGGGACCAACTAAGGATTGGAGATAAAAGATAGCGAGGATTGATAGTTGGAAAATGTGTTGAGGGTGGATATCCATTTCCTATGATGACAAGTTTGTAAATATAAAACATATAGAAGAGCAAAGAAAATGAAATTTTTGTAAAAAAATGTTTGTGAAATGTACATGTGGCGGAGAGAGAAAATATTGTGTTTTTCCTTTTTCAAAATGAAATTATAATCACTATCTACGTAGTTGTCGAATTTTGGTAAACTTGATATCATATAGTTGTCAGATTTTGGTAAACTTGGTATCATTGAAATGCAATTTTGAAGATTTTTCTAACAAAACCAATGATCATTACAAACACTTAAAATTTTTATTAAAACATGTAAGTATAATATTTTTCAATGAAACGTATGGACATTTTAATGAATATTCAAATAAAGACCACAGACATTCAATCGATTCTAATTTTAACTAAGTTTGACTCTCAAAAATATAGTTTGCATTCTAAAAAATGTTTTTTTTATAGAACTGATTGAGGGCAATGGTGGGATGGTGATGAGGGTGTCCAATGTATGACAATTAGCAACTAAAAAATGTATGTGGAATGCCAACAACACGGGTAATATGCTAGTAGTTATACAAAATATCAATTAATAAAAAAAAACTCCATCTAATCTAATAAAATATTTTTATTGAAAAAAGGATGATGATCATTTTGTATATACAAAAATAAAGTTATATAACTTGAATATGTACCCATCTACATCCATAACAAGAAAACCCAAAATTCTACCTAGTTAGAATAAAGAAAGCATTACAATTACCCACAACTCACTCTTCCCACCCTCTCTAATTAGAATTAAAATATAAAAAAAAAAAAAAAAAAAACATTACGATCGGCTTCGATGCATCTTCTGACCCAAAATTCTAGATTTGATATTGACTGAATACCATTTTTCATGCTTGCAAATATGCTATCATTTTCATGTGGGTTTTTTTTAACTTACCACCCCCCACCCCCCAAATAAATTATTCAGGAGTAGTCCCTAACAAATATCGTAATGTAGATGCCCCTTCCATTGATCGTTACTGCACGTGTTGTTTTCAAATGGACACTATTATGATGTCCAAAATACCCATGCACAATCAAACGGCTAGGTTAAACATTATCCAACAGTTAGGATTGAAAATAGTTGTTGTATGTTGGGAGGGAGAAGAAAACTCACTTGGATTCCTCTCGATTTAATCATCAGACAGTGGTTCCATGAATGTTCACAAGGTAAGAAATGTTTAGAGTAGACAACGGCTAAGAAGTTGCAGGTTTATGTCCATATGCAAATAGTTGCAGGTCATGTTCAACTTCTACCTATTTGCTCTGAATCAGTGTTGAACCAGAGGGCATGATTAGATTCAAATCTATTATAGGGGGTTAAGTTACCTCCAACTATATGCAAGGCAACATAATGCAAATGCAAATGGACATTGACAAACCTATACATAAACTTGTGTCAAATGAACCATGTTGCAAAGCTACATACAAATGCACCCTATTGCAGATCTACACACAAATGCATCCTTTTGCAATATCATATATATGCACCATGTTGCAAACTTACACACAAATGCACCTTGTTGCAAACCTACATCATGTCCAGAACATACAAGTGCAACCAACATTCAACATTGGTATCCTTTTAGGCCGTTAACAAAGCACAAAACACCCAAAAATTACATTGCTGCAAAGGTACATCATGTTCAACAAAAACTACACTATCATACAAAAATGATTCCAATATCCTGTCAAGCCATTAACAAAGCACCAACCCCCCCCCCCCCCCCCCCCCCAAAAAAAAAAAAAAAAGTGGTTTCAATCACATGTCAATAGTGCATTGGTTTCTACCATCTCCAAAACAAAGCATTTAAAGTCTTTAAAGTGTTAGCTAGGTACATTATATCACATGCATTCAACCAAGAAAGTGTTCACTCCCCAAAAATTCAGTCCATATCCACATGTATGGTCCTCTTCAGCCTTTATCTGTGATTGGAGAAGGTTTCACACCTTGTTGAAAGTTTTGTCTTATGAATGATGTAACCGGTGCAAAGGGTGCAATGTGCATTTCAGATTGTGCATTGTATCTCTCTGAAGTAGTAAGACCCTCTGGTTGAGCATTAGGCTTCTATGGAACTATTCCTACATTTGGTTGAGCTTCAACATCTTTGCCTCTAGCTCTTCCAGCAATTTTGGAACCCTTTGGAATATTGTTCCTTTCCATTCTCACTCTTGGAACATAGGTTTGGATGCACCTTTAGTCAGTTCCTTGGGGGATTCTTGCAAGTCCTCACATTGTGTCTCATCCCACATTTCCTGCAAATTCTTTCCTCTCTGACTGGAACCTTTTTCATCTTCATCCAATTTTCTCTGAGTTCTAGGTCTTCTTGGTGGCCTTATAACTAGAAAAAGTAACATCGAGTATAATGCATGCAAGATGAAAACCATCATGGGTAACATTCATGACATTCATTGCTCAGAAATAGCTCAACATCATCAAATGTACTTACTTCAGGTCGCTTTCTCATGTTTGGAATGTTGATGATGTCCTTCGAATATGCTTCCACATAAGCTCCGACAAAGTGGTAAGGGTTGCAATACCTGCAACGTACACACTTCAGATTAGAAACATTCATAATCAAACATGATGTAAAGTTTAATAGCTATTATGATACTTATTCTGCCTACTTTTGGTCTCTGATTAACCATGGTCAACACCCCATGCACACAGATGATGCCTGTTAGTTCCCACTGTTTGCAATCACAATAATTGGTTGATATTTTGACCCTCCACTTATCTCCATTTGCTCCCTGAACTGTGACAAACCCATCATCTGAACCATGGATTGCAAACTCACCACTCTTCTCCTTGTACCAGTCTATCAATTTTTTTACCCTAGGGACAACCCCCTCGGTATCTCATTGGATTTTTTTGCACTCCTATAAAAAATTACCCTCATCAAGAAGATGAGATACTCTTCAATGAAGTTGTATATGGGTTTGTCTCTTAATTTCATGATCCAGTTGTTAAAGTTTTCACCGATGTTGTTGGTAATATGCTCAGACCAGATTCTGGTATCAAATTTTGCTCTACACCAAGTGGTTACATCCTTGTCCACCAACCACTTGTAAGTTGTTTCATCTACATCCTTAATCTAATTCAGATTGTAGGTCATCTCAACCTCCTTGAAAGCCTTTGCAGTCTTCCAAGGTAACTTCTACAAGAATTCCCTACATGTCCAACCTTTTTGCAGTTCTTATACATGTGTGTAAAACAAAACTTGTGGTCTACTTCTGGAAATAGTTGTTTAATAGCCTCAATCAACCCTTCTGTTGGGCAGATATGAATGTCAATTTGTGCCTCAATTATACTTAGGAAAGAGTGTCATGTTTGATAACACTTAGACTGACAGCTATAAATGGCCAATGTAAATAGTCCATTGTTACCATCCAAAGCAATGATTACCCCCACTTGCCCCTGTGTATCTCCATGCATGGCTCTAATCTTATATATACACTAATAGAACAGAACTTTGGATTAATGATGGATGCACATCTACAAACACATGCTTGTTGGCTATTTGAATGCATTAAAAACAAGACATTGTGATTTAGTGTTTATGGTGAGATTGAAATTTCGCGCTCTTACCCTAAGAATGAAATTTTGTGTCCGCAGTTACCATCAAATAAACAATCCCATTATATTACAGGTTAATATTTTTTTTTTCTTTTCAAAATTTGTTTCAAATGGTTGATAGGACTTCATATTGTTTTACCAAAAATAAAAGATATTGTTCTCTTATAGATTAACTTGTAACATGTATGCAAGATTCCTTGGTCATATATAAAAGTGGAAGTTAATTTTTTTTGCTTTTTTGGTTATTGTTCAATAGAAAGAAAAAAACATGAGCATATGGTTTCTCATGCTTTACACTAGAGGTATTGATTGTAAATTCAAGTAGAATTTAAATGAAAAAAAATAAAGGGTAATTTGCATATTGCCCCCTATTATACATAGCTAATTAATAAGGACCCATCATCCCCTATTATACATAACAAATTACCAAAATGCCCCTAAGAAATCAAAGGCTGAGATTGAATCTTTCGTATCTTGAACATCTCATCTCGAGAAAAATCCTAAGGTCCAACTGAAATCGTAATCGTATCTCGAGGAAATCCAAGATTTGATTTAAAGAAATCTTTCATCTTAAACAACTCATCTCGAGGAAAATCTAACGGTCCAAATTTAATAGTACACACATATCTAGGTAAATCTAACGGTCTAAATTTAATAGTACACACATATCTAGGTAAATCTACCGGTCCAAATTTAATTATGCATCTCGAGAAAAATCTAACGACTCAGATTTACTTTTTGCACACATCTCGAGGAAAATCTAACTGGTCGAATTTATTCATACACGCATCTTGAGGAAATCTGTCGACTCAAGTTTTTTTTACATGCATCTCGAGGAAATCTAACGCTCTAACACACATCCTGAGGAAATCTGACGATCCAGCACTTATCTCGAGGGAATATGGCGACTTAGATTTATTCGTGCACGCATCTCTAGGAAATTTGAAATCTAAATATATTTTTGCCCTTAACCCCATAAAATAAATTTGAATTTAGTTTTGCCCCCTGAAACAGAACATACCTAAGAGATGATCAATAAAATTTTGATTATCTCTTCCTCCCTCCTATTCCTCCCTTTTTTTCCTTCTCTATCTCACAGCCTCGCCACCACCTCCCCCATCATCTTCCCTCTTCTTCCTCATTCCCCCATTTCCTCTTACATCTTCCTTCCTCCTCCTCCTTCCTCCACTTCTTCCTTCCTCCTCTGTTTCACAACCCCTATAATAAAATTAGGGCTTCATTCCCCATTCCTCATTCTTTCTCCTTCGTTCTCCTCCCTCCTCCGTCCTTCTTCTTCCCCCTTCCTTCTCCTCCCTCCTTCTTCCTCCCCCTTCATCTTTCAAGTCTGTTCTGTTTTAGGGGGCAAAATTAAATGCAAATTTTTTTCAGAGGGCAAAAGTAAATTAAAAATTATTCAGACGTCATATTTTCTCTAGATGCGTGCATAAATAAATATTAGTCATCAGATTTATCTCGAGATGTGTTATGGACCATCAAATTCCTCGATATGCGTGTTGGACTGTTAGAATTTTCATTGAGATGTGTGCACGGATAAATCCGAGCCATCAAATGTCCTCGAGATGTGCTTACAAATAAATCCGAGCTATCAAATTTCCTCGAGATGCGTGTTAAACTGTCAGATTGTTCTTGAGATGTGTGCTGGACCATCAGATTTCCTCGAGATGCATGTTGAATTGTCAAATTTCCTCAAGATGAGCGCATAATTAAATTTGGACCATTAGATTTACCTAGAGATGTGTGTACTATTAATTTGGACTGTTAGATTTTCCTTGAGATGAGTTGTTTAAGATGAAAGATTTTATTTAAAATCAACTGCTGAATTTTTCTCGAGATACGATTACAATTTCAGTTGGGCCTTAGGATTTTCCTCGAGATGAGATGTTCGAGATATGAAAGATTAAATCTTAACCTTTGATTTCTAAGGGGCTTTTCATAATCTGCTTTAAAAATTGACGGTCAATGGACGTTGACCGCTAGTCAATGGAATAATTGTAATAGTGATTAATGATGAGTCTATTTATTAATTACCTATGTATAATAGCGGGCAAAGTGTAAATTACCCAAAAATAAAAAACGCAACAACTGCAAATTGGTTGTGTTATATGTACTTGTTTCTACTGAACAGTGACCCAAAGTAACAGAAACTCAAAACAAGGAAATTTTGAAAGGAGTTCAGTTCCTACAACTACAACACATTACTCAACCTTTTGCGTTTTAAGATATCTACTACTGTAACGTGAATTGAGATGTCGGTGTGCACAAATGTGTCACAACACCGAAATTTTGATTGTGCCCCCACTTTATTATTTAATTATGATCATGCTACCCACTTGCCCCCATTTTATTATTTAATTCCAATCATGCCACACCCCTTTTAGTTTGTTTTTTTTTCATTTGATATACATGAGGCTCAAACTCTGTTGCAAAACTTCTAGAGGAATCTTTTGTTAAGTGTCGTTCTCTAAGTGGATAAATTTTACTGATACAACAAATGTATTTATTTTTAGCTTACCAAACACATACAACAAATCTTTTTATGCTATATATATATATGGCAAATCTTTAATTTATATGAAAGTAATTTTGTATATTAATATAAATTTTTACGAAGAATCAGTTTTTGCAACTAGGTTGACGTGGCATTACATGGGAAGGCTTGCACGTATCTTGAAGATTAAATGAGTGAAATTCCAATTTTGCCTCCCACTTTTACTAGGGAACTAGTTTTTGTGAAATTCCAATTATGCCTCCCATTTTATTCTTTATTTCTGGTAATGCCCCTTTTTAATTTTATATCTTTTCTATATTTATTATATGTTTTGAAGTAGTCTGGCCCTATAACGATAATGGGCTCAGTGAACACTAAAAAAATGAGTGTGTCAAAAACATTTTGAGATTTTCATGTTTACCCCTTTGATTTCCTTATAATCACTATTATGTCCATTTTTCTCTTAGAAAGCCCATGAGATTCTGGAAAAATTCTCCAATCTCTCAAGGTGCATTATACATTTGGAAAAAATTTAGATTTTTCTTTTTTTTCAAGATGTTTGATTTTTTTCTATAGTAACTCGTGATTTGTTTTCATATTTGGTAATTTAGTGACCTATTAACTTGGACAGTGCCGAAGGCACGACCCAAGGACCAGGGTGGTTGTGCCCATGCTATGTGAAAAAGTGTATGGCCTTGCCAACGACACGACTGGTACACTAGTTTGCATAATATGATTTCTTATATTGTTTTTTTTTGGAAAGCGAGCTGGGTTTTAAGGACCCCAAAACCTTTATACAAATGAAACAAAAGCAAAAACAAAATTAAAAACAGAAACAAACTCTCACAAGAAAGAGAAGTCTAGTGAGAGTGAACATGGTTACTAGGCCTATAAAAATCTTCAACTAGCATCGGCCAAAGAAGAAACCTCTTGTTTTTTTTTTATCCCTGTCTCCTTTGTTAAGGAGGAAAGGATTCAACATTTGTACTTTTTGTTTGCTTTCTTAGCCCATGAGGATCTTCAAGGGCAAAGACTAAAATCTTTAATGCAAGATTTTGAAAACAAATCTTTTGCAACCTCTTCACTAGAAGGATCTTCCTCATGTTCCTCGTTACTACTCTGCTCATCTGTTGTGGTGTTCTCTTTGTCCTGAGTCGGTGTGGGTTCACTTGCCTCCACATTAGCACTACGCTCGAGCATTGGGTTGATAAGAATCAATGGTTGTGGACTCGGCGTTATGGCATCACTCTGGTAATCATTTATGTTATGCTATGCCACATTAGCAGCCTCTATACTGGTTACATTCCCTGCTTTTTCGAGATAGGCCCTGGACTCCCCTCTAAACTGGGTTGAGTCTTCGACTTGAATGTATGTCTACCCTTGGCGATCGTCCAACCATCAGAGTTTTGTCTTTCTAGTGGTTGGGTCCTACCCGTAGCTTTCCATACCATATGGCCTAGAGTATTAATTTCTTTGCTCTTTGAACACTGCTGTTTTGTATGGCCAAAAACTGCACAAGAATTGCATTTAACAGGAATCCATGCATACTCAACTTCAACTATTTTTTTCTTATCTCCATTGATAACCACAGGGATGTTTTTGGGTAATTGGTTGTTTACATCCACCTCCACACACACCCTTGCATACGCTAATCTTGTCATTTCTTCAGTAGCTTTGTCAAGCATGATAGGCACTCCAATAAAACTAGCAATCCTTTGAATACCTTCTGGATTCCATAGGAATAAATGAATTTTCTTCAATGTAACCCAAATAGGTATCGAGGTAAGCACCTCGGCATCCTCGTCAATAGAAGGTGACCAGGCCCTGAGGATGAACAGTCTGCTTGCAATATGCAGAGGTCCCATTTCCAATACCTTACTTCTATCTTCTTCCTTCTTGAATTTGAATACAAAATTCTTATCTCCGTGTATGCTCATCTCTAAATCTCGAATTCCCCACGTCCTTATCAGCCACTCTTTGACATAACCATATGCCAAGCGCTTGCTCACAAAGCTGCCAATAACCAACCTTTCACATTCTTCTATCCTATTCGCAAAGTCAGCAGTTTGCACTTGTACTATTTTCCTGCCTTCAACAGTAGCTGGAGGTTCATACCTAAGTTTTGTAGAGCCCGTATGCTTGCTTTGCTTAAGCTTTGATGCCCAACTCATCCTCGCTGGTGCAACGGCAGGGTTTGTCATTTCCATTGCTTCTTGAATTTTGCTAAGGCCAGAGGATGCAACACTGGTTGGCATTGTACATTCATCTGCTTTATGCAGAACCTCTTCATTCCTTTGCGCTGCAGCCTGCTCTTGACTGGCTGGCACCCTTGCAGCTAGCATTGCCCAGTTTTTGGGGTTTATCATCATTTCCAGTCCTTCTGCACCTAGTTTATCTCCATTTTTTACAGCCACTTGATATTCATTTGTGAGTAACTGTAGCAATCCATCGCCATGAATGTTGTACTTCTCCTCAAAAGCCATGAACACCTCCTGTGTAAACACGTTCTCACTGACTGCGTCTCCACCATTTGTTCCTGTCATTCAATCAATAGACCGAAGAGGGGGTGAAAAAACCATTTGTTCCTGTCATCAACCAAATGATGTAAACATTTGTTCCTGGCATCAACCAAATGATGTAAACATGAGAGAGATTCATGTTTTGCCTGCCCATGGGATGGGACGAAGGCTTTATTGGGGGTGTAAACATTTTACGAACCATGTGCTAGATGACCCAGTGATTAGAAGACATACTACTGTAATAACGCTATGAAATAGGCAAAAACCACATAACAAAAGGAAAGATGCGTTGAAAACCCACCAAACCAAGAGGAATGTACCCCTAAGGATGTATATCAATTCAATTGGATGATCATGGAAAGCTCTCTTCCCCTCATTTTGTCTTCACCTCAAAACCATCCCACTGTCCCACGTACATATATATCATCTTTAGAAAATAAACAAATTACATAAACTGTTGTAAATAAATGCAAGAAAGTAATTCAACTAAGGAAGTAAATCTCATTTCATTTATTGTATTCATTCACTCTTTCTCTTTCTTATAAATATCTTTCTGTAAAATCTCACTCAATCTATATTCTGTATTTTATACACGAGAAAGGATACATAGCGAGGAAATGAGCGAGGAAACCAGCGAGGGGAGTGAGGTGGAGGGGGAGAACCATTCACCCCCTCGGGATGCGCGTGTTGACTTTTCTTGCACACATCTCGAGGGGGTGAACGGTTCCCCCCCCCTCCACCTCACTCCCCTCGCCATTTAGAATTCCTGTTTATACACATATATACAATCAAAGATAGCATGAGGTGTTAGCATGCATAAAGTGATTTAACCACCTTATGCCACCTCAAAGGTGTGAGGTAGAGGTGGACATCCACATACATTTATTCTATAATTAACCCAAAACCGTTGTGAAACATAATCACATATTGCTCCATTGGTCGGAGCTCTATGCGTTCAATTGGTCAAAGCTTCATGCTGATAACATGTTGTAAATAAATGCAAAAAAATAATTTAACTAAGAAAGTAAGTCCCATTTCATTTACTATTTTTCATTCACTCTTTTTCTCTCTTATACATATCTTTATGTAACATTTCACTCAATCTATATTCTATATTTTATACACATATATGTACAAATCAAATAGAGTATAGGGTGTTAGCATGCATAAAGTAGTTTAACCACCTTATGCCACCTCAAAGGTATGAGGTGGAGGCGGACATCCACGTACATTTATTCTATAATGTTCCACTACATAAACCAAAATACCAACCTACCTCGATTCATTTTCCAGGCATAACAAATAGGGGTGGGCATCCCATCCCACGATCTCGATCAGCCTCGGTCCCATTCCAATTTTTCGGGTTCTTTTGTGATTGATCAAACTCATCCCGATCTCGTCCCTATCTAAAGTGGAATGGGATCGGGATGAAGATTTTCAATCCTGCCTATCTCGAATTTATTTATTATTAATTTTAATCAAACTACTCTTCTAAAGGAAAGCTTAGGATGTAAAATTAAATCAAAACATATATTCTTTGAAAATTTACTTGCTTGATTTGATACTATTTATTCAGGTAGAAACTTCAATTTAGATATTTTAAGTGAAATAGAACTTATTGAAATTTTATTTTTTTCACATTTTAGATTGGTTATAGGACAATTATTCTTGTAGAAAATAAAGGAAAATGATGGTTAGGGTTAGTTTTGCATTGAGTTATGTAGTTGGTGAATGTTGCTCCTAATTGTATTTTGTATTAATGATATTTCAACTCTTGCGGAAATATGCAAGACCGGTCACTCGACAAACTTAATTCTATTGTAAGCCTCCACAAATTTTATATGACGTTAATAATGTTACGATGAAAGTTATATGTACATAAATTTGAGATTATTAGTATGTGAGCAATGTGAGATGAAATTCTTTTGTTATTTTTCATTAAGGACTATTTAGTACATGCTCATCTCATCCTGTTTCAAACTCGTTTGGGATTAGATGAGGTTGGGATGAAGTCTATCCCGTTCCGATCATAAACGAACAGGATGAGATAGAAACAAGGTCCATCCTGTCTCATGCCCACCCCTACATTAATAAATATATTAAACGCTCACTAAACCAAACCAGACCAAACGGTTGCTTCCTTCTCTCCCTCATTTTCGAACCCTGGCTCCAATTCCAAATCAATCTCCCAGCTGGAGTTGTAATACTGACGCTTCCATTATCACTACCAACAGTGGAAATCCCGAGGCAGAAGTTCTTTTTTATCCGTAGAACCAGGTGGTCGTTGAGAAGTATGAGAAAAAAACTGAAGTTTAAATCACTGACAGAAAAGCAAACACAAAATAAAGCAGCAAACGAGACTTTATTTAACAAAGTTACTGAATAAAAACTTGATGATTTACAATGAAACTATTGTCCCTTTAATAGGTGTTACAATAGTTTAAAGAGGTGAAAAATTAATCAAAACAAACCTAGATTATCTCCTACATAATCAAGTAAAATACTCACTCAACTAAGAGACTTATTCAACAAAGACTGATTCAAATCCATAACAAATCAAAAAAACTATTTAAACTTCAACCGCCTCCCTTAAACTCAAATTGTTTGAACTATGAAGTCCCAACTTCTCCTTCAACTTGTAGAATGATTCAGTTTTCAATAGTTCTGTGAAAATATCCGCAATTTGTTCTTTAGACTTGCAATACTCCAACAAATCTTCTCCTTCCTTAACAAGATCACGAATGTAGGGATGCTTGATTTCGATGTGCTTGCTTCTCCCATGAAACACCTAATTTTTTGTAAGAGCGATAGCTGATTTATTGTCACAGTAATCTTTGAATGAGATAGTTGTTTCTGATTCAATTCAATGAGGAGACGCCGCAACCAAACAACTTTATTTTCAACATAAAACAAACAATGAGCATATCTCCTTGTAAGTTAGATTTGACATATAATGTCGGTTCATTTGGGGCACTTTTGAAAACCAACTTCATGAAAATAGGAATCAATGCGAGTGTACCAGGTCCACAGGGCTTGTTTTAGCCCATATAGAGCTTTCTTTAGCTTGAGTACCTTTTCTTCCTGCCCTTCCTTCACATAACCGACTGGCTGGTCAACGAAGACATCTTCTTCTAGCGACCCATTTAAAAATGTTGATTTAACATCCATTTGATGAATCTTCCATCTGTTTTGGGCTGCCATGGCAATAACCATACATATAGTGTCAAGTCTAGCTACAAATGCAAATACTTCATAATAATCTATATCTGGCTTTTGTTTGTAGCCTTTCACAACCAATCGAAGCTTCAATCAGTCCACCTTACCATCAGGTTTGTACTTGGTTTTGTAAACCCATTTAACACCAATAGAAATCTTCCCTTCAGGAAGAAAAGTCAACTCCCAAGTGTCGTTCTTTTCTATGGCATGAATTTCATCATCCATTGCACGAACCCAACCATCCTCTTGAGTTGCCTCTGCAAAAGTGAGAGGATCACAATATGCAAATAAGGCAAAATTAACAAGTTCTTCATCAGATAAATCCTCATCATTAGTTAGAACATAGTCCTGTAAGTGTGACGATAAGACACAAGTACGTGTTGAGGTCTGAATGGCAGCAATAGGAAGAGTAGATCATGGACTGTTCTGTAGAGACACATGAGACTGAATGTCACCATTATCTTATTATTCAGCAAGACTGACTTATGGCTGCTTCTTTGACTCATCAACTGTCCAAGGCCAAGTGTCATCTTCACTAAATGCAACATCCCTGCTCAATATAGCCTAGGAAAATGCACTTCTCTCCTTTATAATCCAACTTCTTTCATTTTTCCGTCGGTACATGAGCATATGCAACACAGCCAAACACGCGAAGGGCTACAACATCCAGTTTATGACCACTCCATGTTTCTTCTGGTGTCGTATTAAGAACACTTTTGGTGGGACACCTGTTTAAGATATAGACATCGCAAGAAACGACTTACACCCAAAATATTTTAGGCAATTTTTTGTACTTCAACATACTACGAGCCATTTCAACAATAGTTCTACTTTTTCTCTCGGAAACTCCCAAAATAGCTTATTGTAAGTTGATGCTTAATACCATGATTCTTGCAAAATTTGGAAAAAAACATTAGAAGTGTACTCTCTTCCTCTATCGGTTCGAATAACTTTCAAACTATGGTCGGATTGTTTTTCCACGTAGATTTTAAACTCCTTAAAGACTTCAAAAGCCTCAGATTTTT
The DNA here is from genome assembly GCA_963556465.1 of Berberis vulgaris. Taxonomy (NCBI): domain Eukaryota; kingdom Viridiplantae; phylum Streptophyta; class Magnoliopsida; order Ranunculales; family Berberidaceae; genus Berberis; species Berberis vulgaris. The sequence goes on along the minus strand of OY747136.1, from coordinate 27,893,321 downwards.
GCTTCAAAAAATATACCCAAGTTTTCCTACTATAATCATCAATGAAAGTAATAAAGTATCGATTACCTCCATGTGATACATTCTTCATTGGGCCGCAAATATCTAAGTGCACCATCTCCAGCAGCTGTGTTGCTCGACTTGACTTCCTGATTGGAAAAGAATCTTTGTGTTGCTTCCCAAGTACACAACCTTCACATAATCGATCAAAGTTCTCTAGCAAAAGCAGCCCCGTCACCATTTCCTTCTTTGCCAATAACCTTAAACCATTAAAGTGCAAATGGCCAAAATGAAAATGCCATAAACAATTGGGATCCCTAACAATGGAACTAAAAGAGCATATAGATTCTGTTTGTAAAGGAAAAGGAAAAAAAAACGATTTTTTGTCATCTCAATCTTAGCAATCGGCTCATTATGTCGGTTCTCAATTATGCAAACCCCATGCTCAATGATAAATCTAAGGCCATTTATAGATAATTGACCTACACTCAACAAATTCTAGTGCAAATTTGGAACATAAAATACAGAAGAAACATGTTCATGAGAGCCATCTTTTAACCTAATGAGAATACTACCTTTTCCCATGATGGGAACCGTTGCTTTGTTCCAAAATTTCACAGCTCCTCATATGGATTCATCTAGATGAAAAAATAGCTCCTTGTTTCCACACATGTGATTACTGCACCCCGTATCCAAATACCATGTATCGAGGTTGGCTTCTTTCGAAACACTGCAAGCTAGCAACAACGTTTCTTCTTCTTCTTCTAACTCAACAAAATTAGCATTTTCATTAAATTTCTTTGGAAATTTAACCATGCACTATGATCGATAATGGCCATACCTTCTACAACGAAAACATTGGATTTTGGACTTATCATACCTTTGAGTTTGAGAAGTTTGTTGATTGGAGAAATGATATTTTGAAGCCACATGACCATCTTTGCTGCGATTAGACGTTACACCATTGTGGAAACTACTCTTGTCAGTCACATACACTTTGTTTTGGAAGGCACGTTCAACAGAATTTGTGTATCACTGATTCATTCTATGCTCGTGAGAACACAACGAACCCAACCACCCCTCAATCGCCATCGTTGATAGATCCCTTCCCTCTTCGATTGTAGTCACACATAGTCGAACCGACCTGTTAAAGATCTTATAATTTTCTCAAGCTCACACAGGTCATTCAACTTCTCACTATTAACCCGTAATTGATTAACAATATATTGAACTCGAGCAAAATAATCCGAAACAAATTTAGAATCATTCACAATGAGAGTTTCGAATTCACCTCGCAAGGTTTGCAACCTTACACTTTTGACCTTTTCATCGCCTTCGTAGGATTCTTTCAGCATCTCCCACGCAGACTTTGTCGTTGTTGCACTAGAAATATTCTCTAACACAAGCTCATCTACGGCTTGGTACAAAAAGAATAGGGCTTTCTTGTCATTCTTTCTATTCTCTCTCAAATTGTCTTTCTTGACTTGAAAAAGATCTGCTACTACTGCCTGATTTTCTGGTTCATTATACCCACTCTCGATGATCTCGGACAGCTCCTGAAAGCCAAACATGGCCTTCATCATGATACACCATTGATCAAAGTTCTTTTTGCTGAACCTCGAAAGCTAGGGCTAAATCGATCCGTTCATCAGTGTAATCTACTAAATAAAATGAACAAGAGCATGTGGCTCTGATACCAAATGTGAGAAATAAACAGAAGTTTAAATCGCCGACAAAAAAGCAAACACAAAATAATGCAGCAAACAAAACTTTATTTAGCAAAGTTACTGAATAAAAACTTGATGATTTACAACGAAACTATTGTCCCTTTTATAGGTGTTACAGCAGTTAAAAGGGGTGAAAAGCTAATCAAATTAAACCTAAATTATCTCCTACATAATTGGCATTTATTCCCAGCTTGTGAGTCAAGTAAAAAACTCACTAAACTAAGAGACTTATTCAAATCTATATTACAATTCAGAGTGGTGTTTTACTATTCACTGCTGACTAGGACAAAGTCAAATCGAAAGGATTAGAGATAAAAGATGGTTATGATTGAAAGTTGGGAAATGTATTGAATTTGAGGGTTGAGATTCATTTTCTATGATGTCATATTTGTAAATATAAAACATGTAGAATGGCAAAAATAATGAAAAAAACTTTTGAAAAATGTTTGTGGTATGTACATGTGGCGGAGAGAGAAAATTTTTTGTTTTCCTTTTAGCAAAATGAAAATTATCATAACTATCTACATGATTGTCGGATTTTGATAAACTTATCATTACTATCATAAAATTATCATAAACTTTTGAAATGCATTTTTGAAGATCTTTCGAACAAAATCAATGATCAATACAAGGGACAAAATATTAAAAATATATATTTCTTAATTAAATAAACGCATAATGTATTACACGTCTTTAATATTTTTAAAAGCAATGAGACGAGCTGATCATACCAGAAAAAATGAATCGGGCATCTTAATGCAAATTTAAAAAAAAAACCGTAATTTAATTTTTTGGCGAATTCAAAGATTGGGGGAGGCCTCATTCTCGGCGTTTAAAATTTCCCCCAACTGATTCAAGTTTGACTGAATAAGCTTACACTTAGAATCGGCTTATACTTAAATACTGATTGAAAGCGAAAATAGGGATAGTGACGGAGGTGTTAAGTACAAAATAATTAAAAATAAATAAAATTATGTGGAGTGCCAACGGCACGGGGCATACTCTAGTCTATATTACAATTCAAAATGGTGTTTTATGATTGCTGATTGAGACAGTCAAATCATAAGTATTGGAGATAAAAAAATGGCTAGGATTGAAAGTTGGAAAATATTGAGGGTTGAGATTCATTTGTTATGATGACATGTTTGTTAATATAAAATTAATAAAATGTACAAGTGGCGAAGAGAGAAAATATTGTGTTTTCCTTCTTTTTTTTCAAAATGAAAATTATCATAACTATCTATGTAGTTGTCCGAATTTAGTAAACTTGGTATCGTTGAAATGCAATTTTGAAGATTTTCCCAACATAACCAATGATCAATACCATCACTTTAAATTTCAAAATATGTATTTTATTTTTTAAACATGAAAGTATTTTAAATATTTTCATGTCTAGGTATATTATTTTTCAAAGAAACGAACGAACATTATAATAAACATTCAAAGAAAGACCTCAAACATTCAATTAATTTTAATTTTTTCCGATTTTAACTATAAGAAAATAAGTATTTTTACCGTTAAATAAGCTTAAAAATTTAAGTATACATTATAAACTATGATTTTTTTTGGCAACAACTATCTTGCACCACAACTTATTCTCTCTCACACCATTCTACCCTCCCACACCATCTACTTACTTTCTCACACCACCATACTCTATCACACCACCTATATAAACAGAACCTCCATTTTTTTCCCTCACCATTCAAATCTACAATGGTTCCTCCCTCTCTCCCCCATTCGAAATCTCTTCCAAATCTCTCCCCACATTTAAATCACTTGCAAATCTCCCTCCTCTCCCTCAAAAACTCTTAAAATCTCCTTAAAGTTGAAATCCTTAAACCCAAATTCAATATATATGAATAACTTAACATAACAGACAAATCTAAACTCAAACTCAAAAAATGAAAAACAGAGTAACTTTTGAACCAATTTAAACCCTCAATTGAGACTAATTCTCAAGCTTATCAAAACACAAAAGTTGTAGTACTCTGAGTTATCTTATAAACACAACTTGAATCACTTAAAAATGTTTTGAAATGAGCAAGTTATGGTCATTTAACTAACATCGCGCAAATCTGTCTGAAAAATAAAAACGGGATAGTGTTCCTGACTTTCGGCCAACTTATATGCTCGATTGAGACCGCTTATCAAGTTTATAAAAGCACAAAAGTTTTAGTACTCTCAATTGTCTAATAAACACAACTTAAATCACTTGAAAATGTTTTGAAATAAGCAAGTTATGGTCATTTTAGTAAAGTCGCGCAGAATAAATAAAAAATAAAAAATGTTCGCAGAGTGCACTGTAGTATCCCAGATACCTCGCAGTGCACTCTGCGAACAAGTTTTTTTTTTTTTTTTGTTCGCAGAGTGCACTGCGAGGTATCGCATTGCACAATGCACTTTGCGAACAATTTTTTTTTTTTCTGTTCTGTGCGACTTTACTAAAACGACAATAATTTGCTCATTTCAAAACATTTTCAAGTGATTCAAGTTGTGTTTATTGGATAACTAAGAATACTACAACTTTAATGTTTTTATCAACTTGAGAATCGGTCTCGATCGAGCAAATAATTTGGCCGAAAGTCAGGAACACTATATCGTTTTTATTTTTTAGACAGATTTGCGTGACTTTAGTAAAATGATCATAACTTGTTCATTTCTAAACATTTTCAAGTGATTCAAGTTGCGTTTATTAGATAACTCAGAGTACTACAACACTTTTGATTTTATGAGCTTAAGAATCATCTCAATTGAGGGTTTAAATTGGTTCAAAGTTATCCTGTTTTTTCATTTTTCGGTTTGAGTTTGTATTTGTTTGTTATGTTAAGTTATGCATATTTATTGAATTTGGGTTTAAAGATTTCAATTTTAAAGGGATTTTGAGAGTTTTCGAGGGAGAGGGAGAAAATTTGCAAGAAATTTGAGTGTGGGGAGAAATTTGGAAGGGATTTTGAATGGGAGAGGGAAGAACCATTGTAAATTTGAACGGCGAGGGAAAAAAATGGAGGTTTTTGTTTATATAGGTGGTGTGAGAAAGTAAAAAAAAAAAAAAAATCAATGGTGGTGTGAGAAAGAGGATATGGTGATGTGAGATAGTCATTGTCTTTTTTTATTTATTTTATGGGACTGATTAAGGGCAATGGTGGAGATAGTGACAGGGTGTCAAGGGCAATGGTGAGAATGGTGATGGAGTGCCACCGGCCCGGATAATATGCTAATTCCATAACAAATCAAAACAACTATTTGACTTTTAAACTTCAACAGGAAGAAACATCAGAGGATGATCGAGTAGCAGTGAAAGCAGCAGTAGTTGAAGCGAAACCTATTGGAATGGTAGATGGAGATGGAATTTAAAGAGCAATAGACTAATCTTGGTCTTCTAATTTGGTTTTCGTTGAATTGAATTAGATTGGATTGGATTGACTAGGTTATGTGGAGAACGCTGTCGATTTTGGTAGGATTGGGTGGATTTGCATTGAAGTTGCTTTTTGACGATAGAAAAGCCAAGATTAATCAAAACAAGAGGCTGAGAGCAATTGAGTTGCGGACGACTTTGACGAGATTGGGGCTGACTTTTGTCAAGATTTGCCTGGGTTTGTCCACCAGGCCTGATTTGTGCCCTCCCGAGTACCTCGAAAAGCTTTCGCAACTACAGGTAATTAAGAATTTTATGTTTTTTTGCAAGCAAGAGTGTGAATTGGATAGAAAAGTCGCAAATTTAGTTTCGAAGTTCGGAGCTTTAGGCAGCTCCAAAAGGTTTGCATAGGTTAATTGTGGGTTTTAATGTTTTGGCGAGCGAAATGAATGAAATTATCCTAAAGCAAGGCCTTTTCATAGTGCATTATGGTTTCTTTTGTGAAAAGGGGGTAATCATTAGAACAATTGATTGGCTTGGTAGGGAATAAGGATTTTTAAAGAGGGTTGAAGAATTGACATGTGAATTTAAACAAATTTTGGGTCATTTAGCTAGAATTTGTTATAGATAAAGGTAAGTTTACCTTTTAGCTCATCATCAAATATGCTTTAATCGGACTACATATTTAATGAGTTTTGATGTGTTTAGATTCGTCTTCGCTCGCTGATCTCGATTATATCTGACCTGCAAAAATTAGCAGCGATTAAGCTAGGAAGACACTCCAATGCTTAAGTCAGATATCGATGCAAGGAAGAGTGAAGACGGTATATAAATTGCAATATGTATGTGTACTTTTCTTCCTTCTGTCACCTTCTCTTATAGCGAGTATTCCCTCCCAATTGTCCCTGTGATCGAAGGCGTGATGGAGAGAGATCCCACATAAGATCTCACTTGTGCATGACTAAGTCTCTTCGGCACCTGGCTATGTTTAAGACCCAATGCTTGATTGGGCTAAGAGCTAATTTTGTGCCAGTGAATCTTGGGCCTATGACAGCTCTGAGATTCAGTGTTCGAGCCTTACTGTCCTAGGCCAAGTCCTAAGATCTGTGTCTCCTGGGCTGGCATGTCTTGGGCTTGTGCACCTGACTTGCTGAATGAAAGTGCGCAGCATGGGTTCGCTTGGGACTGCATTGAAATTTTTTACGTGCTAGGTTTAGCCCATGCCACGTGTATGGTTGTGATTGTAGGACTGATTAATTTATCATCAAGTTTGATAAAGATTAGGCAATAAACTAGGAAGAGTGAAGAGTTCAACAACTTTGCAGAAAAAACTTCTACCTCATCTTAACATCTTTTGTAGTGGGGAAGAGAGCCATCGAAAATGGCCATTCTATAGCATTTTGCAGCTTTCACGTTTTTTTTTGGTGAATCACTCAAAGCCTTTGTTTTTAAATTTTTTTGTTTTGATTCAGTGTGGTGAACTTTTGTCACATGATTTTTCCTTGCAATTCCATTCTATGATTTGTTAAGTAAATGGTAGAAGCTAAGGTTGTCTTTGATGTCGTCTATTTTCTATTTAACACTTGCCAACATTTCCAGATGAAGAGGCATTTGCATGCATTGAGAGAGAGTTGGGAGTGCCACTTGAGTCCATTTACTCATCTATATCTCCCACTCCCATTGCAGCGGCTAGTCTAAGCCAAGTTTATAAAGCTCGGCTAAAATCTTTTGGACAACTTCTTCTTGAGTAAAGGTGCAACGACCAGGTATTCAAGAAGCCACAAGACTGGACTTTTACTTGATAAGGGGCCTGGGGTTCTTCATAAATAAATATGTAGACATATTCATAAGTGATGCCATCGCTCTTATTGATGAATTTGCTCGGAAAGTCTATCAAGAGCTTAACTATGTATAGATTAGTGTTTTTGTTTTTGAGTCGGTTCTGGCATCTTAGGCATACTTGGTTCTATATTGCATTGGTTCTGCTGGTCATGATATATGTTGCATTGGCATTGGTGTGGGAACCAAATCTAGATTGAGTACAAAATGGTATATTTGGTGAAACCAAATGCACAACCCTATATTCCTTTTTGTTTTTTGGACCATGCACAACAAAGGAGACTTATTCATAATTTGTGGAACAAGTGACCATTAGTGAGGGAGATACAAGCTGCCTGACCTACACATACAAATAAGCATGAAAGTACTCATCTAGGAAGCACAGACTCTTGGAAAAACCCTCCGAATCCTATTAAAACGCGTGTCGGATACGGATACGCGTGCGACACACGGCCGACACGTATCCGACACGCGGTCAACTTGACCTAGTCCAGACAATGCCCGGATTCGGTTGCAAATAATTTTTTTTTCCAGATCTAAATAAGATCGGACGGACGAGATTAAAAGCCCTAATATAAGACCTAAACTCATCGATTTCATCTTTCTCAAACCACAAACCCATTTGTAGATAGAAGGAAGAAAAGAAAGAAGGAAGAGGAAGATGAAGAAGAAAAAGAAGGAAGGGAAGAGGAAGAAATCAGAGTCGGACTGACTGTCGGACCCGTGAAGCTTCATCTCTCAGTCTCAAGTTCGTCTCTCACTGAAGAGGAAGAAGAAGCTTCCCACTGAAGCAGACGCCGATTGAAGCAGTGAAGCTCCATCTCTCAGGTTCGTCTCTCACTCTTTGTCCTTCAGCTCTTCACTTCTTCTTATCTAAAGATCTCAACTTCTCATCTGGTTTCAATTCAGATGCATGTGGGTCTGTCGGTCTGATTTCTGTTTTAGTCTCCTTTCTTCTCTGTAAATTTCACATCCAAAGCACCAAGAGATTGTAAGACCCTTTTTGTGTTTTTGGTTATGCAGAGAAACCATTCAACTTCATCTAAACGAAGGAACTGTAAGCAGTGAGCAGTGCACAATATCACTTCAAGATTTCTCTGAATACTTTCAGCGCTTTGGAGTATGGGGAGACTGGGATAATCCTTATTTAACTCTTAATCCAGAGTATGAAGCTGCTCAGGCATGTGCCATAGTCCCTTTTCTAAACATTTACTATTTTGAAAATGAAATGGAACTTGCATCCTCCTTTAGCTTGTCTTTTATCATGAATATTAATGTAAATTGTGTGCATATTTATCAGTTCAAGTCTGCTTCTTTCTTATAAGCAGAGACATATATCATATAAACATGCTAGTTATTGTAGTTATTTGTACCAGACTACCTCTCGTGTTCCATACAATCTTTTATTGTTGTCTATGCATGAGTAAAGCAATTCATCTTGGTTTTCAATTAATCAATTATTCTTCTATTACAATATTATCTTCGAAGGCTGCTTGAACCAGCGTACCACACTCAATTTCTGACAATGGGTTGGTTTTTTTTTTTTTAGGAGATCACATCTGGATCTGATTGTTGTCTATCTTGTCTTCAACTCTTCATTTACTAGCTGGTAGATGCAGTATTTATCTTCCTGTAAGTTCTTCTCCTGTCCTTTTCCATTTGCCGTAAAATATTCTAGCAATATTACCTACAACTCTGCAAGTTTGCAACACGTAAAAAATTGTCAGTCTTCAATACTACTTGCAAGTTGCAATTAAATTATATACGTATTCTAGCAATACTACCTGCAACCAAATTATTGTTTATGAGTTATGACATTATGTTAATAGTTTAATAACAAAATAAAAAAATAAAAATAAGGTTTGATTGACGTGTCGCCGAGTCCCCGAGTCCTAGTTTTTTTAAAATTGCTGAGTCGCCGTGTCCGATACGACACGCGTATCCGAGTCCGTGCATCCTAGGTACTCAATTTCATAAAAATATACATGTTACCTAGATTGAAGATCAGTATCTTATATGTATCTACTATTTAAGATAGTAGGATATAACATGACTATTTCATGTGTTCTGGTCTCCATTTGTTTCAACTTCAGTTCTAGTGGTACCATTGTCGCGCTGTCTGGTATTACGGATAAGAAAACTTTTTCTTTTTGGTTTGGATTTTAATTTTGACAGGTCTATGCAGGAGGGGCAAAACACGCGGAGGTTTAAAAAACTATATGCTGACAAGGAAGATGTGTGTTGTACCAGATATCTTTTGGGATTACACCAGTGGAAAAGTATTGACCATGGACTGGATCGATGACGTCAAGCTAAATGAACGAGAAGCCATTTAGAAACAGGGATTGGAGGTTTTGGATTTGGTCACAGGTATCCAGTGCAGACTCAGGCAGCTACTTGAGTATGAATATTTTCATGTAGATCCTCATCCGGGCAATCTCCTGGTAATGCCTACTGGGAAGCTTGCTTTTTTGGACTTTGGAATGATGAGTGAAACACCAGAAGAAGCAAGGTTTGCCATCATTGGTCATGTTGTTCACATGGTTTATTGGGATTATGAAGCCATGGCTCGTGATTATTATGATTTGGATTTTCTGTCGCCAGATGTAGATGTATCTCCTATTGTGCCGTCACTTCGAAATTTCTTTGATGGTGCACCTAATTCAACTGTTACTGAGCTCAATTTCAACAAAATTGTCGATTGCTTGGGTGCTGTTTTATATCAATATCCATTTAATGGCGAGTCGTGATTCTAAATCAACAATGACCATCAAGGCCTAATTTACTTTTGCAGTTGCTATTTCACTGCAAATTCATAATAGGACACGGGATCTTCGAATGCCATATTGAATATAGGCTTGGTTGAGTTATGTTACCTAAATTAAAATTTCCTTAGAACTCCCAACTGGGATATTTTGTTAGTTATATATGAGACACTAAAACTACTAATGTGTCCTAGACCCCAATAGGAATATTTTTAGAAATAATGAGAATTGACAAACTTTTGCATATCTTTTTCATGAGGAATGGTGTAAGAACACTTGGCTCTGCCTGTTACTTGCAGTTCCAGCATATTATGCTCTCATCTTGAGGTCACTTACTGTCCTGGAAGGTTTAGCACTTACTGCTGATCCAGAATTTAAGGTTTTGGCTTTTTTTTTTTTTTTTATATCCCTTAACCCTCCTACCCTAGATGCTGCTGGCAGGGTTCAAACCCTGGACTTGTAATTTCATCCGCCACAGACCTATCGCCGAGTTGGTACCCTATTGACAGGTTCTGTCTGCTTCTTATCCTTATTTTGCTAAAAAGTTTCTCACTGATCCAAATGCATAGAGATGCGGTGGAAGGTTCATCAGTTGAGTTGCTATCAGGCAAGTTTAGATTATCAATATCTTAAAGTGTGTTTGGTTGCATGAAATCCTATGACATGGGAATTCATGAGGGAACACCTAATTCTAAGCCAATTTGAGGTTCACTCATCAATCCACCATTAGATTATGTAATCAATTGTGGGAATGAAAGTCTCATGAACATGAGAATCACACTCCTTGGTCCCTGCAAAGCATGTGATTCTCATGTTCATGGGACTTTCATTCCCACCATTGATCACAAAATCTAATGGTGGATTGGTGACTGTAGCTCAAATTAGCTTAGATTTAGGTGGTCCCTCATGCATTCCCGTGACATAGGATTCCATGCAACCAAACACAACCTTAGTTTCTCGTTATTCCATCTTGGACTAATATCTGAGCGTTTTTTATTTGCCTCTTTTATGTCTTAATTAAATAAATGGTCTGATGTTTTCTGCCTATCTATAGGTGGAATAGGCTGGAAAACTTAATTGTTCAGGTCACAAAAACAAAGATTTCTCTGCTAAAGACGCTTTACAACCTATTTTGAAATTATTGGCTCCAGATGGAAAAGAGATTAGAATTTTAGTCAGTAAAGCGTATGTCCGGGTTACTGAAGCTATAGTATTAGGCACAACAGTTGATACATATAATTCCCTCCCTGATTTTGTAAGATCTTTAATTTCTAATGGGAATGCAAATGGACCTCTCAAAGTGAGCCTTGCCGAGCAGGCAAGCATGTTGGCACTTCGAGATCAGTTGTCAGAATATGGATTCTTTTACGGTCTTCAGAGAATTTTGATCCAATCATTTTTCAGCCTATTTTATAGGTTTCACTCACTATTGAAATTTATTTTTCTCATGAATAATTCTACGCTGCTGGTGAGGTTGCCTGGTACCATGCTTGGATGGTTCCAGGCATGTGCCACTTAATGAGGTGGCAACCTCATCAAAATCCAAAAAAAAAAAAGTAACAAGTGAAGAACTTGCTCCTCTCCTCTCCAAACGCAGGGAAAAGAAAATTAGGGCTCCAAACGCCACATCTGCCTCCTCCACCTCTGCTACCCTCCGCCTCCTCCACCTCCGCTGTCGTCCTCCACACCTCATCAAAAGCATCGACAGAGAGAAGGTGTCACTGGTGGTGTTAATATTTGAGAGATGGTGATGCAGATGGGTCTTTCTTCTCTTCAAATACCCCCTATTCCACTGCTTTCTTGTTTGGATGTGGAAGTAATTCACTGAATTACTTTGTGAACGTTTTATGCTTGATTTTGGTATTGACTGTTAGATGGCCTTGTATTTCATAAATAGAAAAGAGAGATTCTTTCATTTGTTGAGCTCATTCTGTATTTAGTGGGATGGCTATCATTTAGATAGATTGGATGTCTGTAGGTTACAAGACTCATCTCATTTTCTATTCTATTCTAGGCTCGTCCCATTTTCTATTCTATTCTGATTAATCTTGTTAAAGTTGAAATGCTGAGGGGTCCAGATGATTAGAATATTTTGAGTGTTTTTTGTTACAAGTTCTATGATCCATATTGAATCCAATATGGCGAAAGAATATCTATCATCAGATCTGCTTTTTGTGGAGGACTAGGTAAGTGTTTTCTCAACTTTGCCACCAGTGTCTACTGACCAAGCCTAGTTTGCAACATTTTGACTTGTATTTGAGTACAAATATTCAAATACTGTGAACTTATTTGTATTATGTGAAAGCTAATGCTATTGAAGGCTTGCAATTTGATATTAAAAGTTGTGAACTTATTTGTAATCTTTATACCACAGTAAACGAAGCTCAAATGTTATAAACAATAAACGTTCGAAAAATGAGACGTCCATTGTTGTTCAAGGGATTGCTACATTCCATTTCAGGTTACAATGTCATTGTATAACAATTCTCAGAGACTGAAAAAAAAAACAACGAGGAAGAACTGCTTTGATAAGCTAAGGCATGACCTACACAACATTATATACCTGCAATAACTCTTATATTCAAAATCTTTGATGATCTCAAATACACAAGGAAATCAATGACCATCTATGGACATTACTTGCTTCAAATCACACAAGAGGGTACCACATGATCTTCTAGATAAATTCCTTTGAAATGTACCTCTAACTTACAACAAATAGAAAGGTGTTAACTTCTTGAAATGGACTTCATCTGCAGATAATATCATTAATTGTTTCCGCGCTGGCTAACAAGTTCATATCTAAAGCATCTAAACAATAACACATGATCCAACCCTATCATTTCAACATTCAGGCCTATTGACATGGATCTTCACTACTATACAATGCACACGCGCATGAAACATGGATGCCGAAGGAAATACGGCGGAGAAAACCTATTGACATGGATCTTCTCTCTGTCGATGCTTTTGATGAGGCGTGGAGGATGACGGCGGAGGTAGCGGAAGTGGAAGAGGTAGAGGAGGCGAAGGTGGCAGAAGTGGCGTTTGGAGCCCTAATTTTCTTTTCCTTGCGTTTGGAGAGGAAAGGAGCAAGTTCTTCACTTTTTCCTTTTTATTTTTTTAGGATTTTGATGAGGTTGCCACCTCATCAAGTGGCACGTGCCTGAAACCATCCAAGCATGGTACCAGGCAACCTCACAAGGCAGCGTAGCAACACTCTTTTTTCATAGATACCATCAGTGTGAAAGTTTATCCACACTATTTTAGGGTTGACATAAAGCATCCTGTTAATCCAATTACTGTTATATTAAGCCATAGGGGTGAGCAAGAATTCCCGTCTCGACCTGCTCCGACCCAAGCCGGTTCAAGTCGGGACCAATCTGTTTTTATCATTTTTCTTCAGGTCCCGAACCTGAACCGGTTTGAACCGAAATGGGAACGGTTTCAACAATTTTATTCCTGTCCCGACCCGATTAGTCCTGTTTACTGTAGCAAACCCAAATCAATCTACAACCCAATTTATTTTGTAAGTCCAACCCAACCATTTTGCAAATAGCTAGGGTTTTAACCTCTCATTTCCTCAATTTTTACTTTCCAGGCCTCTTCCAAACGCCCTGCATCAACACCTCAAGATCGCTCTTCAGGCCTCGTCGAAGTTGGTTCATAGTTTCCATTTCATCTCGCCATCGACCCCTCCAAGTCCTCGTCGACATTCATCCTCCTCCCAAGGACCAAGATCGAAATCTCTTCTACTATAGCAATCTGAAAATTGCAATTCGGGGCTCCGATCTCTCATATCCGATCAGATCCTGCTTCAGGATATGGTGGCGTAGGGGCCTAAAATGGATCCACTCCTCGTTGTTGCGATCTGGTTGCGACTCCTCGATCCTTGCTGGAATTACAGGTTTTCAGCAAGTTCTTGTCAGATTTGTGTCACAACCTTGTGATAATTTGGTTGGACAACACTCTCTGTTTGTTAAGATAGATCAGATGATGGCACAAATCTTGCATTTGGCTTCCAATCAGCCGAATACCCAAGTAGGAGAATCTACTAACTCACACTCACATGGTCAAAATGCACCTCCAGGGAGATCAGAACAGGGCCATTATCAGTCCAGTGGACAAGGTAATCTTCAATATAGATTTCCTCGCCTATATTTTCCACATTTTGATGGAAGTAACCCTAAATCTTGGGTTAAGAAATGTGAAAGATACTTTCAACTACACAAAGTGGGAGAAGAGGACAAAGTGGCAATAGCCTCACTGCATTTTGATGACAGAGCAGATACATGGTTTCTGGATTACCAAGTAGGAAAAACTACAATTAGATGGAATCAGTTGGTACTAGATATATGTATCAGGATTGTAGACCCTCTTCAAGACAACTATGTGGATAGATTCAACAAGCTATACCAAGATCAGACTATTGAGACTTATCTGGAACAATTTGAAGAATTGAAAGCATGGATGGTAATGTCTAACCCAACTCTATCTGAATCTTATTTTGTCCTTAGTTTTATTAGTGGTTTGAAGCCTGAAATCAAAAGAGTAGTTCAAATGTTCAATCCGGGCAATCTTGCTCATGCATTCTCTTTAGCTAAGATGCAAGAAGTTTGTATTCAACCACTGACCAAACAGCCCACCTCATTCCAGTCCAAGAACACCCAAACCCAATCTGTTTCTTCTAGTTCTTGGTCTAAAAACAGGTCTTACAATAACCCTTCATTCACTAGTCAAGCTAAACCATATATACAAGACCAGATGTCCAACTCCTCTGTCAATAAGGCTCCCTTATTATCAACACCACAATACAGAACCAACAACATCAATCCTCCTATAAGAAGAATTTCACAAGAACAAATGAGGATAAGGAGAGAGCAAGGCCTGTGCTATCATTGTGATGAAGTATACAAACCTGGACATTTTTGCAAGAAGCAACATATTTACTTGTTGGTAGCAGAGGAAAATGGAAATGCTATAGACAGTGAAGGTATCATGGAAATAGAAGATCTAGCCCAAGAAATTCCTACTGAAATGGAAATATCCATACATGCTTTGATACCAATTGTCACAACCTTGTAATAATTTGGTTGGACAACAGCTGATCTAAGAGTAATAAATTTCTGATCTAAGTTCTGAAGAACTCAACTTGTTGATGAACTGGAAGAGAAGAGCTTAGTAACAGAAATTATGACAAGAAGAATCTCTCTAGGAGAGCCAGAGGTAGAAGAAGAAGTTTTATTATCAATCCAGAGATCCCTTTATTACAGAACATCTTCTCCTTATATACTGGAGGTAAACTACCATTCAACTTCATCATTCCCTAAGATGTTTACACGTGTACAATGAATTTCTCTCTTCTAACAACCTAACAACCACTTAACAACTTATTCACAGAAAATGTCTTAAATGTCCTTTTAGCAACGGTTAGCCCCTTTTAAACCAATTTCAGCTTCTTGTCCTGTGATGAATCTCTGTTTTGAATTCCCAAAGTGCTGAATCTTTATGTCTTCTGAATGATTTCAGTTCTTGGTCGTGACAATTTGCTCATCCTTTCTTCGATCTGCGAAGCTCGAACAGATCTGCTGGTTGTGAAGGCGAAAGGAATATTTCGGATAAACGCTGGGAATGGCCAAAAAGAGTATGTACGAGACCAACAATAACTTTAAACCTCTTTCACCACTTACTCACAAATACTTTACCTAGGCTTTCTCTTCGATTCACTGCAGAACTCCCTAGATTTCTCTGTCTTAGTTTCGAAAACCCCACTGATTTGTTGTCAAAGTTTGCAAATTTAGAGCTTTTACTTTTCAAGGATCTTGTTGTGTTTTTGTTTATTGGGTATTTTTGTTTTTCTCTCAAGGTAACTTAAAAGTTTATGAATTTTATTATGCTTTTTGAGGAATGACTTTCTGCATACACTTTTGAATTGACGTGCATTGTATGGCAGGTCTAATGAAGGTATTCATTCATCCAAATACTATGTAAGTTTTCATTATCTTGTCACAAAGTATCTTTAAAGGTCAAGCAAACCTGCATAATTAGAGCATATTCATGCATACATGGCTCATCAATATGTATTGAACCATACACACATGTATAAAATAACTGAATTGAAAAAATTAATTAAAAAAATAAACCGGGTAGGCATGGTCTTGACACTGACTGTCCCGGTTCAAAACAGCCTGGTACTAACTGGGTCAGCCAAAAAAATTATCTTTCTCGACCTATATTGTTCCTGTTTCACTGGACCGGGACCGGAACCAGGATGAGGTTAAACCTGAACCGACCTAGACCATGCCCACTCCTATTAAGCCATTTCCCATCAACCCAAGCTGGTTTCATCATATAATCTGTGGTTTATGAAACTCCCAAGGAAAACTATAGGAGTCAAAAATACGATTTGAAAACTTGAGAAATAGCAACATGCCTTTTTTATAATCCACGTACTGCAAGGTGGCAAGTGTAGATGCTTCAAAATAATGAAATATGTATTTTTATTTTTTTTTATAAAAGTAAGATTCTAATAGGTGCGGATGCATGTATTTGATACATGAACTCTAAGAAAATTATGAGGGTTTGTGATCCAAATATCTCGGGCTGAACTCAAACTGCATATGGCTTTTTAAGAGTTTTACCTCACGGTTCCCTTGTAGCTATTTCAACCAATTATGGAGTTGAGACTAGGGGTGGGCAAACGAATCAAGGATTCGCGGGTTCAAACTGAACCGAAAACGGTCCGAATTTTAAGTTTATATTTTTAGATACCGTTCGGATTGGTCTGAATTCGTTATAAAACGGTTCGAGCCCGGTTCCTATTATTCATATTGAAACTATTTGGGTTGGACCCGTTTTAAAACACATTTTACAAGTTAGTCCAACCTAAAATAGAAAGTTAGAAAAGAAAATAAATTGTGCAACTTCTCTTCCCCTTGAGTAAGTCTAGGGAGCAAGGGAGGGCCTCCCACCGCCCACCCTCGAGATGCGCATCACCACCATCTCGAGGAGGGTGGGCGGTGGGAGGCCCTCCCTCGCTCCCTAGAATCAGGGCTTCCCCTCTCTTCTCTGTTGCCGTATTCTCTCTATCTATTCTCCACTCTCCACCAGATTCCAAATCTGTAGAAGAAGATCTGTTGAAGAAGAAGATCAAAGGATCTCTCTCGATCGATCCCCCATCTGTTCCGTTCCTTGCAGCTTGATTTTGTTTTGAGCTTCAACAAACTATAGCTTAGTTCATATTATGAATCATTCTGACATGGTAGATGTTTGATGTATGATGTAATCTGAATTTTACAGTGGATAGATATTGAAAAGTGAATTGATTTCCTTGATCATTTTCCTCCCCATCAACTGATGCTCTGTTACTCAGTTTGCTGGGTTTCTTTTTCATCCATACTTGCAGAACACTATAATAGAATGTCATAAGAATAAGAAACCCTAGAAATGGATTAGTCCAACTTTTTTATGCCCAGTTTGGAGTTGCAGGCTTCCAGCCTTGTATTAAAGGTGCTTGTCATAGGAATGGATTCCTAGAAGTACTTTGGTGGTGTTCCTTGATACATGTTAAATGTGAATTTACCGAACCATTTGGTTAAACACAAATTATCATCTCAAGCTCGTTAGGTTATGGTGGATTTTCTCTAGAATCTGAAAACACGCCATCAGCAAATGGTGGATTTTCTCTAGAATCTGAAAACACGCCATCAGCAAATGGACTTATTTTGAAGTAGATCTCTGTGGCCAATTTGTTCCCATGTCAGAAAAATCACTTCATTCCTACCAGTTTTGCTGCATTTTTGTGTCAATATTGTTATTGGTGAATGACTTGTAAGGCTTTTTATTCAATGTCGAAGTAGAATTATTGCTTTTTTCAAAGAAATTTCATGCTAATTGTCACGAAGTAGGTCATAGAAGTTACTTTCAATGCTCGTTCTCTCTTATTTGAGTATTATTACTGTCCAGTGGGTATATGAATAACATTTGAGTATTGTTACAGTGAAAAACTTGTATAAACAAGAGATGAAACCTTTAACGACATATGAATCAATACAATCAATACCAAGAATATATTCATGTACTCATTTTGGAACCGGACCGAATCCGTTAAATTTAAACGGTCCGAGTTAGGTTTCTCAAAATTTGGAATTGACCCGGACCGTGCCCACCCCTAGTTGAGACCAATAAGAATATTTTACTATTCTATTTATTATACTAATAAAAGCTTGGACTTATTAGATATGATAAATCACAAACTTTTCCAAGTTTTATTTGTTGCGTGATTGAAGTGGGAATCTCAATGAAGTGGGAATCTCAATGAATAAGATGAATTGCTCTACTTTTGAATGTCTTAGAAATTAATTATTATGTTTCAGTTAAAATCTTATTTACTTTCTTATTCAAATTTGTGGCTCCTTTCATAAATTGGTGCAAGTCCTATGAAATCCTCTAGTGATGTCATTCCTTGCACGTAAGTAATTAGATACGACTTCTCTACTTCTATCAAAATACCTGTTCTGCTAAACATGTCATTGTGTAAAAACCAATAACCTTTCAAGCTATAAAAATTATCCTGTTACTCATTTGGCTAAACCCATCATTCAAAGTCATGCCATGAGTTTAGAACTATACCAATTTAGGCACTTTTGAAGCAGATGTTGCTTCCTCCCAAACCAGTATATCTCTTTGCTTTTGTTATGCTGCAGTTTTTTTTTTTTTTTTTCCTTCCATACTACAGTTTTTGTTATTTTAAGATCAACTTAGGATAGCAAGTTTTTGACATGCATTATGTACCTCTATGAATGTAAATGGTTGTGGACTCAAATGTTTTCATTTGCAAATATCATATACCAATTGATGCTAACCTTATCCAATGTTCCTAGCTGCTTTGTGGTTAACATAGCTGATGTCAAGCATACCATGATCAGGTCCTTCAAGAACCTGAAGCTCGCAATCTTGGGGGTTGTGTTGTTGGGGGTATCACTCAACGTCTTGCAGCACGCTTGTTACAGCAAGTTCTCTGAACTCCAACTTCAGTTCCTTCCTCAACTCCATAGAAACTATAAATTAGCATTTTGAAAGGTATCACTTCTAAATTATGCCATACAAGTTAAAAAAAATGTTGTTTGCAATCTGCTAGCATTCTTTTATTTATTCAACTACACCGAAACAAAGAGAAAGCCGGACCATGTACCCATCCAGTGACCATTGTAAACTTAGATTAGATGAATAATAAAAGTTATATCTATGAAATACCATGTCGGAATGGAGTTTATTTTGCTCAGTGTATACAATTGAAAGCAGTTTTCTCGCTCGAGGATGATGATTATGATCATCAAAAGAAAAGAAAAAAAATTTATATGGTGGAATCTAATAAATAGTTGATCCCTATATCGATCGTGATTGATTTAAAACTGATTTGTTCATATTTATTGTTGTTGATCTCGATGATATGTAACATGTAAAAAGAGCAACAGTAAAACCTAGGACCACTGTTGTGGTGTCCGAAGACACTCCGATGCTTAAGTCAGATATTAGTTTGAGAAAGAGTGAAGACTGTATGTAAAATTGTAATGTGTATAGTTGTTATATGTGCGTTTGTGTTTGTACATTTTCTTCCCCGTTTCACTGACTCTTATAGAAAGCTTTCTCTCCCCAACTTTTCATGCGATCGAGAGCTTGAGGGAGGGAGGAAATCTCGCATAAGATTTTACATGTGACAACTCTTATATTCACTGTTCGGACCTTATTGTCTTGGGACAAATCCTAAGACATGTGCCTCCGAAGCTAGCATGTCTTGGGCCTGGGCGCCTAACTTACAGGCTGAGTAATAGTCTTGCCCATAGTTCGCTTGGGACTGCATTGAAGCCTTTACGCGCTAGGGTTAGTCCATGTCATGTGTACAGCTGTGATTGAGTGATTGTTTGATGTCTCATCACCTACTCCCCCAGTTAATGCGGCTGCGTGCAGTTCCATTAATTCGATGACTATGGACTGCTGCAGTTGTACTTAGAACCATCGTACCCTTATTCTCAGCGTACCATTTAATGTCGATGTGACTACTGTGTGACTTCCTTCTTTGAACCATCGTGCCAATATATAGGCTGGTCCTCATAGGGTCAAGCATTGCCATGAGGAATGTAGAGCATGTTCCTCAGATGTGCCTTTACAGAGAATGTTCTTTGACCTCTCTTGAGGATGAAAGATGATCTCCATTGTTGGAGTCTTTGAATGTTATGATATTTGTAGTGACGAGTCTTAACAAGACCTGCTATTGAGCGAAGCCACCTGGTTTGATTGAGCTTCTAGTGGTTCCATGGGACCTCCGAATTTCTTCTTATATTGCGTGGAAAAAGTACAAACTTTCTCTTTGGAGCCAAGTTTGTCATCCATCTTTTGTTGCCCCCGTGTTGCTTTTCACCACTATTTTTGGGAGATAACACCAGCGGCCAACTTTGGGTGGTTGTTCCTTTTTGTTTTACTTCCAAGTCCTTGACATGTGTTTCAACGGCTTTACTCGCCCCTTGCTTTGCACCAAGCTCAAATACTTATAGTGTGAACTTTTGTACTGGCCAGTTGGTCAAGCTTTGTAACAACTTTTTGATGATCAATAAAGTCTATTTTTCTTATTTCGCTTTTCTTGTATGCTCTTAATGATTGTGAATCATGTTGGCTTGTGCGAATAAATCTTCTGGATTGTTAAAAAATTATGAGACAGTTTTAACTCGAAGCAGGCACTAGGCTGACCTGTTCCTGAAAAAGACACGTATGGTTCTGATTCAGCCTGTGTAGTTCCCTTGGCGAAATAGCCTGATTCATCAATGATAGCGAAGTCACTGAAGAGTGACCTTCGTGTAGACTAGCCATGTCTTACAGGTTGTCCGCTTTCTGAATAGGCGTTGTCCTGTTGAAGTATTGCTACTTAGCTATGTAGAGAACTTAAGTGACAGTGGAGTAGACCATATTTTGACTCATTGTTTGATTGAGTTTTGGTGGTAAGAGCGTTGCCATGGTTCGTTCGGACTAGAACGATTGAATGCATTGAGTCGTCTGAGAACTGGACTCGTTAGCATGTGTGTTGCCTTAGCTCTTAAGGAGGACTAGGCTATCTCTGGAGCAGTGAGTTGTCCGTGGACTAGACTTGCCCGTTTGTAGTGAAATGTCCATGAACTGGGTTCAACCTGTGCTGGAGTTCATTGGCTCTAAGGCAAACTAAGTCACTTATGCATCAAGCCATCGTCGTCCTGAAAAATACCATGCTTGGCCACTTGTGCGCCATTGTGGCTCCCATATTCAGATCAAGTTCCATAGAGAGCGGTGAGTTTGTCTGGAGACTGGACTCGCCCGCTTGCGGTGGACTGTCCATGGACTGGGTCCAGTCCACAGTGGAGTTCCTTGGCTATGAGGCGGACTAGGTCAGTTACACGTCAAGTCGTCGTCGTCGTCCTAAAAAGGAATAGGCTTGGCTGCTTGTGCGCCATTGTGGCCCACGTATTCAGATCAGGTTTTGTAGAGAGCGTTCAGTTTTCTAGAAACTGGACTTGCCCGCTTGCGGTGGACTGTCCATGGACTGGGTCCGGTTCGCAATGGAGTTTCTTGGCTCCGAGGCGGACTAGGTCACTTACGTGTCAAACAATCATTGTCTTGAGAAAGACTAGGCTTGGCCGCTTGTGCGCCATTATGGTCCCCATATTGAAACTAGGCTTCTTAGGGAGCGGTGAGTCTTTTGGAGACTGGGCTCGCCCGCTTGCGGTGGACCGTCCATAGACTAGGTCTGCTCCATAGTTGTGCCAATGTGGTCCTGAGGAGGACTAGGCTATCTCTGGAGTAGTGAGCCGTCCATGGACGAGACTTGCATGCTTGCGGTGAAACATCCATAGACTAGGTTTTGGCTCGCATGGGTGTCATCGTAGTCCGGTAGTCGGACTAGGTTTGTTCCTGAGTATGGAGTTATATAAAATGTAAATCTTTAAAGAGAGTACATTTACTGATAATACTTCTTCAAGTGCTCTACATTCCACAACTTTTTCAGACACTTTCCATCCATGTTTTCTAGCCAGTAGGTTCCAGGCCTTTTGATTGTAGTCACCTTGTAGGGACCTCAGCTCGGGCTTAACTTGCCCTTTTTTGGGTCTCTTGTGTTTGGTTGTGTCTTCCTCAGTACCCAATGATCGACTTTAAATTTCCGAGGTTTGACCCTCTTGTTGTAATGTTGTGCCATTAATTTGTTGATAGGCTGCAATTCTGACAGAAGCCTTGTCTCTTTGCTCTTCGAGCAAGTCTAAGCCAACTCTCAGAGCTTCATTGTTTTTCTCCATCTTCAACCCCTCCTTCTGAAACGTAGGTATTACTAGTTCTACTGAAACCATTGCCTTAGGCCCATAAGCTAGCACGAATGGCGTCTCTCAGTTCTGAACGATATGCCTAGAGGATGCCTGGAAGTTCAAAGACCTAGAGCTTTTTAGCTGCATTGAGTTTCATTTTGATAACTTCTAAGATAGTTCGGTTGGTGACTTCTGCTTGTCCATTGGCCTGGGAATGACTTGACACGAAAAAGTGATGGTTGATACCCAGTTGGATGCAAAGTAATTGGGTCCAGTTGTCGGAAAGAAGAAAGTGGTTGCAATGCGGTTCAGGACCGAATTTTAATTAAGTGGATTAATTGAATTTAATCGGTCAAATTTTTCAAAGCTTATATTTTTAAATTTTAATTATAGTCATAGATTAGAAAAATAATTAATTAATCAAAATGGTGTAAATTTGTAATTATATAATTTTACTAATTAATCATAGTCATATATTACTTTACTAATTAATCAAATGAATTTAATTTTGCAGGTTGCAACACTTATATCACTATAAACAACCTAACTTTCCAACATAGTGATAAATTGGCGAGTCGACTGGGCTGATTAATCGGTGTCTCGCCGATTAATCGGTGATCGCTAAATTCCAATCGATTCACCTAATTCGGTTCGGTCAGACCCCGAATTGCGATTAATTGGTGATTTTTCACTGCATTAATAACTGAAGTTGTCGCTGACCAAGATTTTTGGTATTCCGAACTTGTAGACAATAGACCTCCCCATAAAGTTGTTGATCTAATTCTCTACTATCTTATAGAGGGGCGGGGAAAGTAGTCGACTGCCATAAGGAGAAACTTTCTTTTATCAAAATTGGGGAATGATCTCACGATGTCTATCCCCCACTGGGTGAAGGCTTGGTCATTGGAAAAAGGTTCTATGCAGGCATATATGTGTACGGGGCGTACATTTGAACTTAGCACTTGTGGACCAAATCTTTGGCTTGATGAATATTCGGCCAATAGTACCACAGTGTGAGGGCTTTATGACCCAATGTCCTTACATCGCGATGGTTCCCACAGACTCCTTAATGGATTTTGAGGATTTGGTTTGCCTCCTTGGGGGTCATGCATCTGAGCAGAGGGCTAGTTGCTAATCTTCTTTACAACTGTTGTTGAGGAGAGTGTATCGTACCGCTATGTTTTTCAGCTTGTGTGCCTCTAGCTTATTTGCTGGGAGGGCTCCGTGTTTTATGCAGCTGATCAGAGGGCTCATCCAGCTGGTCCCCACATTAGTGGAGAGAGTTTCGTGGAGGCATTCTTCTTCTAGGGTCGACTTTTCCTGAAACTCTATGAGTGTAGGAGTCGTTATGTGTGGATGAGGCCTTTTCGGCAAGGTCGTTGGCTTCCTTGTTGTCTGCATTTAAACGACGGCGATGTAGTATCCTCTTGAACCACCTTTTGGCATTAATTGCTTTCCTCCAGTATATTCGGGGTTCTTTGACATCGATTCAACGTTCACCTGATTGACCATTGTTGGGAGCTGCTGAACACTTTGAGTTCTACTCCGATTCCTCTAGCAAGCTTTAGTCCGGCTGTGAGGGCTTTGTACTCCACTTTGTTGCTTGAAGCGTAAAATCCGAATTTGATAGCCTTTCTGAGGGTGACCCCTTTCAGCTTCCGAGGTGTGCAAGAAGATTCTCGTTCCACAACTCTTTACGTTGGATGACCCATCGCATAGAAGGATCCATCCCTGTGGGAGCAGCTCAAGGTTCTCGTCCCCTTGCTGGTCTTTCAGTCCCGGTTCTCTTGTCTCAGTAAACTCGGCAGTGAATTTTGCCAGTGCTTGTGCCTTGATGGTTGTTCTCGAAGCGTAATGGATGTCAAACTATCTCAGCCTAATGACCATTTGACTATTTTTCCTGATAGCTCTGGCTTGTGCAATACCGACCAGAGTGGGTACTTAGTCATGAGTGTTATCTTGAGCTTGGAAGTAGGCTCTTAGCTTTCCTGAGGAAGTCACTAGCATCAAGGCTAATTTTTTTTTCAGATTAGGGTGGTTAGCATCTGCCCCTTCAAACGTTTTGCTAATGTAGTAGACGAACTTTTGTTTCTCTTTCTCTTTTTCTCCCCGTACCAGAGCTGAGCTGACAATATGTTCTGAAACTGAGATGTATAGGTAAGGCGTCTCACCTGGAGTAGGTTTTGAGAGCAGCTTCGTGCTTCCCATGTACACCTTCAAGTCTTGGAAGGCATGTTCACACTGCTCTCTCCATTGAAATTCTTTGTTCACTTTTAGGATTTTAAAGAAGGGGAGATCTATGTGAAGATTTAGAGATGAACCTGTTTCGGGCTGTCACCCTCCCAATCAGACTCTGAACTGCTCTGATGCTTGTGGGTGGTCCCATGTCTAGAAGAACCTGAATTTTCTTTGGAACGATCTTTATCCCCCTTTTGTTTACTATGTAACCCAAAAATTTCCTTGATTGCACCCCAAAAGTGCATTTATGAGGATTGAGCTTCATTTGATATTTCCTGAGTTGAAATAACACTCCTTGGAGGTCCACCAGGTGGTTTGGACTATGAAGGCTCTTTACTAGCATGTCGTCAATGTAAACTTTCATGGTCTTTCTGATTTGTCATTTTAACATTCGGTTCACCAAACGCTAGTATGGTGCCCCTGCATTCTTCAATCCGAAAGGCATTACCTTATAGCAGTATGTGCCTCTGTCCTTTATAAAAGATGTTTTTCTTGATCCAGTGGGTGCATACTGATCTGATTGTAGCCAAAGTACGCGTCCATGAAGCTGAGTAGCCTGTGCCCGAATGTCGCTTCCACAATTTGGTAATATCCGGGGACAGTGAAAAGTTATCTTTTGGGCAGGCTTTGTTAAGGTCGGTGTAGTCCATGCACACCCTCCATTTCCCGTTCTTTTCACCAGGATCGTGTTAGCCAGTTATTCAGGGTAGTGAGATTATCTTATAATGCTGGCGTTTAGAGGTCTTTGCACTTTTTCATAAATGGTCTAGTTGCGCTCAGGCGCCACTTGTTTTCTTTTCTGTAGGACTGGCTTCAAGTTAGGATTGACTGCCAATGTGTGTGTGATTACCGTGGGATCAATCCTCACCATGTCTTTCATTGTCCAAGCAAAGATGTCTTGATTCTCCTTTAAGAGCGTGGATAGCTGATCTGCTAGTGCTCTGTCAAGGTTAGAGCCTATCTGAACTGCCTTTGTGTTAGCTGGGTTGTTCAGGTATACTGTCACGACTTTTTCCTTCGACTGCCCAACGTTCGGCCTTTCCCTCGAGCTGTGGATGGAGGTTCGAGGTTCGAAAGTGGAAGTGGGTCCTCTCTATATAGATTCGGGGTTTCCTCATCCAGATCCTGTTGTTCGGGCCTCTGTGCTTTATTATCTGATTGTTTGGTTGAGGCGTAATAACATTTCGGAGCATTAGTTTGGTCTCCTCGTATTGTCCCTACCTTGTTGTCTGAGGGGTACTTGAGACACTAGTGCTTGTTGGAGATGACTGCCTCCGTGTGGTGTAACCAAGGTCGGCCCAATATTACGTTGTATTCGGTGTGGGAGTTCGTCAGGATCCTCTACAAGTAGGACTGCCCTGCAACTATCGACAATGTGATTTTACCGACCAGGTTGCATGTTTCTCTGTTGAAGCCAAACATGGCTTGATTTGTAGGTGTCAGCTCTCCCCTTGTTAGTTGCATTTTAAGGAATGCGCCTAGAAACAGTACATTGGCAGAGCTACCTATGTCCACCAATGATCTTTTCACTTTCCAATTCTCTATCTCTACTGAGATGACTAGGGCGTCGTTGTATGGGAAGCGGACACCCTTCATGTCTCGTTTTGTGAACGTTAAGCTCGAGGAATTTATCTCCTCCTGTACATTTTGCACGGGTTGGTGTCGGTAGTGCAATTTGACCTGCAATTCAAGAACCAATTTTTTCAGTGAGCGATTCGAATACTGACTATCATCACTTGTCCCATGAAGGACACATACCATGTCAGGAGTTATGTCTCCCACTTCCTATGTCGTTTGCTTGCCTTGAGGATGCGTGTCCCCGAGGTTGATGAACTCCTTCAGTCGTCCTCTCTGGATTTTGTCCTTGTAATAAGAGCAATGCTTACTCTTATCAAGCTTTGAAGGATCTCCTTTGAGTTTTGACGACTACTTGATGTCTGCCAATTTTTTCTGGAGTCGCTGGGCTTGAACAGTTTTGTTTGGCCAAGCCCGTCCTAGATTTCGCTTCGTTTTCACTTGGGATTGTCCCCCATCTCTGGAGGGCTGCTTTGGCTTGCTTTTTCCTTTCCTGGCGGCCAACATTTCTTCAAAGGTGGTGTACTTTTAGGCGCTCCTCAGTAATCCTGCAGTACTTGATGGGAGCTCCAAGGTGAAGCAGTTGTAAAATTGACCTCCTCGGAGGCCTGAGGTGAAAACATTGACTGATGTGTCGTCACTGCACCTATCGATCAAGGTCAGCTCTTTGTTGAAACGAATGACGTATTCCCTAAGGATATCGCCCTACTTCTGCTTGAGGCTCAACAGATAGTGATGCACTTTCCTGATCCGTTGGCTCCTGATGTTTATGGTGATGAACGCCTTTGCTAGGTTCTGGAATTATTCGATGGACCTAGGCTGGAGACTGTGGAACCATGTCAGCACAACCTTCTTCAGGCTGATGGGAAAGGTTTGACACAGGATGACCTCTAAACTTTCCTTGAGCGGCATCACGTGGTGGTAATGGCGCAAGTGGGGACGGATCTGATCTTCTGTCATAGAACTCGAGCTTTGGTAGGACAAACTTCTTAGGAAGAGGGGTAATCATGATCTCCTTCGAGAATTGAGGGACCATGAGATCGTATAAGATATCAGGGTCGAATGCCCCTAGTCGAATGGATTCTCGACCATGGCCCCGTTGATCGTCTAGGTGTGATCCTTTCCTAGGCCTCCTCAGCAAGCTTTCTGTTTTTCTGCCGGGAGGAGGTCACTTTTCTTGGGCATGCTCTTGGGTCTGAGGTCTCCCGGATCTCGGTTAGCCTCAGTTCGTTGTTGTCATTCTCGAGTCATCTTTTCCATCACCCTAATTAAATGGTCTAGGTGAACCAGGTTCAAACTTATGTCAGGGGTAAGTCGCGATCGCCTCTGATGCTGGGCTATGCATCCATTTGACCTCCTCAATCAGATCGATTCCGCTAGGTGGATGGACTTCACTTGCCAAAGCTTTGTTTGGATTAACTCGAGATCTGGTGTTGTCGACCGTTTCTCAATGCTTTGTACAGCTTAGAACTCTGTAAGTTCGTTTCAAGGAAAACTTATTGTCGTCTTTCCCACGGACAACACCAAAATGATGCGTTCGTATCAGTCCTCGGTGATTTTTATGATATCTAACCTACAAAAATAACAGCAGTTAAGCCCAAGACCATTGTTGTGGTGGCCGAAGGCACTTCGATGCTTAAGTAAGATATTGGTTTGAGAAAGAGTGAAGATTGTATGCAAAATTGCAGTGTGTATACTTACGTATGTGCGTGTGTCTGTACCTTTTTTCCTCGTTTCACCAACTCTTATATGAGTTTTGCCTCCCTAACTGTCCTTGCGATTGAGGGGGAGATGGAAGGAGATCTCGCATAAGATCTTACATGTGCATGACTGAATACTTCGACACTTGGCTCTGTTTAGGATCCAATGCTTGATTGGATTATAGCTAATTTCATGCGAGTGGATCTCAAGCCTGTGACAACTTCGAGATCCATTGTTCGGGCCTTATTGTCTTGGGCCTAGGCACCCAACTTATGGGATGAACAATAGTCTGGTGCATGGGTCTGCTTGGGACTGCGCTGAAGCCTTTTAAGTGCTAGGGCTAGCCCATTTCACGTGTACTGTATTGATTGACTCTTTGATGTCTCATCAAAAGAAATTAGCAAGAAAAAGGTAATACAAAGTTCTTCGGTACATTCATCCATTTGAAACTTTCTCATCATCATCCGTCACTTAACCTATATAGCATAATACATAATAATCACTTAAATTATAGAGGTTCATCAAATTTCTTCCATGTACTTTTGAGGTCAGAAATTAACATCTGTATGAGCTCAATAATGAAAATCGTGCTAAAGCTACACAAAGCTTAAGCTATGCCAGATACAATCTTTACTATTGAATCACACCCCAGCCCAGTCAATTTCATTTGGGCTTCGTTTGGTTCCTCGATGGAATGGGAATGGGAATGGGAATGGAAATGTGTATGTTTGGTGTACATATGAATCACAATTGTAATAGCATATGACATTGTTTGGTATGTGAATATATGGTAGGAATGGAATGGGAATGAATTGTATATTTACCAATATGAGTGGATTGTATGTCATCTACTATATTATATATAAAGGAAATTATATACAAATTAAAATTTGGAGCACCATAAATAGAAATGCACATGTATCACATAATAATTCCAACAAATAATAAAAACAATGGCATATACAGAAAAATAAATCCATAAAATATATGCATTCAGCTGGTATATAACCATCAAAGTACTCATATGGTCCATAAGACCTGATAATAGCAAAATAGATAAAAGGTTACACAACCATAGACATTGTTTGGTTGGATTAAAAGTTTCAACAAAATAGCCAAAAAAATCTACTCCTTCTAGCCTTCTTAATCCCGAGAGATGATCCTTTTCACATACCTTGCCCTTGCATTTGGTGCAAGACAGAAGTACTCAACTCGGATAGTATCAGATCCCAATTTCAATGCAGCTTTCTTTTTTTCCTCATCGGCCTATCCTTTCAAGCTTTGTAATTTTGTAAAGAACTGCTTCCTTTCCTCAACAATCAACTTGTTTGTCCCCATTGCCCGACTTAGCTCATGAGTAGCCTTTTGAATTTCAGTGCCAAAGGTTTTTGCCACTTCACGTAGAGCCAATATGACATGAGATTCATCGGAACTTCTCTTTCTCTTCTTGCACCTAGAAATCCCATGCATGTCTATCACAACCATGCTCAAAGCTCCCTGTTTAGCGGAGTCGAAGAAACAAGCATCAAAATTGACAAAAATCATGTCTGGTTCATAACAAGGGGAATTGGCCTATGCTGATTGGATATCAAGTTGAGTATGTGGGACCGTGTTGACTAAACTTGGGCTTGGGTCATGGCTATACGGGAGGTCACTGTTTCTGACTGGAGGCCAAGAAGGTGCTCAAGATTGGAATTCCGGGGGAGAGTGGCGACTTGATTGTCCGTTCTATCATATTCAAGGATTTGAGGAACTGGAGAGAAAGTGCTGGAATATTCCCAACAGATGAGGTAGTCTAGGTATGAGGATTAGTATTGGTTGTGAATCATTGTTTGGCCAATCAAACCAGGTATGATGGAAAGAGGGTAGTAAAACTTGGGTGGAGGGTCTGGTGCTGTTAAAAATAGTGTTGTTGTGAACTTGCCAAATGGTTAGGAGAACAGACGTCAACTGAGATAGCATTTCATCCTTCACCAAAGGATGTGCCCTGGTTGTGTCCCACATGAAAGCTAACAGAAGTTGGGTCACAATTGGCATTGCAACAGTCGAGAGGCAAGGGCGAAATTAGCCAAAATCTACTTGTGACCAGGCAAAGGAAGTAGAGGTGGGTGGTATCCTCCATGTGCTTGTTGCAAAATATGCAGTGGTCGTCAACAAGCACATGGTGCTTGACCAGATTATGCATGATAGAAATAATGTTCTGGCTAATCTTTCAAAGAAAGAAAGAGCATGCGGAAGGGCCTTAATTTTCCGCAACTCCCTAAGCATTTTTGTCGGCAGAGAATGATTGGAAGTATTAGAGGTAGAGGTTTGGAAAATATCATTATTAAAAGCACGATAAGCATTTTTAACAGAAAATAGACATTTTTTTATCAGGAAGCCAAATGAGTTTATCATGGTCAAGTGAAGCTCAGATAATAATATCCATGATGTCTCTAGCCATTGGGCTCGGAAAAATGGACATGAGCAGGCCCTCATTCCATTGAATCCCTTGGTCAATGGAAGGCAGCCAAAGTTCAGGAATGATCTGAGGGTTGGTCGGGGTGAGTTGATGAAGCGAGCATTCAAAAAGGAGAAGGTTTGTCTTGACCCAACAATCTTTGCAAAGATCTATGTGAGTCCCCGAGAGAACTTGTCATATGAGATGTTTCATTCAGGACAGAGTTTTCAGATTGCCTTTCCAAGCAAAGAAGGCAATGGTCGGAGACTTCGAGAGTTGAAAAATGTTTTTATGGTTGTAGTAGAAAGTTTTTAATTGAAGGACTCGAGGGTTGTGAGGCGAGGAAATTGCATGCCACAAGTTTTTTGCCATTAAGGCAAGATTCTTATTCCTAGCAGAAGGAATATTGAGACCGCCTAGGTGATGAGGTAACATAATACGGTCCCAGGTACACATCTGTCGGGCATTGCTATCTGAAGCTCTGTTCCACCAGAAATTATGGGCCAAGATGTCCAATTTTGTAGTGATTGAACAAGAAGGAAGGAACATTTGCATGGTGTAAACCGGAATCAAATTAAGGACTACCTTAATCATTATTGGCAATACATCAAATAAGATTGTTGTCACGGGCATAGATGTGGCAGAGATTGTCCATCACGAGGATCAACTATCCCAAGACTAGGCCAATTCATAATGCCCAAAAAGGAGAATCCATCCATAACAGCCCAAACAGGGCCCATCAGAATAAATCGTAGTTAGAGGCCCAAATCCAGGCTCGATAAAGTTCTCTCAATGAAGAGGAACCTTACAG
This sequence comes from Berberis vulgaris, assembly GCA_963556465.1. Classification (NCBI taxonomy): domain Eukaryota; kingdom Viridiplantae; phylum Streptophyta; class Magnoliopsida; order Ranunculales; family Berberidaceae; genus Berberis; species Berberis vulgaris. The sequence goes on along the minus strand of OY747136.1, from coordinate 27,862,547 downwards.
AGAAAAAGAGTCATGGAGGGAATTACGCCTCCAAGGATGTATCTTTATAAAGAATGAGACTGTGACAAAGAATGTATCCTCTCGTTGTGCCTCACATGCTTAAGTCACGCAGAGGATTAATAACGACCATTATATAAGGTAAAGGAAACATTCGACAAAACTATTCAATTTTAACTAAGTTCTGTCCAGATTTATCTCCATCTCCAACTGAGTTGTTGACTTAAGCATCGGAGTGCCTTCGACCACCAAAAAGGTGGTCTTATGCAATCTAACATTTGTTTTGCAGGTCAGACTTATAGGAGACCGGATTTTGTACGCATCAGTTTGGCGTCGTCCGTGGGGAACGACAATTTCTTTTCAAGAAGAGAGCCTGCAATAAGAAACTTCCTAAGTTCTAATCATCAATTGAAAAGCTTTCAGAACAGATGGAACACACTAAAGACCCTCAACCCAGCAACAATCAAATCGATCCCTCCACTAGTAAAACTGTGTTACCTACAACGCATGCTTCAACCCCAACAATAACTCTTGAGTCGGCCATGCCCGATGACAGAGAGCCACAACATGGAGTGATAGCCCAATCATCTCAAACATCTGGCGACGTTGTCATGGATCCTCACGTGGATCAACTCATAACCAAGATGGATCTTCTAATCAAAATGGTGGACAAACTCATTTTGCAAAAAAAAAAAAACGTGCTCAATCTGCCAACCACGTTCGATAAAGTAATGAAGTTCCTACAGAACTTCAGCAAGCGAACCTCGAAAGCAGTGAACTACCAATAGATGGCCCCCTCATAACGACGGGACCTCTACGAGAATTCCATTAAGTATCGGAGATCCTAACATGTACGAATTGGCCAGACCACCGTTATCTGATGCGCTCATGATAATTCCTCTACCAAAAAGTTCACTCCACCAAAGTTTGAGACATATTTTTATCCCCCGACCATCTGCGGCATTTCCACTACATGATGGCATTGAAAGAGAGCACACAGTCCATTCTATGTCGAACGTTTCCAACCAGCCTCACCTCCACGGCAATGAGGTGGTTCAACAAGTTGTCGTCGAGATCGATAGACTATTTCTAAGCACTAGCCACTGCCTTCATCACGAAGCTCATCGGAAGTCAACGAATGAGAAAAAACACACACTATCTCCTTCACATCAGATAGAAGCCCGAGAAGACCATAAGGGAATATGTCACTCGTTTTACTAACGAGTTGACCATGATTGATGGCTGCAACGACGACACAGGCATTGTAACCTTCACCTTCAGACTAAAAAGGGACCATTCTATGATTCTCTAAATCTAGAACCCCCCCTGAAGAATATGGCGACTATATTAAATACTGCCAAAAAATGCATCACTCTCGAGGAGATGGTGGCTACTAGGGGGAAAATGAATCCGAAAAGAGACATGCTTCAGCTAACCGAGAGAGGATAAAAGAACGACGAATGAACGACAAACCCTGAGAGGAAAGGGGCCAAACAAAAAGACATCAAACCAGTGGCAGATCCGAATTCTATCAACAAGAACCCGAAAGATCCAAGAAAGAAAGATTGACAAGCAAACTGTTTCCAATCAAAATGATATGTCCTGAAAACTATGGCGAAGTGGGAGGACGTTAAGTGGGCGCCCGAAATGAGAGGAGATCTAGACTGGCGAAGTAAAAGCAGATATTTCTCTTTCCACGAGGACTACGGGCATGACACTGAGGACTTCTACAACTTAAAGGACGGGATTGAGCGCCATATAAAAAAATGACTCGGAGTGTTAATTGGGCGGAGAGAGCTCGAATGAAGAAAAGGCAGGTCAGATGAGCAATCAAGGGAGCTGATATACGTCTTACATGGTGTAATCGGAGAGAATGAACCATCCAATCGACTTCGAAAGCAATCAATCCAAGATTTATGAACGAATATCAAATACCCAGAGCTTTCTGCACAACGTGCCAGAATGATGCAACGAACACTACGCAGGGAGTCCATTTCCTTCATAATGATGCCCTGGTGATTTCAGTATTGAAAGCCAAGTGGGAGATCAAAAGGGTACTGGTCGACACGGGAAACTCGGCCAACCTCCTGTACCTAATAGCATTCTGAAAGATGTGATTCATTGAAGAAATGCTTTCGCCCTATGATCAACCAATGGTAGGTTTCACTGGAGAACACTGTTGTCCGCTCGGAATGATCCAGCTGTCAGTTGAAGCAGAAGAACCAGGGAGACAAAAAGTCTTGTTAACAGATTTCCTTGTTTTCGACGCTCCATCTGCATACAACATGTTTCTTGAAAAGTCGTAGATACACGAAATGGGTGAGGTATCCTCCACCATGCATCAATGCTTGAAGTACCATACCGAAGATGGCATTGGAATAATCAAAGGAGATCAATCAGCTGTATGCGAAGGCCACTATGCAGTGATGAAAGCTCCGCACAGATAGTAATTACTACAACGACCAGAGGAGTCGCTGCAGTAATCTGGTCAAACAGACCCCGACTTTTCAGACGGCAATACGACTCCAACCAGTCCAAGAGATCGACCTAACACTGGACAACCAGAAGAAAAAATGACAGTAGTCTACTTGAACGACGAAGGAGACAAAGCAGTTCGGATTGGCACAAAAATCCACCCAGAACTCGCCATGAATCTGGTCCAACTGTTGAAGGATAATCAAGACGTTTTTGCTTGGACGATGAAAGACATGGTGGGAATCGACCCGTCTGTCATCACACAAACTGCAAGTCAATCCAGACAAGAAGTCGGTCTGACAAAAGAGAAGGTTGATTGCCCCAAAATGTAACCAAGCAATAAACGAGGAAATGCACCATCTGATAACCGTAGGAATGATCAGAGAATCTCACTACCCAGACTGGTTAGCTAACACAGTGTTGGTAAAAAACAAGAATGTCAAGTGGAGAGTATGTGTAGATTACACTGACCTGAGCAAAGCCTGTCCAAAAGATAGCTTCCCACTCCCACGCAAAGACCAGATAGTGGATGTCACAGTCGGACAATAACTCCTGAGTTTCATGGATGCGTACTCCGGATACAATCCAATATAGATGCACCCTTCTAACCAAGAAATTACATATTTTATAGCAGAGAGAGGTACATACTGTTATCGGATGATGCCATTCGGACTAAAGAACGCGGGAGCCACGTACCAGCGATTGGTCAACAAAATGTTCAGAGACCAGATCGGTAAGACAATGGAAGTGTACATCGATGACATGTTGGTCAAAGCTTAAGCCGAACAGACCATATCAAAGATCTCGAACAGGCTTTCTCCCAGCTCCGAAGATATAAAATGAAGTTGAACTAGGAGAAATGTACATTTGGAGTATAATCAGGGAAATTCCTTGGATACATGGTCAACCAAAGAGGAATCGAAGCTTATCCTAAATAGATACAAGCACTTCTCAACATGCAGTCACCAACGAGCATAAAGGGCGTGCAAAGTCTCAATGGCAGAATAACGGCTTTGAACAGATTCATGTTCAGATCGTCGGACAAATGTCTACCTTTTTTTTTAAATCTTGAAAAGAAACAAAACATTCAAGTGGAATGAAGAATGCAAGAAGGCTTTCCAAAGCTTGAAGGCGTACATGGGGAGCTAGAATTGTTAGCAAAACCGAGCACGGGGGAACACTGTATTTATACTTGTCCGTGTCCGATTAGGCGGTAGCACTGATACGATAGGAAAAGGGCGCGCAAAAACCTTTATATTACATCTGCAAGTGTTTTGCTGATGCGGAGGTCAACTACCTAGTTGTAGAAAAATTGCCGCTCGCCCTGATCGTATTTTCAAGAAAACTAGGAACATACTTCCAGACTCACCCAATCATTCTCATGACCGAACAACCACTTCAGTCAGTATTGCACAAACCAGAGCTATCCGGAAGAATGGTGAAATGAAACAATATAACTCGGACAGTTCAATGTGAGCTATGCTCTCAGAACCACAAAAAAACTCAAGCATTGGCGGATATCATTACTGAATTCATAGGCAGCAACGGTCGCAGCCAGACAGTAACCACGAAGAGGAACAAGCTAAACAAACCATCCGCGAATGGATCATTCGTTGCGACGGAACATCCAACGAGGCGGGAAGCGAAGCTGGAATGATCATGTATAACTCGGAAGGCATAACATTAGAGAAGGCGATAAAGTTCAATTTCAAAACCTCAAACAACGAAGCCAAATACGAAGCAGTAATACTCAAGCTACAATTGGCAAAACACTTGGGAATAAATTAAATCAGCGTCTTCACCGACTCCAAATTGGTGGTCAATCAGTTGAACGGCGAATTTCAAGTCAAAGATGTTTGAATGAAAGCCTACCACCAAAAGACTACCAAGCTAATAGAAAGTTTTCAGACTGCAACCATTCAGCGATGTGCAAGGGCAGAGAATAAAAGAGCCAACGAGCTAGCCAAGGAAGCACCACGGACTAAAGAAAACGATAATCCGTTCGTCACGATACAAGAAAGTTTCATACTGAAAAATCAAGTGCAAGAAGCATGGCTAGGAACATAATTGAACGACTCCAATTCTTGCTTATATAATGAACGAAGAGCTTCCAACAGACAAGATGGAGGCTTGAAAACTCTGAAACCGAGCAGCATGGTACACGATGATTAACGACAAACTCTACAGATATGCCATTAGCCTACTACTGAGATGCCTCTCACTCGATGATGCTGACTATGTTCTGCGAGAAATTCATCTCGGTACATGTGAAAACTATCTAGGAGGAAGAACATTAGCCCACAAAGCCTTAATACTGGGATACTATTGGCCGACAATGCAAGCAAATGCAAACAAACTCGTTCGCACTTGTGACAAATGCCCGAGATTTGCCCTGTATACTCACATATCAGGCCAAAATCTAATCCCGACGAGCAGTCCATGGTGATTCGCACAATGGGGATGGATATCTTCGGACCACTCCCAATGTCTGAAGAAAAGAAATTCCTCCTCGTAGCGGTAGATTACTTCACTAAGTGGGTGAAAGTAGATTCGTTAGCAAAGATAGGAGAAACTCAAGTCGAAAAGTTCCCCTGGAAAGACATTATATGCAGATTTAGAATCCCAAGAGTAATTGTCACAGACAACGGGAAGCAATTTGAAGGCAAGAAGGTTAGGGAGTTGTGCGAAAACTTGAACATCCAACAACACTTCTCAGCACCCACCCATCCACAGGAAAATGGGCAAGCCGAGGTCACCAACATAACGATCCTAGAAGTGGTCAAAAGGATGCTCGAAGCATCGAAGGGATTGTGGACATCCGAACTACCCAACATCCTTTGGGCATACAGTACAATGAAAAGAACTCCAACAGGAGTGACTCCTTTTTCCCTCGCATACGGCTCTGAAGCAATGATACTCGTAAAAATTGGTATGCCAACATTCAGAACCGAAGAGTTTTGAGCAGAAGACAACAATGAAGCACTGAGAATCGGATTAGATCTCCTCGAAGAAAAGCGAGAAAATGCTTCTATCAAAACATCAACCTACCAACAACGATGACTAGCTACTATAACAAAAAAGTAAAGCATCGCACATTCAATGTCGGTGATAAGGTACTCCGGAAAATTCAACTCAACATAAAGGAACTAGGCTCGGGCGAATTGAATCTGAATTGAGAAGGACCATACAAAGTGATAAGAATCAACAGACCAGGGACATACTGGTTAGAAAATGCGGATGGCGAACAACTATCACGATCGTGGAATGTAGAGCATTTGAAAAAATATTATCAATGAAACTCCTTTACACCCTCCATCTCGCATTCAAGCGATAAAATCTAGTCGGGACAAAGAAGTCAGATTAAAGATTTTACTGACACATCACAACCAAAGTATCTGGCTACGAGTAAAGTCTAAATATATGTATCAGAACAAGCAAGTCGGACATGAACATGAAGCTTCTAGTCTGATCAACCATAAAGTAATAAAGTAACTGGACACATGAGCCTGACTTTTTCTTTTGTCGACTATAATGTACGACATCAAAATCCAGATGCGAAAAGTCGGATTTCATAAAAAGCTTCCATACGACTAATACTTCGAACATCAAAGCACACTTATAAAACTTTGGACAAGCAAGTCAAAATTCAACCAGGGATGTCGAAAGCAAAAGGCTAAGTCTAACAAGTTAGACGGAAAGACATACTGCGTACAAATGATAAAATTCAATAAAATGAGATTCTCATTTATTTTCTAATTCATTACATCAGAAAAGGCTGCATGAAGATAAATAACAGTATTCAAGAAGAGGCATTTCTATCAACAACAATATCACTCGACGGCACGGGTTCAAATAGGTAAAAAAATGGTTGTTATCAACAGGGATACTCAGTGAATCCGAAACGAGCTCCTCCTCATCCTCAAATACTTGCTCAGCGTAACAACGATACTTAGATAAATCCAGGCCTTGCGACTCAATAAAGTCTAAGAAGTCGTGACGACCATCAACTATTTTTTCCAATTTGTTGCTTCTGCAGTTTTAATTTATAAGTAACTAATACAAGCTCAGCCCGAGTCAATGCAAGTTCACTCTCAACGACAATAAGCCTACAGAACTGCCGATTTGGCGGTAGCAAACTCGGTATTTAACTAAGCAACTTGCCCCATAAAAGCTTTTAGACTGGCGGAGTTCTCTGTAATGGAACGCTTGGCCTCGTCAGAATCAGCCATTCGTTCGGACAACTCCTTCTCAACAATACTCAACTAAAAACGCAATTTATTCAACTCCACTTCAGATGCCACGAGTTTGGAGGCAAACTTATTACGAATAACCTCGACGTCCTTCAGCGAAGTCCGAGCAGCATTAGTAACCTTCACATAATCTGTACACTGCACTCGGAGTTAATCAAATTTACGGATAACGTGAGATAGAACCAAGGATTACCCCACCATCTTCTGCTCAATGAGAGCAACCTGATCATGTGCGGCCTTATAATATGACCCCATAACTCCTGCGTAAATGGGGTAACTCATCCCGTCCATGAGTTGTTTGAGACCTTCATCGAGATGATTTCATGGCAAATGAGCGGGGATGGGAGCCCTCTCGACCAACCTCCCATTACAATTGATGATGAGATTGCGAGCATTGTCATGCACATCAGCCTCAGAAGACCAGCTGAACTTCTTAAAAGTAGTAGGATGGGTAGCATGGAGAGTAGCAGGTGATGTAGTCGATTTTTGTTCTCCTTCCTCGCCTTTACCTAGACCTGCACAGGGAATGCACGTGAGCCAAAGACCACCGTGTGGCGGCCGATGGCACTCCGATGCTTAAGTTAGATAAGGCTTAGGAGAGGCTTAAAGTTGTAAATTGGGTTTATGTAGCGCACTTTTGTTCATCGACCTTATCTCTCTTTTATAGTGTGAGTCCTTGTTCGGCCCGGCCTTTGGTGGCATAGTATAGGGAAGAGATCTTGTTGAAGATCATTTCCTTGTTGGGAGCTATCAATGTAGAGAAGTTTCCCTACACGACTTGTGCTCCAAGATCTGGATAGAGGTTTCCCTTTCCGAGTGTTGTCCATGCAAGGAAGTTTCTTTGCCTGACTTATACTTCAGTATTGGTTTCCTAGTTAGAACCAAAGTATTGTTGGCATGCCTGTCTTGGGTCGATCCTCCAGATACTTGCCTTATCAGGGTTTATTCTTACCTCATCGGGGTTTATGAATATTGGGCTTGACCACGTGACATGTGGGCTTAGTGGCACGTTGCAATTTGGGTCCGACCTTCTGGATCCTCCAATAGTGGGCTTAATGTGTTCTAGGCCTTGTTGGATTGAGCGTGCAATCAAGCCTGTTATGTTCTCATTGATGAGATTATCATGACACATGTAGAGTTCTGATCAAAGGACGGTTTGATATATCATCAGCATGCAACTTTGAAGTACCCGCAACGATAAAAGAAACAGGAACCTTAGAACCCTGGCCACGAGTAACCACTTGATCTTCCAATGAGGAGTCGAACTCAAAATCAGACAAAGTCTTTGTGTAGTTCGGATTCTTAGACATTTTGATACCAAGCTAGAACATCTTGTTGTCGATAACATGTGAGTCATCAATGGACAAGTTATTGAAATCGAGCACGACAAAAGAAGAGGCAAGACTCTTCTCACGATTATCCAAAGGTCGAGAAACATCTTTTTTTCTCATCTCCAGAGTTTGATTTATATCCTCAACCTCTCAAGCAGTACGATCAACAACATCACCACTACCCTTCTCGAAAGATACATGAAGAAGGGGAGCGCTGGTAATACCATGAACCGAGATAGCAAGCTTTTTCTTCTTCGGGACATGACCAGGACTGATCACCAACAACTTAGATGGACTAGCATGCGTTGTAACTTTCCTCTTTTGAATGCTCGACCTAGCATTAACGAAACTTCTTGCAATGACAAAAACATCGCGACCCGTAGGCTTCTTAGTGGAGCTCACTTCCCAACCAATGCTCACATCGCCAACAACATCCGAGGGAGTAGGCTCCTGCCTCTCGTCAGAAATGACGATAGTACTGGAACGTGCAACGGTAACTTCTAAAGCACAAGTTTTCGTAAGCGTTGCACGATCCGCCTCACTCACAGTGTATAGACCACTGCGATAGTAAGAAATGCTTCTACTGGAGACTTGGGCAGCTTATTAAATCGATCACAAAACTCTTGCTCTTCCACAGACAAAAACATTTCATTCCTCTTGGGTTCTCGGAATGATCGCAAAATTTGCACATTGCATAACCTGAAATTATCAGAAGTAATGGACGCATAAAACTAGGAACTCGACCAACCCCTATACTCGTCCCTGAGATTTTCAAAGCAAGATGAACCACGTAGATAGCAAGTGCGGTTCGCGTTTACACTAAACCCCACTACGGAGTGCAGAACCCTGATATTCATCGGGATCCTAGATAAAACGACCATCTCTAAAGTCGCGATCATTACCCTCCAACCGTTAGGAACCATTTTCGCAGGGCGATGCCCAAGAAATCTAGATACTTCCAGAAGATTACTGGAGCCAGAAGCCTAAGACTTGCCTGAAACATGCCAAGGTACAACGTAATGTAGCCAGCCCTTGGACGACAAGGACTGTCACCCTCTTTAGGCATGATGATCTCGAGGTCAGATAGCAATGAATAGTCATAACGAACACTATCCAGAGTCGTTCACGTCACTCGCTTAGGCGAAAAGTAAGCTTCGTAAGCAGCAAGCACATCACCACTTAAAACCCTAAAGCTAGACATCATTATGAGACAAAAATGAAAGAGAAAGAAATCTGAACTTGATAACGAAGAAAACGTAAAGAAGAGAGTGTTGTATCTACCTCCATTTAATAAGGTTGAACGATGAAAGGATTACTCATAGGAAAATGTGCGCGACACGTTGGCCATGCAAAATTCCAAAAATCACGCAGAAACGAATAGGCAGATTAGATAGCGGAGAAACAAAGACAATAACAACTGGTAACGACATTAAATGCGCCGCGATGGTGAAATCAAAAATCCAACCGTCGTACAGTTAGTGGTTACCTCAGGGTACTCACTAACTAAGGGGGAGTAGCTGATGATACATCAAATTAAATTGTTATCACAACCATACACGTGGCAGAGATCGTCCATCACGAGGATCAATATCCCAAGACTAGGCCAATTCATAAAGCCCAAAAAGGACGAATCCGGTCATAAAAGCCCAAATAGGGCCCGTAAAAAAATCGTAGTCAGAGGCCCAAATCCAATCCCGATAGTTCTTTCATAAAGAAGATGAACGTTAGAGAGAAAAAGAGTTGTGGAAGGAGTTACATATTCGAGGACATATCTTCATAAATAAGGAGACTATTACAAAGAACGCCTCCTTTCATTGCGCCTCACATGCTTAAGTCATGCAGAGGATTAATAACGACCATTATATAAGGTAAAGGAAACATTCAACAAAGGTATGTAATTTTAACGGAGTTCGGTCCAGGTTTATCTGTATCTCCAACTGAGTTACTGACTCAAGCATCAGAGTGCCTTCGACCACCAAAAAAGTGGTTTTTGGTAACTAAAATTTGTTTTGCAGATCAAAAGACCAGATTTTGGACTTATCAATCAATGTTTTCCCAGCTTGGGAAGAACTTTAGTTTTCAAACTAGAAAGTTTCGATGTAACTTTATCAAACAGGAATTGAAAATCAGTCGTTTTTTCTTAGAGAGGAAAAGTGGAAAGCCCAAGTATTTGTCTTTAGGGTTATACAATTTGTTGCCCAAGATCCTATTAATCATTTTGGAGTGACGCGGGTGAACATTCGAGTTGTAGGGATAAAAGACTTATCATAGTTCACTGTCTGGCCTGATGCCAAACAATACTGCCTGAGTACGTCTTTAACCGAGTGAGCTTCTGCAAGCGAAGCCCGACAAAACAACATAAGATAGCCGGCATACAGTAGGTGGCTAAGAGAAGGGGAATGTCATTGAATATGAATGCCCTTGATGAGGCCTTCTTTTTCTGCTTTAGTGGGCAATCTAGAAAGAGCTCCCACCATAAGGATCAAAAGATTAGAAGAAAGATGATCTCCTTGTCTAAATTTCTGGTAGGTTGATGATAGGGAAAGGAAATCCATTGAGAATAACCTGGAGGGAGGAGATGGAAATGCATTGGTTGATCATTTGGATCCAGCCTTGATCAAAACCGAATTTCTCAAGAATTTTGAGCAGAAATGGTCATTCAATCCTATCATAAGCTTTGGCCATATCAATTTTAATGGTCATCCAACATTGTTTCTTCTTGCGACACTGTTTCATGTGAAAAAAGTTTCATGAGCAAGACATACTTTGTCTGCGATAGACCGTCCATGAAGAAATGCACCCTGGTTAGGGGAAATAATGTTATTCAGAAAAAGTTTCAAGCGATTTGCCAGGATTTTGGAGATGATTTTATAAATGACGTTGCAAAGCCCTATGAGACGGAATTTATTGGAGTGATAGGGTTTGAAACTTTGGGAATCAGGGCTAGAAAGGTTTCATTTAGATGCGGGTCTAACTACTTAGTAAGGAACAAGTTGACCACCACATTGATCACATCCGTCTTGACAATGTCCCAGTAGTGTTGAAAGAAAAACGCATGCAAACCATCGGGTCCGAGAGCCTTATGACTGCCCATTCCAAATAGGGTAATGGGAATTTCTTTTTCACTGGGAAGCGAGAAGAGATGGAGGGTTCAAACAGGGAGAGAATCTCTGGGCAAGTGTCGGGATTTGAAAAGTGGAAGATGTTTTCAAAATAGTCATTGAGAACATGTCCTACTGAATCTTGCATTGAATGTGTCATGCCCCGATTTTCGAGAAAAACGAAAATCCTAAAATCCATGTAGGATTATCCGTTTCCCCAAAACTCGGGACGTGAAATTCAATAACAACATAAACATTTAGCAGCAATGACAAAAATATAGTTCAGAAAATAGGAACAAACTAATTTTTTTTAACAAAACTCTAACCAGGAAAAACTGACGTCGCTAGCCCCACTAGCAGAATTCCCATAACACTGCTCAAAAGTCTCTAAAACTGAAAAGCTAATCGGCTACATTCCCAAAGGAATGTACCCAAGAAGCAAAAGCTCACTCGGGTCAGCAATAAAGCTGGTGTGAGAAATCTTCATCCCAAAATCAATAAAGGAAATTACAGGATATGACCAAAAAAAAATAGTACGATAAAGAAATCAAAATACACAGGTAGTTCCTCCACGAGGCATTCATATCTTAATTCTAATAAGTAAATATGCACTTACTTGTACTTACTAGATGGAAGTTGACTATGGCAAGTCTAACCTGCAGAAATATTAGTGGACTTGCCATCCTGCATGAAAAAAGATTAGAAACAATATAAACGTAGTTTATTCATTTTTATTTGAATTTGATTCATCTTTTTAACGGAATGATCACTTAGACGATACCACATTCGCACCACCTCCGTGCCGAACATACATGCTCGTATGCCTCTCTCATATAAAAGAGGACTACTCCGTCATCCATGCCTAAGTGGGGACATCACATACAGGCATGCATTGCAGATACTTCTAACTATATGAGTACCAAAAGCCACCCTTGGGCTATCAATGCGCATAAACTCACGTCACATTTTTTACGGATAAATATCAAAGCCTATTTTAGGCATAACAATTCACCTCATTTCCGCAAGACTAACCCGAAGGTTATTTTTGTTTCTCTAGTAAGAAATGGGTGCCCCAACTCCGCAAGACGACCCACTGGTCATTTAGTTTCTCTAGTAGGAGAGGGGAAATAATAAACAAAAGAGGTGTGGTAGTTCTAAGTGATACAAGTCCAAGTGGTTTATAATTTCAGAAATCAAGGTTTACCAATATCATTTATTTTTTATAATTCATAATTTTTCCACAATGACATTTTGTCAAACATAAATCGATTCACAATCGTATCCACCCACATTTTTGGGGAAAACATAGCATATTCATAAATCATGCTTTATAAGAACACGGTGATCAAGTGACATTTGGTCATTCATAATGAAATCCACCCCTTCCTTTGGGAGAACATAACCATTTCAAGATGCATATATACAGAGGAACACCATTAATCTTAAATGGTCCTACATCAATATCATCAACGAGACATCAAAACAAAACAAACCATAGTGCAAAATCAAACACTACTACACATAGTACTCTCCATATGAATGTGATTTTAGGGATAAACACATACATCCTAGTTTGGCAGAAAGTATCTCAAAAGCTGAATCCAACAAAGCCACTACATGCAATCTCCGAAAAGACAATTTCAACACAAATATGAAAGTGCATGACAATCATGGGTGAACACTAACTTACACCAAAGCAACCATCCAAATCCCAGTACAACACACATAACTTAAGTTGTTTGAAAACATAACAAGGTATAATCCATCTTCACCACCTATTCACACACATCCAAACAATGACAGCACCTAAAACATAGCAGACCCAAACACGTCTCGTAAAACCCAAAAGAAATCCATCAATCAGTCTTAATAGCATCAAAAACTTCTACAAGTCCTCATCAAGCCTATCATTATCAGATATCATACCAAAACTGATCAATCAGACTCGCTCCAAGCATCTTAATAAAGTTGCTCGATAAATGAAACAACTATGAATAACATTATGATCATCAACAAGAACCCCATTAATCAATAATTTTGGACATCATTCCAACGAGACGGATAAGCCTAGATAGATTTCACTATTCCTAAAGTCACTTCCCGCATTTCTTATATGATTCCACTACTACTACTTAAGCAAGTTCAGTATATCCTCTATCCAAAATAGGACTACAGCATCCATTATCATATCACATTTCCAACTGTTTGAACTTGAACTTCAAGTTATAACTCAATCCCTCCTATACTTTTCTTAGTTACAAAAAGCATTCATCGCCTAGGCTAAACTGATTCGTCTAACAATTCAATAAAAACTTCGATTCAGGTCGTCAAGTAATTACCTAAAACAACTAAAACGCACAATAGAAGATCAAACAGTCTTAACTATCTATTTCGAAACCCTAGTTTCGAACTTGGAAAATCAATCTTGTGCGATTCATCAGTGAAAGCAAATCCTAGTAAAAGAATCATTGAAAAATCTGATTGTAATTATGAAGAAGGAAAGAAAAACTCACAGTAAAAGTGATGGAGGTGAAAAAAACTCACTTGATGAAATCACCAATGATTTGCGCAACCAATCCACGTCCACACGATTCACAAAGCCGCCAACACCTCATTCTCACAATTAAATCAACAGTCTCCTCTCCCTTTTCTCTAAAATTTTTTAGACTTCTTGAGAGAATTCATCAGTTGAACTATCCACCAAGTTTCAAAGCATTTGAAGCTTTATGACCTCGTCTGTTGTAGTGATCAATGTCAAAATTAAGGGCGGGAATAAAGAGGGAATATGTCTTCTTTCCTCCTCTCTGCAATGTTTTTCCGCTATAACACAAGAACGCAACAACTGCTCCTTCACGCCCCTGGAACAGCCTCAAAACAGCCCTGAAATCCTTGAAACAACCCTGGAATATCCCTCGAAACAGCCCCTGGAACAACCTCAAAGCAACCCTAGAAACCCTTGAAATAGCCCTGGAACTACCCTCGAAACAACTATGGAAAGACCCTCAAAACGGCCTTGGAAACCCTTGAAAACCCTTTCACGCCGTTAGTTGCACCAACAGGTTCTGCTCTTCAAACCACTGCAAACAACACTTAAAAACCCCTGCAAGCAGCCCTCAAAACCACTGCAACAACCCTTCAAAACCCACTGCAAACAACACTTCCAACCGCCCTTAACACCTCTGCAAGCGGCCCTCCAACCCCTCTCTGCCTCTGCTTTTTATGCCCCCTAATGCCATGTTTCTCCCCCTCTTTAAGGAAGGGAAGAATAAAGGAGAAAAAGAGGAAAGGGAAAAGGAAAAAGGAAAAAGGTTTTCTTCCTCTTTATAGGGTGGGTGGTTATTCGCCCCCACTGGACTTCTGAAAACACCCACCTTCTAAACTCACCAAATAAAACCCTAAATTTTGAAATTCAATTAAATGTAACCCTATTTTATTTAATTCAAAATAAAATAAATTAGTTTTATGAAATTCAGGGGTGTTACAGAATGCCAGTTGTTGGAATCATCTTTAAGCCGTAGGATGAGGTTTCTCTTCCATAATAGTATGGATGTTATATAGAAGAACTTAGTGTTATGATTCCCATTTGCGAGCTAAGAATTGCCCGATTTGTTTAGCCAGAATAATTCCTTACTCAAAAACTATTCAGATAAATGATTTTCAAAAACAGAGATAACCTTTGCATTATCTTCAGGAGGAGGTTCATTCTGGAGTTTATCTAAGGTTGTTTGGGACTCAGTAATGCATTGATAAATTTCGAAAATCCTTTTTATTCCATTTAGTGAGACAGTAGCTGAGCTTTTTGGTTTTCAGATGGAAGTTATAATCAGGGAGTCGGTGATGGCTAGTGGTATTGATAAGAGTGCGACACTAAGGATTCCAAACCCACATATGAAAAAATCTAAAGGGTTTGGGACCTGAATTGACATTGGAAGCAAGTTTGAGGGAAATGGCTCGGTGATCAGAAGTGAAAATGTGGATGGTGCAGGCTACAGCCGAAGGGAAGCATTGTAACCAGTCAGTAGACACTAGAACTCTATCAAGTTTAACTTTAATCTCATTTCTATCCTTACATTATTCTAAGTAAACTTTGAACCATTGAGCGAGAGATCAAGGAGATGATGTGTGTCAATAAAGGTCCTAAATTGTGTAAAGTTTGATAGGATAGGTTTCCTTCCCTCCATTTTATCTTCCGAGTGTAGGATTGAATTAAGATCTCATATAATGAGGCCAGGCAAAGTTTGTAACGTATAGAGCTCAGACAAATCATTCCAAAAAAGGCCCCGAAGAGCGGGGTTTGATTCTTCATAAACAAAAATAGCAGACCAAGTATTTTGAGCAATATAATTATCAATAGTGCAATTGAAACAGCATTTGCATGAAGAAATGATAGTGAGATGGATACCTTCTTTCCAAAACAGAGCTAGACCACCTGATTGCCCATTTGCTGGTATTGATGCTCCATGTTTGAAACCAAGTTTTTGGCGAATACGCTCCATTTTTGCTTAATTGGCTTTGGTCTCTGAGAGAAACATAATGTTTGGATTGGACTTACGGGAGATGACCTTTAGATTTCAGAATGCACAAGGAGACCTTATACCCCTTGCATTCAATGAGAGGATCATAGATATATCAGCGTTCGCCAACGCCTTCATAGATAGGGTGAGATCCGCAAAACAAAAAATAGTGAGTTATTTGAGCTGGTGGAAGGTTTGCAGTCTGTATAATCCCTACAGTTGGCTTTCATAGCCTTCATCCTCTGCTTATTTTGAGACCCTGAACGAGTGAGCCAAGTATGAAGAACTCTGTTTGTCATTTTGTTCCTTGAGTTAGACCCGACCAGTTCAAGCTCATATTTATCCAGGAGAAAGTTTGCTTCCTTCTTGTTAATTTTATTGTTTCTGTTGATATCATAATGCGCCATTAAAGCTTTCTTACTTTCTGAATGTTAGAGCCATAGGCCATGATAGTCTGGTTCCACGATTATTTGCTGAATGAAGAAGCATGGTTGAATTAGGAGCAAAAGTCGTGATACCGACATCACTCCCCTCATTATTATCGGCTGCCAGCTGGGCATAGGTTGGGCACTCAAGTTGACTTTTGTATTCTACCTTACCTTGGGATATTTTTTCCTGACCAATTTCCAAGCTGATTTGAACGAGAAATCCCCTTTCATAGATAACGTCCATACCACCCTGTCAGGCAAAGGTACTGGGGAAAGATCCAATGCCCTAATCTCAAAAATATATCCTCCAAAAAATAATTTATGGCTGTAGGAAGAACCCATCTCTGATTACCAATAAGGTCTGAAACGCGGGCAGCTTCTGGAATACGAGAGAAAACCCTTAGACTGTAGTCGACTCACCGAGATAAAAGGCCATTCTATAGCCAAGGATGATGCCAAAAACTTACGAAGGTTCCGTCTCAAATTTGATAGCGAATTGCATGCATCCATTACATCATATAAGATTCGGATAATACCCCTAAAGACCCAAGAATAGTGTTTAGGCGTGTCCACCTGCCAAAGAAAATTCCGGCGAAGATATTTTTCATCAACTGATATCAATATCAGCTAGTCCGCCATATTTTTTCTTGACAGAAAGATAACGAGATGGCTCCACGTGCTCTGATTCATCCTTTAGATTTCTGTACAGAAGCAATACCAAAATGTTTCAAAGAAGAGTTACCTTGACGTAGGTTTGCCTCTGGCCTAGATCCGCCTAAGTTAAATGGAGTCTTTATCGCTCTGCCCAAAGGTCAAATATGAAACTTCATACACCTTAAAGTTCATAGGAGGAAAAGATATTTTTTTGAGATCCTTATACTCATTATGCCTAGCATTGAATGGACTAGGTATTCACCTTATCAATTATCAAATCTATGATGAGTTCTATTTGTTGGCACCTAAATTGGCACCGGAATTGGACCAATCAAATATTTGTCAGGCTATTGTTCTCTTGTTCTCTTGTTCCACGGAGTAAGACATGAATTTATCAATAAGATAAATTATGTTGATTGCATGATGGACTTCTCTAAAAAACATTGGAGCGCGTGGAAACGAGGTGCTCTACCTAACTGAGCTATAGCCCTTTTGTTTGTAATAAATATTTTAATCTGTATAGAATTTCTTGTCAAGATGAATATCCCATGATCCGACATGAGAGATCTCTGATTTTTTTTCCTGTGAGGGATGGGCATTGCTTAGAAGTAAGATTCCGGTAATAATCCATCGACGGAATGGGTATCTTTTGTTTCTATTTGTGATGATAAATGACCTACTTAACTCAGTGGTTAGAGTATTGCTTTCATACGACAGGAGTCATTGGTTCAAATCTAATAGTACATAGAACTTATTAGATAATAGTAGGTAGAACTTATTAGATACCGCGGTCTATGGTATCTAATAAGTATTTCTACCCACCTTTTTTTTTCTTTTCCATTCCCCGCTACTCATATTCTATTGAATTTTTTTGTTGCATCGGAATCCGATTACACTTGATTGTATTCAATCGGCAGAATCAAAATATGGTGTATAAACAGAACTTTTTTTATTATTCGGACGCAGCAAGAAAACGGTTGCGCGTAAGCGCAACGGCTTTTGCGCAGGCTTGTTCGTTAGCGCAACGGCTTTCACGCAGGCTTGTTCGTTAACACAAGGGCTTTCGCGGTAGTACGCTCATCCGTTGCTTGTTCCATCAAAAGCTTTAAAAATATTATTTGGAGGCAGGCTTTAGGGCGGGCTCTTTCTTTATGTGTCGTACTACCGCCTTCAATCTTAGCTTCTGATGGATGGATTTTTCTCGTTTGTCTGTCCCACCACTCTACCCCCCCCCCCCCCCCCCCCCCCCCAAAGGGCAAATGACCTTGCTGTGAGTCCTAGGGATCCAATCGAGTGTTAGCAAAAAGGGGGTAGCGATGTCATCTCCAAACCTCAAAATTATTTATCCCAATGCCACCTTCCTTAAAGGGAAGGCAAACAACATCTCACGCAACCTTTGCTCCCCCAGGGTTAAGATCGCCCCCTTTCAAAAGAAAAGCCCGGAGAACCTGCTCAACTTGTTAAACCACTCTTGACGGGAGGATAAACATAGATGACCAACCAGAAAACTACTTCGCGTGGGTGAACTAAACACGGGTCGACTAAAGGGTGGGATATTTCCAAGCATGGCTAAATCCCATAAGCACCTCGGCGGCAGCTAAAGTGAAGTCCAACCCTGGCAAGGCGAGGAGTCCTATAATATGTGATGTTATTTGCCAAGCTGGTACACGCCGATACAGGAAGAAGACAACCGGGGTGAAACTCTCATTTCTCAGCCTCGGAGCCAAAGGAAGGTGATGTTATGCAAGTGGGTTGGGCTAGCTGCTCAGGTATACTCAAGGTCCATTTCAGGATCAACTGAAGCAGATACAGCATCAAAAGCATAAAAATGGGAATATCCATCTGAAGTAGCTAAAGCTGAATCAACATACGAAGCCATATATATGTCTTATCCATATCCGATATACGAATCCCCATCTGCCGCCGCATCCGAAGCAGCATTTGTAACTCACTTTGGAGAAGTTAATAAGGATAGTTTTTAGATTTGGGTTTGGACTCCAACGGATACCTACGTTTGTGAAGGAGGGAAGAGATAGACCAATGTTGGTCCACTCCACGCCGAGCGGCCAAGCCTAGTCGGGTCGGATTGAGATGAAACATATTCTTTTTGTTGAAATTTTATTAGGAAAAATAAAAAATAAAATATGTTTTTATTTGCTTTAGAGAACGAGGTGACTCAGTCTTCTCTCCGTGTTTTCCATGATTTCCTCCACTTATTTAGCCATGTTTTCTCTCAAACGGAGATTCTATCGGTTTATAAATAGTTGTTTACTCTCTTAGATAAAGATATCAAAAGCAAACACAGTTTCATCAGAAAAATAAGTTTTTTGTTTCAAAGAGTTTATTTGTAAACAGTTTCTAATATTTCAAAGAGTTTTCAAAATTTTGTTTCATCAAACAGAGTTCGAGTTTTGTTTTTCGAAATACTTTGCTTATTCACTGTAATTGGCTTTCGTGATTCCGAGCAAAATAAACTGGGTGAATAGATTTCTGTTCTTCAGCAAGTGCATGTGAGTGAACGAGACAGAAAAGGTATTTTGGGTTGTTTTATCCTGGGGACGACGGGGCTTACACTTGCACAATCTTGGGCAGAGCCGCGAAACGTCTTAAAGAGAGCGACCTAGTCCGCGACTCAACCAAAAAAAACTTCGGTAAATTCTTTCCTATTTAAATTTGCAGAAATTGCATTTCCAACAATTTTAAGACAATTTATATCTGCCATGTCTACTACTACTGAACTTGTTACTAAGGACCTTAACATACCCTTTCGTTTTGAGGATCAACACTTTAAAAGATGGAGACAAAAAATGTTTTTCTTAACTACGCAAAAAGTTGTTTATATCTGCAATGCCGAGAAACTCGAATTGCCTACTAACCTGATGAAACCCAGACTAAGAAACTAGATTGCTGGATTGAAAATGACTTTTTGTGTAAGAACTTTATTCTGAATGGCCTGTCTGATGATTTGTATGATTATTACTGTACTGAAAAATCTGCTAAGGATATTTGGGAAGCCATTAGGAAGAAATATTACACTGAGGATGTGGCACTAAGAAATATGCCGCCAGTCGCTACCTGAAATACCAAATGACTGATGACAAATCTGTGGAAACCTAATCTCACAAGCTACAGAAAATTGTTCATGAAATCATATATGAAGGCATGTTCTTAGATGAGCAATTTCAAGTAGCTGTTGTGATAGATAAACTGTCCCCTAGCTGGAAAGACTTTAAGAATGCACTTAGGCATAAAACCAAAGAGTTCTCTCTAGAAAGTCTGATCACCCGACTGCGGATTGACAAGGAAGCTCAGAAACAAGATCAGAAAGATGAACTTCTGATTATTTCTAACCATAAGAAATCCACTCCTGTGGCTCAGAAACCCGGTGGAAAGACTATGAAAAATTATTCACAATAGAAACCGAAATAATCATAATCAAAACAATCAGAACCAAAACAATCAGAACCGGAACAACCAAAACTGCAACCAGCATAATTAGAATCCTCTGCAAAATCAGAATGGACAAAAACCGCACAGTTCCTATGTTATACCTGTAACAGGCCAGGGCATATGGCCAAGAACTGCCGGAATGGGTCTCGTCCTGCTCCGCATGCGAACCTAACTGAAGACAAACTTATAGCCATGGTCTCTGAGATCAACTTTGTTGGTGGATCCGAGGGATGGTGGGTTGACATTGGTGCTTCTCGACATGTCTGCTATGATCGAGAAATGTTCAAGTCCTATTTTGAAGCTGAGGACAATAAAGTGCAACTGGGTGATTCCCACTCCACTATCGTTGTTGGAATTGGCGAAGTAGAATTGATGTTTTCCTTTAGAAAGATCGTCATCCTAAAGGATGTCCTGCATGCTCCGGAAATGAGGAAGAATTTAGTCTCTTGTTACTTTCTGAACAAGGTTGGGTTTACTCAAATTATAGGGGCTGATTTGTATACCATCACTAAGAACAATGTATTTGTGGGGAAGGGTATGCCACTGTTGGTATGTTTAATTTGAATGTTGATGCTAATAAAATTTATAATTCTGCTTACATATTGTGTTCTTTTAATACCTGGCATGCTAGGCTTTGTCATGTTAAAAAACGAATAATTAAAAACATTAGTAACTTAGGACTAATTCCAAAATTGTCCATAAATGACTTTGAAAAATGCAACTATTGTAGTCAAGCTAAAATAACCAAAACACCACATAAATCTGTTGTTAGAGAATTTGAACCTCTAAATTTAATACATTTAGATATATGTGAACTTGATTGTGTTTTGACTAGAAATGGAAAACGTTACTTTATTACGTTCATTGATGATTGCTCCGATTATACCTTTGTCTACCTGATGAAAAATAAGAGTGTAGCATTTGACATGTTCAAAATATTTTTAACGGAAGTTGAAAATCAGTTTAATAGAAAGATAAAGAGGTTTAGAAGTGATAGAGACACTGAATATGACAGCTGCAGTTTCATAGAGTTTTATAATTCTCATGGAATTATTCATGAAAAAACTGCACCGTACTCTCTTGAGAAGAATGACAAAGCTGAAAGGAAAAATAGAACTCTTACTGAATCAGTAGTTGCTATTCTACTTAACTCCGGTGTTGCATCACACTGGTGGGAAGAGATTATATTGACGGTCTGTTATGTGCTAAATAGAGTCCCTAAATCGAAAAATAAAACTTCTCCTTATGAGATTTTGATAAATAGACAACCAAACTTGTCATACTGCTTCAAAACTTGGGGTTGTTTAGCTTATGTAAGAATTCCTGATCCAAAAAGGAACAAGCTTGCCAGTAGGGCATATGAGTGTGTATTCATAGGTTATGTCATTAATAGCAAAGCCTATAGATTCTATAACCTAAATGATCATGTTTTCATAGAATTGAACGATGTTGATTTCTATGAACATAGATTTCCTTTTATTTCGAGGAATAGTGGGGGTACATCCTCTAGTAACGTGCCAATGATCAAGATCAATGAAAATGATAAAGCAACAGAATCTATGCCTAGGAGAAGTAAACGAATCCGAACTTCTAAAATCTATGGCCCTGACTTCTATGCCTTTACAGTAGAGGAGGATCCCCTTAACTTCCAAGAAGCCTCGTCTTCTATAGATGCCAACTATTGGGAAGAGGCTATTGATGATGAAATGGACTCTCTTGAGTCTAATAGAACCTGACATTTAGTTGACTTGCCACCAGGTTGCAAGGCAAAAGGTTGTAAGTAGGTATTTAAGAAGAAATTGAAACCCGATGGAAATGTTGAAAAGTTTAAGGCTCGTCTTATAGCCAAAGGGTTTAGACAAAGAGAAAATGTTGACTTCTTTGACACATTCTCCTGTTACTAGGATTACATCTATTCGAGTGCTAATTTCTCTTGCTGCAATACACGATCTAGTATTGCACCAAATGGATGTTAAGACTGCTTTCCTTAATGGTGATTTAGAAGAAGAAATTTACATGGACTAACCTGAAGGTTTTGTAATTCCATGACAAGAAAATAAAGTTTGCGAAACTAGATAAATCACTTTACGGTTTGAAACAAGCACCAAAGCAATGGCATGAAAATTTTGATAATTTTATTATCTCACGTGACTTTAAAGTGAACGAAAGTGATAAATGTATTTATTATAAATTTGAAAATGACATTTGCACTATTATACGTCTTTATGTGGATGATTTGCTTATCTTTGGTTCTAATATTCATGTCGTGAATAATGTGAAATATTTATTACGTGCGAATTTTGATATGAAAGACCTTGGAAAGGCGAGTGTAATCCTTGGGATTAAGATTACTAGGTCTGAAAAGGAAATTTCTTTGGATCAATCACATTATATTGAGAATATCCTAAAGAAATATAATTACTCTGACTGTAAACCTGCATGTACTCCTAATGATCCTAGTGTAAAGTTGTTCAAGAACACCGGTAATGGTGTTAGACAACCTGAGTATGAGAGCATCATTGGTATTCTACGATATGTTACTGATTGCACTAGGCCCGACATAGCTTATGTTGTGGGACTACTATGTAGATTTATCAGTAAACCTAGTATAAAGCATTGGCATGCTATTGAAAGAGCCATGAGGTATCTAAAGAGGACTAAGAACTTTGGATTACACTTTCAGAAGTTTCCCGTTGTCCTTGATGGATATAACGATGCTGATTGGAACACCCTCTCAGATGACTTTAAAGCAACCAATGGCTATATTTTTAGCATAGCTGGTGGAGTTGTTTCTTGGAAATAAAAAAAAAAGACTATTCTAGCACAGTTCACGATGGAGTCAGAGATGATAGCACTAGTCACGGCTAGTGAGGAAGCAGGTTGGTTAAGAAACCTGCTAGCAGAGATCCCTTTATGGGAAAGACCGATACCAATTGTCTTGATCCATTGCGATAGTACCGCGGCTATTGCAAAGATACATAATCGTTATTATAACGGCAAGAGACGACAAATACATCGTAAGCACAATACGGTTAGATAGTTTCTATCTACTGGAGCTGTTAGAGTGGATCATGTTCGAATTGATGAGAACTTGGCTGATCCTTTGACGAAAGGATTAGCTAGAGAAAAGGTTTTCAAAACCTCGAAATGAATGGGACTTATGCCCTTAGATTGATGAGTTATTCATGATGGTAACCCGGCCTATAGACGGGAGATCCCAAGAAATAGGTTCAATGGGTAATAACAAGTCGTGAATCATGCTGACTTTATTGTAATTCCATTCTTAGATTGAAACATGAGTTTCTGAAGCGATAGTAGGATGAGTTAAAACTCTTAGTGAGATCTATACTCTATATGGAGTGGAGTACCTAGCTACAGGAGTACTCTTGATAGACTCACCTAAGTGATTGTTAAAGTATGGTCGCTTCCTATGGATATTCTGGGCAAAATTCCTAGAGCCTTCACTATACTGGGATATACGTGCATGGCCTTAAATTACGAGATTTTTAGATTTCACCCTGGTAAGGTTGTGCGTGTAATGTTGTCACAGATAGAGTTCAAAACTACGAGTTACTCTAGTATAATCTAAATCATGAACACTACGCAAGAGTTCAAGTTGAAAGACATTTTTGTTTATGCACAATCTTATATTGAATATATTGCTCGATGAAGAAATGTTTTTTTTTAAATTCAAGTAGGGGGGATTGTTGAAATATTGGTGTGAATTTCAAAAAAGGTAAATGGTTTCTTAACTTTCAAATCTCTCTCTAAATTGTTTAGTGTCATATCCTCTATGTAACTCAGTTTGGAGGAGTTAATAAGGATAGTTTTTGGACTTGGGTATGGACCCCAAGAGGTACCCACCTTTGTGAAGGAGGGAGGAGATAGACCAATGTTGGTCCACTCCACACGCGTAGGCAGCCACCGTCGCCGTCCGTCTGACCGGCCGAGCCGAGTCGGGTCGGATTGAGATGAAACCTATTTTTTTTGTTGAAATTTTATTTGGAAAAATAAAATATAAAATATAAAATATCTTTTTATTTTCTTTAGAGAACAAGACTGAGTCAAAGGAGACCCAGTCTTTTCTCCATTTTCCATGATTTCCTTCACTTATTTAGCCACGTTTCTCTCAAACGGATCTTTCTATCGACCTATAAATAGTTGTTCTCTCTTTCAGATAAAGATATCAAAAGCAAACACAATTTTATTAGAAACAGAAATTTTTTCGTTTCAGAGAGTTTATTTGTAAACAATTTCTAATATTTCAGAGAGTTTCCATAACTCTATTTCATCAAACAGAGTTCGAGTTCTGTTTTTCGAAATACTTTGCTTATTTGCTGTAATTGGTTTTCGTGATTCCGAGCAAAAGAAATTGGGTGAATAGATTTTCGTTCTTCAGCAAGTGCATGTGACTGAACGAGACAGAAAAGGTATTCTGGGTTGTTTTATCTTGGGGACGACGGGTCTTACAGACTGCTTGCACAATCTTGGGCAAAGCCGCGAAACGTCTTAAAGAGAGCGACCTAGTCCGCGACTCAACCCAAGAAAACTTCGGTAACTTCGTTCCTATTTAAATTTGCAGCAATTGTATTTCCAACAAGTAGGTTGCCCATGGTCGGAGCCGTGGTCACCGGAGAAGATCTGGCATAGCTTACTAGTCAATTGAGCCTTTGTGATACAGAAATTATTTTGAGTATTTTCATGATTGGAAGGGATGATGGTGTGTAGGGGCGGCAAGATGGGAGCAGAGATTGTAAGAGTGTTGTGGTAGTGATGATGGATAGTGTTGGAGGGGTAGATCAAGAGGGATTGGCGTGGGTAAGCTTGTAGGGGCAGTAATACTGGAACAAAGCTTGTAGGAGTATAGGGTGTAAATTGTACCGGATTTGGGTTTGGGTGGAGGTGGTACGTTGACTTGAGAAATTAATCAGTAAGGAGATAAAGCAATGGTGTTCTTGGAATCTATATGAGCCCATACCAAAGTTGAATGCGGAGGTGGTGAAGGTGTGTTGTAGGTGTTGAGAGGGGGACAAAAACGTGTTGTAAGGTATGGAGTATTGTGTGTTGTTACTGGTGTGGGTTGTTGGATGAGTATTCATGGTAGTGGGATAAGGGTAGATTAAACCCAGTGGATGAAGGTGGTGAGTGGTAAATGGCTTATAGAGAGGGGAAATAAAAGGATAGGCAAAAATAACAAACTTAAGGAACAATAATAACACGGTTTATACAAGTACAAAAAGTTTATGTTGGCTGTGTTAGATTAATAGGTACTTGTCGAGCTGAACTGACTATGATTCGTTCATTTAACTTTCCAAATTCCTTTTAGACCCGATCCAGAGTAGAAAGAAAGTCAAGGAATTATGTTTCGTTCAAAAAATTGACCCGTCTTAGAGGCGATTGATTCAACAAATGCAAATATATAGCATGACTTCTGATTTGGGGAAACCTGTAAGTTAGTTTGGTAATCTGATTCAATCTGTAAAAGTGGTGGATGATTTTCACCGAAGCTTGCAGTCGACTTGGTGGAACTTGTACATTGAAACAACAACAATATGTAGTCGTTTGGGCATCCATAACTAGACAAAGTTCTATTTTGGTCACTGAGAAACTGGAATCATGTGTGTTGTTGCCAATGTTGTATAATTTCTTCTTACTATGAGAAACATAATTATAGCCGCTGCATCGTGTTTAATGGTTATTTGTGTAAATGATTGTGATGCCATTACTGAATTTCCAAATTTACCATGGACAATTGAGTCTCCACTTGGCTTTGCTTTCTGAAAAATTATAGGAAAGTTTTCAAGACATGTTATATTGTTTACTCACTTTAAAACTGCTAGATTGCGGAGAAGATGGTACGGTGTGTAAATGACCTACAATGAAATATGTACTTGGCTTGTACAATTTTCACCATCAGAATTGAGAAAGTTAAAATTGATACAAAATGTGAGCCTAAAACTTAGTCTAGATAAGGAAATTTACGTAATAGTTTAACTAACATAATGAACCTCAAAAACATTCTACTGAATTTTCTAACGTTACTTGACAATATTTAACCTGCAAATTGACCTGCAATTAAATATTCTACTGGTTTTCTAAGGTTATTCAACACTTGTGAAACCTTCAAATTTGCATCCTGCAATTGACCTAGAGTCATTAATGTTAACTTTACACACACAAACAACTTTATACCTACAATACAATCAACTGTACCACCTTTGACACAAACCAAACAATGTGGTCTAAATGAAGATCAAACGGACTGGGAATTTCAAGTGGCGTCTTTCGTTTTTCGAAGCTGTTTTACTCCCAATTCCGCGTCATTACATTTGCAGCAAGACAACTTCCTCATGATTTCATTGTAGATCAATGCTTCAAATATCCAAATCACTCTACAACCCCATACTCCCAAACACCAATTAAACAAAATTCAGACTTCCTAACTCCTTGATTACTAATCAAAACACATAAAAAGGGATGAAGACAAAGAAGCCAACTACTTTTGTTCCCAACTAACTCTCCTATAACTTTGCAAGAACCCACCTCTCCCTTTTTTCTTTGGTCAATCCTAAAAAAGAAAGTACCAAGCTCTATGTTCACATTGAACTTCTTCATGATTTTCAGAATTTGACATTGGGTAAGTCCATGAGCTGCCCTTGCAACCTTCTCAACTTCTTGCCACGGGAAGGTTTACAATCGTATAGGCATAGCATTCGCTTTCTCAAATGCCTTGCATATATTCAATATGGCCTTAGCAAACTCGGGATCATCGTTGCCATACATTCGCTTGTGTTTGCGACACGATGATGTAGAACCTAAGGCAACATCTTCCCTGTTTCCAGTTTCTGTATGGACACTTTCACTTGCTTCAGCCATGAGTTCGTTATCATCATCACGACCTGATATACAGCAGTCGCTAGTTGCTTGATAATTTCCTAGATGATTGCAAGGTCGCCATAGTATGGACAAATTTTACCACGACCTTTCTTTGCTTCCTTGTGTGCCTAAACAATGTTAAGAAATATAATTGAGAAAACAATCTAATTTAACAACATAAATATTTGAACAATGAACAAAATAAAGATAGTTTGGGAAAAGTTTTCAATAGAGATTAGAAAACTAGCATTCTCAAAAAGTTCTAACTCGCATTCTCAATAAGATTGAAAAATAACTCGCATGAGGTCTTACCAAAGCATATTGAACCATGCTTAAGATAGCTTACCACAACAAAGTCTTCCACACTGCGTTGTCTGCAGTAATGAGCCCACTACTATAGTCAAATCCAAACCCACTTTGCTTGTGAACTTCTCAGACTGCAAATATTGCTTGTTGAAGGTCTTCAGCCTCGACCAGACATGATCATTGGTTATTACCATACTGTGAGTTTTCTGACTCTCTTCTACCTCGGGCTCTAATGCGCTTGACTTCCACCCATTATCTGTTTTTCTTCTTCTGGTATCAGCTTGATCTTCTTCGGTGATAGTGGCTTTGACATGAGTGCCATCTATTGCACCTACAACATCCTATATGAAATGTCATTAGTTAAATATTACTAATAAAATAATATAATTTGATTTCTAAAGTGATGTCAATCTAACCTGAAAATGATGATGCCAACTACAGTGACTCCCACCATCAGCGGGGAGTTTGCTTCAGTAGCAAGATTGACAATATCTATGTATAACCGTAGTATCAGAGATAACACACGATATAGTAAATACTAACAATGTGGCCAAAGTGAAACAACTCGAAACACGAGCTCCGATTACGCTTATCATGTCCAACGATGTTGCGAAACAAAGCTATTTGCTCTTCAACATCCAAATGACGACTATTTCTTAACACGTACCCACGTAAGTGAGAACATAACCTCAAGAATATGCTTCGCTTCATTCTAAGTTGTTCGTGGCATACGCGATCATTCTCACGATACATTCTTTTCAACATAGAACGTCTTTAGTCATCTCGGTTGACAATTAACATTCTAGGAATGTGTCTCCTCATATACATGATCATTGTCATTATGGAGAGCATAAACATCTGAACTAACCTTTGTCGCCGCTCAATTAAAATTTGCATTGTATAACACCATAAGAGAATAAACTAAAAGTGGTTGTGAGATGAAACTATGATATTAGTGTTTCCATTATAGTTGTAGAATGGGTACGACATGATATAAATTATATAAAAGAAAGGAGAAAATAAAAATGAAATCATCCCATAATATACTAAACCAGATAATGGGATGTACTAAACCTATCAAGTAAGGTTTCTATTGTTGGACTTCATTTTCTAAACCTTGGTGGGATTTACCATTTGAACGACTACTTGGCAAGTCATCTATCAAAACTATTCACTATTTCTATATGGTTGGATGTTATGGTGCCAACTAGTGACTGACCTACATATGATATACACTCTTTTGTTTTCGCCCATCGATAGTTATGATATACACAATCGATAAAATGCTTATGATTTTTACTTACCAATGTAAACTATCCCGCGTGTGAACTAATATGAAATTACAGGAAAGAAAACTTATACGACTTCGTAGGCTTGAAGCAACTACTGTGTTCTATGGCTAAATATCAACCTTTGAAGAAGAACTCAGTCTTAACCAAGGTAAAACAATGTCTATTATTTGTTTTGGCTAAGGTAGTTGGATATGAGTTCTAACTGTTTGATGTGATTCCTATTCGCACGTGCCCATGGGTCTATAAAAGATGCAACTCAAGGATTGTACTGGAATCATTGAATTGATGAAGAGGAGTGAAACTGTAGGTAATCCATCTGCTAGTTGTCATTGTTGATCAAACCAAATAAACATGGAAAACATATAGGGTTCATTGAAATCACATGCTGTTACAACATTTTATCATGCTTAGAAATTTCATGCCATCTTATACATGCGTTGATGACTTAACATAGAAAAAAAAAATTGTATAAAAATCAAGGACTTAGAACAGTAACAACAACATAGGAGCTTCAAAGTGTGGGTTCCTTTAGATTGATGAAATGCAAATATTCGGCCAGGGACACTACTAATCATATCAAAATAACTTCTAGGACCAAACATATAGCCAGCCACTGGCAAGTGATTATTCATTTCCTAATACTTATGATTATCATCATTTATTTCTTATTTATTAACTATGATTGGCCATCGTAACAATGCAGTTAAGCCACCTATTTAGAAGATAAAATTGAAGGACAAGAAGAGCAGTTTCAATTCAAAATGGTTTGTGGTGAATGACTGATAATAAAAATGGTTTACTGTAAGATCTTGACCTGACTGGTTCTCTGATAAAGGAATCGCAAGGGGGATCAATCATTTCCTAGCTCCAAGAAAGATAATGGTGTCACCTGCAAAGAAAAAAAAAACTTAATTAAATATTGTAAAAAAAACACACCTTTGCCCAATATAAATTTTTTTGTGAATGATTTTTGGTGATCAATAATTTGATCATCTTTAAAGTGTTAATAGTTTGATTCTATGGATTTCTTTATGGGTTTTTTTGAGTTTGACACTCATTATTTTATATTTATTAGAGTTTGGCACTCGTTTTAAAAATTATTTGAGTCTAACCCTCATTTTCTGACGGAACCGTTAAGTTCACGTCATTGACCGGTTAGAATTAATTTTCGGACCATTTACCTTCAAACTTAAACAACTCTACTTGCTCATCATCATTTCCATACTCAACATCTGCTAAGTAGAGTTATTTCTATACATCATACTTTTCTACTTGCTCGATACCACCTCCCTCATCTGACCGCTCAACACCCTCACCTTCATCATCTTGGGTGTTGCTAAAAAACAACCTTGGTGGCTTGCGTTTGTCATACGATACATTCTCTACAACTCCAAACAGATATAGGTGGTACACAAATCTCCCACATTTAACTTCTTTCCCAACAATGTGGTCCGACATAAATAAAAATTGTTGGTCTGTGTCTATCATTTGCATTTCTCCATTGTTTATCCAACCAACTTTAGAACTCTCTTTCCTCGACCCACATATCCTTTCAAGGTCAGCCATCAAGTCAATATGTAAGAAAATGTCCACATCTATGTCTTCCAACAATGAACACAAGACCCATCATATAGTCTTGTATGATTCCATTGACCCCCATGATTGATTATGAATGTTCTCAATTGACTTGTCATTTCCCTACAATCAATAACGATGTGATATAATACTTTAAGCATTCAATACATCATACATATACTAATATATATAAGTATAATTAGTATAATATATCATACATACATAAATTAATGTTGTTAGGATGTTTGTAACTGTACATCTACATACATACATAAATTAAGGTTGTTAGGATGCTTTTAACTGTACATTACTTAAATAAACGTGTTAGACAATGTTATATATAGTATAATATATCATACATAAACAAAGTAATGTTGTTAGCAAGGAAAGTAAATTTCACGATGAAATTTTCGTTTTTTTTTAAATTATGAAAGAAAAATAGTGAAAATAAGAGTTACATTTTTTCGATTTTTCTAAAAATTTCGTTAATTTCAGAAATTTTTACATAAGTTTAGAATTTTTTTGTAAATTCCATTTTTCCGTAAAAATACAAAACTCAGCTACCAAAAATTACATTTTTTCGAGGTTTTTTTCATAAATTTTGGGGTTTTTTTGTATTATCAATTCTTCTAATTATTTATTGATTTTTAAAACCACCCTCTGATTTTCTAATTATCATTTCTTCTACTTATATATTGATTTTTTAAACTATGATTTTCTAATTATATATTGATTTCATGTTTGTTCCATTTCTTGGTATTTAGGCTTCATTTAATATGTTTAATAGATTTATTTATTTATTATTATTATTTTTTAAATTTGGGTCGTTGACCTTTTTTTATTTATTAATTCATGCCCGAAGACTACATGACTGACCCTATAGGGTTAACTAAACCAGACCCGAATACTACAATATTGTTGCCACTTAATATCCTCATCGCCTCCATCTCGCATAGAGACTTGCTTTCACTATGGTCCATCGCCTCCACCTTGCATGAAGAATGGTTTTTGCTTCGCTCCGGTCTAGTCCATCTAAGCAGCTGCATTGCTTATCAACGACGGAGCAAATGTGCTCCTAAAAATCGGGCGAAAACTCATAAAATCCTTACTGGTGAGTCTCGAACCCGCGACTTCTCACAAAGAGAGTGGATGTCCGACCAACTGATCTACAATTGGTGGACAATAGATTTATTTACTTGCATCTATATTTTCACATTTTCATATACCCTCAAAATTCATTATATTTTTTGGGGGTTTTTTTGAATTTGACACTCATTAATCTATACCTATTAGAGTTTGGTGTTTATTTTGAAAACTAATTGAATCTAACACTCGTTTTCTGACAAAACTGTTAAGTTCACGTCATTGACCAATCAAAACTAATATTGGACCATTTTGCCCTTAAACCACCCTCTCAATCCTTCCGTGATATGCAACTCACCATTACCTACCGCCATATTCTCTCCCCCTTCTTTCCTTCTCTGCGACTTGCCACCATCAACCAATACCGATCAGACCTAGGGATGGCAACGGGGCGGATTTGAGCAAATTCATCCCTAATCCGTCAGGAATACCGGATCCCCAAATCCGCCCTGCCAATCAATTTACAGTTTAAATTAAAAATCGTAACCGCCCCGTGCGGATTAGCGGATATCTGCCCCCCCCCCCCCCCCCCCCCGCCCCGGCAATTCGTTTACGGTTTGTGGTTCAGTTACTGGTTTTAGTTAATCCTCTTCCATCTAACTACAAAGTAAATTTAGTTATTCATCTTCCATCTAACAACAATAAATTATATACTTCATTCATCTAAGATTCTAACTACAATAAATTATACTTCATTCATCAGATGTAACACAAAAATATAAAAAATAAAAAATCGATCAAAAGAATCTCAGAGATCACGGATCAGAGATCAGATCTCATATCAGATCACGGATCAGAGATTTGATCTCATCTCATCGCAGATCTCATCTCATCTCATCGCAGATCTCACGGATCAGAGATCAGATCTCAAAGATCACAGATCTCAGAGATCAGATCTGAGATGAAGGGACGAAGAGGACCAGGGGAAGGGAGGGGAGGGGAGAGAAGGCGGCCGGCCGGGATGGGTGTCGAGTGAAAAGAGAATGACCCTTCGTCTTCAAGTGTCTGTGAGAAGGAGAAGAAGGGATGAAGACGACCCTTCAAGCTTCGGGCTTCGGCCTTCGACCTCCGCCTTCGCTGTGAAGAGAGAAGAAGGGACGACCCTTCGGGCTTCGGCCTCGGCCACGGCCTCCGCCTTTGCTATGAGAGAGAAGGGGAGAATGTGAGTGAGAGGGGGAGAATGTGAAATGAGGGGGGAGAATGAATCAAATAATACGTTTATCCCCTTTATATAGTAAAAATATTTTTGTAATTTCACTATTTAAATCGAGGGTATTTTTGTAATTTCACTAATTGAACGGATATCCGCGGGGTGAATACGGTTAAATCTGTATCCGCCCCGATTAATAAACGGATACAGATTGAAAATCAGTATCCGCTCCAAAATCCAAAAACTCTTTACCAAATTCGCCTCAAACGAAACAAGTGGGATGAATATCCGTGAAAATTTGCCCCACTGCCATCCCTTATCAAACCCCTCACTTTCCCCCTCCTGAACTCACTACATAGAAGAAATGGGTGGATGAGAAATTGGTAGAACAAAAAACTTATTTTCATCCAAAACAAACCAGAGAAGTACTATCGGATGAGTTGGAGTCTCTACAATATTTTTTTTATTTTTTTTTTTGAAAGAAGACATCACATACCATGTTTCAACTCCAAACCCACAAGGTTATTTTAATTTTTAATTAATTTCCACAACTCTAATTGAATAAATATAATTTCGTGAATTTAAAATTGGGGAAAAAAATGTCATCTTTCATCAAGCACCACCAGCTTCAATGTGGAATGGAATCTCCCCCATCATCTATCTTTCTCCTGCAATCCTCTTGGTCTTTGCAAATCATCATCATCAACAAACACCCAAACCAACAATTACAAAAACCACAAGATTTGTTGCTTTTAAAGAGAAATCCAAAGTGACCCCTTCAAACTTTCACATGGTATGAGAGTAAGCCTACTTCAACCTTCTCTCTTGTCCGGTGTTCAAGCATTCGTGGTGCGCTCGATCAACCTCTCAACTACGCCCGCATCTACCTCCCAGATCTCCTCCCCTCCGGCGTCCGTCACATAATCTACTTCGACTCTGATCTCAACTTTTTCGATGACGTCGCTAAACTCTGGTCCATCGATCTCCGAGAACTACCATGCCAACTTCACCCACTACTTCACTGAGAAATTCTGGTATGACTCTCTCTTCTTCCGAGCTTCCAAAGGCCGAAACCTTGCTATTTCAACACTAGGGTTGTGCTCATCGATGTCATGAGATGGCGAGACGGTAAATTCACCAACAAGTTAGCGAGCTGGATGAGATTGCAGAAGAGATTCCG
This sequence comes from Berberis vulgaris, assembly GCA_963556465.1. Taxonomy (NCBI): domain Eukaryota; kingdom Viridiplantae; phylum Streptophyta; class Magnoliopsida; order Ranunculales; family Berberidaceae; genus Berberis; species Berberis vulgaris. Next base: position 27,828,825 of record OY747136.1, on the reverse strand, counting down.
CATTTATTACCTCCATTTCTTCTTATTTTTGCTGGACATGTGAAAGGTGTCGAACATCGATGGAACCAACACGAGCTTGGTGGAAATAATCTTCAAGGGAAAGCCATGGCTCAGATTGGTTGCAAGTGAGGGGCCCGACCGACAATGGTTGGTGGTGGCGAGTGGCACGGAGGGAAAGGAGGGGGACGGGATCAGTGGGTAATGGTGAGTCGCGCAGATCAAGGAGAGGGGGAGGGTGGTTTAGCACAAGGTAAAGGCAAAATTGTCAAAAATTAGTTTTGATTGGGTATGGACTTGACGGTTACGTTAGAAAACGAGTACCCCAATTCTAACTGTGGAGGGAATGGGCGAGGGAGAGACCCTCCCTCTCGCGATGCGTGCCTTCCCTTCTCTGCATGCGTCGCGAGGGGGATGGTGGGTCCTCCCTCGTGCGTTTTCTCGCTGGTTTCCTCGCCAAGTAGATTGACTCAAATGAGTATTAAACTCAATTTTTTTTAAAATAAAGACCAAATTTTAATAGGTATAAATTAATGAGGGTCAAACTAAAAAAAAAAAAACCTTTTTTTTATTTATTCTCGAAATTTTTACGTTTTTTCTTTACACATCGATATATTTCTTAAAATCAAAATATCGAAATGAACTTGAAAAACGAAATCACAATCCTTAGTTGTTAGGATGCTTGTAACTGTACATTTACATACATACATAAATTAATGTTGTTAGGATGCTTTTAACTGTACATTGCATAAAAAAACCAGTTAGACAATGCTTAAAGAAATAACTGTACATTTACAACTTTTTTACCAAAAAAGCTCTTCAGGTTCGACTCCATTACCCCCATTTCCAAATTTCAACTTTTTGCCTTCAATTCATCAATGGGTTTCGTCTATTGTCAGTTTTCTCAAATGGATATTCGAATTTGGTCGAAATTTAGTTATTTACCTTCAATTGGGGTTCAATTATTCTCAGTTTTTTTTTTCTTAAATGGTTATTTCGAATTTGCTCTAAAATTTCCTTTTGTGAACTTGTTTACAGGATATATTTGAGTCCCATGGTCAGTTTGTGGACGGGTTGAAGTTATCTGGGTTCTCACAATTTGTTCTCCAAGTCCTTCATCAAGGACGTCACATGGTCAGTTTGAACTTGTTTGCAGGATATATTGAAGTCCCATAAACATGATAGTTATGTTAGTATTGGTGTTCATAGTCATAGATTTGGCCCAAGGTATTAATAGTTTGTGTTTCATGTTTCTTATATAAACACAAAAACAAAGAGTTGAGGTCTGAAATTTACCTCTATAGCAAGGAGGTAAGTGTATCTTCGTCGTCTCTCCAAATCTTCTTCTTTTTCACACAATCTATTGTCGTGCTCTGTGTGTGCAATGCAAGCGTGATGGCGAGACAGAAAGTTGTGATGGGTTGGTTGTGTGTGCTCGAGTGAAAATGAAATGGGTTGTCTGTGGATCTATTGCAAGAGAGGGGGCGATTTGTGGTGGGTGCGACAATGGAAGGAGATGAAGGCGAGGTTGAAAATATTTTGTGATTTAGGCAAAAACTCATTAATTATGGTTTAACCTGAGGTAAGGGTAAAAGGGTTCAGAAATTAAATTTGACCGAATAATGACGTGGACCTAACGGTTCCATCAGAAAATGAGGGTTAGACTCAAATAATTTTCAAAACAAGTGTCAAACTCTAATAGGTATAAATTAATTAGTGTCAAACTCAAAATAAACCTTTCTTTATTGGTCATGTTGCACTAGTGCAATGGGTTTTTATTATATTTTTTGAGTTGATTTATGGTGATCGTTTCATATATATAAGTCTATTAGACTTTGCCAGGGCCAGTAATTGACCTAAGAAAACTCCCAAAGTGGAACTATGATGGATCAAGCATTGGTCAAGCTCCCGGAGATGACAGTGTAATACTTCTTGTGTGTTTGACTTGTTCCTTCGATCAATTTGAGCACTAAACCACATAAAGGTGGTCTAAAATAGATTGAAATCAACATGAAGATTTTGTGCAAAAAAACACAAATCATAGGAGTGATAATAACCAAATTACAAGCCTTTTCTAGAAGTGAACATGCTAAATGAATCAACCTTGACATGAAGAGGGAAAAAAACATATCTTGCATGAATTAGAGAAGTTGAAACCCTTTTTGTACAAAAATCGATTTTGTAAAATGCCTATCAAGAATTTCTCAAAAACACAATCTTTTGTTTTTGGCATTTTTTTTTTTTTTTTTAGTTCAAATTGATGAACAAACCCAAACCAACCCACCATTCTTAGCCCACAATGCAAACCTCAACCATACTCAAATTTGAGCTACATGATGCTCAAAACAATTTATGAAACAACAAAAGTTTTGTGGGTTTTGCCCTAAATAAATGGAAGTTCATGAAACCCAAACCTCCTCAATCAGTCACTCTCCCTTCCTTACAATGCAAACAATAAACAAGTAAGAAAACAAAATTATTGACACCTTCATCCATCTCAAAATACTTCAAACAAGTGCTATACACAAGTACAGAAAAAGTAGAAACTACTCCACCAAAATTAAAACATAGCAACAAAAATTAACCAAAGATTATGCAAAATGGAGAGGAGGTCAATCTATCACTCCAAATAACTCAACTCACTATTTCTTCCCACATTCAAATTGCAAACATGAAACATAATCAAAGTTGAGCTCAAACAACAAATTTTATATATGGTAGTTCCCGAACATTCAAACCACCTCTCACAACTCTATCCTTAGATCACAAACCCCAAACAAGTAAAAGAAAACAAAATTATTAGTACCATGAATCATCTCACAAAGTACTTCAACCAAGTGTTATATGTACAGGTACACAAAGTAAAATTTATTCCACCAAAATCAAACCACAACACCAAAAATTATGTAAGAAACAAGTGCAAATGCATATCAAAATCCCGTAAGATTGAAGAAATAGAACAAAAGGGGTGGCCAGAGCTTCTATTATAACCCATGGGGTTGTGAAATTTTGGGCAAAATCGAAACTTTATGCATGAAAACCCTAATAACACAAACATCAATTTTGATTTTGATTTTGATCTCAAACAAGCAAAATCTGATAATTTAATTGAAAAACCCAAATCGTAAAAACCTTCAAAAACATCAAACACAATTTCATATCATGTGAAATCAAAATCAGCTCGATTTCACCATGAACAGTGTTCATCGGAAGAGATATTTCCATATTAGTTAATCAAATCACAAAACCAAGTAGCAGGTCCACTAACATTGGGTTTAGTAATATTGTTAGCTAGGATTAGACGCATACGATGACATACTCAATCAAAGAGTTTGCTTGAACCCTCCAAAGCAAACTGCAAAGCCAACTACATCTGCTCTTAACTAGTAGAGATCGAGAAATAGAGAGGAAAAAAGATGACAGAGGTACCTGGTGAAGGAGAGAACTTTGAATGGAGTAGAGATCTGCTTCAAGCCTTCAATGATGTGAAGAGAGAGGAGAGGGATGATAGAGCTTTGAGATCTATTCAAGCGAAGAGAGAGCTTCGAATGGAGGATATTCGATTCAGGCGTGAAGACAAGGGCGAGGGAGGAGATAATTTATAGTCTCGTTAAGAAATCTAAAAGGGTGTTTGTTTTTGCTTTTGAATAGAGTCAGAAGTCTTAATAAGAAGTGAGACACCTTGTTTAGAGTGTTTGTTTTTAGTTCTGATCATAAGTTGAAGTTCTAAATGGAGTAAACACCCCCATGGTGCTAGTCACTTAGCACTGATTGCTTAATGAAAATTCATTCTAATAATAACCTCACAATAAATTTACAATGATTGCTATTACCCCTCTCCTCTACCAACCATTTCCTCCTTTCTCCACCTCCTCTTTATCACGTGAGTAATGCAGCCACCATCGCCATTACCCTCCCTGGCCTCCCCTCCTCCTCTTGCTCTTATTTTTTTTTCCTCTCTATTAAAAATTGTATGAGAAATGGAGAAGGATATATGGTGGTTTCTGATAGTGGTGGAAAGTGGTCTCAATGGTATTTGGAGAAGAGAAAACAAGAGGAGAAAATGGTTAATGTTGGTGATTTGTGGTGGCGGTGGGAGTTTTGGTGGTTGGCAAAAATGTAAAAATACTTCAAGTTAGCACCTAAAAACAAACACTATATAATTTTACATCTTCTAATCAGCAATTCATTCAGAATTAAAACAAATAGTTCATTCAGAAACTCGTTCAGAACTTCTAACTCAAGTTAGAAGTTAGTTTCTAACCACTTAATAAAAACAAACATCTTCTAAGGCATCTGATTTCCATCAAGGTGAAAATCTGTGGCACGTGCTGATATTTCATGCCCATGAATAAAGCCCTAAACAAACACCTAAAATTCTAAACAAACACCAAATTCACATATCAACGTTGGCTTTTGTTGGACGAAGTGGAAGAATATTCACACCACTCATCCGGCCCAACGTTACCCGCCACGTGGTGGGACATCTCATCCACGTGGTTCAGTCCCTCCTATTGGGCCTCACCGATCCACCCTCGAGGCACCAAAAGTCTCTTTTACTCCCTGATGACGTGTCACCTCCTCACTTGGAGGCCAGTACACACCGCTATTCCCCCCCAGCTTCCGCCACATCTGACACCTCCACTAAACCGACATCGACATCGATGTCCCCCGCTGAACATCGAAACACCCGAAGCGCGTATTATTATATAATCTAACGCGGCATCGACGAGGACCCTTCTCTCTCCGCTTATCCAATCAACAACACACTCTCTCTCTGCCTCTCTGGTTTGGTCGCTTGGTCACCTGAAACGTAGCGAAGACATCGTGCAAAATCGGTTGTGTCTGTATTTGAACAGCTTTCCAACGGACGGAGCGAGATCGAATGGTGAAGGAAACAGAGTACTACGATGTGTTGGGGGTCAAACCAACCGCCACTGAATCAGAGATCAAGAAAGCTTATTACATAAAGGTCTCACTTGTTATTTTTCTTATCAACTTTCAATCTTTACCATCTCTTCATTCTTTCATTATGTTTACTGATTCATTTGGGGTTTCGATTTGATGTAAATTTTTTTTTTCGGGAAATTCAGTGAGAGGAAAGGATTGTGGTGTTTTCAGGGTAGTTGGATTTATTAGGGTTTGGTGGGGTCAGTTTGTTTGTTACATTAAACCCGCTGCGATATTGTTTTTATATATTTTATTTATATCCGAGTTAGATTGTAATTTCCATTACTTGTAAGAAGACTACTAGTTGAGGGTTTCATGGATTATGACGTTTTGGGATCAATTTTCAACCTAATTGGTATCCAAAACCAAATTATCGGCTTTCTATTTGCTAAGGATCGCCCAACTAGTGCTTTTTCTAGTCTTTAGAATCACTAATTTTTAGCTCGTCTGCTGGGTTTTTTTTTTATTATTTTTTTTATACCAACACAAGTAGATTTGATGATAGTGTTCATTGTATGCTTTGCAAGTATGTAATTTGTATCCCTTTTTTTTTCACGAGCTTATGTTATGGAGCATTCTTATACATTATTTGGCTAATTAATGGGTTCTGTAGTAATGCTTATACTCTTTAATTGTGGTTTGTAGGCACGGCGGGTCCATCCGGATAAAAATCCAAATGATCCTACGGCAGCACAGAAATTTCAGGTAAGTTTAAATACTATGTTAAATTTCATTTCTTTTTGAAAAATTGGACGAGTTTTGCTCTGGGTCAGTATTAGTTGCTTATTTTGATAGGATATTATATAATAAGGATGATGTCATGCGCTTAGACTAAGATAACCTACTATTGGAAACAATATTTATTGTGTTTATCTTTTATGAGGCATGAAAGTTGGTGCAATTGATAATTTGGCTTATATGACGTCCACACATCTGCTATGATACCTTTTCTGATGTAGACACTTAGCCGTATAATATGGTACTCACAACAATCAAATCCTTTCCCAAACCTAATGGACTATTGTTACATGATTAATGGATTTCTTTTTGTTTAAGAAGCCACTACTTGTCTCTTATACATTGTGCTTGATAATGTTGGGAGTGGATACACTTTTTTTAGATATCTTGCACACTAAGTTATTAATGTGGCGAAAAGTCGCCGATTAATTGGCGATTTATCGCAATTCAGGGTCTGACCGAACCGAAATGGGTGAAATCAATTGGGGTTTAGCGGTCACCGATTAATTGGCGAAAAATCAACGAGTCACCGATTAATCAACCCAGCCAACTCGTCGGTTTATCGCTATGTTGGAAAATTAGGTTTTTTATAGTGATAAAGTGTTGTAACCTGCAAAATTAAATTCAATTGATTAATTAGTGAAGTAATATATGACTATGATTAATTAGTAAAGTTATATAACTATAAATTTACACCATTTTGATTAATTATTTATTTTCGTAATTTATAACTATGATTTAAATTTAAAATTATACAATTTTAAAAATTGACCGATTAAATCTGATTAATCCCGCTTAATCGTAATTCGGTCCTGGACCGCGCTGCAACCAATTTCCAATTTAATTGCATAGCCTGCACATCAACTTTGGATAAATACTATTGACATAGAGGGTAGAGTTAAAATAGAACAAATTCTCCAATGAAGTTGTATTCACGTTGCTATGAAAGAACTAGTTCTCTTGATACACACTCAGATTTTTCCATAATAAATTCATTTTACGAGGTTATCTGATAAATTGTGTAAACCCTTATGATTGACGTTTTTTTTTTTCTATCCTCGCCGTTCTTGTGTTTTATTCTATTATTGACTTTTGAATTAGTTTGTAAGAAAGTTTTCCCTTTCCTTGAAAACATTTATTATTCAATATATATTTTCAGGGATTAAATGTTGTTATTGGATAATTTCAGGTTTTAGGCGAGGCTTACCAAGTTCTAAGTGATCCAGGACAACGGCAGGCTTATGATGTTTATGGAAAATCAGGAATTTCAACGCAAGTGCTATTAATACATATATTTTATGAATATAATTTATGTTCAAATTGCTCTCCTTTTTGACATGGTTGTGTATTTTACAGCGAAGCTATTATTGATCCAGCAGCGATCTTTGCAATGCTGTTTGGAAGTGAGCTTTTTGAGGAATACATTGGCCAGCTTGCAATGGCATCAATGGCTTCACTTGACATTTTCACAGAAGGGGAGCAATTTGATGCTAAAAAGTTGCAGGAGAAAATGAGGGTACGATTTCTCAGAAACAAAACTTAATTGACGTTGCAGATAATGTTGGTCTTGCATTATATGCTTACTCAAGTAATAAGTAGCATTTTGTTGCTGTCCTTAACTACTTCCTGTTATATACACTTGAATAAAAAGAAACAGAATGGTGAAAGTTTCATTTGATGATTCACAATCAAGCTACTTGGTTTTCGTAACTTGGTTCAAAGTTTTGCAAATTCACAAGCTATTCAATATGATAGTATTTTCCAGTTCAAATTGGGTTAAACAATTCCGTGTTCGATTCTTTTAAGAGTGATTGCAAATATGGGGTGACATGGCTTTATTAAGAAATGTCGTTGACTCTGATTCATTGCTTGAATCCATCGTAGAAGATCATAGGGATCTAACACTATAACGAGAACAACATTTTTCTCTCAGTTCTTACTGATTTCGAGTAACATGAATTCGTTGTAAGAGTTTGTCACATCGACTAAGAAAAAGGGTTATTTTTATTTTGAGTCCATTTGGTTTATCATAGTTGACCTTGGCGTCCATTTATGGATACCCCATGAGAGTGATTGGATTACAAAGTATATAACTTTGTAGAGGTTTACGGATCAAAGATTCAAAATCATATTATCCATCTATCTCAAGTAATGTAACTAGAGTTATGAGAATGAGTTTTTGTCCTTAGTTACATTAAACACCTTACAAGTTGAACTGCAACTTATAGTTGACTTGAGTTCCACATGTTTATTTGCCAAGGAAGATCACATGGTGACTGTGTGGGCTTCATCACGGGTTGAGATGACACTGGAAATCATGGATACCATACTGGCTTATCCACTTACACATTGGTTTTAATAACCATTATAATCATTAACTATGAAAGACAATCATTCTAGACAAGTAGGCTGATAAGCCAGATGTAATGTATTTCAATGGTGCCTGTTACCTTTGCTCGTTCTCTACTTTAGTAGTTTGATTTTGCCTTAGGAGTTCCTGGACTCTTTTTCTTTCTTTGTTCAACTCTGAGCTTGTTTTGTACTTCTTTAATTCTGAGTCCTATTCTTCAGTGATACTTCTTGTTGATTTCCTTTTCAATTGTTTGTGTTAATTAACTTCAACTCAGGTTATTCAAAAAGAAAGGGAAGATAAGCTTACAGAAATATTGAAAGATCGTCTCAACCGGTATGTGCAAGGAGACAAAAAGGGCTTCATTAGCCATGCTGAAGCTGAGGTCACAAGGCTCTCAAATGCGGGTAACTTTTCATATGGCATCTAGTTTTTGCCATCTTTATCTTGCTTTGGACTTTGGCAATTGATTTTTGTTCGCTGTAGGGATACCATACAGGGCCCTCTGAGATTTAAGGGGCCTGGTGCGAAGACTAAAAGCAGGGCCCCTTTTACTTATAAGGGCATTAAATAATTCATAATATGTATGGTAGAAATTTAAAAAAAATAATAATAATAATAAAAAATTGTGTTAAGTCAAGACCTGACAATAAATAATTCATAATAGGTATGAAAAGATTTAAGGGCTTTGTGTGAAGACAGAAAATAGGGCCCCTTTTACATACAACACACAAAATAATTCATCACACGTATGGTAAATGTAAAACATCAGGAGTAAGACTTTAACCTCAGACCTTGTAAAAACCTAGTAACTAACTAACCAATGGAGAATGTGATATAACTGGAGCAAACTGGAAGCCTGGTTTCATATTTAATAACCAAAAATTTAAATATCCTTGGTGAAATAACCTCGAAGAAAGTTTGGCGCCTGTTTGGTTGCACCACCAGCATCACGCAAGGGCCGAGCCTAATACCACAACAAATATTTGGAATTCTGCATAGCATTTGCAACATCAATCAGTTTGGATACGTGTTTGTGATACTTGCTAGGGTTAACGACCTCCTATTATGTACACGGGGTCAACATTACCTATTTTTCTCCTTTTTCATTAAAAAAATTAAATAAAAATAAAAATAAGCACCCACATACTTTTTGGTAAGATATTTTTGTCTTTTAATGCTGTTAGTGTAAATGTTTTTTAAATGCTAAGGCACGACCTAAGGAACTTGAGTAGTCCATGCTTCAAGGCATTGGGGTACTCCTTTCATACATGATTTATTTTAGTAAAGATGTTATAAAATTGAGGATATCAAAAATTTAACAGTTATGTATGGCGAGGTTTACTCCTGAAGACTCCCCTTAAGGCTAGACTGAGTCACAATGCATCTGATACTTACATCAAGCCTTAAATACTTAAAGGCTTGCGCCTCACGCTTAGAAGTGTGCGCATTTTGTACGCTTTGTCGCCTATGTGTGCAACTTTGTTGCGTTATATTTTCTCATTTTTAATTGTTTCTATAATGTGTTATAGATGTCAAAATGCCGCCAAGAAGTTTAGTTTTGATGGTGCACGGGATCTTCTAGGAAGGCTACTACTTCTAGAAGAGGCTTAATTGTGAAGGACCTGGAGAACTCATGATTTCTTGTTATTATTGCATAACAATTATCTTTTGTAGTTATTTCTTTGCACGCACTAGGACAAAGAATGATATACCTTCTATCATCTCTCTGATTTATAGCTTATGGGTTATCTTTTCAGCTTATGGTGTTGACATGTTGAACACTATTGGCTATATATACGCAAGACAGGCAGCCAAGGAGCTTGGGAAGAAGGCAATATACTTGGGAGTGCCTTTTGTGGCTGAGTGGTTCAGAAACAAAGGTCACTTCATCAAATCTCAAGTAACAGCTGCAACAGGTGAGAAGAGCTATAGTTTTGGAGGCAGAAGGTTATGCCTATTTATTTTCTTTATGCTTACTTTTGTGCTTTTTTTTTTTTTGGAAGGCGAGCTGGGTTTTTAAGGATCCCATAACCTATCAACTGGGCGACCTATAGGTCAACACCCATTAGAAAGTAACCATGCCGCAGGTGGGATTTGAAGCTAAGACGTGGGGGACAAACCCACACAGCCCTAACCACTAGGCCATAACACCATTGGCTCTTACTTTTGTGCTTATGAATGGTGCCTTGCATGGATGCCTATTATTCTTCAAGTCATTTGCCTGACAAAGCCCAACCTTTGCTCGAAAATTACAATCTGTGAAAGAATGTAATGATAATTGCTCTTACTGCCTCTCTTTTTCATCTTCCATACATTATTACCTCAGCCTTTCTTAAACACTCGACTTGCCCTTACTATTATACCATTCTAATAACTCTGTACTTGTCCTATCAAAAGAAGTAATCTTTGACTGTTTTTTTCAAGTGGGGCTCATTTTAGTAACCATTGTCAGTGTTTAAAAATATAGCATTCAAAGTATGACTACTTTAGGTTTTAATCGAATAGGGGTCATCACATTCTTACTCGTTATCAATTTTCAAATATACCAACCACGTATAAATTCAATTTGCTGAAAGGTGGACCGCCACTTCCATTGAAAAAAAATTACATAGAGAATACTGTGAACAATCATCACAGCTCACAAATTTAAGGTCGACCATTGCTTGCATGTACTGTTTTCTACTTAAGCTTAGTGTTTAATTATTTTTTTAACATAAAATGTAGTAATCTACCTCAAATTTCTGATCAATTTTGGGAAATAAATTTGATTTTTATATTTGGTGGGTAAAATGCTTACTTTTAGCTTCTAAAATAAAATTAGCGTTTTCAGGTTGTGGGTAACACTAAAATGATGATGGCAAAAAATATGATTCTCCATACCTCCGGAAAAAAACATGAAAATAAAGGCTCGAATGGTACAATCCCTCCGTCACCCCTTTCATTCTGGGGTGATCTCGTAGTTCTTGGTCCACTATTTAGATAATAAAGTGGCCCTAGTTTATTTATTTAGATAATCAAGGTGGACTTTGATTGAGAAACTGCAAATGATTTTTGTTTTATTTATTTGAAAATTTAAAAATAAGAGTTGCAACAAAAACATGTGGCCAATCAATAGTGGGAAAGCTACATACAAAAGTTGAAAATGTGAGGTAGTGAATGTACATGTCATAATTTAGGAGAGATGTAATTTCAAAACAAAGACTCTTTTTTATCCAAAGAGACATATAGTGTAAGTTCGGTTTTCATTACTAAACAATTTATATGTGGAAAAATAGCATGCTAAATCTACGTGTTTGTGATTGTTGTTTGGCTGGCTGTGGTAGGTGCAATTGCTTTGATCCAGCTACAAGAGGACATGAAACGGCAGCTTAGTTCTGAGGGAAACTATACCGAGGAGGAGCTTGAAGAATACATGCAATCTCACAAAAAGCTTATGATTGATTCTTTGTGGAAGCTTAATGTTGCTGATATTGAAGCTACTCTCTCCCATGTTTGTCAGATGGTTAGTTATCCTTTGCCTTGGGTAATGGTGGAGTTGTTAAGGTGGAACTGAACCAAGACCACCAATTTAATAGGAATTTGTTTTTGGTAAATTGTAGGTCCTCCAAGACAACACTGTCAAGAGAGAGGAGCTCCGTGCTCGAGCAAAAGGCTTAAAAACACTTGGGAAAATCTTTCAGGTACATCTTTATGTTCATAATTTCATGGTTTATAAGCAATACATAGAGATTTCTAACACACTGTTACAACTTTAGAGGGTTAAATCATTGAATGGAACTGAAGATGCTGCATTCAGCAGTTCAGTCCAGAGGCTGAATAATGGAAGTGAACCGAGCAATACCAGTTCACCTGATATATCGCCAAAATCTCCAAATGTTGCTCCTCAGGTAATATTGTATTATTATTATTATTATTATTATTTAACATTCGTCTATAAAATGATGTTGGAAAGTTCTTTTATCTCGCAAATCCAAAACTCTGCGATATTCGAAACTCGATAAGTGTTTGAATTGAATAAAAAAGGGAGAAAGAAATGAATTAGAGTCTAACCAATCTGTCTATAGCTCGTTTATCATAAAATTAAAGCAAAATAAAATCTGGCTATGGCTCTTTGTTATGATATTTGTCATGTAATTTTTTGTTTACAATTTGGTATTTTCTGAAAGACCAATCTCTATTTTTACTCCTCTCCCAATCATTTACATTTGTACAGAGCCCGTACGTGGAGGCTCCGCAGCTCACAGGAGTGCAACATAACTTCAATTTCCCAATGCCGACAGCGCCACCAGGTGCTCATAGACAAACATCATCAACAGGGAAATAAGAAGAATGAGAAGTTGTGGTCTTCCGATGCCCGTGTTATCTGTAGCATAGTTTTCTCGTTGGTATATTACATTTTAGGGATGTTTTGGGGTTGGAGTATTTGTTTGATGCTTTGTGTTTTGTATCTAGAGTTAGCTGGAATCGCCTCACCCCCCTATGAGCCACCATTCTAGCACATATTTCTATGTCAAGGAAAAGGAAACATAGATGAATTGGAGGAGCAAGTATTGGATGCCTATTATCAATGTTTAGCTGTTTGATGCATATTATCAATGTTTAGCTGAGATTGGGCAGCAAGTATTTGATGCCTATTATCAATGTTTAGCTGAGATTGGGCACCCACACCCATGTATTCTGTACTCTAGCACTGTGTTTTAGTTTGGATATATGGCTCTATGTATATTTGAGGTTTGGAGTGGGAAATTTTTTTTTTCCTTTGTTCCATTGTTACTCTCCATATCTAGATGAGTTCTATTTTTGTTCAAGTAATCTTTTATTAAAGTGGTCAAATTCTAAGTTAAGACATAGCGCCCTGGCATCCAAATCTCAGCCAGTTTAACTTTGTCCCTCAATTGTTGTCAAAAAAAATTTCTCTTGTTATCCATCACTAATGCATCGGATCCCATTAGAACTCCGCAGTTAAGTGTGCTTTAGGCGAAAGTAGTACTAGGATGGGTGACCTTTTGGAAAGTTTTCATGTTGCACCCCTCATCCTTTTATGGAGAACGACGTCAGGAGTATTATACAATAGAAAGACGCCTGAAAATGTTATAAGACAATTGTTTGATTGGTCATGTTATACGGTTCAAGATGTTGGGCTATTATGGGACAATTTACGCAAAGGATGGCGGTAGCAGAATTGTGTATGTTAAGATTGATGTGTGGTAGAGAAATGCTATAAGACAGTTGTTTGTCCGGCCATGTTATACGGTTCAAAATGTTGGGTTATTACGGGACAACTTACGCATAAGATGACAGTAGCAGAAATGCGTATGTTAAGATAAATATGTGGTAAAACTCATAAGGATAAATTTAGGAATGAAAAAATTAGGAGATACTTTGGTGTACTTTCAGAGATGACAAAATTAGAAAAATGCGTTTAATGTGGTTTGGCCATGTGTGGAGGAGATCAAGCACAACGTTAATTATAAAATATCTAGATTGGCAAGTTAATGGAGGGTGTAGACGAATGAGACGAGCATTAAAAACTTGGATGAAAACAGTGAATGAAGACATCCTTGAACTTGGATTAGGTGAGGATATGTGGGAAGATCGCATTGCTTGGAGAATTAAATACATGTAATCGATCCCAAAAATATCGAAAATTAATTTTGATGATAACAATGATGATGATGAAGTTTTTTTATCCACCTATCTCAAATGGAAAGTTATTGATTAAAAAATAAACATTCAGATAGCAACTACTATGTAGAATCAGGTGTTTTAGTACTGGTTGGTAATTCCTAGTCTGACTTAAAAAGGTCACGGAACTTGAGTTTGGGTCCAAAAAAAAATTGTTGGTAGGATGTGACTTTCATGGTATGTAAAAAAAAAGAAAAAGAAAAAGGAAAAAAATGAAAAGATGTTTTTTTAACAATGGAAAATTTTGGAGAGACCTCCTTGCGCTACCAAGATTTTCAAAAGGCGGTTGGAGTATGAAATTAAGTTATTTACTTTAGATATTTGGTCGATTGTAGGATGATTTCCTTAGCAACTATTGATGATGATTTCCTTAGCAACTATTGATGAGTCGACTAAAAGTATAATTTGTTGGTAAAAGATGTGCAATATTCTCCTCAATGAAATTCGGATGTGTCAAAGTGTGTTTGAAACCAAATGTTTTTGCAAGCGATGGGGTCTATAAGTTTGAGACAATAATAAAACCAAATTTCCATAGACTGTCAGCCTCGGTGGAGATCATTGGGAGTCTTGGGGTTGTACAGTGACTACAACTTACCCTTAGGGCATGTTTGGTTGGGCATTGACCATTGTAATTGTAATGGTCAATACAATGGTCCAATGCAAACCCATATTTGGTTGGTCAAAAAAGTGTTGTAATGGGAATGGAGATTACATTCCCTATTGTAATAGCCATTCCGACCCCAACCCATATGAATGGAGATTACATTCCCTATTGTATTGGTCAATGCAATTTGAAAAGACTATTTTACCCTCCCTCTCAACAAAACCCTATTCGACCTCATATTGTTCCTCACCTCTTGAGCTTGAACGGCTAGGTGTAGAGGGAAGAACAACACATCAACATCCACTGATTCAGGTAAGTCTCTTCAAAACCATCTCCTTCCTCTTCAAACCATCCATTAGATTAGGATAAAAGATTGTGATTGCAACCTATTTTGATTCTATGGTGTCTATGTTGAATTAACACCACAAATTGCATCAATTCACACCATCTCTGTTCATTTTCTTCAATTCACTGTCTCTTTACATTCTTTTAATGTCTCTTTGTTTGTTTTGTTGTTTTCTATCTCTGTTTGTTTGTTTTACTTTGGAATCTGGTTGTTGTTGTTTTCCATCTCTGTTTGGTTTGTTGTTTACTATCTCTGTTTGTTTTCATTTTCTTCAATTCAAGAGACTACAGAGATATGATAGTATCATCTGACCCACCTTGTAGGTTGTATGACATACCTTGTAGGTTGTATGACATATCTAGCAGTGACATCTACACCCCCTTATTGATGCAAATAGAAACCTCTACATTAGGAATGGTTTAGTTTTACTAGTACTTAACTTTTGTACTGAAGCTTCTGAATGACTATCCCGTTCAGTAGAAGCTCTGAATTGTAAATTGCTGCTCCTATAATAGTAAGTCAAGCTACAAGCTCATACCAAGTCCGGCAGCATGCTCGATGTGATAATGAAATAAATAGCAAATAGGAACAGTTACCCTTTTCTAGGAGAGGCACATCGGTTTCATAATCTTCTTCACAAGAAAGAACCAACAGATCATCAGGAAAATTAGAATCCTTTGACATGATTTGGCCAATGTTCTCCACGACCTGGGATACAATAACACAACTGATCAATATAAATTCATCGGATTCGATGATATACAACGTAACTGGATCTCATTGAGGTATCTTGCTTAAGAATTATCAGCAGAAAACAAACCAATTATTTTTTATTTATTTGTCAGATTGTCTTAAATGCAGCTAGACATGATGCTCCTTATTCTTCCATTAGAGTTTTAATTGACTTACTTTTTATGTGTTACCTTTTTAATGCCACATAAGGTGTATCTCCCCCCCTCCACTTTAGACTCTCCCTTCACTTATAATTTACATTTCCTTTTACAATTGCACTTAGGTTGAAGTTCCTTCACCTAATACATTTAAGCTGCACTTAGCAAGTATTTCTAACAACAAGGAGTTTGGGCAGTCCTACACTTTAGAAACAAATTTTTGAACTGCAATACTCCCAGAACAAACACAACTTTTTTACGCCCTTAACAGTTGCAAAAGTCAGCTTATAACAGATCATTTCAAGCATTACAGTCAGCCTGCCAAAATCTGTTTTATGGTGCAAAAGTCAGCTTATAACAAACATTTTGCTAGGTAATTATAGCTATCAGGCCCAAACCCAAGCAGGATACTGAGTGCATACTATGACTGCTTGAATGCAGTTTTGCTGAATGCCCCTTGAATGCAGTTTTGATGTCAGTAAGCAAAGGCCAGGCAATACTTTGGGGGTTTCTTTATGACTTTCAAAATCAACAACTTTTAAATGCTTTGCCTATTAAAAGATTTATATATGTTTTTGTTACGAGTCTCTGAATGGTTAACATGAAATCCTAGGATTTGACTTGTTAATCACTAAATATTAGATGAATTCATTCGTTGTTTATGCTTCTTGTAATTCATCTGAAGTCTTGAATTCTATTATATTCCTCTGTTGAAACTGTCATATTTTAAACTTCTATGCTTGTTGTATTAATTTGTTACCAACTTACCTTTATGCAGTCATGCCTTCATCGAGTATAACATCAATCAAAATGAAACGGATGAGAAAGAAGGCCATTATTTCATCTTTATGGACTCAGATACTTAGCATGACAAGCCTATTTTACAATGTTTGCATTGCCGTATCTTTGAATAGTATTAGACCCGAGGTTAAGTCATATGTTTTACACTTTGCATTGCAAAGACAACACCTTACGCAAATGGTGTATGCAAGTGATAGCACTTGCATTGCACAATTAAGGATGGATAGGTCTACCTTTGAAAATTTGTGTTCCATGATAGAAACCATAGGTGGGCTAAAACCAACCAAGTATATGGGTATCCCAGAACAAGTTGCTATATTTTTACACATCCTTGCCCATCATGTGAAGAACCGAGTAATTATATTTAGGTTCATGCGATCGGGAGAAACGATTAGTAGGACGTTCAACAAGGTGTTGACAAGCCTCATGTTCTTACATGAAGAGTTGTTAAAAATGCCTGAACCTGTGCCTAATGACTCTCATGATGAGCGATGGAAATGGTTCAAGGTATTTTCTTTATGTCATATATCTAAGAAAAAAGTAAGATATGTTTTAGCTGGTTTAAACATAACTGTTATACATATTGTAGAATTGTCTTGGCGCTTTAGATGGCACTCATATCTGGATAAGAGTCCCGGTAGCTGACAAGGCTAGATTCCGTAATCGAAAGAATGAGATAAGTACAAACACCTTGGGTGTTTGTTCACAAGATATGCAATTTATTTATGTCTTACCTGGTTGGGAGGGTTCTGCTGCTGATGGGAGGATACTTCGTGATGCAATTAGTAGACCACATGGTTTGAGAGTTCCACACGGTGAGCTTGTGTTATTTTTCATCAAAAGTGAAATAATTCAGCATATTCATATAATATTTCCTTTACTAAAATTATGAATCTGTCATATAGGTTGTTATTACCTTGTTGATGCGGGGTACACCAACTGTGAGGGGTTCTTAGCACCTTTTAGAGGTCAGAGATATCATCTAAATGATTGGAGAGAAGGACATCAACCAACCACTCCAAAAGAGTTATTCAATTACAAGCACTCATCTGCTAGAAATGTCATTGAACGATGTTTCGGTTTGCTGAAAATGCAGTGGGGTATATTGAGGAGTCAATCATTTTACCCAGTTCGGACACATAATGGCATAATCATAGCATGTTGTCTTCTACATAATCTCATAAGAAAACAAATGTGTTATGATCCTTTGGAGAATTTTGTAAGAGGTGAGGATGTTGATAACGAGTATGTGCAAGCCGATGAACCAATTACAACAATAGAAGTTAGTGATGCATGGAGTGATTGGAGGTTGCAGTTTGGCGCAAGAGATGTATGAGAATGAAAGGGGAGCTCCGTCATAGTTTGAAAATGCTCTTGTTAATTTTAAATTTCAGTTTACTTTGACTTATTATATTGAAATATTTGTGTATTTTGTTTATGATTGTTGTATATTTAAGTTTGTGTATGAATATTGTATATTGTATTAAAATTTCAGTTTACAGAACCAATATGGATTATGTATCCTTTGTATAAAAAAAAGTTGTAGGGATGTCTCAATATGAGAAGCATAAATGGACCGACGCAGAGGATGATGTATTGGTTGCTGCTCTGCTGGAATTGTACAACAAAGGCACACTGAATGCAGATAATGGCTTCAAACCAGGATATCTGACTGCTTTAGAGCAAGCAATTCATGTTGTAATCCCTGATGCTGGCATAAAGAGTAAGCCACACATTGAGTCCAGACTGAGGACCATGAAAAAGGACTTTTGCGTTGTGTACGATATGGTTTATGGTTCATGCTCAAGTGGATTTGGCTGGGATTCTGTACGTAAATGTGTGGTTGCTGAAAATGCTGTGTGGGATGAGTATGTGAAGGTATGATTTGTTGTTTTGGTGTTTTCTGTTACTTTTAATTTGTATTTTTCTTATTAATTTACTGAAATGGATATGCAGAGTCACAAGAGGGCTGCTAGGTTTAGAAACAAAAAGCTAGAACATTTTGATGCATTGTGCACTGTATTTGGCAAGGATCGTGCGAATGGAGGATATGCACAAGACCCCGCTGAAATAGTAGATGAAGCTACTCGTGAAAGGAATGATCAGACTACTAGAGATTATAATAATCCAATAGTGGATTGGTTCAGTGACATGGAGATGTCTTCCCATGGACCATACATACCTGTATTCTCTAATGCTGAAATGTCTACTTCGGCTACTGAAATGGCTGGTTCACATGCTAATATGTCTCACTTTGATACTGCTGATGTTACCCCAGGCAAGGAAGAGAAAGACACTCCAACTGAGGGGACTTCTCGGTGCAAGAAGAGAAAGAGAAGTTCAGATGAATCTCCTGTCATATTGGCTCTACGTGAAGTAGCAAAGACCTTTGGAACTGAAATTCAAAAGGCTACTCATGAGCTAAGTCAGGCAATGGGGACAGACAAGTTGCTTGTTGAGGAGAGGAAGCAGTTCTTTACAGAATTACAAAGCTTGGAAGGACTGGCCGATGAGGAGAAAGAGGAAGCTGCATTGAAATTGGGGTCCGATACTACCCGAGTTGAGTACTTCTTCTGTCTTGCACCAAATGCAAGGGCAAGGTATGTGAAAAGGATCATCTCTCGTGATTAAGGGGACATAATGTGAACTAGAAGGAGTAGTTCTTTTTTTGGCTATTTTGTTGAAACTTTTAATCCAACCAAACAATGTCTATGGTTGTGTAACCTTGTATATATTTTGCTCTTGTATATATTTTGCTATTATCAGGTCTTATGGGCCATATGAGTACCTTGTATATATGGGCTATTCAGTTGCATTAGTTGTTGTTCCTGAATGCAGATAATTTTGCTTATCTCCTGATAGTGAGCATTTTACTCCTGTCTTGAATGACTGCCATATTATATCCATCCATTGCGAGTCTATATCAGTTGGTAGGGTAAGCCTTGATGGGTTTATTGCTTTCTGTGGTAAAACAAAAGCAGGATAAACAGAGTGGAAGTCCTGGAGGTCCAACTCAAAGAGCTTCAGCTTTAGCTGCCCTGTCAAATGCGTTTAATCCATCTGCTGCCACCAAAAGTACAACATCGAAACCAACTGTTTCAGGCCAGGGATCACAAAGAGCAGCTGCTGTTGCTGCTTTGTCGGGTGTCCTTACTGCTGAACAGAAGAGGGAACAAGAGAAGAAGCGCTCCCCATCTGTCTCTCCTCCCCCACCCAGCAGAAATCCTGATGTCAGCACTTCTGGTAAAGATAAGCTCCTGATTTTAGTTTGAATGATATTGTCTGTCCTCAATATATGTGAAATGTGTGAACCTTCTCCCCCCTAAACATGAGCTTTGGTTTGCTTCCTGGTTTCGATTGTCTTCATAAACTTCCCATTTGATGCACATTGTTTTAAAGACCACAACCCTTCCAAGTTTCAAGGTAAACACGACCATTGTTTTAAAAGTCGTTAAGAGTAATGGAGAAGTATAGTTTAGCATATTTTAACTTTCGACCAACCATAATGACAAACTCGGAATATGGGCCTGAATTTGTGTCCACTCAAAATTTATGTTTGCTATTACAAATTTTGTCTATTTAATGTGAAAAGGCAAAATGTGATGTATAACATGGACCTCCAAGTTCAATTTGTTGTATGGCATGGACCTCTCTCTCTTCTGTCCCCTTATTCTGTAACTTTTTTTTCAATGCCCTTGCAACAACAATCTGATTGACTAAGCTCCAGATAGTTTACATTTACGAGTTATGGTGGGCTTTTTGTAAGGTTTTTTTCATGTGAAGAAATACTTGACAGTTGTGATTTGTTATGTTTGTTTGTTTTTTATCAAGTGTGGTGTTTCATTATCTATTTTATTCAAGTTTTGACACGTATGTACTATTGGCAGATGCTCCAGAAGAGAAGGAAACTGAAGAGGGAGTTGGATCCATGCTAGAAAGCAATGGGGAAGAAACTGTAGTGAGCAGGAAGCAGAAGCAGATGAAAATGGTGATGGAACTACATTCAGCTACAATCAATTGAAGACGAAGTCCGAGAATCCAGCCAGTGGAATCGACTTCAAACGAAGAGAGGTCTGTCTAATGACCCTCATTTACTTATGCCAATTCGAATGTTTGATGTTCCTATGCATATGGTATTGCTTCTCCTCGAAGGCCTATATATTTAAAGAAAATATGGCAACACTTCATTTGTAAACTTTATTTGTATACTTCATTTGTAAACTTTATTGCTTCTCCTCGAATGTTTTATATAATATAGTAGATGGCATAAAATCCATTGTTATAATAACCAAGGGCAATTCGGTAAAGATACAATTCATTCCCATTCCATTCCTACCATATATTCACATACCAAACAATGTCATATGCTACTACCATTGTGATTTATAGGTACACCAAACATACACATTCCCATTACCATTACCATTCCCATTTCCATTCCCATTCCATCGAGGAACCAAACGAGGCCTTATCTTATGTCTAATTTAGACGAGTTCAGATAGATGAAACGTGGTTGGTTGTTTTGAAGAGGGATAGCAATTATATTCTTTCAATGAATAATGAGAACATATTCTTTACGCATCCTTTCGGTTACGGTTTTATAATATGAAAAAAAATAGTGAAAACGAAAAGTCTTTAACCTTAAATTTTCATTCTCTTGTTTTAAAGAGTTTCTTTATTTTGTTAAATGTTTTTTAATGAAACTTTATTTTTAACTAGTATTTGTACAAATAACTTAAAATATCAACTAAACTAAGTAAGTAGTGTGGGATTAGTTTTATCGTAGTCCCTTACAGATAAACTTTAGATGGTGTTTGATTTTCAAGAAATATTTAATAAAAAGTAGTGAAGGATGAATGAAATTGTTGTAACAAAATATTCCAAGGGGTTTGTGTGAAAGTTGGAAGCACATTCATTGATGCACCTCAAGATGCATAAATTATTATATCTTAGTGCAAATCCACATGTTTCTAACACTTTGTCGTACAGTAGAAGCTCTCAGTTGATCTTAAACTTAAAATTATATATATTTATCAATTGAAGCTGATGTTTGAATTTTGAATGTCAAATTTAATCTCCCTTGTTGATCTTTCTTGGCTGTTTTTTAGCGTTTTTGTTTGCTCTCTCCAAATATCACAATTGAAGTTTTGTAAAATCAACTAAGTAAAACAATGAGTGGTAAAAGAAATGGAGATATGTGGGCTTGGTCCCTCATTTATAGGGATCTACAATCAATCGCTCGCAAAGTCATATATAGCTTTATCAGTTTTGCTGATGAGCGAGTACAGACCTAACATCGCCCATCATTCTCGAGATGCGCCTGCCCTTGCGCTCTCCCTCGCTCTCTAGAATCAGGGATAGCTTTATACTAGCAAATAAAGCAACATTAAATACATCAGAAATTCTAAATGGCGAGGAAAGGGGTGAGAAAATCAGTGAGGGGGAGGGTGTGACCGCTCATCTCTCCTCGAGACGAGCGTCTTTACCCTCGAAATACACAACAACGTGAATCTCAAAGGGGATGAGTGGTAAAACCCCTCCCCCTCGCTGATTTCCTCACCCCTTTCCTCAACAATAAGAAAGGTTCTAAATACATTGCATTTCCTAAATGTGGATAAATGAGTATCACACAATATTGACATTTCAATCTCCATTAATGTGGTAATAAAATTCAATTTTGTTGGAGGAGGAGAAATTCAATTGTTGTGATTTCATTTGATTTTTGTTGTAAGGTAAGCTTGGGACCCAACCCGACCCTCTGTCTGTCTGTCGGTGGGATGGTGTTGGGTCATGACGCACAGTTCCTCGTCTTAAACTTCCTGCCTGTTTGTTTGCTCCATCTCACCAAACTCCAAATCCCACCACACATCTCAGAATAAGTGTCACAAGAGTTGCACACTGGTTAACATTGCTTTGCTTTTGGCTTGCTTCACTTGACAAACCCCTCTCATCTGCCACTACCACTACCACTGCCACCCCTTCCTCTCTCTCTCTCTCTCTCTTTGTCCTTCCTTGAACACAAAGGAAGAAGGAAGGAAGGGAAATCAATTCAAGGAAAACCCTCTCATACCCACTCACCATCCTTACTTAATTCTCCATTATTTCTGAATCTCGGAGGGTCAAAATGGGCTCTGATGGTAATGGTTGTGTTAGCAATTGCAGGCATGACAATTTGTGAAGCAAAGAAAGAGAAAGCATGTGACAAGGGGTGGGAATGCAAGGGGTCATACCATTGTTGCAATGAAACAATTTCAGACTATTTCCAACCATACCAATTTGAGAACCTCTTCTCCAAGAGGAACTCCCCAGTTGCTCATGCTGTGGGGTATTGGGATTACCATTCATTCATCATTGCCTCAACCCATTTTCAGCCTCTTGGGTTTGGAACCACAGGTAACAAGACAATGAGGATGATGGAGGTGGCTGCTTTCCTTGGCCATGTTGGGAGTAAGACTTCTTGTGGGTATGGGGTTGCTACTGGAGGTCCTTTGGCTTGGGGGCTTTGTTACAACAGGGAGATGAGTCCTACACACTCTTATTGTACTCAGGATTATATCTACCCATGTGCTCCTGGTGCTGAGTACTATGGCCGTGGTGCTTTGCCTGTTTACTGGTATGCCTTTTTCTCCTTTTCCTGATTCAACTTGTTTATTTGGTTACAACTTACATCTCTTCTTCATGATTTATGGTTTGGTGGCTTGAATTGACAAATGGGTATGGCACGAATTGGTTTTTATGAGAATGTGTTCAAGAATTCGGACACCTTTTGTTGTTTGTTTGGGATGGTGTAAGAAATGCTTCAAACTTTGGGTTTAGAATTAGATCTCCCTTTCCCCTATTTATTTATTTTAATTTAGTCTTATGAAAATTTCTTCAAACACTAAATTGTGAATTTTGTTTGGTTTTGTTGTAGTGATATGTTGACTCGATTTGAGAAATAGTTATTGAAAAGAGTTATAGTTTTTTTTTTATGAAAAATGTACAAAACATTGACTTTTGAGTTCATGTTCCATTGTCCTACTACTAGGGTATTCCCCGTGCCATTGGCACTCTCCATACTTTCGCCTTCAATCAATTTTGAAGTGCACGCCTATTCAAATGTGAAAATATATACTATAAACTTTAGGATTAGAGTCAATCAAAATTTGAATTAGTAGGAGAAATGTTTTTTAAAAGCCGACGCCGAGAGTGAGTTCTTCCCCAAACTTTAAATTCACCAAAACATGAAGTTCGGGGTTTTTGTTTGAATGTACATTATTTTTTTCTTGTTATGATTTTTAAATACTAAATACATGAAATATATTAGAAGTTTGTAATAATATATATATAAATATAATTTTTTATTTTTCAGCGTTTGTATTTATCATTGGTTTTATTGGAAAGATATTAAAAAATACATTCCAAGTTTACCAAAATTCAATTACTAAATAAATAGTTATGACAATTTTAATTTTGAGAAAGAAAAAACACAAAATTTTCTCTTTTTGATGCATGTACGTTCCACCAACTTTTTCACTTTTTTTTTAAAATTTTTCTTTGCATTTCTACACGTTTTATATTTACAAATATGTCATTACCTAGGATGCACGGACTCAGATAGGCGTATCGTATCGGACACGTGTCCGATACGATGACTCGGCAATTTTAAAAAAACTAGGATTCGGGGACTCGGCGACACGTCAAACCTTATTTTTATTTTTATATTTTATTAAAAATTTATTAACATAATGTCATAACTCATAAACAATAATTAATAATCTAAATATATAAAACATTTAAATGCAATGAGCTTAATTAATGAAATTATTTGAATGAATGAAAAGGTTGGGTACATAAGTGAAAATTAGGGTAATTGATTCTAATATGGGTCGGATCTAACTTGGACCCTACTCAACACATCAATGGAATCCATATAGATAGCAATGATAATATCTCATATAGATAGCAATGATAATAGATAGCAATAATATCTCATATAGATAGCAATGATAATATAGATAGCAATGATAATATCTCATATAGATATATAGCAAAATACACAACTAAAGAAACACATCAATGGAAAGACACCTCATCTTCTCTAGAATACACAACTAAAGAAACCCATGGTGATTGAGGCGCAGGAGGTTGAAGAAAGCAGCGAAAGCTCCCAGACTCCCAGTCGACCTCTCTCCCTGCTAGATCTCTCTCCCTGCTCGATCGATCTCGATCGATCTCTCCCAGTCTCCCAGTCGCTCTATCGATATCTCCCAGTCCATCGATCGATCTCTCCCAATCGATCGGTCGATCTCTCCCAGTCGATCGATCGATCTCCCTGCTCGATCTCTCCCCTCTCTCCCTGCTCGATCGATCTCTCTGATCGATCTCTCCCTACTCGATCGATCTCTGATATGCTCGATCGATCTCTCTGATCGATGGATCTCTGGGAAGATTTCAGCCGTCCGATTTTATCAAGATCTGAAGAAAAAAAAATTTATTGGCAACCGAATCCTGACCGTGTCCAGACCGTATCCGGACCGGGTCAAGCCGTATCCTGACCAAGTCACGTTGACCGATACGTTGACCGCGTGTCGGATACGTATCGAACGCGAATCGCACGCGTATCCGTATCCGACTCGCGTATTTAGGGGATTCGGAGGGTTTTACCGCGAATCCGTGCTTCCTAGGTCATTACAGAAAATGAATCTCAACCCTCAACATTTTCTCAACTTTCAATCCTAGCTATCTCCAATTTCTTATGAATAGTGAAACACCTAGATGATTTGGAAGAATCACTAGTGACAATAAACCTATTTGGTTATATGCTTATGTTACCATGAACACATTCACCTTGCCTAAGAAATCAATAGAAAAACTTTGACTTTCCAAACTATGGAGTTTCGAGTCTTTGTTCAAATGTGCTTTAAGATATCCGTCTTATTCTTTGGTAAATATTTAAACTACTTACGAAGTGAAATGCATTAGACTTCTTTTTTTCTTATGAAAAATGCATATTTGAAAATTTTAAGTATTTTGATCATTGGAAAGATTTTCAAATGCATTTCAACGATACCAAGTTTTTCAAAATCCGAGAAATAAGTAGATAGTTATTATAATTTTTGTTTTGAGAAAATGAAAAACATAAATTTTCTCTCTGCCACTTGTACATTCCACAAACTTTCTTTCACATTTTGTTCATTTTCTTTGCCCATGCATCATATTTATGAACCATGCGATTATAGAAAATGAATCTCAAGCCTTGACATCTCCTCAACTTTCAATCCTATCCCTTAGTTGTTTTGTAAGATAGATGTTTGTTTACTCCGGTATGATGAAAGGGTCTTGCTAAGTATTTAGTTATGTGAAACTCAAACAATCGAATTGAGAACTCAGATCCTCTTTGTTGGATTGTTTTGTCCCGTATTTTATGAAAAGCCAAAATGGATTTTAATGAATCCCCAAATCAGATAAATAATTAGAGAGGGCAGTGTTTTTTTATTTTTATTATTATTATTTTTTTTATGAAAGCCCTTGGCCTCAGCCATAGAATGTCCACAAATGCCTTGAGTTGGAGCATTATAATGCCATGCCTTAGCCAAGGTGAACGGTTACTGAGACAATCCAAGAACCCCCTGGTAATTTTTATGTAAAGATAAAATATTTAACAGTAAAAAGTTTTAGGAAAGTACCCAGACAAACAATTTGAACAACTCATTTGTTTTTACACACCTCAAATAATGAATTTTGTATTCTACCACTTCTACACTTGAGAATCTGTCCAACATGTTTCACTATACATAAAAGCATGTAAAAGACAAGCAGAGAGTGTACATAAACTGATAGAAGCATGTAAAAGACACAGACAAAGGACTGCTGAGGCTCCCAAGGCACGCCTTTAATCCTCCCTTCTTACTTAGGTTTGGAGTCCATTACTGCAAAGTTTTAGTCAAGTATTTCAAAGAAAGAAACTCAATTAAGAAACTGATAGAAGCATGGGTACCTCAGAACGCCACTTATCTATATGATCTAAAATATGGATTTTGGTGCCTCAGGAACGCCAATTATGGTATTATTGGAGACGCTTTGAAGTTGGATCTGTTGAACCATCCTGAATACCTGGAACAGAATGCCACAATCGCATTCCAAGCTGCTATGTGGAGGTGGATGAGTCCAATGAAGAAGAAACAACCTTCAGCTCATGACGTATTTGTTGGAAACTGGAAACCTACCAAGAACGATACCTTAGCCAAGAGGGTTCCTGGGTTTGGTGCCACAATGAACATTCTCTATGCAGATCTGGTGTGTGGTCAGGGTGACGTTGATTCCATGAACAGCATCATATCCCATTACCTATATTATCTTGATCTAATGGGCATTGGCAGAGAGGAAGCTGGACCCCATGAAGTTCTTAGTTGCGCTGAGCAAGAACCATTCAACCCTGCAGTAAAAGCTGCAAGTACATAAGTTAAGGCTATAATGAGTTCACCCACTCTTAAGACATCATCAATAAAGGGGTAAAAGTTGTTGCGTCAATGAACTAGTTTGGATCAAAGTAGTAGATCTTGAAGTGATAATCGTTGTATCTTACAGTGATTTAATTGTAGTTGTCCATTGCGTTGTTTGCAAGAAATCATGTTATGTGTAATACATTTTTAAGTGGTCATTAGGTTTTGTTGTTACTGCCACGTTTTGTTGTTGGATTCAATGATGTATAAACTCGATTATATCTTCATTCTTGTGTAATATGAGAGATATGATATTACTCCTGATATAATTGTCACTCAGATCATCTTGTGCTTCTTCCATATTTGCTTCATAGTTGAAACTTAACAGTCCTTTACGGATGCTGCTCTGGAATTCTTTGGAGCCTTACAAGCTATGATCCCCTCACTTTATTCCCTTGCTAGTACTTTCTTTGCGGGCAAAAACTGATTGATGAATACTGGCACTAGCTGAGGAGAGCTGATACTTCTGGGATTATTTGATAAGCCCCATGCAAACTGAAGGAACAAATACAAATAAAAAACGAGGAAGAGCATCTAAGAATCAAGTCTAAAAGAGCAAAAAATATAAAGAATTGAATGTGTAAAATTCAAGTCTAAAGGGAAACAATAAGAATCACGCTCATTTTATGCCAAGGCCCCGCTAAGCGACACTATTACAAATTTGATAAGCCACACTATTAAATATTTGATGAAGCAAATTTTTTATCCCAACTTTTAGTCTAGTTACCAACATTTGATTTTATTCCAATATCAAAGTAATATGTATTATTTTATACTTGCAGTGTTTGTTCTCATTAAATGAAGGGATTGCCATTACAAAAGGAAAATTTGAAAAAAATAAAATAAAATATGCTCGTGGTAAATAATGTTGCAAACAATATCTATGAATGAGTGAAACCCTTTGCATAAGGAAATTCTCTTCCCTCTAAGAACATTGGCATGAATCATAGAAAAAAAAAACACTTTCCAAGTTGATGATAATCAAATAAGACTCGTATCACGACCGTACACATGGCAACTATCATCTATTACGAAGATCAAGTGCTTTAGTTCAGACCCGACTAGTGAATCCCGAAAAGGCAGGTCCAGTCATTGAAGCCCAAAAGAATCTTTCAAAATATATCGTAATCAGAGGCCCGAATCCAGGCCCAACGAATCTCTCCATAAAGAAGAAGGACGTTACAAAGGAGACAAGTCATGGTGGATGATGCGCCAAATCTCGTCCTCCTGAGAGTTTGACCTACAAAACAAATGTTGACTACTAAAGGCCACCTTTTTGGTGGCCGAAGGCACTCCGATACTTAAGTTAGCGACTCTGTTTGAAGAAAGAAATAAATCTGAACAAAACTCAGTTAAAGTTGCATACCTTTGTCGAATGTTCCCTTTACCTTTTATAATGATCGCGATTAATTCTCTGCGTGACTTAAGCATGTGAGGCGCAATGGAATGAGATGTTTCTCGTAACAATCTCCTTCTTTATGGAGACACGTCCGTAGAGACGTAACTCCTTCCACGACTCTATTTATGCAACATTAGAATTCGTATTGAACCTGAATTTGGGCTTTGATTCGTGCAGACCTGGATTTGGGCTTCGATTATGTCTTCCTATAATGGGCATTGCTTGGGCCTTTAGGATTGGTTTTAACCTTCTAGGGTTTTACGAGATGACCCAGTAGATGGGGCGCCAAGTCCTCGTGATGGATGTTTTCTGCCACGTGTATGGCTACAATATCGGTCTATTTTGATGTCTCATCAGCTATTCTTGCCTTAGTTAGTGGGTATGTTCATATATCCACTAACTGTGTAGCGGTTTGATTTTTGATTTCAACATTATGGCGCATTTAGTGTTCTTACTATCTGTTGTTACTGCTCTCTCTCCGATGTTCCATCCGCCTGCTCGTTTGAGAGTATTTTTGGGATTTGTGCGACTGTCATATCTTGCACATTCTCCCAAAATGGACCTTTCATTGCTCGTCCTTATAAAAGGAGGAGTTGAGTACGGGGTTTTTCTTTTTTACACCTTTTCAATTTCAACCTGATGATTTCTTTATTTCTCGCTTCCGCTTTGCAATCATGTCTAGCTTCAAGGTTTTGAGTGGCGATGTTCTTGATGCTGGTGAAACTTTCTTTTCGCCTAAGCGGGCAACGCATTCGACATTGGATAGCATTCGTCACGATTATTCGTTGTCGGGGCCAATCTAGAAATCATTATCCTCATAGTGAGCGATAATCTTTGTCATCCAAAACATGGGTATATCGCTCTGTACCCTGGTATGTTCCATTCCGACTTTAGGCTTTCGTCTCTTGAGATCGTCTGAGAGTACCTAGACTTAGTGGGCATCGCCCCCGCCTAACTGGTCCTAACGGTTGGAATGTGATGATTGCGACCTTAGCAAGGGTTACTGCATCCGGTATTCCTATGAATGTTAGGGTCTTGCATTCCTTGGTGGGGTTTAGTGTAAATGCTAATCGCACCTGTTACCTTCGCTCTCCGTCTTGTTTCAAGGGTCTGCGAGAGGGGTACAGGGGTTGGCTGAGGTCCTGGTTTTATGCGTCCATTGCTTCCAATTATTATAGGTTGCACGGAAATCAGATTCTACGGTCTTTCTGAGAGACTAAGAGGGTCGA
Source organism: Berberis vulgaris (assembly GCA_963556465.1). Classification (NCBI taxonomy): domain Eukaryota; kingdom Viridiplantae; phylum Streptophyta; class Magnoliopsida; order Ranunculales; family Berberidaceae; genus Berberis; species Berberis vulgaris. The sequence goes on along the minus strand of OY747136.1, from coordinate 27,799,349 downwards.
GTTGTCGCTATCGTTGGAGGAACAAGAGTTCTATAGTTGATTTGGCAATCTTCCTCGAGTCTCGGTGAAAGATTTCCTTACTAAGAATGCCATTATCCGTAGTGGCTTGTATTCGTCGGGTGAGGCGGGTCGCGCGAAGCCTATTGTAGGTCGTGTCTTGGAAGTGACTGTTGCGTGTGTTGGTGATGTGGATGTCGGCCACAAAGAGAGTTCTATTGACGAGCTTGTAGGCCAAATTGCTTCTGTCGCTATCAGAGGTTCTAGGAGTATTCGCTTGATTGTTAGGAAGAAGAAAGTTCCTAGGCCTCCAGCCCTTCTAAGATATTGACAATTAAATCTGGTCATGTTTCAAAAAAGAAAAAGCTCACCACATCGGTTCGTGATGCTGCTAGGGCTTTCTCCCCTCCTGTTTTTCCCCAAAAAGGAGGTCGTGGTTCGGAGGATGACTCTTTTGCCCGAAGGATGAGGAACTAATCAAGTTCTTGAAAGGAGCAAGAATGAGGTTTCTCGTCCTTTAGACGACCGTGAGAAGAGTCTTGTTGCCTCGTACGGTTTGCCCGTCTCTGCTGACTTGATGATTAATGACTTTCACATTATTGAAAATAAAATGCTTCAGCTTGGTTTTTGGCAGTCTGAGAATCCGAAGAGTAGTAGGACCTTGGATGACTTCGAGTACAATCCGACAATGGAAGATCGAGTTGTTACTCAAACTCGAGGCTTCAAATTCCCCATTTCTCTTGCTATTGCCGAGACCTCGGGATCATCTGCTACTCCATCCGCTTCTCATCCTATTTTGGTTGTGCCCGGGAGGTTCTCATGGCCTTCCAAGATTGATGTGCAGGACAACGCTTACAACCTCATTGGTGGTTGTCATGGGCGGTTAGCTAATAGGGCTCTTATGCATGTACGTCCACCACGTCGTCATATCGATGAGGGCCTCCAAAACCTTATGGAAGGGATGACTCATCTTACTTATGCAGCCGTGATGTGGTGGGACTGTAAAGTTGCCCATGATCAGGTGGCGTTCATTGAGCGAAAGCTGACAGGACATGTCCTGGTCCTTTCTCAGGTTCTCTGCCAATTTGATTCATTGAAGGCGCAGTGCATAGAGCATGCAATGGCTGCAGATACTGCACAGAGGTCGTTGAGGGAGCTCGAGGCCATTTGTGACACATTTTCTTTTGCTCTCGAAATGTCTAAGTTGAGTTGGGTAGGTTACGGTTCCGTCTGGATGTTGTTGAGAAGGACTTGTCCGACCGAAGGGCTGAGCGTGATGAGGCCATTCATTTTGATGAATAATATTATGCCAGTCTCAAGGCTTCTGTGACTTGAATCGATCAGCTGAATTCCAAGTTTGTCGCGACCAAGTTTGCGGTTTTTGCTAGACTTACGATCATTGATAACAAATTAGCGTCGACCCAAGCTGAGCTATTATCTGTTACCGAAAGGCTAAAGGCTGCAGAGGTTGCGGATTGGAAAATAGTAGTCGATGGTCATCATGACTTCTTGGATTTCCTAGAAACGCAAGGCTTAGATATGTTCAAATATCATTGCTTCGTCAAGCAAGAATTCGATGATGTTGAGGAACTCGTTCCGAATTCACTGAGCGATCTAGTTGTCGGAGAACCTTCTCAGCACTTGTCTGAGCCTACACCACCTAGTGATGTTGCTGCTAATACTGATGTTCCTCCTTAATTGTCTCTTTTGATTCCTTTGTAATCTCTTTTTTAAAAGATCAATGGAAATTTTATATTTTGCATTTATTGTGTCCAGTATGTCTAGCTTAGCAGCTTTTTACTTACGACATTCCTGACAGATTTCTAACTCATTCGATCGAATTTTTATGAATGGCTTCGATGTTCAACATACTAGTCATGTAGAACCTCTTTTTACTGAATTTGATTCTATATTTGGATTACGATGTTGTACATTATAGTCGAAGAGAAAAAGTATGGCTCTTACGCCCTGGTACTTTATTACTTTGTGGTTGATCGGGTCAGAAGTTTCACTTTTATGTCCGGCTCGTTCGTCTAATACATATATTTATTTTTTGCTCGATACTCTAGTCGTGTTGAGTACTTTCACGAGTGAGGTTTTCAATTTGACTTTCTTGTCCTGACTGAATTAGTTGTCGTTTTGAAATTGAAATGGAAGATTGAGAGAAAAGTTTTATTGATAATATCTTTTTAAGTGTTCTACATTCCATGGCCGTTGATGATACACCAAAACGTCATCTCTTCTACACCGTACACATGTCATGATGATCCCAAGGAATAATAGGCCCAAGTGTCAGCCCAACACTGATTCGGCCCAAGTGGTTTCAAGTCCGTACAACGCAGTCCGCCAGACAAACCCAAATTACTACAGCCTGGTAAGCCCACACGTCTCACAACCATCCCCAATACCTGTAAGGCCTATTAAAGTAAATATCTCGGAGATCAGCTTCTGATAGGCAAGCCAACAACACCTTGTTTCCAACTAGGAAAGTAATACCAGAGTATACATTGTACATGGAAGCTTTCACGTATGAACAACACTCCAATTGGTAGACCACACTCTCTATGCGAAAAGGTCAGAAATGGTAGTGCAGTCACAATGATCTTTATCGGCGCATACCAATTGACAATAAAGCAGTCTTACTTCGAAAGAGTTCAATCACAATCTATTCCTTTTCTGAGGTCCTATGAACACCGTTCTAATTGGCTCTAGTTAACTGAGCTCATTTTATTAAATTTGGCCAAGTTTGAACGTTAATTGGAGTGATGATGTGGGTGATCAAGTTCCACTCAGTTGCAAATAGCTAGGTTCGCTCTTGCGTAGTTTAGCACAGTTTGATATCTTGTAAAATTCAAACACTAAAAAACATTCCATAAACACTTCTTACAAGAGATTCGAAGTGGGATGAGAGAGGTACCTCACTTTGCTTCCGATTGTATCTTGGACCCTATTTTATCTATTACAACTTAATAGTACAAATTTAAATCCTCAAGGAAAAAAATTTGTTTTACTATGGTTCAAGTGTTTATTTTTTTCCATTAGATCCAACAAAGCTCATCTTCAAGTATCCTTTCACACAAAGCCTGATAATTACACCTTAGGAGAATGAGTAGTGGCTTCAAAAATAGAGTATAGACCCAAAAACTAAAAAAAAATTCAACTTTGGCAAAACAATGCACTGCTGTAAATTTTCAGAACTGATAGATCGACTTTGAAAATTCATGCAGAGTTCACTACTTGATTAAATTAAGATCTAAAAATTTCCTTGGATTACTAACAGACCAAAGTTTTCTTAGAAAAATTCTAAAATTCATTTGGCCGCAAGAAAGTTGAGTTGAACAAAAAAAAAACAGTACACTGTCCAAATTGCGTAAATGTTGCAAAATTCGAATTTGTTTCAACCATTCATTCAAATTGAAATCCAAAAGATGATCTAGAAACTATACAGGACTTAGAACATGTTGGAATTTGGAAAAAAGTCAAAACAGAATTACCAATCGGTAGAAAAATGTGTCCAAACATCTGTTAACCTGCAACAGTCAAATTCTAGCACAGGTAGTCCAACTTAGAAAAGTTGTTTATCACTGATCTTTAATCCAGTGAACCAATAGAAAGATGTTCATGAAAGCTCAAATCATGTATATATACCAAAAAATTTGAAAAAAAAAATAATACATCAAAAGTTATTTAGTGTAAAAAATGCAAACATGAAAATATTACAGAGTTTCTAGACTACAAAAGTTATCAAAACAATGCAAATGCACCTAAACTAAGAAAATGAACATCTCAAATCATATCGCAAGTGCACAGTTATCTATTGAGTTAGATAACGGCAAATACGGGTCGAATCCCCACAAGGAGAGCTATAAAGTTAGGAAAACTAATTTTCAAATCTCTTTTGAAACTTAACCTAGTTAGAAAAAGGGTGATTGGTGAAGTGTTTAAAATAAAAATGAAAAGTAAAACCTAAATGTGAGAGTTAGGGCTTTGAGTTTATCATTATGATCAGATGGCGCCATTAAGCCACTATTCGATTAATCTTTCTCAAATTCATTAACACATCTTAAAGTAAATTCTCATCTCACCTGAGGATGGAGAATATGGCATTAGGAACAATTGATTTCAAGTCTAATTATATTATTAACCTAAGAATCAAATGTGAATTTAAAAGTATACAAGGAATCCATACTTAAATGAAATACCAAACATCTAACAAATCACAATGAAACTTTAACTAATAATATGCGAACATTGAAAGGAAATTGTTAGAGAAATGCAAGGATAAAAACTTATTTAATCTTGAGCTTAAGAAATAGAAGAAGAAAACATGAATTAAATTCATATGATGAAACATAAAACATCTTACTTACCTCATAAGTTCATGATACAACCAAGCTACAAGATCAATCAAACTAAACTTGTTTTTCTAATACATGAAAATGGTAACAACTAATCTAAAAGAGAGCCATCTTGGAGCTATTCTCCCATGAGCTCACCCACACCCTGAGGTGGGATGTTAGCCAAACATGGTAAACTCTAGGCATTCCTTTCACTTATTATTCTAAACTCTACAAATACTACAACTTCTCTAAATTTGATTACAACTCTTTTGATTTTCTTTCGCCCCCTCAAGTATACTCCAAGCATAGGGTATTTATAGGTGAAAGTAGAATGGATGGTGGAATAAAATAAGGAAAAAAATATAGTGGAATAAAATAAGAAAAATATAAGGGAATTGGAGAATGAATGGTGGAACATGTAGAGATTCCTTTTGGGTAGGACCAAGTTGCCATGTGGATGTCTAAATCTTCAAGTTAATTTTCTCGAAATCCATAGATGATGGTGTTTTGTGGGCTTGACTTCATGGACCATGGGCTTGAAAATATTTGGTAATGCATTTGTTTCAATGAGTTTTGTTGTTGAACTTAACCTTATTGTGTCATATTGTGCATATTTGATGATTAATACTTGAATTCCTGTATTATTCACAAAATACACGTAATGAGAGTATTTTATTAGATAATAGAACATAACAAATATAGAATTAGGGGCTTAAAATGTATCATTTATGAGGCTATCACTCCAACAAAAGCACAAGTCGTGTAGGAAAACTCTCCTACATAGACGACTCCTAACAAAGAAATGATCTCTAGCAAGATATATTTCCCTAAACTACACCACTAAAGGCCTAGCCAAATAAGGACACTTGCACGATAAATAGGACACATGATTGATGAATAAAGGAACGCTACAAAACCCAATTTACAACATTACACATTTTTAAAGCCTTGTCTGACTTAAGCATCAGAGTGTCATCGACTGTCACAACGGTGGTCTATGGCTCACGTGTGTTCCCTATGCAGATCAAGGTCAATGAGGAATCACAACATCACTATTCATTAATGACGACCTCAAGTACGCATTAAATAAAGTTTTTCTTCATTGATTATTGACATGAAGTCTTGGTTTAGGATCCGTTAGATTCCTAAAAAATGGTCCTTAAAATTTGTGAAAGATTCAATTCACCAACTCAGTTGCTGTCTAAAATCTGGCTAGTGTCCCAGACCATTGGGGTGGGTCTGCCTTGGCCTGGGTATGGCTCTGGCTTTTTCTCCATCCCTCTTAGTTCTATACAATGTGACTTAACAAAGTTTGTTTGGTCTACCATTTAGGGACTTCGGTTGGTCTACGGTTTGCTTGTGTTTTCATAATAAGTCAGCCTTTCCTTTCAATGTGAAAAATTCTATGTTTATGGATTCTTGTGTTTGCTTTGCATTTAGGGATGGCAGTGGGGCGAATTTTCACGGATAGCCGCCCCACCCAATCCGTTTGGAGCGGTTTTGGATATGGTTGAATGGGTTTTCGGGTGGTTTCGGGTATCCAAAAAATATCCGTTCACTATTCGGGGTGGATACGGATTTGGCCATATCCGCCCCGCGGATATCCGTTTAAGTAGTAAAATTACTAAAATACCCTCGGTTAAATTAGTGAAATTACACTTTACTATATAAAAGCGAAAGTTATTCGGTTATTCGCCTCATCTCACTCACATTCTCCCCCTCACATTCTCCCCCTCTCTCACAGCGATTAGCAAAGGCGAAGGCGGAGGTCGAAGGCCGAAGCTCGAAGGGTCGTCTTCGTCCCTTCGTCTCCTTCTCAGAATCTCACAGACACTCGAAGACGAAGGGATTTAATCCTCCTCCCTTCTTCTGCTGAGATTTCGCAAGGAAGATCCATCCTCCTCCCTCTTCCTTCTGCTGCTGCGTCTTCCTCCTTCCTCCTTCCTCCTCCCTGCTACGACGACGATCTTCCTCCTCGCGCTGATCCCCTCCCTTCCCCTGGTCCTCTTCGTCCCTTCATCTCAGATCTGATCTTAGATCTCAGATTTGATCTCTCAGATCTCAGATCTGATCTCTCAAATCTGATCTGTGAGATTTGATCTCTGATCCGTGATCTGATCCTGATCTGTGAGATCTGATCTCTAATCCGTGATCTGATCCTGATCTGATGAGATGAGATGAGATCTGTGATGAGATGATCTCTGATCTGATCTGATCCGGGATCATCTCTGATCTGGGATCATCTCTGATCTGATCTGATCTCGAAGACGGATTCCTCTCCCCATCAGATCTGAGATCAGAGTATTTTTTTTAGATCGAATTTTTTTTTTATTTTTTTGTAATTTGTTGTATGTTATTTTTGTATTAATGAATGATGTATTTTTTTAGTGTAGAAGTAATTTTTACTGTGTTTATGTATGAATGAAATTTTTTTGTAATCCCTGAATCTCTGTAATTTTCTTTTATAATTTTTGTAATCTCTTTAATTTGTTGAATGATTTTTTTTGGGAAATTCTAAATGGCGAGGAAACGAGCGAGGAGAGGGAGGTGGCGGGGTGGAAGCCGTCCACCCCGCTCGGGATGCGTGTCGTTTCCTCGACATTTAGAATTCCTCTTTTTTGTAATCAAACTGTTATGTAAATCTTATGAATGAAGAAATTTTTTTAACGGATATGTGGGCGGGGCGGATATCCGCCAATCCGTGCGGGGCGGAGGTGGATTTTAAATAATTTGGTAAACGGATTGGCGGGGCGGATTTGGGGATCCGTTATTCCTTGCGGGGCGGGGATGGATTTGCTCAAATCCGCCCCAATCCGTCCCGTTGCCATCCCTATTTGCATTTATGAATTTCTATCGTGAATATGACCGTAATGGAATATAATGCTAGATGTTGCATTTTGAACTTGCATATTTGCCTTCTCTTTATATGGATTATTTGTTAACCGACCATCTAGGGCAGTTTAAAATAAAGAACATCCAAAATTCCTCCTAGGCCATAACACCCATAAATGTTATTGTTGTTAGTCATGTATTAATGAAATGCGCCAAAGGTGTAACAGCTGAGTTGATAGAGGTGTGACGGATGGTATCACACGTCACGGATTTGAACTTGGCCAACAGCATGGAGTGCGGAGGGTAAAGGGTGAAAAATAAAAGTATTAATGAAACGCAAGTCTGCTATAGCAATGCCTTTTCTGTTCTTTTTTTTTTTTCACATTAATTGTGCCCAATATGCCATGCATTCCAATTAGTGTTTGATCTAGCCTTGAGTACTACTTAAGATTAAAAGGCACAGCCAATGGTGTTATGGTCGAGTGGTTAGGGTTGTGTGGGTTTATCTCCCACGTCTTAGGTTCGAGGCCCGCCGACAGCAGGATTACTTTTTTATGGTGTTGACCTGGTGGATTCTGTTCCATAGCACATCCCTCCACAGAAACAAGATCAGTATCAGCCCTGATAAGAGTTGTGAAACCACCAGTGTTTCCCTTATGCTATTGAACCTGCTTTTGGGGCACCCTCACAAGAAACTAAGGAGCAGACGTGTACGTCTGAAGTGGGACTCTCCTGTGGCCATTTACCCATTCATTAAGAGATTGAAATTAAACATGATTAAATGGGTAATTTTCCCATGCAAAATTTCCTTGGAACCAACACAGCCTTTCCATAGATTAGAACCATATTCTATTAATGAAGGTCCCAACAGATAATTAAGCTCTAATTCATAAATGTCTGATAGTTAGTTAATCAAATCCACAGAAAACTGTACAAAATAAAAAATGAAAAATGAAAAAGGAACTACCTCTTGCCTCTGAGCCAAAATATTATACATCAGCCAGAGGTCAATAGGCTTTACTAGCAAAGCAACAAGGGCAAAAATCGATCTTCAGGCCTGTGCTAACCATTAACCACTTGAGAAGACCAGTCAAATAGTCTTCAATGAAACTATTTTAACTTAAACCCCTCCTTTTCATAGGTTATCCTAAATGAAATACAGATGAATTGTAATAGTTATAAGCATTTGTAGAAGTTTTCCAAAATGCGCTTTGTCATGAGGATGTGAAGCTCCCAACAAAAGTCTTCAGTACTTTAACTGTTGTTCCTATCATCAACATCCATAAGATAGCACAAACCACACCAAGAGCTGAAAAATAGAGGAATCCCCCATTTCTATCTACCCTCCTCCTGACAACAGGCTGTGCATCAGGAGTACTACCTGTGTCTCTGGTCAAAATCCTTAACTTACTAAAACTTGACATCCGCTCAAATGCACGATTTAATGCATTCTCTGATGCCATTGCTGGACGGGCAGGTACTGATCCTAAAAAGGATGAAATGGCAGAAGAAAACCAGGAGTCTATATCACCATCCTCGTTCTGATTATGATTTTGTCTTTCCACAAGTGGGAGACTGTTTGAACTACCGGTATGGAAACCAATTGATGCTGAGGCAGATAAAATAACTACAATTAGAAGGCTGGAGTGCCTTAAGCAGATGCGTTGATATTAAGAACTTGGTAAGACTGATGTACCTGAAGTTGGTGGATTCACTACGACCTGATTTGGTTCAGCCAAGGTGAAGACATCACACCTCTGATCATGCGTCCAGAGTTGATTGGTGAAGTTGTCTTCTTGACCAAACTGGGATGGTGGGTGGTAAGTCGACTGGATTGACAAGCCGCCACTGACATTATCCCAATATGGATCTGAAATCACCCCCTGATCTATGTGTCCCAAGTCGTTGAGAAACATGGCAGCATCAAAATATAGATCAGGGTCATCCAAACAATCTCCTTGTAGCATGTGTGAATTTTCATCAGCATTCACCACAACGGAACATGTTGGCAGTGTATCCACAAGATCGTTTATTTCCAAAAAACCTTCATCCAGAATGTTGGGAGGATCCTGATAAAAATTATTTGCAGTAGACGTAACCTCAGGCGCCTCACATGAGGATAGATACGAGAGAGCGGCTTCTGTAGCATTCTGTGCATCAAACTGGTTCATGTCCGGGTACCGTGATACTGGGTCTTCAGATATGGCTTCTCCAAATGATGGCCGAAGTGTAGTACTCTGATTTTCTCCTTCTAAGCCAAACTGCAGCAATGTGACGCAGTCACGCAGTGTTAGCAAAAGTTTAAATATCAAACAATACGCGAAATTTAGAATGAAAATATAAATCACAAATCTCTTTTTAGTTCATACCTGGTGTAGGATATAAGAGAAATCATTACTAGGTTGTTGCTGCGGTTGGTTAGTTACAGGAGCAGTAAATTGCTTTAAAAATTGGTCAAGATCATGATCCAAAGAAGGTTGGCATTGCCTAACCGTTGCGATATCAACAAAGGCAGTGTCATTCAGCAATGCCTGATCATCTTGCTTGGGTGTTTTATCCTCAACTTGCTTTGGCGTGTTAATCTCAACCAACTCACCAACATCAACCCAATCTTCTTCTCGGAATGGGGCTCCATATTGTTCACCATTTTTGGGACCAGGGCCACTCTTTTTGAAAACCTTGTAAAGGGCATAATAATCCTGCAGACAATAAGAACACACGGAATTAAGAAGAGTAAAGTCCCAAAACATGAACACAAGTAAATGAACAAAACAAAATCAGAATACAAACCTGCAAATTCTTGCATCTTTTTAGTTCCTCCTCATCCATGGTATACTCATGCATCACCCAATCAGTGCGCTCACCACAGGGAGCGCGTCCTTTATAGAAAACTAGGGTCTTCTTCACGCCCACTGAGCGTGAATTCCATGTAATATTGCGATCCTTCCCCGTAACCTTCCAGTAACCATGCCTTGTCGCCCTATTGGATCTTGCACCATTTGGATACTTCCTGTCTCTAGGACTGAAGAAAAACCATTGCCTATCTCCACACTTTAGAATTGATTGCGCTGCATTCAGTTACGCAATCAGTTAAATGATGAACATAACTAGATTGCACAAGTGAAATCCTAATGAATTGGAACATCCTAGTTTTAAGCCTGAGTATCAGATTATATGTTTTGATAACTCAAACGGAGAGAGACATGAATTCCAATTGCTAGAACAAACATACTTAATTGTTTCTCATGTAAATCAATATGACATGTTAATTTACAATTAAACAATTTTACCACAAAAAATATTTAGTTAATTTAAAAGTGAGAAAATGGGAATTCTCTGTTTCATTCATAAAATTCAGTAAAATCGGATGATGATTGTTACTAGATGGAATGGTTTGTATATGAAAATAAATAAAGCATGCTTTTGTTAACCAAGTAAATCACCGATCATGTGAAATTATGTAAACTCATGATCAGTAACAAAAACTCGAACCCAATCCATATGGATGAGATGAATTATGTTGAGTGATGATGGGCGATTATCCAATCCTAGTCCCAACCCCCCTTCTTTTCTTCTCTTTTCTCACTAACAACCCTAGTCAAAACTTTTTTCAGAAACAACCCTAAAATCTTCTCTTCTCTTAAATGAAAGTAAATGAAGAAGAGAAAGAGTAGTACCAGGCAATTCTTCAGGATGATCCCACTTGTACACATCTATATCCGCAATCACGTTCAGCTTCAATCGACGTGCACACAGCTTCCTCTTTAGATAGTATAGAATCAGTTCTTCATCGGTCGGATGGAACCGAAAACCAGGTGGCCACGCCTTTGGATCCCCCAACACATCATCCTTCTCTTCTCCCTCACCAACAACGCCATCCTTAGATGTATCGGCCCGCATCGCTGCTTTGAAAGAGAGAGAGAAGCGAACGAGCGATTTGAAAGAAACCCTACAATGGGAATAAGAGAGAATCGGAGTGAGGGATTTGAAAGAAACCCTAAAATGCGATTTGATTGACTGAATCGCCCTTGCTCTTTGTCTTGTCTTTCGCGCGGCGTTTCTCTTTGGTCTGCTTCTAAGTTCTATCCTCCAAAACTCTCTCTTCTCTGCTCCATATATCTCCCTCCGCACTTGGCTTGGCTTAACCACAATTTTGATCCCCTCTTCCCCGTCGCCACTTTATTAAAATAAACTACACTCGTACTAAGTTCCACGTTTACTTCCCTTTGCGATCGCGTTGTATGTGTCGGTGTCTGACAAAGTAGAGTAGTAGGAGTAGCGACCAGGACGGGGAGTTGGGAACCAGTCAGAGGAGTTGGTGCAGAAAGAAAGTCACGAGTTAACCATGGTCAGATTTTATCATGAGTTAACAAATAACACTGGTTAGGAACGACAGAGGGGTGACGGGAGTGAGGTCCAGAACTCTTCACTGCACAAGCGAGCGGGCAGGGAGGTACGTACGAGTCTAGTCAAATGCTTTATGACATTTTTTTTTAGTAATGACAATTTAATTAATAAAATATAATCTAATCATTTTTTAAAATTTTATAAATTAAGAAGATAATAATAAATAAAAATATCCTTTTAACATGTCACACAAAAATAAAATAAATATGTGAAGAATTAATTTGTTACACTGTTATTAAAATTCAACTATTACAAAGTCAAGTCTGTGACAATTACCATGGGTTAGATAGTCTTAATGGTGTAACACCATGGGCGGACCTACTAAGGGGCGAGAGGGGGTAGTTGTTCCCTTCAACTTTTAAAATATTTTTAGTGTATATACTTTAGTCTTAAAAAAAATCGATTATATAATGTAGAATACAATATGACAATTGTTTATACAAATTCTTGACCATGTCTTTGTTGATGTACTTAGTTTTAAAAAAACAAAAAAAAATTAGGTTTATCGAAACCCAAACCAAAGTTTAGTTTCTCTGTTTCTATTTTTTTAATCAACAAATTTGATTTCACAAATTATTTTCAATGCATATTTATTAGTAATTGCAAACATTGTTAATAAAGAAATGAATTGTTTATCACAAGTGGTATAAAACCTCCAACAAAAAAATATTTAAAATTAATATCTAAAATAATAACTATAGAATTCAATGAAAATATATACCATTAGCCAACTCATACAAAATTTGAGCCTCATATAGACTATTTTTTCAATGAAATTGTATTATGATCATATTAGGTTCGCAAATTTCACCTAGATACTTATCCTAATTATTTTGTGATATTAGTTATATATTCTAGTTATTATGCTCGTTTGCTCCTTGCTAAGGTTATCGATAGTGGCTTTATTTTGGCTTAAAATTGGATTACACTTGATCCAATTTGATATATACATTGTATTTTTTATAGTTGTATTTTTTTATTACTTACTAGTTCAGGTAGAAAAAAAAATTGGCTTTACCATTGATAACTATTATTATCAACTAATAAATATTTTCCATTTCGTCCCCCCCCTCGACTAAAATTATGGGTCTGCACCTGTGTAACACACATTTTAAGTGAAGAGAATCAACGAGAATACTTAGTTTTAAAAAAACAAAAAAAAATTAGGTTTATCGAAACCCAAACCAAAGTTTAGTTTCTCTGTTTCTATTTTTTTAATCAACAAATTTGATTTCAAAAATTATTTTTTTTATCAAAAAATGAGAGGTATAATCAGTGGCGGAGCCACATACAACACATGGGGGGCAGTCCCCCCCCCCCCCCCCCCCCCCCCTCCTAAAAATTTTAAAATCCATATTTTCTATATTGAATTTGTGGGTAACAGTTCTATATTTAGTTAATTGCCCCCCCTAAAATTTTGTTATTATTTTCTTGTCCCTCCATTTTGCCCCCTCTTGGTGAAAATCCTGGCTTCGGGTATAATGTGGGTTTAACAATACAATATGCACCAAAACCTAGAAATGTACGTATGATGACATACCAACTTACGTGATCTTGATATAGAAATGGTTAAATATTGTTTGGTAGTTGTGATCAACCTGAAGAAAGCTCTAAGTTTGCATATCATGTGGAGGCAACACTGACTGCACACAGATTCACGGACGGAGCACAAGGTTTGCACATTGTACATGCATGTCATGGAATAGTTAACCATGGAGCACCAAATGAAGGACTTCACGGCACAAACACCACAAATAAATATATTACAAAACATTCTACATAATTATTCAAACTTCAAAATCGTCCTCAAATCTGGTCCAATTTTGTCTCAACCTGAGGAAGCTTCCTTTGCCATATATCCCAGCACCAACTTTTTTTACTTAACTTTCTTAGCAACATACATAATTTAATATAAACTGCTCATGTATGTTTTGGTGTAGCGAGGAAGGGGGCGATCAATTGTGAGGGACAATAAAAGACGGTTGGCAACGACGAGATATAAATGATATGGGGTTGTAATGGTGGTTGTCTGTGCTAGATTAAGATGTTGTTGTGTCGTTGGAGACTGATTTGTGGTGTGGCTGATACCGTCCCCCAATCGTCACAGCGGCTGCCAGACCTCTAATCATCGCCCTCCATCATCATCCCACTATCTTCTTCTCCCACATAGCCACGGTAATCACTAGGGGTGAGCATCCCATCCCGCGATCCTGATCTCGCCCTGTCCCTTTTTTGGGGTTTTATTGGAACTGAATGAGTGGAACCCTTTGTAATGGCAATCCCTTCATAGATATTATTTGCAACATTATTTAATTTAGGTGAAACATTATTTAATTCATAGATATTGTTGGCAATCCTTTCATAGATATTGTTGCAAACACATGCTTGGCGCATTTACAACAAAATTTTTATTGCTCGTTGATCCCGTCCCGAACCCGTTGGGACGGGACGAGGTCGGGATGAGTCTATTCCGTTCTGTTCCCATCTAAATCCCAAACGAACGGGATGAGATAGGGATGAGGTCCATCCCGTTCCGTGCCCACCCCTAGTAGCCACCATCACCTCTCTCCCTTTCTGTTTGTTTATCGCCTTCATGACGGCTTGTGTGATGATGGGTTCCCTACTCACGGCCAGCTACGCGAGGGCAAAAAAAAAATTGGCCTTCGCGACAGCACCTGCAAGTGGGGAACCCATCATCGCACAAGCCGCTAGGGTGGGCATGAGATGGGATGAACCTTATCTCTATCTCATCCCGTTCGTTCGGGATCAAGATGGGATAAACCTCATCCCGACCTCGCCCATCCCAAACGTGTTTGAGACGGGACGGAATGAGCATGTATTAATGGATCCTGCGATGTGGCGGATCATCTAATGAGAAGGGAAATGGAGTCGGGATCATTATTCATACCCCAGAGGAAATTGTTGTGCACAACACAAATTTGTGTTGTTATCTAAGCCTGCTTAGCTCAGAGATTAAAGCATCGCATTTGAGATCACCTTTAGGAAGGCTATCAATTTGACTTCCGCGCTTCTAACAATTCAGCGACTACCAACTGGTGCTCAACTAGGTGAATGGTGAATTCAATGTTAAAGACCCTCGGATGATGACCTATTGCAAGAAAGCAATTGACGCCAAGAAAGGGTTCAAGAGATTTTTACTCCGTCTTTGTTCCAGGACAGACAGTGAAGAAGCCGACACTCTGACCAAAACGGACTCGACCGCAATGTGCAATTATGACAGACTCATAGAGTTCCAGGAGAAATCAGCCCTAGAGAAAGGACTCCATAAGGCCTTCTCCACAAGCGAGGAGATCAGCTAGATGAATTCCCTAAGTAGCTACATAAAGGTCGAAACCCTCCCGACAGAAAAGTTGAAGGCTCGTAAACTAAATAACAGGGTGATACGGTACATGCTCCTTAACGACAGGCTGTACAGAAGATCAGCAATTGGCCCACTGTTCAAGTGCCTGACCTAGCACGAGGCGTACTATGTAATCGGAGAAATCCAAGAAGGAAGCAGCAGGAACCACCCCAGAGGAAAGATATTTGTGATACCCTTGTGTGGGTGAACCCAAGGGGAAGGGTGCGGGAGAAGCCCAAGAGCTCATGGATCTCAAGAGTGTTGGCAAACTACAAAGGGGAGATTATAGTTCCACATCACTTGGGTGAGCGAGAAGGATGTGCGAGTTTGGGTCTACAAAGTATTACATGTTTTAAAGTCGTGCGGACCTTGGGCCCAAAGTGGACAATATATTACTCTGTGGGTCGTGTTGTTACATAATGGTATCAGAGCCTAACCCAGATGAAAATGTGTCAACAAGGACGCTAAGCTCCCAAGGGGGTGGACTGTGATACTTTTCTGTAGGCGAACATGAAGGGGAAGGTGCGGGAGAAGCCCAAGAGCCCATGAATCCCAAGAGAGTTGACAGGCTACAAATGAGAGATTATAGTTCTACATTGCCCGGATGAGGGAGGGGGATGTGTTATATATGTGCGAGTTTGGATTTACAAAGTATTACACGTTTTAAAGTTGTGCGAGCCTTGGGTCCAAAACGGACAATATAGTAGTACTCTGTGGATCGGGTCGTTACAACATCAGCCCACAAGGACACTAGAGTACTACTGGTCTAAGATGCAACAAGATGCTAAAGACCTGGCATGTAAATGTGACAAGTGTCAAAGGTACGCCCTGTACACGCATATGCCAGCACAGAACCTTGTCCCAATGACCAGCACGTGGCCTTTTACACAGTGAGGGAGGGACATTGTAGGTTCGTTCCCCATATATGAAAAAAAGAAAAAGAAATAAGTAGAATCACTATCCATGATTGGAGAGAACCAGATTGAGAACTTCCTTGAAAAATCTATCATCTGCAGGTTCGGAATTTTGAAAACATTAGTCAGCGGTAACGAGACTCAGTTCGAGGTAAAAAATGTTAAGAAGTTTTAGCATTGAGGCATCCCCAGGCCAATAGATAAGCGAAAGTCACCAACCGAATGATCTTGGAAGCAATAAAAAAAAAAACTTGAAGCAGCCAAATGGTTCTGGGTCTCCGAGCTTCAAGGCACCCTTTGGGCGTACCACATCACAAAAAGGACTCCGATTGGAGAGACACCATTCGCCCTGGCTTATGGGTATGAGGCAATGGTTCCAGTAGAACTAGGAATGCTTACATTCAAAACGAAGAAGTTTTAGCTGGAGGACAATGATGAAGCTTTAATAGTCGGACTAGATCTCTCAAGGAACGAAGAGATGGAGCTTCCATCAAAATGGCGGTCTATCAACTGAAGTTGGCCCAATACTACAAGAAGAAGTTTAAACCTCAAGAATTCAAAGTCGGCAACTGGGTACTATCGAACACCAAAGACCCAGGAGAAGGAAAATTGAGCCCAAATTGGGAAGGTCCCTACAAAGTGACAAATATCAATAGGCCCGAAACATATTGGCTAGAAAACCTGAGTGGAGAGCATTTGAAAAAGACCGTGAAATGTAGAACACTTAAAGAAGTATTATCAATTAAGGTATTTTCTTTAAATAAATTCATTTCATTTAACTTCATGCACAGGAACATCTTGGTCCGACCAAAGGACCTAAATGGTGCATAGCGGACCGAATCCATTATCGCGACGTCTCACCATGTTTAAACAACTTGGTCCGACCAAAGGACCAAAATGACACATAACGGACCGAGTCTAGTCTCATGACGACTCACCGTTCTTAAACAACCTAATATGACCAAAGGACCAATACATCGCATAGTAGACCGAGTCCGGTCTCACGACGACTCACCGCGCTCGAATAACCTGCTCTGACCAAGGGGATCACAATGGAGTACAATGGCCTAGTCTATTTAGTATGTCGATAACTCATCGCGTCTAAGTGACCTAGTTCGCCTAAGAAACATGATATTGCACAGTGGACCGAGTCTAGTCTCACGATGGCTCACCACGCTCGAATAATTTGGTCCGACCAAGGAGACCACAATGGCGCACAATGACTGACTCTAGTCCTATTCAAGATGTTGACAACTCATAGCATCTAAGTGACCTAGTCCGCCTAAGGAACCACGATGCTGCATATCAGACCGAGTATAGCTTCACGACGACTCTCCGCGCTCGAATAACCTAGTTCAAGGGGACCAGAATGGCACATTGCGTCCAAGTCTAGTCCTATTCAGAATGTCAACAACTCGTCGCTTTTGAGGGACCTAGTCTGCCTTAGGAATCACGGTGTTGCATAGCGGTCCGAGTTCAGTCTCACCACTACTCACCACGCTCGAATAATCTGGTCTGACCAAGGGGACCATAACGGCGCACAACGACCTATTCAGAATGTCGATGACTCGCCACGTCTAAGTGACCTAGTCCACCTTAGGAACCATGGTGTTGCATAGCGGACTGAGTCCAGTCTTGCGACAACTCGCTGCCATCGAATATTCCATTCTAAGCGAACCAGGATGACCCTCTGACTATCAAGGTCCTATTCGGGATTAATTCGGGCTATCTTACGAAATCTAGTCCATTCGAACCAAAATGATTTCTCCTATACTTAAGTCTTGTTCAAGATTAGGACGCATTATCTTATGAATTCAAGTCCGTTCGAGCCAAGATGGTTACTCTAATGCTTAGATCCAGTTCAAGGTTATGTCAAACTGTCCCAACAAGCCCAACTCCCACTCGGGAAGCGGTCGACCTACATCATGCAACCTAGTCTGCTAAGACGGAAACACTTTTCAATGGTTTAACTCCTATTTTGGATTAACTTATCTCGTTACGAGGTCTAAACGATTGGAATAGGGTGGCATAACTTACATCCTCTTCCAGATCAAGTTAGCCTAATTCCTACTTAGGATTAAGCTATCTTATACTACAAGGCCCCGTCCACTCAGATGAAGGTGGCCTTTTCACAATTTAAGTCACGTCCGCCAAAATCGACATAACGAGGGCTAATATGATTTGCATCTAGTCAGGTCAAACATATTACCAAAGAAATAAACACGAGTACGGGTGAAAAAAAAACTTTATTGACTAAACAAAGAATCCCTACAAAGCTTAACAGACTGATCAAATCAAAGGTTTACACACTACAAGCATCTAAGCTTGGTGGAATGGAAGGTGTGAGCAAAGATCTACCAGAACACACTGAGGATCCGCTCCACCAATCTATCTTTTGGAAGAAATGCCAGAAGTGCAGCTAAAGAAGAAGGTGCAGGATCAACCACTTGGTGGTAGAGAAAGCTACTGGTACTATCTCCCAAGATGGCGGAAGAAGTTGCAGAAACACCTCATGTTGGATGACGGACTTAGGACTAAGGAGGTGCCCTCAACTTCTTCTCCAAAATATAAAAGTAAATCTTGAAGCCCTAGAAGAGCAATTGAAAGCTTACTCAAACCAGTGAGCTATCTCAAAGTGCAAATCCTATTGGGATTCATCGTTGCAAAAGTCAAGTTATTCAGAAACCTCACCAACAGATACTCTTCCTCAGCCCTTGGAGAAGTCAAGACAAAGAACATTCAAAGAACTCCATTTGGGAAGTAGGAAGTGAAACTCTATAAATACAGAATAAAATTTAGTCCAGCAAAACCAAGTTTTTATAGGCACAACGTTTGTGGAAGACGATCACCCAATAGTCGCATCGACATTAAACACTATGCGAAAAGCGAATGGACGTTGAACTCAGTTACCCAAGCGCCACACAAATCCCCTTTCACAAAGTTAATGGCCCTGCACACAACTCCGGCAACTGGGGGACTAACTGATGAGACATTAAACAATCATCTAATCACAACCACATGTGGCATAGGTCAATCCTAATACGGAAAGACCTCAACACAGTCCAAAACAAGCCCAAGCTAGGTCCAGCCCAGGCTCAGCCTAATCACTGGTCACCTGACTTTATCACAGGAGTGTCTTTGGCCACCCAACGGTGGTCCTTGGTTCACTGTTGTTCATTTGCTGATTAGAAATCGACAGGGACGAGTTTGGACACATCAGAAACTATATATAAATAATATTGTTGAGTTATTTTAACAACTGTCTTTCAGTTAATGTGACCAAGTGGGTCACTTGAATTGGCTCCCAAAGTGCTACAATCACTCATGGATATGGGGTTCAGTGTTCCATGTATAGATTGTGTTGATACTTAACTAGCCAATAATACTCTTCAAATGCCCGAGCGAGCAAAAGAAAAACAATTACTTAACTGTTGTGGAATGTTGTAGAATATGCACTACACCAAAAGCCACCTTCAATAACAAGTTTAATGGTATAAGGACCCAAACATGATTGATACTTTTAAGTTTGATTTTCAAATGCCATGGTCTTAAAGCCACCTACAGAAGTCATCTATTATGAGTAGACTCGTGAAACCCGGATTGGATACCAACAAACTGCGAATTTTTTTTCTTCTTCTTGTGTTTTACATATTTTTATTCTATTAAAATTGAACTTGATTGAAGACAAGTTCGCGTGAAGAGAAAATGTTTGTCATGAATGCGAATGAAGATCAAATGAGAGAATTGGATATTGCGAGTGAGAGATACGAAGAGTATGCGAGAGTCTTCAATAGTGATGAATATAGAAGGCATCAATGGCATGACAGTTCAACGATTAGAGCTTGACGGATAATACCATTAGATAATGGATTCAAACCCAATTTTTAACATCTTTATCCGTTTAAGATGTGTTGACCAATTCTGATCTAACACTCATATCTACCTAAGGCCTCATTTAACAATTTAACAATGTAGCTAACGTGCTTCTCAATTGGGTTGTTGTAAGCAACCTCGATTACTATTCATGGCGAGGGGTCTTGTGACAACCTCAGCTCCACTGTTGTCACTCTGTAAATTTTTCTACTTGTCTTCCTTTCTGGTTTATGAGGTTGTAGTCTGTGGTTTTATGTTTTGCTAACAATCTTGGTTTTGTTTTGTTTGTAGAAATTTGTCCAATTTGAACTTGGGTGGTGAGATTTCTCTCTCCATTGGAAAGTTAAGGAACTTGCAGTCTATGTAAGTGTTCTCTAGACAGTCGGTGTAATAAGTTCAACGTTTTCTTCAATGTGGGTGGTCATGGTGAAATTTGATTGTATTAATGTGCAGAGACTGAAAGGGGAATCATTTAACAGGGATAATCCCATTTGAAATAGTGGCAACTGTGTTGCTCTGCAAACTCTCCCCTTTGGTTTTCTACAATCAGTCAACAGATCCTACTTTCACATTGTGGAAGATTCTTATTCGTAAGAGATTGTATGTGTATATACGTTCCTGAGCTCGATGCATCCCATTATCATGTTATATGCATTTATGGATTTTGTATATGACCTTCTAATGCTGGCACCAATATATTTAGGAAATAAAATATTGCGCTCACTGAAAAGTATTTGCATTCCAAGATGGGATGGGGGATCCATATACCTTGAGGGAGGGAACGAGGGAGGGAGCGTGGGCGAGATAAGTGCATCTGCTTTGAGATGCATGATGTTGCTTATCTCAAGGCAGATGGATGGCTTCCACCCATCCCTCGCCCCTTTTCCTCGTTCCCTCCCTCGACCCCTAGAATTTTCGATATACCTCATCTATGTGACTTTGAGGGTGTTTATATATATATATATATATATTTTAAAAGAAAAAAAAAAGTGTTTGTTTTTGTTTCTTATTCAGAAGTCAAGTGTGACACCTTGTTTTTAGTTAAGTTCTGATTGGAGTAATCATCCTCATGGTGATAATCACTTAACATTGAGTGCTTAATGAAAATTCATTCTGATAATAACCTCAGAATAAATTCATAATATTTGCTACTAACCTTTTCTACCTACCATCCCTTCTTTTTCCCACCTTTTTTTTTTATCATGCGAGCAATGCCGCCACCATCGCCACCACCCTTCCTGGCCTCCCCTCCTCAGCTTTTTGCTCCTATTCCTATTCTTCTTTCTCTTCCTCTCTATTGAAAATTGTATGAGGAATGAAGAATGATATAGAGTGGTTTCGGGTAGTGGTGGAAAGTGGTCTCAATGGTATTTAGAGAAGAGAAAATAAGTGGAGAAAATGTTTAATGTTAGTGGTTTGTGGTGGGCGGTGGGAGTTGTGGAGGTGAGCAAAAATGTAAAAACTTCAAGTCAGCACCTAAAAATAAACACCATTTTATTTTACATCTTCTAATCAGCAACTCATTCAAAAGCAAAACAAACAGTTCATTCAGAAGCTCGTTTAAAACTTTTAACTCCAGAGGTTAGTTTTTAACCACTTAAAAAAAACACCATCTTTATGTCTATATCTACTGGAAGGACCTTACTGGAACCAACTCATTGATGAGATACCAAGTTGGAACGAAGTTCTTGTGTGAGTAATTTCTTTTGCCATTTTTACTATCACTACTTTCAACTTTATCAATTGGCATTTAAACTATATTTTTATTATGTTTACTATAATATTTGTAGTTGAGTGTAATCTTTAGTTTCTAATGCCATTATATCTGATGAGAAGCTACAATGCGCTTAAAATAAATGCTCATCTTGGTTTCTTCTTAATCTCCATGTCGTTGTTAGACAAGAATAATAGTACAAATAGCCTACAGTTTTTTTTTTTTTTTCCAAGCCATCAACGAGTATACTTAAGATTTATATTTGAGCAAGTCATAGATTGGTATATGTAATTCGGGTCTATAGATTGGCTGTATGGAATTAGGCAATGATCGGTTCAAAGGATTCTTGCTGATTTCCAACTATTCTAATAGGGAAGCCAATTACAGGTGGTGCCTTTTGCAGTGTAGATAAACCTAGTTCAAGTAGCCAGTCAGAATCTTTGTTTGGTTATCAACCAGTACGACATGTTAGTGTAACAAGAGCAAATCATTTGACTTCGGCAAGATTAAAAGACGAGGAACTTTCAGATGCTGTGCTCTTATCATATCCCTTTGATGGCCAAGCCTAAATCACTTGTGTGTTTGCTTTCTAGATTGAAATGTCATAAATCATCCTATGATAAGAAGCAACGTACAGTTCTCGACTTCTAATGTCATTTAGTAAGTTCATATAGGCTATGTTTTGTATTTGATTAAAAGGGATGTTCTAGATTAATAAAATTTTTAGCTGTTTCCATCAGGAGCCATTTCTAGTAGGCAACCATTACTCCACACCACTTAAAGGACTATCTCACACCACTATATCAACTTTTTCTCTCTCACACCACCATTTCTTATCCACATCACCAATAAAAATTCAAAATTTAAAATTTTCTCTATTTTTCCCTCTCTTCATCCTTTTTTTTCCTTCTTCTCCCCTCTCTCTCTTCTCTATCAGACATCGCCATCATCACCACCACCACTTCTCTCCCTCCTGCCACCGCCACCTTTCTCCTTATTTTCTCCATCACACCAACACCACCCCGCCACCTTTCTCACTATCTTTGTCTCTGAAAATAGGGTACTATCCCCGACTTTGGTTCAACTTATATGCTCGATCGAGACTGATTCTTAAGCTTATCAAAACAAATAAAATTGTAGTACTCTGAGTTATCTAATAAACACAATTTGAATCATTTGAAAATGTTTTGAAATGAGCAAGTTATGATCATTTTACTAAAGTCGTGTAAATCTATCTTGCAATGAAAATGGGGTAGTGTCCCTGAATTTCGGCCAACTTATGTGCTCAATTGAGACTGATTCTTAAGCTCATCGAAACACAGAAATTGTAGTCCTCTGATTTATCTACCAAACAAATTTGAATCACTTGAAAATGTTTTGAAATGAAAAAGTTATGGCCATTTTACTAAAGTTATGCAAATCTATAAAAAAAAAAAAAGTCTGTTTCACCCATTCGCCCAGACCTATGCGAAGTTTTGCCCAAATCCTCGCATTGCTTAATGCGAATGGGTGAAAACAAATTTTTTTTCCGGACAGATTTGCATGACTTTAGTAAAATGACCATAACTTTCTCATTTCAAAGCATTTTAAACTTATTCAAATTGTATTTATTAGATAACTCAGAGAAATACAATTTTTGTGTATGAGCTTAAGCATCGGTCTCAAATCGAGCATAGAAGTTGGCCGAAAGTCAGAGACACTACACCATTTTCATTGCTAGAGACATATTTGGCTCAACTTTAGTAAAATAACAATAACTTTTTCATTTCAAAACATATATAAGTAATTCAAATTGTGTACTACAATTTAGGGGTGGGCATTCCATCCCGCGATTCCGATCCCGTCCCGTCCCATCCCGATTTTTCCGGGTCTTAATGGGATTGAATAATTTCATCCCGATCGCGTCCCGTCCCGATCTAGAATGGGATGAGATGGGATGAAGATTTTCAATCCCGTCAATCCCGTCCCGAACTAATTTTTCAATATTTATTATTAATATTTTTATGTATTAGTTGGAGTGGGTCAATTTTCGTTATTCTCGAGTTTTATCCTATCACTATTGCATTTTGTTCTCTTTATTTTTGAAAACTGCCGCTACCTGTTATTGCATATTTTCTTAACCTTATATAGACAAAGTGATTGCCTTATGACTTTTCTATGGGTTTATAAGCTTGATACAAGCAAAACACAGTCCTGAGTCCTGATTCAAAATGGTGTAGAGATTTGGTCATTGAAAAAGAAAGAACTGTCTCAGTTTTTTTTATGCTGAAATGACATGGATGGGTTGAAGTTCCTTTTGAAACAGGAGCTTATGTTATGTGCTGTGGTGTAAACAATCTCAGTACTTAATCAATTTGGACTTTAGGGTAGAACTGTAGTTGCATTGCCTCAATCATCTTATTTATATAGCCAACTTCCCAAGTAAATGGTTGGATTGCCGAACCCTTGTCGATGATAATCTTCACAGCAGTCACAGGCAGCATGCTGATCCCGTCCAGTCCCGAACCCGTTTGGGATGGGACGAGGTCGGGATGAGGTTTTTCCCATTCCGTCCCGTCCCGATCCATATGAACGGGATGAGATAGGGATGGGTCTATCTCGTCCCATCCCGTCCCGTGCCCACCCCTACTACAATTTTCGTATTTTGATGAGCTTAAGAATCGGTCTAGATCGAGCATATAAGTTAGCTGAAAGTCAGGGACACTACCCTGTTTTCATTGCGAAATAGATTTTTGCGACTTTAGTAAAATGACCATATCTTGCTCATTTCGAAATATTTTCAAGTGATTCAAATTGTGTTTATTAGATAA
The DNA here is from genome assembly GCA_963556465.1 of Berberis vulgaris. Taxonomy (NCBI): domain Eukaryota; kingdom Viridiplantae; phylum Streptophyta; class Magnoliopsida; order Ranunculales; family Berberidaceae; genus Berberis; species Berberis vulgaris. Next base: position 27,775,101 of record OY747136.1, on the reverse strand, counting down.
CTCAAAATACTACACTTTTCGTGTTTCGATGAGCTTGAGAATTGGTCTTAATTGAGGGTTTTAATTGATCGAAAGTCACCCTATTTTCATGTTGTTGTTTTTTCAAAAACAATTTTTTGGGATTGTGGGTTAGTAGGAAAAAATCACGTGGTGATGTGAGACAATATATATGGTGGTGTGGAGCAGTCGTTGCCTTTCTAATATTCAATACAATCGTTCTTAAGAGCCAAGAAGGTGCGCCAAAGGAGTGTGAGGGAGCCTCCCTGGCACGTTTTTAGGAGAGAGAGGGCTGGGTTAATAAAAAAAAATGTCCAGCTGGAATGAACCGCCGTTTAATTCACGTTAACGAGCATAGGAGCTTCTCAAAAAAATATCTGAGAAGGACGTCATTGCACACAAAGCTCCAAACAAAAAAAAACCAGAAAAACGCTCCCTTCGTCTCTAAAAGGCAGACCTTGAAGGTTTTTTTTTTTTTTTTGGCTTGAAGCTCTCTCTTCGTCTGCTGCACCTTGAAGCTCTCTCTCCCTCAAAGCTCTCTCTTTTCACTCAAACATAAGGGTTTCATCCCTACGACGAAGAATCTGAGTGGTGAAACCTAGTTCTTTGAAGAGAAGACAGTAAATAAGCAAAAGAGTACAAATCTATGGTTTCGACTGGGTTTCATCGCCTAGGGTTGCTTCTTTGTCCCAACTCTCTCCGGTAACAGCCTTCTCCTCCCCATCTCATCTTCTTTGCATATTTTTAGTATAGCAATTTCGGTGCAATTTTGTATAGCAATTTTGGGGTAATTTTGTTTAGCAATTTTGGGAAGTAGAAACTGATTGAGCACTATTGTATGGCAATTTTGGGTAGTAGGAATTGATTGAGCACTTTTGTATAGCAATTTTGGGAAGTAGGAACTGATTGTGCAATTTTGATAGCAATTTTGGGGAGTAGGAACTGATTGAGCAATTTTGTATAGCAATTTTGTATAGTAGGAAAAGATTACAACTGTGAGTAGGAAAAAATTTCAACAGTGAGTAGGAATTGGGGATTAGGAACTTCCATTTTGTAATGTACTTATGAATAGATTTAGGTTTGCTCAGATTATGTTTTTTTTTACTTATGAAGAGATTTTGTAATGAACTTCTAGTATGCAATGTACTTATGAAGAGGTTATGTAATGAACTTCTAGTTTGCAAAGATTAGGTTTTGTAAAAATTCAGGTTGCTTTATTTCATTCAAGCTTTTATTTTGTAAAAATTCAGGTTGCTTTTAATCAAGTTGCTTTATTTCATTCAAGCAATCAAGGAGTTGATGGCAAAAGGTTTGATCAGGATGGTTTCGTCACATTCAAGCCAGGAGATTTACACCAGGGCAACCAACACCACCTAATTGTTTTTCCTCACAGTCAGTGGTTTGGAATAGTCTCAAGACCTTGATGAAATTAGATAATTGGCTGAGGATCGGCATGTGTTGTCTACAACCATAATCTGTTTTTGTTATTGTTGATGTTTGGAAATGTGATCATTAATATATAAAGTCCATTTATACATTGTAGACAATGTGTAGGTTACAGATAGCAAGAAAACTTGTAATTTTGGGGTTAAGAGGTTGATTTTCATGTTCTGGAGTGCATTTTATACTTTCAACATTGAGCTTGATTGATAATTCTATGATTTTTATGTGTGGGTTTCATTTTATATGTTGAGTTTGTTTGAGTTGGATATGATTGGCTTTAATATATGAAGTTCCTGCTTTTGGCAATTACACTCCCGCAGGCTTGATTGGCTTGTTTGAGTTGGATATTCATTTTTATTTTGTACATCCTGATTTCTTAATTGTAAAAATTCCGGATGCTTTTAATCAGGTTGCCGATTTCCTGATGCCAATTCAGCAACAAAATTACAGCAGATTTACAAATTTACTGATTCACTGAACACCAATTTACTGTAAAATTTAGAGCAACAAAATTACTTCAATTTTATTGATTCACTGATGCAAAATTTACTGCAAATTTACTGATTCACTGAACAAATTGCAAAATTTACAACAACAAAAATACTGCAAATTTACTGATTCACTGATGCAAATTTTACTTCAACCTGATTTGCAACCTAATTCACTGATATACAAGTTCAAAACTAATACAAATTGCAACCTGATTCACTGATATAAAACCTTCAAAATAATACAAATTCACTGACAGAAAATTACAGCAGCATCAGTTAATTTCCTCTGAAAAATGCACCTTCAAAATTATAGCACTAACACCTTCAAAATAATACAAATTCACCTTCAAAAATTGCAACCTGACATAACACCTTCAAAATATCCTGACCCACAATAGGAGTCTCAAACAACTCTTTGCACCCTATAACCTTTTTGTTTACTTTCCTCGTTTTTTTTAGTTCTTTCTTGTCTATAATAGATCTTGTCTTGGCCAACAACAGATCCCCGCTTATTTCTCGAAGCATATTGATAACCCCCTGGTTTTTTCTGACCATCATCAATGTTTTGTTCTTTGATGTGTGTATTTAATGTGTCATCAAAGTGTGGGTTTTCATCAACTTTCCTACCATTAACATCAGAGTCAGCGTCGTCACTATCACGATATTCTTCGTCCTCATCATTACTATCCTCTATATCCTCTCAATCTGTGGTACAGTCCCCACCTTTAAAATTTTCATAATTCAGAAATTGAATATCATCCAAGCTCATTCAATTGACTAGGCGGTCTTGTTGAGCAGTGCCATCTTTGAGGTCCATGCAAGAAGTGTCATGCTTTATCTCTGGGTCAAGTTGTCAATTTATGCACCTTCTTTGTGTTCAACTTCATCGTTCCGTGGTTCAATCTTTTGTCTCGTAAACTTCTTGAAGCTTCTGTCTACAATGGTACAATCATCCTTATTAATATAGAACATCATTAGTATGGTTTTTAGTAGAATATAATTGCAAAACAAGCACATTAAATTATGGATGCGAGCAATAACTACTTGCAATATGAACATATCAGTTTCGCATACAAAACTAAATAGTCTAATGATACGACATTGTAAAATTTACTGAATCATCAAAGCCAAAAAAATAATGGAAGTGCAAATTCACGATCTATAACAAAGTCCAAAGGCTAAATATAAATAAACGGAGCACCCAATTAACTTCACTTCTAGAAACCTTATTCCACAAAATTTTCCAATACGTAACATTGCAAGGGATGTAAACTTAGCAATGACATAAACAATCCCAACATATCTCATACTCAAGTTCCATCATGATCCGAAGATCGCAACAAATTAGTCAAGAACACACTATCAACACTCTCACCTTCTAGTATGTGTTGATCGTTGCACTTCAATGGAGCTGAAAAATCCAAAGAACACACTACTCCTAGCACACAATGCAGAAGGATTAACTAAACTAGAGCAAGTTTGAACCTTTGGCATTGAAAATAGAAACTAAAATCCAACTTCAATTAACTAAATTTTCTATGCCAAACAAAATATACCCATTAATCAAAACCTCAACAAATGCATCAAAGATTGGAACTTTATAAGGCAAAACATACATAAAAACCTGAAAAATGAAATACCCATAAAGCAAAACATGAAGATATATTGGTGAGAAAGTTAAAAACTATAAGCTAAATCCAACATCAAAATGATGGTTCACTTGAAAGGAATAAAAACCCCATGAAGATATTGAGTGATTAAGAAAAAAAAGTACCTTCTCTTCAAGTTGTTTGTAGTTCTTTGTTTGCTGCTAAAGAGCCTTCAAGGGATATACATCCATTACAATGGAGATGAAACATATGAGAAACCCTAGAGAGAGAGAACCCCTAAAGAAGAAATACAAAAAAACTTACCTTGAAGCAGGGGAGAGAAGGGCTCCGATCTCTGCTGTCCCAGGGGAGAAAAGGGCTTGGCCTTTGATCTGAGCTGAAAATGGGAGCAAATGAGGGATTTGGTCTTCGATATGTTATGAGAGAATGGCTTCGTCTTCAATCCGCGGTGAGCAAAAGGGGATTTGGTGTTGGATCTGTGAGCCTCATTTCGATTTGCGAGCTGTTCGATTTGTGACTAGAGCAAAAACTCGAGAGAGAGGCGAGCTTTTCGATCTATTTGATCTTTGCTCTGATCGAGTTTTTTTTTTTCTTTTGGGGACGAAGAGCCAAAACTTCTCCATTCTCTAATTTTTTTGGGAGGTGAGAAACTAACGAGAGGGGAGTGGAGAAGCTAACGTGAGTTAACAAAGAGGTGAGGGTTTTCTATTTAGCATCTCTCTCCTCAACACGTGCTGAACACCACGCCCTGGCGCGGCCTCGCTCTCTAGAATTCTCCTAGACTTAGACTAGAGAGCCATGCCCGCGCCAGGCAAGCCAGGCCCAATACCGTCCATCATCCTTGAGATGCGCATCTATAAGATGATAAACGGTATTAAGCCTGCCTGGCTCTCTAGAAAAATTCATTCTCCTATCCAATATGATGTTTATGATCTGTTGGTACGAAGCAAATGCAGGTGGGGTCCATACAATATGCTGCTCTTAACTGCTTTGCATATTTCTTTGAATTCCAATTGGGAAATTGAATACTCTAATCAGCTTAATTCTATTTGGGTGGTTCTGAGTATGTTACATCTTCAGTTGGGATCTCAATCAAGTATATGTTATGATGATTATCTCCTCTGCTAATTTTTTTCATATTGGTTATTTGTACTAGGACATCCCTGGATTTGATGCTTGATTTCCTAGATTATACTGAAGTATGAGTTTTACTCAATAACCAATGTTTCATGATTTGTTAAGGTGTGTGTAAGCATCTTGATTCAGGCAAAAGAAACCTAATGCATATGAGAAAAAACATTTTGAGCGGCAATGTTTGCAAGATTTTCTAGAAGTTGCTATTTCAAATTAGAAGGGGGTGCTACAGCTAGGTGCATGTGTTGCAAGTGTCACAAAAGCTGAAATATGACTTTCGTGTGGACCATTAAATGTTGAGTTTTGTGTGTATTGATGAACTTATAAGAACAATACGTACAGTGATGTATATGTCCCAGTATGTTAATATAAATAATTTCATTGAAAATATTTCAATTTTGCCATAGCTAATTTTATTTTTAATTTTAATTTTAATTTTATTTGTAATTTAAGATTTGTAATTTTTTTTATGGGATGCCAGACCTTTATTACTATAGCAAAAAAACTTTTACACATCATCGGGGGTACATTACGACTTTACCCGAGAAACTAAACAAAGGAAACAATCCTTAATAAACTGAAAGCATCAAAAACTCTAAAAACAAGAACCATATCAAAATCATCAAGGCTCCAGAACATATTCTCAAGGAGAGAAGGCCTTATTCATGAGAAATTCACCAAGGAATAGGCCTTATTCACCAAAGAAAAACACCAAGAACCAAGGCTCTAGATCATATTCTCAAGGAGAGAAGGCCTTATTCACCAAGGAATAGGCCATATTCTCCAAGAGCTAGGCCTTATTCACAAAAAAAAAGCACCAAGAACCAAGGTTTAAGGCCTAAAACCAAGAAATCAAAGAATAGACCCTTAATAAGGCCCTTCACCAAAAACATTACAGTAGCAAAAGACAAAAATCAAAATCTTCAACACCAAAGTAGACCATCCCTTGTTTGCTGCCCAATAAACAACTACCAAGAGCCTTGCTTCCAAGAAGACTTGCACTAAATCTTGCAATTTTAAGAAACATTGCAAAATACCAAAATTTGCCAATAACCACACGTTCCAGCCACTGCAGAAACAAGAACTCAGCACGTCCTCCCTGATGAAACAACAAGTAAATAATCTATAATAGCAGCAAATATGGTCTACTCGTTCCTACTCTACCATTCCTCCATAAATTCCAGCTTGCTTCCACTTTCCAAACACAGACCCGCCTTGCATGTACATAACACCATTTCGCCTAAACCTGGCAGCACTTCCACCCCAAAAACAATTCCTTAGCCATGACGAATATAAGGCGTATGACTCCTATCCAAACGAACCAATCTTGTTATTCTTACAGGAAGATTTGGATTCTCAAAAACCCGACTAATACCTTCCTTTTGTGTTCTACCTGTTAACGCTTCCGCCACGACATTTGCTTCCCTGAAAATATGTTTCACTCCAACTACCATGTCCTCAGTCAAAATTTTAATCTCCCTACAACAATTCTATAAGAACCAAGGGATCTTATACACATCATAAAACCAACCCCACACAATCTCCGAATCCGTTTGAATAATCACCTTATTGAATCCCAACCTGATACATAATCGAACTCCTTCAAGGACCGCTAACACTTATGCCCGATTATTAGTTCCAGCACCAAAAACAATTTGTTGTGCAACAATGCACATGCCTATATCATCACTAGCTATAACTCCACCAGTAGCTTTGTCACTTTTTGAAGAGCCATAAACATTAACGGCCACAAAATCTTCCGGAGGGAAATTCCAATTAACTATCCTATTCCTCCTATTATTTATTGGCAAATTAGGAAACCCCATAGCCCTCAGCGATTATTTGAATACACTGATTCGTTTAGGAGTGACACAAGTGTTTGCCAAACGCAATCCCCTTCTTATCAACAAAATCACCGCCAAAACATTTGGCTTGGCATTATTATAAGCACATTTACATCGTTGTTTCCATAATTCCCAAATAATTAACATACGAGTCAGATAATAAAGCACACCTACTTGCTTATTCATTTTCTTCCTCCGAAACAACACTGTCAAAATGGTTGAAATCTCCGTTGGTCTTCACACATGGATATAAAAAATAGACTCAAAATGGCTCCATACTTTTGCACCCAAGCTTCCGTCTATTAATAAATGCTTCAAAGATTCCACACCTGGATTGTCACAACATAAACATCTAGAGGCAAGACTAATACCACATCTATGCAATTCCCTATCTACCGGAACACCTCTCCGCAACAGATTTCACACAAAAGTAGAAATTCTCGACGGTATTAGCGTTTGCCAAATCTTATTAAATAAGGCTTATTCCTTTCCCCTTATCCAAATTACATCATAGGCGGATCGGGTACTAAAAAGACCATTTGTATCTGGAGTCCACACACAAGAATCCTTACTCAGCTCCCCACCCCGGATTCTATTTTCATATAACAATTTCGCCAAGTCCCGGAGATGCGGGCTAACCAACTCAAAATCCCCAACTTTAACTTCATTCACCGTTGGCCACTTATCAAGTTCAATCAACTCCCTTGAACGCAAAAATTCCATCATTCAAAATCCCCTACTAGTTTTCCCATTGCCAATCCGCCATACATTGTTACCAACAAACACATATCTACTATTCATAATCTCCTTCATGAACGGTGAAACACCACTTTTTTCTTTTTGACATATCAAAGGAACTCCCGCCTTCCAATATTTACTTCTAATAAAATTAGCCCATAATGACTTAGAATTGAGAAGATTCCACAGAGTTTTAAGACGAAAATCTTTTGTGACAGTAAGTAAATTTTGGACCCTCAAATCGCCTTCTTCCATATGCAAACTTATTTTTCCCAATATATCCATTTTTTTTTTCAATATCCCTTTACAATCCCCCCCCAGAAAAAATCCACCAGTAACTTCTGAATCCTTGGCAACACCTTCAGAGGAATACACATAGCACTTAAAGTATAAACCGAAATAGAACTAAGTACGTGCTTAATCAAAATCAATCTTCCTCCAGGCGATAACAATTTCCCCTTCCATCCATTGACTATATATATATTTTTAATTTTGCTGACTAATTCATCAAATAAAATTGTTTTGCATCTTCCCTAATAAATAGGAACTCCTAGATATTTCATTGGAGACCCTCTATACTGAAAGCCTGTAAAAATCTTCAAAGCAACCACACTCTCTGCCGAGGCCTTTTCCTCTACCATAAAAGAACTTTTTCCTGTATTAATCTTTTGTCCTGAAGCTTTACTATATCTCTCAAAAAATTTAATACAAGCTGTGACAAAGAATTTTCTACCATTGAGGAATATAAGAGTATCATTTGCATAGAGAAGGTGAGTGATTGGAGTGCAGTTTCTAGGAGTATAGTAAAAACAAATTTCGCCCTTGTTAAAAGCCTCCTTCAACCCTCTATTTAACACCTCAGTAGCAATAATAAACAATATGGGAGAAAGCATATCTCCCTGCCTCACCCCTCTAAATTATTTGAAGATAGACTCCTTCTAACAACACTGAAAACACACAATTGGTAATACAATTGTCAATAATATGACACACCCTATTGTTGAAACCAAACCGTCTGAGCACCGCTAAGAGAAATGACCATTCTAATTGACCATATGTCTTTTCCATGTCAATCTTTAATACCACATTTTCGCTCGTAACCTTTATGTTAATATCTCTTACTGATTCCTGAGCAAGTCCAATATTCTCCACAATGGACCTCCCCTTCACAAAGGCCTCCTACTTCTGGTCCACCATCTCTGGTAATAGTAAGGCAATTCTATTGTCCAGTAATTTATTAAAGATTTTATAAATCACATTAAAAGACTAATTGGGCGGAGATCAGAAAAAGAACTTGGGAATTCCACTTTAGGAATCATAGCTATCAAATTAGCCGAAAATGCCGAAGGAAGGGCCTCACCTTCAAAAAATTAAGTTGCCGCTTTCCATATGTCAATGCCCACCAACTCCCAACACGTTTGAAAGAAGCCTGCAGTAAATCCATTCGGACCCGGCACACTATTTTTCGGAATATCAAAGGTAGCATGTTTCATTTCCTCAATGGTTGGCCTTCTGACTAAATCATCACAGTTAGCACTGGAAATAACTGTAGGAATGCACTCCAATAATTCTAGATCCATTCCCTGTAAGTTTTGGGAAGACAAAAATTGGTGAAAATACCCATTTGCTTCTAGTAAAATTTCGCCTGAATCAGAGATCTCCCTACCACAAGTCAGCCTAATCAAAGAGATAGACCGTCTTTTCTATTTGGATTTAACTGAAGCGAAAAAATATTTTGTTAGCATCCCCCTCTTTGAATTCTTTCTCACCTGATTTCTACATCCAGTATAATTCCTCCTGTTTAATAGCAAGTCTGTATTCTGCCTGACACCTACTAAGGTTACAACATTCATCAACATCCCAATTCGCCTCCAAGTGGAAACCATTGCTTCCATTCTCCTCCAAGTTGAAACCATTGCTTCCATTCTTCTCCCATCCAGAAAGTAAAAATGTTTCCCATTGATTCATCTCATCTTCCAATGCTCTAATTCTACTAAAGACATTGCCGAAAATGTCACACCCCGACCCGCCACGGGAAACGCAGCGTGCCGATGCGTGAACTAACCCGTAATACATGCTGATCGTAACCGGCCACAACATCATAATATAACACATTCTTGATACGAGAATCAAACAGAAATAAAACTACAATAAAATTTGAACAAAATAAATATATATTTGATTTGCCCCGCCAGAGTCATAGCGACAAAACCAGTATACAAGCATCTAGTATAACAATATAGTACATCTGATAACACAGAGGAAGCAAAACATACCCGTACAGGGTGGACACGACCAAACAACACAAAACGCGCCTACAACGGAAAACGGGGCCTACGCCCCACGATCAGCAGGAACGCCAACACTGCCTGCAGTCCAATAGAAGCACACCCCTTGCGGGGTCAGCAAAGCACAAAGCTAGCTGGTGTGAGCGAACTAAATACAAATAATAGAATAATAAACAAGAAAAATTTATGCCACACAACAATGAATAAGCAACAAGTTCTAAAGTCTAAATCACACCGTGTCTCTAAGGATAATGTTTCTAAGTTCAAGCAACAACACAAACATTTCAGATTTCACAATAACTACAAGTTTACAATATATGCCGATCATTACACGTGATTCAAACATGGTAAATATCAAGCGATTGAAATAAAGACAATCTCATAATTCTTCCTAGTCTCCTAGGTATAGCAATCAAGTTGAAACCAAAAATTTTGTATAAGTGTCTCATATCGTAGGATGCATACCCTACGAATGTGTCTCACCCAGACACATCCCACAACGTGCACCAGTACCACTTCGGGTTTGTTTGTATCCTAATGGGGTGCCATCTGCCAGGATACAAACTCAAACATCCCGAACGACTGGCCTAACATGGCCAACCTAACACAATCAAACTCAAGCGCGCTGGGAGGGAAAGCGAGTAATCTCCAAAGCACGTCCTCTGGGACCTGTCCTACTACACTCTATAGTGGCAAGTGCGTGCGGGAGCTCACCGCACCTCAGCAAGCTTGCCACATGCAATAGCGTCCACAATGTCTGGTGTGAGTCATCTCGAGCACCATCCAACTCACGATGGGAGCAAACTCCTAAGCATCGGCACAACAGGCATTATAGCGGGGCAAAACCCAATTCCTACCGGTTGAAGCTCCTAACTCGCCAAAACCACGAATGTGGGACTACGAAAATTTTTAAAACTGCAAGGCAGACTCGAAGGTGAGCAAACTAGCCGAAAACTGGAAAAATAAATAAATTACAAGCGGCGCGTGACTGAAAGAAAAACTTACAGGCAATAAAAATTCGGCAAACACCCCGCCGAAACCCAAAGTTTGGCGAAAACTCGCCGAAACCCTCCCTACTCCGGTCTGATCGCCTCCAAACCGCACAACAGTCCGGAAATGGGTCTAAGAACACTCGGAGTCACGAATGTGAGGCTCACCCACGCACCCAAAGTCCGGATTCATGCCGAAGAATCCTCAAAACGAACATGCACCCTGATTTTTTTGAAAAATTCGGCCAACCCCAAAATCAACCTTGCATGTCGGTTCTAAGGGCTCCAAATGACGCCACCAAGGTCCCTCCACGGCTGATCGGAGCTACAAAAACCGATTAAACAAATCCAACACCAAACCCAAATGTGAAATTGGTTTTTTTGTTTTTTTTTTTCAAAAAACCAACAGAGAAACGAAGAGCGAACGAAGAGAGGAAGAAAAATGAGGAGGAGGAGGTGAGATTGGGGGAAGAAATCAACAAAACTGCCGACGAAATCTCGCTGGAGACGAAGAGTCGAAGAGGAAACCTCGCACTGTAAAGAAAAAAAAAGAAAAAAGAAAGAGAAGAAAGAAAGAAAAAGGGGGGGGGGGGGTCGTCTTTTAAAGGGTGGGTGGCTATGTGCCCCCACCGCATTAACTGAGTACACCCCGACCAAATCTTTTTTTTTTTTTTTTTTTTTTTTGAAAACACAGATATTACAGAAAACCTCTTTGTTCCACTTAATAAAAGCTCTGCGAAGAGCTTTAAGTTTCAAATCTACAGTGTCAAGGGCTATCATGTTACCCACTTCCACACACCAAACATATTCGACTAAGGAAACAAAGGCCGGATATGTCGTCCACATATTAAGAAATCTGAAAGGTGTAAAACCAGATCTGGTCTGTACAGGCATAGAAGCCAGTATCGGCTCATGATCTGAGAACGTATGCTGCAAATGTTCCACCTTCGTACTAGGCAACTGCGAAAGCCATGTCGAATTAACAAGAACTCTATCCAATCTTGCCCAGATACGATTTCTCCCTCTTCTATTATTACACCAAATCATTGTTATAAAAAGTGCTAAGCTGTGGGCGGGCGGCGAGCAGGTGCCTAGCGCCCAGGGGCCTAGGCGGGCGCTTAGGCGATTTTATGTTTTGTATTGAACTTTAATAATTTACAAAAGTTAAGCGTAATACTTTATCAATTACATCCAATTTAATGCCAAGATACATATGAAAAATTTATAAATATGAAAAATTAACAATCATAAACAAAATTTATTAAAACTCAAATGACTGAAGTTGGTCATGATGAGTACTTTATACAAAGTTGAATTTGTGGACAAATATCCAAACCTACTCTTTTATTTTTCTTCAAATTGCACGAATGACGTCAGTCATGTTTGATAAAATCTACATTACTAAAATTGGTACCGGTAGATCGAGTATTCCATTAAGTAATCATCAATTGCTACATTCATACATATACTGAATAAAAAACAATTAAATTGTTTCTTTCCACAAAAAAGGAAAAAGAAATAAAATAAGAACACAATCAACCTTATTAAAAAAAACCCCGCCCAGACCTCCTAGGCCCCGCCTAGACCACCCAGACCCCGCCTAGACCGCCCAGACCCACCTAGGCGCCTACCTGATTTTTCACCCCGCCCAGCCATTAATTTGGGCGTTTCTCTATCGCCTAGCGCCAAGCGGTCGCCTAGGCCGTTTTTTAGAACACTGCACTAAATAAACTTTGGTCCAGTGAAACCACAATCATGTAATCCGCAATTTTCAATACAATCCGAAAAGTTTGACATGCTAGTCAATGAGGGATTATTTCCTCCCAAATTTTCATTCTCATTAATAGTGGCATTAAAATCTCCCCCTAGCATCCATGGGACATCAAAATTCATAGCCAATTGTTCGAGATTCTTCCATAATACATTTCTCTCCTCCACTGAGCATTTAGCGTAAACAAAGGAAATAAAAAATATATGAGAATTCGAATCAGTTATCTTGCAATGAATCAACTAGTCAGTCATAACCATCACTGAGACCTCCATATCCGCAGCCCAAAAGATCCATAGTTTTCCGCCCATTGCTTCATTAGACGAAAAATCTGATAGTCTAATCTTGTTACCAATCTCCCGATGACAATTGTCCTCTATCATCGGTTCCGCTATCATTAAGATTCTAACCTTGTAATCTACTACCATTCTTTTAAGTCAACTCCTCGTGGCTCTATTACCTACTCCACGAGCATTCTAGAACATAATATTTTCAATAATTCTTAACCTGGGAGGGGAGAGTCGCCTGTTTAGCCTTACGTCGAGTACCCAGAGGTATCGCCATCCTGACTTTCGCATTCTTTTTCTCTCCTTATGATGAATCACTCATTTCAAATCACTCTTCAAAGTTGCCCGAGGCCCTATCTCCGATTTAGAATCAACATCATCACTATCATCACTGGTACTTTCAAGCGTATTGATATTTCGTTTTTTCTTTTTCTTCTTTAATCTGCGACTCTCTTTGAACAGACTAATAACTTTTTCTAAAGTTTTCCCCAGCGAGCTCATACTGGTTTCCCTGTTCGGACTATTCCTCGCCCCATCCATCAATTCTTAATCTATTGCAATTACCTGTGGAGTATCATGAACAGGCTGGATTTGCTGCACCCCTACATCGAACTAAAGGATCTTACTAATCTTTGCCTCATTGCCAGCATTAAGTAACATATTCGACCCTGTTTCCATTGCCTGATCCCCTGCCACTAGCGTTATGTCCCTGCCAAGTTCCCGAGTTAATGTTTTTTTCTGCTGAATAATGCACCGTGCTCCCTGGATTGCCAATTGCCTCAATTGTTGCCTCTAAACCGACCTCTTGTCTGCAGCATTACCTGGCTTCGAAATAGCAGAATTATCTGCTTTGTCGCCCCTAACAGCAACCTCTAAATCCCCTGTTTTTACTGCCAGGTCAGTTTGTTTCATGATTTGTGGTAACCCCTCCACTTCCTGATCGAAGCTAGCATGAGATGAGTCGTCTTTCGCAGCTTGAATGGCCCTTTTTATCCCCCTAATCGAATAGACTGAATATTTACAATTAGTCCTGAAATTCCTAATCTGCTCTCAATCGAATTGCTAGTAGAACTTAATTCTAAACTATTCACCCCATGTTCAATCACATTATCTTTCTCAACCTCAATCTCCTCCACTATCTTTGCTGCCATATTATTGCCAGATTTTGTCTCCTTGTCTAACACGGATCTTCACTATTACCATTGTCGTTCTCTTCCCTTAAGACCATCTCTAAAGCTGCAAAGCTGTTTTGAACAATGATTCCTCCCTTGTCCTTATCATGCATTTCTCCCAATCCCACTACAACAGAAAGAATCTTGCTTCCCGCAGAATCCTTACCAATTTCCTTCTCTTTTTCAACTCCTATTTTTTGTTTACCCATGATTTTTGTGCTAGCCGATTCTATCCCATCACATGTTTGTAATCATACTGCTACTTCATCACTACCCATTTCAACTCCTAGGTTATCTTTTGCCCCACTTGATTTGACTATGTCTTTTGCATCTTTCTCTTATTTTGAAACTGGCACATATTTTTGCTTCACCATGATTTGCACCCGTTTTTCTTTATGGGCATTCTTTTCTACCATCTCCTTCTCCCCTTATCTGTTATGACTTCTTTCACGCCTAAGATTTTTCTACAATATTCTTTCTCATGTCATACAAGGGCGCAGAGTTCACAATATTTAGAACTTGGGTATTCAAGCTTTTGCTAATACTCACCGTTCTTGGGACTCTCAAGCCAAATTCTAGACGATAAAGGTTTCGCTACTTCCATCTCTACGCACATACGTGCAACTCTAGGATGAGCAAAATATCTCATGCCATCATCAATTCTTAAAATATTCTCGAGTGAATTCCCAATCGCCTTCATGATTGCAGAAAAATAGAAGGAGAGTGGAAGATTTGAGAGTTCCACCCATACCGGAGCCAATTCCGGATCAGCCCGTAAACTAAATCCAGGATGCTAGCGAAATTTTTTATACCTTTCGCCTCAAATAGTGAAAGATTCTTTAAAAAATACATTTTTAACTTCTGCCTCAGATTGCAAGTAGAGTAGAACATGTTGTTGATCCATAAGCCCCATAATGAACTCGCTCGATATTCCCCAGAAACGGTGGATTGAATCCCTAATCGCGTCGAGCGACGGCCAAACACTTGAAAACTTCAACACCACCACGTGATTTGAAGCATGGTTTTCACCCCTTGAAACATTCGCATCGATAACAACAAAGCTGGATCGCCATCCTTTCTAAAATTTGTCGAATCTGTTACTTTTTCCTCCAAGACATCCTTGCTAGCCCCCTCAAGCACTTGCTTAAAGCTACTTTGAGGTCTTTCCCCTTCGTCATGGCCATCCAAGGGAGAATCTCCCTTGGCCGCCATGAAAACCCTAGCCGCCAAGCAAGAAAGAACGGTTAAGATCCTTCCCTATAATTAACTCACGGCTAAGATTGAATAAGAATCCCCGAAAATAAATTAAGTCAAGATTTCCCATTGGAATCGCCCAGAGCCCACTACACCCCAACTGAATTCTAACTGAGAATTATCACATGATAGCATTTAAAGGCCATTCATGCTAGCACCCTTTTAATGTTAAAACAAACTATTGTTAACAATTATGTACATGCAATAGGTCATACAATCGTGGCACTCACAAATGCTATGTTGGAATAACATTTTTTTTTAAAGTAGCTATGTCAAAAGATAACATAGGCTACTGTGACTAGCACTAAATGTTATCATATCCCCATTACAACATTCTCACAATGCCTTGAAAAGCCAATGCATGTTTCATATTAATTATAAACCAAAATTTTGTTATATGTACTATTTAGTTTTTTATTAAGCATGTAATTTTTTTGAGTTTATAGATAATAAAACTCTTTCACCTATCTTTATTTATCTAATTTTTTTGACAAGTTCTAAACAACCACTCAGCAATTCAAACACATTAATTCATGCAACACTTTCAAAGCTTATATATACCCCGACCTTTGTTGATAATTTTTGTCAAAAAAGAAAATCATTTAGTAGTTTTTTTCTGAACAATCATCTCAAGAAAGTTTTGTAAAATAAAATCGATGCATGGTTACCATAAACTATTTTTTATTTACAAGGATTGGTGGTTTCGAAAATCCATATGTTTAACTTTTGATTCATCTTAAAATCAAAGATCAAGGATGATATGTCAAGGGTTGGTAGAAAGCTTTATGAGAAGTAGAGGGTGTGAATGAATACAAGAAGAAAGTCAGTGGAAAAAAAGGGCATAATCCCAACCGCAACCTGGCTAATAATGGGGTTGGAGGAGAAATAGAGGGTACATTCACGCTAGAGAGGTGGATGATATGTCAAGGGTTGTAGGAAGCTTTATAAGAAGTCGATGGTGTCAATGGATACAAGAAGAAAGTTACGACTTGGAGTTAGAGGAGAAATAGAAGGTACAATCATGTTGGGGGAGAAATAAAGGATACAAATGGATACAAAAAGAGAGAGAAATCTAGAGGAAAATATGGCACAACCTTAGTCACCAAAGCTTGAAGTAAGAGTAGGTACAAGAACGAGAGCATGAATGTGAGAGTGCTTAACTTTAAGTTTTGTTAATGTTCAAAGTGTTTGATATACAATGTACTTTATATATTTTAAAATATTCACTTGAATTTCATAAATTTTATTTTACTAGTGATGTAGTCATTTTTCGCTCCCTGCTTTGACCTAGTCCTGTTGACCTGCTAACCTGCACAAGTAACGCACGTAAGCTAGGGACCACCGTTGTGGTGGCCGGTGGCACTCCGATGCTAAAGTCAGACAGGGATTTGAGGAAGGTGTAATGCTATAAACAGGGAATTTGTAGCATACCTTAGTTTACCAACGTCATGTCTTATTTATAGTGTAGGAGTCATGGTTCTACCAGGTCATCAAAGATGTAGTTTAGGTAGGAAATCTTTGTGGAGATCCTTCGCTAATTAGGAGTCGCGTTGTAAGAGGGAACTTCCATGTTAGCCTCGTGCTCTTGGATACGCGAGAGATAGTTCCCAATCTGAGAGCAATTTATAGAAGGAAGTTTCCTTGTGTGAAATGTACTCTGGTATTTACTTTCTAGTTGGAAGTGGAGAGCTGTTGTAGTGGTCTGTCCGGAGTTGATCCTCGAGATACTTTTCTTAATAGGGCTTATGGGTATTGAGGATAGTTGTGAGACATGTGGGCTTAGCAAGCTGTAAGAGTTCGGGTCCGTCTGGCAGACTACATTGGGCGGGTCTAGAACCGTTTGGGCCGGATCAATGTTGAGTTGATGCTGGGGCCCGTAATTCCTCAAGATCATCATGATACGTGTATGGCTCAAGGATGTGACCATTTTGGTGTATCATCAGCTACTCTCCCCGAGTTAGTGGGTCGTCACATCGGTTCGCTAATTATTGAATCTGAATGCGCTGCATTTATTGAACGTACGTCGGTTAAGTAGAAAAGAGGCGGGAACCTAAACCCTATTTAGGTCATCCATTGTGCGGAGTCTGACCCTTTTATTTTTTGTTTTTGAAGATATTGCTTTGTTCATCTTCTGATTAAAAAGATTGTTCGTCTTTTTCATGGCTCAACAAAACCTTCTTGATGATGCAACCTTGGCCAGGGAGGGCCTTGAGTTTTTTTAAGACAGGTTGCTTTTTGAAACCAACCTTGCTGAAATCCAGACGAAGTTTGGGGTCCCTGAGGACCTGCCATTGTTTGTTCTGAGGGATGACTAGATGCCAATGTCGCCTTTAGTGGGGTTCATCTACTTTAACCGGTGGATGCTTCAAATTGGAGTACGCTTTCCCGTTTTGGTTGTGATTTGGAAATTCTTAGATTTCCTTGGGATTCCTCCGGCCCAATTGGGGCCTAATGGATACATGATCATCCTTTTCATTCTGATTAGGGTGAAGGAAGCTGGTGTCCGCGTTACTTCACGAGTGATCCAGTTGCTGACTTCTCATCGGTTGAAGAGTAACGCAACCTCTAAGATGACGTTGCTGGCTTGCTCTGCGAATCTGCCAGATGACTTCAAGTTTTGGCAGAAGTATTGCTTTTTAGCCCCCACGGATTCAAAGTATTTCCAGTTCAGGGGTCGTCCGCTCGAGCGGTAGTTCATACCACTCCTTAAGTACAACCTTTTCCTTTGGTTTCATTGCGCTTGATTGCATGTTAATCTTTGCTCGTATTTCTTCGCAGGACGATTTTTCACTACTCTTCTTACCCTAGAGAAGTAAAACACTATGGAGACGTTTTGTGGCTTGTCAACGAGGAACGTGGTGGATGTTATATGCGTTCCCAACTTCATTCGTAGTGGGTTGTGGGACAAATGGTATGTGGTCCCCACTCTTTATTGAACATCGCGAGTTAAGCTCCTAGATATGGCCTTTTCTAGGAAAAGGAAGGTCGTTGGGGCCAAAGCTTCTGTTTTGTCAAGGAGGATTCGTCTGAGACGCTTGCATCCTTCGTGAGTTCGAAGAGGTCTCGCATCAGAATTGGGTTGTCTTCAACATGACCTGCTCCAATGAGTGAAGAACGCGAGTTTGATCGGCTCGTCAGGGTGGCGACCAATGTATTTTTTTTAGGAAAAAGACTACCTGCGATTTGCAGGGGTCGACGACATGTCGAATCTCAGTACTGCGTAGGCGGAAGCTTTGAGTGAGCGGTTGCGGAGGGTTGCAATAGTGGCCTCTGTTGGTGTCGATTCACGCAGGACTGTTCCTATAGAAAGTTCCCATAAAGATCCGCCTGATCGTCCCGTTGGTGTGCTGTCTAGTAGTAGACATGGTAGCACAGACCACAACTCGAGGTGTTGAAGGGTCCTTTGGATAACTCGCTTCCTCCCCTTCCTCAGGATCCTGTTAAGTTATTTCGCACTAAAGGGTTTGCTGTTCGTGACAAGGGAAAAGTCGTAGAGGAAAGTCTGGGAACGGTGGCGACTGCGAAGGGTAGTGCCGGTGTAATTCCTAATCCGGAGAAGCTTCATCCGGATGTGCGAATAAGTCTGTTTGCACCGGACTTAATAGAGATGAACATCCAGGTCTGGCATCAGCCGGGAGGTTGACGTGGAGTATGCATCGAGGAAGCATATAAGTAGGCGTCATAGTTTTCTAATGGACTACGCTCCAAAACCCGAGAATGATACGCTAAAAGGTCGTATGGATAAGGGTTTAAAGTACCTTATGCTGAGTATGTCACACTTGAGCTAGGTAGCCGATGCTGGAATAAAAGTCGGGGTGGCTCGTGAGAGGGTGTACACTATGGAGCGTGTCTTCTCACACATGCAAACACTATATTCTGATGCGCTTTGTGAAATTGAGCGGCTGAAAAAGTAGGCTAAAATTGATCAACAAATATGTTTAAATAAAGTTAACGTGAAAATTTATTAAATATCTACTAAACCAAATACTACATTTCCTCAAGCGAGACTAAATAATATTCATTGTAAGTTCTCGAAAAATTTGTAAATAAAGAAATGACGTATCAACTTTGCATATATTGAAGTAAATTTTAGGTGCCAAAATAATTTAACTAGTTATCATCTGTAAAAATTAATCTACATCAACAAACCCCATGTGATTTTTTTTAGTTTGATTTCTCTATTTTGGTCATTCTGGCTTAGCAATGGTAGATCAATTATTGTTGACTCGACAATAATATTGATTTTAAACCCAACCCAATTATTAATTGGGATGATAATCTTTACCAAATCTTTTAAGCCCATCCTTTTCAAACATTTTTCTATTTATTTTTGGCTACTAGATTAGTAGACAATGCTATTATTATTTAAAAACCAAGCAAACCAAATCTTCCCTTTCCCCGTTGGTTCTGAAACTTGATCCATGACTCTTTTCTGCAGGAATTCTAGGGGGCGAGGGAGACCCATCCAACTTGAGATGTGCAAATTTACCTTAAATTTTGCAACATTGCTCATTTCGAAGCGGATGGATGATTACACCCATCCCTCGCCCCTTTCCCTCGCTCCCTAGAACAGCTGCTCTTTGCTGTCATCGTCTAAGCTAGCTATCTCATCTTGTAGTTCAAATGTCAGCAAATCTCAACCTCAACCTTAAATTACTACTTCCCTTGGACCCTACTCACTAAATCAACTCTTCTCTTCCAAGATTTTCTTTTCATTAACTCCCCCAACTCACAGCTCACCCGTTTCACCCTCCGTGCCACTTCTATAATTTCTCAGTTGAGGTATTTAAAGATATGATTTTTCTTATTGGGTCTTCTCATAATTTTTTTTTTTTATATTTATTTTCTTCAATTGGGTTTCTCAGTCGATCTCAGCCTCCAAATTTGTCACGTCTCACAGACACTAAAACAAACAATTTCTCGTGGCATCCAATGGCTACTTTTCTTTCACCGATAAATACTAACAAATTTTAAATCTAATCAATAAACCCAATATTCTTAAAATCACATACAAAAGAGAATGAAGAAAACTCATCGATTTGGCATGCATTACACGCAAACTCGCAAATGCATACGAGAACTAACCCGCGCCATATACAAACAATATTCTGTAACGATCCAATTCACATGGTACAATATTATATGCTTTGGGCCCAAGACCCGCACGACTTAAAATATGTTGTATCACGGGGATCCAAACTTGAACATATATAATACATCTCTTTCCCTCACTCAGGTGATGTGAGACTATAAACCCTAGATAGCCTGTCAGCTTCTGAGCCCGCCCACACAAAGAGCTGCCAGTATCAGAATTCGCCCACACAAGGTAGCCTGCCAGCCTCAAAGCCCTCCCACACAATGGAGTTCCTTAGGGCACAATGTCATCTTTTGCTAACTTCTGGCTGGGTCCAACTCTGTTGTCATTTTATAACGACCCGATCCACATGGTACAATAATGCTCGCTTTAGGCCCAAGGTCCGTACGACTTTAAAACTCGTTGTATCATGGGGAACAAAACTCATATATCTATCACATCTCTTTATTTCATCTAGGTGATATGAGACTATAACCTTCTGGTACCCTGCAATCCTCTGAGTCCATCCACACAAGGTAACATCTGAGCCCACCTACACAAGGAACTATCAGCCTCAGATCTCGCCTACACAAGGTAGCCTGCCAGCCTCAAAGTTCGCCCGCACAATGGTGTTACAAGGTGTTTTCATTTTTATCTCAAATGAATGAAACATGGATCGAGCCTAACAAAGTCACTTTCATAGCAATGTTATCAACATCTAGTCATGCAGGCCTTATTAATCGACGATGTCTTCTATATATAATTCCAGGGATTGTCTAACTGGTGAGGAAACCAGCGAGGAAACACGCGAGGGAGGGGGTGGAACCATCCATCCCCCTCGAGATGTGTGCAGCCGCGCATCTTGAGGGGGATGGAGGGTTCCACCCCCCTCCCTCGCACGTTTCCTCGCTGGTTTCCTCGACAATTAGAATTCCCCATAATTCCATGACTAAAGATTGTGGCGTCCTGCCAGACATGGAATACTACTCAAGCATGGTTGACCTTCTTGCTAGATGAGGCCACCTTGATGATGCATGGGAATTCATCATTATAATGCCCATAAAACCATACGTTAATGTTTGCAAGCAGTGCCCTTGATGAACTTTTAGGCGGTATGTTTGCAAATCCATTTTACATTTTATGGGTATCTTCTATTTCCAGTCTTTTGATTGTAGTGGTTGTCATCTGACTATTTGAATTGGTGAAAATGGGATTGAAACTCTGTCTATGACTGCAGCTTTTGGGGAATTTCAATAAGCAACTAATTTTGGCTTTTGTTACCATAATACACGAGTCATCAATTGCTTACAGTAACAAATTAGACCATAGTTAATAATGTGCAATACTGACTGTAGCACCCATACTTTTTTAGTGATCTTAATAAATAATTTATTGCATAAAGCTTTGGTGTTGTATTTTTGTGTTTTTGTTACAATAATATAAATTTACTTATGTTTTAGCCACAGTATGCGAATGTTTGGTTTAGTTTGGATTAGGTGAAATTTTAAGTAAATTCTCTACTAATATAAGATATGAAATTCTTTCTACTGGAGTTGCATTTAAAGAAATATATTTTGTTCACCTTGTGTGTTTTTGAAATTCATTTATCTCTTACCTTCCGTATCTTGGGGCGAGATTTCATTTAAGGTGTATATAATGTAACTAACCTACTTTTTAATTAACCTAATATTATAATTATCATGTCTTAATTTATTAATTATTTTGTGATTGGGTTATTAGAAAAAATGTGTGCCAATACCACTTTGAATTTAAAACCCTAATCTTGTAAGGTTATATTTCTTTGGGTTACATTGGAGGTGAGCTATTATTCTCCAGCCATACATAGTTTCACTACTAAAAAAATTCCCTTTTGCGACGACTCGTAGCGCGACGACATATTTAATTTCGTCACGCAATTACAAAAGATAGCTAACTACTTAACGCGACGAATTGTTTCGTCGCGTCAAAACCTCTTTCGCGACGAAGTTAAAGCCTTCGTCGCATACCTAATATGCGACAACGTGTCGTCGCTTAAAACCAAATATTTTTTCACCCTAAAATACTTAGGGCTACGTGTCGACCACTTTGAACGACCAACTTGAATATCCTCGGGCGACACACTGTTTGGTCGCATAAACATAGCTTACGCGACGACCTGAAAACCGTCGTCGCATCAAATATCTTACACGACGAACTGGAAACCTTCGTCGCATCAAATATCTTACGCGACGAACAAGAAACCTGCGTCCACAAATAACTTACGCGACGAACCAGAAGCCTTCGTCGCCTAAAATTTATTGTCGCTTAAGCCCAAATTCTTTGTTGCCCTAAAATACCTATTGCTGTGGGCCGACCACTTTGAACAACATCCTAGGGCGACAAACTTTGTCGTCGCCTAAAGATATCTTACGCGTCGAAGTGGAAACCTGCGTCGCATAAAGTATTCACAACAAAGATACATCCTAGTGCGACAAACGTCGTCGTCGCCTAAAGATAGCTTACGCGACGAATAGGAAACCTTCGTCGCATCAAGTATTGACAACAAAGATTTGTTGCTTAAAGAGAGCTGGTTCATCGCCTAACACATCCTAGGGCGACAAACTTTGTCGTCGCCTGAAGATAGTTTACGCGACGAAGTGGAAACCTGCATCGCATAAAGTATTCACAACAAAGATACATCCTAGGGGACGGTACAAAGGTCGTCGTCGCCTAAAGTATTCACAACAAAGATTCGTCGCTTAAAGCGAGCAGGTTCATCGGCTAAAACATCCTAGGGCGACAACCTTTGTCGTCGCCTGAAGATATCTTACGCGACGAATTGGAAAGTTTCGTCGCATAAAGTCTTCCCAACAAAGATTCGTCGCCTAAAGCGAGCAGGTTCATCGCCTAAAACATCACAGGGCGACGAACGGTGTCGTCACACAAGCTCTAACCTGTTCATCTTCTCCACGAATTAGAATAATCAGATATGCGTTTTTCACTATTTTCTCCTCTCATTTTATTCTTTTTCTCTGCTCGATTGATTTTTCTCACTATATACTCCAAGCTTCCAACACTTAATTAGGCTTCGTCTTCTCTTTGTGTCGCCGGCGCCGGCCACACCTCCAATCTTCTCTCTCTTTCACTTGGAAAACGGTGAGGAAATTGCTAATTTTTTTATTTTTTGAAATTTCATGAAATTAGGTTACTATCATGTGGATTTTTGGGAGTGTCTCACATTTTTTTTCGAGTGCATACTAGATATATATTTATTAATTAATAATATCTACATTGTCCACTTGAAGAATTGTAATTGAGATGCTGCTGAAATTTTTCCACATTGAAACCTAATCGCATTAGTGTCGTTAACTCTATTTAATTCTCATGTTTTGTTTATAAACTGAAAACAGGCGTAATGGAAAGACAGTGGATACAAAATCAGGACAAATGCTGTGATGAATATTAAAATGGGATCGAGAACTTCATTGAGTTTGCAAGGGCACATGTCACTGGTACGACGAATCATATCAAGTGTCCGTGTCAATGTTGTAACAATTGTTTGTGGTAGAAATTCGATATGGTTCGATATCATTTGGCGAGGTATGGGATGATTCAGAATTATACGAAGTGGATTTATCATGGGGAGCAACGAGAATTTGGTTCGACTTCATCGAATTCCCAGCCACTTGTGCCACACATTGATGAAACGTCCATGAATGATAATGACCAAGTTATGGGTATAATAAATGACGCTTATCCATATGCATCGATGAACAAAGATGGCATTGATGATATGGTAGGAGATACCGTACCTCCCAACATGCTGCAAAGTGAAGAGTTAGAAAACTATGAAAGACTGTTGAAACAAGCCCAACAAGCATTATACCCCGGTTGCACAGAGTTCTCCCTGCTTACTGCCATTGTGGAGTTGATGCATTGCAAAGTGAAACATCATATGTCGAATAAGTGTTTTTCTCATTTAATGGGAATTATGAAGCGGATGCTTCCGAAGGAAAACGTTTTGCCTGAGGATTATCGTAACGTGCAAAAATTGTTGAATGGTCTTGGTTTGGGGTATCAAAAGATTCATGCTTGCAAATACAACTGTGCATTATTTTATAAGAAAATTGAAGGGATGGATGCATGCCCTGTGTGCAATGAGCCAAGATATAAGCCTAATTCTGGTAATAAAACGAAGAAAATTCCACAAAAGGTTTTGCGTTATCTTCCACTGAAGCCCAGATTGCAGCGATTGTACATGTCGACGCACACTGCGAGTCATATGAGATGGCACAATGAAGGAAGGGTTGATGATGATTTTTTGAGACATCCTGCTGATGGAGAGGCTTGGAAAGCATTCGATACTATGTATCCCGATTTTGCAGAAGACTCGCGCAATCTCAGATTGGGGCTTGCAACTGATGGATTTAATCCGTTCGGGAATATGAGCTCTACTCACAGCATCTGGCCCGTCGTTGTTGTTCCTTATAACTTGCCCCATTGGATGAGTATGAAAAAAGAATTTACAATGATGACTTTATTAATTCCCGGTCATCCCGGAAAGGACATTGATGTTTATTTGCGGCCGTTGGTTGATGAGTTAAAAGACTTATGGGAAAATGGTGTACGTACATTTGATAAGTCTACCAACACAATGTTTATGTTGAGAGCAGCAGTGATGTGGACTATACATGATTTTCCCGCTTATGGAAATATTTCAGGTTGGAGTACTCAGGGCTATAAGGCATGTCCGATATGCAACGATGATGTAACGTCTGATTGGCACGCGGGAAATGTTTGTTATATGGGCCACCGTAGATGGTTGCCCCAGGATCACGAGTGGCGAACAAATAAGGTGGACTTTTATGAAAAATGGAGAACGACACTAGACCTAGAGAATGGTCGGGGGATGACATTTTGGCTAAGTTGAATAGCTTGGAATTTGGTCAGATTAGCAAACATCTCGATAATCGTGATACTAATTTGCACAGGTCAGCTACACATCTGAACTGGACGAAGAAGAGTATATTCTTCGAGCTTCCGTACTGATCGAAATTAAAGATCAGGCACAACCTAGATGTGATGCATATTGAAAAGAATGTGTGTGATAGTGTGGTTGGGACAAGTCTTGGCATCGAAGGAAAATCGAAGGACACTGTGAAAGCGAGGGAAGATTGTATGAACATGGGTATAAAGAAATGGTTATGGCTTAAGAAAGTTGGTGACAAATGGGTAAAGGGACATCCCTATTTTGCAGTTAAACCGCCAGTAAAGATAATTTTTTTTTTAAGTTTTTTTCTTCTGTGAAGTTTCCAGATGGGTACACATCTAATATTGCCCGTTCTATGAAAATGAGTGATGGGAAAATGTCGGGATTGAAGAGCCATGACTGTCATGTACTACTGCAACGCCTTCTTCCGGTCGCTATTCGAGGATTTTTTCCATCGGGTGTTGTTGGCCCTATTACAGAATTGTCAAGATTCTTCCAGCAGCTATGCGCAAAGTCTCTGCGCAAATCGGATATAGAAAGGTTGCAAAACGATATTATTAACATCTTATGCAAATTCGAACAGATATTTCCTCCGACATTTTTTACTTGCATGATTCACTTGATGATACATTTACCGGGTGAGGCAAAGCTTGGTGGGCCGGTCAATTATCGGTGGATGTACCCAATAGTTTATTTGCCGTGTTCGTGGTTCACTTAGTTTATCTGACTCTGGTATTACTTCTGAGCAATTTATTTTGAAGATCCGCACTGTAAGAGGTAAGATATGCACATTACATGTTCATATTTTTACCAGCTGTGCATAAATTTTCCTGGCTTCTCATGTGGTCATATTGACCTATTGTCATGCTAAGTGGCTTCTCATGTTCATTTTTACCAACCTTATCTATCATTTGCATATGGTGTTTTAGCAATCCATCTTACAAACAAAATAGAGTGTTTGACATTTAGAAATTGAGGGGTATTACATGTGTTTTGATTGAAGGTGGAATGTATCTGTATAGCATGTTTTAGTTCATAGTAAGTGCTCTCCTAGAAATGGAATCTTATAAACTTGTGGGGTAATAGAGTCTCCCGTGCTTTGCATTATCTGGTCAAGTCTTTCCCATTTCCTATTATGTTTGTTCTCTATGCGGAAGAAGTTTTTTTTAAAACTTTATTTTAGTTCATAGTTAATGTATTGTTTTATACGATCTTCCACTGATTGCATCTATTTACTTTGTCTTCATGTTACTTTGTAATTGTTGTGTTGTGTTTTTATTATTTTGGTTCAGATGGCTTCTTTGATTACAAGAAAACGTAGGTCCGTAATTGTTGCTGATAGTAGTTCGGTTGCCGCTCCTCCGCCCAACGTAGCTCATTCTGCCATTAATGCTCCCGCTACAAGGGCTGCTTCTATCAGTACTCCACCAGCACATGGAATGTTCCGGTAGTTATCAATCTTCATCGTCTGGATTAGTTCCTCAAGTTCTCACTCGACGAAGCGCCAGACAAACAAACCGTCGATCAACGGCTCCTGAGATTGCACTCGAGACTATAACCATGATTGGGGATGTAAACCCCTCCCCCCCCCAAGGAGATGGAGAGCTCCCGAAAGGTAATAAACTTAAGTTTTCCTCATCATATTCGGCAAATTGAAATTTTTTTTTACAACAGCAAAGAAAACGAGGGGCCCTATAGACAACTAAAATCCCAAAGGATCACACGAACCACTAACACACGCATTCCCGTAGTGTGGGATCCTAGTCATCGTCGCTCGCAATCGGCGAAGATTAATAGCTTGTTGGTGCATGACATCGGTGCAATCATTCGCAACCATTGCCCGATGACATCCTCATTTTGGAGTGAGGTCAAGCCCGAGACGCAGGCCGAGGTGTTGGACGCGCTCACAGTAAGTTTTAGCCATTCATCTCAACCTTTAATAATTAAAATCTTTATAATGCAAAAAGTTTTGAAGGTTTATGCTTGTATTTTTACATGATTTGGTATAACTTATCTCTTTGGGCCTTAATATTCTCTAATAAATATTATTTAAAATTTCAGGTTAACTTTGAGTTTGACATGAATGATCCAAACATTCATGAATATATCACCGGTACGTGCGTGGATCGATACAGGAATTGAAAGCATGATTTCCACCGATACTTTCAAACGTTTTTTGATGTGGATAGTGCTAAGGCACAACCCCCAATCGAATTGGAGCATAGGCCTGATGAGTGGGTGTGGTTGTACGATCATTTTCGAACTCCCACATTTCTGGTAAGCATTAACGTTTTATTTAATTAAAATAAACATATTTATATTTTTATATGTAATAATGCATATGTTTAATATATATTTTGAATAATTATACAGAAAAAATCTGAGGCGAACAAGGCGAACCAACGTCAAAAGAAAATTTTACATCACTCTGGTTCATTGCCCTTCTCTTACAGGGTGGAGGAACGACGTCTAGTAAGTGAATTCATGTTTCATTTCATTATTTTATTTTTAGTAAATACATTCAATTAAATATTTATATTAGTTGGTTTATTATTTTAACAATGTTTTGTAGGAGGGTTCAAAATTCCCAGAAATCGACATGTTCAAGGATGTTTATGCACTACCTGGCAATGAGGTGGCCGTGAAGTTGCATGTAAGTTTTATTCTTTGCATTTTTTGCATGTTGTCACTTCTGTTGTTTTAAAAGTTATTAATTTTTAATAATTTTTTTAATCAAGGAAACGATGGTGGAGAGGCGGGATGCCTACATGGAGCGAGTGGCCTCGCAGCATCCTCCGGGAACTCCGTTGGAACAGCTCACAATGGACAATCCTGATGCAGGATTACATATTTTGACAGAGACATTGGAATCGCTAGGTCCAAGACCCAGAAAGATTGTTCGAGGGATGGGAAAAGCTAAAGTTCGTGAGGTCAACACCTCATATTCAGCTTCGCAGCGGTCAGTCGGAATCGTTTCATCATTACAATCGAAAGTGGAGGAAATACAGAATGAGTTAAATGCTGCCAAAGCGCGTGAGGCGGAGAGGGAGGCGAAGAGGGAGGCCCGGGAGGGGGAACGACAAGCACAAGAGGCAACTAGGTGGAGTATGTTATTAGGGGCTCTCCAACAGTCAGGGATTAATTTGTCGAGCCTCCCGCTACTGTCGACAAACCATCATCAGCCACCACACCTCTAAAAAATGTACTGATGTGTTTTTTTTAATTTGTAACTATACAGTACGGTTTAAAAATTTTAATTTGTAATGGATACATTATGATTTTACATTATTAATTTGTAAAGTTAATAGTATTTAAATAAATTAGCCAAACCTTTCTATGCGTGAGACGATTCAATTAATAAATATTTCAAATTTAATTAAAATAAATATTTGAATTAAAAGATTTCAAAATTATTAAACAAAACTTTAAGTGACAAAAAGTTTCGTCGCATAAGAATAGATCAAGCGTGTTTGGATCGACGTAACCTCTGTGACAACATTAGAGTGATGAATATTGTTGTCGCGTAAAGAATATCTTGTGTGATGAAAGGTTCGTCACCATTGAGTTAAGCTGACAAAGTCTAACGCGACGAAAGGGATCGTCACGATTGAGTTATGCCGACAAAGTTTAATGCGACGAAAGGGATCGTCGTGTAAGTATATTTTGCACGAAAAACAATTATATTTCTTGCGACAAAATTAGCGCCGCACAAAACAATATTACGCGACACACCATTTTGCAACGATCTTTGGTGTCGTCGCACAAGGATTTCGTAGCGACAAAGATTTATTTTCGTCGCGCAAAGACTTGCGAGATTGTCGTCGCGCAAAAAGGATTTTGTAGCGACGAAGATTTATTTGCGTCGCGCTAAGACTTGCGAGACAGAGCTGTGGTGTCGTCGCGCAAAAATGATTTTGTAGCGACGAAGGTTAAGTTTCGTCGCGCAAAGGCTTGCGAGACAGAGCTGTGGCGACAACCTTTGCGCGACTAATATTTTGTCGCCCAATATATATGGCGACGAAATGTTGTCTATAGCGACAATTTTGACTACGTTCCTAAAGGCCTTTTTTTTGTAGTGTTTGTGAAAAAAGAATAAGAGAAAAGTAGAGGAAACAATAAGAAGAAGAAGAAAAGCGAGAGAAGAAAAAATAGGAGAAGAAGGAAGAGAAGAGTAAAAAGCACATGTAAGTTTTTCTTAGTTCTCTTTCATTTTTTATAAGATTAATCTATGAACAAGGGTTATAATTTAATACATAAACAAGTCTAAAATTTTATGTTCACAAGAATGTTTTTATTGTATTTTCTGGGAATTGGTTGAGTTAAAAGAGAAAACCTAAAATCATATTTTTTATTATTTTAATCTCGTAGTACAAGACAACTATGCGCAGTCTTAGTGATGTTATTGGATCAAGACCTCCCAGTGGTCAAAAGTCTTTCAAATCAAATATGTAGATTCACAACCCACATATGAAAATCATACCATTGGTGGGAGTCCATCCAACGGTTAGAATTCAATCGAGGCATAGAAAGCACCCAGTGGTCGGATTTTAGAAATCCTGATTTTTATAAATTTTATTTCGTGTGTTTCTTTGACTTATGTGTGAATGAAATTGAAAATTATGTCATACTCACCTATGATGGGTTTTTATATAAAATCTTTAGTAGAAGTTAGTGAGTATTTATCACACTTATAATACTATGATTAATAATAATTTAGTTAATAGTTGAATGAAAAAAATGATTTATCAAATCAATAGATTATTTATATTTCATGAATGTATGTGTTATTTGAAGCTATGCATGTGTACTACATTTAATATATAAATGGTCATTAATTATTGATATTGTTTGATGATAAGTAAACAAAATTATATATTGCTATTATTTGATTGTAAGCATATTTTCTATGAGTTTGATGACATTGTTAAATCTGTTATTTTGGGATTACAACTTAAATACAGTGGATGATAACTGCGCTTGCATTCATGCCTATGTAGGTGAGGTTAGTATGACGTGATTATCAACATGTAATGAATGCTTGTGCTTAGGGGTGGGCATCCCATCCCGCGATCCCGATCTCGTCCCGATCCCGTCCCGTCCCGTCCTGTCCCGATTTTTCCGGGTCTTAATGGGATTGAATAATTTCATCCCGATCCCGTCCCGTCCCGATCTAGAATGGGATGGGATGGGATGAAGATTTTCAATCCCACCAATCCCGTCCTAATGTTCCATAGATCGGTTTTGATGACAAGTTTGGGGATTGTGTGAAATTTCGGTGGCGATCGCGTTGCTTTCTTGGTTGCAAGGCGGAGTGAAGGAGGAGGAGGCACAAATCCTCATAGTTAACGTTTTTTAAGTGAGGCAAAGAGACAAAAGAACACAACAAACCATCAAGCTTTTTCACTCAATCTTCAGCTCCTTAGATTTGAGTTCATTTCACTTGCTTATCATCGTTATTATGATTTCTCTGTTTCTTGGATGGTGGATTCATCCAACTTTTTTTTGTCTTGATTGCTTGTTGTATGATCATATCAAGAGTTTCTTTTTCATGTTAGTTTACATGTTTGAGAGTTTCCATCGGTGGGGTTTGATGGGGTTTTGGATTGAACCCATTATCCACCATTCAACAAAAACATATGACCTATTGAGATGATCTTAGATACCTAGACCACTATATATTGTTTGAGTTTGTCTACCTATTGTTGCTTGTTGAGATAACCAAGGTTTATCGAATTTGACATTTCAATTGTTGTGCTTGGGTGGCCTAATATTGAAACCTTCCAATCTTACTTGACAGTGGATTACATCTAGTGGGGGAATAGAAATGTTTTTGAGTTTGTCACCAATTCTTACTCTGTGGGATGCATCTTCAAGGTTGCATACTTATGCAAGATAATTGTTGGTGTAGTGCTTCATTTAGTGAAATACTTGAAACTTCGACTAGATGAAATACTTGTCCGTGGTGTTCCCCTGATTTTGGGGGTTTCCATGTATGCATAGCAGGTGCTTTCTGTGTGGTGCTTGTGATGTTATTGTCGACTTTATTATTGTCTTCGGCCAAGTTGAGTAGGGGACTAAATTGTGTGCACTGTTGTATAGCAAAGCAAATGGATATCGACAAGCTAAAGTCTACATTCTTATTTAATTTTCCATAGTGCTCCAAGGAAATTTTCACTTTGGTTCCACTTGTTTTTTCATTTGGCATATAGGCGTATTTCTATCTATAGACTATATTTGACCTCTATAATTATTTGTTTACCTATAATTACAGTAAAAATTTCCTATCAAGTTTTGTTAAAATGAAGAAACAAAAAGAGAAGGGAATATGATATTGTTTGACTAACTCTGCAATAGGATCATTAAAAAGGACTAAATGTGCCAAATAAATGGAGGATGAAAGATGAAAAAACTGGTTAAACTGTTAAAAGTATATCTTTCCCATTATGAGATGCATTAAATTGAAGTTTTCAGAGAAAATGCATGTTTCAAATAAATAAATAAATAAAAACTAGCATTGGATATCCAACAACATAATTAAGTAAAGTAATTTAGGTTAAATGAATAAAGTTCAAGCACATCCTTGAGATTAATGAACTCACCAAGTATGCATGGGAAAGATTGTTACGACCCCGAAATTGTTTTAATTAAATATTGTTTGCTACTATGTTTCCAGGAAAAAGACTATCGTTTGTCCTCTTTGGATGAAACAAGTTAATAATAGGAAACTTGTGAACATTATACCGTGACGGTTACTATTATTATATGTTGGTTTTGTTATTGTACAGATGTATCTTAGTTTCTAGTCTATATGGTCATCTGTTTATCGCCAATATGATATTTTTAATATGGCATAAAGTCACCATTACTCTTAACAGCTTTAAGCTATTTTGGATGATAAGAATAGAAAGACTATTTCACTTGTGTTTGGTAGGTTAGGATTTGTTACGACAAAGGTGGCATGTTGTGGACAGGGGCCATACAATGGGGCTGGACTGTGTACATTAGCATCAAACTTGTGCCCCAACAGACTTGTATGCATTCTGAGACCCTTCCCATCAACTGAGAGAGCAAACAAGATCATTGTGTCCCAGTTCATGAATGGTTCAACCAAATACATGTACCCCATGAACCTCAGCACCATCATGGCCTTGGATTCAAGGATCTAAGCTAGTCTCTTGAAGCTACCGCCACTAAAAAACTTATCTATCCTACCTCTCTGTATGTCAATTTATTATTATAAGTTGATTGATGTTGTGTGTAGTAAACACTAGAATGAGATCATTGTTCTAGTGCAGTTTTTACTTTATTGGCCTTGTCAGAGTTGTGATTTCACCCTATTATCAATTATTTCATATGCATCAGAATTCCATGGTTTCTTTCATATGCATCAGAATTCCATGGTTTTAAATGAACAAAAAAAATCCAAAATTCCACTTCTGTTTGTATCAAGGAATAAATTTTGTCAAATATTGCAAGTAAGCTGTCATAACACTACACCAAATTGACATTTTTGTAACAACCCCCAAAACAATATCACTTTTGAAGTATAACAATCCACCTAACAATTTTACACATTTTCACAAACAAAATGATACAATAATTGTATCACTATGAAGAATATGGTTATAAAAGTGATACTATTCATGATGATCCAACTTATTGTATCATTTTTTTTGTGCTACTCTTTTTCATTTGTTTGATTAAATTTAGTTTTGATTTGAAATTATTTGGTAAATTGCAACATCTCAAAAGTGATATTGTTTTGAGAGTTGTTACAAAAGTGCCAATTTGGTGTAGTATAATACCCAATTGATGTGTTTGTTTGATCATATAGCACTAAGCTCTCATTGTTGTTATTTTATAGATCATTTCATGGAACGTTCCATGCTGCTCATGGATCGTTCCATGTATCGTTCCATCAGTCTATATATGCACTATTCCATGGAACGTTCCATCAATCCATGCACCGTTCCATGATCATTTCATGTATCATTCCATCAATCCATGCATCACCCTCTGATCGATCCATGGAACTTTTCATGTATCGTTCCATCAATCCATGGACCATTCCATGGATCATTCAATGGAACGTTCCATGTATTGTTCCATCAGTCCATGTACTGTTATATGGACCTTTCCATGAATCATTCCATCAGTCCATTCACTTTTCTAAGCATCGTTCCATCAATCCATGCACCATTCTATGTATCGTTCTATAGTACGTTCCATGGATCGTTCCATTAGTCCACGAACTGTTTCATGGACCAATCCATCAGTTAATGCACCGTTCCATGCATCAATCTATGCATCGTTCCATCAGCCCATGGATCATTCCATGCAAGTTGATGCATGCACCAAGTGATGTAGGCAGACATGTGCATGAACCAAACATCCAGGTATGCATCCGTCCAAGCATGACAATCCATCATTCCAACAAATGGAGGGATGTGATTTTTCCTTATACTTTTATCCTATAGCGACAATGTTATCCGAATCTCCACCATCCTTTTTTTTTTCTTTCATCTATATTTGCATCTGGGGCCTTACTTGTGTGGGGGCTTTTGATTGAATGTGTTGTAAGTGTTGGAGATTTTGTTTAGAGGAGTTGAGAGGGAGGGATGAATCGATGCGACATGGGGCTGAATCTCAGTGGATCGTGGCAGCAAGACCACTATGCAACTTACAATACACCGTCGCGTATTTAAGTCGTATACAAAAGATTTTGGCTACCGCTCGGTAGAAATTGTACTTCAAGGCTGCCTCCGTGACTCATCCATCGCGTAGCTTCACAAATGGCATGTGACTTTAGGGACCAAAATGTCCTTACTGCAGGTCAGTAATCGGGCGACGGGCTTATGCACCGACTCTCTAACCTAGATTCTAACTAGAGGCGTTCAATCATAATCCTTCACACGGTAGCTTCAGGGCACTGGCTTTTCAACCAAGTGCGATGACCAATTGTGTGAATCAACAGTTCCTCTCGTATTAGGTTGAATTACTATCATGACACTATCATCAGTAGGGTAAATTTAACCTGTCTCACGATGGTCTAAACCCAGCTCACGTTTTCTATTGGTGGGTGAACAATCCAACACTTGGTGAATTCTGCTTCACAATAATTGGAAGAGCCATCACAATGATAGGAAGAGCCAACATTGAAGGATAGAAAAAGCAACATCGCTACGAACGCTTGGCTGCCACAAGCCAATTATCCCTATGGTAAATTTTCTAACACCTCTAGCTTTAAATTTTGAAGGTCTAAACGATCGCCATGCTTTCACAGTTCATATTCGTACTGAAATAAGAATCAAATGAGCTTTTACTCTTTTGTTCCACATGAGATTTATGTTCTCATTGAGCTCATCTTAAGACACCTGCATTATCTTTTAACAAATGTGCCACCCCAGCAAAACTCCCCACCTAACAATGTCTTTCGCCCGGATCAGGCCGTCGAGATGACCGTTGGATCCAAAAAGAGGAGCAGGGCTCCGCTTCCAACTCACGGAATAAGTAAAATAACGTTAAAAATAGTAGTATTTTACTTTCGACGAAAGTACCTCCCACTAATCCTATACCTCTCAAGTCAATTCACAAAGTCAGACTAGGGTCAAGCTCAACAGGGTCTCTCCTTTCTTTGCTGATTTTGCCAAGCCCGTTCTCTTGGCTGTGGTTTCATTGGATAGTAGACTTGAACAGTGGGAATCTCGTTAATCCATTTATGCGCATTACTAATTAGATGACGAGTCATTTGGCCACCTTAAAAGAGTAATAGTTACTCCCGCTGTTTACCGACACTTGGTTGAAATTCTTCACTTTAACATTCAGAGCATTGAGCAGAAATCACATTGTGTTAGCATCCGTAAGGACCATCGCAATGATTTCTTTTAATTGAACAATCGACTTCCCCTTGTTCGTACCAATTCTGAGTCGACTGTTTAACGTCCGGGAAAGCCCCTAGAGGGACCATTCCCAATCCATGCCCCAATCGGCATGCAGTGACTCGCTCTCCCTGCGGAAGTATCTTGAGCAATCCACCGAGAACCAGCGGGTTCGGGACAAAGACTCTTGAGCCCGGTCTTCAGAAGGAATCCTTTTCCCGAGGTTATGGGTATATTTTGCTTACTTTCGTTGCCTACATTGCTCAATCGACAATAAGTTGTTCACCTTAGAGATCTAATGTGGTTATGAGTACGATCGGGCGCTGTCAGCACTTGGTTCTTTGGATTTTCAAGGGCCGTTGGGGGCCCACCGGACACCATGCGACATGCGGTGCTCTTCCTGCTACTGAACCTAATCTTCGGCTAAGTTGTTTCTAGGGTGGGCAAGTTGTTAAACATTAAAGATAACTCTTCAAAAGCATCCGCCGTGTCTCCAGACTTCCTAACGTTGTCGTCAACCTCCGCATCTCGATTCCATTTCGAGTTCGCGTAGTTCGCGTTTTTGACAAGGTTGCCCCGAATCTTAGGATCGCCTAACCCATGTGCAAGTGTCGTTCACATGGAACTTCTCCAATATTAGGCCTTCAAAGTTCTCATTTGAATATTTGCTACTACCCCGGAAGCTCCACCGGGGCTCATGCCCCAGGTTTTGTAGCTACCGCTATGCCCTCTTACTCATCAGGGTATGACATTTGCCCCAATGACCAAGTGTGGGTCACACGCTTAAGTACCATCCATTTTCGGGGCTAGTTGATTCGACAGGTGAGTTGTTATAGACTCTTTAGCGAATTTCGACTTCCATAACCACCGTCCGTTTGTCTTAATCGACCAACACCATTTGTCAGTTCTAGGTTAGCGTGTAGTTGGGCATTGTAACCCGGCTTACGATTCATCCTACATCGCCAGTTCTGCTTACCAAAAATGGCCCAGCTGGAGCTCTCGATTCCATGGTACCGCTCAACAAAGCAACTGCATGTACCGTCCTACCTATTTTAAAGTTTGAAAATGGGTCGAGGGTGTTGCACCCCCGATGCCTATAATAATTGGTTTTTTTCCGATAGAATTTGCACTCGATCTTCAGCTATCTTGAAGGAAACTTTGGAGGGAACCGACTATTAGATGGTTCGATTAGTCTTTCACCCCTATACCCAAGTCAGACGAATGATTTGCACGTCTATATCGTTGTGAGCCTCCACCAGAGTTTCCACTGGCTTTGCCCCGCTCAGGCATAGTTCACCATCTTTTGGGTCCTGGCAAGTATGCTCACACTTGAACCCTTCTCGAAAGGTTTAGGTCGGCTGGCGGTGTAACCCACAAGGGGAACCCACTAATCAACTTCCTTGCACCTTATGGGTTTACCCACCCATTGACTCGTACACATGACTCCTTAGTCTGTGTTTCAAGATGGGCCAAATGGGGAGCCAACAGGCAGACGCCGGGAGCGTGCAATTTTCATAGGCACGCTGAAGGCGCGCACTACCCACCACAATCACGACGATGATGTATCCACAAGCACGTAAACGGCTCGGGCTTGAGCCACCGTCATAATCTGCATCGGTCGACATCTAGAGTCTTTTTCATTGCCAACCTCCATCCGCTTCCCTCCCAATAATTTCAAGCACTCTTTGACTCACTTTTCAAAGTCCTTTTCATCTTTCCCTTGCAGTACTTGTTGGCTATCGGGTTTCACCATTATTTAGCCTTGGATAAAATTAGGGTTGCATTCCCAAACAACCAGACTTGTCGACAACGCCGAATGGTGCGACAGTGTCCGAACACGTCGGGGCTTTCACCCTCTCTGGCACCTCCATAGGGGTTATGGGACCAGTCCCTCGATGATGATGCTTCTACAGGCTATAATTTGGACAATGAAGTCGCCTGATTCTCAAGTTGGGCTGATCCCGATTCACTCACCATCAATATGGGAATCCTTGTAAGTTTTTTTTCACTGCTTATTGATATGCTTAAACTTGGCGAGTAGTCCCGCCCGACTTGGGGTCGCAAAGTGGACGTCATATGCAACACACAAGGGTTTGTACAACTTGAATGGTCGACGATGACGCTAGTCTATGGCGAAAGGGGTTCAAAACCACCATAGATCATGATGTCCGTCACTCAAGGCCATTTTTGGGCCGACCAGGCTGAAATAGCATGGGGGGCCAACTTCCGCTCCTCAACACAAATTCATTGCTTGTGTTGAACGCGACACTGTGCATGACGCCTGGGTAGATGTGCCCTCAGCCTAGTGGCTTTTGGCGCAACTTTGTTCTAAAACTCGATGGTTCACGGGATTATGCAATTCACACCAAGTATCGCATTGTGCTATGTTCTTCATCGATTCGAGAATCGAAATATCCATTGCCGGGAGTCGTTCAAAGATTAGATAAGCAATACCATCTTGCAAGAGCAAGGGCACACTATTTCAATTTAATTTTCCTTGTCGATGATCGCACCGAGTTTGTTATTTTTATAGAGCCAAAGATTGCCAACAAGGGCACTCCTCGGTCCAAGGTAAAGGGAAGGAGTCTGGGAGATCCGTATCCCTTCTCCAATATAGATTTTCACAAGTTCATGGGTCATTCTTATGTCCAGGTTTCGACAATGATCCTTCCATAGGTTTATATAAGGAAACCTTGTTATGACTTCTCCTTCCTCTAAATGATAAGGTTCAGTGGACTTCTTGCAACATCGCCAGTGGCGGACCACCACATCAGCGCGATTCGAACACTTCACCGGACCATTCAATCAGTAAGAGTAACGAACGGTGTGTACAAAGGGCAGGGACATAGTCAAAGCAAGCTGATGAAATTCCTCATTGAAGACAACCAATTGCAATGATCTATCCCACGATGAAATTTTCAAAGATTACCCTGGCCTGTCGACCAAGGTTATAGACTTGTTGAATACATCAGTATAGCGCACGTGCTGCCAAAAACATCTAAGAGCATCACATACCTACTATTGCCTCAAACTTTTGTGGCCTAAACAATCATAGTCCCTCTAAGAAGCTAGCCATGAGGGTCACCACCACATAGCTCGTTAGGAGCCTGAGGTCTCATTCATTAATGGAATTAACCAGGCAAACTGCTCCACCAACTAAGAACGGCCATGCACCACCACCCATAGAATCAAGAAAGAGCTATCAGTCTATCAATTCTTACTATGTTTAGACCTTGTAAGTTTCCCTGGCATGCCCTTCCGTCAATTCTTTTAAGTTTCAGATTTGCAGCCATACTTGCCTAGGAACCAAAAAACTTTTATTTCTCATAAGGTGTCTGCGGAGTCCTATAAGCAAGAGCCGTCAATCCCTAGACGACATCATTTATGGTTGAGACTAGGACAATATTTGATCGTTTTTGAGCCCTCAACTTTCATTTTTCATTCTTGATTAATGAAAACATCCATGGCAAATTCTTTCGCAGTATTTCGTCTTTCATAAATCCAAGAATATATCTGACTATGAAATACAATTGTCTCCAACTGTCCCTGTTAATTATTACTTCGATCCCGAAGGCCAAAGCAATAGGACCAGAATTCTATGATGTTATCCCATGCTAATGTATCCAGAGCTTGGGCTTGCTTTGAGCACTCTAATTTCTTCAAAGTAACAGTACTGGAGACACGACCCGGTCAATTAAGACTAGAAGCGCATCACCGGTATAAGGGATGAAACGATCAATACTCGTCCAAGGGCGGATAGGCCAGCCCAATCCAATGTCCAACTACGAGCTTTTTAACTGCAACAACTTAAATATACGCTATTGGAGCTAGAATTACCATAGCTGCCGGCACTGGACTTACCCTCCAGTGGATCCTCGTTAAGGGATTTAGATTGTACTCAATCCAATTACCATACTCATAGAGCCCGATATTGTTATTTATTGCCACTACTTCCACGTGTCAGGATTGGGTAATTTGCACTCCTGCTGCCTTCCTTAGATGTGGTAGCCGTTTCTCAAGCTCCCTCTCCGGAATGGAACCCTAATTCTCCGCCATCCATCACCACCATAGTAGGCCACTATCCTACCATCAAAAGTGATACGGGAAAATTTTAAATGATGGTCACCGACACAAGGGTTTTGCGATCCGTCGCATTATCATGAATAATCAGAGCAACAGGCAAACCCCACATTGACCTTTTATCTAATAAATGCATCCCTTCTAGAAGTAGGGGTTTGTTGCATGTATTAGCTCTAGAAATAATTCCGTACTTTTTGGCTTCGCTTGCATCCATAAAAATATCTTTTTCCATGTTAGTGGCTATAACCCAGTAGGGGTGGTGTGTTCGTACGAGTAGCAGGTACCATCAAACAAACTAAACTGATTTAATGACCCATTCATAGTTTCACAGTTTGAATTAGTTTATACTTACACATGCATGGCTTAATCTTTGAGACAAGCATATGACTACTGGCAGGATCAACTAGGTAGCATTCCTTACAACATTGGCAACAAATTGGAACTCAATCAAGGCATGCTCAAAGGAATTCCACAATGTGCACAGTCGACTATTTTGTCCAACAATAAATAGAGATTTGGTCATTAAGGCCTAGTCTCAAATGTGCGATTTGCATCCCCAAGCACATGCAAGACTGGTGACACACAATCTCAACAAAAAAAAAAGATTGATATCACCATCCATGCTAGAAGTTCGATGCTCATTTGCACCTGCCGAATAAGAGATGGTTTCTTCTAAATCGAGCGAACAACTACCAATTCACAAGTTAACCAACACAGAAACCACTTAACAACCCTAGGAGACGTTAACCAACCTTGGGACTAAATGAATAGGAATGTTAACATGTGGTTCATTATACTTGACAAAGAGCCCACCTGCACACACAATCATTTGCCACTTACACGCCATTACGTTCATATTCGCTCACCACCTACTCAAGAAAACGCCGCTTATGCTCACCAATAAGGAGGAAAGACGAAGATTGTCAAGAAAACTAGTGGACGAAAGGATCGGTGAACATGCATGCAATTCAATCGGGACATTCTAAAAATCTAGCTAACATGAAAGATAGAAAAGCATACACGTGTAGGACGCACACCGAAGGTGTCGTACGTGGAACACATCCACAATATTATAATAATGGTCATGAGAAAAAATAAATAAAAGCCCATCTGAACTACTAGACTGTGAGTAATTGCTCTAGAAGGCAGATGCCAAACACAACAAAAGGCAAGGCAAAACACCATACTAGCGTTCTAGATGGACTAAGAAGCAAAATCACCAAGAGAAGAAAGGCAGACACAAATAAATTTAGCAAACTAGTGTCTGAAAATGCAAATGCACCACATTGGCACACAAACACACCCAAAAACTAGCAAGCATGAATACAAGTATGAATGGAATAACACCAGAGCACTGACATGTTTGGGCAGGAGTACCAACACTTGTGCTCAAATGCAAGCAACACTATGCTCTACTGCCTCAGCTAACCAGTTCGGCCAAAGAACTAGTAACCGTCGTTGAACAATAGAGTGCTCAACTTGCCTTAGCTAGCCAGCGTGTATGATTAGCAAGCATCATCGTACAGTCTAGCATAGGTCTGCACTAGTACTCAACTTCCTCAACTTAACAAGCGTGCTTGACCAATACTAGTAAGTGTTTTCAAACAGTTGAGCTTGTGAGCAACAAGGACATCGTACCGTCGAGCAAAGTCAACAATATGCCCTAGTGCCTTAGCTAGCCAGTTAAACCAAGTACTGGTGATCGTCATCGAGCAAGAAAGTGCTCAACTTGCATCAAGCTAGCCAACATGCATGAATGGCAAACATCATTGTACAGTCAAGCACAGGTCAGAACTAGTGCCCAACTTCCTCAGCATCGCCAGTATGCAAGACCTATAATGTTCAGCTTCATCGAACAGTTGAGCAAGCAATAGGGTTATCATACCATCGTGAGGATAGTTGAACGTGAAAACTGATATGGACATTCTCTAAATCCAGCCAACATGAAAGATAGAAAAACACACACGTTTAAGAAGCATACCGAAGTTGGCATACATGGAACACATGCACAATATTAGAATAATGGTCACGAGGGAGAAGAAATAGAAACCCATCCAAATTACTAGATTGCGAGGAATTGCTTTAGAAGGCGGATGCCAATCACAACAAAAAGGCAAGACAGATCACAATACTAGCGTTCTTGATGGAATAAGAAACAAAATCACCTAGAGATGAAAGGCAGACATAAAGAAATTTAGCAAACAAGTGTTCGAAAATGAAAATGCACCACATTGGGACACAAGTACACCCCAAAACTAGCTAGCATTAATACAAGTATGAATGGAATAACACTTGAGCACTGGCATGTTGCGGCTGGAGTACCAATCCTAGTGCTCAAATGCAAGCAACACTATGCCCTACTGCCTCAGCTAACCATATCGACCAAAGCACTGGTAACTGTCATTGAACAATGGAGCACTCAACTTGCCTTAGCTAGCCAGCGTGTATAACTAGCAAGGCAAGTTGAGTGTTCCATTGTGTATAACTAGCAAGGCAAGTTTAGTCTAGC
The DNA here is from genome assembly GCA_963556465.1 of Berberis vulgaris. Classification (NCBI taxonomy): domain Eukaryota; kingdom Viridiplantae; phylum Streptophyta; class Magnoliopsida; order Ranunculales; family Berberidaceae; genus Berberis; species Berberis vulgaris. Next base: position 27,733,576 of record OY747136.1, on the reverse strand, counting down.
ACAGGTCTACACTAGTGCTCAATTTTCTCAGCTTAACCAGCATGCATGAACAATACTAGTAAGCGTCATCGAATAGATGAGCTAGTAAGCAACATGGTCATATTAAAGTCGAGCAAACCAACACTATGCCCTACTGCCTCAGCTAGCCAGTTCAGTCAAGAACTGGTGATCGTCATCAAACAATAGAGAGCTCAACTTGCCACAGCTAGACAACGTGCATGACTAGCAATCATCATCGTACAGTTTTGCATAGGTCTATACTAGTGCTCAACTTCCTCAGCATAGTCAGTTTATAGGACCAATACTAGTAAGCATCATCGAACAGTTGAGCTAGTAAGCAACATGGTCTTTATACCATCGACCAAGCCAGTACTATGCCCTACTGCCTCAGCTAGCCGGATCAGTCAAGAATTGGATAGGGTCATCAAACAATAGAGTGCTTAACTTGCCACAGCTAGCCAATATGCATGACTGGCAAGAATCATCGTACAGTCGAGCACAAGTCTGCACTAGGGCTCAACTTCCTTGGCTTAGCCAACATACAAGATCAATACTGGTAAGCGTCATCGAACAATTGAGATAGTAAGCAACAAGGGCATCATACCATCGAGCAAACCAACATTATGCCCCCATTGCCTCATCTAGCCAGTACAATTAAGATTTGGTGCGTGACATCAAACAATAAAACGCTCAACTTGCCAGCGTGCGTGACTAGCAACCATCATCGTACAATCAGGCATAGGTTTGCACTATTGCTCAACTTCCTCAGCTTAGCCAGCGTGTAGGATGAATACTAGTGAGCGTCATCGAATAGTTGATCTAGTAAGCAACAAAATCATTGTACCGTTGAGCATACCAGCAATATGCCCTACAACCTCAACTAGCCAGTTCAGTCAAAACTGGTGAGCTTCATCGAACAATAGAGCGCTCAACTTGCCTCAGCTGGCCAACGTGCATGAATTGCAATAATCATCATACAGTCGAGCATAGGTTTGCACCAGTGCTCAAATTCCTTAGCTTAACCAGCGTGCATGACCAATACTAGTGAGCCTCATCAAACAGCTGAGCTAGTAAGCAACAAGGTCATTGTACCGTCGAGCAAAGCCAACATTATGTCGTACTGCCTAAACTAACCAGTTCAGCCAAGAACTGGTGATCGTCATCGAATAATAGAGCGTTCAACTTGCCTTAGCTAGCCAGCGTGCACGTCTGGCAAGCGTCATGTTATAGTCAAGCACGGGTCTAAACTAGTGCTCAACTTCCTTGACATAGCTAGCATGCAGGACCGATACTGGTAAGCTTATCGAACAGTTGAGCAAGCAACAGGGTCATCGTACCATCGAGAGGATAACTGAACATGAAAAACTGATTGGGACATTCTCAAAATCCAACCATCATGAAAGATAAAAAATCGTACACGTGTAGGTAGCATACCGAAGGCAGCATACGTGGAACACATGCACAATATTAGAATAACAGTCACGAGAGAGAAGAAATAGAAGCCCTTCCAAACTACTAGATTGTGAGGAATTGTTCTAGAAGGCAGATGCCAAACACAATGAAAAGCAAGGCAGATCATAATACTAGAGTTTTGGATTAACTAAGAAGCACAATCTCCAAGAAAGGAAAGGCATGCAGAAAGAAATTTAGTAAACTGGTAGCCAAAAAGGAAAATAAACCACTTTGTCACACAAGCACACCCAAAAACTAGCTAGCATGAATACAAGTATGAATGGAATAACACTTTAGCACTAACATGTTGCGGCTGGAGTAGTAACACTCGTGCTCAAATGCCTCAGCTAGCCAGTGTGCATGACTGGCAAGCATCAATGTAGAGTCAAGCATAGATCTGCACTAGTACTCAACTTCCTCACCTTAGGCAACGTATAAGATCAATACTGGTGAGCATCATCGAATAGATGAGCTAGTAAGCAACCAGGTCATTGTACCGTCAAGCATACCAGCAGTATGCCCTATTGTCTCAGCTAGCCAGTTTAGTAAAAATTTGGTGAGCTTCATTGAAAAATAGAGCTATCAATTTGCCTCAGCTAGACAACGTGCATGACTGGCAATCATCATCATACAATCAAGCAAGGGTCTACACTAGTGTTCAACTTCCTCAGCTTAACCAGCGTGCATGACCAATACTGGTAAGCATCATCGAACAATTGAGCTAGTAAGCAAAAGGGTCATCGTACTGTCGAGCAAATCCAACAATATGCCTCACTACCTCAGTTAGCCAGTTCAGCCAAGAACTGGTGATCGTCGTCGAACAATTAAGTGCTCAACTTGCCTCAGCTAGCCAGCATGCACCACTGGCAAACATCATCTTACAGTCGAGCACAGGTCTGAACTAGTTCTCAACTTCCTCATCATAGCCAACATGCAAGACCTATATTGATAAGCTTCATTGAACTGTTAAGCAAACAATAGGGTCATCGTACCATCGAGAGGATAGTTGAACATGAAAACCGATCGAAACATTCTCAAAATCCAACCAACATGAAAGATAGAAAAGTATACACATGTAGTAAGCACACCGATGGCGATGTAAGTGGAACACATGCACAATATTAGAATAAAGGTCACGAGACAGGCGAAATAGAAGTCCATCTGAACACTAGATTGCGAAGAACTGCTCTAGAAGAGGATGCCAAACACAACAAAAGGCAAGGCAGACCATAGTACTAGAATTTTGGATGGACTAAAAATCAAAATCACCAAGAGATGAAAGGCATGCACAAAGAAATTCAACAAACTATTATCCAAAATGCAAATGCACCACTTTAGCACACAAGCAAACCCAAAAACCTAGCTAGCATGAACATAAGTATGAATGGAATAACACTTGAGCACTAGCATGTTGTGGCTAGTGTAGCAAGACTTGTGCTCAATTGCAAGCAACAGTATGCCCTACTGCCTCTACTAACCAGTTCGACCAAAGAACTGGTAAGCATCATTGAACAATAGAACGCTCAACTTGCCTTAGCTGGCTAGTGTGCATTTCTGACAAGCATCATCGTACAGTCGAGCACAAGTCTGCACAGGTTCTCAACTTCCTTTGTTTGGCCAGCATGCAGAACCAATACTGGTAAGCGTCATCAAACAATTGAGCTAGTAAGCAACATGGTCATCGCACCATCGAGTAAGCGAGTACTAAGCCGTACTGCCTAAGCTAGCCAATTCAGTCAGAAACTAGTAAGCATCATCAAACAATAGAGTGTTCAACTTGCCATACCTAGCCAGAGTGCATGACTGGCAAACATCATCATACGGTCAAGCACAGGTCTGTAATAGTGCTCAACTTCCGCTTAGCCAGCATGCAAGAATTATACTGGTAAATTTCATCGAACAATTGAGCAAATAAGTAACATGGTCATCGAACCGTCGAGCAAGCCAACACTATGCCCTACTTCCTCTGCTAGCTAGTTTAGTCAAGATTTGGGGAGTGTCGTCGAACAATAGAGCGCTCAACTTGCCTCAGGTAGCCAGTGTGCATGACTAGCAAACATCATCGTACAGTCGAGCATAGGTCTGTACTAGTGCTCAACTTCCTCAGCTTAGCCAGCGTGCATGATCAATGCAAGTGAGCATCGTCGAATAGTTGAGCTAGTAAGCAACAAAGTCATTGTATTGTTGAGCATACTTGCACTATGCCCTACTGCCTCAGCTAGCTAATTCAGTAAAAAAATGGTGAGCTTCATCGAACAATAGAGCGCTCAACTTGCCTCAACTATCAAGCGTGCATGACTAGCAAGCATCACTGTACAGTCGAGCACAGGTCTGAACTAGTGCTCAACTTCTTAATCATAGCCAGCGTCCATGACCTATACTGGTAAGCTTCATCGAACAATTGAGCAAGCAATACGATCATCATACCACTAAAGTGAAAACCAATCGGAACATTCTCAAAATTCTGCCAACATGAAAGACAAAAAAGCGTACACGTGTAGGAAGCACACCGAAGGCGGTGTACGTGGAACACATGCACAATGTTAGAATAACGGTCACAAGATAGACGAAATAGAAGCCCATCTGAACTACTAAACTGCGAGGAATTTCTCTAAAAGGCGGATGCCAAGCACAACACAAGGCAAGGGAGAGCACAATATTATCATTATGGATGTACTAAGAAGCACAATCACCAAGTGATGAACGACAGGCACAAATTTTTTTAGCAAACTAGTGCCAAAAAATGCAATTGCACCACATTGGCACACAAGCACATCCAAAAACTATCTAGCATGAATACAAGTATGAAAGGAATACCACTTAAGCCCTGGCATGTTGCGGCTAGAGTACCAATACTCGTGCTCAAATGCAAACAGCATTATGCCCTACTGCCTCAGCTAACTAGTTCATCATTGAACATAGAGCGTTCAACTTGCCTCTGCTAGCTAGCGTGCATGACTGGCAAGCATTATTGTACAATCGAGCATAGGTCTGCACTAGTGCACAACTGCCTCAACATAGCCAGCATGCAAGACCTATACTGGTAAGCTTCATTGAACAGTGAGCAACAATAGGGTCATCATACCATCATGAGGTTAATTGAACGTGAAAACCGATCGAGACATTCTCAAAATCCAGCTAACATGAAAGATAAAACCGATCGAGACATTCTCAAAATCCATGCACCATTCCATGGAACATTCCATTAGTCCATGCACCGTTCCATTTATCCATCCATCATAGCATCCATCTGTTCACGCAATGAGCAGGCCTTGGGCATGTTGAGGGGATGCACCAACGAATGTCAAGAGGCTATAGATAGAAACGAACGTGCAATGGGCAGGCCAAAGGTAGGCAGTGGGAACGCACTCATTCCCATAAGTTGTCCAAACCCGTTGATCATGTTGTTTCAACAATTTCAATCGAATGTCAAGCTCATTTCATTTTTTTTTTTTGCTTTGCAATACCCTTACTGATTGAGCATGCCTAGCATGCATGCCTGATATACACAATTGCGTTCCATATTCCCCTATCAGACAAGCAACTCCCCCCGTAATAGATGCTAAGCATTTTGGCAAATTTTTATAGGGAACATTGAGTAATTAGACTATTCGGAATAACTCATATCTTCCTCATTATGTATTTGTTTAACCTCTATAATAGCTTTTCGAAAAGCTTATGAGATGAGGAATTATTTGAAATGAAAACATTAATTTTTATTAATTTTTTAATAGGAAAAAGTGAAAATATGTGAAAATAGGGTAAAATTTTATTATTAAGACTTACATCCCTGACACCATTTGGCGTTTTCATTTGTACCACGGTATTCCCCAGCCTAGATGTCGCTGAATGGGTGGAGGATCCTAATTGCCACGCTAATCAAGACATAGGAGGCTAGACTCCATCTATCGACGAGGTTGTTGCATTCACTGACTTCCATCAGATGAATCAGCATTGGGTCTGCTATCTGAGATAATCCTCGTGTGGGTGATCTTCCAGTCGACTTCAAAAATTACTAGAAGTACTACTTTGCTTATGTAAAGTCCAGGTACTTCACATTTGGTAATCAGTTGATCATTCGCAGCTTCAGAGGTCGGAGTAAGTTTAATACCATATGAATCAACATTTGGTAACCAGTTGATCTTTGCTTAGGTAAAGTCCTGTATTCATTTTGCTTTTGCTTTCAACACCATATGTTTTGTTGTTTGACTTGTTGGTAGTTCACAATCAGGGGCGCATGACTCTGTTACCCTCTCTCGCGATGAGGAAAAGGAAAAGTTTCAATTCCTCGCTCTGCCATTAATGCCCATTTTGGATGTTCTCACCTTGGAAAACATCAAGCGAAGCGACCTATTATCTAGGGGGACTGATAGTGTAGAGCGGGCTCTGATTACTTCAGTGGGCTTGTCTTCTGGGACCAAGGTCCGAGCATCGAAACTACAGAAAAAGAAAGTTGTGAAGATGCCTAGCCCGTCAAAGATAAAGGCTCTGGAGGGACTAATTTTTCTTTGTCTCGTAACTCCAAAAAGATCAAGGTTGGAGTTGTCCAGCATGCTCATCCCACTTTGCTGAATGCCCGAGAGAGGGAACTTGTGGAACATGCCTTGGGTTGAGGATCCTAGTTATACGAGCGAAGAGCTGATGATTGAGTCTAATAGTCATCTTCAGAAGGTTCTGAAAGAGTCTGCTAAGCAGCCTCTTCCCACTCCACCTGCTCCGCTGACCACCATGGAAGAGTTTTCTTGCCTTGCTAGGATAGATGAGTATGGAATATCATGATATTTCTTTGGACAAACTTATCCAAGTTACACTGAAAGCTTATGTCAATCTAGGAGTAGAGCAGTCTACCTTGAAGGATGTTGCTCATGATCCGTCTATAATCTAAAGGCTTGGAAAGAGGGTATGAGCTCGTCGTCCTGGTGTTTAGGGTTTATCCACAAACTGAATGACTAATGAGTCTCCATCTTTTCATTTGGACATCGCAAGAGAAGCAAAACTGATTTTGATCCCAAAGTTCTCCATGCTAACGCTCGAGATAATTTTCTTACTCCGGACGCTATCCACCTTAGCTTTGGTGGCAAACATGTGTGACATCATGAGGCGGATCATAAAACTAGTTATATTTAGCACACGAAGGATCGATTCTCTTGGTTGGTTAACCGGGCACCGCTAGCGGAAAGAACTGTGGGGGGACACCTTGATCAGGGACAAAAGCTCCTGATGCTGATAAGTTAGCAATCGTCTTTTAGTCTAACTTTTGTTTTGTTTCCTACCATACTCAGTGTTTATAGCTTTGTATTCGTTTTCTGATTAAGGAATGACCCTATGTTGGAATGGTGGAAACTGGGGTAGAAACTGCACGAGACAGAGTTTAAGTTTTAGATAAGGTGTTTGCTGAGCAGCAGTTAAAGCTCTCAGACACTCTCTTCAAGGTGGATTCTCTGGAAAGCAGTTGAGTGCCCTGCCCAATCTTGAAACTCAGCTGGATGAGGCTCAGGACAATCTGAATAAGGCGTTGGCTACTCATTTTGGCTTGGAAACTCAATTGAAAGAAGTGTAGGAGAGTTTTTTCAAGGCATTGGCTGCCCAGTCCGATCCGAGGACGGAGTTGGAAGAGGTTCAAAAGAGTCGGGACAAGTCGATGGTTGAATATACCATGTTGGCTGACCGACTAAAGTCCGTTATGAAGGTTGTTGTCAATGCTTAGAGTTTTTTGGAAGGCGAACACGCTGAGGCTGATCGTCAGAAGCGTCTTCATGAGGCATCTCAGGTGCAAATGTTCTATGTTTTTTAGAAGTTGGGTTCCAACGCACAAGTCATGGTGAGGCTAATCGTAGGCTAGCCAGGGTGGACGAGGAGCTAATAAGCTTGAATGAGAATTGGGAAGCTCGAGGAAAAGAGTTCCTTGAGATTGTTGATACCATTCAATTTAGTAAGGTTGTCGTAGGGAAGCTAGAGTTGTTGATCACCACCCACTTGATCACATAGATTGAAGAAGTTGAACCTCCGTACTTGATTAGAGGACGAGAAAGAAAAGAATAAGATTCGAACAAAATTTCAATATTTGAACTTGTGCTTCTCCGATTTCAATTTTGTTGTGTTTTTTCGGTTTCAAGTGCTTTTTAGGGTTTGGGATGTTGTCGATCAATCGATGAAAAGCAATACAAACAGGAGAGGAGAGAAGGAGAGAGAAGTCTAAAATTCGGGCATGTTAAATAATTGTGGCAAATATAAACCACCAAAAAAGAGTATTAAAAACAATTATAGCATATTAAAAAGCAATTCTGACGAATGAGGTGTCGGCCACTAATAGGCAGGAGCATTTCTGGCGGATATGGAGTAACTGGCGGATGACGTGCCCCCAGAAAAGAAAACTAGCACGGGAGATTTCCCTCTCTCATTTTCTATGGATTGGGATGCTAGAACTGACCAATAATGGGAGATTTAGGCGCCACACATGTCACTATATATGGCGAAATTTGATATCTACCAGTAATGGCAATAAATCAGCAAGAATATTCTGCCAGAAATGAGATCTTTTGCGGTAGTGATGGTAGATAGTAGATATGGAGATTTGTAATATTTACCTCACAATATGTAAGTAATTTTCGTGACAATTCTTCTTCTCTAGTTTCAGTGTGGCTACGAGAACTTGAGCATCTCCTTGAAGAGGACCTGATACTCTAACGCAAGCTTGGACATTGTAAATTACACTTGATTTTACTTTGTTTGTGATAACTTGTTCCAGAGAATGCTAATAGTGTGTGGGATTGTTGAGAATAACACAACTCTCCCTTTATTTTGCTGATGCTCTTTCAAGGTAACAAGATTCTGCAAAAACCACTAGAGCATCACAACAAATCAGGTACCATGACTACAAGCATAAAGAGCAGTCATGGTTCAAGATGATGTTGCCAACAAAAGAATCTTGTAAGTAATGGTGTTGGAGAAAAGAAGCCATTTGTTCATTAGTAACAGACGTACATTTTTACATGCATAGAGAAAACATGATGCATACAGAAAAAAAGATATCAGATTTTTCGCTTTTTGTTACTATGATGAGTTGAGATGATGTTGTCACTCCGCTAGCAGTATTGTGAATGTCTTCACTGGACCTATAATCTTCTTCTCTTTTCTAATTGTCTGGACATACATTCTAATGAGACATCAAACGGTCATCTAATCGCAGCCATACACGTGGCAAAGACCAACCCTAATATGGAAGAGCCTCACTCTAGTTTAAAACAGGCTCAAACCAAATCCAGCTCAAGTTCAACATAATCACCGTTCGACTCGTAAGTCAGGATATGCCAACTCAAATTATGTAAGCCCAATGTGGTGCAAATTTTGGAGCTTGGCCCAGAACAATAAGTCTCAAATACAGATCTCTGGGATGTAGCAAGCCCTAGATCCATTTGCACAACTCTTTATTCAATCAAGTATTGGGTCCCAAATACAGCCAAGTACCAAAGGAGACTCAATCATGGATGGGTAAGATCCTGAGCGAGATCTCCTTCTCCATCATAGCCTCGACGATAGAGTCAGTAAAGGAGTGAAATACTTGTTATGTAAGGTGAATGAAAGAAATGAGAAAGGTACGCACATGCAACCCCAATATTTTCAGTCTGTACCCATCATTGCTCAACCACCTAACATTATCATCGAAGTACCTTTGGCCACCACATCTGTGGTCATTGGTTTACCATTGTTCATTTTGCAGGTTGGAAATCGATAGGGACAAATTTGGATGCATCAGTTTGGCGTCATCCGTGAGGAAACGACAAGTTTTCCTTAGAGCAAACACACAAGGTCTGTTGAACTAGTAGAGTCTCAAGACATGGTCACTAGCACTAGATCTCGAGCTAACAATAAATTACAAAGCCAGATAACGCTCCGACCGATGAGGCCCCACCACAAGGCCGAATCTATCCGATCGCGAAAGCAGAGCAATTGCAAGGCCCAGCCACAGAGGCGGTCGTGGTAAACCCCCGCATAAATAAGATTATATTTCATATGAGACGTCTCACGCAGATGATGGAGAGGCTTATGCAGAATCGACAACCAACATCCAAGAATGGCGGGAATCCAGACAAATCCCAGACCCAATAGAAGGAGTGTGTCCACGAGAGCGACAACTTCCCCATCGAAGACCGAAAAAGGTGGCCAAGAGGGGAACTCGAGGGACGAATGAGGCTTTGGGTACTATGCTCCAAAGATAGACAAGATCGTAGTCGAAAACCCACTTCAGCAGGGGGCAACCAATCCTGAGATCTTATGACAGAATGGTGGCTCACAAGTTGGTGATCTCTGAAGAGAGCTTAGCCAAAGCAGTTGGGGAGCTGAATTGCTCTAAGGTAGAATGGGAAGCCAGAGAGAAGGAGCTTCATGAGGCTGCTGATAAAGCTCGCGATTGTGATGTTGCTGATGAAAGGTGGAGCCTAATAGATCATATCCAGGAGCACCAAAGAGATTGGGATCTCTCCGTTTATCGACCTCTTATTTATGCTCGATTCGAGGAGGCGAATGACTCTTCCTCTGGCCGGTGAGGTGGCCCTAAAGCCCATTCTGTTGTCCCAGAGCCTGTTTCAGACTGTGCTGCCCATGAAGCTACTTCTGACTCTGTTCCCGGTGAATGAACGATTATTGTAATGAAAGGAAAAATTTGTCATTGAGAAAATTTCCCCTTTCCTGTTATTCTCTATATGTGTGTTTGTAACTGTCATACTTGCCATTTACAATTCTTGCGTAGATTAGGTTGAGTGAGTCTGACTAGGCGGGTATATCTACACGCACTTGAAGTAGGGTTGTAGTCTGAACTTTAGTCCTTTCTTTGCTTGCCTAAGCATACGCTGTCAACAGACTATGCGAATTAAGTTGTAGGATAGTCACCTTTGTTTGTGCGGGTTGTCCTCCCTTAGTGACATGATTACTATATCTTTTGGTAGTTGATTTTGTGTAAGGGTTGTCCTCGTGTTGAGGGCTGCACTTACTTGTTGTTCTCCGACCTTCGTAGAAATTAGGTTTTCTAGCAAACCATATCTTATTATACTGAGTATCATATACTAGCAGCTTTGTGTATCATGAGGACTCTAAATTTAAGTGGGGTAACTTCTGCCCTTCTATTCTGGGCTCTCATCATATGCCTCATTCCTGGGTAGGAGTTAGGCTATTGAGAAGTTGCCTTCGCCCAAAAGAACTAGTTTCCCTGTATTTATCTAGTTCCACCTTTGAGAAGCCTTGAGCTGAGAAGAAGTAGGCTCCGCCCATCAGGGTTAGTCTATCTTTTGTCCCCAATCCTGAACAGGAGTTAGGTTGCGGAGGAACCTTCTTTGCTTGAACAGGTTCGGCTCCTGTGCATATCTTGTTCAATCCTTAAGAGGGTTAGATTTCATAATACGTTTTAGTTATGAACAAAAGTTGAGTTGTTGAAGAACCGTTTATGCCCAAACTGGATAAACTCCTGCACTCCTCAAGCTCGGTCTTTGAGTAGACCTGAGCTGGGAGAAGTCCTTCAAATTTGTATAGGTTGGACTTTTTATTATACCTTAATCCTAAATAGGAGTTGAACTGCTGAGTAACCATCTTTGCCCTAACAGACTAGGCTCCTGTATTTCTGTAGTTCAGTCATGAAGAGCACATGTGTTGAGTAGCTGAGGAACCATCCTTGCCCAAACGGGTTTGGTCCCAATATTCCTCTGGCTCAGTCCTGAAGAGGACTTGCGTTGGGAGAAGTCTTCTAGGCCTGCCAAGGCTAGACTTCAAAATATACCTCAATCTTGAATAGGAGTTGAGATACTGAGAGACAATCCCTGCCCGAACGGGCTAGGTCTTTGTATTCCTCTAGCTCAGTCTTGAGAGGACATGCGCTGGGAAAGAATTAGGTATGCCTGTTAAGGCTAGACTTCATAATAACCTAAATCCAGAGCAGGAGTTAAGTTGTTGAGGAACCATCTTCGCTCGAATGGGCTAGGCTTTTGTATTTCTCTGGCTCAGTCCTGAATAGGACATGCACTGGGAAGGAGTCTGTTAAGCCAGTCAAGGCGAGATTTTATAATAACCTCAATCCCAAACATGAGTTGAGTTGTTGAGGAACCATCTTTGCCCGATCGGGCTAGGCTTCTATATTCCTTTGGCTCAGTCCTGAAGAAGACCTACGCTGGGAAAAAGTTTGTTATGCTAGTCAAAGCTAGACTTCATAATAACCTCAATCCTGAATAGGACTTGAGTTGTTGAGGAGCCATCTTCGCCCAAATGATCTAGGCTTCGGTATTCCTCTGGCTTGGTACTGAAGAGGCCATGCACTAGGCCATGCACTAGGAGTATGTTACGCCTATCAAGGCGAGATTCCATAATAACCTCATTCCTGAACAAAAGTTGAGTTGCCGAGGAACCATCTTCGCTCGATGGGTTAGGCTCATGTATTCCTCTGGTTTAGTCTTGAAGAGGACATGCGCTGGGAAGGGAATCTGTTACGCTTGTCAAAGCTAGACTTCATAATAACCTTAATCCTGAATAGGAGTTGAGTTGATGAGAAACCATCTTCGGCTGAACAGGCTAGGCTCCTATATTCCTCTGGCTCAGTCCTAAAGTGAACGAGCACTAGGAAGGAGTTTGTTATGTTTGTCAAGGCTTGACTTCTTAATAACCTCAATCCTGAACAAGAGCTGAGTAGCAAAGAGACAATTTTCACCCGAACGGGCTAGGCTCCTATACTTCTCTGGCTCAATTCTGAAGAGGACCTGCATAGGGAAGGAGTCTGTTACTCCTGTCTAGGCTAGACTCTATTTGAGTAGTGAGCCAATCCAATGTGTCATACCTTAGCTCATTGGCGAACTTAGTCGCTTGTACGACGAGTTGTTGTGGCCTTCAGTGAGGCTAGGCTTGGCCGTTTGTGCATCATTTCAATCCTCTTCATTGGATCAGGTTATCTTGAGAGTGGTGAGTCGTCCGGGGACTCAACTCATCCACTTGCGTAAAATCATCATGGGATTGGGTTCGCCCGCTTGCGGTGGACTATACGTCGACTGGGTTCGGTCTGCATGTGTGTCATTTTGGTTCTGAGGTCGGACTAGGCTATCTTAAGAGCGGAGAGTTATCCGCGGACTGGACTCGCCCCCTTGCGGTGAACTGTCCTTGGACTGGGTTTGCCCGCTTGCGGTGGACTATCCGTGGACTGGGTCCAAACCACATTCGCACTGCCTTGGGTCCTAAGGCGGACTAGGTCACTGATGCGACAAGTTGTCATTTTGGTCCTCGTATTAGGATCATGCTTTGGTGGGTGGTAAACTGTCTGGGGACTGAGCTCGACCTGCCGTGTCATACCTCGGCTCCTTAAGCGAACGAGGTAAGTTATGCGGTGAGCCATCATTGCCTTTAATGAGGCTAGGCTCGGCCGCTTGTGCACCATTTTGGCCCTCCTGTAAGGATCATGTCTTCCCCAGTGGAAGGAGTTGAGTGTGGAATAGAGTCATTTTTAAAGACATTACCTTGATTGATCTGCTTTAAAAAGTGATACATGCCACCCTCGCTGCTCATCACTAGTAACTCTTGGGTTTGTTGGTCCATCTTTCTTTGGGGGGATTTGAGTCGATCGTGGTTACTTACCCAATTATTTCATTGCAGCGTAATGACATTCTCTAGTGGAAGACTAATCTCTCTTGATAGTTCTTGTCTCTCTGTTGACAGTGTATTTGAGGCATTGGTGTCATGTGGAAACTACTACCCCCATCTGGTAAAGCCAAGGGCTTCCCAGGATTATATCATATGAGGAAGGGGCGTCCACTACGATGATTTCCATCATGAGGAGTTTCTTTGGTTCCACTTCTCCCAAGGTTAGGCTAATACTCCCGACTGAGTAACTTTGGACGCCACTAAAATCAACCATCACTTGGTTGTCCGACTTTAGTTCTTCTTCTCTCAACCGCATCCTGCGGGATGCTTCCATGAACAGGATGTTGACTGGGTTCTTTAATACGTGTTCGACTTGTGCCATTGTGGTCTTGAGGTTGGACTAGGCTATCTTGGGAGTGGTGAGTTGTCTGTGGACTATACTCGCCCGCTTGCGGTAAACTGTCCTTGAACTGGGTTCGCCCTACTTGCAATGGACTGTCCGTGGACTGGGTACCTATATGTCCATTAAACCAATCCCCCACAGTAGATAAAAGATTTTTTTTTGAGATTGTTAGATCCATTTGCATGCCAAATCCTTGAAGAGTAAGCCTATTTTTCAAATGTTACTTTCAGAACACATGGGGAAGAAAAGGGTTTTGGAACCAAGTTAGTGTAGCCTTCTTCAGGCTAATAAGGAAATTCTTGCACATAATGTCTTCTAAGTTTTCCTTCACCTCATTTTGATATGGTGATCGTAATAACCAGGGCGTTGTTGTTCGGGGAGTAGACCCCTTGCATGTCTTGCTTAGTAAACCTCAAGACCGGGGTTAGGTGTTCCACCCAAGTGCATTGGACTCGGCGATCTTCACCGTGGGGACCTGTCTGTAGCTTCTGAATTGCCTGTTTCCTTGACCGGTTAGATTCTCCCGATCTATTGTGTGCGTTGTGCACGATGTAGATTATGTTCGCAACCTTTTCTTTGGCCTCGGAGCTTGCTTCTTCTATCTCGTAGGGTTGTTTCTCGTTAGAATTTACGAATTCTCCTAATCTTCCTCTTTGAACCCAGTACTCTATCTTGTTCTTGAGACTTTGGCAGTCCTGGGTGATCTGGTTGGGATCCTTGTGATAAGGACAATATTTGCCCTTATCACGTTTGGAAAGATCGCCTTTGATTTTTGGGGGGACACTTGATGTCCTTCTAATTTTTCATGGTGAAAAGGATTTTGGCCAAGCTGGAACTGGTCATGTTGTCGTTCTTTCTCTTTTTTCACTTGTCCTCCTTTTCGTGCCTCTTCTCTTCTCCCTATCTCAGGCCGTGGGGGCCTGGTTCTCCTCATTTTTGCCTCCTTTTTTGGTGGCCAGCATCTCTTCCAGAGTGATGTATTTTTCCGCACTTTTCAGCAAGTCTGTCATATCCCTCGGAAGTTCCAAGGTAAGGAAGTTGTAGAATCGACCTCCTCGAAAGCCAGAAGTGAAGGCAGTTACTGACGTGTTGTCGCTACAACCGTCGATTAGGGTAAGCTCATCATCAAAACGAGTAACATAGTCTCTGAGAGTCTCGTCTTGCTTTTGCTTTAGACTCAGCAAGTAGTACGACCCTTTTCTAATTCGTTGGCTCTCAACGAATCTTGTGGTAAATGCATTAGCCAAGACCTGCAATGAAATGATAGATATTGGCTGAAGACTTTGGAATTGGGTCAATGCAGCCTTTTTAAGGCTGGTGGGAAAAATTCGGCACAGGATGGCCTCTGAGCTTTCTTTAAGCGTCATGACATGATGGTAATGGGGCAAATGGTCCGACGGATTTGATGTTCCATCATAGAACTCGACTTTCAGCGGGACAAACTTCTTTGGAAGCAGGGGGACCATGATCTCCTCCAAGAACAAAGAGATGGTGAGGTTGTACAAAATGGTCGGATAGGTTGCCGCCAGTCGAAGCAGGTTCCTGACCATGGTGTAGTCTGTTTTAGGGGCGTGGTTCCCATTATCTCCATCGTCTTTTAGGCTATCCTGTCGGTCGGTTCTTTGATCCTCCCTACGGAGGTTTTCACTTTCCTAGACGCACTCTTGGGCGTCCTCTTTCGTGTGGGATCTTCTCGTATCTCTGTCGCCTTCGTGCGGTTGTTGTCAATCTTGAGCGAGTCTCTCCACCACTCGTGACAAATGATCTATATGAACTAGGACTTGGTTTATGCGGGGATCGATCGTGGTTGCTACAACAACTAGGCCAGGTGACTGTTTTGCCCCCTCGATTAGATTGATTCGACCATGTGAAAGGACTTCTCTGCCCGGAGGGTTGTCTGGTTCAACATTGTTAAATAATTGAGATCTAGTGACCATTTCTCAATGTTTTGTTTAGCGTAAAAAGAACTTTGTATGTTCGTGTCAGGGAAAACTTATTGTCATCTTTCCAACTGATGGCACCAAACTGATGCATTCAGATATATTCGGTTAATCCCAGGACCACCGTTGTGATGGCCGAAGGCACTTCGATGCTTAAGTCAGATATCGGTTTGAGAAATAGTGAAGATTGTATGTAAAATTGCAGTGTGTATAATTGCATACCTTTATTCCTCCTTTCACTGACTCTTATAGCAAGCCTTCCCTTCCCAACTGTCCCTTCAATCGAGGGCATGATGGAGGGAGGAGATCTCGCATATGATCTTACTTGTGCATGACTGAGTACTTTGGCACTTGGCTATGTTTAGGACCCAATGCTTGATTAGGCTATAGTTGATTCGTAAGAGTGGATCTCGAGCGTGTGCAGTATTGAGAATCATTATTTAGACCTTATTGTCCTGGGCCAAGCCCTAAGACTCGTGCCTCTAAGGCTAGCGTGTCTTGGGCCTGGACAACTAGCTTACAGGCTTAACATTAGTTTTGCGCATGGATCCGCTTGGGACTGAGCTGAAGCCTTTTTGTGCTAAAGTTAGTCCATGCCACGTGTACAGCTATAATTGAGTAACTATTTGATGTCTCATCAGGGACCATTCCTCAAAGACAGACGTGACCAAGGACAAGAATCCATTCTAGCTGGAGGCGACCGATCCCAATGTCTTGTATGATCTCGCTGTCCCTCCATTCTCGAAAGAGATCATGAACGACCCCTACCAAAAAATTTATCCCCCCAAAGCTCGAGTTCTATGTCGGAAGATCAAATCCGTTAGATCATCCGGATCATTACCACCAAGTGATAGTGCTGAAAGAAAGTTTAAAAGTCATCTTGTGCAGAACTTTTCCCACTAGCCTAAAGAAGGCTACCTGACCTGGTTCCACCGCCTCCAGCCGATATCTATTGATTCACTCAAGTCCTGGCGAAAGCATTCATCGGGAACCAACAGATCAAAAAAGGTCCCCACTATCTACTGGGCCTCAAGCAGAAGCAATGCGAGAGCTTCAGGGAGTGTGTCACTCGATTTAACTACGAGCTGACTTTGATCGATGGTTCCAACGATGACATGTCGATCACCGCTTTCACTTCTGGCCTCCGAGGAAGTCAATTTTACAACATCCTCACCTTGGAGCCTCCAAGAGATATGGCGAACTTACTAAAAAGTGTGCAAAAGTATATCACTCTCAAAGAAATGTTGGCAGCCAAGAAAAGAGGCGAGAACAAAGCCAAACATGCATCTAAGGCTCAGTATAGGGGAGATAAAAAGATGCATGAGGAGGACAGGTGGAAGAGGAGGAAAAGTGACAATAAGATTGGGTCTGTTAAGGTAAACCCCGTTAGGTTACCAACTACGTGGGCTCAAGGTACACTGACTATACCCCTTCAATTCCGGCTTGTCCAAAATTTTCTGCCATGAAGAGTTGGGAGGACATCAATTGGCCTCCAAAGCTCAAAAATGATCCTTCAAGGTGTGATAAGAACAAGCTCAAAGACCACGGTCACACCACTCAGGACTGTCTGAGTCTCAAGAATGAGATAGAATACTAGATTTGAAAGGGAGACTTAGAAATTTTTTGAATTCAACGAAAAAAGTCCCAAGAAAAGTAGAAGGAAGAAATGGCACTAGAGGCCGAAGAAAAGACTGTAGATGTCATCTACGTCCTGTACAGTGCACATGATGAACCGGAGAAATCCAACTGGTTAAAAAAGGCAGTCCGAGAACTGCAGACAGGTTCCCATTACGGAGACTGCCCAAATCAACGCGCCCGAATAGAGTACCCGACCCCGGACCTAACGTTCACTGAGCGAGATATGCAGGGGTCTATTCCCGCATAATGATGCCATGGTTATCACGATCGCTTTATCGAAATGGGGCGTGAAAAGATCGTTGGTGGACACGTGGAGTTCAACCAACATCTTATTCTAGGAAGAATTCCACATGATTCGGCTGAGGGATTAAGAACTAAAATTGACAATCAAGTTATTGTTGGATTCAGTGGTGCTCAAAATCACCCGGTCGGGAGCATCAGGCTAACCGTGGTAGCAGGAGAACAAATAAAGCTCCTAATGACGAAATTCATTGTGGTAGATGCCTCCTCTGCGTACAATGTGATTATGGGAAGGTCTTAGCTTCACCAAATGGGACCAGTGATCTCCACAAGGCACCATTGCCTAAAATACCATGTCAACGGTGAGAAAGGGACTATCCAGGGAGATCAGTCTTCAACAAGGGTATGCCATTATGTGGTAATGAAGTTATCGGGCAAGTAGCCAAGGAGGCTCAAGCCCCCTACAAAAAGAAGAACCAATGGGCCAAGGGCTTACTAACCGAAGAGTCTGAGTGATGAGAGTATCATGTAGAATTTTTAAAGAAGAATTATCAATAAAGGTAATCTCTTTAAAACGAATCCAATCCAAAATTCTAACTCTTTCTACAGGGGAAAATCGGTCTTGCCACGGGGACTAAAATGGCGCACAATGGCTGAGTCTAATCCTATTCAGGATGTCGACAACTCGCCGCATAAGTGACCTAGTCTACCAAAGGAACCAAGGTGATACACATTGGACCTAGCCTAGTCCACGACAGCTCACCATCGCGAAAAGACATATCCTGATTACGTCTAGCATGGCGCGCAGCGGCTGAGCTTAGTCCTATTCAGGATGGCGACGACTTGTCGCGTAAGTGACCTAGTCCGCCTCAGGAACCACAAAAACACACTTGCAAACAAAACTCAGTCCATGGACCATTCACCATAAACGGATCAAACTCAGTCTATAGACAGCTCACCACACTAAAACCCTGGTCTTGTCACAAGGATCAAAATGGCACACAGCGGCCGAGCCCAGTCATGTTAAGGGAAATGATAACTTGCCGCATAAGTCACCTAGTCTGCCTACAAAATCGAAGTACTGCACAGCGGGTCGATCCCAGTCCACAAACATCTCACCACTTAAAAGAGGCATGGTATGATCATGGGGACCAAAATGGCACGCAATGGTTGTTTCTAGTCCTATTAAGGACGACAACTTGTCGCATAAGTAACCTAGTCCGCCTAAGGAACCACAATACCTTAAAGCAGACCGAGTCCAGTCTGTTGACGACTCACCGCACCAGGATGATATAATTTAAGGGATGAAGATGGCGCATGGCGGTGATGTCTCATCCTATTTAGGATATTGACAACTCACCCAACAAGTGATCTAGTCCGTTTAATAGAAATCTAGGTCGTTCAAGCGAAACTGATTTCTCTACAACCCAACTCTTGTTCAATATTGGAGTCCATTATGAAAGTTTAGCCAGACAGGCAAACTAACTTCACTCAGCTCAAGTCCTCATCAAGATCGAGCCAGAAGAATACTGAAATCTAGCCCGCTCAAGCGAAAATAATTTGTCCACAACCAACTCCTCTTCAGGATTGGGGTCCATTATGAAAGTCTAGCCCAGGCGAACTGAGATGACATATTTCCAACTCAAGTCCTCTTTATGATTGAGCTAGAAGAATACAAAAATTTAGCTCGCTTGGGCAAAGATGATTTATCCACACCCCAACTCCTGTTCAGAATTGGGGGTCCATTATAGAAGTCTAGCCCAGACGAGCAAATATGACCTCTCTCTTGCTCAAGTTCTCTTCATAATTAAGCCAGAAGAATACAAAAATCTAGCTCGTTCGGGTAAAGATGATTTCTTCACAACCCAACTCATGTTCAGAATTGGGGTCCATTATGAAAGTCTAGCCCAAACGGGCAAAAAAAACTCTCTCCAGCTCAAGTCCTCTTAGGGTTGAGCTAAAAGAGTACAAAAATCTAGCCCACTCAGGCAAATATGATTTCTCCATAACCCAACTTCTGTTCAGGATTCGGCAAACAAGCTAAGAAAAGGCTCTAGTCCGGACTAAGCCCTACTTCAAGTGGTGGTGGACACAACCGTTTATTTAGGCTAATCCAAACAAAAATTAAAAGGGTGCTTGAAATGGCTATGACACAAGCAACAAGACAAGGAAAAAAAATCTCTTCATTAATAAATTTTTCCTATACAAGAAACCACTCACACGACGGGGGTAGAGTCAAGAACACCTTCTTGAATAACAGAATCAGAAGTAGCTTCGTGGGCGACAAAGTCTGAGGCAGGCTTTGGAACATTGAGGTTGGTAGTCGTCTGTGCGGCACCCGAACTGGTTTCAGGGCTACCTCGTATACCAGAGGAATAATCACCTGCCTCCTCAAATTGAGCATAAGCAAGATGCTTGTAGGCAGAAAGATCCCAAGCCACGCGGTCCAGCTCAATATAGTCCAATAGCTCCAATTTCCCAGCAGCAGCCTTACTAAGCTGAGCATTTCTGGCAGCCCCGAGAAGCATTTTCTCCCTAGCCCTCCACTGTTTCTTTGAGCTATTCAGCTCCTCTTTTTCCCTAGCCAAGTTTTCTTCAGAGTCCGTCAGTTTGCGGTCTGACTCACCACGACGTGTACGCTCAGAGTCCAGTTCTTGGGTAAGCATAAAACACTACACCAAAAGGCCAGTTTAGCTACACCGAGATGGCCACGGTTCTAAACCGTTGGTTTATTTACCACGGCCAAAAACCGTAGCTATAATGACCAACGGCTTAAAACCGTGGGTAAAAAAAAATTGGCCACGGCTGAAAACTGTTGGTTTATTGGCCACGGCCACGGCTCAAAACCGTTGGTGTATTTGCCACGGCCAAAAATCGTGGCTAAAAAAAAATGGCCACGGCTCAAAACCGTGGCTATAATGAGCAACGGCTCAAAACCGTGGCTACACTAAAAACGCTGAAAAAAATTGGGCGGGTTTTTTTGGCGCTCGATTCTTTCCTCTCTCCTTTTACGCACTCGAAGCTCCTCCTTCCCTGCTCCCTCCACTCGAATTCCACCTTCCCTGCTCCCTCCACTCGACATCGACCTTCCCTGCTCCCCTCCACTCCACTCGAAGCTCCTCCTTCCCTGCTCCCCTCCACTCGACTTCCCTGCTCCCTCCACTCGACATCGACTCTCCCTGCTCCCTCGACTTCCCTTCTCCCTCCCTCGACTTCCCTCCTCCCCTCCTTCCCTCCTCCGTCGACTTCCCTGCTCCTCCCTCGACTTCCCTCCTCCCCTCCTTCCCTGGTCTTCCCTCCTTGCTCGGCGTCTTCAACCTCCAAACAATTTTGCAAAATCGATCAGCGACTGCAACCACCAAACCATTCTCTCGTACAGGTACTCTCTCTCTCTCTGCTTTCTTTTTGTGTCTTTTATCTTAGTTTTTATGGGGTGCTAAGTGTTTGATTAAAATTTTGAATTGTAAATTTTTTAAGAGTGAATTGAAGTGTATCTGAAGCGTGAATTGTTTGATGAAATTAGGGTTTCTGAATCTAGAGTTTTTTTATTTAGAGGTTTTGAATCTCTAGGGTTCGAATTGAAACTGTATGTTTTTTGAAATCTGGATTTATGCATGTCAGCATATGCCCGAATTCCAATTTTCACCTTCTCTCACAACCAAATCTCGACTCTATCAACAATCTTGTTCAAAATTTATTGAAAACTTAACATCAGTATCCTTATCAGAATCAATCCTTAACAAAAATAAGGAGCCATAAAGCATTTCACCAAGAAAAAATAAGTTTACAAAATTTCTAGATGGGATAGCATCTGATGTTACACTCATTACACATATCCACCAAGGCACCAACTTTAGACCTACATAATTTTGTAATGTCATTATTTAAGAAAGAGACTTGTGCCAAGACGTCCATACAAGTGTTCTGATAAGATCACATATCCTCAGTTTTTAGTTTCTCAAATTTGTAAATATATTATTTATTTGTTTCTGCATAGTTACGCTCTTGCAGTAAAGTAATCTCAAGGCGTTTCTGATAAGAACACTTATTTGATGCTTGCTTATGGGTCCCATCATAGACCTTACATTCATCCCCCTCTTCCTCCCACCACCTTCTATTTTTCACTCAATTGCCAATCACCTTGATTCATACAAACAATTAAGAAGACGAAAGGGGTTTTATATAGCCTCTTAACCAAGTTAGAGATTTGACTTTCTTGAAAACCTTTTGCATTTCACGAAATCCAGACCTCTTATTAGATTAAGTGGCAAAAACAAACATCCCCATTATATATAACACTTAAATACCTTCAAATACTTTTAGATGTCTTTGAAGGAAGTAAAAAAGGAAAAATAAAAAAAAACAAGACTGAAAATAGAACCTTGAATGTTTTTTTTTTCCAAGTCTCCAACATTTTGTTTGATACAACTTGTAGATGCACTAATAGGTCAGGTATTGGTATGTATATTTCTGCGACATGAAAGGGTGGCCTCATGATATGTATCGTGATCATAATATGTACCAATCATACTATAACTGTGATGTAAGTGGGTAACTGATTAATATAATTTGTATTTGGGCCAGATATAATAAAGTCCATATTAGTTAGAGCATTAGCTAAGGTAGGGTTAGGGTTAGTTTACTAGTCAAAGAAGGTACTAAGCTTATAAATAAGACATAAGTTTGAACATTGTAGTTGGTTTTGATTGATTGTTCTTCTATTTATCTCTTTAGGGTTTATCGTAGTGCTACTTTTAGCTTTAGTTTAGTGTAGAAATCATCATACTGTTTCAACTTTCAACTCTATGGCTAAGATGATGACTTCCAAAGGATATACATACGTAAATACAAAATGATGAACATCATATAAAAAGCTTTTGAACAACCCACCAACATCATAGATGTTCCGTTAATTTTAATCATACTATTGTTAATATGTATGGGTTACTTTAATATTCTTTATAGTCAAGAGTTCTTCAATATTCCTCTTTCCAAAATGCATTGCCTCAATGCAAGACGGTTGTTGGGTGAACTAAGGCTTGTAAACCTTATGAAGAGCTAACAAGGCTTATGCCTCAGATATGTGAAGCGTACGATTTGAAACATAAGTTTTGAGGCAGAATGAAGCTCATGCCCTTGCCCAAAAAATAGGTTTCCATGTATGCTTGAACTCTAAACTTATGATTATTTGGTGTGTTTTCCTATTTTTCTATGATTTATGAGTGATGACTACTATTTTACTACATGTTTTAAGAGCTTTAGAGTTAGAGATACTAAGATTTGTTTGGTTATGGCTAGTGATTGTGTTACGACTTTGTAGTTATACATGAATATGTTATATACATATATGTATCTTTTTATACTTATTTTATTTGACTTATCATGACAACTCAACATAGGGGATAAAAGTGCCAATATACAATTGCATCTTTAATAACTTGGGTTCAAAATTTAATCCGATGTGCTTAAGAAACAAAATTTAGGTACAATAAAATTTTGAAAAACACAAACATATTTTATATATTTATTTGAGATTCTATGCTTTTAATGTTTTGCATGTTAGAATCTATGGAAAATAATTATTTGATATTTTAGTGACTAGTTATCATCAACAACATGAAAGCATAAAAAAAACAAATAGAAAGGAAAGGCTAAACAACTCATATCACACCAACTTATCCGCAACGAGAGAATTTGTATTAAAAACAACCTAATGCATTTGTTAATTTCAAATCAAAAAGTTTTGAGCACAAATCAAAACCTTGCCATCTCGGTAGATCAGTGCAGATGCTTCAATGAATGCTACAACTTGATACCTGAGCATACACAAACAAAAACACAATGAATACTTCAGCCAAACTTCTAGGATAAAGAAAATAAAGGGTAGCCAAGCAATAACATGTGATATGGTAAACACGTCATTGGGCAATCATAAGAATAGTTGTCACCACAACGATCCTCATGTCTCTACTCTCTATTACCATTTTAAATAAAAATCGGAAGTTAAGGGATATTTGGGTTGGAGGAGAGAGAGAGTTTGGTAAAGAGGATGTAATGTCGTGTTAGTTTTGTTCTTATTCCTTATCAGCTAAAATTGGGTTCCTTAATAATATTTGGGTTCATTGAAGAATTCCTGTCATTTTTGTTGTTGTTGTAGATGTGTAGTTGTTGTCATTGAGCATTCGTATTTCAATCAAGAAGCCTCAACTCAAAGAGAAAACACGTTTTGATTTTAATACCTAACTAATAAGACATGTAATGGTTTACTGGCAAGGAAAAATATATGGTGACTAAGCTAAAGAGGAAAGATAGATGGTGACTAAGCTAAAGTGAACAACTAGAATCATCTTGGATGCATAACCTGAAACTTGTGCATACCGTTTTAACTAGAGATGAAAGAAAGGATGGATGAGCATGCAAGAAAAAACTCATCAAAAGTAATCTCTAATACTTTATGTGCTAGTTACCCGAGGTTAAGGAAAGCTTAATTGAGAGGCACAAGGTGGTGGTGAGGTTCCAGGAAAGCATATCTGGGATGTGAACGAGTGAGCTAGATGATCATTAACACCAAATAACGATGTCATTAGGTGTGTGTAGACGACGACTTTGGAGTCTTCTTATTTAAATACATGGTCCTTGGTCTTAGAGGAAGGAAGGTATTCAATTCATGTATTCCCAAAGCCACTTCATTATGTAGATGTAATTAACAATACCATGGTTAATCATCATTCCTTGGTATCTTTATAATATTTGGAATGAAGTTGTAGGAATCCAGTTTTTCGATCTAGCTATAGTACAATATTACATTCATCATTTTATTTGTTTTCCCCCTAAAACTAAAATAGATTCATTTTATTACATCCTTAGTATCTTTTTTTTCAAGAAATTTCGTTCGTGTAATTTATTTGTTTGCCCCCTAAAACTAAAATAGATTCATTTTCCTGTTGTAGGATAATTGCCTTGCGGAAAGCAGAAAAGGAGGAAGAGAGAAAAGCAAGGGAGAAGATCCGTCAGAAACTCGAAGAGGATAAGGTATATGTTGAATTCTCAACTTATCTTTTATTGCGGTATGATTGAAGAATAATACACATCATATTAGAACATTCTTCAACACAATTCTAAGAACAATTCTTTATTTCTATTTGTTTTCTCAAAACAATTCTAAGAACAATTCTTGGATGAACACCTCGTTATACTAGCGGTAACCTAGTATCGGCACCGTTCTCTTGAACTGTTCAAAGAATTATCTTCAAATGATTATTGTTATTCTTGTCTATTTTTATCTGTGTGTTTTACTATTTCTGTATGATCTTTCTCCTGTGTTCAACTATCTGTTCTAGACTGTAAGTTTAGTTTGCTTTTTGAAACCTAGTAGTCCTGGGTGCAAAATTGGTATCAGATGAACTGAAACTGATTGGAAAGATAGAGGTAGTGTCAATAAAAGCATATATTTATTTCTATTTGTTTTCTCAAAACAATTCTAAGAGCAATTCTTGGATGAACACCTCGTTATACTAGCGGTAACCTAGTATCAGCACCATTCTCTTGAACTGTTGAAAGAATTATCTTCAAATGATTATTGTTATTCTTGTCTATTTTTATCTGTGTGTTTTACTATTTCTGTATGTTATTTCTCTTGTGTTCAACTATCTGTTCTAGACTGTAAGTTTAGTTTGCTTTCTGAAACCTAGTAGTCCTGGGTGCTAAATTGGTATCAGATGAACTGAAACTGATTGGAAAAATGGAGGTAGTGTCAATAAAAGCATATCTTTATTTCTATTTGTTTTCTCAAAACAATTCTAAGAACAATTCTTGGATGAACACCTCGTTATACTAGCGGTAACCTAGTATCGGCACCGTTCTCTTGAACTGTTCAAAGAATTATCTTCAAATGATTATTGTTATTCTTGTCTATTTTTATCTGTGTGTTTTACTATTTCTGTATGTTATTTCTCCTTTGTTCAACAATATGTTCTAGACTGTAAGTTTAGTTTGCTTTCTGAAACCTAGTAGTCCTGGGTGCAAAATTGGTATCAGATGAACTGAAATTGATTGGAAAGATGGAGAAAGTAGGGTACTCCCATGTATTCCATGTCTATTGAATACTAGTTGATTAAGCAGACACTCTTAGATATTATTTTAGTAAACTAATTTGCTTCTTATGCCAATTCATGGGCCTCAAAGGGAGATGATTAAGGGGAAGATAGCCTCCTCATGGTATGGTTCCTATGGAGGTTATCCTCGTAAAAGTGTCACTCTCAATCTTTTAATTTTCATGAGTGTTTGACTAAAGTTAATCTTTTAATTTTTTGTGTGTAGAAATGTCAACAATTCCTTTAGATAAGTCATGGATGAACAAACGAGGAAGTGCAATGTATATAAACGGCGTTAGACAATTCCAAAAGTTTGTTGAGGATAATGCAAATGGACAGAGTCTTTTTCCTTGCCCATGTGTTCGATGTAGGAACTCGAGGGGAAACATTAGTGTTGACGACATAGGTGTTCATTTGTTAAGCCATGGCATTGATACCAATTATGTCACGTGGATACATCATGGAAAGAATATAAACAAGCATGTGATTGGTGTACCTATGATAGAAGTGGTTGAACCTGATGATGCCTTTGAGTATCCTAGGATGAGCGACCTAGTTGATGATGTATTCCTCAACATGCAAACTGTGGAGGCTGATGATGGGATAAATGACTTGAATGACACCATTATTGAATTGCAGAATTTCAAGACTCGTTTTAGTTGGAGTGGAAATAATGTGACGATGTTGTAAAAATGGCTAAAAACCTTATTGCCGGATGATTGTAATTTTTCAGATAACTACCCAAACATGAAAAACACAATTAAAGATATGGGGATGGAATGTAAGACAATACATGCATGTGCCAATGGATGCATACTCTATTGGAAAGAATATGAGGGTCTGGTTACTTGTCCAAAATGTGGTTCTGGTAGGTATAAGGTTTATGTGGATGTCGATGACAACGAGTCCGGCAAGGTATACAGGAAAGAAGCTAAAAAGATTGTAAAGTATTTTCCATTAATTCCAAGGTTGAAAAGATTTTTTAGCATACCGTGGATTGGTGAAGCAATGACTTGGCACAAGGATGCTTGTTCAGATGGGAATTTGATGAGACATCTATGTGATTCAGCACAATGGACTTCAACAAATATGAGATGGCTAGAGTTTGCCTCTGATAGTAGAAATTTGAGACTTGCAATATCGACTGATGGTTTTAACCCACGTGGAAATCTAAGTAATGCTTATAGTTGTTAGCCAGTAATAATAGCACATTTGAATCTTCCACCTTCTTTATGCATGAAAAATGAGTTTTGTTTGTTAACCTTGTTAATATCAGGGCCAAAAGCACCCGGAAAGAATATTGATGTTTACCTGGAGCCATTAGTAGAAGAGTTGAAGGAATTGTGGGCAGATGGTGTTTCAACTTGGGATGTGTGTACTAAAAGCAATTTCCGATTGAAAGCAATATTGTTTTGGGGTATCCATGACTTTCCTGCTTATGGGACTCTAGCTGGTTGTAATGTTCATGGTTATAATGCATGCCCTATTTGTGTTGATGATGTAGAATCTGAACGTCTTTCAAACAGTAGGAAGATATGCTATAGAGGCCATCAAATTTTTTTACCTACAAAACACAAGTTTAGAGATGACAAGGGATTCAACAAAGATGTTGAACATCGTCATGCTCCACGACGATTATCTGGCGAAGAAGTTGAACGAAGGATAGTGGAAATTTTGGAAGGTAGTTCTACACAAGGTAGGGTTAGTGGGCAAAAGCGCAAGAATATGGTTGATAATGATAACGTCAATGATGAACCAACCAATAACATTGCGCCACCGTGGTCTAGAAGATCCATTTTATTTGATTTGCCGTACTGGAAGTTTGTTGAGCTACGACATAATATTGATGTGATGCATACTGAAAAGCAGTGTTCTAAAAATCGGTCTAGGCGGCCGCCTAGGCAGCGCCTAGGCGCTAGAAGGTGGAAAACCGCCAAGATTAATGCCTGGGCGGGCAGTCTGGGCGGTCTGGGCGGGTCTAGGCGGGTCTGGGCGGGGTCTAGGCGGCCTGGGCGGGCTAGGCGGGCTAGGCGGCCTAGGCGGGGTCTAGGCGGTTTGGGAGATTTTTTTTTATTTATTTATTTATTTATTTTTTATTTTATTTATTTTTATTTTTATTTTTATTTTTATTTTTATTTTTATTTTTATTTTTATTTTTATTTTTATTTTTATTTTTTATTTTTTTATTTTTTAATAAGGTTGATTGTGTTCTTATTTTTATTTTTCTTTCCTATTTTTTAGAAATAAACTATTTAATTATTTTTTTAGAAAATCTCGGGAATGGGCTTTGATGATGATGATGATGATATGTCTAAATGTAGCGAAGGATGATTACTTAATGGAATTCTCAAAGGATCTGCCGGTACCAATTTTACTAATGTAAATTTTATCAAACATAACTGAGGTTATTCATGCAATTTGAAGAAAAATAAAAGATTACACAAATTCAAATTTATATAAAGTACCCATCATGACCAACTTCAGTCATTTGAGTTTTAATAAATTTTGTTCACGATTGTTAATTTTTCATGTTTTTAAATTTTGCATATGTATATTGACATTAAATTGGATGTAATTGATAAGGTATTATGCTTAACTTTTGTAAATTATTAAAGTTATAATACAAAACCTAAGACCGCCTAGGCACCGCTGAAAAGAATGCCATTGAACACTTATTGAACATATTGTTGAATGTCTCTAAGAAAACAAAGGATGGTGAGAATGCTCGAAAAGATATGGAAGACATGGGAACTCATAAGAGATATTGGTTGAGCCATGACAATGAAACGAGAAAAACTTCAATGCCAAAAGCATCATTTGCCTTGACCAAGAAAGAAAAAAAATTATTTATGAATACACTAAAAGAGTTGAAATTGCCAAGTAGATTTTCATCCAAGTTGAGTAATTGCGTTCTTGGCAATCCCCTGGAGCTAAGAGGACTAAAGTCACATGACTACCATGTCATTATGCAACATTTACTTCCAGTTTTGCTTAGACATGTTTTTCGTCACAAGAAGGATAAAGATTTAAGAATTGCTATTCAAAGAATTAGCTTATTCTTTAATATCTTATGTGCTAAAGTGATCAACAAAACAGATCTTCAGTTGGCACACAAAGGTGTGATTGAGGCAATTTGTGTCCTTGAAAAGGAGCTTCCGCCTTCATTCTTTGTTATAAGTGTGCATTGCATGGCTCATCTAACCGAGGAAGCGATGCTTGGTGGTCCAGTTCGATATCGATGGATGTATCCCTTTGAGCGGTAAATAATTTTTCTAATTTTAGTGCACGTCATCACGTTATCTTATTATATTATATACTAATATATTTTATTTATGATTGATAGGTTAATGAAACGATACAAAGACTATGCTAAAATTTTCAGATACATAGAAGGATCAATAGCAGAATCATACCTTGTAGATGAATCTGTTATATACTGCATGAAGTATATGACAAAGCCACGGTTCGGAACTCACAAACACAGTCAAGAGGAGTGGCTTGATGTAGATGATGAGTATGCCGATGAAAAGCCATTGGATAAAGGAAAAAACTATATGCTAAATAATGTACAATTTAAACAAGCTCGAAGATGGGTTTTCAATGCACTTGGTGATTCGAGTGATTGGGAAGAGTAAGATATATAATATTTTAGTTTTTTTTATAACTAGAAATATAGAATTATGATAATATGGTAACTTGTGCAGAAAATACAATGAATATTGCATGGAGTTGGCTACACAAAGTAAAAAAAGGGTCAAGGAAAAATGTTGAGAAGGCCACTGATTTTATTCATTGGTTGTGTAATTAGGTATTTTATAATGTGTATTTATTCATATATATATAATTTTTTTTTATTTTCAGATTTCAGTTCTAAGATGATTTGTTTTACAATGTAGTTGGAGAAGGCTGGGGAAACAAATACCACACTTTGGAGGTTAGCCAATGGTCCACAATTTTTGGCAACCCGATATCCAAAATATTGTGTAAATGGTTTCACATTTGCGACAAGTTCTTTGGATGAATGTTTGGTGACACAAGATAGTGGTGTCTCCATGGATGCCATTGCTCATTTTGTTGCTAGTAAGAAAGATAAGAGGCCAAAGGACCAACTAGTCAAATGGTATGGAGTTGTTAGAGACATACCGGTGCTAGACTACATAGATTTCAAAGAAACTGTCTTCTATTGTGATAGGGTCAAAGTGGAAGATAAGAAAAATGCATATAAGGTGGACCCAATTTGGAACCATGAGATGGTAAACTTGTCGAAGCTAAAAGACAAAAAAAAGGTGGAAGAGGATCCATTCATTTTAGCTCAAGAAGCAAGTGGGGTATTTTATTCGAAAGATCAATCAAATGACGGGTGGCATGTAGTTCTACATACTCAAAGAGGCTTGAACACTAATGTCGATAAAAAGGAAACTCCCACTGTGTATCAAAGCATCTTGAAAGACAACCCCAACCTGAAGAGCTTACTGGAATTTTAATTGACTATGCTACAATATTTGTTGATGCATTTCTAATGCTATTTTAGTCATCCTCTTTGGTTGAGACCAATTATTCTGTCTTTGTTTTTTATTTTGACTTTTGAGTTGGGAAAGGGAAGCTTTGTAGCTATGTATTCAGATTGGCTTTTCCAATGCTTTATAAAAATCTATTTGTGGTGATATGTTGTGGAAGGAAACTATCTATAAATGTAGTGTATATAGTTGTTTCTTATTTCTTTTTGTTTGATAATGGTTAATATCTATAATGTCATTGATAGAAATGGGTAGTACTCGCGGCAATCTCTCCACCAATGATGTCACTACATCTACAAATGATGACAGTGAAGTTAAAAAGACCATACAGTTCAATGTCCATGGTTTAGCAGTTGGACCTAGTGCTAGAAATTTCAATAAACACATTGGAAAGCTTGTTGAAACCCTTGTGCCATCAAATTCAAGGGTTGGCACCATGTTACTGACAACTACAAAGAGGATTTTGTGTGGAATGGCCTCAAGGTGAGATTTTACATCATTGATTTTCATAATGTCTTATTTTATTGTCAACTTATATCTCAATGGCTTATTTGCAGCGTGAATACGACATCCCAAATTATGTGAAAAGGAGTGTGCATTTGAAAATGCCTGAATATTTTAGAAGGTTCAAGACAGATCTTAGGAAGGATTATTTGGATAAGTATCCTACCATTGAGGAACAAGATAAGCATGTTCCAAATGGTGTAAGAAAGGAGGATTTGAAGGAGTTTGTTCGCTATGAGAGCACCCCTGAAGCGAAGGCAATTAGAGCCCAAAATGCCAAAAACAAAAAGGCTTCAAAGTATGTATGGGGGGGGGGGGGGGGGGTGGCCAAAAGAGTGCTGCAGAAGTATAGTATGAAATGGTAATTGAGTTTCTAGCTACTAGTACAATAATAACCATTTAACTATATAGGCTGAGACTAATCTTTCAAGTATATAGGTTGAGAAGAACCCTGATGGGGAACCAGTCACACGCACTGATACATGGATTGTTTGTCACACGGGAAAGTATGGAAAACCCACGCATGGTGCTGAACTATATATGGTATGTGCCCAATGATGTCTTTTATACATAATTCTTAATTTACTTTGTAGTTGTTTGAATATTATTTGTGTCCTGATTTATTTTATTTTTTCATTCTTTTGAAGGAACAAGTTAAAGCAAAAAAGGCCGCCTTGCAAGAATCTTCAACCCAGGGTACCACTGACCTCACTATTGATAATGATCCTCTAAGCCAAGTGTTTGGCCAAGAAGAAAGGGGACGTGTTCGTTGTGTTGGAACCACCGTCTCTAAAAGGAAGTATGATGTTGCACTTCCCGCTCGTTCATTGCTTTAGGATAAAACATTGGAAGTAAGAAAATTTAGCGAAAAATATGATAGATTGGAAGAAAATGTTAGATGGATACGAGAGAGACTTGAAAATGGAACTTATGTGAGACCATCAACAAGTGAGGGAACACAAGGAGGGACACAAAGAACTAAAGATACACCTTCATCCCGTGCACAATCGACAAGGCAACCAGAAAATCCATTACCTCCATCTCCATTACCACCATCTTCTCAAGGTGTTGCGAGGTTTCCTTCTCCAAACAATCTTGTTCCTTCAGTGTCAAGGACTTATAAAGTTTGTGATTGGCATAAGAATGTCATTGCGATAGCAATAGAGGTTGTAGATCTTATCCATCGATTCTCTTGCGATTGCCATGGATCATTGAACCCTGCAACAGAGATCAGACTTTCCTTATGCTTCAAATATAGGACTGAGGTGAAACTTT
This sequence comes from Berberis vulgaris, assembly GCA_963556465.1. Classification (NCBI taxonomy): domain Eukaryota; kingdom Viridiplantae; phylum Streptophyta; class Magnoliopsida; order Ranunculales; family Berberidaceae; genus Berberis; species Berberis vulgaris. The sequence continues at coordinate 27,701,904 of OY747136.1, read as the reverse complement.
ACAAGAGTGATCCAAAAGGAGACATGATGGGGGATTTGGACGTTGGTGATTTCTTCGTATGGTGTAAAAATCATGTGGAACTTGATGATTGATAGTTACAACTATGTTGGAAGCAATGTAATGGTGGCAGCAAAAGAGGAGCTGAGTAAAATACACTACGGGCACGTGATTGTTCATTTTAAGGTAAATTGCCCCCTTCTTTCATGGAGTCTACGCTCTGAATTAAAAAAAAAACAGGAAAAAGCTTATGAATTAATTCATTTGATCGTATATGCAGGATCACAAGGACAAAATCTTGCACTGAACTATCTCAAAGTCAGGAAGCACAACTGCAGAACCTGCTGCTCATGTCCATGCTTCCTAAGGATGATGCAGATGAAAGGGACTGCATTTTGGAGGTGAGAGCAGGTAATACATGAGCATCTTCTTTTCTACCTTAATTTATAAAAAACAAAAAAACAAACTTCTTCAGGACGCGCGTATGTTGAAAAATCAAGAAAAAGTATAATTGCATGTTTTCGCCGTGAGATTGTTTATGATCTCTGTTACCTATTTATAATATCTGTTTTTGTATGTTTGTTTTCGTTATAATCTCTGTGACCTATTTATAATCTCTATTACTCTCTGTTTTTGGTATGTTCTTTTTGTTTTCGTGATGTATGTTTGTTTTTGTATGATCTCTGTTACCTATTTATAATCTTTGTTACTCTCAAATATATGTATGTTTGTTTTTGTAAAGCAAGTGAAGGTGTGCTCCTACTTTGTCCACCGTCATTTTTATTTATCTAGTTATTTTATTATTTATTTATTTATTTATCTTTTATTTATGTTTATTTGCAATACCTTTTACCATACAGTATGATTTCGGGGGAGTGATTTCTTGTTTCTTCTTTGTTTCAACCTTTTACCAGCAAGTGAAGGTGTGCTCCTACTTTGTCCACCTTTTTTGTTTCTTCTTTATTCTTGGCATTAAGCACTGTAATATGATGGTTGCAGTTATCTACCGCTGGTGGTAGGCTTGTCATCTCAAGTGATGGTGTTTGGGATGCTTTGTCTTCAGAAGCAGTTTTTAACTGCTGCAGAGGGATGCCACCAGATGCTGCCGCTGTTCAAATTGTTAAAGTACATCAAACTCCTCGTATAATTTCTGTATCTTCTGATTTTCTTATAGCATTTTGAGTATTCTTCTGTAGAATCACACCTTTTTTTTGCTTAACCTGAAGCTGTGGGATTCAAGGGACTTCGAGATGATACAACTTCAGATCCTTCATAATCTTATTTGATCTCTCCTTATTTATATTTTTCAGATGCAAGAAACAGTAGTGATAGTGCTAGCCAAATTACCAGTGCAGCGTCACCATGATCGGGCAATGATCTTGCCACTAACAGATGTTACAGCTAACCAGATTCTGATTTCTGGCAGCTAATCTGTCATCCGTTCCAGAAGATTCTGTTTTCTGGCAGCTAGTTGCATATTGTGTTGGTACTGGTGGATTTCTTTTGGTACTTGCGAAAGGTAAATAGCAGATCACTGCCTTGACATGTAGTCCAAACTGAGTGAGTGGATGCTGAAGTGATTGTTGTTAATATCATGTAAAATGCAGGCAAAACAAGAGCTTCTATCCAGGATAAATGGCTTCTTGTCAACATGTAGTCCGCCAAGGAATTCAGTTCAACATGGTAAACATTTGCTTAGATATTGGTATTGACTTTAGTTGTTTTTGGCTGGAGGATCCTTTTGAAACATTGATATGTTATTTTGTATAGCCGAACCACGATATATGGGCAAATGAAGTTGTAGCACAGACTATCAGTACTTATTTCATCTTTTGGTAGGTATTGAGCTAATTTAATTATGAGCTGGAATATTCATTGATGTTTTGAACTCTTTGTTCAGATGCATAATTTCCGAAATTTGGAAATTTGATAGGACTTCCAATTAGTTGATGCTTTCTTATACTATGTGTGTTCCAATACTTGTAATTTAGGTTTATGACGATACTACTGAAGGCAGAAAGGTTTGCATAACATACATGTTGTTCTTGTCATTGACCCCATCACTGGACGAAGATGCGCTCATGGAATGATCCAACCTGATCAGTTACTGGAGGTACTAGCTAATTTCACATTATCTTTTCACATATCAAGTTATTGGGATTGTCACAACTGAATGAATAAGTTTCGATATTTCTTATGAATGAAGACATTCGCTGTTCTTAATATCTTTTCACATATTCGAACGTATATTTCATAATCTGCTTATGTAAATACTTTTATTTGCCGCTGCCTTGTTAAATATTTACAACTTTTCCATTGGTAAAATTTAATTCTGTGTTATATACGAGATTAAATTGCAATTATTATAATGCACAATGGGTGTGTTTCGCTTCTCGCTATAGGCGGTGAAGGGGTTGTTATTTATTTATTTTTCTAAGTATATGTAGAGGCTGTGTTAACCTACCACATCTGTAAGTTCTCACATCTAAGTTCTACATAAATGATTTAAGCACTGTTATCTCTCTTTAGACAATGGTATTGTCTAATCTTGTATATGGAAGATATTTGCTACATCATGATGTACAGGAGATTATGGACGTCCTGTGATTTGTTTGTTTTCACGCCTTATTATGGTATTCTTATAATATTATGGTTTTAATTATTGAATCAGAAAGGCTTTCGCCACCTTTCTTCACTTAATGCTCAATGGACTTGGAATTGGTGAATTTTTGGGTCGTATCTGGGATCAAGATTTTGGATTTTACCTTGTTTTGAAATACAAATATATTTGATTGCCGGCTCCTATGTTAATTTGTTTTGTTGTCCATTGCTAAGTCAGTTCTGACGTTATGGTTTCATGATTCAATCTATTGCTGTCAGGCACAAAGAAGAGCAAGAGTACACCAATTACGGTTAGAAAATGGTGCAAAGAAGGCTGTTGAGGAGCTTGAGAAATGTAAGTATTTCAAGTTTTTCCATGAAATTTATCAGCTGAAGCATTTTTTTTCTTTTTTTGACTCTACTATCTCGTTTCACAAACGATCCAGCGAATGATCCAAATGTATCAGGAGATCCATACAAGACATTGTTTGTGGCTAGGCTTGTGAGCTAGTAATCTCCAGAAACCTCTTTCATTTGTGTTGATACAATGTATCCTTATGGAAACGGACAAAATTTGATGGTTTCTTGCAGAACTATGAGACATGTGAGCAGACTTAAAAGGGAGTTTGAGACATATGGACCAATTAAAAGGGTAGGTACTTTAGAGCAGGCTTAATCCCTTTTTATAGAAATGCTCCTCTTTATTCTTTAAGAAATCTGAGCAGAAAGTATAAAAAATGGTTTTATGATGGTTTAATTGTTGTTTTTGTCTGAACAACAGGCTATGGTTGATGTAGCTAAAGAAGTTGGAGCTGATGCTGTGTCACATGGGTGCACAGGGAAGGGAAATGATCAAGTATGCCTTGGCTTTCCTGTGTGAATTTGTTTGTAACTTCTTTGTTTAAGCGAGATTGTTACTCATGAATGATGTTTTGCAGGTTCGTTTTGAGCTTGCTTTCTATGCTTTAAACCCTGACCTCAAAGTTGTGGCTCCATGGAGGGAATGGGATATCTCAGGCCGAGAAGATGCTATTGAGTACGCGAAGAAACATAATGTGCATGTCCCCGTGACAAAGAAATCTATCTACAGCAGATATCGGAATTTATGGCATCTTAGCCATGAGGTAATTTGTCTTTAATATTTCTATGGAAGTAAGCTACTTTCGAGATGCTTAATATCTACTAGGTTTGTGTCTCACACTTTATTTAGAACTGGGGTGTTTCGAAACTCTCGGAAGAGAAGATCAACTGATTTGCTTTTCACTGCCTTCATGTTCACTTTGTCAAGTTCTATCAAAAGTGCATATTTCTTTTTTCTATCATTTGCTTCAAGTGATGCTGCATAGACTTTGGGAAAAGTTTCACACCCCTAGCTATGAATGGCCTTAAGAAGATCATTTGACATTAGGATAATCATTAGTTGTTGATATCAAATAGAATGTCTAGGAATTTAGTTTCAAGGTCTAAGCAGATCTGATTAATTATGTTGTTCTTGCTTATCTAAGTCCATTTTATTCTAGAATGGTAGGGTATATTTCAATGAAATGTGAAGTGCATGTTTTGGTCTTTAAATAACCAACAACCAAGATATAATTAACTGGTTGGCTAAAACCTAGAAAAGCAGAAAATGTGAAGTGCATGTTTTGGAATTTTCTTCTTAATTTATCAAAAAGAAAAAGCATCTTCTTTTCTATCTTATTTTATCAAAAAAAAAACTTCTTCAGGACGAGCATATGTGGTACGCGAAAATGGAGTCTTTTCTTCTTTGTTTTTAAGAAAAGAAAAAGGTAAAAGCATCTTCTTTTCTGTCTTAATTTATCAAAATGAAAAAGCAAGTGATTTCAATCCAGTACTGTTGTTGTTCATATAATTGTAGAACCATTCTAAACCGTCCATATTTTACACCAATCTGTTGATTTATGCTTCTGAAGTCCACTCTACTAAATTGTTCTTTTTGCAGGTGGCATGAATGGTTCCAGGCATTGTTGTTGGCGGATCTGCTGCGAGGCAAGATGCAGCCAGACGTGTACATGCTGCCTGGGTAATGCAGGGTGTGGTGTGCTGCTTGGTGTGGGAATGCGAGTGCTGGTTGGTGCTGCAGGAGCGAGGCTGCGGATTGAGCAGGGTGGTGCACTAACTCCAAACCAGAGTTGCTAACTCTGTTTTTATTTTTGGTACTTCGTTCTGCTTATGTGCTTGTTTTAAGTGATTGTTAGTGGGCTTTTAGTCTTCAAGTCTTGTTAGCCAGCTTGTGGCTGGGGTTGCGGTAATTTAGATTGGGCAAGGTTTTTTGTCCATTTTTGTTTGGTTTTTATACGGGTAAAGTCGTAATGTACCCCCGTTTTGATTGTAAATCAACTTTTTGGATAAGTAATAAAGGTCTGACATCCCATAGCTGCCCCTCCCCACAGGAGGTTTAACAAAAAAAAAAAAAAAAAAAAAGGTGTGTGGCTGTGATTTTGTTGTAGCAGCAAAAAAAATTTAATTTTTTTTGTATTATATTATTTTGCAACGGTTTCAAACCCTCGCAACAAACCAGATTTTTATTTTGAATTTTGTTTTGAATGGTCACGGCTTAAAACCGTGGTACTTTATTCTTGCCACGGCTTACAACCGTGGCCATCATTTGCAATGGTTGAAACCCGTGGCCATAACTTGCCACGGTTTAAAACCGTGGCCAGTCTTGCCACGGCTTAAAATCGTGGCGCAAATTGTTGCAACGGCTGAAAACCGTGGCCATTACTTGCCACGGTTTAAAACCGTGGCTAACATTGTTGCAACGGCTGTAAACCGTGGCCATAACTTGCCACAGTTTAAAACCGTGGCCAGTACTTGCCACGGCTGAAAACCGTGGCTTGTACTTGCCACGGCTTAAAACCGTGGCTAACATTGTTGTAACGGCTGTAAAACCGTGGCCATAACGTGCCACGGTTTAAAACTGTGGCCACTACTTGCCACGGCTTAAAACCGTGGCTAAAATTATGGCAACGGCTTAGAACCTTGGCTTAATCATCAACCGTCCTCGAGCATAAAACCGTTGCTAATATGTGTTGCCACGGTTCTAAGCCGTCAATGATGATTTTGCGACGCCTCTACTGCCCACGGCTCTAAGCCGTGACAAATGGTTACCCCCACGGTCCCAAACCGTTGCTGATGGGTATTTTTGGTGTAGTGAAATGTTGTGCCTGGAGGGCCTCATGAAGACCCTTTAGGTGAGTTGTCTCAGCACACTCACTATCCAAAGTACTTTAGGCTTCAACAACAGATTTCGTGACATTTGCTAAGTGGTCGTTGAACACAGTTTGTTCATCTACCGCTTTGTCCTAACTTTCTTGTGCATCTTTCAGCTTATATGACAGCTCGGCTCAGGCATTCTGGGCTTCGTCCAGATTCGCTTGGACCCCCTTCAACTAAGACTCCAAGGCCGATTGAGCAGCCAGTGCACCATTCAGACTCCTATGAGCCTCGGCTAGCTGAACCTCCAAGCAAGTTCGAGCAGCCAACTCTTTGTTAGCAAATCTGCCCTGCTAAGGACAACTGAGAGTTTTGTCTGCTGCGTGGTGAACTTCTTTTTTAAAGCAAAGAACTTGTCCTACACAGACTCCACCTCTGTACCCGCCATTCCAACATGGCTTAAGTGAACCATACCCTGATTGGAAGCCCACGGGTATGAACAATAAAGCACAGTGGAAAATCAAGTGACAATCAACTAATGGTTCAACTTACCAGCATCAAAAGTTGTTGCTCCAGATCGAGATGCTTCCCATGGCCACCTCCTTCAATGGTAGCTGGTCAGCAAACCAAGAAAAAACTCTTCTTCAGAAGGTTGACGGTGTCAATCTTGTGATCCACCTCCTGGTGCCACGTGTAATTCTCATCAGAACTCATGAGGACACTCACAAGAGCATGAGAACATACCCCATTGTCAGCATGGAGAACTTCGGGATCAAGGCCCAATCTCTGCAGCTTCTGATGGAGAAGACTCAACAATCTGCTTCCTCTACAATGGTCAGGTCCTCAGACAAACTAGGAGTGGCGCTCTCAAAGGCCAGTTGCTTCGTTCTTGATTCGATAGTAGCTAGGGCCTTTGGCGACTCCTCCTCACCAATGGTCAAGTCCATTACATCCCTCTCCACACTCAAAAGAGCGGCAGGAAGTAGAGCGAATCCCAACTTGATCCTTTATAGTGACCAGGGGAAGCAATCTTTCTAGAGTTTGCTTCTTTGACGGGCAAGGCATCCTCGGCACCTTTTTCTGTTGTTATCCAGGTGTCTGCATTTCCGCACCCGAAGAAGGATCGGTAAGCGCAGTTAGGGCCCACCCCATGTCGCCAGTCTCGCTGGGGATCAGACCACTCTGCCTAATAATCTTTTGATCCTTTCCTCTTCAGGTAAAAGAACAATATCGTCGTGCAACCCTAGTCAGAAAGAATGGATAAGTCAAACAGTGACAAATACTAAATAAAAAAATCAAAAAACAAAGGAGGGCCCGTAGACCTTCATAAGTAAAGTACCCAGACTTCATAAAAGCATATAGCTGCCAATCCTCCGGGTCATCAAACAAACTGACCGCTTAGGCAAGGTGGATTCACCAACCAGCAGACGCCACACTTATTCATTTTCACGGAAGTCAGACAATAAAGCGGCTTCGTCGATAGATGGAGCCCGACATCCTTCACCCTAATTAGAGTGGCAATCAGTATACTCCACCCATTCGACACCATCTGAACCGGGACATTGCTCTAAAAAGATAAGCAGCGCAATATGGCCGGTGCTAGGAACAGGGAAGCACAGGCCGGCCTCAAACATGGCCTTGTATAGGCAGATGCGCCCCACCTTTGGAACGGATTGAGAGTCACTTTCCGGAAGGAAATACAATCCTAGATCACCAGGGATTTCATACCGTTGACAAAGGTTAGTCAAATCCTCTCAATATCAGTGACCCCCTACAAAAGTTGCACAAAGACCCGGTTGAATAGAGATTTGAACTCAATCAAACCAGAAAAGTTAAAAATGAAAAAAGGGGGCTCTTAAAAGTAAAAGGAAAAAACTCTCGCAAAACAAGCTTACATAAGTTTGGCGCATGAGGGAGGCGATTACCTAACCGCTGCATAAACATTAAATGTGGCATGGAAACCAAAAGACACTTAAATATGTCATCATGGCACAACACGAACCCCTAGCACAGTTAGTTAGTGGCCCAATATGCACACGCACTAACTAGGGGTGTAACTGATGAGATATCAATCAGTCATGCAGTCACAGTCGTACATGTTGTATAGATCAACCCTAACATGAAAAAAGGCTTCAACATGGTCCCAAGGGGCTCATGTTTATACCATTGTTCAGCCCGTAAGTCAAGCACCAAATCCCAAATCACACTTGCCCACATGGCACAGATCTTGGAGCTTGGCCCAAGATGATAAGGCCAAAACAAAAGTCTCTGAGCTGTCACAGGCCTGAGATCCATGCGCACAACTCAGCTCTCTGACCAATCAAGCATTGGGTCCAAAACAGAACCAAGTGCCGAAGAAACTCAATCATGCACAAGTAAGATTATGGGCGAGATCTCCTCCCTCCATCACGCCCTTGATAGAAGGGACAGTTGGGGAGAGAACACTTGCTATAAAAGGTGGACAAAGGGAAGAAGAAAGGTACACATACACATTTCTAATTTCATCTAGTCTACATTCTTCCTTGCATCGTCACCTGACTTTAGCATCGAAGTGCATTCGACCACCACAACGGTGGTCCTTGTATCATCGCTGTAATTTTGCAGGTTCGAGATTAGCAAGGACAGATTTGGACGCATCACATACTATACAATATATTTTTCTTTGCAGAAACTTGCACTGAATATGAGATCAAATTATTTCAAAATCCAAGTTTCTGTGTGCAATATATTCAGTGGCCATAAACAAATCATGCATTAGCCAATCAATTCGTTAGAAGAAGAATCTCAAGTTGTTTTATTTTATTTTTGCTTCACCTAATTCTTTTTGTATCCCAAGTTGTTATCAATTTACTTAAATAATGGAAGAGTTCAAGAAACAACGTAATCATATTCGTATAAATTGAAACTCATATAGGTTATTTATTTTATTAACAAGTAGATAAGAGACCTACAAATTTAAAAATGGAAATATAAAAGTCACCTGACATATTTACATCAATGAAATGTGATTAAGAAAAAAATAAAATTGAGTTAATATTTTGTAAAAGATGTGCATAGGTTGAGCCCATTACATATTTCTGGCTAGCCCAGCCCCAAGGTTGGTAACCATTGTGAGTAAGGGAGTGTTTGTTTTTCCCACTTATAAGTGGTGAACAACTTGTAACCACTTGTAAGTGGTGGACCACCCTATTTGGTTGCATTCACTCATAAGTGTAACTGCCAATTAATACTTATAAGTAGCACAATCTTTATAAGCTCCATTTCGGAGCTGATAACCACTTATAGATTTTCATGAGTTTTAGATAACTAAAATACCCTAAGTAAACGTACAATTCTCATTCAAAGTATTATAAAATTATAAACCCTAATAAGCTAATAGTGTCTCAATATTTTTCTTTTTCTTGTAAGCCATGTGTTAGTTTTCACCAAAGTATGCATTCCATTATAATTTCCTCTCACATAATCCATTTGGTGAATAATTTGTGATGCGTCCAAAAATTGTCCTCCTATGAGTTTGACCTACAAAACAATTGTTAGAGTGCCAAGGACCACCTTTTTGGTGGTCGAAGGCACTCTGATGCTTAAGTTAGTAACTTTGTTGGAAGAATGATGTAAATCTGTACAAAACTCAATTAAAGTTGCATCCCTTTGTCGAATATTCCCTTTACCTTTTATATGGTCATGGTTAACTCTCTATGTGACTTAAGCATGTGAGGCACAACAGAAGGAGATGTTTTTGTAACATTCTTCTCCTTAATGGAGATGCGTTCGTGGAGGCGTAAGCTCCTCCACAGCTCTTTATTGGTGCAACGTTATCCTTTTTTATGAAAGAACTCGTGTTGGGCATGGATCCGTATTCTGATCTGTTTGGGCCTGGATTTAGGTCCTAACTGTTTTCCCTATTAGCGGGTGTCGTCTGGGCCTATGTAATTGGTTTTATTTCTATCGGCCTTCATGAGCTGGCCCAATAGGTTGTTTGTTGTATCCTCGTGATGGGTCTCTATGCCACATGTACAACCATGATGATCAGTCTATTTTGATGTATCATCAGCTACTTCCCCCTTAGTTAGTGGGCATGCTGACGTGGCCACTAACTTTGGTGACGGTTTGCCTTTTGATTTCATCATTACCTTATATTTAATGTTGTTAGTTGCTTTTCGCGAGTTGGTGTCTTGATATTTTGCTAGCCTGTTTGTATTTTGCTTACATATTTTGGATTTCCCATAGCCATCATATCTCACATGCTATCCCATGAGTCGTCTCTTCATTGCTTGGCTCTAGAAAAGGAAATGTGATGAATACATTTTTCCTCTTCACGCTATCTTTGAATTTAGGGTTTATTTGTTCTTTCATTCTCTTCATTTTCATTGCTTCTCCACTCTTCAATGATGTCTATTGGTGACAACTTAAGTGGTAAGTCGCTAACTCTGTGCAAAGCTTATTACTCTCCTAATATAGCTTTTCAGTCGACTCTAGAAACCCTTCGTTCTGATTATAATCTCCCGCCTGATCTTGAGATTGTTCTACCCGGACGGGGCGATAGCCTTTGTAACCCAAAGGCTGGATACATCGCATTGTACTCATGCATGTTCTAGGAATATCTAAATTTTTTGGGCATTCCTCCTATTAAAATGGGCCCTAATGGTTGGAAGGTGATGGTTTCTTCTTACGCGATGGCTACTTTGTCTGGTATTCCCTTAACCGTTAGGATTTTTCATTCGATGGTCGGTCTGTTGGTGTATAGAGAGATCTGTTTCCTTCGTTCCCTCGATTGTTTCGAGAATCTTAGTAATGACATTCGCGATTGGTCGCAGTCTTGGTTCTACACTTCCATGAATTTTGGCTAATTCCAATTGCGAGGTCGTTCAATTTTTCGATCATTCCGAGTCCTCAATAATTGGTAGAATCTTCTTTTATCCGCTGAGGAGTAGAAGGTCGATGAACGATTCTCTAAGCTTCACTATTTTCTTGTGCGAGGCATTTATTTCCTATGGCATCCTAGAGCATAGTGGTTTATACACTATGAGTGAAGGGGAACGAGCTTTATTAATTGAATATCGTGCCAAGGCCTATGCTGTTTGTGTCGCTCGTGCTGGCGTTAGTGGTGCTAGCATTGATTGGGAAGTGAGTTCAATCCGAGATGTTACGGATCTCAATGTTCCTATTATTGCTTCCGCTACTACTTCACGAAATAGAAAACTTGCGAGGTTTACGAGTCCATCAAGTGGATTGCCAGTAGATCCTGGTCAAGTTCCAAGGAAGAAATGATTTTTGAATTGTAGTTCTGCTTGGTTTGTGACTCGTTAGAGTTCTTTTAGAGATGCTGCTTCTCGCCTAGGTCCTGCCCACGATGATGCTGCAAAGGGAAATCATGAATCTCTTGAGGTGGCTAAGGAGCTGAGGCTCGCATTGGAAAGGAGCGAGAAGGATACTATTCGCCCATTGGATGACGATGAGATGAAGCTTTTGTCTGCTTATGGTGTTTCGGATATTGTTGAGTTTTCTAATAACGACCCTCGAGTCATTAATGAGAAAATGCTCTAGTTGGCAGTGGAGCAGTGTTAAGATATTGCTGGCGACCAGCATTTCAGGGTTCATTCCCCCTTTCCTTCTATTGATGTCAACGAAGTAGCCGGGTTCCTAGTTTTCTCTCCTATTTGACAGGTTTTTCCTGCTCCTGTTGCTACCGTTAGTCATTCCCTTGCCGCGGATGCTTCTCGATGGGAGAGTAAACGCAATTTTCCCATTGTTACTGTTATCCCCGCTGTCGGAGGTGGTTCTTCAGTGCTTCCTCGCGTCCTCCATCCACGGATTAGTTGGATTGAGCCGGGGCCGAGGATATTCATATCAAGTCTGACGACAAGTTTTGGTTGTTTACCCAACTCGATGTGCACGACGGTGCATGTAGATTGGTAAATGAATGGTACAGGCAGTTGGTGGAAAGGCCTTTGATGTTTGTGCTTGAGTCGTTTGATCATATCGACCATGGTCTTGAGTAGATAATGGACGGGATGAATCATCTTGCTTACGCAGTGGTAATGGGCTTCATTTATCGAGCTGGTCATGATCAAGTGGCTCTTTTGAAGAGGAGGTTAGCAGCGTTATTGCTGGTATTTTCTCTTTTTTTTTTTCAATTTGATGTGCTGAAAATGCGATATGCGGGCTCAAAGAAAGTTGTCGTGGCTACTCAAGAGCTTTGATGGAGGCGAAGAATATGCAAGATAAGTCTGTTGTTGATTTTGACTCCTTGAAAGCTAAACAAGATGAGGTTTGCACCCTTCTTCATGATGTGGAAGAAGAGTTATCTACTGAGAAAGCGGCTTTTGATGAAGCTTCTTGTTCTGGATTGGAGCAATCTATTATGTGTGACGCCGTTGAAAGGCGGGTGGAACAGATAACTGCTGCGCTTAATGATGTCAAGGCAGATGCTTCCGATATGATCTGCACTATTGAAGAGCAGCTTGTTGCAGCCAAAAATGAACTCGCTGCTGCTAAGGATATGCTTCATGTGGTCGAAGCCGAAGATTGGAAGCAAGTTGTTGACGAGCGGGTTGAGTTTTTTTATTATATCGAAGAGCTTGGCGAAGACTTGTCTGAGTATTGTCACTTGGTCGGTGAAGCATTTGAGGATGATGATGTCGAGGAATCTGCTACAGTAGCAGATGAGTCATTGCCCCTTCTATCATCGAGTACTCTGAAACTGTCGATGCTATATTCTTTTGAAAAGATTTATTTTCCTGTTCCAACTTATATTGATCAAACCATTGATCTTGTTTCTTCTCCCACTTTTTTATCACCTTCTTCGAATGTAACAGAGTAGTGTTTATCAATCAAAATTAACTTTTGTCGTTTTTCTTCTTCTTTTTGGTTTTGTTGTAACTATCTTGGCTTTTGTGTCAAGTTCTTTTATAACTGCTTTCGTGCTTGCTCTTTGTCTCATGGTTAGTCGCTATTGTTCTTCCTGATTCACTGTAAAGGATTGTTTTTGCATGTATCTTTTCAGACCGTATTGACTCGTTCCCTTAGCTCTGACTTTATGTCTATCGGTTCGGAGTCCTTTTGTTAACCCGACACCCTGTTCGACTAGAGGTTCTTGTGTTTTGTTGACTTAGGTGTCCATCCTTTAGCTCGACATCTTGGTCGACTCGAAGTTTTGTGTTTAGGTGACTTGGGTGTCCAACCTTTACTTCGTTAGTTCGACATCTTGGTCGATTCAAAGGTTTTTGTGTTTAAGTGACTTGGGTGTCCAACCTTTACTCCGTTAGTTCAACATCTAGGTTGATTTGAAGTTTTGGTGTTTAGGTGACTCAAGTATCCAGCCTTTACTTCGTTACTTCGACATCATGGTCGACTTGAAGTTATTGTGTTTAGGTGACTTAGGTGTTCAACCTTTACTTTGTTAGTTCGACATCTCGGTCGATTCGAAGTTTTTTGTGTTTAGGTGACTCGGGTGTCCAACCTTTAGTTCGTTAGTTTGACATCTTGGTCAACTCAAAGTTTTTGTGTATAGGTGACTCGAGTGTCCAAACTTTACTTCGTTAGTTCGACATCACGGTCGACTCAAATGTTTTGTGTTTGGGTGACTCGGGTGTCCAACCTTTACTTTGCTAGTTCGACATCTAGGTCGATTCGAAGTTTTTTGTATTTAGGTGACTCGGGTGTCGATGGGTGTCCAACCTTTACTTTGTTAGTTCGACATCTCAGTCGATTCGAAGTTTTTTGTATTTAGGTGACTCGGGTGTCCAACCTTTACTTCTTGGTTGATCATACCAGAAGTTGTGTCCAATTTTTGTCGTTTGATTTCTTTGTATGACTAATTTATTGACGTATCTATTATGTTGTCGGTGTGAAGACTTGGAGTTTCTGAATTCGTAATCTTTATTGATATTTCCTTGATTTTGTCATCAGCCTTGGTCGTCATGGTGTTTATGCTGGTTTGGAGTATGATTTGTTTCATCATCCTTTGCTCATTGTCGGCCCTTGTATTGGGGGCTAATGTTTTTCTTTGTTTCATCCTTGTATGTTGTTAGTGCTTCGGGTTGAGCTTGCAGCTGCTGATGGGGCCCTTCGACTTTATGAATTGGTTGATGCAAACTTTTCTGTGTTTTGTGTATTCATGAAGTGTTTCGTCATTACTCCTGTTATGATATAGATCGGTTCAAGTGAGGAATTTGCCTAGTCGCTTTGCATGTTCTGCTTCCTCCAGCTATGCAATGTGTGGTATATATCAACTCTTTGGACTGTTCTTTTGATCCTACAGTAGTGTCTATTTTCTCCTTCCACTCTATCTATTTATCTAACATTCCGATGAACTCGTCAAATAGTCCTTTCTGAGCCCAGTGTTCAATTTTGTCATTTAAGTTGTAACATTCTTCGGTATCATGCCCATGATCATTGTGGAATTAACAATATTTGTGTCTCTTCCTTCCGGATCCTCTCTCATTCAAAGCGGCCAGTTGATGTTGTACTACTTCGCTATGTGTTTTAGTACATTCACTCGACTCGTCTTCAGGGTTGTGTATGGCTTGTATGTGGTCTTCATTACGCTCGTTACCCGTTCGTGTTGGTTGTAACCCCCTCGAAATCTTGTCGCCATGAATCGCTCCTTCCACCACTCTGGTGCTTCTTTGACGGGTTGTCGCCTTCCTGTTGTCTATCATCCTCCATTCTTTCCCGTTTTCTCGAAAAAATTCTCTTTCCTGGTAATTTTTCCTTTTGGCTGCCTTCATTTCCTCTAGGGAGATGTGTTTTTGTGCTATTTTTAGCAGGATTGCCATGCCCTTTGGGGGCTCCAGGTTAAGAGTGTTAAAAAATGGGCCTCTTTTTAATCCGGTCACGAAGGTTGCAGCGGCTGTGTCATCGCTACATCCGTCAATCGTTGTCAATTCATTGGTAAAGCGAGTAACATAATCTCGTATTGTTTCGTCGGACTTTTTCTGATGTGCAGGAGGTAGTGTGGCCCTTTCCTCATTCGCTGTCTTCCAATGAATCTTGTGATGAAAGCGGTGGCCAGAGCTTGAAAGGAATCTATTAACCTCGGTGGTAGGCCATTGGACCAGTTCATTGTTGTAGAAGTGAGGCTAATTGGGAATGTTTTGCATAAGATTGATTCTGTAGTCTCCTTCAAAGCCATCATGCGGTGGAAGTGTCTTAAATGACCGGTTGGGTCGGAAGTGCCATCATATACCTCAATATTTGGCGGAGTGAATTTTTTTGGCATTGTTATTTTCATGATGGCATCAGAGAACGACTATTTTTTCAACTCGTATAGTATGTTAGGATCTGTGACCCCTATTCTGAACGACATTTCAGTAAGTGTCCCTTCATACAGTGGATTCTTACCTCGAGGGAGCTCACTGCTTTCAAAGTTTCCTTGTTAAGGTTCTGCTGGGATTTGATCACTCCCTTGAGCTCGATTGGC
This sequence comes from Berberis vulgaris, assembly GCA_963556465.1. Lineage (NCBI taxonomy): Eukaryota > Viridiplantae > Streptophyta > Magnoliopsida > Ranunculales > Berberidaceae > Berberis > Berberis vulgaris. The sequence goes on along the minus strand of OY747136.1, from coordinate 27,686,711 downwards.
TGAATTTTGTTGTGACTGTGCCTAAACAGGATTAGCTAGTTGAATGTACTCCTGTGTAATCCTTTCCAGCATTTTTCTTACGTGTTCCATCTGGATTATGAGCAAATCCACCCAAGGGTCCATGGCAGCTTCGTCGGATATTTGGGTTTTACAGACTACTGTGTGCTGTAGATTCGCGTTCTCGAGGGCTATTGGTTCGGTCATCCAGGCTATATCTTCTTCTCCAGCTATTAGTGGTGCATCAGAGGGAAAGTTGTTGTGATCTGCAGTCTGCATTACTTTATCCGATGGCTTGTCGATCTTTTGTTAGGCTGTGGTAAACCTTGTCACTGTGTGTTTTGTTTTAGAAAATGAAACTCGCCGTTCCCCACGGACAACGCCAAACTGATGCGTCCAAAAATCGTCCTCGTGTGAGTTTGACCTGCAAAACAACTGTTAGACTGCCAATAACCACCTTTTTGGTGGGCGGAGGCACTACGATGCTTAAGTTAGTAACACTGTTGGAAGAAGGATGTAAATCGGGACAAAACTCAGTTAAAATTGCATCCCCTTGTTGAATGTTTCCTTTACTTTTTATAATGGTCGTGGCTAACTCTTTGCGTGACTTAAGCATGTGAGGCGCAACAGAAAGAGATGTTTTTGTAATAGTCTCCTCCTTAATGGAAATGCATTCATGGAGGCGTAAGCCCATCCACAGCTCTTTGTTGGTGCAATGTTCTCCTTTTTTATGATTGAACTCGTGTTGGGCTTGGATCCGTATTCTGATCCGTTTGGGCCTGGATTTAGGTCTTGACTATTTTCCTTATTAGTGGGCCTCGTCTAGGCCTATGTATTTGGCTTTATTTCTATCGGGCTTCATGAGCTAACCCAATAGGTTGTTTGTTGTATCCTCGTGATGAGTCTATATGCCACGTGTATAACTATGATGATCAATCTATTTTGATGTATCATCATTTGTTTATGGTCAACAAGGTGTTTCCTTTGTGCATAGTACTTATATACAATGTCAGTGGGTTCACCAAAATGAGTTTGGTGAACATTCCTATTAGTTATGGAGTAGAAGATAGATTAGGGGTTGAGATAGTAGATTTAACTCCGAAGGAGAGGGTGTCAATGAACGTCCCTTAACCCCATGCTCATGGACATAGACCAAGGATACTTTGAATGAAAAATACCACTTTACTTTATACTAGAAAGATCTAAAAAATTGACAAGTTGTTGGGATACAATTGTTATGTAATATATGAGATTGCACGTTTTCTTTTTGATATAATTGCAAACTACCTTTTTATAAGAATGCAAAAAGCAAATAAGCATGTAACTTACAACCATTTTTAAGTGGTGCAAACAAACATGTTTTTAAGGCCACTTATAAGTGTGATTTACAAGTGGCAACCACTTGTAAGCACCCGTAAGTGATACACCACTTATAAATCATTCAAACAAACATGCCCTAAAAGGTCTTACTTATATTAGTGTGGTGCAAATGGGGATTAGGCCCAAGTTTTGAAATCCATTTTGTTGTGGCATTTTTTTTGAAAGACAATCAAATCTGTATATAAGTTTGTCAAAATTACTTAGGCAACTATAGCTGAATAAGAAAACAACACCGATTGGTTTAAGCGTGATTTGTGGCATTACATGAAAGTAAAACAAATTGTTTTAGACGCATTAAAAAGAAGAAGAAAAAATTGCAACATTTCCTTGAGAACTAGACAAATTCAGCATATTTGAACACTAGAGGACTTCAAACCAAACAATATCTCTTAGATTTCTTACTTTGTGAGCATAGTGAAGCTTTTAGAGTATTTTTTTAAGTCCATTGATCTGATTTAAACAACGTTGATTCGATTTTAACTATTAAAGTCATAAAAATCAAAAGATAGGTCAACAAACTACACACATTAAAAATAAAAGTAAAAATAAAAATAAAAGTAAAATTAAAATTAAAATTAAAATTAAAATTAAATTTTAAAATAAAAGAAAATTGGTTCAAAGTAAGATGTTGCATGTCAACACGGATTGCCTTACCAAAGTAAATTAGTAGAAGTAAATTTCATTAACCTCTTAACCCGCCAATCCGTCCAAATTGCACTCTGAACACCATGGTTGAACAGATGGCTAGTATAAAAAATGGAAGGAGTTGTTGTTCATTGGCTGTTTTGTTGAAGCTTTTGATGCATTTTTTGATTTTACTTCTAGCAATAGGAATGGGAATGTGAAGGAGTTGTTGATTTTGCCAATTTTTTTGTTTTCTTTTTAAATTACGAAAAGAAAAAGGGCAAAAGAAAAAAGTACATTTTTCGAGGTTTTTTCGAAAAGTTTTGAGGTTTTTTCGTAAATTTCGGAGTTTTTTCGTAAATTTCATTTTTTCATAAAAATACAAAAAACAGCTACCAAAATTTACATTTTTTGAAAAATTTCGGGATATTTTTGTAAATTTCAAGTTTTATTCTAATTGTTTATTGATTTTTGAAATCACCCCCTAATTTCCTAATTATCTTCCTTCTACTTATATATTGATTTTTTAAACTATCCCTTAATTTTCTAATTATTGATATTTTAGTTTCATTTAATGTGTTTAACACATTTATTTACTTGCATATATATATATATATATATATATATATATATATATATATATATATATTTTACATATTTAATACAAAAAATAACTTTCAAGGCTATATAGTTTCATATTATTATTATTATTATACAATCACTTTCCAAGACATATCTAATGAAGTCATAAATATCACACTGTTCTTATTATTTATTTATTTATTTATAATTATTATTATTATTTATTTGACCAACGTGAATAATACTTAAATTTCTGATTTCTTACAAAGATTAATATTTGTGAAACAGATAAGAGATTGAATTTTCTGTCATTGGGGTAAATCAAAGCTGTCAAAATCTTTTCAATAAGTGATAGCTGAAGTTGAGGAAGTTATCAAAAACAACAAAAAACTATGATTGATCATTATAGTGAGTCAAAATAATAATAATAATAAATAAGTAATAAGAACATTGTGATACTTTTGACTCCATTAGATATGTATTGGAGAGTGATTGCATAAATAATATGCCAGAAATCATCAACTTATAGTCTAACCCAACCAACAACTGGTTGGTCATAATTAGAATAATTCATAAAAGAGTCTTTATTGGTTATAAAAGTATAAAATATGTTTTCAATTTGTTTAGAAAGGGCAAAGATGTTTTATAACTTTATGAGTTAACCTGGGTTGATAAAGAAGTTATTGTTGGTTATAAATGTATAAAATTAGGAACAAATTAGTCATTACATCAACTACAGTATCTAAATGATCTATTTTGTGAAAATTTATGCCTTAAAAGTCATTTTCAAATTTAATATACCCTCGAAATTCATTATATATTTCATTTATCCTTGATATTGTTTTATTACACACCGAAATATTTTTGAAAATCAGGAAACAAAAATTAACTTGAAAAACGAAATCAGAATCCTTGAACATGCCGTCATTTTTGCATGGCAGCAACTACTCCACGCCACCATTTTCTCTTTCTCACACCACCATTGAGTTTTTTTTTACTTGCTCACACCACCAATAAATATGCATAAATTAACAGAGAAACCCAAACTCAAAACGAAAAAAATGCAAAATAGGGTAACTTTCGACCAATCTAAACCCTTAATTGAGACTGATTCTCAAGCTCATCAAACACGAAAGTTGTAGTACTATGAGTTATCTAATAAACACAACTTGAATCACTTGAAAATATTTTGAAATGAGCAAGTTATGATCATTTTACTAACATCGCGCAAATCTATCTTGCATTGAAAACGAAATAGTGTCTCTGACTTTCGGCCAACTTATATGTTCGATCGAGATCGATTCTCAAGCTCATCAAAACAAAACCATTGTAGTAATCTGAGTTATGTAATAAACACAACTTGAATCATTTGAAAATGTTTTGAAATGAGCAAGTTATGGTCTTTTTACTAAAGTCGCGCAAATTTGTCTCGCAGTGAAAATGAAATAGTGTTCCTGACTTTCGGCCAACTTATGTGCTTGATCAAGACCGATTCTCAAGTTTATCAAAACACAAATATTGTAGTAATCTGAGTTATCTAATAAGCATAACTTGAATCACTTGAAAATGTTTTTAAATGAGCAATTTATAGTCATTTTACCAAAGTCACGCAAATCTGTCTCGCAATAAAAAGGGTTAGTTTTCCTGACGTTTGGCAAACTTATGTGCTCGATCGACATCGATTCTCAAGTTGATCAAACACAAAAGTTGTAATACTCTAATAAACACAACTTAAGTCACTTAAAAATGTTTTGAAATGAGCAAGTTATGGTCATTTTACTAAAGTCGCACAAATTTGTCTAAAAACATTTACTGAAATTTTCTGTTCACTCGGAACTCCGCGAGTTTTTGCAAAAATCTCGCCTTGTTCCAGGCGAGATTTTTGCAAAAACTTGCGGAGTTCCGAGTGAACAGAAAATTTCAGTAAATTTTTTTACTGTTCGCCTAGATCGTCTCGGGCGAACAATATTTTTTTTGTGATTTCTGAAAATTTTTCTAAAGTTTACTTTGTTTTTGTGATTGAAAATTTTTCTGAAGTTTTCATGAGATTATTTTGTTTTCTGAAAAAATTTTGGGAGGTTGCGATTTGAGGTTCGATTTTAAGGGTTTTGATTTTGAGGGACAAGGAAGAGATTCGAATGGGGGAGGGAGAAATGGAGTTTCGATTTTAATTGGGAGGAAAAAAAATGTTGGTTTTTTGTTTATATAGGTGGTGTGAGAAAGTATGATGGTGTGAGAGGAAAAATAGGTGGTATAAGGGAGTAGAATGGTGTGAGAAAGGAGAAATAGTGGCGTGGAGTATTCACTGCTTTTTTGCATCCATTCCTTTTCATTCTCCACCCCCAAATTCTAGAGAACTTGGCTCCCGACTCTCTACTCTCCATCATTCTGGAGATGATTATAATGCCCCCATCTAAAATAATGGAGTAATACTACGATGCCTGGTGACGTGTATCGAGAATTAGGCACCAAACCAGCACGTGGACTAGGCACCATAGAATTGGGGATAATGAAGGGTAGAGAGCGGCCTGGCGCGCCTGGGGTGGCTCCCTATACTTGTTCTTCTCCACCATACCTTTGGAGGTGAGTTGGATTTTATTCTTGCCCGTCGTTTTCTTCTACCTGTTTACCGTTGGCACGCATTTATAGTTTTCTTCTCTTCTCTTCTCTTCTCTTCTCTTCTATTTATTTCAAATAAATCATGGCGATACTTCTTCTGCAAAACTCGAAACACTATTCAACTACTTCTTCTTCTTCTTCTTCTTTTTATCATTATCTCCATTTCGCTTTCCCTTCATTTCTTCCTTTGTTGCTTCATCAATTAGCTTTGGCCTGAAGGAACAAAGGGTGATTATGGCATCAAAAAGTGCTTCTTCTTTATCCGGTTCGACTGAAACTATCGTTGGGGAAACTCTTGGGGATGTTAGGATTTTCACTGCAGCTGGAGAACCCGTCTTCTTTAAGGATCTCTGGAATCAAAAAGAGGTGAAATGGAAATTTCTTTGTTTGTTTATTTAACTTCAATTGAGCTCGCGCATTATCTGTTCTGTTAATTAATTCTTTATTTTGATATGAACATTTTATTTGTGTGGGTTTCCCTATTGGATGTCAATTCTGTTTTGTATCTGTCACCGTTTCATAGAATAATTTTTGTTGACATCAAGTAGGCACCAACTGAACTTACTGATGATGATTAAAGATCGGAATTGTTAACTTAGTAAGTTGCGGAGATTACTAGATGATTTAGGTTTGGAGAGATTAATATGAAGGAAAAGTGTCGGTCTTGTGGAGGACCTGGTAAATGTTGGAAATTCCTGGCCTAGGATCGATTACAACAAACAGTTTTGTTGGGGAGTGTTGGCGAGATGCGTCTTTCCTTTTGTTGGAGATTTTCTCTCATTATACTTGGTCTTTATTTTGGGTTAACTTTCTTATTTTTAGCTTGTATCCTTAATTGTACCTTTGTATAGTTTTGGTTTTCTGTTTATATGTAACCGTGAGATATTAATGAAGAAAAGGGAGAATTTTCAGTGCCAAAAATTATCATGGTATCAGAGCAATCGAAATTCCTCTTAAAAAAAATAAAAAAAATTGAAACTTCTGTGAATCGCCATGGCCGGATTAGGTAACAATGGCAAGAGCAAGAATGATGCAATCACGCCGTATACGTTAACCTCGGCAGATAATCCTGGAGCACTTGTGACTCATGTGCAATTGAAAGGAACGAATTATGAAGAATGGGCAAAGGCCATGAAAGTACTTTGTGAAGCAATTTGTTGTCTGTTGGTAAATTACTTTGTGAAGCAAACTTTATAATCACTCTTACTAATAAGTTGTGTGTGATACAAGACCGTACCTCGAGGACCCTGATTGGTGTGGGTGAACAACGTGACGGGATCTATGTTTTGCGGGGTGTGACACCGGCGCGCATGCACAAGGTGAAATGCAAGAATGATGTTGAGCTGTGGCATTGTCGTATGGGACATCCGTCTTATCGTATTGTAGGAACTCTACCACATTTTAATTCAGTTATTGTTGATTCGGAAAATAAAGCTTGTGAAATTTGTCAACGTGCAAAACAAACTAGAGATGTCTTTGAAAAAAGTAGTCATAATGCAAATGAATCTTTTTCCCTGATTCATTGTGATTTGTGGGGGCTTCATCGTGTCCCGTCCTCTTGTGGAGCAGTTTATTTCTTAACCATCGTGGATGATTTTACTAGAGCAGTGTGGATTTATTTGCTCATTGAGAAATCTGAAGTGCATAATATTTTGAAGAATTTTTGTTCTATGATTAGTAGACAGTTTGGTAAAGAAGTGAAAATACTGAGGAGTGATAATGGGACTGAATTTACTTCACTAAATTCTTTCTTTGTTGAAAAAGGAATTGAATTTCAGACATCTTGTGTTGGGACTCCTCAACAAAATGGTAGAGTAGAAAGAAAGCATCGTCGTATTTTGAATGTGGCTCGTGCCTTGCATTTTCAGGCTAGTCTTCCCATTCAATTTTGGGGAGAATGTGTGTATTTGATTTATAGGACACCCTCTGTTTTGGGTGGGAAAACCCTTATGAAGTTTTGTTTAATACTGCTTCATCTTATGACAACATTCGTACATTTGGGTATTTGTGCTTTGCTCGAGTTTGGGAAAATGATAAATTTGCATCTAGAAGTCGTAAATGTGCTTTTGTGGGTTATCCGTATGGAAAGAAGGGATGAAAATTGTATGATTTTGAGACAAATGAGTTCTTTGTTTCTCGTGATGTTGTTTTTAGTGAGGGGGAGTTTTCATTTCGAAAATCCCTTATTGATCCTATTATTGCCACAAGCAACGAGTTCCTAGTTGAGGTTGTCGTTGGTGATGAAAATTCCACGGATCCAACGCCGTTACAGTTGGGTATAGATGATGAGTCGTAGGAGTCTAGCGACGGAGGAGTGTTGGTATTGTTGAATCCGTGTCCATTGCTCCTAGTGCTACAGAAGGTCGTACACAACGTACACGGCGTCCTCCGAGCCGTTTACGGGACTGTGTGTCACACCGCTCGTTGCCCCGATTCCGTCACACCAAGTCCTACTCCTCAGTTGTCCTTAGGTACTCCCTATCCCATAGCTAATTATATAAGTTGTGATAACTTTTCTTTACCACATCGTCGTTTTTTGGCAGCTATTACAGTCGAGACTGAGCCTACCCGTTTTTCTGAGGCTGTCAAACATGACAAATGACGCACTGTCAAACATCGGTTGCAAATGGGTTTACAAAACGAAGTACAATTCCGATGGTTCAATTGAGCGTCATAAGGCACGCCTGGTGGTGCTTGGGAACAATCAGAAAGCAGGGATCAATTACGATGAAACGTTTGCTCTTGTTGCTAAAATGGCTACAGTGAGAGTTCTGTTAGCAGTGGCCGCAGAAAAGAATTGGGATTTGCATCAAATGGATGTTCGTAATGCATTTTTACATGGGGACCTTGACGAAGAAGTTTATATGCGGCCACCCCCTTGTTTTTCTGGCTCATCTCCTGGGAAAGTGTGCCATCTACGGAAATCTCTTTATGGTTTGCGGCAGGCACCCCGAAATTGGTTTGCTAAACTCTCATCTGCATTAAAAACTTACGGATTCCTGCAGTCTTATTCTGATTATTCTCTGTTTATGTTTAAACGGAATGGTGCTATTCTGGTTGTTCTTGTGTATGTTGATGATTTGATTATAGCAGGAGATGATTCGGGAATGTTGGCTCGATTTAAGGAATATCTCAATGCTTGTTTTCACATGAAAGATCTTGGTAAATTGAAGTACTTCTTGGGGATTGAAGTCGCACGTGGTGCCGATGGGATATTTTTATCTCAACGCAAATATGCGTTGACATAGTCGCAGAAACATGAAAGTTGGGCGCCAAACCAGCCATTATTCCACTGGAGCAGAATCATGGACTTGCTTTAGATAACTGCCCTTTCATGGACAACTCGGAGCAGTATCGTCGTCTTGTTGGACGATTGATTTACCTGACAATTACACGTTTTTAGTTATGCTATTCGGTTCATACATTGGCTCAATTCATGCAATCACCGCGGACCCTTCATTGGGAAGCAGCTTTACGAGTGGTCTGCTATATCAAAGGATGTCCTGGGCAGGAATCCTCTTACGCACTAGCACCGACGTTCAACTACATGGCTACTGTGACTCTGATTAGGCTAGTTGCCCAGTTACTCGTCGGTCCATTACCGGGTATTTTGTGTTTCTTGGGTCTTCACCAATCTCGTGGAAAATGAAGAAACAACACACGGTTTTTCGGTCTTCTGCTGAGGCCGAGTATCCCTCTCTGGCAACGCTCACGTGTGAGCTTAAATGGTTGAAGGGTCTATTATCCTCGTTGGGAGTCTCTCATACACGGCCTATGCGTGTATATTGTGATAGTCAAGCTGCGATGCATATCGCAGCTAATCCGGTGTTTCATGAACGTACCAAGCACATAGAAGTGAATTGTCATCTCGTTCGGGATGCTATCCAAGATGGTCTCATTTCTACTCACTATGTCTAAACTGGTGATCAATTGGCTGATATATTCACCAAAGCTATCGAAAAGAAACAATTTGCGTCTTTTATCGACAAGTTGGACATTCGAAATCTTCATGCACCAACTTGAGGGGGAGTGTTGGCGAGATGCGTCTTTCCTTTTGTTGGAGATTTTCTCTCCTTATACTTGGTCTTTATTTTGGGTTAACTTCCTTATTTTTAGCTTGTATCCTTAATTGTAGCTTTGTATAGTTTTGGTTTTCTGTTTATATGTAACCGTGAGATATCAATGAAGAAAATGGAGAATTTTCGGTGCCAAAAATTATCAAGTTTCTCTTTTAAGACACAATAGTTACACATTATAACACTTACACTCGTCACAAACTTACACATATTTCTCACTCACATTTCTCTCAAACACACACACACACACTCTGATTTGAGCTCATCTCTGAGTTGCTCTTCAAGGTCGGGGTAGAGCCCAATTTATAGTTTAGTTGGTGGAGGAAGGGTGGAGAAGCCACCATTCTTGACTCTTCATCTTTTACAATTTCATCATTTTTCTTCCTCTAGAGATTTCTTCCAACTTCTCCATCCGCTTCTTCTCTTCTTCCAGCTTATTCTCATTTCTTCTACACCAACTCGGTGTTGATCTCTTTAAACAGTAAACAGATCCTTACAAACTGGGAACTTTGTGTTTCCAAGCGGACAACATACCAGGAGAATAGTTGTAAGTTTTGCTATTAGATTGAAGATATTGGGTGTTTTAATTTTCAAAAATGCTAGGAAACTAGGTTTTTGCAACCAGGGTGACGTGGCGTGATCTCGAAAGAATGATGAAATCTCCAAAAGGTTTGTGTATCTCGAGATTATAAAAAACCTCCTCTGACAATGCCACGTCATCCTGGTTGCAAAACACGGTTGCAAAACCTAGTTCCCTATACTCACTTTATATCTTTCCTATTTTCTCGGAAAAAAATACTATTGATTGGGGGAGCCATAAGAGATATGAACTTTGTTTTTTGATGTTTATGTGGTTGATCAGGTGAGTGCGCATCTTGGGTGGGGAGGAGAACTTAGGCAAACCAAGCATTTGAGACAAAGTTTTGTCTTTGTTTGTTAAACTGTGGACCATATGTTTCAAAAACAAACCGGGGATCCAACTTGGCAAACCATGCTTGCTGAGACTTTTGAATCTTGGCCTTAGGCTAGTGGGGAATGCACAATATATATTGTTATATTTTCTCAATGTATCTTTTACAGTTTCATCCTCAACATTGGAAATTTCTTTTGTCTGTCTTTCTCAGGGATTGGCTGTGGTTGCTCTTTTGAGGCATTTTGGATGTCCTTTCTGGTAAGCTTTCATCGATAGACTTGTAACCGAAGCATATCTATAGGTAGCTCATTTAGCATGCTGGTCCCGAACGGTATGGTCATAGGTAGGGTTTTATATAGATATTTATATGGCTATTAATCTGAGCATAATTCAGTGTGCCTTTTGGAACTTCATTTGGAAGCCACTATAAATGGCCCAGAAACAAAATGCTTAACTCAAACAAGTTACTCTCCTTGTTAATTGTCAAGTCTTGTTTTCTTTACTTGGCTGTTATATTGATGACCTATTATTTGCAATTTCTGGAGCTGGGAATTTACTTCCGCTTTAAAGGAGTCGAAGCCAAGGTTTGATTCAGCTGGGGTGAAACTGATAGCTGTTGGTGTTGGAGAGCCTAACAAAGCTTGTATTCTTGCTGAGCGGGTACCCTTCATTCCTTTCTGTTCAATTTCCTTCCTGTCTCTAATGATTCAGCTTAGGGTGTGTTTGGTTGCATGGAATCCTATGCCAAGGAAATCCATGAGGGGACCCCTACATTTTAAGCTAAATTGATGTATCGCTCCACATCCACCATTTGATTTTGTGATCAATGGTGGGAATGAGATTCCCATGGACCAAGGCATGTGATTCCCATATTCATGGGACTTCCATTCCCACCATTGATCACAAAATCAAATGGTGGATGTGAAGTAATACCTCAAATTAGCCTAAAATGTAGAGGTCCTCTCATGGATTTCCATAGCATAGGATTCCATGCAACCAAACACACCCTTGATGATGAAACTTAATCTCCTTCCAGCTACGTTCGACTAGTTTTTCTTCTCTTGTTTCACAGATTGTTATTGATTATTGAACATCTTCCAGTAAGTAAAGAATGAATAATTGACACAAGCTCCAATTCTCTTCAGGAAGGAAATTCTATATGGGGAAATCAATACTGAAAACATGAGCGAAAATTGAGTGTCTCATATTGTATAACTAGGAAAAGAATCTGAAACAGTGATCCATCGTTAGCTTAGTGCTCTGCATGAGCAATAGAGGGTAGTTAGTCTAACAAATCATATGGGAAAGACTTAGTGCTCCATCCAAAACGTGGAAGGTAAAACATGATAGCACGGACAGAGACTTCTGAAGTTAATTCATGATGCTATTTCAGTGATTACCTCTATGCCACTAGTTGACCCTATCTTTACACTTCATCCAACTTTTGGGGGCACACACAAGAATGCACTTGTTTCTAAACTCACATCTTATTATTCAACTAAAATACTAAACATGCCAGTTTCAAATGTATGTAAACAAACTAGCTTCCATACCAATTTGTGGAAATTAAGTTGGAGAGTAATGCAATCTTACCTTTGGAGATGAAGGTCTAATTTAGCTTTGTGTCGACAAGCTGCTGGCTTGTGAAAGATATCTCACATTTTATGCTGACTAAGTTATCATTATCAAACATGGTCTTTCAGATTATTTACATTAAGGGTAGGTGTGAGTGTTATCGTATCCATTGCCCATTGGACCAAACTGTTCATTTTCAGGTCTATCCATGTATGTTGACTATTAAAATATCACAGTAAGGGCAAATGCCATCTGTTATTATTGGGGTTTTCTCCGTATACAGAAATAGAATAATTCTATGAACAATTTCTCCATTTACGAATCACAGCCTGTATGTTTTCTAAACCCTGGGACATCATGTTTCTTCAGTGTGTGAGGGGCATACCTTTTATTTTCTTACTTAGTTTGCATTATTCTGGCTCTCTGTCATTTTACTCAAGTTGATTTGTCTCAGTGATTTGACTGCAACAGCTACCATTTCCAATGGATTGCCTTTATGCTGATCCTGATCGCAAAGTAATATTGCTCAAGCTCTGCCTGTGTTAGTTCTACTACTTAAACATGCTCTTATGAATCTAAACTTTTTCCTTCACCTTTTCAGGCATATGATGTTTTAGGCTTGCATTATGGTTTTGGCCGAATGTTCTTCAACCCAGTCAATGTACATATTCCAATTTTGCAGTACCTGATGAGAAGAAGAAAAAAAAAAGTTGTTCCAAGGTAATACTCCCAAACATATGATGATTATTGACCTTCAATTTACATGGCAGGCAAAGGTGATGTCAAGGTTCGGTGCACTGCGAGAAGCTGTAAGAAACTATACCATTGGAGCAACCCCTGATGATAAGAGCAGTATTTTGCAGCAGGTATTTTCTGTTTTTCCTATCATTTCAGTTGTTAACCTTCCGGGTTTTTTAGGTTTCTTTAACCCAACATCTGTTTCTAAGCTGCCCGTTCTTTTCTTACCTAAGCAGGGAGGGGTGTTTGTCTTCAAAGGTAAGGAATTATTGTATTCAAGGAAAGACGAAGTGACGGCTGATCATGCCTCATTAGAAGATATCCTCGAGATATGCTGTGCAGTTCCAGTTGCTTGAAGCATAATTGTGCATAATTATAGATGATGCAGTTAATTGGGAGCCAAATCTCTTGGTAGCTGATGAAATTTGTCCAAATGTAAGACAGAGGCATTACAATATGGTTTCACATCATTTGTTCTATGTGTAAGTTAGTATAATTATGCTAATGTTGTATCTCAATTGGGATCATGTGTGAGTTCAACCATTTGTTCAAACAATTCTTGTGCTTTATGTCCAAGGACGGCAACGGACTTTGTCGAATCTAAGAATACTCTAGTACTTGGTAGTGTGCACAAATTTCCCTTCAAGCTCCAAGCTCCAAGAGCTTTCTTGGTAACACAATTTCAGATTTCTTGGTAAGAAGCCCACATTTCTAACGTTTTTATGAATCTCAAGCTTGGGATTAGGCTCAAGTTAAGCTTGGGCACCAAACTTAGAGGGCGTTTTTTTTTAAGTGTTTAGAAGTTAACTTCTAACTGGAGTTGGAAGTTATGAACGAGCTTCTAAATGAACTATTTGTTTTACTTCTGAATGGGTTGTTGATTAGAAGCTGTAAAATTAAAAGGTGTTTATTTTAACGTGTTGAATGAGAACTTTTGACAATTTTGCCCCATTGAGCTGAAAAAATTTATGACATAAATATTGTGATTAAAATCATATCCAATAATTGTTCAAATCCTAGAGAATGTTACATTACCTTTCATTGCAAGAATATCAAAATATGACCAAGTACATTTAAAAAAATTATCAAATCAAATTTCTGACTAATATTTCGTTTGCAATACGATCTCGTAAATTAAGCATATCAGTTTGTTCACGTGATCCAAATACTTGAGACAGTTGTGGTTGCTCGAGAGAGTTGAAGGGATGAAGAAAAACTTTAAAATATAGAGAAAGAAAACAAAGATGAATAAGAGAAAGGAAATAAATTTTTTATTGAGTCCTTGTGAAGGTAGGTAGAACCACAATGCTTGTTGAAGAGAATGAAGGTGTGTCGTCAAAATTTAGCTCTACTTATTTTTAAGAAGATGGTGGCAACAATTATCACACTACAAAAAAAAGTCCTTTAATAGCGGTTCAAAAACGCTATGGTAGGATACCATAGCGTTTTAGTAACCGCTATGTCTGCCGACGCTATTATAGACCCTGGGTCTATTATAGCGGTTTTTAAACCGCTATAGAAAGTTTGGCTTTTAAAAACGCTATTGTAGATCCTTAAAAACGCTATAGTAAAGTCTACCATAGCGTTTTAAAAACGCTATTGTAAGTATACATAGCAAAATTTTTTTTTTTTTTTTTTTTGTTTTTTTTTTTGTTTTTTTTGCTATCAACTGTTAATTATTTTCAACTCAAAAGTATAAACATTCGCATTATAGAATCCAAATAGAATCACTAACAACAAAATTATAATTTTTTTGCTATCAACTCAAAATTATAAACATTCGAATCATCATATATTGTACTATTGGTGGACATTGACATTATAGAATCCAAATAGGATCACTAAGAACAAAAACAGTTGTTTGCTTGCAGCACTTGTAACCCCAAATAGTATAAACATTGACATTATAGAATCCAACAGTTTTTTTTGATGCTGCTGCTGATGCCGCTGATGCTGCTGCTGCGTTGCTGATGCCGCTGATGCTGCTGATGCTGCTGCTGCCTTGCTGATGCTGCTGCTGCTGCTGCTGCGCTGAGTTGCTGCTGCTGCTGCTGCTGATGCTGCTGCTACGCTGAATTGCTACTGCTGCTGCTGCTACGCTGAACTGTCGCAGCGTTGGTTGGAGGTACGCTCGGGTCGCAGAAACGCGCGTGTGCTGCGTGCTCTATGGAAATGTACTCCAAGCAACCAAACAACCTTAGTTTTTAGTGGGAATTATGGCAGTTTGTACCCAAAAAAAAAAACTTTGTAGGTTTTCAGACAATATGCATTAGATTGACAGCAACAAATCATCTAAGAGACCTTTTCCGTAGATAGACTCTCCAATCTAAAGGAAATTGTGATTCAAGAAATTGTTGTTGATACCAAAGGTGAAGATATGTAAAACAAGATTTAAAACTAAATTTTATTCAAATTTCAACAAATTGTGACTTACAGTTGTTGCATTAAAAATGCGTGCTCCATCAATATGAAGTTTCACTCCATGTTTTTTAGTAATCTCGCCCACTCTGTCAGTATATTCAACCGACAAGCATCTCCCACCAGTACTGCATCAATAACCGACAAGCATCTCCCACCAGATATACTGTCAGAAAAAGGGAAGAAATATAAAGACAATCACGAGCGTTCGAAAGCTTCAAAACAGGTGATCAAACATAACAAATTACCAAAATTACAAACAAAAACAACTGCCAAATTGCATGTAAGTTGGAATAGTTCAAGCAAAAATGTCTGCAAATACAAACTAACGCAACTATTGCAGCCAATATATAACATAGTGAACCGAACCCTTTGCCAAACTAATTGGACTTGTTAAGCATAGCCATTTACGTTAACTGAAATGCAGAATAATATCCTACATGAAACCTAGGAAGTTGGGATTAGTACACTAGTATAAGTTATTGAGAATGTCGGATGGTGAATGGATATGCCAAAATTTTCCTCCATGCACAAATACCAACAACCTGAACATCTAAACTATGCAATGGATAAGAACAAAACTATATGCTTTCTTGCCCATGAATTTTAGGGAAAGCAATGGGGCAAAAGTACATGCAATTTTTTAAGCACTTATCAGGGGGGATCAGGAAACCTTTTTCTTTTTCTTTTGCTAAATTTAATGTTCTTTTATTATTGTAGTTTTCTAAGACTCATAAGGAGCAAGTCTAACCTTACAGGCCTTACCACAAGAAAAGAGACTCCTAGACATAGTGATCAATTAGTGAGTAACAGGTGGCAGTTGTAGACTCTGCTACTTATAACTATGCTGTAAACAAACAAATATGTAACTTGTTCTGTCGCAACACTAACACGTGGCAGACATTATAGGTGCAAACTAATAATAATTTACCTTGAGGTAGACATCAATGGCTTTGTACAAACCATCGTGTAGTGGTCGAGCTGACTCGGGAATCAGTTGTGCAAAGTCAATGAATCTGGCTAGAGAGAGATTCTGATCACAGGCAATTTCAGCAAGATAACCATCAATCAGCTTGCCAACTTTCAGCCATGACTCAAGCCTTAAAGCATAGCCATCTGTGCCAATCTCATTTTTCTCGGTATAATAATTTATGTCCTGTGCGATCTGATTTGCCAATGCAAACCGACTTACAATGTTGTGCACTAGTCCAACGTCATAAACAGTGGTGTCAGGCGATCATGCAGGGATGAGCAGATCATTGACAGAAGCTTTGTCCAGTCGCAAACTAATCCTGCCTATAAGCTCTTGTCTGGCAACTTCGCCTGCCTCAACAAAAACGACAACCTTCAATAATTTTAGTAGGAAGCGTGGAAGAAATGAGGATAGAGATGGAGGGGGCAAGAGGGAGAAAGACATATGAACTTTTTCCTTAATGAATTTGTGGAATTCAAAACCCAAAACCCAAAACCCAAACCAATAATAAAGACCATTTTGTTTATCAAATATATCTTACATTACTTGGAGAAAATATATTCTAATTTGTGCTTCTACAACAATAAAGAGAATTCTACAAGCAATGCTAAGGCTGGCATTGATCTATCATCATAGGAAACAAGAAATAAAGGATGTGCCCATCTGAAGTTATAGTAAAGTAAGACGCATATAGATTCCTCGTTCCAAAATGAAACTATCTTAAATACCTGATTATTGAGTTCAAAATGCTCATCAAAGGATTTCATGCTTCAAAATGAATAATAAAATCATGAACTAACCCTTAACTGATGCTGCTCATCAACTGCCAAAGCATCTAATGGCTAATAGTGTATAGCATTACTCACCTGACAGTGTGTCCCAGTTCAACATTTTCCACTTTAAGTGTGCAACAGCCCACTGTCTCTGCCTCATCGTCATCCTGCAAAGACAACAAACCAAAATAAGAACAGCAAGATAAGGCTAAAGTCTAGAGACACTACGCTTTAGTCGCGTGGAGAATTTTTTTTTTTTTTAAGAGTAAGCCTTTATTAACACTTTTCCAAAGTAAAAAACCTGAAACATGTCAGAATTACATTAGAAAGGATAGTATACAAGAGATAATGATTAAGAGTAGCATAAATTAAACTGTTTTATATATACCTTCAGTAGCCTTGCCTTCTCATATTTCTCCTTGTCACTTTGACCATTCAATGAACTGCTAGCAGCCAAGAAGACATATTTGAACTCTTTTGGATTAATTGGATCGTTCCAAAAGGCTAACCATGTCACAATGTTGTCATGCTTTACTTCTTTCCACCTGTACCAGCAACACAGATATTTCAGAACCTGGACAAAACTGATTGGACTTCTACTTCTAATTATCATACTATATATGCAGAATTATTTGGTATGTTGCAGCTATAGATTGAACTTGATCGAAGCATGCATGCTGGGACTATTCAGATCTGAGCTTTGCAAAAGAATTTTGTTCAATGTTTACCTTTGCTTCAAATCAGGAAGATAAAAACAACTCCCAAATTTTGCCTCCTCTAGAATCTGGAACTGGAAAGCCTAGATATGAAGCTACAAAAACAAAACACCAAAAAATAAATTTTCCTTTTTCACTCACAAAGGAAGAAATAAGTCTTCCAACTGTGTAAAACAAGAAATAAGTCAGACATTGCAGATACTGAAAGTAAGCCAACAACACAAGTAGCACAAAGTGCAAGGGCAACATGTTAGAGAAGATGGCTTTAGAAGCTCCCAATCAATATGTTCCAAGTTTCCCTCTCTAAATATTTTGAGAAGAATCAAATTCAGTTACAGGCACTCGAAACAAGAATAATTGAGCATCGTTCATACAGACGAACTCAGTCCGTTTCAGTTCAACTTGGACATTACTCCAACCAATTTGATTAGTAATAAAGAAAACTATTGGACGTATATGAACTCGCAGAACAGAAGTATTTACAGTTAACAGCAATCACAACTGGATCTTTCAAGCCAATAGGATGGTTGTGTTTTATATGCAGTGTTGAAGTTTTATCGTATAATATGTTAATGTACTGTACTATGGGTTTGCCAAAATTGTCTATAATATGCTAATGTACTATGTTAACTATTACTTCTTATAGCTGTTATTTTTTGCTAATGTACTATGGGTTTGTAACTATTACATCTTATAGCTGTTATTTTTTGTATACAGGCAATATGCACATAAGAGACCAACAAGTTGACAGTTGGTTACTCCCTATGGTTGACCAAGTTTGCTCAACCCCATGTGAACCTCTCTTTCATACAGAATTATATGTTCTGGCCCCAATAACCACATACAACAATTGTAGGAAGACTGCTCCAACTAGGCAACAAATCACAACTTAACTCACCTCCCATTGCCACATTTAAAACTATTAAGAGAACATGAACTGGCAAATGGACATCTAACAAACATTCATCAAATCCACATCTACATCATCAACCTACCCTATAGCATTAATTGGTTTATCAAGTGTTGGAATTTCAGTTAATGGAAAATTTCTGACATCATTAATCAGGATTTTTTCAAACCACTTGGAGAGAACTAATCATAATAAAACACACTTGAAAATTGACATGAATTAATCATAATAAAAAGACACTTCAAAGCACACTATACTGTGTAAGAACTAAGAAGTTGCTCCATAAACAATTGTTTCTCATAGAAGGAAAAGGAACAATAGGAATCCTTACTGAAAGATAGACTCGTTCTGCTGCCAATCAGATATCACCAAATGGTTATCTTTTACTCCGCAGACCTGCACGTAACCATAAGTTACATAAAGTCATGACAATTTTCAATTGGAGATCACTAAAAAAACTTAAAGGTTATCAAACTCAGTTATAAAGCTTTCAAACTACCTAACCTCATTATGCAAATAGATAGACTTCAGAAACCATATATTGACAGAAGCATATATTAACACTTTACGACTGAAGCTAACAAAATATGAAATGGTTGACTTTGAAATACTAACAAATATTAAAAAAAAAAAAAAAAAAAAAAAAAAACTTTGCCAAGGGATACCTAATATCTCAGAAAGTAATGAAATGCATACAATTGAACTCTAATAATAAGCTTACCCTGTTAAGAAATTCAAAACCCACGTCATTCTTCATAGCTTCCAAACTTGGAACTATATATTTTTTTGAAGAACTCCTAACAAGCATACAATCAAGAAATGACCAGCTTCATGCTGCACAAACAAATCCTGAAATTTACTTCCTGGAAGATTAAAAAGAGAAAAACTTTCATTGAAATTCTGCCCCATCCTGATCCAAAAATTTTGATGGGGGTTCATGAAATCACTAGTATTAGCAAATTTTGTATGGTTCATTACATACCTGTCTACTTCCAAGTGTTTAGGCGTATCTTTTACGCAGATTACTGTTTATTTGCACCTCCAAACACCCACAAAATATCTCACCAAAATCGACAATAGTGGGTGACAAGAGTGCAATATAAGACATGACATTAGAACATTCGATGGATATGCTAATAGGTGTTATGATGTGGTAATCCTTGATTCTCACCTGTTTGTATCTTCTGCACAGCATGTGCAAACTGGGTCCAAAGAATCTATTGGTTGCAACGTCTTTTTTATGCAGAAAATCTTGATGTCGTAAAAATATTCAGGGTATCTAGGGAATAAACTTTATCAACTTACAGGAGTAGGGACAATGACGCTTTGAGCAAACAAATATTGGATTGTAGAACTCCCAAAGCTTCTCATATTCCTTTATGGTAAACACACACATAAAAACAAATCAGATCATAATAATCAATGTATGCACACAGTACCTTGCCAAATGATTTATTGATGCTGGCATGAAAAACTAGAGTAGGAAATTCTTTTGATAATACTCACAGCCATCCTTCGTAGCCTAGGCTGGAATGAGATCACACTGAGGAGATGGGCAAAAGTTGCAAGCAAAAGTAAGGATCACAATAAAAACGAAACAAAGTTTGAATCATAATAAACAAAGTTTAGTGCTCATTCCATTTCAACATATTAAGTAGGCAAATAACCTTATTTAACAACAGAACCAAATGTTTGTGCTTGCAATGCTCTTTCAAATGCTTCTCTAAGTGAGGGCATCTTGTACCTTGTGGATCCCTGGCATCCAACACCTGAAAATAAAATGAGAATGAAGGGATGAGCTAGCAAAGAAAACACTACACACAACACCATAACTATAAAAATTCCACTAAATTGTAAAACAAATCAAACAAAGTGGTTTTGTTTACTAACCTTTTCATGAACCCAAACCAAATCAGCAAGAAACTTCTTATGCTCATCCGGAACAACATTCCTCGATTCTGCAAAATCTCAAAAACTCCAATCAAACAAAAAAATCCTGCATTCACAAAACCAATTGCAACACAAACAATTCATCAAACACTTTACCTGCAGAACCATGAGCAAACCCATAGGACTCAAACGCCGGCCCAACATCATAAATTGAGCCCTGATGCTCCGTCCCTTTCGCCTAATTAAACCTCTCATTAATCACCCCAGCCCACCTCCTCCCCTGAAGATGCATCTCCTCATACCCATCCCCCTTGTACCACCCCTCCCTCTCCTCGTGCTGGTCGTACTCCTTCCATGTGGCAGAGAAAGGCGACCCATCTGGTGGTGGAGGGAGGAGACCCAAGAAGGCCGCGAAGGCGAGGTCGTGATTGCCGCAGAGGAAGACATGGGTCTGGTTCAGATACTTTGAAGGGAGAGATATCAAGAAGTCGAGGACCTTTTGGGTCTCAGGGCCCCGGTCACAGTAATCGCCCAAGAAGATTATGAGGGCAGATTGGAAGGATTGCGGGTCAATGAGGGTTTGGAGATTGGACCAGAGGGATTCGAGCTTTGTGAAGTAGCTGTGTAGGTCGCCAATGCAGCTGTGAAGGAGGGGGAAAGAGAGCAAGACTGAGAGGGAAGCAAATGTAGAAATGGGTTTTCTAAAATTTTGGAAAATGTAGAGGGAATCGAGCGGATTAATTTTCAGTTTTTCCCGCTTCAACTTTCATAGCGTTTTAAAGTTATAATGCTAATAAAATTTGGTCTTTTATAGCATGAGTGTAAAAACCGCTATGGTTAAATGCTATTAATATGTACTTGTGTTGTAGTGTCATTACAAAATTATTTTAAGGTTATTATTGAAATAATTTTTTACTCAGCACCTCCATGATGCTTATTCCAATCAGAGGTAGAACTTCTGATCAAAACTAAAAACAAACACTCTAAACAAGGTAGTCCACTTCTTATTAAGACTTCTAACTCCATTCAGAAGCAAAAACAAACACCCTCTTAGTCTGTGGTGCATTTAAGAGCACTCAATAAACTTCCCAATTTGTGTTTCCAAAATTTTGTTTATGTTAGCATAGGGTTGAAAATCGAACCGATGGCTCGGTTTTTCACCTAAATCGTGAACATAACTGACTTTGGTTTGTTTCAAAAATTTCAAACCGAAACCAAACCGACCATTAACAAAATCGAACCGATTCTAATTTATACAAATCGTAACCGAATCGACCGACTATTTTAAACATATCATATTATTTTTATATAAAATATATATTATTTATTATATATATTCGGTCAGTTCGGTTTTGTCTGTTAAAATCAAATAAAAATTGAAAATCGAACCGATCACTTCGGTTTTGAATTTTTCAAAACCGAAACCAAACTGAACCGATCAGTTCGATTTTATCAGTTCGATCGGTTTAATCAGTTTGGTCAGAGCCCATACACCAAATAGAGTAGAGCCCCAATAAGAAAAAAAAATAGGCCTTTTAAAGTGTTCATGCCAAGATAAATTTTATCTCTCAAATGGCTTACATGACTAATTTGTGGATTCGTCTTTCGAGGCAATTTTCGATCCCTTGTTTTTTAAATATTTTGGTCATAAGCAGGAAAAAAATATAAAATATCGGTTGGAATTTTAAAGTTAACAACCCGAGTTGTGAATTTTAAACTCCTACAAACTACATAAAATAGTCATATTCAAACTACTTATAAACTAGTCGCTGAGTGCCATGCACGCAATTGTTTTTAATGTTATTTTCTTTTTATGATTTATTATATGTAAAATTTACCCGCCCTTCCACGATTTTGCATTAAATCTATGTGCACATAAAAAATGAAATAATGCTAATATTTTAGACATCCCAATAAGTTATGTTATTTTTCTTCGTCCTACATGCTATCGACCTGAGACATGTTTTTTTCTTAAGTTACAATATAACTTAAGACTTGAAAAAAAATGTGTTAGACGCGCATTATTATTGAATTTTTGTTCAATGCAATATATAATTGCAAAAGGTATGTTATATTTTACTATAAATTTTATTTGAGGATTCTGTTATACTTTTTAATAATTGAGTCTTGAATATTGAATAGTTATGCATAAGGCTCTTTCTAGAGTGCAGAGTTTATATTTAATTGGGTGTCTTATATAAGTTATGTTTGGAATTTGAGTCTAATTTATCAACGTTTGAGAGTGATTGTTTTAATTGTGAAATGTATGAAGTATGGAAGGTAAAACGGGAAAGCAAAAATTAAGCTGAAGACACAAGCATAATGTCACTATTCATCCCAGCCTTTCAGGCATTATATAGTACAAATAATTCACACAACAAACTTTTAATACTAAAATAAGGTCATACACAAGGATTGTGATTTCATTTTTCGAGTTAATTTCGGTCCGTCGATTTTAAGAAATATTTCGTGAAATAATTCGTTCTGTGTAGAAAAAAAAACTTAAAAATTTCGGTTGTAGTTTCGAATTTAACAATATAAGTTATGTATTTTAAACTTCGATTATTTGCATTTTGCCCTCTATTATAAATGCCTTATTGAGGTTTACCCCCAATTATTAATCGTATTGCATTTACCCCCTAAAACTAGCAGTCAATAAGCCTTGACCGTCTGTTTTCAAATCAGATTACCAAAATACTCTTGAGAAATCAAAGGTTGAGATTGAATCTTTCGTATCTCGAACATCTCATCTCGAGAAAAATCCTAAGGCCCAACTGAAATCGTAATCGTATCTTGAGGAAAATCCAAAAATTGATTTTTTTTAATCGCATCTTAAACAACTCATCTCGAGAAAAACCTAAAAGTCCAAATGTAATTGTACACACATTTCTAGGTAAATCTAACGGTCCAAATTTAATTGTGTGCATCTCGAGGTAAATCTAAATATTCAATGCGCATCTCGAGGAATTTGTCAATCCAACATGCACCTCGAGGAAATCTGATAATTCGGATTTATTCGTGCATGCATCTCAAGGAAAATCTGACGCTATATAATAAATTACTAGCAGTAATTTAACCCCATAAAATAAATTTGAATTATATTTTGCCCCTGAAACAAAACAGACCTCAGAGATGATGAAGATAACCTGCCACTCAAGCTTAACTTGAAGAAAATGAAGGAGAAAGAGGAGGGGTTGTGAAACAGAGGAGGAAGGAAAATGAATGAGGAAGAGGAGAGAGGATGAAGCACTGATTTCCATTGAAGCTATTGACCTTTTTAATTTCTTACATTATGTAGTGTTAATACTCAATTATAGTTTCCATTGAACCACCTTCCCCTTCATCCTCCCTCCTCTTCCTCATTCCTCCACTTTTTCTTTCCTCCTCTTCCTATCTCCTTCTTCATCCTCTATTTCACAACCCCTCCTCCTCCCTCCTATCCTCTTTCCCCCTCTTTCGTTTCATAGCCTTTTCTCATTCCTCATATTCTCCCTCGATGATGGCGGCGCTGTGAAACAGAGGAGGAAGTTTTTTTTTTTTTTTTGTAATTTGCAGATGGTCTCTATAATAAATAGCTAAACAAGGTCACCCAATTTTGTTTTTCAAGATACGTGCATGATTAAATTCATTCCGTCTTATTTTCCTCGAGGTGCTTGTACGAATAAATTTGAACTGCCAAATTATCTTCGAGATGTGTGGTGGATCGTTAGATTTACCTTGAGATGTGCACACAATTAAATTTGGGTCGTTAGATTTACCTAGAGATGTGTGTATGATTACATTTGGACCGTTAGATTTCCTCGAGATCAGTTGTTTAAGATCCAATTTAAAAAAATCAACTTATGGATTTTCCTTGAGATACGATTACGATTTCATTTGGGCCTTAGGATTGTTCTTGAGATGAGATGTTTGAGATACAAAAGATTCAATCTAAGCCTTTGATTTCTCAGGGGTATTTTGATAATCTGTTTTGAAAACAGACGGTCATGGCACGCTGATGGATAGTCTTAGGGGATAAATGCAATACGATTAATAATTGGGGGGTAAAGCTCAATAATGCATTTATAATAGAGGGCAAAATGCAAATAACCCTTTAAACTTTTAAATTCTACATAAAACTCTCACACGCGCTCGTAGTCTCATATATACTACATGTTACATAAGAAACGCTCACCTTATAAACTTTTGATACTAAAATAACATTATAGCATATTAAAATACACGGAGATGAAAAATATTTATTTATTTTGTTAGAAAATTTTTGACATATTTCGGATTTCAAATGAGATTTCGGTAACTTCAAAATAAGAAATATTTCATGAAATTTCAACATATTTCGAGAAATCACATTCTTTGGCTATACCTGGTTAAAACGTATGAGGGTTGAAAATCAGCCGATTTCGATGACACAAAGAAATATTTTGTAATTTCCAAAATACTTCGATAGATCCAAATTAATAGAAGCAAAATTTCTAACGCTATCAAAGTCGTGCTTTGAACTTAATGCAAATAAGTTATTTTTTTGACTTATTTATCAATAACATAATTCTACATAAGTTGTGGGAGGTGAGGTGTGGATACATCTTTTGAAATAGAAACGAGAGGTAACAACTTCGTTTTAAATTTTATTTATTTATTTATTATTTTAAATAAACCTTTATTAGGAAACCTTTCTCGAAGGTTGCTATTAGGGATCGACAAGAATCTCGATCCCGACCCGGTTCATGCAATTTTTAAACCGAGATAAAACTGGTTTCCACAAATTCAGTCTCGATTACTGTAGCAAAACAAAAGTGAAGTCTAACCCATCCACAATCAAGGTCTACTTTAGCCAACGGGCTCAAATAAAACCCAACCAAGATTCGAAACCCATAAATGTGAGCGTCCGTACAAAAATAACAATAGAAACAAAAACCAACAAAACCAAAACGAATCCTTCAATACTCCCGTCTCTCTCACCACTAGCGACAACAATAGAAACAACTACTTAATCCTCAGTAAATCGTCATTCCTTCCACGACAACTTCTTTAGGAATAAAGCAATTGTCCTCTTCTCATTTAGGTTCGTTGAAGCTAAGAGGAACAACACTTGCAGAACTGTTGTTCTCACCAAATAGGGCATGACATAGACCACTAGGTTTGCAAGTCACGATTGCTTCCTTAATTGTGGAGCTGTTTGAATTGGTCTTCTTGAATTGGTCTTGATTTAGTCTTTGTTTAGATAATAAAGCCTAGTTACTAGGGATTAGATTGGGTTTTGATTTGTTCTTTGCTTTGATTTAATCAAGTAGGAAATCCCTGTATGCAAGGGATCTGTTTTGATTTCATTCCAACGTGAGTGCTTTGTAAAGGCTATAAATTGCCTTCTTTGTATTTTGAATAAAACATCTTATTCTTCTTAGTCATTGCCTCTTCCTACAACTCTTGTTTAACACTTGTGTTTTTCTAGTATATGGTATCAGAGCCCAACCTTGGGATCTGATCTTTGGAGAAGCCATAGTCTTTTAAGCTTTTAAGCTTGACCGCAGTAAGCAAATTATGTCTGGGGAGGGAAGTACCTTTGTTAAGGCCTCCATTCCTAAGTTCGATGGCCATTATGACCATTGGAGCATGTTAATGGAGAACTTCTTGAGATCGAAGGAGTATTGGAGCTTGGTGGAGAATGGCATTCCTAAACATCCCGCAGGAGCAGTATTGAATGAGGCTCAGTGCAAAACCTTGGAGGATTTATAGCTGAAAGACTTGAAAAAAAAAATTTATTTGTTTCAAGCAATAGATCGAGCTATTTTGGAGACCATACTGGAGAAGCAAACTGCTAAAGATATTTGGGACTCTATGGAAAAAAAATATCAAGGTAGTGCTAGAGTTAAGAGGGCACAACTACAAGCTTTTCGCAAAGAGTTTGAGTTACTACATATGAAGATTGGAGAATCAGTGAATGAATATTTCTCTCGGACTCTTACTGTTGCAAATAAAATGCTGATACATGGTGAAAAGATGGACGATGTAGTTATTATTGAAAAGATCTTGACGAGTCACACAATATAGATGATCTCTTGATTGATGAGTTGTAGAGCAGCCTGCTAGTGCATGAGCAAAAGATCGTGGGGCATGCTGCTATGGAAGAACAAACACTTAAAGTCAGCCATGACTTTCAATCACCTGTCAGAGGAAGAGGTCGTGGAAATTTCAAAGGTAGAGGAAGATGAAGAATGAAATTCGACAAGTCTACTGTGGAGTGTTACAAGTGTCATGAGTTAGGGCATTTTCAATATGAGTGTCCTAAACATGAGAAAAATTACAAAGCAAACTACATTGAGGCTGAGGATGAGTTGATGCTTTTGATGGCCTTGGTGGATTGTGAAGAAGCTCAAAACAAGACTTGGTATCTTGACTCAGGGTGCAGTAATCACATGACTGGAGAAAAATCATATTTTTCAAATCTTGATGAGAGCCTTACAGATATGGTTAAACTAGGAAACAATTCTAGTTTGACAGTTAAAGGAAAGAGAGATATCAAAATAAAGGTTAATGGAAGCGTTCATCGAATCACCAAAGTTTTTTATGTCCCAGAATTGTTTAACAATCTCATAAGTGTTGGACAACTACAGGAGAAGGGTTTTGCAGTTCTTATGTATAGAAACATGTGTCAGATTGATCATCCCAGACAAGGACTAATCATTCAGACTGATATGGCACCAAATCGGATGTTTCCTCTTCAATCAAATGGTACTCTCACTCAGAAGTGTTTCAATTCTTCAACTGAGGAAGGTAGCTGGTTATGGCACTATAGGTATGGCCATTTGAATTTTGGTGGCTTAAAAACATTCCAGCAGAAAAATATGGTTACTGTTTTACCCGTTCTGCAAAGTCCCTCTAGAGTATGTCATGATTGCTTGGTTGGCAAGCATCACCGAGATCTTTTTCATAAGAAAAGTACATAGAGAGCATCTCATATCTTGCAGTTGGTGCATTCTGATATCTGTGGGCCTATTAATCCAGTTTCGAACAGTAAGAAAAGATATTTCATTACCTTCACAGATGACCTCAGTCGAAAGACTTGGGTTTACTTCTTATCTGAAAAATTTGGTACACTTGTGGTCAAAGTATTTAAAGCTTCTGTTGAAAAAGAAACTGGCATGCACATTAAAGCCTTGCACACTGATAGAGGAGGAGAATACACCTCCCATGCCTTTGTAAGTTTTTGTGAAAGTCATGGGATCAAAAGGCAACTGACTGCAGCCTACTCACCACATCAAAATGGTATTTCTGAAAGAAAGAATAGAAATATTCTTAATAGGGTGAGAAGTATTTTGTCAAAGATGAAAGTGCCAAAGCCTTTCTGGCCCGAGGTTGTAAAGTGGAGTGTGCATATATTGAATAGATGTCCTGCCTTGGCTGTTAAAGACATGGTTTCTGAAGAAGCTTGGAGTGGAAGAAAACCAGAAGTCTCACACTTCAGAGTTTTTGGTTGTTCGGCTTTTGCACACATTAATGATCAGCTAAGACAGAAGCTTGATGACAAAAGTATGCCTTGTGTAATGTTGGGTATTAGTGATGAATCCAAAGCACAAGTTGTTTAATCCGGTTACTGGAAATGTGATTATAAGTAGGGACGTTGTCTTTGAAGAAGCTAAAGGCTGGGATTGGACATGTGATAGTGCTACTGAACTTGAAATTGAAAATGAAATAACATCAATGGTTTCTAATTCAAGTGATGTTGAAGTTCAACAACAAGATGAAGAAATCAGTAAGGATTTACAACTTACTACTAGAGACCATAGAGTGAAAAGGCCTCCTATTTGGTTAAATGATTATGCTAGTGGTGATGAACTCTCAGATGAAGAGAATCTTGCTCATTTGATTCTCTTTGCAATACAGAAGGGAATTTGGAAAGAGGCCATGGATTCAGAAATAGCTGCAATTGAGAAAAATAGAACCTGGGAGTTAACTGATTTACTAGTGGGAGAGAAGGTGATAGGAGTAAAATGGGTTTACAAGACAAAAATGAAAGAAAATTGGGAGGTTGAAAAACACAAAGCTAGGTTGGCTGCAAAGGACTACACACAAGAGTATGGAGTGGATTATACAGAAGTATTTGCACCAGTGGCAAGGCATAACACTATAAGGTTAGTAATTTCACTTGCAGCACAAAACAAGTGGATTATTTATCAATTAGATGTCAAATCTGCTTTTCTAAATGGAGAATTCCAAGAGTCTGTTTATGTTGAGCAGCCCCCTGGATGCATAAGGAAAGGTGAAGAGCATAAAGTTTATAAACTTAACAAAGCCTTGTATGGACTGAAACTGGCTCCCAGAGCCTAGTATAGTCGTATTGAAGAATATTTCTTGTCTATTGGCTTTGTTAAATGCCCTTATGAACATACTTTATTCATCAAACATGGAAAGGGAGGTAAGTTTATGATAGTATGCCTCTATGTTGATGATTTAATATACACTGGAAATGATGTGGATATGTTTGATGTCTTTAAGAAATCCATGATGAAGGAGTTCGAGATGACCGATCTTGGTAAAATGCACTATTTTCTTGGTTTTGAAGTAATGCAAAGGGATACTGGTATTTTTGTATCACAAGAGAAGTATGCTAAAGAGGTTCTGGATAGGTTTCAGATGAAAAGTTGTAATTCTGTTCAGAGTCCTATTGTACCTTGAACAAAGTTGGTTAGAGAAGATGGAGGAGCAAGGGTGGATAGTACTAAATTCAAGCAAGTTGTTGGAAGCTTGATGTACCTAACTGCAACTAGGCCAGATCTCATGTTTTCAGTAAGTTTGGTAAGCAGGTTTATGGAAAAGCCAACTAAATCTCATTTGCTTGTAGCTAAGAGAATCCTTCGTTATGTCAGGGGTACTATAGACTTTGGTCTTTTATATCAAGCTAGTTCAGAAGATAAGTTAGTGGAATTTAGTGATAGTTATTATTGAGGTGATCTTGGAGACAAAAAAGTACATCTGGATATGCCTTTATGTTTAGTTTTGCAACAGTTGCTTGGTAATCAAAGAAACAACCAGTTGTTACACTTTCAACTACGGAGGCGGAGTTCATAGCAGCAGCCTCATGTGCGTGTCAAGCTGTTTGGATGAGGAGAGTTTTGAAGGAGCTATGTTGTGAACAAATTAGTGCTACCAAAGTTTTCTGTGAAAATAGCTCCACAGTGAAGTTGTCAAAAAAATCCAGTACTTCATGGCAAAAGCAAACACATAGACATATGGTTTCATTTCCTGCTTGATCTAGTAAAAGATGAAGTTATTGATCTATTGCATTGTTCCAGCCAAGAGCAAGTTTATGACATTAAGACTAAACCTTTGAAACCAGAAGCATTTTTTCGGTTGAGAAGCTTGCTAGGTATGTGTTTGAAGTAAATGTTAAACTAAGCACTTGAGTGTGTTTAGTTTAGGGGAGGCATTGTGGAGCTGTTTGAATTGGTCTTAATTTAGTCTTTGTTTAGATAATAAAGCCTAGTTACTAGGGATTAGATTGGGTTTTGATTTGTTCTTTGCTTTGATTTAGTCAAGCAGGAAATCCCTGTATGCAAGGGATCTGTTTTGATTTCATTCCAACGTGAGTGCTTTGTAAAGGTTATAAATTACCTTATTTGTATTCTGAATAAAACATCTTCTTCTTCTTAGTCATTGCCTCTTCCTACAACTCTTGTTTAACACTTTAATTTGGTTCGAGTTTTAGCGATAGGGGGAGGTTAAATACCTCCTCCAGTCATTGCCATGCCAGAATCTTCAGATCTGTGACATGCGACTCTACGGGTGAAACATTGTTGCTTCAAACAAGTCAAACTCATTGATGAACATAACGGTTTTAATAAATAAATAAAAAATTGTAACAATGAATTAATCCTTACCTCCCCTTCTACTGTTTATGTTTTATAATCGAAATCACATTCTCAAACCAGCACAGCAGTGTACACTGCCGACTCACTCCAGCAACGCGACCTTGCCTCTCCCTCGTCGTCTTCTTCCTTCCTTCTTCTTCTGAGATAGAATTTGCGAAGAGCTGAGGAGCTGGTTGTTTAGGAAGTGAAACCAGCAGGTAAATAGTTTCAGATAGTGGGCTTGGTCATGGGCTTGATATGGATCATAACTTTGGGCTTGGGCTTAAGACCCTCTCAACATTTTTAGGTTTGAACCGGGATGGCATTGTTTTGTCGTGGTTCAAACCGGTCTGGGTCTGCCCAAAAAAAATTCTATCATCCCAGACTGGGATCTGACAAGCCCAATCCTGAATCGTGCCCATAGCTAGTTGTTACATGTAGAAGGGGCGAAAGAAAAAAATTTGCTAAACCTTGTTTTAGGAAGCTATATAGTAGCGCGGGAAAATCGAGTCGCTATATTTAGGAAGCACTTGTGGATGGATATTCTTAGGGTTTGTGAAATTGTGGTGGCTATCAAGGAATGCGATTTCTCGAAATATGTCGAAATTTCACAAAATATTTCATATTTTGCAGTTACCGAAATCTCTTTCGAAATCCAAAATATGTCATACTTTTCTTGAGAAATGAAATAAATATTAATCTTCATATATTTTAACATGCTATAATATTTTTTTTATTCTCAAAAATTTGTTATGTGAGTGATTCTTATGTAATATGTAGTATATATGATACTACGAATAGTGTGAAACTTTTTATGTAGTATTTAAGAGTTTAAAATGCATAACTTATATTGTTAAGTTCGAAATCACCGAAATTTTACGTTTCTTTTATACAAAGTGAAACATTTCATGACATATTTCTTAAAATCAGGGGACCGAAATTAACTCGAAAAATGAAATCACAATCCTTGGTGGCTATTACAAGAAATCTTGTGTGTGGTTAGAGATGCTAGGAGATGTTATTTGATATCACTCCGGACTAGTAGACCTACAGGCGGAAGAACCCTAGCCCATCTTAAAATAGGAAACCAAACCAAACCAGGTTATACTAATCCAATATGTACCCTTCTTTATATTTTTGTCTCCTTTTCTCCTTCAGAAAGGTTATTTTTAGGGTCTAACTTTGTGAAAGGTAGAAGCACTAATTTCTTCTAATTGAATTTTGGGGTTTTAGAGAGAGTTGTTGGGGTTTAAGGATTTCTTCTTCTTCCCCATTGATTGATTTGGTTATGGATTCTGCTGTCGACCAGGGGAAGCTTTTTGTCGGGGGAATCTCATGGGATGCAACAGAGGATTTTTTTACTGAATACTTTTGCAAATATGGAGAAGTTGTTGATTCGAAGATAATGAAAGACATATAGTCTGGCACTACAAGGGGTTTTGGGTTTGTTCAATTCTCCAAACCATCTTCGAGTTATAAAGCCCTGATCCTTTTGCCGGGGAGATGATCTCTGATCATGTTTTTCCAAAGCTTGCTGGCGACCCTGAGGCTATTCTAAATTATGAGTTATAGAATCTTGACTCTATTCTCGCTGCATGAGCGAGTTTGTGTAACGAAATAAAAAATTTATCAATGAGAAGATTTCCCATTTGTTTTTTTTAATATCTGTGTCTGTAGTTGTCGTACTTTCCATTCCAATTCTTGTTTAGATTAGGCTGAGTAGGCGCATATATCCACCTCACCTGCAGTAGGGCTTGAGTTTGGACTAAAGCCCTTTCTTTGCTTGTTTGAGCATATTTTGTCAACAGTAATAATTTAATTTGTTGTGAGAGTTAAATTGTAGGATAATCACCTTTGTTTATGCTGGTTGTGTTCCCTTAGTGACATGATTAATGTTTTCCCTAGTAGTTAGTCCTACATAGGAGTTTTCCTCGTGCTGAAGATTGTACTTCCTTGTTGGTCTCTAACCTTAGTAAGATTAGGTTGCCTGGTAAACCATATCTTGTTAGACTGAAGTTAGGTACCATATACTAGCAACCTTATTTGTATTGAGGAGGACTCTGGATTGAAGTGGGGTCGCCTTTGCCTTTATGGTCTGGGCTCCCATAATATGTTTTATTTCTGGGTAGGGTTAGGTTGTTGGGGAGTCGTCTTCACCTGAACGGGTTAAACTCAATGTGTCTTTCTGACTCAACCCTTGAGAGGTCTTGAGCTGAAGAAAAGTAGTCTTTGCCCATTACTGGGCCTTCTATTCTGACCCCAATCCTGAGCAGGAGTTGAGTTGCGGAAGGACTTTTTGCTTGAACGGGCTCGGTTCCTGTGTATATCTTGTTCAATCCTTAAGAGGGTTTGAGCTGAGGGGAAGTCCATTTTCATCTATCCGTACTAGATTTCATAATATGTCTCAATCCTTAACAGGGGTTGAGCTTCCGAGGAACCATCTTTGCCCAAACAGGCTATGCTTCTGTACTCCTCAGGTTCAGTCCTTGAGAGGATCTGGGTTGAGATAAGTTTTCTAGCCTTTCTAGCCCTAATAATATGCATCAATCTTGAACAGGAGTTGGTTGTCGATGAACCATCTTTTCTCGAACAGGCTAGGCTCTTGTAGTTTTATGGTTCAGTCCTTGGGAGAACCTATGATGAGAAAAGTCTTATTGACTGTTTAGCCTTTATAATATACCTCAATCTTGACCAGAAGTTGAGTTGTCGATGAACCATCTTTTCCCAAACGGGTTAGGCTCTTGTAATCCTCTAACTGAGTCCTCGAGAGGACCTGCACTGGGAAGGAGTTTGTTACACCTGTCTAGGCTAGACTTAATAATATACCTCATCCTGAATAGTAGTTGAGTTGCTCAGGAACTATCTTTGCCCGAATGGGGTGGGTCCCTGTATTCCTCTGGCTTAGTCCTTGAGAGGACTTGTGCTTGGAAGGAGTCTGTTACGCTTTTCTAGTATAGACTCTATTTGAGTGGTGAGTCCATGGACTAGGCTCAATCCGATGCATCGTACCTTGGCTCCTTGGCGGATTAGGTCACTTGTATTGCGAGTCGTCGTTGGCTTCAGTGGGGCTAGGCTCGATCCTTTGTGAGTCATTTTGGTCCCAGTAGTCGAACCAGGTTATCTTAGGACCACTGAGTCGTCCGGGGACTGAACTCACTCGCTTGCGGAGAACTATCTTGGGACTGGGTTCACCGGCTTGCGGTGGACTGTTGTGGACTGTGTTTGGCCCGCATGTGTGCTATTGTAGTCATTTGGTAGTAGGCTATTTTAAGAGCAGTGAGTTGTTAGTGGAATGGAATTGCTCTCTTGTGGTGAACTGTACGGGCACTGAGTTCGCCCACTTGCGGTGGATTGCTCGTGGACTTGGTCCAAATTGCATTTACACTGCATTGGCTCTTGAGGCGGACTAGGTTACTTATGCGACAAGTTGTCATAATCCTAAATAGGACTAAGCTTGGTCGTTTGTGCGCCATTTTGGTCTCTGTTAGGATCAAGCTTCGTTGGGTGGTTAGCTATCAGGGGACTGGGCTCGACCTGCGGTATCATACCTAAGCTCCTTATGTGGCGAGCCTTTGTTTCCTTCAGTGGGGCTAGGCTCGGCTGCTTGTGCACCATTTTGGCCCTCATATAAGGATAATGTATTCACCTGTAAAAGGAGGTGAGCGTGGAGTAGAGTCATTTTTAAAGAGATTACCTTTATTGATCTGCTTCAAAAATGCTACATGTTACCCTCGCTGCGCCTTACCAGTAACCCCTGGGCTTATTGGTCCATCTTTCGTTGGGGGGACTTGAGCCAATCGTGGTTACTTACTTGATAGCTTCATCGCCATGTTAATGACATTCTCTGGAGGAAGACTGATCGCCCTTATTGTTCCCGTCTCTCCGTTGACAGGGTATTTGAGGTACTGATTTTGTGTGGAGACAATTGTCCACATCTAGTGGAGCCAAGGTCTTTCCAGGATTATATTGTATGCGGAGGGGTCATCCACCACGATGAACTCCGTCATGAGGAGTTTCACTGGTTCCCCCACTCCTACGGGGAGGCCAATGCTCCAGACATAGTAACTTTGGACGCCACTAAAACCAACCATCACTTGGTTATCCGACTTCAATTCCTCTCCTCTCAGCCGCATCCTGCGGAATGCTTCTAGGAACTGGATATTGGTAGAGCTCCCTGTGTCCACCAACGACTTTTTGACTCCCTATTTTGATATGGCAATCGTGATAAATAGGGAGTCGTTGTGTGGGGAGTAGACTCCTTGCATGTCCTGCTCTGTGAACGTCAAGTCCATGGTTGGGTGTTTCACTCGGGCATGTTGGACTGTCTCTGCTTTGGAGACCTGTTCTTAGCTCTTGGATTGTTCGTTTCCTCGACTGGTTAGATTTTTCTAGTTCGTTGTGTGCGCTGTGCAGGACGCTAATGATGTCTGCAACTTTTTTGCCGACCACTAGGGTCGCTTCTTCTTTTTCTTGGGGTTATTTCTCGTTATAATTAACAAATTTCCCTTCGAAACTAGTACTCTATCTCATTTTTGGGACTTTGGCAATTCTAGGTAATGTGACTGTGATCCTTAAGATAGACACAATATTTTCTCTTGTCAGATTTTTGGGAGCCACTTGATGTCCTCCTAGTTTTTCGTAGTTGAGAGGATTTTTGCCAAGTTGAAGTTAAGTGGAATGAATTCAGTGAACATTCCGCTGATGTAGTTGGTGGCTCTGTCAGGTTTGGCCTTGTCAGACCTAGTCTTGTTGTCGTTTTTCCTTCATTTTGACCTGTCCTCTTCGCGCCTTTTTTTCTCCTTTTGTCCCAGGCCTTGGGGGGCTGCTTGGCATCATTTCCACCTTTTTTCTTGTCGGCTAACATCTCATCTAGAATGATGTATTTTTGCGCATTTTTCAGCAAGTCTGTCATATCCCAGAGGTTACAGGTGAGGAAGTTGTAGAACTGACTTCCTTGGAGGCCAGAAGTGAAAGCGGTTACCGACGTGTCGTCACTGCAACCATCGATCAGGGTTAACTCATCCTTGAAATAAGTGACATACTCTCTGAGGGTCTCGCCCAGCTTTTTCTTGAGATTCAACAAGTAGTGAGGCCCTTTTCTGATTCACTAGTTCCCTACGAAACTTGTGATAAATGTCTTCGCCAAAACCTGGAATTAATTGATAGATCTTTGCTAGAGACTGTGCAACCATGTCAGCGCAGCCTTCTTCAGGCTGGTGGGAAAAGTTTAGTACTAGGATGACCTCTAAACTTTCCTTGAGCGCCATCAAGTGATGGTAATGGCGCAAATGGTCTGACGAATCTGATATTCCGTCATAAAACTCAAGCTTTGGTGGGACGAACTTCTTCGAAAGTAGGATGCTCATAACCTCCTCCGAGAATGGAGGGACGATGAGGTTATACAAGACGTCTTGATTGGTTGCCCTCAGTCAGAGCAGGTTCCTGACCATTGTATGGTATCTTTCAGATCTTCGTTGTTTTCATGCGGTTGTGGTCGATCATGAGCGAGTCTCTCCACCACCCGCGCTAGATGATCCATATAAATCAGGATCTAGTTTATGTGGGGATCAGCCGTGGTTGCCTCAGCGGTCGGGCTGTGCGACTGCTCTGCCCCGCTCGGTAGGATCAATTTGATCCTGTGAGGGGCTTTTCTAGTCGGAGGGTTGTACGGTTCAACATTATTGAGTGCTCGAGATTTGGTGATGGCGACCATTTCTCGATGCCTTGTTAGCTTAGGAAGAACTTTGTACGTTCGTTTTAAGAAAAACTTATTGTCGTCTTCCTCACAGATGATGCCAAATTGATGTATTCAGATATGTCCTCGCTGATCCTGATGATATCAAACATACAAACAATAATAACAGTTATGCCAAGGACCATCGCTGTGGTGGTCGAAGACATTCCAATGCTTAAGTTAGATATCAATGTAAGGAAGAGTGAAGAATGTATTTAAATTGCACTATAAATAAATAAGAAATTGTCCTTTTATTATTAATAACCATTACATTGGCCTTAAAAAAATTATCTGTTAGGAATCCATGCCCCACATATATCCCTTTTCGGACAGGACAAATTTTCCTTACTCAAAAACTATTTTAAAATTATTCTCTACCAGAGATTAAATTTTTCCTAATCTCTAAAACATACATGCACGACGTTTTTCATTGTGATGTTCTTGCCTGAGGTATAGTCCATAAGAAACTGAACCAAGCCCAGTCCCAAGCCAGTCGACTGGCGGCGCGTGGTGTATTTTAACACTATTCATGTTTAAAACATGGTCTTTGTTCATAAGTTGGGGTACACAATATGTAAATAATACATAGTATATAAATAAGTTAAACTAATACATAGTAATAAACAAAAATTACTTTACATATTAGATATGGGACTAAAGTAATTTTTAGCTCAAAGGACCTTATGTAATTAGTTTAACAAAAAATATGGAAAATAAATTTTATGAAATGCATATATATATATATATATATATATATATATATATATATATATATTTTTTTTTTTTTTTTTTTTTCTCTTGATGGTAGGAACAGAGGCAAATCTACTAGAAGGGGGAGCTGCCTTCCTCAACTTTCAAAATAGTTGAATATATATCTAGTATTACAAAATTAGGTCGTTAGAAGTTTAAAATATCCATACAAAATTTTAACCTATTTACCTTTTCAGCCTAGTGGTTGATTATTTGACCTTTTTTCTAATTGACATGTGTTCGATTCTCTTGGAGCACAAATGTTTTTAGTATATTTCACTCCTTTCACAAACGTCATTGATATTACTATTTTCTTATTGTTATTTGTCCCAGATTTTTTAATGATATTTTTTGTGCATTTTCATAGCTAATTAATTGAAAACATTAAAAATTGTGTATGTTCATAGGTGATATAAAACCCACAACAAAAAACAAAATTATAAACCCACAACAAACAATATATTTTTGAAATAAATATCTAATATAATAACTATAGAACTCAATTAAAATATAACCATTAGTCATCTCATACAAAATTTGAGAGTTAGATTGGCTAGTAAAACTCATTATTCTTGTAAAATTGTATTAGAGTCTTATTACGTTCACACATTTCATATTTTTTGGTTGAAACTTACATATTTATCTTAATTATAATATATTTAATTATGTATTCTACTTATTATGCACGTTTGTCTTTGCTATGATTGTCGATGAAGTGACCTTATGTCTTAAGATGTGAATATATGGTTCAATTGGATATATACGACGCACTTGTTCATTTTTTTAATTATTGTACTCATTAGATAAATACAGAGTACTAAATCACAGTTAATATTTTCTGATTTTTATGCCTACTTGTAGATGTTATTTGGAGTTTGTTATTAAAGTATCGACCTAGGGCAGAAATAATTCTGGCTACGTATGGATAACAATTACTATTACCGATGAATATCTTATGCCATTTCACCCCCTCTAAACTACATTCCTGATCCACCACTGGGTGGGAATATAAGATCCCAATTCCTCTATAGCAATCCACTGCTTTCTTCATTCAGTTTATGATTGGACCTTGTACTGATTTTTTATTTTTTTATTTTCTAATCAGTAAATCAAACTGCAAATACCACCTGATGTAGGGAACGTTTTTAAGGGACGAATTCAGCTAGGCGACTAACACAACCTTCCATTGTTTTGTTGATTCTCCAAAAAGAATACCAAGAACAATAGGGAATTAACACAGCAAGAGAAAATTCTCTAGAACTGATTCAAACTCTTATTCATCAAAAAACTAAACTCCTTCTCTATTATAATCACCAATTTATAAAAGAAGACTCCTATTTTAAAAGAAGACTCTTATTTTACAATTACCCGAAAAAAAGAACTTTCTAAAATATAGTAGGACTCCTATTTTAATCGAAATACTTCTAAAATCCTTATACTCATTAATAAAAACATTCTAAAAAGAAGCGGAATTGAAACGGAATTGAAAGACTCGCTAAAAACTGCTAAAACAATAAATAGCAAAGACGCTATTAAAAGATTTGATGGAATCCGGTTTAAAAATGGCAAGTCCATGACGGACCGTTGTTATTCATTCCGGGTTTTCCTCTTCGCGTGGACTTCATTTGATCATACCGTATTAAATAATTTATTTCCATTTGTTGCACTGCATCATTCTCCCCTGGGTCAAGAGAATTCGCCCTTGAATTCAAAGAATCATCATCAGAACTATCACCATGGTACGGAATAAGGTGCTTCACATTAAACACATCAGACGTGCGAATGTGACTTGGTAAATTTAACTGATATGCATTAGAGTTTATCTTCTCGAGAATCTCCAACGGGCCAATCTTCCGTGCAGCAAGTTTGTTATACTCTCCAACTGAAAATTTGTCTTTAGTTAAGATGGCCCACACGAAGTCCCCAACCGCGAAATCCACAAGTCGTCGCTTCTTATCAGCTGCAACATTATATTTAGCAACAGACTCCAATAAATTCTTCTGAGTATCTTCATGAATGTGTTGAGCTTTACCATGGACACGATTCAGATCTGGCACAAGTGCTAAATCGATAGGTGACCTTGGATTAAAGCCATAAACCACACAAAATGAAATAAATCCCGTACTTCGGTTGACACTACGATTGAAAGCAAATTCAACATGAAAGAGTTTCTGATCCCACGTCTTCAAATGAGCCCCAACCAAACTGCGCAAAATATCACCTAATGAGCGATTAACAACCTCTGTTTGCCCATCTGTCTGCGGATGATAAGCACTACTGAAATCGAGCTTAGTACTGGCAAGTCTCCATAAGCTTCGCCAAAAATGACTAAGGAATCGTGTGTCTCTGTTCGACACAATAGACATAGGAAGTCCATGAAGACGATAAACTTCCCGAAAGTACAATTGAGCCACATTCACTGCATCCGTTGTTTTCTTACAGGCAATAAAGTGTGCCATTTTGGAGAAACGATCAACGACCACAAAAATAGCATCCAAACCGCGTTGGGTACGAGGAAGCCCCAACACGAAATCCATGCTAACATCAGTCCATGGTTGACTCGGAACAGGCAAAGGCATATACAAACCCGCATTGGTCGCTTTGCCATTAGCAACATGACAAATAAGACAACCATTCACAAATTTATACACCTCTCTGCGCATGGTCGACAAAAAGTAAGAGCTCGAAACAAGCTGATACGTCTTATCTCTCCCCACATGCCCTTCCCCATGTAGTTCCTGAATGATCTTCAACCTGAAGCTAGAGTTAGGCACACACAACTAGTTCCCTTTGAAGAGAAAACCATCACAAACCACGAAGTCGGAACGGTTGCCTGCTAGTACATCATCCACCACAGTTGCAAACTATGGGTCAGTAGCCAATAACTCACAGAAAGAATCAAAACCCAATACCTTGGTGCACATAGTGGTGAGTAAAGAAGACCGACTACTAAGAGCATCAGCCACGCGATTATGCACGTCAGCCTTGTGTTTGAGGACAACCGTAAATTCCTGCAAATATGTAGCCCACTTGCCATGTCGAAAGGAGAGTTTGTCTTGACTATTAATATTCTTTAATGAATCATGATCAGAATATAAGAGTATCAAATAATGGTGCCAATGCTTGGACCACTACATAAAATTCCACATCATAGGTGTTGTAATTTAATTTTGCGCCATGTAACTTTTCACTGAAAAAGGCAATTGGTTTGCCATGCTGACTTAAGACCGTGCCAATACCCACTTTGGAGGCATCGCAATGTAACTCGAACGGTTGAGAAAAATCAGGCAAAATAAGGATAGGCGATGAAATTAGCTTATCCTTGATCACGCAAAAGGCTGCGTCTGCTGCCTCAGACCAGGAAAACTGTCCAACCTTCATACAGTCAGTGATGGGTGCCATAATTGTGCTGAAATGAGGAATGAATCGGTGATAGAAAGATGCTAGCCCGTGAAAATTTCGCACCTCATGCAGGTTGGAAGGCGTTGGCCACTGCCTGATTGCTTCCATTTTTGACTCATCCATGGAAATGCCATCCTTGGAAACCATGTACCCAAGGAACAGTACCCTATCGGTCATGAATGAACACTTGTTGGTTGCCGCAAACAATCTCTCCCTCCGTAACACTAAAGAACGTCTCGAAGATGCTGAATATGTAAGTCGACATTAGCACTATAAATCAATATATCGTCAAAATAAACAACCACAAATTGACCAATAAAAGGACGCAAAACTTGGTTCATGACCCTCATAAAAATACTTGGCGCATTAGAAAGACCGAAAGGCATCACCAGCCATTCGTATAGCCCCTCGCGCGTCTTGAAGACTTTTTTCCATTCGTCTCCAGGGCGAATCCGAATTTGATGGTAACCAATCTTAAGATCAAGTTTACTGAACACCTTGGCTCCAAATACCTGATCCAACGGGTCATCCAACCGAAGAATAGGAAAGCGGTATTTGACTGTTATCTTATTTATGGCTCTACTATCGACACACATGTGCCAACTACCATCCTTTTTTGGCGTGAGTAGTGCAGGTACTGCGCATGGACTAAAACTCTCCCGGATGTGACCCTTGGACAAAAGTTCTTCTACCTGGCGACGAAGTTCCTCGTGTTCTTTTGGGCTAATATGGTAGTGTGGTCGATTAGGAAGGTTGGAGCCCGGTACCAAGTCAATCTGGTGTTGTATATCCCTGACATGAGGTAATTCCCGCGGTAGGTCACTTGGAAACACATCTTGGTACTCTTCAACCAGAAGTTGCACTACCTTCGGAATGTTATTGATAATATGTTCATCCTTTCCTATCAGGACGAATACCATCCCGGACTCTTCCATTTCACCCACAAATTTATTCATAGATAAGAGATTTGAGCCCTCCCCAGCTGGTGGTTTAGGTGCGACCTCTTTGCTAGGCATGAGTACAATTCGAGTAGCATTCCACATGAAACTATAAGTAGTTTTACACCCATCATACATAACACTTCTATCAAACTTCCAAGGTCTACCCAATAAAATATGACACGCCTCCATGGCTACAATATTACACCACACTTTATATTTATACTTAGAGCCAATAGAAAAATTTACTAAGCAACGTTTCGAAACCGTTACCTCATTGCACTTCTTAAGCCAGGAGAGCTTGTAGGGACTTGGATGTTGGATGGTATCCAATTTCAACTTTCAGACAACCTCCTCCGCCACCACATTTTTGCAGCTGCCAGAATCAATGACTAGGCAACAAATTTTACCGCCAATGGTGCACGTAGAATGGAAGATGTTATTGCGAAACCACGCATCGCCCTCAGCCTCATTCGGAGTGAAACATTTCATACTACCAATGACTCTCCTTGATCGCCTGGGACATATTCCTCTTGCGGTGGGTCATCACTGTTGGTATCGAACACAGAGTCTTGTTCGAAGTCCCCAAATTGCTCACCGCTAAGGTCTTCGCCTTTGACAAACAACCCTTTTCCTATTCGATCACCCTTCCTGCACTCAGCTGCTCGGTGGCCTGTTTCACCACACTTGAAGCATTTGGTACCCGAGATGGATGCTCTATGTAACTGTCCAGTGACATTCGGCTTACTAGTAGCACCCTGTTGGGCTGGTGCGCGGCTCGTGGGCTGTGTGCCAACATTGTTTTGGATGCTTGCATTAGTGTCGTTCCACAGAAGATTACCGCCCCTCCGACTCATCTGTTTTTCAATGCTCTCTGATGTGC
This sequence comes from Berberis vulgaris, assembly GCA_963556465.1. Lineage (NCBI taxonomy): Eukaryota > Viridiplantae > Streptophyta > Magnoliopsida > Ranunculales > Berberidaceae > Berberis > Berberis vulgaris. The sequence goes on along the minus strand of OY747136.1, from coordinate 27,644,975 downwards.
TTCGGAGATTGAGAACGGATCAAACAGATTGAGAGTGTCCTGAAATTGTTGTCGCATCCATCCAATCTACTGAGATACCAGCTGTTCGTCTGTCTCTGCCAGGTCATTGCACACCACTAACTGGTAAAATTCTGTGGTGTATTCATCGACCGATTTAGCACCTTGTCGAAGGTTTTGAAGACGTTGGTACAATGCCCTCACATAGTTATGAGGCAGGAATGCCAAGCACATGTGCTTCTTAAGTTTTTCCAACGAAACAAGTTTTGTTTTTCCACGTCGGGCTCGAGCAAGTTTGTTTCGCTGCCACCAAGCAGCATCTTTCCCACGAAACCTCGTTGCTACCAGCTGAACACGCTTGTTATCGGGAACCTCTTTGAAGTCGAGAACCTCCTCAACGGTATTAACCCAATCAAGGAATTCTTCGGGCTGCAAACCCCCATGGAATTCGAGTATTTCTACCATCAACCCGGACTCCCATCGCCTCAAATCACTATTTTGTATAGGATTTTCAACCACCGGTCTCCTCCTCCTGTGTCCTTGCTCGGCAAAGGGGTTATCAAGATCATCTTCCTCATCCACATAACGTGGGTTTGGGGGGTGATTCTGTCGTTGGACAGTCAATGCAGCCACCTGCTGTGACAGTGCCTTAAACCGTGCTTCAAACTGTTGTGCCAATCGCGCTATATCATCATGTTCGATTACCTCTTCTAGCGGAACTTCACGAACATCGGGACATCTTCCATGCAGCATGGTACAGGAAACGACGCAGGCTCTGATACCAACTGATGTAGGGAATGTTTTTAAGGGACGAATTCAGCTAGGCGACTAACACAACCTTCCACTGTTTTGTTGATTCTCCAAGAAGAATACCAAGAACAATAGAGAATTAACGCAGCAAGAGAAAATTCTCTAGAACTGATTCAAACTCTTATTCATCAAAAAACTAAAATCCTTCTCTATTACAATCACCAATTTATAAAAGAAAACTCTTATTTTAAAAGAAGACTCCTATTTTACAATTACCCAAAAAAAACTTTTTAAAATATAGTAGGACTCCTATTTTAATCGAAATACTTCTAAAATCCTTATACTTATTAATAAAGACATTCTAAAAAGAAGCGGAGTTGAAACGGAATTGAAAGACTCACTAAAAACTGCTAAAACAATAAATAGCAAAGACGCTATTAAAAGATTTGATGGAATCCGGTTTAAAAATTGCAAGTCCAAGACGGACCGTTGTTATTCATTCCGGGTTTTCCTCTTCGCTTGGACTTCATTTGATCATACCGTATTAAATAATTTATTGCCCTTTGTTGCACTGCATCACCACCCCTCGACCCCTTGACCTCCTTGGACTATCGAAACTCGGACCTTATACTGATGATCTGGGGAAGATTGCCTTACGCAGTACAAGGAGTGGGGGTTACTGCTGACCCTCTTGCTTCTTTTGTTGGACTTCTAGGTGCCTCTTTGAGCTTCCACTTCTTGGTCATCATGCAATATCAACATTCATTAGATAAGAAGATATGAGATAACCCACTCTAGAGTTATAGTCTCTATATATATGTCGCATGAACTTGTCAACAAGGATTAGATCCAAGTTATCTAAGCTTAGCACAAGTCATTTGGTTACCTTGGAAACAAGAAAGCGCAAATGTTAAATACACTGGCACATAGTTGTCTATTTTCTCTAATAGGTTTGTAATAACGTAATTGTGCAGGAATGGTAATGACTTCTTTAAACCTGCTGCCATGCATGTTGAAGACTTGAAGGTGGTAGGATAGCACAAGCTTTGTTCAGAAGAAATGTGGCAACCTTGCTATCTCTTGGTACGATATTATTGCTTGGGATCGGAGGGCTTAGTGGCATGGGGCTCGTTCGCTACATTCTTCCGAGGTGGGGAAGAAATACCTGCTAAGGATGTGATTATGCCTATGGGCGATGACAGGTATTCATGGGGATTTGTTCATGCACTCATTTGTTTTCTCACTCTCCTCAATCCATTAGCAAGTTCATTCCTCAATCCACCATTTTTCAGGGGAGATCTATAAATAGTTGTACTTAAATTGCCATGTGTAAAGTCAACTGCAAGTTACATACATATATATATATATATATATATATATATATGTGTGTGTGTGTGTGTGTGTGTGTGTGTCAACTTATCCAAAAAAATCTGTAGATTAAGTTGATTTCATCTTGGTTAGATTGTAAACTAAGATTTGTAAAGTCTCTAAAGCTTGTTTGCTAATGGGTGAACTGATGATTTGATGGTAAAGTTGTAATTGGCATAAATTCAACATGTAATCTTTATTTTTAAGTTTTCTTTTCCACCAAAAGTTAGTCTTTTCTGGTGCATAATCTTAATGTGTATTAAGAAGATCATTTATAGTGTCGGGTGAACAAAGGTTTCCAGGTGTGGCATGTTGGAAATATGGCTTTTTAAAATAAAAGAAAATGGGTGTGTATCTGGTTTCGATTTCTGGATCTCTCTCTAATTTTAGTCTCACATCTTCTACACAACTCATTGTGGTAGAGTTTATAAGGAGATTGTTTTGACTAGGGTTTGGACCCCTTAGGGGTACCACACTTTTGTGAGGAGGGGAGAAATAGACTCTCTCGCTCACTCGCCGCCGTCCGTCCGGTCGGGTCGAGTCATTAAGAGAGCAACCCATTCTTTTTGCTACAAATTTATTTATATGAAAATAAATTTTGAATTTCTGAAGAGGGAATGAATCTAGACGGGATTCTGTCCATGTATCTAGACATCTTCCTAAATCACATGTTTTCCACGTTTTTTAAATTGCGATTTCCACGTTTGGATTTTCCCCACGTTTTCCATGCATTTATTGTGCCAATGAATCGAGCCGAGTCTTTGTATTGTCAATGTACTTATCCGGATTTTCGTATTTGAACGAATCTGTATTCTCCCTATAAATACAACACAACTTAGAGTTTAGAAAGACACAACAAGAAGAGAAAAACAAAGCATTTTTGCAAAAACAAGAGTTCTTCTTTTGCAATCAGAGATAACAAAACATTTTCGTTTTGCAATTAGTTTTCGTTTTGCATTTCAATCAAAGAAGAGTTTTTCTTGTTGTTGATTTTTGTACAATGTATTGGTGATTCCGAGCAAACAAGAGATTAAGGGTGAAAAGTATTCCGTTCATCAACAGTGCAATTGTTTGAACGAGACAGAGAAGATTCTGGGCTGTTTTATCCTGGGGACGGCGAGGCTATTAGACTGCTTGCACATTTTTGGGCAGAGTCTCGGAAAGTCTTAAAGAGAGCGACCTAGTCCGTGACTCAACCCAAGAACAATTGGTACCTTCGTTCCTATCTTTTAATTTGAACTTTTACAACACAAACAACAATTTTAAGACGTGTTCTATTTCTGCCATGATTACAATTATTGAACTTGCTGTAAGAAAACCTTAACAGGCCCTTTCGCTTTAAGGGCTAACATTTTAAAACATGAAGACAAAAGATGTTGTTTTTTCCTAACAACACAAAAGGTTGCATATATTTGTGTAAGAATGCACACACTTGATCACACATAAAACTTGAGTTAATTGTTAAAGAAGTGAATTGTATATACTTGGTTATATATAGATTAGCGATGAACAGTTAATATCCAGATTCAAATTGGAAACAAGGTAATGGCGCTGTTTAGTGCAAAGGATCATGTTTCGAGTCTGTTGCCATTATTCGTTTTGGATTACGAATGAATTTGAACCTTAAAAATAAAAGAGGAAAAATCTGAGGATTATTTCCATAATAATGTACTGATAGTTCAATCCATAATAGCTAGTTGGTGCATTTTGCTAGACTCTCTGTGTCCTTTTACTAATGACTATCCTGTTCACCAATCTATTGAACTCATTGTGAACATCAAGTTAAAAGATGTGAGTTTCCAGTATCTTAGTGCATTTGTAATGATAGAAATTGTATGGATTGTGGTATGATTGTGTTTTTCTGTAATTCCATTGAAAAACTTTAGTCTAGACTCTAAACCTATGAAGGACTAACTAGAGGAGATTGTGTATGAGTAGAACACCTCTTTGTAATTTCATACATTGAATAAATGGCTTTCATCCTTGTGTTTGTGGTGCTGAAGACAAGAGAAGCCACACATGAGGGTTTATCATTAAACTCAAATGGCTTTTTAGAGATTTTTCTTTCAGCAGTGGCAGCCCACTTGCACCTAAAAGCATACCCAATGAATGTTTTTAGGATTGAAGGACCACCCACATCTGCATTGAGACATCTTCATATCTTCTTCACAAAGTATTCAATGTTTTACTATTTGGTTGTGGATACTCTTCACAAATCTTCAACTTTTGGGGAGGAAAGAAAGGTATAAGCTTTTAACATTGAATCAGTAAACCTTGTTGCGCCATAAAATCGACTTCATGAAAAGTGCCTCAGTGAGTGTAAACTCCCCAATACACTCTTGAAATCTTGAGTTAGATGGTTGCTTAAGCGTGTGCTAGAAGCTAGAAAACTTGGGGTAGTTTAGCTTATGTTAGGATTCCTGATCCTAAAAGGTATAAGCTTGCAAATAGGGCACATGAATGTGTATTCATAGGATATGCCATGAACAGCAAAGCTTATAGATTCTATAATCTTAAAGATCACGTCATTATAGAATCAAACGACGTTGACTTCTATAAAAATAAACTTCCTGTTATTTCGAGGAATAGTGGGGGTTATTTCGAGGAATAGTGGGGGTACATCCTCAAATAACGTGCCTTTGATCAGGATGAATGAAACTGATAAAGCCACAGAATCTGAGCCTAGGAGAAGTAAACAGAAATGAACTTCTAAAAACTTTGGCCCCAATTACTATGTCTTTTCAGTTGAGGAGGATTCCCTTAGCTTTCAAGAAGCCTTATCCTCCATAGATGCAATTGAAAGGGTCATGAGGTACCTGAAGAGGACTAAGAACCTCGGATTACATTATCAGAAGTTTCCCGTTGTCCTTGAAGGATATAGCGATGCTGATTGGAACTCCCTCTCAAATGACTCCAAAGCCACCAGTGGCTATATTTTCAGTATAGCTGGTGGAGCTATTTCTTGGAAATTGAAGAAACAAACCATTCTGGCACAATCCACGATGGAGTCAGAGATGATAGCACTAGCCACGGCTAGTGAAGAAGCAGGTTGGCTAAGAAACCTGCTAGCAGAGATCCCTTTATGGGAAAAACCGATTCCAGATGTTTTGATCCATTGCGATAGTACCGCGGCTATTGCAAAAATACAGAACCGTTATTATAACGGCAAGAAACGACAAATACGTCGTAAGCACAGTACAGTTAGAGAGTTTTTGTCTACTGGTGCTGTGAGAGTGGATCATGTACGAACTGATGCGAACTTGGCCGATCCTTTGACGAAAGGATTAGCTAGAGAGAAGGTTTTCAAAACCTCGAAAGGAATGGGACTAATGCCCTTAGATTGATGAGTTATTCATGACGGTAACCCAACCTATAGACTGGAGATCCCAAGAAATAGGTTCAATGGGTAATAACAAGTCGTGAATGATATGAAGTGAATCATGCTGACAAAATCGCAATCTCATTCCTAGAGTAAAGCATGAGTTCCTGAAGCGATAGTAGGATGAGCGAAAAACTCTTAATGAGATCTATACTCTATGTTGAGTGGAGTACCTAGCTACAGGAGTACTCTTGATAGACTCACCTAAGTGATTGTGGAAGTTTGGTCACTTCCTATGGAATTTGTGGGCAAAATTCCTAGAGCCTTCACTATACTGGGATATACGTGCATGGCCGTAAGGCACGGGCTTTTAAGACTTCACTCTGGTAAGGTTGTGCGTGTAATGTCTGTTAGAGATAGAGTTCAAAACTACGAGTTACTCTAGTATAATCTAAAGCATGAACACTACGCAAGAGTTCAAGTCGAAAGACACTTTTGTTTATGCACAATCTTATATTTTTAGATTGCTCGATGAAAATTGTTTTTAAAAATCCAAGTAGGGGATTGTTGGAAATATGGCTTTTTAAAATAAAAGAAAATGGGTGTGTATCTGGTTTCGATCTTTGGATCTCTCTCTAATTTTAGTCCGACATCTTCTACACAACTCATTGTGATAGAGTTTATAAGGAGATTGTTTGGACTTGGATTTGGACCCCTTAGGGTACCACACTTTTGTGAGGAGGGGAGAGTTAGACTCTCGTGCCCGCTGCCATCCGTCCGGTTGAGTCGGGTCATTAAGAGAGCAACCCATTCTTTTTGCTACAAATTTATTTATATGAAAATAAATTTTGAATTTCTGAAGAGGGAATGAATCTAGACGGGATTCTGTCCATGTATCTAGACGTCTTCCTAAATCACATGTTTTCCACTTTTTTAAAGTGCGATTTCCACGTTTGGATTTTCCCCACATTTTCCATGCATTTATTGTGCCAATGAATCGAGCCGAGTCTTTGTATTGTCAATGTACTTATCCGGATTTTCGTATTTGAACGAATCTGTATTATCCCTATAAATACAACACAACTTAGAGTTTAGAAAGACACAACAAGAAGAGAAAAACAAAGCATTTTTGCAAAAACAAGAGTTCTTCTTTTGCAATCAGAGAGAACAAAACATTTTCGTTTTGCAATTAGTTTTCGTTTAGCATTTCAATCAAAGAAGAGTTTTTCTTGTTGTTGATTTTTATACAATGTATTGGTGATTCCGAGCAAATAAGAGATTAAGGGCGAAAAATATTTTGTTCATCAACAGTGCAATTGTTTGAATGAGACAGAGAAGATTCTGGGCTGTTTTATCCTGGGGACGGCGAGGCTAATAGACTGCTTGCACATTTTTTGGGCAGAGCCGCAAAATGTCTTAAAGAGAGCGACCTAGTCCGCGACTCAACCCAAGAACAATTGGTACCTTCGTTCCTATCTTTTAATTTGAACTTTTACAGCATTTACAACATGTAATCTTTAGTTTTAAGTTTTCTTTTCCACCAAAAGCTAGTCTTTTCTGGTGCATAATCTTAATGTGTATTAAGAAGATCATTTATAGTGTCGGGTGAACAAAGGTTTCCAGGTGTGGCATGTCATGCTTCTTTCAACTTTTCTCTTCACCTTAAAATGGATACATTAAATAAATCCTTTTCACTGATGAGTTGGAAGAATTAGGCTGTAGCCTATTGTGAACAATGCTTTCCCTATCCTCTTAATGTTGTGTGTGACACACAGTAACAGGCTATATTTTACATGTCTGATGATAATTTTACACACGCATGTCATCCTCCCCCTCTTGCTTAGAACATTTGATCCATTTCAACCAAATGGAAGTGTACCTTGAAGACTAATTTGATTCATCACTATCTTGTGTGATGACCAGAGTGAAAACAACCCCACCCCACATACACGATCGAATCCCCCCGCCATAGTCCATAGGCCAGACTGTTTTTCTCATGCATCTCTCTGTCTCCCCCAACTCATCTTAAAAAGAGTAGTATTTCATGTCCTCTCTCCCTCACTTCCCCCTCTCAAATATACCAACAAAATAAACATAGAGAAAAACAAACCAACAAGAAGATCTAATTTGAGCAACATAGATGGGTGTTCCAGTTTCATCTCCTCCTCGTGTTGTTATCTACTTAGTTTCTCATAACATCTCTTTACCTCCCACTCCCAATTTCACGAAACCCAGATGACCAATCCTGCCTTACCAACCTCAAACACTCTCTACAAGACCCCACAAACAGTCTCAAAAGCTGGATCAAGGCCTCCTTGTCCAACCCTTGCACTGTCTTCAACTCAAACCTCCAAGGCATCACTTGCAACAACAACAGTCTTCAAACTCTCTTTGACAAACCTCTATCTCCAAGGCTCCATCTCTCCTTACCTCTCCAACTGCACTAATCTACAATCTCTAGACCTCACTTTAAACTCCCTTACAGGCCCCATCCCAACTCAACTCCAACATCTCCTCAACCTTGCTGTCCTCAACCTCTCTTCGAATCTCCTCTCCGGTCTAATCCCACCTCAGCTTGCTCTCTATTCCTACCTCAATGTCATAGACCTTCACAACAATCAACTCACAGGTCCCATTCCTCAACAACCGGGTCTTTTAGCTCGGCTTTCAGCATTCAATGTATCCAATAACAAGCTCTCTGGGGCAGTACCTGCGTCCCTTGGAAACAGAACTGGAACTTTGGTAAGGTTCAATACGAGTTCCTTTGTCGGAAATAAAGATGTTTACGGATAGCATTGTTGGGATTGGTTTATCAGTGATGAGCATTGTTGGGATTGGTTCAATACGAGTTCCACTGAAGATCAAACAAGGTTTATCAGTGATGAGCATTGTTGGGATTGGTTTGGGGAGTGGATTTTTGAGCTTGGTAGTTAGCTTCACAGCTGTTTGTATTTGGTTGAGAGCAACTGAGGAGAAACAGGAAGGTGAAAATGAAGAAGGAAAGAGTAGTCAGTTTATGCCTGATTGTTGAAGTTGATTGATGAAATACAGTGTGTGATTAATCAACCCCTGTATGGGGTTGCAGTCAAGACATTTAGTTTGGCCTTTTTTTTGGTCATGTTTCTCTAATTACTAGGTTTTATGCCTTTATCTTTTAATGATTTATAGAATTTTGTTTATCTGTCTTTTGCAGAATATATATTTGAAGTGTTTCTGTATGCCTACTGTCAAGAGAAATGGCTGAAAGTCGTCAACCAAGCACATTTGTTATTTGGTTAAGTGATTAACTGCAACTTAGAACTTAGAGAAGTACAGGGGCAGAGCCAGGAATTTGACTTCATCCAGGCTGTAGAATGTAAATTCAATTCATATATATGATAAAAATGTTGTATGTTGCATATATATCCTTAGAATCATTCACATGGTCACGGACCTGAAAAAATAATTAAATGTAAAATTTAGTTACAGTACAATCAGTTTTAATTACAATAAAATGTCATAAATATGTATATGTTGGATATAAATATGATATATACCACATACAACAAGGTCATGGATTTAGAAAAAAGAATAAAATTTTGTGATATTATAGAAACGAACCTTGGTTGGTGGGAAAATATGAAAAATGACATGCCAATGGCTACAACCAAGTATAGTAGAACCTAACCCCGACTAAATAATATTTTTGGCCAATCCCGATTTGGGGATAACGTGCTAAAAATTAATAATTTGCTAAATTTATAAGATAATACATTGTAAAAAATTCATATAGGTCCCATATAATATATAAAAATAATAATTTCCTGATACATGGTGTTTATGAGATGAGAATCCATTGTTATAAAAAGTTTGTATACGTTCGACGTAATATATAAATTAATAATTTCCTTACACATAGTGCTTATGAGATGAGAATTCATTGATGTATGTATGATGTGTTATGTTATTATGGTTTTTGTTTATTTACATAGAGTTTTTGCTTGATTAAATTTTCATAATAAAATAATGTAGTAGATTGAACGATGTACAATCTATTTTTTTTTAGAAAAATGAGTAGATTCATGAATTTTACTTGGTTAAACATAGGGCTGGGCAAGTACGGGTAACTGGCCCAAAAGCTAAAAACTGAAAATCGGCCCGAAAAATTCGGGCCCGTGTTTATGAGACCCGAAATCGGACCGAGTTGACCGGGTAACCGAGGTCCCGGTTAACCGAATTACGGGCCGGTCTCGGTCCTAAGAGCAAAAAAATACTTCTACAGTAAAAAAAAATACTTCATTCATCGTACGTACAAAAATTATATCAAAAATTTACAAAAAAAACCATACAATAAATTACAAAAAAAATTCATTCATCGTACGGGTCGTCTGAAGAATCTCAGATCTGATCAATTGATCAGTGAAAAATGTCCGGATCTCAGATCTGATCAAGATCTTGATGAGATCAGATCTGATCAAGATCTGAGATCAGATCAGATATGATCAAGATAAGATCAGATCAAGATCTGAGATCAGATCTAGGGAAAGGCGGGGAAGGGAGGCGATCGATCTCTTCGGTCGATCCCGTGCCTTCGCGGTCGATGATTCGCCTTCGCTGTGAGGAGAAGGAGGCGGTCGATGCTTCGCTGTGAGAGGGAGGCGGTCGATGCTTCGCTGTGAGAAGGAGAGGAGAGGGATGCGGCAGTCGATGCTTCGTTGTGAGAGGGAGGCGGCGGTCGATGCTTCGCTGTGAGTAGGAGAGGAGAAATTATTTAACCTATTTTAAGTTAACTATTTAAACTGGACCGGGCCGGTTACTCGACGGGCTTCAGAAATGGAAATCGAGGCCCGAACCAGAAACTTCGGGTCGGGGTTTTACAACCGAAACTTTTATAATTAATTAAAACCGATCCGAACCGACCCGATCGGTCCGGTTGTCGGTTCAGTCCGGATTTTCGGTCCTAAATTCCCACCCCTAATTAAACAAATGCATAAAACTGTTAGTTCGTAGAACGAGAAACTCAATACAATGTATAATATTTTATAAAATCAAGAAAACCTTGATAAACTAATAAGTTATTAATTAATTAATTTAGCGTTTATTTAATTCGCTAAATTAATAAAAAAAAAATTGGTCCCAAGGCTATTAATTTATAAAGAGGTTTAACTATAAGTGGAAGCTATGTTAGTAGTAGTACTATCATTTTACTATAAAGTTGTTTATATTATCAAATTTTTTTTTTTGAAATTCTCACCTGGGTTGTAGCCCGGGTGCGTGAACCCACCTATGGCTCCACCCTTTGATGACTGTAAAATTCAGTGTTATTAGATATCAAACTAGCGGTAGGAGATGATGATTAACCATACAATGATATGAGAGTGACGCTTCACAATGATAACTAGTTTGACACGGTTGCCTTGACCATAAGTCACAATGCTAATGTCTGAGCTCAGAGTGTATCATTCCTTTAGTTTAAGCAACTTGTGGTGGGCATTGCGCCGACGATGATGGGAGGGTGAATCAGGTTTATTTAGAGGATTAGCAAACCTTAATGATTTTAGCTGGCCTCACCAAGGATAACATTTCTGAAAGAGTCATGCTTTTTTACACCATCATTTTTGGTGAAGGACACCACTACCCCTACTTTTTAAAGCACAACACCACATACTTGAGCAGGGTGCAATGTTTCATAACCTTAAACATAGGTTTAGTGAGGCAATTAACTTGGGAGACAATGCTAGTTTATTCAACTATCATCTGTTGAGTTTTTTTTTTTCAATATTTCATTTGTTGAAACTTTCTTTATGGAATTTTAATTAGCAAAAGAATTTTTATAACATTGTTCATCCAACCTAAACATAAGATTAGATGGGCTTCGGCTTGGATTGGGCTTTTGTATTATTCAGAGTTTGAGTTGGGCGCAACCTCATCCAATTTGAGGTTTCAGACCTAATTAGCCTCCTCATAAATTCGTTTCCTCTCTCTCGCTCGCTCTACTTGTCCAAAACTCCAATGACTATGATCTTCAACAGACAGAGAGCAACATTATATTTTAAATTTGAAACCCCTCATCTCTTCTCATCTAACAATTAAAACCAATCCCTAGATCGATTAGAAGAACAACACTCATCTCTGTAAGAGAGATCCTATCGAGATCAATGGGGGAAGATTGTTGAGTTTCTTGAGGAATTATAGCAAAACCAAATTTAGATTTTTTTTATAGTAATATAAGCAGCTAGGGATATCAATATAGAAAGATCAATAGTTCAAAAAGTTCTTGATGAACTAATTGTACAAGACACAAATTGGGCGTAAGTTGATCATTTTAGGAAAAAAATTATTTCATCTAGGGTGAAAACTCGGACAAATTTGTGATTTTGTTGATTGGCCCTTTTAATGTTGAGTGAATTGAGTTGCATTATTAGTTCTCTGCCACCGTCCCCTTTCTTAAGAATGGATTTAGGGATTTACTTCATTGTCTCATGTCTCAGGGTGTGATCAACAACATGAAGATGTGAGCCCCAATGTGGTTCACAAAGATTTCATGCTTTGGGTTAGTTTTCACATATCATTTCTTCTTTTATTAGTGATACAACTATTAATTTGTTCAAACATGAGGTTCTTCTATTTGTTGTGTAGGTCATGGCCGCAAGGAGTGTTAGAATTTTCTATATGATGTTAGCCCCTAGATCAATCAGATGCCCTAAATCACACTAGAACTCGGCAAATCTGCAGGAGTTGCAGATTTGTGGTTAATTCCAGCGCAAGATAAATCAACAGCAAGAGAACACTCACTGTTGACAACCATTGCAGCAAGTCGAAAAACTTCCTATTTCTCAATCCGAAAAATACTAGCACACTCAATAGGACAAGCGATCAAGATGCCAGAGAGATGATTATAAAGAGGGGACATTCGACAACATATATAGGAGACAGTTTGTAATTCCTATCAAGTTGCAAAATTGCTCGTCAGTTTTCAAGTAGTGGATTAAGTTGTAAATTGTAAATCAGTCTCAAAATAAATATTATAATTTCACTCACCTGAGCGGAATGGGTTTTCAGAACCCAATTCCTACCGGTCAAAGCTCCTAACTCACAAAACAACGAATGCGGGACCACGGAAATTTCTAAAACTGCAAGGTGGACTCGAAGGTGAGCAAACTAGCCGAAAACTAGAAAAATAAATAAATTACTAGTGGCGCGTGACTGAAAGAAAAACTTACAGGCAATAAAAATTCGGCAAACACTCCATCGAAACCCAAAGTTTGGAGAAAACGCGTCAAAACCCTCCCTACTCCGGTCTGATCGCCTCCAAACAGCACAACAGGCCGGAAATAGGTCTAAGAACACTCGGAGTCACGAATGTGCGGTTCACCCACGCACCCAAAGTCCGGATTCACGTCGAAGAACCCTAAAAAAGAACATGCACCCTGATTTTTTTTGAAAAATCCGGCCAAAACCGAAACCACCCTTGCATGTGGGGTCTAAGGGCTCCAAATGACGCCACCAAGGCCCTTCAACGACTGATCGAAACTACGAAAACCGATCAAACAAATCCAACACCAAACTCAAATGTGAAAACTGATTTTTTATTTATTTATTTTTTTTGCAAAAAATCAAAAGAGAAACGAAGAGGGGAAGAAATGAAGGACAATGGGCGAGATTCCACGAAGGAATCGTTTGATCTCCTGGAACGAACCCGGCGAACAACGTAGCTGCGAGAGAAACTCGCACTAAAGAAAAAAAGAAAAAGAAGGAGAAGAAAGAAAAGGGGGGTCTATGTGCCCCCACCACATCTACTAAGTACACCCCCGACCAATTTTTTTTTTTTTTTAATAACATAGATATTACAGCTAATATACCGTAGCTAATGATTTTCGCTTATAGTTTTTTGTATATATGTTATTTTTTTTTAAATCCATTAGGGACGGTTAATACCGTAGCTAATGATTTTTATTTGTAAAACTGAAAGACGGCTCATTTGCCGTGGCTACATGCTTTTTTGTATATTTGTATTTTTTTTTAAAATCCATTAGGGACGGCTAATATTGTAGCTAATAGATTTTTATTTGTAAAACTTAGCGATGGCTCATTTACCGTGGCTAAATGTTTTTGTGTATATATATTTTTTTTCAAAAAATCCATTAGGGACGGCTTATACCGTAGCTAATGATTTTTATTTGTAAAATTTAGCGACGGCTCATTTACCGTGGCTAATGCTTTAATTCGCTACGGTTTTTTTGAATTTAGCGCTCATTTGCTCATTGCTAAGGTTATCGATAGTGATCTTATTTTGGCTTAAAATTGGACAACATTGGATCCAATTTTGTATATGCAATGTAATTTTTATAGTTGTATTTTTATATTAGTTACTCGCTTAGGTAGAAAAAAAATTTGGCTTTACCATTGATAACTATTATTATCAATAAATAAGTATTTTCAATTTCGGCCCCCCTCAACTAAAATCCTGAGTCCGCCCCTACTTCTCCTCGCTCACTATATGAAAGATAAAATATATGGATGTTTTATCACCACGCTCTAGCAATCCAAAATGAAGTGAGTGCATCTAATACTAGGACTTCGTTACACTATATATCTCAAAGTTGGACTTCTTGAAAGTCTTTCAAATGCGTGCAACGAAATGGCCGTAATGCTTCTATTCTCGGCTGCAATCTGTGTTAAATTTCATCAAACAGTATTGTTAGTATTAAGACACTGATACTGGAAATGGATATAAATGCATGACAAGGATAAAAATTTGTAAGGAGCAAGACACGTGCACAATAACATCCTCGAGCATAATGTATGTATGAACCTGAACATGTCATTTTTATTGTCTATATTATACGTGATCATGATGCCTAATCCAACAATGACCGAGTTACCGATCTCATTAACAAAACGTTAATTAAGTGAACCATCTTTTTCTGATTAAATATCCTACGTCAGCAAGTATGTCAAAGACATTATGTTCATTGTTAAAAATGACATAAAGAAGATCTGGCTAAATCTGATTATATGATTAAACTATTTAACCATCATTCAAAGCAAATAGGCCTCCACATGTAAAGACTAGAAACAAGTAGAACAAAAATCTCATCATAGTTTAACCTCTTGTGCTTGTTAGTCAGTGTTCTAAAAATTGGTTTAGGCGGTTGTCTAGGCGCTAGAAGGTAGAAAATTGCCTCGATTTATGGCTGGGCGGGTTTTGGACAGTCTGGGCGGGGTCTAGGCGGTCTGAGTGATTTTTTTTTTGTTTTTTAATAAGGCTAATTGTGTTCTTATTTTATTTTTCTTTCATCTTTTATAGAAATAAACTATTTTATTGTTTTTTATTCAGTATATGTCTAATTGTAGCAAATGAAAATTACTTAATGAAATTATCAAATGATCTACCGGTACCAATTTTACTAATGTTGATTTTATCAAACATGACTGAGGTTATTCATGCAATTTGAAGAAAAATAAAAAAGTAGGTTTGGATATTTGTTCACAAATTCAATTTTTTAAATAAAGTACCCATCATGACCAACATCAATCATTTGAGTTTTAATAAATTTTGTTTATGATTGTTAATTTTTCATATTTTTAAATTTTGCATATATATCTTGGCATTAAATTGAATGTAATTGATAATATATTATGCTTAACTTTAGTAAATTATTAAAGTTATAATACAAAACCTAAAATTGCCTAGGCCCCTGAAGATTAGACATCTGCTCGCCGCTCGCTCAGAGCTTTTTAAAACACTGCTTGTAGTGTCCTACATCCATTTAGTCAATTACCCCCATTCTTTTTTATTACTACATCGGTCAACGTTGTTGTTTTTTTATTTTTTTTATTTTAATACATGATTTGAAAGGCAACCAAATTTAACTTCATTATGGAAATGCATAGGTCATAACTTGTGGGGTTGGATGCCATTAACATCCACATCAATATTTAATACATGCTCATCTAAAGAACTTTGAGCACAAGAGTTTGTTGCGTTTTTGGCTAACGATTTTGATACCCAAAGCCTAGTTAGCTTAGTTCGTGAAAATTGTGTCGTATGCGTACGTATATCATAAATTTAAGATTTGAACTATGTCAAAGACATTTAATGATTGGATTTAACCGATATTCCAATAAATTTATCATATGTTCCAAAAGTTTTATGTATTATTTATTTTTGCATTACAGATTTTTGCAAAAGTCTTGTTGAAGCTATCGGGTGAGAAAATATTGAAATTATAAATAAAAAATTTCATTGTTTCAACCTTTTTCAATGGAAACATCAAACAAAACTAATCCATCTCAGCTCCTCTTTGCGTTTATTTAATCTCTCCTCCTCACTAACCCACTCTTCAACTCTACTATCAACAACCTTTCACTTCTTTCATCTCTTCCACACAATATATCTTTTACAGTCAGATTAAATTAAAAGTCCTTATTTGTTCTTCTCTCACTTGGGGTTGCTTTCATTCTCTCTTTGTCCATTTTGATTGATTAGTTAAAACGAACGTGTAGTAGTAGTTGTAGGTGAAGTCAATACAATATTCCCCATTTTATTATTCGTTGATTCTCCACTGATTCAGGTGTTAACTTCAACCAACACAACACAAAAAACGTGCTATTTGCATTCGCTGTCTCTCTGTATTGAAAAAAAGTTTTTTTTCTTCTTCTTTTGAGTCCAATCCAAACCAAAGACGTGTTGAGCTGTTAGTTTTTGTCCTCTTCCCCACTCACAACTGAGTGTCTATCACCTTAAATTACATACCCATAGCTTTGATTCCTCTTATAAGCTCCTCCCCTCCTCTCTCTTCCTCTGTTCTTCACAGAGAAGAATACAGCTTCATGTGTTGATTCTTCTGAAATTTGAGTTATTGATCTTTGTAAACAAAAGGAGTTGGTTGAGATTCGATTTGGTGAAGTGGGTATTTAAAATTTTACAAAATGGCACCCTCATTAGATTACTGGTCCAAGGAGAATCACATAGGAACCCCTGTTATAGTGAAGATGGAAAAACCTAATTGGTCCATGAAATAATTGGAAAGTTTCTCTAAAGGAGATTTCCTTCCAGACAAGGGTAGAGGAAAGAATGCCAAGCAGCTCACTTGGGTTCTTCTCCTCAAAGCCCACAAAG
The DNA here is from genome assembly GCA_963556465.1 of Berberis vulgaris. Classification (NCBI taxonomy): domain Eukaryota; kingdom Viridiplantae; phylum Streptophyta; class Magnoliopsida; order Ranunculales; family Berberidaceae; genus Berberis; species Berberis vulgaris. The sequence continues at coordinate 27,628,437 of OY747136.1, read as the reverse complement.
CTGCTGGATGTTTGACATCAATTGTTTCTGCGGTTCGCCATAGATTTACTTCAGGGCGGACGGATGCGGAGGGATTCAACAAGTTGTATACCTGTATCAAATTGTTCTTGTGGCTGTCTATAGTTTTGTTGTTGTTTGAAGTGGCTGCTTACTTCAAAGGATGGTATTTTGGACTTCCCCATTTGCAATTGCAGTTTCTCTTATCGACCCGATTTGAGATTAGAGGATTGTTTGGTACATTGTATTCGAAATGGGTTCTTGTTAGAGTGAACTACATTGCTCATCCTCTTCAGTTATGTTATGTGCATGCATGCTACAGGGCCATGCAAGTGCTCACGTATTGTAAGTCACTAAGAGAGGTGGAGAAATGCTTTCCTATTTTCATGTTAAGTTAGTTATGTGTTTTGTATTAAGTTATTTAAGTTATTCAATCTAGAAGAAATGCATCAAAAATTGAAGATCAATCATATCTTCTTCTACTTTTCTCTTCAATGTCAAATTCATTCTTAACATTGGTTTCAGAGCGCGATTTCGACCATGGACACTCACGGCAAAACAAATGCAAAATTTTGCAATGAGGTTAATGAGATTCTTGCACGACACGAGAGCAGTTTCGACCAAGTTAACAACGTTTTACAACAAGTGTTGACTGAGCTTCAAGCACTACGTGTTACTCGTAGCTCGCGACCCAATTCCCTAAAATTCAACCCGTTCTCACCAAGGGAATCTTCCAACACTAATGGTCAGGCTCATAACCCACACCTTAAACTACCTTTCCCAAAATTTAACGATGACGATCCTTCTGGGTTGATCTATAAGGCAGAGCAGTACTTTGATTTCAAAGGAGTACCCCCTGAACAACAAGTTCAGTTAGCATCCTTTCACCTAGAAGGGATTGCTCTACATTGGCACCGGTGGCTTACCAAATTTTGGGGACCTTTGACATGGCCAGAACTAACTAAGGCGGCTCTCCACCGCTTTGGGCCAACAAACTATGACGATCCTTCAGAAGCTTTAACACGACTGAGGCAGACCACGACGGTAGCCGCCTATCAGGAGGCCTTTGAAAAGTTTTCCCACAGGGTAGATGGCTTACCCGAGAACTTCTTGATCGGATGCTTCATTGCTGGACTCTGAGATGACATCCGTTTAGATGTTAAAATCAAACATCCAAACACCTTAGCCGATACCATCGGTGTAGCCAAGTTGATAGAGGAAAGAAATCAACTACAGAGAAAGGTGACGACACCATACCGAACTCCAACATCTACAATTGCAAAGGTAAACGTCAACCCCACAGCGAGATTGTTGGGTCCTCCACCCAATCCGTGTGCTAGTCCAGCTTCCCAACCCACGGCTATTCATCGACTTTCCAATCAGGAAGCACGCGAGTGACGCGAAATGGGACTTTATTACTATTGTGATGAGAAATTCATACCGAGTCATCGCTGCGAGAGACCTCAACTGTTCATGATAGAGGACATACATGACCCATCTCAAGAGCAAGAGAAGGATGATCCACCCGAGTATGATCATCAGGAGGTGATTCCAGATGTTTCTTTCCATGCCATCGCAGGGGCTAGCCACCCACATACCATTAAAGTGATGAAGAAATTAAAGAACAAATAACTGGTGGTATTGATCGACGACGGTAACACTCACAACTTCATTGATCAAGCCATTGTTTCTACCTCAACCCGAGTCAGTGCTTGGCCGTCGTGTCATTCAGAAAGGGAAGTATTGATCGAAGGCTGAAATATTAGTCAAATGGAAGAGAGCTCCAGTGGAAGATGCGACTTGGGAGAATGCTTGGCGATTTTCGCGGACCTACCCTGATTTTATCCTTGAGGACAAGGATTCTTAAAAGGCTGGGAATGTTATGTGCATGCATGCTACATGGCCATGCAAGTGCTCACGTAGCCCAGTATTGTAAGCCACTCAAAGAGGTGGAGAAATGCTTTCCTATTTTTATGTTAAGTTAGTTCTGTGTTTTGTAGTAAGCTATTTAAGTCATTCGATCTAGAAGAAAAACATTGAAAATTGAAGATCAATCCTATCTTCTTCTATTTTTCTCTTCTCTGTCAAATTCATTCCTAACAAGTTCATAACCAATGCATGTATTGTCTTTGTCGTTGTCCAGAGTGTGGATCAGTTGGTTCATTGTTTGGGTCGCTTTTGGATCAAGCTTATGAAGATTAAGCCAGTTCCTAAACAGGCAACTCGAGATATCGAATCTAAGGATAGCAAAGAAGATGACTACTTCCCTATGATCCTTGTTCAGATTCCTATGTGCAATGAAAAGGAGGTAAATTCAAGATCCAATAGATTTCAATTCTTTGATATAGTTTTTGTTTTATTAATTTTGAATTGGCAATTACAGGCTTATCAGCAATCTATTGCTACTTGCTGCAACTTAGACTGGCCAAAGTCGAATATGGTGATCCAAGTCTTGGATGATTCCAATGATGTGGTGACCCAACGGTTGATTGAAGACGAGGTTAAAAGTTGGCAGCAGGAGGGTGCCAATATTTTGTACAGACATCGTCTCATCATAGACGGATACAAGGCTGGCAATCTCAAGTCTGCTATGAACTGCAGCTATGTTCAGGACTATGAGTTTGTTGTCATATTCGATGCTGATTTCCAGCCTTCCCCAGATTTCTTGAAGAGAACAGTTCCCCATTTCAAGGTAATATGATCTTCTAGTGTTCTATAATTGCCTAACTGTGCTAATATGTTACTAATTTCAATTTATAGCATCCAAGCTTAGTTTAGGCAGTCAGTTTATAGCATCCAAGCTCGGTTTAGGCAGTCAAAGATGTCAAATGAGAGAAACTAAACAAGTGTAGCAAATGTCTGAAATAAAAGAAACAAAAGCATATATCTAGATACACAAGAAGTGGGAGACAGAATCAAAGAAAATAAAAGTTGCAGGTTTTGTTTCAGTCATTGATTAAAAATATAATAATAAATAAATAAATAAATAATAAAAATAAAAATAAAAATAAAAGTTGCAGGTTTTGTTTCAGTCATTGATTAATCATCAATTTGTTGCCGAATTTTGTGACTGATTCAATTCCTGTTCGATCCCAGGATAATGAGGAGGTTGGGCTGGTTTAAGCGAGGTGGTCATTAGTTAACAAGGACTAGAATCTACTCTTTAGATTACAGAATATAAACTTGGCATTCCATTTTGAGGTGGAGCAGCAAGTGAATGGGATTTTCTTTAACTTCTTCGGGTTTAATGGAACTGCTGGCATATGGAGAATAAAGGCATTGGAGGAGACTGGTGGCTGGTTGGAGAGGACTACAGTTGAGGACATGGACATAGCTGTCCGTGCTCATCTCCATGGTTGGAAGTTAGTCTTTCTCAATGATGTTGAGGTATACTAGCATCTTATCTCAGTAAGCTCAACCTTGTAATCATTTGTCCAGGATATATTTCTTATCAGTATGTTCTCTTGTTTTGTTTTGTCCCAATGTGAACTACCAGAATCTTATGAAGCATATCAGAAGCAGCAACATCGTTGGCATTCTGGTCCCATGCAATTGTTTCGATTGTGTTTGCCTGCCATTATCAAATCAAAGGTATCAAATTCTTCCTCGTGTTTGTGCCAAGTTTTTATTTTTATAAACATGATTTCAAGCTTTTACGGTACTGTTATGGATTCTGATTATGCATTTATGTCGCTTGTGTTTTGGGTTGATGCAGATTAGCATTTAGAAGAAGTTTAACTTGATTTTCCTGTTCTTCCTACTGAGAAATTGATTTTACCCTTCTACTCGTTCCCTCTTTTCTGTGTAATTCTACCCATGACAATGTTTGTACCAGAGGCCCAACTCCCAACCTGGGTTATATCACTACAAAAAACGAAGTCTAAAACGGCACTTTCATGGGGGCGTTTCAATGAAAGCGCCGGTAAAACATAATCAATAACAGCGTTTGGGATACCAAGCGCCGGCAAAGAACAAAAATCAGCGACAGTAAACTGAGTCTCAAGCAATAACGGCGTTTATAATGAAGCGCCGGTAAAGATCTCCCTCAACCGGCGTTTTCTTATGAAGCGCCGGGAAAGAGATAACAATACCGGCATTGATGCTTTAAAGCGCCGGTAAAGATAAAAAACCCCGCCATACTAATGAAACTAAAATTGTGTTTTTTGAAACGCCGTATTAGATGTAAATAAGCGTCGGTAAATATCTAACAATACCGGCATTTTATTTAAAAGCGTCGGTAAAGAATAACCAATACCGGCGCTTCGTTTTGGAAGCACCGGTAAAGATTAAAAAACCCGCCAACCCATCCCGCTGATGAAAATAAAATTATGTTTTCTAAAACGCCGCTTTAGATGTAAAAAGCGCCGGTAAAGATCGAACAATACCGAGGTTTATTGTAGAAGCGCCGGTAAAGAGCGAAAAAAAACCCGTGAATCCATCCCGCTAATAACAATAAATTTTTGTTTTAAAATGCCGTATTAGAGGTGTGAAACGCCAGATTAGAGGTACCTATTTATAATCTCCTCCCCTCTTGCGCTCGACTTCCCTCCTTCCTCCTTCCTTCTCCTTAGCGCTTCCAGTCCTTCGTGACTTCGCTCATTCCCTCTTCCCTCCTTCGCTCTCGGTCTGACCGCTCTTCAATCTTTGTTGAAATCTCTCAAACATTGTGGTGGTGGTGGTGGTACTCATTCAAGAACATTCGAATAGCAACCAAAGAGAAGAAACTCAAGGTACAATCGTATCTCTATTTGATGATTTCCAAATATAGGGTTTTTGATGAATCCCTCTTTTATAATCGCTTTCGATTGTCTCCGTTGCTTCTCTTCATCATATGTATGTTCTATTACGCACAAATTCGATCATCCAAATGTATTAAACCGATTTCTAGGGTTTCTTGCTGAATTTACTGGTTTTTTTCTTTGTATTTTTTCGTGATGTATTTTTTTTTATTAAATTTTGAGCTGATATGGCAGCTCTTTGTGCATTTTTAGCCATTGTCATCCGTACAGGCCATGTATGGAGTATAAGAGCCTACTTATACTGGTTTTTGTTTTCGCCGTGAGATTGTTCATGACAATTTCAAGCTTGAAGCATGATGGTCTGAGGCTTGCAGTAATATTAATTTAGCAAGGGTTTAGGTTTTGCGTATCACAAAGCTAAAACAAGGGTATTTACTAATTCAAGGGGGTGATTTTCCTACATAACTCTGATAGTAGCCAAGTCTCTGTTTGTATTCAAACTAAATCATTCGAACAATAGTGTTACAAGATACTATCTTTTAGCTCTTAGAAAAAGATTAAACATTTTGACTCTTGAATTCTACTAGCGCACTGAAAAAGGAACTTTACACATTCATTTTATGGTAAGCAAGTTATAATTCATTATAATCAACATCTTGTAGACTAAGCAATCATTAACAATATACAAATTAGAACTTGGTGTAGCTATGGTTCATCCCTGTAGGCTGTGATAAAATAAGAGAGTTGATGTTTGAAATATGGTAATTGAATAGTCATCAAATGTTATAATTTATTATTATTATTATTATTATTATTATTATTATTATTATTATTATTATTATTATTATTATTATTATTATTATTATTATTATTATTATTATTATTATTATTATTATTATTATTATTATTATGTTATGGCACTAGCTCACTTTTTGTGCATTTTTCAGGTATGGCGCCAAGACCACCGACAAATGATAGGTCAGAGGAGTCTTCCCATAATGTTGAGTCAAGTTCTTCTGGTATTTTTACTCATTCTAAACAATATAAAGCTCCATTTTTCTTATAGAAATTGTACTTAAAATTTACAATTTTTAACATTAATAATTTCCTTTACATAGGTAGCACCAGGAATAGGAAAGCACGTGGAGGAGCATTGGGACAGAAGGTAGCAAGTCTACCAAAAGGATCAAAACTAAGTCTGGAATTTGATGACAGACATCGTGTAATAGGAGAGCACAGGTCATTATGTGCGTCTCAACAAAGAATTGTCGTCCGAAACATGCAAATTACATCTATTGCTGCGCCATCATGGAGAAAACTTGACAAAGATGTAAAGGCCAAAATGCTTGAATCGTTATTGGTACGTATATATTTTATCAATATAATATGTGTATATATATATATTGGTCACATATGCTAGATTTGATCAAATTTTCTCTTTTATTCAGGAGAAGTTCGACATAGGGGATGATCTAGAAGTAAAGAAGTTTTTAATGAAGGAAATGGGAAAAAAATGGAGGGACTACCGATCTGAATTGAAGAAAGACTATTATGATACACATGAGACAGATGAGGAACGACTTCAAAATCGACCACCATTTGTAACAGAAGAAGATTGGAAATGGTTGATAAAAGAACATTGGGGAACACCAAAGGTTAAGGTATGTACCTAAACCATAATATCACACTTGATTATAATATACTAGCCAAACCTTAATTCTTGATGACATAGTTTTTCGAATCCGTTTTTAATAAATTCAGGAATTGTGTGATAAAAATAAAAAAAGACGTGACATACAACAAATGCTTCATCATGTAGGCAGAAAATCCTTTGCCATACTTGAGGATGAAGAGGTTAAGTACAAAATGTTTGAGATTTTCGATTTGAATATCAACTTAGTAAGAAATATAGTTACTCATTTGTGTACGTTTTCTATTGTTGCTAGATGAAAAGGACAGGAGTTCGTCCATCTCGTATTAGGATGTTTGAGCTTGTTTATACAAGCAAAGATGGATCATATTCAGATGTATCCACTCAAAGAAAGGCGGTCAGTATTATTTTCAATTTAAATTGTTGGTATCCATTACCATTTATATTTCATATTCACTAACTAAATATGTCTCTAAATGTAAGAAGAGATACAAAATCTTATTGTGCAACGAGAGGAGGGATTAAACTCATTTACTCAAGTATTCGGGCCAGACAAACCTGGACGTGTACGTTGTAGGGGACATGGGATCACGCCAACTATTATCATCTGAAAACAGTACGAGTAGTCGCTTTGGATCTCAAGCTATAGAAGAAGCAAGGCGAGAGATTGAGATTGCAAGGAAAGAGGCTGCGGAAGCAAAACAAGAGTTGGCAGACTACAAGATAGTGGCAAAACAAGAGTTGGCAGACTACAAGAAAGTGGCCAGTGATGAAATGAATAAAATGAAGGAGGATATGGCCATGATGATGCAAGCATTGAGGAGACTAACTGATCAAAACAATGGTGGATCTGGTGGATCTGAGGCTCATTAGCGGTGAGTTTTTTAAAGTGATAATAACTAGGATGTGTTTTGTATGCCATCAGTGATAATAGTTGTTTCCTTATTTGATCATTGTCTACAGGTTTGAAGTGGCTGCCGATGTGCTATACTTGGATGTATATATATCTGAATGTGGTATATGTTCTTTGGATTAGTCTTGTTGTTATTTGGATTAGTTGTTTCCTTTTTTTGGATTAGTCTTGTTGTTATAGAAGAATGTAGTATATGTTCTTTGTAATTGTTTTACCTATAAATATATGAAAGGGTTATGTTCATTGCGTTGCTATTTTATTGTTATATTTTCTTACATGCTGGTTAAGAAGTCATATGCTTCAATTGTAAGTTTGATCAGTAGACATTTAATATTTCCTCGTAGATTGTAATCTTTGTCTTTTTGTTGAATTGAATGTTTGGCTCGTTTTCTTATCTTCACACCTTATACTGTTGGAATTTGGAATTCGTGTTAAAGTGATGAAGGGAAATAAGACCCCAGTTTCTGTGTATTGTGCCTATTAATGGTGGAAAAGTAGCACCTGCTAATGTTGCAAAGGTGGCAGCAACTGTGACTGAACAGAAGCCTATTGGCCCTGCCACTACTCCTGCACCTGAAGCACCTGCTCCTAGTAATAACAATGCCTCTGAGAGCTCCCATCCAGAAGAAGGTAGTTTTCTTTTCATATCACCTTTATATGTGTATGCTAATTGGTACTTCAAGTATTGTTGTAAATGTCATTTTAACCGAAGTTGTAATCTTTGTATAAAGATGAAGAAGGTAGCATTTCTCTGTGAGTGGTTGTGGTGGTACACATTCAATCAGCTAAGTTCTGTCTGAAATCTCTTTTAGGCATTTTGTGGTTGGTTGAATTAATATGTTAATTTTCTTTACTTGCATGAACACACTGATTTTTTATGTGGAAATTCCTTTACCACACATTTAGGGTGTGTTCAGATTTTGTACTCGTTGGATTGGCAAATTATTCGGAGGTTGTGGTGGTTTAATCCCAACGTCGGTCAGCGACATCTTTATTAAGTTTATGGTGTGTTGACCCATTCGGGTCTTTGATGCATCTTTATTAAGTTTATGGTGTGTTGACCCATTCGGGTCTTTGATAGGCTATTGGATCCTATAAAACTAAGCTCACCTTTAAAAATAAAAAAATCTAGAATGCAGACTATTCTCAAATCTCAAGTTTATATACCTACCATCATATCTGTTGGACAATTTCATTGTTTCTTATGTTAGATTCTAATCATCATTTGTTTCGCTTGCAGGACTTGGTTATCCCTTCTGTTGTTTTCCTCACTGTTCCGCTAGCTCTAATTTCCCTCACTATTCCGCTCGCTCTAATTTCCTTCACTAGGTACCTTTCTTGGATAACCAAGCATCCATTCTGTAGTTTAGAGATGGGCTTCTCCTGTGATGTCTGTTCATTGAAATATTTATCTTTCCTTCAGTGAAGTTGATGGAAATGACCAAGGATCTGGCTATGTTTTGGCATCAGAACAAATGACAGCTTGTTTTTGCTGTAGGCATTGGAGCTCTGGTTTTGTTCCAGTGTTTAAGGCAATCACTGGTTTGCCTCCGTACATGGGTACGCTTCTTGGGCTAGGAGTTATCTGGATTCTAACGGATGCTATTCATTTTGGGGAACCTGAAGGTCAGAGGTTAAAAGTACCACAAGCTTTATCTCGTATCGACACTCAAGGTGTACTTTTCTTCCTCGGGATTCTTTTATCAGTTAGCAGGTACTCCCAAACTTATATATCATGTTTCATTACCTTGCACTGTTGTAATTTATTCAAATCAAGTTTCAGCTTCTGAAGTACTTACGAACAAGAATCTCACTTTTGTGGACTTCAGCCTGGAGGCTGCAGGACTTCTTAGAGAAATCGCAAACTACCTCAATGCTCATGTCCCAAATGTTGAGCTGATTGCAAGTGCAATAGGTGTAGTTTCTGCAATTATAGACAATGTTCCACTGGTAGCTGCCACAATGGGAATGTATGATCTGTCATCCGTTCCACAAGATTCTGATTTCTGCAGCTAGTTGCATATTGTGCTGGTACTGGTGGATCATTGTTAATTATCGGATTTGCCACTGGGATCGCGTTTATGGGGATGGAAAAGGTGGATTTCCTTTGGTACTTGCGAAAGGTAAATAGCAGATCACTGCCTTGATATGTATAACAAAGATATGGCCCGTCTCCTGTTAATGGAAGAATTAACTTTTGTGCAGGTGAGTGGGTTTGCTTTTGCAGGTTATGCAGCTGGTGTTGTTGCCTATCTAGTTACACATGATCTCTTCTGATTTCCCTAGCAGAGATTCCTTTTTTTTTGTTTTTGGTCTCTTGATATACTGGCTGGGAGCTATGCACACAACATAGAAAGTTTGGTCCACAGTGGAACTTTCCTCAAAAAGTATATTTCTCATTGAGTGATTGAGAATCTGTGGATGAGCTTGTGGTTGATGCTGGATTCCCAAGCCAGCTGATTTCTCATGCACTGCTTGACACTTAAACGCGGAGGTGAGGTGCTCATCAGGTGACCATTTAGTTATGCTGAGATCTTTAAGATGATCTATATTTGCTTCATATTTTCATATGTCTGAAAATTTATGTATTTCAGATATTGGATATGAAGAAACAAGAAAGTCAGGTTCAAATTTTAAAGCAGAAACAAAGAAGTGATGAATCAACAAAGCGGTTGCAAGATGAGATGCAAGCTATTACTGTGTAAGCTGAATGGGTATTGTTGTTTTATCTGTTTAGGCGATTTCAGTTTTATAACTTATAAAAGTTGTTTCTATATTAGCTTGAATGAAATTAGCTTGAATAGTTTTTCCCTATTTTAGATGTTCCTTTTTGTTAGTTAGTTTGGTTACTTGGTAGTGAGTTTCAATAACCCATGACAACCTTCTGTTTTAACAGTCAATTTTTGTTGAAGGACTAGAGACAAGTCTTCAAACAGACTATATTCTAAAGGTATCTCTACAGAATTGCATTCATATGAGATTTCTTATTTTCATCTTGGTTTTGTTTTTAATTTTCAATTGATGTCCGTCACATGTCAGATTCTGGGACTAGATATATGTGTGGATACAATGGTTGGGGATAGGTCCCTAGGCCATAATTTTCAGGGAATGCCCTATAGGGAAGAAGTTAAGTGATGAGCTCAAAGAGTTGTATGATAGGTCCCTAGGCCATAAAGCTGCCTTATCCTTTAGCAAGTACTATTTAACTATGTGGGAACTCTTTAAAGTTTGCATGAAAAGAGAATTTCTTCTCATGAGGAGGAACTCCTTTGTATATGTATTTAAATCAGTGCAGGTATGTAACAACCTAACAATACATGCATATTTCATACAATTAAAATTTTGATTTTGAAAAATGATGTAGTTTATTGTGTTGTTGTGATTCGACAGAAGAGATGGTTCTATTAGTTTGGTGGATGATTCTGGTGGACCATTGCATTCTGATTCCATAAGAGCAATAAGCTTTGGTGCAAATGGAACGCTTTTTGCATCTGCCGGAGATGACAAGCTTGTCAAAATTTGGACCACAGATACATGGCGCTGTGTACGCACTGTGTAAGTATTAGATTTTTGGAATTTATCGTCTCAGGAACTTTGATTTGGTTTATTTTGTTCTTTGATAAAGTTTGGAACTTTTCTTTCAAAGAAATGTGATCATAGTGCATAATGTTATGTGTATTTCAGATGTTCTGAGAAGAGAGTGAGTGCATTGGCTATAAGCCATGATGGTCTCTTTGTTACTTTCGTCGATAAGATTGGTATTTTTTGGGTGGTTGCTTTGAAAGAGGAGAGTGGCAGAAATGACAAGGAGACACCAATACTAGCTCACTATTGTAGTATCATTACGAGCCACGTACGTCGTTCTCTTTTCGTTTATATTCATGATATAAAAAAATTTACTCATTAGTTGCATCCTGCGTCATGTTTGCTTTTAGCTCAAATATGATGTATTTCTGTTGTCATTTTACTTGTTGCTAGATTGTAGATCACAACATATCCTTCATTTTTGTTTACTTTCTTCTTCTTCTCTTAAGGATGTGTAGTACTTTCTCTTTTCCTATATTCATTTTCTTATTGTTGTTATAATATTTTTCTTGAGTGTTCAAGTGTTAGCATTTCTCCAATCATTCTAGCTTTACATTATCATTATCAAGTTATTCATGTGGTACTCGGTTTACAGGAATTTTCTCCTGATGGGCGATTCATAGTTAGTGTTGATCGGGATTTTAAAATTCGTGTAAGAATTTTGCTCCTTTTCAGTGAGATGTTAATAGAGGCCCTAAGAAACCTGTAGGGACCAAGACTGTAATGGCATATAGAGATTTCCAACTATCTTATCCAGCCCATTGAAAAGTTTAAAAATATAATAAATTTGCACATTCAAGTCGTGGTTACATAACATGAGCAGCTTCATGCAGAACGTCTTGTATTGTTTGTGATTGTTGTCTTCTCCGAACTATTAGGCTTCTTGCACCTTTGATAGTAATATTTCAGAACGGTGTGTTATTGATCTAGGAAAGCATTTCTGAGATTTTGCCAAGAGATGAGAAGGCATTTGGTTGGAAGATTCCTGCAGCTTAGGAGAACTAAACCTAGTTGAAATGGTGACACGGGAATGAGATTTTTCATTGGGTTTGGTTAGCCTCTATAGTTCACTAGTTCAATGCCATGAAAATTTTGGTTTCTTTGTTCATTTAAAATTTTTGCATTCACTGTTATAAGAAAAGAAAAAATTAGATTGAGTTTGATACTTCTTTTCAAATCCACTTATATATTGCTCACCAGTCATAACTTCCATGTAGATCATTTATGTCTTCTCCATATTTTAGGTAATCATTGATCAGATGGGATATTAAATTTTTTTTTTTTTTATCAAAACACTATGTTTTAGATTAGCTGGTAGACACTGATTCACTGTGCTGGCAGGTTTGTTTCATGTCTTTTTTTCATTTCTACACCAGAACATCCTCAGCTTTCTACACCAGAACATCCTCAACTTTGTCTTCTCCATGTCTTTGTTTCTGCAAGTAGTATTTCCTTGATAGATTGTATTGGCTAAGAACATTGTTTTCAACTCTAACTAGAATGAATTTTGTTGTAGGGATGATTTTAGAAACTCATTCAAAGAAGCAAATCCAGACAAGAAGGGTATTGCAGTGGTAATATACACAATCTCTACACTTAGTATTACAATTTCTTGTTGTTGTTGTTGTGTGTACATTTGATAATACTCTTTTTTATTTTATTCTAAATTGAATTAAAGGTTGCAAAGGAAGCTGGAGAGAAGTGGAAGTCTATGAGTGATGAGGTATGTAGATAAAGCTTATGTGTTTTAAGTTTATTAAGTTAATCGGCTTGGATTCTGAAATGGGTGATTTACGCTTATGGCATAACAGGAGAAGCAACCTTATTTGGACAGACATAAAGAGCTAAAGGCAGAGTATGAGGAGATTGTTGCGAAACTCAATGACAATGACGATGACAGGGAAGTAATTTACTCATTAGATTTTTGGAATTTATCGTCTCAGGAACTTTGATTTGGTTTATTTTGTTCATTGATAAGTTTGGAACTTTTCTTTCAAAGAAATGTGATCACAGTGCATAATGTTATGTGTATTTCAGATGTTCTGAGAAGAGAGTGAGTGCATTGGCTATAAGCCATGATGGTCTCTTTGTTACTTTCGTCGATAAGATTGGTTTTTTTGGGTGGTTGCTTTGAAAGAGGAGAATGACAGAAATGACAAGGCGACACCATAATTTTGGTATATATTGTTGTACTGACCTTTTAGTATGTAGCTCCTTCACTGTCCTAGCTAATGAATTAAACTTTTGTTTGATCCCTAAATTTTGATGGTGGTTTTCCAAATGTAAGTCAATTGTTCTAATTACACAATTCCTCTAATCCAAAATTTGTACTTTTGGGTTTGCAGTATCAGGGGGAGGACGAGGATGTTGATGTAGTAGATATGAATTTGGAGACACGAGATGCTGATATTGATGATGATGAAGTGGATATTGGGTAGTTTCTATAAGAGCTTTAAAACAACATTTTCTGTGAGGTTCATATCTAATTAGAAGATGGTTTCCCTTCAAAACATAAACCTAGTATATACCCTCAGGTACTGTATAGTTCAGATGTTTTGATTTTGGTTCAAAGTTTTGAGAATGGTGCATCAGGGTACTGTCCTGGATAACTGAACTTGCAATTAGTGGGAATTCAATTTTTGTCGAATTTTTAAGATGGAGGAAAAACAAGCTTGCTCAGTTAGGGCACCAGCATCGGGCTTAAGAAGCACAAGCTCAGCTGGAAATTGATTTTTTTTTAGATATGTTGACATAACCGGCGCTTTCAAAGCGCCATTGAAAGGTGTTAACACAACCGGCGCTTTAAAACGTCGCAAGAAAGATATTTTTTGGCGCTTCAAAGCGCCATTAAAAGGTGGTAAGAAAGTCATTTTCACAGGTTTGTTAACATAACCGGCACTTTAAAAGCGTCGCAAAATATCATTTCCGGAGCTTTTAAGCGCCATTAAAAGGTAATACATACGGCGTTTCTCTCAAACTGAGAATTGAAGTATCCATTTATTTGGCGGCGCTTATGTAAGCTGTACCGGCGCTTGATAAAGTGCCGCAAATGGTAATTTTATCCGGCGCTTCATGTAAAGCGACGTTAATCTTTTGGCGGCACATACATTTACCGACGCTTTCTTAAAATGCCGTCAATGATCTAAACCGGCATATTCTCCCCTATGCCTGCGCTTTGGGGAGCGTCGGTAAAAACAAATATGTTGTAGTGTATGCTACATCCCAGTTACCATGTCATTCCTCAACATCCTCCCATCCCCCAAATCCTTCCCCTTTATTGTCCCCTACCTTCTTTTTGAGAACACTATGTCTGTAACCAAGTTCAACGCAATGATTTCTGGTCTTTTCCAGCTTGGGAGCGCATATGAATGGGTGGTGACACTACAAGAAAAGTCCTCATTTATAGCATATATTTATAACCTTTTTTTTTACCAAAGTGCTATGATTGACTGACACTATGCCTTATTAATAGCATTTCTTTGCTTATGCTATGAAAAGGCTATCAAAATGGGCTGGGCGGGAGTCATATTTCGCAGGGCGCCAAATTGCCCGCTCGATCAAAAAAAAAAAAAAAAAAAAAAAAACAAAGAAAGAAAGAAGGAAGGAAGCAGGAAGCCAAATTAAGTTTTTCCCTCTGCCTCTCTGTCTCCCTCTCCGATCTGCTCTCATCTTCCTCTCCCTCTCCGATATGCTCTCCCTCTAGTTGTCAACTCCCTCTCTGATGTGCTCTACTTGTCGCCGTGTTCTCCCTCTCTATTTCAGGTTTCAGGTCTATGATTCTCAACACACTCACTCTCTCTTGATTTGTTTTGCTTTCACCACAAACCCTAACAATTTTTTTTTGTATCAGTTTTTGAAGTAATGGATGTTATGGATTGGTAGATTGAAGGCTTTGAACAATTGAACAACAAGAAGGAGGTGACGAGGAACAAACAGTGAAGGATCCTAGGACGATTGCAAGAAAGTAAGTTGTGTGTTTTGATATACATTGTTTGTGTTTTTGGAGAGGATGTTGAGCTCTTGCTTGTTGTTTGTTTGTTTGATTGATTGCTTCTTGGTTTTCTTGAAGATATCGACTCGAACTAGCCAAGAAAGCTGTAGAAGAGAATGTTATTGTGTATTTAGGGACTGGATGTGGAAAGACTCATATAGCCGTGTTGTTGATCTGGGAACTTGGTCATTTGATCTGGAAATTGGAAAAGAATGTGTGTGTTTTCTTGGCTCCAACAGTTCTGTTGGTTCATCAGGTGAGGTTTATTTTTAGTTTCTTAAGTTTGATTGAGTAAATAAGTGTGTTTTACACGTTCTTTATTTATGATATATGATGATAGGTAAGATTAGTGATTTTGGAAAAGTTTGATTGTTGATTTTGAAGTTTGGTTGAGGAAACACGCGCCTTGGTTGTGTTCTTAAGTGATGATTGATGACATGTAAAAGTAATGATTTTTAAAGTTTGATTGATGATTTTTTT
Source organism: Berberis vulgaris (assembly GCA_963556465.1). Taxonomy (NCBI): domain Eukaryota; kingdom Viridiplantae; phylum Streptophyta; class Magnoliopsida; order Ranunculales; family Berberidaceae; genus Berberis; species Berberis vulgaris. The sequence goes on along the minus strand of OY747136.1, from coordinate 27,613,081 downwards.
AGTTTAGTCGAGGAAATACGTACGGTTGTTGTGTTCTTGGTTGATGATAGATTTGTGTGTTTTGCTATTGGTTGATGATTTATGTTTTATAAATTAGAGAAGCTTTATAATTTGTGGTTTGGTTGAGGGATGGATTTATTTGCTCGAGTTTTTCATTAGTGAGGCTCTCATGAGGTAGAGAAGCAAATGATTTATGTCTCTAGATTTTCTTTGACTGGATATCTTGTTTGTGATTGATGAGTTATTTTCTAGTCAATAAGAAAAGTAAGAGTTGTTTAGTGTGAGTTTATTGATGATAAATGTAATTAAAATGTTAAGTTTCGTGCCAGAAATGAGCATTTTTATCATCATGACTTCAATGTGGTTATAATTTTACTGCATGCTTATAATTCATTAATGCCTTTTGTGTATGAATTATGTTTAAGGAAATATATCAATCATTAAATCGTAATAAGTTACAAATCACTACACCAAAAATGCCCATTCGCAACGGTTTGGGACCATGGGGGTAAGCTATTGCCACGGCTTAGAGGCCTGGCCATTTGAGGCGTCGCCAAATCACCATTGACGGCTAAAAACCGTGGCAACACATATTAGCAACGGTTTTTCGCTTGATGATTTTCTACATTTAGCCACGGTTTTAAGCTGTTGCTAACATGATGGCCACGGTTTTTAGCCGTGGCAAGTGATGGCCACGGTTTTAAGTCGTGGCAAGCATGAAGTACCACGGTTTTAAGCCGTGGTCAGTCAAAACAAAATTCAAAAAAAAAGAAATCTGGTTTGTTGCGGTGGTTTGAAACCGTTGCAAATTAATATAATCGAAAAAAAAATTAAATTTTTTTTGCTGCTGCAGCAAAATCACAGCCCCACACCTGCAAAATCAGTCCTTACTAAGATGAATATTTTCTTCAAGTTATAGAGTATATCATAACAAAGCATCCATATAAAATCAAATCCTTAAAACAGTCAACTCAGACTATTACAAGGCAGCAACCACAACAATCTTTGCAAATGAATACTTTATTCCTAGATTGTAAACATCTCAAGTCATGAACTAGTACACTCAATATTAGAACAGGCAAAAATGAGGAAATGAAGAAAATATAAGACATGGTATTGTATGAACCTGAAGAATCAAACAACAACGACAAAGTGCCTTTGCAGACTCTGTTATGTGCTCGAAGCTTTGCCTTTGCAGTGCCTTGTGCTCGAAGCTTTGCCTTTGCAGACTCTGTTGCTGCCATATAGCTTGGCAACTTTGGACTGTTATGTGACCCATTTTTCGGATATTCCTGCTTTGCTGGAAATGAAGCTCTCCTCTTGCTGGCCTTCTTATTGCTAGTTTTAACTTCCTTTGATAACAACTCCTCATTTGTCACATGACCATTTTCTTCCTTCCCAGTGCTCTCCACAGTTGGTGAATCAACAACATGATGAGCATCATGCAACTCATCAACTATATCATCTGCTACCAATGACTTCAGAGGACTTCCTCCATGAAGATCTTTAGACATTTGTGCATCCACTTCTTTCTTCGTCTTCTCAGAAAGCTCAACCATGCCCATATCTGGAACATGAGGCGCTGGAGAGCCTGATGCCTTGCTGGTGGTGTGTCTCGGCTTCTCAACCTCAGTCCCAACCATGCCCATATCTAGAGAACCTGATGCCTTTGTAGTAATATGATTTAGTTTCTCATTCTGAACCTCTATCGTATCAGCAATCTCAGTTGTGGAGTTTGAGACCTTTGTAGTAATTGATCCTGATCGAATATCAAAAAAGTATTAAAACATAACAAATTATTTCAGATATCAGTATTGAAAATACAAATATGTCTTCCTTTTTCACTACACCAAAAATACCCATTCGCAACGGTTTGGGACCATGGGGGTAAGCTATTGCCACGGCTTAGAGGCCTGGCCATTTGAGGCATCGCCAAATCACCTTTGACGGCTAAGAGTTAAACTCCAAACAAATAGGAATTCAGGAAAAAACACTTCTTTTGAAAAGATGCATAGGAGGTACACCATTGCTAATACATATGTAACACAAGTAATCCAAAAAACCATTTAACACAAAGAAATGAAGAAAATGAGATAGGCTAATAGTCCAAAAACTGCAAGTTCAATCCATTTAACACCGACATGGTTAATAAGATAAAAGCATTATGATATGTGGAAACTTACAAATAATTAAGGTTTTTAAGGTCTCCCACAGATTATGGTATCCCACCACTGAACATGTTGTTTGAGATATCTAGCGTCTGCAGCATACCCAGCTTTCCGATACTCGCAGGAATAGGACCAAAAATGGCATTATTCTGCAGTAATCTACACGAGTGTAATAAAAGATTGAAAAGAAAAGAAAAAATTAGAGAGAGAGAAAGTGACAAATAAGAGGAAGGCTTGACAACAATCATATAATGATGCTGAAACATACACAGATCCAAACTCAGTCATGGTGTTTACATTTAAAGAATGTGGTGGTAGCTGTGAGCTTCATGCTCTTCTTTTAATAGTCTTTTCTTAGCTTTTATATAATTGGTTAATAACAATGTGGTGGTTGATGATGCATTCACATATAGTTATCTCTAACTTAGTAGGTTGAAGTCATTACAGGACATTCTAAGTCTCAACTGTCAACAGATCTCTTTCCTACTGAAGGAAAATTGGAAGACATTAATTCAACTGACATTCCATTTCTGATCCTAAGAGCTAATAAACTCATAAGAACTATGCAGACTGTAATCGATATCACCTGAGTAAAAAAGAAGTGGAGAATTTCAATCATCTGACAACACTAAGAAGAGAGAGTAGTTTTCGTTAAATTGCATTATGTGAATACTCAATAACGACATGAAGAGGGGTGGTTGAATGCTGCTATACTAGTGCTATTTTGTTTTCTGGTAAAATTCTCAAGGTACAACTCCTTTTGGCAGTTTAGAGGAAATATTCAATGAAAGGAAAATGTGGTACTTTGGAAAGAGAATGGAAGAGTTATAGAACACAATCATCAAAAGAAATTGTTTCTGTTATGTCACTTGACCTTCAGATAAGCAAAATATGAAGATTTTGTGTTTGGTGGGTTGATTTAGTGAGAAATGTAGTCTCTTAGCACCTTTTTACCGTGTTTTACATTTCTCTCATAAATCAAATTGACTAAAGTGACAACAGAGATAGTGGTTTTGACACACAAGCAACAAGCATAATCAAGCACTAAAAATAAATAAGACTAGTCTCCACTTACACAGATTGCAGATTACTGAGATTTCCCATCCATGGTGAGAGGGTCCCAGATAAGCTTTGACTAGGCAGCCCTCTGATAATACAAAACCGAAACAACAAAAATAAAAAAATTTACTTTCCAAAGAGAATGACTTCTTAAAGAAAATCATTTTGATGGAAAGTATTTTTGGTATTGTTACTAAGAAATCATCTATAGTATACAAGGAAGATAGATAACAAACTAGAGTAACTTACACAACAACCACGGAGCCTTCAATGGAGCAGGTAACCATCCTCCAGCTACAAGGGTCCACTGAATTAATATCCCAGCTCTCCAATACATTATATGGATCAGTAGAAATATTGATATTTGTCACAAGATCTTTAAATGATTGAATGGCTTTTGAAGCAGCAGTGCATCCCATGGCATGGGCAGAGTAAGAGTGTCCATGCAGAAGTGCCATGAGCTGAAAACATATCAAGTGAGCATATTATATACTTGAGGCAATCAGGGACAAAACACATTTGTGTAAATTGAATATACCACAATCTTATCCTAAAATCAGGTTAAAACACCGTGATATCTACAATATATGCACAAATACCTTGGAGTCCCCTTTGAATGCATCAAAAACAACATCTGTCGCCAAAGTGGCAGCCAAGGGTATAACCCCACCAGTCATCAACTTCGCGTAACAAGCTATGTCAGGCAGACAGCCAAGTAGATCACTTGCAGACTGGAAAAGTAACATTTTTAGTCAAGTATAGTAAAATTAGAAAGAAGCACAAGTACACCACCATCAAGAACCCACCTCAACCCCAAGACGCCAAAAACCTGTAAAAACCTCATCATAAATAACTAGGATTTTTCGATTACGACACTCTTTAACGAGGATTATCTGGAAGAGTGGATCAACCATATGCATACCAGCAGCAGCATGTATCACTGCAAAACATCTCCAAATATTGATTAATATGCAGAATCCCGATACCGGGTAACCACAAATCATTCAGAAAAGGAATACTGAATTGGGCATTGGGGACTCCATTGAGACCTATCTTTGTCAAACATGCAGTTTTCATGTAGGTTCTTGCTCAAACATCTATACCTTCCTTTTTTATCTTTAAGTCTGACACTAAGGATTATAATAATAACAATTAAGAAAAGAAAAGGGAGAGGGGGACAGGGACCAGGGGTCGGAACACATAATCTAACTTCAAACATGTAAACTTGGACAGGCAGAATTAAAAGTAAGCACAGTTGTCCTGCCTGGTTCTATAATTAATGCTCCAATGTGACCTGAACCAGATCCTAATAATGATAAGTGCTGAGATATATATGTTGAATAACTTCTGGCAAGATCTGAACCATCCCGACTTCTATTAAAGAGCTTGTCACGTGACCTGAAGGCTGTAACGAATATAAAGAACAGGTTTCACCATGAGAAAATGAATACAAACTCAACAGCTGGAGGTGAAAAGATTTCAACTCACTCAAATTTTCAGGGCACATATTTTCAGATTGCATCTGCAGCACTTGTTTGGGTAAGAACCCATACCATGGTTGTTGTAGGAATCCCGTATACGACGAGGGAGCCTGTGCTTCAATTGCTCCCAAAGTATCACCATGATAAGATCCATTAAGAGCCAAAACCTGAACAAAAGAAACAAGGGTTAGGACAACTAGTTCGTCACTTTATCTATCTGCATTAAGAACTGGTGAATGCTTTTAAGTGCTAAAATACATTAGTCTTCAAAACAAACTAGAATTCAACACTCTACGCCTGTAAGAAGTACAATTAAACGAACCTGTGCAAAGTAGCGGCTTGAAACCGAGCTAGTCTAATTTTCTGATGCACATAGACAATTTTCTTCCTTCCCCAAGAACCTCTTCTCATCCATTCGCAACAAACCTCCTAAATAAACAAAATTTGAAACAACCACTACTTCCCAATCCCTCATTAGCATCCATGGTTCATTCCAACAACACCGAATGCATCACCGACGGAGCAGTCAAGGGACTGTGAAAGACTCAGACACACACACTCAGTCAGATTCCAGACAGCCAACAATATCTTGCAAGGCAAAAACTATTCTCATACTTTTCTTAGAAAAACTATTCTCTTTTGCAGACAGTAAGTAATATGAAATGATGATAATCCTATATGCAGGGTGCATAACTGGGGTGAAAATTCATTCAGAAATAACGATAATACTATATGCAGGGAGCATAACAGGGGTTGAAAACGAACAAGAAATTGAATGACTTGTAGCTAATGAGTACCATGGATTGATTTCAGACATCATACACAAAGGAAACAAAGTGCCATAAAAACAGGATATCATTAGTCTTACTAACCAGCCAATGTGCCAGTCATGTTACGACTTCTTGAAGAAATGGGGCATCAACATCTCAGATATCCCCAATACTGAAGTGCTCTCACATCTAAGAAGTTCTTGAAGCTTGGCATCACAGATTATCATCATCGAATTATGAGGGTCCTAAACTGCAAAAAGGAAAAAAAATAATATAAATGGTAAATACCTTTTTGAGTATCTGCAAATTAGATTAAACGAACATGTGCTGAACTCAATGTTGAATATACATAAAAGGTAAAAACATATAAATAATTCCACCAAAATATGCTCATCTTTGACTTAACAAATGTATTAAAGCAGAAGAGAAAAAGAACTAAGTAAAATATATGTCCTACAAATTCTGGGTATTGATATTGGAATCCTAGAAGAGGCTTTGGATTCAACTATAGACACAGCTCAAAGTGTCTAGTTGACTATTAAGAAAACTATCCCATAGGGAGTATCCTTCCCCAAAAATTATCCCGCAAGGATAATGAGTCTAATTTGATGTTGGACATTTAAGAAAAAGATAACACCTGCACGTTAGAGGTTTATAGATATTGAAAAAGGACTAGTAACAGAAAAAATAATTAAGGAAACAAGAAAGCTATGAAACTGAGCACACACAGTTAATTGGTTAACCCTTATGTACTCCCAAACACGTCTAACAGCATCTGATTGGACCATCTCCCTCTCCCCAGTTTCAAGAAAACTAGCAAGTGCCTCAGATATCACCATAGTGGATGAGCCAGCATCTGATTGGACCACCTCCCTCTTCCTCTCCCTTTCCCTAGAAGCGGACTCTACCTCTACCTTTTCTACCTTTGCCCGTTTAGAATCTGGACCAGGCTCCTCTGCAAGCATAAAAGAAACATAAATTGTGTCAATCATCCATATAACTGAAGGATAATGCATCTTCCACAATCCATACGTACTCTTAGGTTCAAGAGGTATGATATGTTTAGCTAGTAGCTTGTTCATCTTGAACATGTCTGTACAGTCAGTCTCAAACACCAAGCGCAGGGGCTCATCGCAAATTATCTTTCTCTTATTGCTTGGATCTTGCAGATTGTTTTTCCTTATGTATGCCCACAATTGCTTCACAATCTGATACAAACATAACAATGCTTTTAGGATCCTCATTCTCCAATATAAAAAATCGCTGATTATAAATAACGTCAAACATAAATATCTGAACCGAACAAAGACTTCAACAGGGCTACATAGATGTGCAGATTAAGTATAAAATAGTAAACATACTGGAGCTTCTATAATATCTTATAATTAAACATCTCAACTACAAAAACCAGTGAGTAATGAACAAGTAACCTGAAGAAAAAACAGTAAGTTCCTGACGTGGATACTACAAAATCTCATGGCCCTCGTCAAACAAAATTCTGACATAAAAGGCATATAGGATGCGAGAAAATTTCAAACAATTTATAAGTATGCTTCAACAGAATATGCTAGAAGCCTCACCAGATAACCATATCACAATGAAAAAAATATAATGAAACTTAACACAAAAATTGATAAAGGTAAACATACCCTCATCCCTCCTCCATTATCCGGGCTTGGGACCGGCAATGTAAAAAAGAACCTTTACATTGGCGGAGTTAAAAAAGGGTTGTTATAAATTTAAAAAACATAGGTAAGTATATATATATACATATATTCAACAAGAAAACAACACTACTAAGATTACATATTTGAAACTACCAAATCCAAATTAAAATTACAGATTTGGGACTACCAAAACCAAACCAGCCAAGAGTGTGTAAGTCAAAAAACAAAAATGAACGTATCACTACTAAGTACTACAGTATTGCATGCAAGTCCACAAAAATAGAAAGCATCAAGGATATAGTTCAAGGTTGTAACTACCAAGGTAGTTGTAACTATCAATCATCAAGTTCCACATGATTTTTACACCATACAAGAAATCACCAACGTCCAAATCCCCCATCATGTCTCCTTTTGGATCACTCTTGTAAAGTTTCACCTCAGTCATATATTTGAAGCATAAGGAAAGTCTGATCTCTGTTGCAGGGTTCAATGATCCATGGCAATCGCAAGAGAATCAATGGATAAGATCTACAACCTCTTTTGCTATCGCAATGACATTCTTATGCCAATCACAAATTTTGTAAGTCCTTGACACGGAAGGAACATGATTGCTTAAAGAAGGAAACCTCGCAACACCTTGAGAAGATGGTGGTAATGGAGATGGAGGTCATGGATTTTCTGGTTGCCTTGTCGATTGTGCACGGGATGAAGGTGTATCTTCAGTTCTATGTGTCCCTCCTTGTGTTTCCTCACTTGTTGATGGTCTCACATAAGTTCCATTTTCAAGTCTCTCTCGTATCCATTGAACATTTTCTTCCAATCTATCATATTTTTGGCTCAATTTTTTAACTTCCAATGTTTTATCCAAAAACAATGAACGAGCGGGAAGTGAAGCATCATACTTCCTTTTAGAGACGGTGGTTCCAACACAACGAACACGTCCCCTTTCTTCTTGGCCAAACACTTGGCTTAGAGGATCATTATCAATAGTGAGGTCAGTGGTACCCTGGGTTGAAGATTCTTGCAAGGCGGCCTTTTTTGCTTTAACTTGTTTCTTAAAAAGAATGAAAAAATAAAATAACACATGACACAAATAATATTCAAACAACTACAAAGTAAATTAAGAATTGTGTATAAAAGACATCATTGGGCACATACCATATATAGTTCAGCACCATGCGTGGGTTTTCCATCCTTTCCCGTGTGACAGACAATCCATATATTAGTGCGTGTGACTGGTTCCCCATCAGGGTTCTTCTCAACCTATATACTTGAAAGATTAGTCTCAGCCTATATAGTTAAATGGTTATTATTGTACTAGTAGCTAGAAACTCAATTACCATTTCATACTCCACTTCTGCAGCACTCTTTTGGCCACCCCCCCCCCCCCCATACATACTTTGAAGCCTTTTTGTTTTTGGCATTTTGGGCTCTAATTGCCTTCGCTTCAGGGGTGCACTCATAGCGAACAAACTCCTTCCAATCCTCCTCTCTTACACCATTTGGAACATGCTTCTCTTGTTCCTCAATGGTAGGATACTTATCCAAATAGTCCTTCCTAAGATCTGCCTTGAACCTTCTAAAATATTCTGGCATTTTCAAATGCACACTCCTTTTCACATAATATGGGATGTCGTATTCACGCTGCAAATAAGCCATTGAGATATAAGTTGACAATAAAATAAAACATTATGAAAATCAATGATGTAAAATCTCACCTTGAGGGCATTCCACACATCCTCTTTGTAGTTGTCAGTAACATGGTGCCAACCCTTGAATTTGATGGGCACAAGTGTTTCAACAAACTTTCCAATGTGTTTATTGAAATTTCTAGCACCAGGTCCAGCTGCTAAACCATGGACATTGAACTTTATGGTCTTTTTAACTTCACTGTCATCATTTGTAGATGTAGTGACATCATTGGTGGAGAGATTGCCGCGAGTACTACCCATTTCTATCAATGACAATATAGATATTAACCATTATCAAACAAAAAGAAATAAGAAACAACATATCACCACAAATAGATTTTTATAAAGCATTGGAAAAGCCAATCTGAATACTTAGCTACAAAGCTTCCCTTTCCCAACTCAAAAGTCAAAATAAGAAACAAAGACAAAATAATTGGTCTCAACCAAAGAGGATGACTAAAATAGCATTAGAAATGCATCAAAAAATATTGTAGCATAGTCAATTAAAATTCCAGTAAGCTCTTCAGGTTGGGGTTGTCTTTCAAGATGCTTTGATACACAGTGGGAGTCTCCTTTTTATCGACATTAGTGTTCAAGCCTCTTTGAGTATGTAGAACTACATGCCACCCGTCATTTGATTGATCTTTCGAATAAAATACCCCACTTGCTTCTTGAGCTAAAATGAATGGATCCTCTTCCACCTTTCTTTTGTCTTTTAGCTTCGACAAGTTTACCATCTCATGGTTCCAAATTGGGTCCACCTTATATGCATTTTTCTTATCTTCCACTTTGACCCAATCACAATAGAAGACAGTTTCTTTGAAATCTATGTAGTCTAGCACCAGTATGTCTCTAACAGTTCCATACCATTTGACTAGTTTGTCCTTTGGCCTCTTATCTTTCTTAGTAGCAACAAAATGAGCAATGGCATCCATGGAGACACCACTATCTTGTGTCACCAAACATTCATCCGAAGAACTTGTCGCAAATGTGAAACCATTTACACAATATTTTGGATATCGGGTTGCCAAAAATTGTGGACCATTGGCTAACCTCCAAAGTGTGGTATTTGTTTCCCCAGCCTTCTCCAACTACATTGTAAAACAAATCATCTTAGAACTGAAATCTGAAAAAAAAAAAATTATATATATGAATAAATACACATTATAAAATACCTCATTACACAACCAAGGAATAAAATCAGTGGCTTTCTCAACGAATTTCCTTGACCCTTTTTTTTTACTTTGTGTAGCCAACTCCATGCAATATTCATTGTATTTTCTTCACAAGTTACCATATTATCATAATTCTAGATTTCTAGTTATTAAAAAAACTAAAATATTATATATCTTACTCTTCCCAATCACTCGAATTAGCAAGTGCATTGAAAACCCATCTTCGAGCTTGCTTAAATTTTACATTATTTAGAATATAGTTAATTCCTTTATCCAATGGCTTTTCATCGGCATACTCATCATCTACATCAAGCCACTCCTCTTGACCGTGTTTGTGAGTTCCGAACCGTGGCTTTGTCATATACTCCATGCAGTATGTAACAGATTCATCTGCAAGGTATGCTTCTGCTATTGATCCTTCTATGTATCTGAAATTTTTAGCATAGTCTTTGTATCGTTTCATTAACCTATCAATCATAAATAAAATGATAAATTAGTATATAATATAATAAGATAACGTGATGACGTGCACTAAAATTAGAAAAGTTATTTACCGCTCAAAGGGATACATCCATCGATATCGAACTGAACCAAGATAACATCGCTTCCTCGGTTAGATGAGCCATGCAATGCACACTTATAACAAAGAATGAAGGCGAAAGCTCCTTTTCAAGGACACAAATTGCCTCAATCACACCTTTGTGTGCCAACTGAAGATCTGTTTTGTTGATTACTTTAGCACATAAGATATTAAAGAATAAGCTAATTCTTTGAATAGCAATTCTTAAATCTTTATCCTTCTTGTCACGAAATACATGTCTAAGCAAAACTGAAAGTAAATGTTGCATAATGACATGGTAGTCATGTGACTTCAGTCCTCTTAGCTCCAGGGGATTGCCAAGAACGCAATTACTCAACTTGGATGAAAATCCACTCGGCAATTTCAACTCTTTTAGTGTATTCATAAATTTTTTTTTTTCTTTCTTGGTCAAGGCAAATGATGCTTTTGGCATTGAAATTGTTCCCGTTTCAGTGTCATGGCTCAACCAATATCTCTTATGAGTTCCCATGTCTTCCATATCTTTTCGAGCATTCTCACCATTATTTGTTTTCTTAGAGACATTCAACAATATGTTCAATAAGTGTTCAGTGACATTCTTTTCAGTATGCATCACATCAATATTATGACGTAGCTCAACAAACTTCCAGTACGGCAAATCAAATAAAATGGACCTTCTAGACCACAGTGGCGCAATGTTATTGGTTGGTTCATCATTGATGTTATCATTATCAACCATATTCTTGCGCTTTTGACCACTAACCCTACCTTGTGTAGAACTACCTTCCAAAATTTCCACTATCCTTCTTTCAACTTCTTCGCCAGATAATCGTCGTGGAGCACGACGATGTTCAACATCTTTGTTGAATCCCTTGTCATCTCTAAACTTGTGTTTTGTAGGTAAAAAATGTCGATGGCCTCTATAGCATATCTTCCGACTGTTTGAAAGACGTTCAGATTCTACATCATCAACACAAATAGGGCATGCATTATAACCATGAACATTACAACCAGCTAGAGTCCCATAAGCAGGAAAGTCATGGATACCCCAAAACAACATTGCTTTCAACCGAAAATTGCTTTTAGTACACACATCCCAAGTTGAAACACCATCTGCCCACAATTCCTTCAACTCTTCTACTAATGGCTCCAGGTAAACATCAATATTCTTTCCGGGTGCTTTTGGCCCTGATATTAACAAGGTTAACAAACAAAACTCCTTTTTCATGCATAAAGAAGGTGGAAGATTCAAAGGTGCTATTATTACTGGCCAACAACTATAAGAATTACTTAGATTTCCACGTGGGTTAAAACCATTAGTCGATATTGCAAGTCTCAAATTCCTACTATCAGAGGCAAACTCTGGCCATCTCATATTTGTTGAAGTCCATTGTGCTGAATCACATGGATGTCTCATCAAATTCCCATCTGAACAAGCATCCTTGTGCCAAGTCATTGCTTCACCAATCCACGGTATGCTAAAAAATCTTTTCAACCTTGGAATCAATGGAAAATACTTTACAACCTTTTTAGCTTCTTTCCTGTATACCTTGCCAGACTCGTTGTCATCGTCATCCACATAAACCTTATACCTACCAGAACCACATTTTGGACAAGTAACTAGACCCCCATATTCTTTCCAATAGAGTATGCATCCATTGGCACATGCATGTATTGTCTTACATTCCATCCCCATATCTTTAATTGTGTTTTTCATGTTTGGGTAGTTATCTGGCAAATTACAATCATCCAGCAATAAGGTTTTTAGCCATTTTAACAACATCGTCACACTATTACCACTCCAACTAAAACGAGTCTTGAAATTCTGCAATTCAATAATGGTGGACAACGTAGTCTTATCCTTAGGACACCCATTGTACAAAGGCACAGTCGATTTTTCCTTATACTTTTGATACTTCTTGTTCATAATTGTCTCAGGTTCACAAGAAAATTCTGGACCACCTTCTGGATTACCGCAAAACATTCTTCGACGGTGTCATTCAAGTCATTTATCCCATCATCAGCCTCCACAGTTTGCATGTTGAGGAATACATCATCAACTAGGTCGCTCATCCTAGGATATTCAAAGGCATCATCAGGTTCAACCACTTCTGTCATAGGTACATCAATGACCTGCTTGTTTATATTCTCTCCATGATGTATCCACGTGACATAATTGGTATCAATGCCATGGCTTAACAAATGAACACCTATGTCGTCAACACTAATGTTTCCCCTCGAGTTCCTACATCGAACACATGGGCAAGGAAAAAGACTCTCCATTTGCATTATCCTCAACAAACTTTTGGAATTGTCTAACGCCGTATATATACATTGCACTTCCCCGTTTGTTCATCCATGACTTATCTAAAGGAATTGTTGACATTTCTACACACCAAAAATTAAAAGATTAACTTTAGTCAAACACTCATGAAAATTAGGTGACATATAATAGAATAGGACTATTGATTCCTTGTCTAAATGTAGACTTTATACAGATGTGTGGTGAAAGATCACAACTTTCATATACGCTCATCTCCCTTTCTTTTTCATTTAGCCTTTGAAATAAAAACCTTCAGTAAAAAAAATAGTACAAGCAAAGGCCAGAGTGGAATCAAGAACACATAATTTGAAGGTAGAAAATATTTTAAGTGGGTGGACATCATGGAAATTTTTACAACAACATGGTCATCTTCTCTTGTCACTTGTTTTCTATACAATTCTGCTATCTTTGTAATCAAACACAGCCTTAAAAATATAAGGAATCTACCTAGCTAACATGACTGATAAAAGGACATTTAATGCGAAAATTCTGCCACTTGTGATGTGAAGTATATGTCTATGTACTCTGTGGTTCTCCTTTAAAGACTGAAATATATTTCGTGTCGACCACTACCACCACCACCACATAGTATATACTTCACTACTATCCAAGAACTAAGTCATGATAGGTACATGTAAACAAACATATATACAAACAAATACACAATTTACAGAAAATAATTGTATAGCAAGCAAGATGAACATCATCAATTCATTTGAGAAAATTAATAAGCTAAATAGTTATTCAACATGAGGTGAAAACTAGTACCATCTTAATATAATCCAAGACATGATAGAAATTGTTACCAATTGTTGAACACATGTGCACGCTCATGAGAATATGGTCTAATTTCCATTGCTAGTCTTGCTTAAAACACACTGACCAAGTACCTAATGCACTCCCTTGCGATTTTATTTTAGAGTGGAAATATAAGAGATAAAGGTCACTAATTATGTAACAAGTTTTTCTTTAGTTACTGTTTTCTTCTCTTAACACTAAAATTCATAGTTCAGTATAGTTAGGTTTGATTCTTTTGAGTATAGTTGGGTTTTATTCTTTTGAGACTAAGTTATTAAATTCATAGTTGATATCCATCAAAGTTGTATGTTGACATAATCATATAATGAGCATCATTTGTTCCTCCTGTAGTGAATCGTCTGATATTTGGCCTCCTGTACATTGAATGCAGAGAAGAATATATCATTAAAATGGTGGGGTAACAAATATGGATTCATCTCTGGAGGTTTTCTTGGAGAGCAATCTGCGAAACGCAAGCGGAATTCCGAGGTAGCAAATGCATCAAACAAAAGAGTTGCATTTGCGGAGGAAGATCAAGAGAATATTTACAAGCTAGTTCAGGTATTTCCTCCAAGTAAAAGATATAATCAAATGACATCTCTGCTCCCACAACTTTTTTCATTTATCTTTTTATGCAACTTAATTTACTCCTGATGTTATGTGACCTTGTCTCACAAATTGGTGTCCTGAACCACCTGAACAAATAGACATGATAAGCTTTGGCAAAAGTTGACGATTTTACTGTGTATGTGGTACTAAAAAATTGCTTCTGAAAGGATGTTTAGGGCTTTAGGCCACCTTAGAGCTCGAGTTTATTCTGTCTTCAAGACTCATTTATTTGGTTATATATAGAGATCCTTCAAAAACAATCAGAATAAAGAAGCTACAAAAAAAACTAAATGGCTTTTAATTTTTCCTCCAGGTATGACGACCAACTTAGCAATTGGACCTCCACTTTGTCCAGCTGTTTTCTTAGACCCCAGTTTCAATTAGGATGAAGTGAAAAGACCACCCTAGTTCCCGCCCTCTATTTCTAGTGTAATTCAAATTTCCCCTCGCAACAATAGTAATATACCCTCCTCAAGCTAGCTTGCGATATCATTACAACGTCTTGATACACATCTCGAGGACTAATAAATGGCCAAGATTCATCTTTTTCAAAAATACACTTAATATAATAAAAAGGTTTATTTTTATTAAAAAATAGAAGCTAATTGTATAATTCTAAAAGGAATTGGTACTAAAAAATTGTTCATCCTCAATTGTGGTCTTAAAAAAGACTAAAACAGAGTTGGGTTCTAATTACTAAGTTCATGCTCAGGGCAAAGTTAAATAACCCTGAAAGGAATTGGTATTTACAAAGTACACTTGTTTAATTGTGTTCTTAGAATGCACAGTTTTGTCTTTATAACACTATTAAGCCTTGAACAATTTAAAAGAGCAAAATTTGGTGAAATTTTTTTGATAATGTTAGATCTCTTCTATGTAACAAGTAGTTTCTGCTAACTTCGGACACCATGCTTATATCATCAACTTTCTCTTTGAGATTCATTTTATTTGTCTCTTTATTCAGGATCCCATATACTATAATCCTCCTCTCTCTGCTCGCACTTCCCCATCACAGTACGGGGATCGAGGAAGGAAATAAATTCTTAAAAGTCAGGACAGGAATGTTAAGACCCAAATTTTATTGAAATCAATAATCGTCCAATGTACTTTGTCCAATATTGGGAACAACCCTTAATGGTAGGAAGAGTTCATGCCATTTCGATTTTAGCTACCTCTTTAATCTTTGCACTGATGTTATTCCCCTTCTTCAAATTGTAATAAATTTAGCTCCTCTCATTAGATTTGGCCACCAGAACCCTTTGATTCTAACATCTCAATATCTCATTGCACATGTCATCATCCAACTCACATCTCCTTAACTCATTTTGGCAGTCAAAAGAGCAAAGTCTTTGCTCCTAATATGGTTGATCATTCAACAAGGTTACAAATGCCACTCCTACCGATGATTTACTGTTTGATAATTCTAAAAGCTTGCACCCATTTCTCTCCAAATCATCAGTTTATGCCTTATAATATTTGGTCAAAACTTTTGGAAGATTATGATAATGGATAGTAATGGAGGGTATTCCAATCCCCAAGAAGAATCCAGGGATGGTTGGTAAGCTTTGACCTTCTTGTGACATTTTCCTAAAGATTTTGTCCGTCTATTCTGTCATTGAAAGAATATACAATAGAAGAAAAAAATGCATTTCCTAGTTGCAATAATAGTGACTTCTAAAGTGATCACCTGACTTCTAAAGTGATCACAAATAACTTAAAACTTCATTTTTTGGGTCACCAAACAATACAGGCAAGTGTCAACCAATTTGAACCCAAGTCGAAAAATCTTAGCCCATAGATTAATGTAATCTTAGCCAATAGATTAATGTAATAGTCGAAAAACTATTGAATATCATTTTTGTAAACTATAGTCAAAGGGATCTTCTTAAAACCAATCTAAAATCTAGAAAAACCAGATTAAGAGAAAAGAAATCAAAACCTCAAACCTGAAATACGCCTTCCGAGCCCGAAATGACTTCAAAGGGATAAAATTTGTGGAGGCTCTCAAGTTTCTAGCCCTAAAAGCCCGAAATGCTTTCTTTCACTTCTTCTTCTTTCTCTTCACACTCTCCTCTGCTCCTTTCTCTCACTCTGATTTGAAACTATTGTAATACCTGTGTCGTTGGCACTACTACAGAGTACATTGTACCTTCACGAAATTGTCGAAATTTGAAACACCCATTAAATTTTTCCAGGATACCCTTTTCTCAGTAAATTCACGCCTTTTACTGGGTATCCATGATCATCACTACTTCCAGTCCAATTTCTCATCTAACTCATCCCAAAGACCTAATTTTTACACATTCAACAAAGTACATATAAAACCACTACCCCAAACAGACACTAAAATCAGTTCACAAATCCACCATTCCACGTTGCAATCATCACAATCAAACTAAAGACGATCTGGGTAAGTATAAGTTTGAATCTTTGATTGCTTATAAAGTAAGAAAATTTAAAAGGAACCCCCTTGTTTGACAGATAAGCAAAGACACAGTAATTGGAGATTATATACTACACCAAAAGGGCTGATTAGCTACACAGGGGTGGCCACGGTTCTAAGCCGTTGGTGTGTTTGTCACGGCTAAAAACCGTGGCTATAGTGCCCAACGGCTTAAAACCGTGGCTAAAAAAATGCTTGGCCACGGTTCTAAACCGTTGGTGTGTTTGCCACGGTTTTTAGCCATGGCTATAGTGACCCACGGCTTAAAACCGTTGCAAATGTGCACGTGTGTTGCACGTGGACCTGTGGAGAAGTATGTTGAATTCTCGCGGGCGAAATTTTGGGAAAAAAATTTGCTTCCCGCGTTCCCGCTCCATCTCCCCCTTTTCTCAACCCTTTGCTTCTCCATCTCCCGCTCCATCTCCCCCTTTTCAACCCTTTGTGAAAAAAACCCTAAAATTTCAAGGAGAGGGAAAGAGAGAAGGAGAAGGAGAAGGAAAGAGAGGGAGAAGTCGAGCAACCCAAGCAGTGTCTGTGTTTGTACAAGCAACAAAACGCGATGGGGTTTGGCCATCTAGCCATTCGAGCTTCGAGATCCTCCTCCTCCTTCGCAGCCTTCAATCGGTTCTCCTCTAGGGTTCTCGCATCCTCATCCAATTTCAGAGGAATTGAAAAGGCACCCCAGGTCTTCTTCTTCTCCTTCTCTATTACCCCTTTCTCTGTCTCTCTATTGCTTGGTTTGGTTTGGGTTCCATTTCTCTGTAAGTCGCAAATTGGGTGATTTGATCGAATGGGTTAATTGGAATGTTGGAAGAGATGCAAACCCAGTGCTGGAAAGAAGGTTAGATCTTCTCTCTTTATTTATTTTCAAGTTTTAATTTTTTTAGGACTATTTGGGTATAATATTTTTGTTCTAATTGTTGTTCTTTGTTTCAGATTTTGGAGAAGTTGTTGAAGAGGGGTGGAAAGCTTAAAGGTTTTGTCCTTGTCTCTCTCTCTCTCTTGTTCTTTCTCCACTGAATGTTTGTTTTCATGCTTTGTGCATTGCTTTTTGTTTAAAATTAGAATTTGGGTATATTTCAATTTGTAAAATTGATCAATCTGTACCCTTGGTTTTTTGGGGTTCTTGTTTAGTTGTTAAAGCTTAATGGGTTTTTTTTTTTTTTTTTTTTTGTATGAAAGTGATTTGATCTTGTTTGGGTTGTTTGTTTTTGTGATTAGAAGACCAAGCCAGTCTCCCTCATTCGCCAAGTCTATGATGATATTGCTGGGCATCGATGTTTTGGCGAAAACTATGTGCAGGAGTTAATTGAAAAGGCACCCCAGGTCTTCTTCTTCTCCTTCTCTATTACCCCTTTCTCTGTCTCTCTATTGCTTGGTTTGGTTTGGGTTCCATTTCTCTGTAAGTACACAAACATTATAGCTCTTGAAGGAAATGAAGAAGCTCAAACCAGAGGTGTAATAGGTGTTGGTGGTATTTTTTTCAGGAATAGGTGTAATTATGGGCTCATAGGCCTCTATGACTCATAACTCTGCACCCCATTATAAAAACTGTGACTCCGTCACTGAGAATATTGATATGTTCTGGTTGCAATTTTCAGATCCACAACCAAGTCATACACAAAAGTGGTGCATGAGAGCATATCACAACACAGAGGGATGTGGGGTTCACAGCTTTTGTTGGTGGTGGTGGTGGGTGCTCTAAACAACAAATTTGAAGGGATTTAATTCCCCTTTGTATCCCAGGTAATATTATCATTTTGTAATATTTTTGCATTTAATTCAAATTTTATAAATTTGTCTAAAACCAAATGCATGGTTTCATTGATTTTATTAGGGTCAAGGTTCATTCCCATAATTCTTCATCATCTTCAAATGGTCGAATCATGTTAGCATGATAAAGTAGAAATGGATCTTCATCCCACTCACATAAAGCCCTTTCATTTTTATTTGTTACTTATATCAATAGGACACATGTTAGCATGATAGAGTAGCATCGATACAATTGGAATATATGAAATGGTTGAGGATCCGCATGTATCCTCAATATTTTTTCTCCTTTCTTATCAGAACTAAAAATTTTCAATGCATAGAGTACAAAATACATCTATTAGCATGAATCCAATCTCTGCCTAATAAAGTTAAAAAATTAAGTGCACCATCTATGACAAAGAATGTTTTCTCTGAATGGTTTACTCCTAACTATTATTTCTAATGGCACAATTTTTTTGGCCATCGTTTTATCTTTCCAATAATCCAGAGATAGTAATCCTGGTTGTCACTAACTCAACATCTTGTTTATTTATTTTCTTCGAAGTATTAGTAATAATGACTGATGCATCATTGTCTACTAATGCCATGTTTTAAAAGTTTTCCATTAAACCCTTTGATAAATAGTGGTTTTACATTTAACCATTTCTTGAGTTGGTTCTTCATAAGTATAAGGCAAGCTGGCAGAAGTGAAATAAAACTGTGGAGTAGTCACCTCTTCACTCTCATTCAATCAAATCTCTAAATCATCTGAACCAGCAGGAATGTTCTCCATTTCCTTAATTCTCCTTGGCAGCAAATGTCTAGCTAATGTGGTAGCCATGTTTTTCCAAGTCAATGAGCATATCTAGCAACAAATCATTTTGTAAACCTGTGTTGACATCTTCCTTTATTTTTCCAAGTTCCATGTACTCTTCCATGTCATCTCTAATAAACCTCGGATTTGGTTTATTAGAAACAGTCTGCACATAAAGTATTTTTTTTTTTTTAATATTCCTCCTGTAAGTCCATATCAGTGCTGAACTGGGAGTAGGAGATTTCAACTCAGTGACACTCCATTTGGTTTAGGCTTCACAAACTTGTGTTTATCCTTAATAGATAATGCTTGCTTGCTTTGGACTATCATTGGATCCTGCAAAATAAATCAGTCAGGTACACCCAGTATTAATCCTTTGGGTGGATGTTTTGTAGTTCCAGGCCTGTTTATTAAGGTTTTTTGCCTTTGATTTTGCTCTAATTTGACTTCATGCAATCTAGGCCAGCAATGAAGCCCATGCTCAGTCTTTCAGAAATAGGTTTGTTGAACTTAGTTTCCCTAGGCAGGACTAATTGTGGTTCATTAACTTTCATTTTCTTGTGACTTTCTTCACCTGGGAATTCACTGCCACAAGCTACACATTAGTGTTGAACACAAATGTTGGTTCCTTTAAATACTCCCTTGTTGGACTCGTGATTTACATTACCAAGATTCACACTCATTTCATTGGCCGTTTGGAATGTATCCTTGACAATTCCCATTGTTGAGTCTGAAAACTTGAGTTTTTCCTTTTTTCAGCAACTCTTGAATTTTGTTCCTAGAATCAAAACATTCATTTGCAGTGTGAGACCAGGAATCATATCATATCATACACACAGTCACTGACACCCATAATTGGTATGATAGGCTGGTGGTCAAATTTGATTCATATTGGTATATGTATGTCATATTTGATTCAAGTTTAGCACTAACTATAGATATGTAATTGCTACATGCATGTTGTTCTGGTTCTCATTTTCCTCCCTTGTCTTTGCACACAGTTAAGCAACTTCCCATCTATCTATTTAAACATTTATGCCATTTGACATGTTTTTGAGAGTTTACATATTTGCATTGTAATAGAAATCTTTCCACCTCAATGTTTACCAATATAAATGATCATATCTTTCCACCATTTGACCTATACACCATATTTCGGATTCGAAAGCAAATTTTCCTGTAAATTAAATTTTATTTTACTTCTTTTCTTTAATTTTTTTTTTGCAACTATGCAATCAATTTAAAATATAAAATTATTATGGTTTTTAGTAACTCTTGTTAATGAAAGAAAAAAAAAACATATTGTTATGGTGAACTTAAGTGAACCTATGTATGCCCTAGTGTGTTTTTATGCGGGTGTTTTTATGGAAGTGAAGTGAATTTCTGTGTTTTTATGTAGGTGTTTTTATAGACGTGAAGTGAAAAGTGAACTTCTGTGTTTTTATGCAGGTGAACTTATGTGATAGTGAAGTTATGTTTTTATGTAAATGTCACAACAGAAGTTGTGTTTTTACGTCACAACAGAACTTCTGTATGCTCTAGTGAAGTGAACTTAAGTGAACTTGTGTTTTCATGCAGGTTTGATAACATTACTATCAGACATGACTGCAGACTCATCAAAATAGCTTCATGGAGTCCGAAAATTTTGAAGGATTAATGGTGCAGAGAACCTGGATACAGTGACTCCGAAAGCTGAAATTTCAGGTCAGTTCACTTCACTTGCCAAACTTGCTTCAACTATTTGTTGTAAATGTCATTTTAACCGAAGTTGTGATCTTTGTATATAGATGAAGAAGTGAATGATTGCCCAATTCAGCAGGTTCGTCTAACAGCCTGATTCTCATGAACTTGAAAAATTTATCCATTTGTTTGTTGTCCATTTCTATTCTTGTGTATTGTACTAAATAGCATATGAACATATGTTGTCAACAGATGAATACACAATCAAACATGCGTAATGAGGATGTGCTCGAGGCTGCAGTTTATGATCATGATGGTTGTGCTCAGCATGGAAGTGTGTTTGCCAAGATGCAGAAACCATTATCTCCGCTCCTGCAGCCTTCGTGGGAAAAATCCATTCGCAGTGACATCTGCCAGGTACCATATACAGTTTATACCTGTGCATCTTCGACGCATTTTTTGTAGTTTGAATTGGGCTTCTAATCTCTGCTCCTTTTCCGATCCATCTGAAAATGCCTCAAACTCCCGGGGTAAGTGGCCCATTGCCTATTAGCATTCATAACTGACATTTTGTAGTGGGAATTGTTTACTAATAGATAAACAATAGACAACGCCCTACTGGACTGATTTCTTTTATCGCTACAGAGCAGACAAACTGCAATCAAGGCATGTTTTGACATTTTGGTGCCTCTGCAACTGTTGTGTAGAAAAAGCTAGTCTGAAATGTTTTGACTACCCCAATTTCTGCAGACAGTAGCCGAGGAGGATATTAAGAAACAAGCCCTTTAGCATGAATATGAGGGTTTTAGACCGCCGCCATATAGGTACATTTTCTTAGGTTTACTTCCATGTAAGGTTGATGGATGAGATTCACACTGAAAATGGAAGTGCTTTTGGTTTAAATTTTAAGTACTTGGTATTTTGGTTTGATTCAGGTACTAAGTTAGGCTAGCTCTGTTGCAAGATAGTGTGGGTTTTTCATGGATTGAATCAAAGATCTCCATGTAATCCCTGATCAAAGATCAAATGTTGCTGATATAAAAGTGTGGGTTTTTCATGGATTGAATCTTGTTCATGAATGTATTTCTCACGAGTGTGCTCTTGCAACTGCTATAGCTAAACAATTTGGAGCTTGCTGTTAGTCTTGCAAAAAGAGGAAACCTTCCTGGGGCAGAGAATTTGGTACGTCTGGAATTTTTTTCATCTCTTACTTTGATACCAATCCTCATGAGTTACTTTTTCGAAGTGCAAAATGCAAGTGCAGGTGTTCCTTTTGGCATCATACAAGTGTTATTGACTTAACTTCTATGTCTCAGGTTGTTCAAAGATTTCAGGAGTTGTTCTCTCAGACCAAATATAAGGAAGTTGCTGAGCTTGCTGCTGATTCTCCTCAAGGAATCCTTCGTACCCCTGACACTGTTGCAAAATTTCAGGTATTTGATTGTCACATTAACCCTTTAAATCTAATGAAAACCAAGAAAGGCAGGCACTGTTACAACATCCATGTCTTATTTGTATTTTTCAAAATATTCTGTGAACTTGGGCTCTTAGCGTGCATGATGTAGTGTTAATACCTTTTATTATTTTGATGTAGTGTTTCCTTCCTATGAAATGAAAGCACTGCTTTCATTTCTTATCTTATGTATTGATATCCTGGGAGCAGAAAAGAAGCATGGCATTTGATTGGTCTTTGATATTTACCTTTCCTTTTGCAGAGTGTTCCTGTGCAAGCTGGGCAAACTCCACCATTGTTGCAGTACTTTGGGACATTGTTAACTAAAGGAAAGCTCAATGCATTTGAGTCTTTGGAATTATCTCGTTTAGTTGTGAATCAGAACAAAAAGAATCTTTTGGAAAACTGGTTGGCTGAGGATAAACTTGAATGCAGTGAGGAACTCGGAGATCTTGTCAAGGTATGGTTAGGAATCTTAATATTGAATGACATTCTGCTTTACAGTTTCAGTTATGTCAAAACAATTCTAATTTGAATATTCAATAAAAAAATTCTCTCTTTTTTTTTTTTTTCTTCCTGAAAACTCTTTCATGTATCTTCGTGAATCCGAATCTCTGGTTACCCAGTCAGTTATATCTTGATTATTGGGTGCTTATTTTGAAGTTATATTGTATGTATCCGTGTAGTCTGGCGTGATGCGTTGGATCTTTGCAAGTTGGTAGGATAGTCATTGGCATTTAGAGTTTGTTATTGCAATTTGCATTTTGAACTTGCAATTTTATTTGCAAGTTGCAAGGAGTAATTTGATGTTTGACTGATGAATCATTAGGCTGGTTGCTAGTTGCAACTTGCAATTTTATTTATCCATTGAAGGTGTTATTCAAGTGCAGGGTGATATTACAAATGCATAGACTACGCATAAAGATTTGTTTATTGTGATGTATATATAAACTACTGATGATAAAGATGAACTTAATATTCAAACTTGCCTGTCATGAACTTTTTTAAATAGGGCATGTTAGTTTGTCACACTTTTTGATACACATTCCCACATTGAATAGAATTACGATTTTTTAAGGTGGAGATCATCTTTACAAAAAATCAGCTCATTTTAACCTTTTTTGCCTATCAAACAATTGTACGAAAATGAAGAATGTAGCCGATTGCAGCTGTCCATTTTACATAAATTTCAACTTAAGATGTTGGAATGAATTGAATTTTTTCCAGCATTTGTTTTTCTTCGAATGCATGATTGGTTTGAGCTTCTTGTCAAGCTATAAAAGCTAACTTTGCTTGGTTGACAATTGAAGGTAATTGTGGCAAGTACTTGTGAAGGTGCATAGCTTTGCTTGGCTCTATACGAGGAGCAGGTGACAGGTATGAACATACTTCCATCTGTTGAGACCAATGTAAATATTTGTAGGTTTTGTGAATCGAAAAATTCAATTCCACAACTTTTAAGTTACCGCGCACAAATTGCCCTTTATTTTGTTCGTTTCACATTAACAAAATACCACTAGTGTTTACAACTTCGGATGTTTTTACACTATTAGCAAGTTATTGATTGCTAGTGATTGAAAGACTTCTGTAGATGATTTTGTACTTTTCTTCACTGTCACCTGTTCTGTTCATTTCCTGAATTATTCTCACACCCTAAATAAGTTGGCATTTTGGGCGATGTTATGTAGTCGTGCATTGGTCCAAGTGCTATTATCTTCTTTTCGAACTCTTATATATTGAAGATGTCTAAAATTTTTTACGACTTTTTTCTCCCTATTTTAAGTCACTACCATGGTTTTGGCTATCTTTTTATTGAGCAGTTCTAAATGTCGAGGAAACAAATGAGGAAATGGGCGAGGAAAGCGACGTGGCGGGGTGGAGACCGTCCACTCCGCTCGGGATGCGCGCACCAAAAATGATGGCACGCATCCCGAGCGGAGTGGACGGTCTCCACCCCGCCACGTCGCTTCCCTCGCCCATTTCCTAGCCTGTTTCCTCGACATTTAGAATTCCTCTTTTTTATTTTATCTTCTATCGAAAAGGGTAAAGATTTATCAGAAAGAGCATAAAACGAGAAAGAACACCTGGGCTCCTGGTTAAGGAAGCTATATATGATCAGTTTGTACAGATTTTTTCTTCCCATCTTATCTTGATTATCCTCGCCCATGTTTTCTTCAAGTCATGTTATAAGTTTCATTATGTAGTTTGAGTTTTTTCATCTTTGGATGCACACAGTTGAATGTAATGAAGTAAAACAAGAAGCACACACAGATTTTCTGGCTTACATTCACCACGGGGACGAGTAAATACCTGTATTGGCTTTGTGGCTGCGAGGGATTGGGGATCTGGCAGCTTTGGCAGTCCGGGATATGGCGATACGCTGCGAGCAAAACTGCTGCATGCAGGGGATGCTGCTGCTGCTGTGTAGGCAGAGCACTCTGTCGCAAAACAGAGTGCATCTGTAATTTTTTTCTGCTGCTGTTTCATGCGGGGGCGGACTGGCGTACTTGCTGTTGCTGCGCTCTGTTGCTGTTGCTGATGCTGCTGTTGCTGCGCGGCGTTGATGCTGCTGCTGCTGCTGCTACGCTTTGGCGCGTTACTGCTGCTGCTGCCCTGCTTTGCTGTTGCTGTTGCTGCTGGGTTTGCTGCTGCTGGGACGCATTGCTGCTGTCTGTCGCAGCGTTGACATGCTGAGATGTGGCGACATGCGGTTGGAGCGTGTGTATGCCGGTTGATCTGGGCAGTCCGGTGTAACTTGATTTGTCGCAGAAACGCGCGTGTGCTGCGTGTTCTACGGTTGAGAGACTGACTGTGAGTTGATTTAAGTTGATTGCTTTAAGTTTTGTATTTTCATTGTTTTTAGTTTTTGCCTTGGCTTTCAAACAAAAAAAAAAAGACATGCCCTGGATTTTGATGTCCAACCAGAAATGATTTTTTTTGCTGATTTAATTTTTATATGTTTCATGCTAGATATTATTGGTTGGATTGGATTTTAATCTTCATCTGACAACAGGATGATGATCACTTGCGTAGTTATTTTCAAAATGGTTTCTAATTGCATGTTTTGTCGACAAGTTCTTAGTTTTCAAAATGGTTTTCAAACTTTTTGTCGACAAGTTCTCAATTTTAAATTTATAAATGCCAGGAAGCTGCTGAGGAGTTGGCTCCACGGTTGGAAGTCATTTTGCAGCATCTCTTGTGTGCTTTTGGGAAATATCAGGTTTGTTTTATATAAGTGCTCTTTCACTTTACATTTTGGCTATTATGTCAAATATCTGACACTTGCTAATCCCTTTTTGTCTAAACTCCTTTAGAAACGAAACCTTCGGATTGTATATAAATGATGCTAACGAAACCTTCAGGTATCATGTAATGTGTTTCATCTTGTTGGCTGCCAGTATTGAACAAAAATAGTAAGTTAACTTGTTCTCTATGATGATGAATTACAGCCAAGATATCTTGAGATTTTAATGCCTCCAGTGATTGCAAAGTGGCAGCAGCTTTCGAATGCCGACAGAGATCTTTTTCCCTTGCTCGAGTGTTTTACATCTATAGCACATGTATCTTTTCCCTTACCTGAGTCATTTAAAAAATTTCTATTTGATTAAACAGCTGTCAGGCTCATGTCGAACTAATACTTTTAACTTATAGTTCTACACGACTTATTTTTTTTTAAACTTTTGGAAGTCTCTTCTAGACCGAATGAAACAATAGAGTTTTTATACTCTTGTTCTATCTGTTTCAGGCATTAGGTTCTGGGTTTGCTCAGTTTGCAGAACCTGTGTTTCAGATGTGCATAAATATCATCCAGACTCAGCAATTGGCAAAGGTTTCTACATACTTTTGTTGTGTATATCACTCCTTCAGCTTCTGCAGATCTGCATTGTGTTTTAGTTCTTATCCATTTATTGGCCTAACATGGAGGTGTTTTGAAAGGGACATCACCCAGTTGTATTAGGAATAATTATGTATTTGATTAAGTGATCATGTTGGAGAGGTTTGGAGCAATCACGATGACCAATTGCTTGTAATATGTTGAATTATTATTGATAATTAATTTGTTTAATTCAGGCTGAATTAGTTCATCCAATTTATGATTCTTTTGTCTCATTTGTGTGGACTATGTGTAAGGACTGATTTTGCAGGTGCCACGGCTGTGATTTTGCTGCAGCAGCAAAAAATAAAATATAAATTTTTTTTTCGATTATATTAACTTGCGACGGTTTAAAACCGTTGCAACAAAACAGATTTCTTTTTTTTTTTGAATTTTGTTTTAATTGCCAACGACTTAAAACTGTGGTTCCATCTTGCCACGGCTACAAACCGTGGGCATTATTTCTCATTTGCTACGGCTACAAACCGTGGCCATGGTTAGCCACGGCCCAAAACTGTTGCTAGCCCATTTGCCACGGTTTAATTCACACTATTTAGCCACGGTTTGTAACCGTTGCCACGGTTAGCCACGGCTAAAAACCGTTGCAAATATTAGACACGGTTTAAAACCGTTGCTAATATATGAACTTTGTCACGGCTTAAAACCGTAGCTAATTTTGCAACGGCTATAAACCGTTGCTATCTTGTTAGCTACGGTTTATAACCGTTGCTAATATCTACACTTTGTAACGGCTTACAACCGTAGCTAATTTTGCCACGGCTAAGAACCGTTGCTATTTTTATTGCAACGGTTTATAACCGTTGCTAATTTCTGAAAATAACGCCCCCCATCCAACCATAAAACCGTTGCTACAATGTTTAGCAACGGTTTATAGCCGTTACAAATGATTTTGCGACGCCCCTGTAGTCCACGGCTCTTAGCCGTGGCAATGGCTTACGCCCACGGTCTAGAACCGTTGCTAATGGGGGTTTTTGGTGTAGTATATGAACTTAAAGAGAGAGATAGAGATGGGTACCTGATGAAGACTTGAAGAAATGGGGATCCCACGCTTTGATCTCTGTTGTGTTTTGCTGAAATGGGTTGGAGAGGAAAGATCTGCTTTGCTGAAAGAAAAAAAAATTAAATCTGAAACAGATCTGAAGAAGAAGAAGGATCTTACCTGGATGGAGATCTGAACCGAAGGAGGGACGGAAAGATCAGTGTGTTCTTCTTCTTCTTCTTCTTCTCACCAAACTCAGCATTGGAGGAATCGACGAACTCTCCTTCAAGAACCGAAGGAGGGACGGAAAGATCTTCTTCTCCTTCGCGATCGCGCTTCCTGATTCGGAACAGATTGTGGTTGTGCTTTCGGGAGATATGTGATGTTAGGGTTTGAAACAAAGGGTTGAAGAGTTGAGAGTTGGGGGGAGATGGAGTGGGAACGCCAATTTTTTTTGCAACCGCGAAATTTTTTTCCCCCGCGAGAAATCAACTCGAGTTCTCCACACATGCACGCGCAACACACGTGCATTTTCGTTTTATAGCCACGGTTTTAAGCCCTTGGCAATTATAGCCACGATTTTTTGCCGTGGCAAATGAACCAACGGTTTCGAGCCGTGTCCATCTTCATGTAGCTAATCAAGCCTTTTGGTGTAGTGAATATTTGCTAGTATCGTGAGTCCTGTTGTGATCATTGAGTTTGATACTTGGTACCTCTATTTGAAACCAAATGTTATACGAGTCCAATTCGATTAATACACAGGAGGATAAATCACTGACTCTTAAAAAAAACACCATTCTTACCTTCTTTCCATTTATACCCTCAGCAGAAAAATTCATATTGTGTGAGTTTCGGCCAAATTAATTCTTTTTTTTACTGTGTAAAACACTCTAGCAGGACCAGTGTTACTGAAGTCAAACACACATTTTTTTAAGAATCCCATTTGGTCAAATTAGAACAATAATAAAGGAAACGGTGATGACTGGAATCTGTAGGAAATGCAAAATCACCATCCCAAGATAGTGAGAAAAAGTGTACATGCTTTTGGACTAATACTGATTACTACTTAAAACATTAGTTTCACCACTCTGCTGAAAACGGTGACAATATTTTAACTTGGACTAGAGCTACTTTAATTTTCACACACCTCTGACCGTCGTCGGCTCATTCAAATACATGTCGTCTTCATAGGATTCTAAAACAGACTCCTCTAAGTTTTGAACCTATCTCGTTGCTGAAAGGAGTATTAAATGCTTAACATCCATATATCTTGGTACACTCGTAACCTAATGAGTCCCCTTCATTGAGCAACCTTGGCATCATGTGATTTAAATCTTATAATGGAACCACAGGTTGCATTGCAATCAGTGCTGTAGCATAGACAGAAATAGAAGACAACTGAGAAAGAATAGATCAATTTATAGTTCTTTGTTTAGTTATTCCTTTCACCATGAACAATTCTGTTTGCCATTTTCCTTATTTTTTTTCATCTACTCGGAGATAAGGGTTTAATATTTGCAGTTATTTTCCTATAACTACAATTCTTAGCAAAGCTTGACATTTCATCCCTGATTTGTGTAGCAAGCGGACATCATAACGAAATCAACTGATTTTAAAGTTCAGACCTACATCGGCCATACTAAGCATTTGAACCATCAAGAATGGGAGAAAGAGATGGAAAACTATGAGGTTCAATTCACATTCTATGCAGTTTATCTTCTTCATAATCTATGATTTTAAAGTGATTTGAGTAACTTTTTTTTTCACAATATAAAAAGAAATTTTTTTAGAAGAATTTCATTTACTGATAGATTGCCCTGCTAAAGTTGTTCATATGGAAGATTCGGGTAACTAAAGGGTAACAGTTACCCTAAATAATTATGGTATAATGTTTTTTTTTTAATTCAGGTTAGTATCCTCGACAAAAAGATTTAATTATAGGCGCAATGTTTGAGACAAACTCATATGCGATTTTTGTTCTTTGATGTTGCAGTTGTCAATGGTTTCAAGACTTAAGAGTGATCATTTCGTTGAGTTGGTTGGTTATTGTCTGGAACCGCATCTTGGCTTATCAATTTGCTACTTTAGGTTCTTTACATGACACTTTACATGGTAACTCCAACGTCATTCCTTTTATTATCAACTTTGAGTGTCAATCCCTAGGATCCGTTTTAGTTTTCATGTGCTGAAAGCTGAATTATTCATAAATTATTTGGCGCAGGGAGGAAAGGAATGCAAGGGGCTGAACCAGGCCCAGTTCTTAGATGGAGCCAACGGGTAAAAATTGCTTATGGTTAAGCAAGAGGTCTTGAGTATCTTCATGAAAAAGTCCAACCACCAATAGTCCATCAGGATGTTAGATCGAGCAATGTGTTCCTATTTGACGAATACTTGGCAAAAATCTCTGAGTTCAATTTGACCAATCAGTCACCTGACTCGACAGCTCGCTTACATTCGACTCGAGTTTTGGGAACCTTCGGATATCATGCTCCTGAGTAAGCTTACGCTAATTGATAGTTCACTCTACTATTTTCAAACTTGAATGAGAATGATAGTTTCAAGGGAAAAAAGAAGGGTTGGTCTTGAATCAGTCATAATAACTTTAAACTTCGAAAATTTCTTTGCTTTGCCTACTTCCTGTATATTGGTTTGGGATTCAATATGAATAAATGAGAGTATTCAATATATTCTGATGTAATTATTTATAAAAATAAAATAAATAACACCCTATGTATAAAATATATTCTTAGCGGAACAATAAGATACATTCCATGTGTCTGCAAGTATATTAAGATTCATCTGTACCAATTAGTTTTCGGGTTGTTTTCGGTATTTAAGTTGTATTTGGTTTGCTAAGGAAGTGATGGGAAAATGTTCACAACTATGAATCTAACTACAACCTGGATATGGTGACTTGTATGATTATCCCTTTGCTCCATTTTACTGATTTTCATGTGTAGATCCCAAGTTAAACAACGATTATCCGCCAAAGGCTTTAACAAAGGTGTTTTTCACTTCTTTCCGTTTCTTAACAATTGTGATCACAATCTAGCTATAATTATTATAAAATAATGATTCGAAGTTCTTTTGAAATCTAAACAGAAATAGAAGTAAAATGAAAGAGAATATAGTTGGTTAATTTGCTAGGGTGCAATGAAGTAGGTCACATATAAACTGGTTTATTCAAGCAGTCTAATTTCCAAAACTGGGCTCATACATTCTGCTTTTGTAGAAATTGTTGTATTTCTTCTTACCAGATCAACGACTATCAAGGGGTGTTTGTTTTTGTCTCTAAACCTAATTAGAGGTCTGAAATTTGCAAAATATGGAACACTCTTGACGAAATTCAGATCTCTAACTAGATCAAATAGCAACATCAACACCCCTTAAGTTGTGCTTTTATCTGAAAATCAAACAAGTTTATCAATGCAAACTGATGTTTATTTAACTATATCCATATAGTGTAAGCTTGACAGAGACTCCAAGATCAATAACACACAGAAGCACTTATTCCTATAGCGAGTCTTCAAATAATGCTACTGGTGTTTCTGGCGATCGACCTATACATAGAAAGGTTGGTGACCCTTGATCTCAGTTTTGTAATGTAGCTTTTCTTATAAAAGTCTTGAGAAATACTTTTGTATTTTTATAACTCCAAAACAAAAATCAATTATCATTTTTGTCAGTCCCCTATGCAGTGGGATTATGTTCGTATTAGCTTAAACTTAGACTTCTACTTCACTTTGAACACAAAATTCCATTTGAAATTTCCAGCTAATTGCCTAAGTATTCTGATAATGAGTTGCATAGAGTGTCAAACAAGTTTTTTTTTCAATGGAAAATATGGTTGGTAATATCAAGGTCATCTTAATCTGTGATACTTCAGTGCTTGGACGCAAACAGATCTCAACTTGATGAATGCTTTAGCTCTAAACACATGTGCATGACTCCATGTTAACAAGAATCACTTATCGTACCATTCCTGAATTTTGAATTCAATTTTGTTTGCTAGCTATGAAGTTTTACTTGATGCATCTCGTTGTTAAAACTTTTATTCTTATCATTTTCTAGATCTGATTATGGTGGCCCTTTATGTAGGAAATAGAAATAATAATTCCATATCTTTCAAAGACTTTTCCAAGTTCTGGCATGGTTGAATCCAAATCAGTAGGGACCTTTTCACCATTTCAAAAGCAAGATAGTCACAAGGGCCCCTTTGTGGATAGAGGTGTAGGATCTCCTAGACTTGTGATATTGACTAGTGGAACCTTTTTTGCTAGCGATCTTAAACTGGGCTCTGAAACTAAGGTTGGTTTTCACCTAATCCCCCTGAGCATACACTAATCTTTTTACTCCCTTGCTAATTGCTAGTATTTTGAACCCGCTTCTTATACTCTTACCTCTTCTACTAATTGTTAGAATGCCATGCCGGCAGCTGCTGGGGCTGTTGCAACAACGGCTGTAGCAGATCAGATGCTTGGACCAAAGGAGGGTAGGCATTTGGCAATTGTTCTGGTATGCATAATATTTT
The DNA here is from genome assembly GCA_963556465.1 of Berberis vulgaris. NCBI lineage: Eukaryota > Viridiplantae > Streptophyta > Magnoliopsida > Ranunculales > Berberidaceae > Berberis > Berberis vulgaris. The sequence goes on along the minus strand of OY747136.1, from coordinate 27,581,234 downwards.
TATTTATAGTATAACTAGTCATAGTTATTTATTTGTTTAAGTTTTACTTCAGTTGAGTTGAAATTTTCTTTTGTGGTCTTGTGCAGAAAGAGAGAGAGACACAAACACCTCTTCCTTCATTTTCATTTTCATTTTCATTTTCATTTCATTCATTTTCCCTCCTGCGAACTTTCTAATGAAGTGCTATATAGATAAGAACAAAAAGACCTTTGCTTTTCATTGCAACACTCAGAGAGAGAAAGAGAGTTATGAGGCTGATGGGGTTGTTAAGAATGGTCATGTGGTGGTGGTGGTGCTCATTGCTACTATATTCTTCTTCTTCGTGTGTTAGAGCATCTGCGACTTATGATCATAAGGCTATTATAATTAATGGCCAAAGGAGGATCCTTATATCTAGTTCCATTCACTATCCATGAAACACTCCTGAGGTATTATTTTCTTTTCCATTTCATGCTCTACTCATTATAATGAAATAATTGTATGAACGAATGGGTTTCTCTTTTTTTTTTCTCACAAATGGGCGCATCCTTTTCCTTCAATGTATTTATTGAAATCTTTCATATTTTCAGTTCCCTTCTTTTTCTTTTTTTCTTTAAAAAAAAAAAAGTAGTCCTCAAGCTACTATTTAGTGAAATTTTCTTTGACTTTTCTGTATTTATTTGAAAATTTTCAATTAATATCTTTTTATCATTTACCAAAATGGTGCATCTCTTCTATTGTCTTTAGGTATCTATCTGACAATCTGATGTCTCTGATTCTTCTGTTGTTTTCCCTATCATCCACCTTTCACTTATTCTTCTCACAGTTTGAAGTTTTTAGCAAATGGTTTTCTCATTGATTTTTATTGAATAAATTCTTCTTATTTTTCCCCTTTCCTGATGTTTGGTGCTTTTGGTTGCACATACAGATGTGGCCAAACCTTATTCAAAAGGCCAAAGATGGAGGTTTGGATGTAACTCATACTTATGTTTTCTGGAATGGGCATGAGCCTTCTCCTGGAATGGGCATGAGCCTTTCAAGGTAGGCTACCTGGGTGGTTTCCTTGTCAACAAACTTTACTTCTATTATTATCGAATACAAGTTTATCTAATTAGGATTTTGAATTATGCTCAAGGCTGCCATGAAGGGTTTTACCGAAAAGATTGTTGGCATGATGGAGGCCGAACAACTGTTTAAAACTTAGGGAGGTCCGATAATTATGTCACAGGTGAAAACCAATCAAATTGGTAACCAATTTATTATTCCCGATTAATTCAGTTTGATACATTGTAAGGCTGTGTCAGATAAAGACTGATTCCTGTACCCCTTCCCATTGGGTTCTTATGAAGTATACTAAGTGGATTATTTTTATTTGTGTGTGCGGGTTTAGTTATTATGGCCTTGTTATATCCATTGTTAGGTGTGTTACCGACTCTCTGGGGTGTTGTTGACGTAAACCCATCCTTATTATTTTGGTTGACCTTTTGATAGTGCATGGTTGCACCATGTCTTTATTAAATTGCCAACTTCTCTAAAACCTTAAACTGGTAGAGAAAGCATATCTAGCATAAATCAAGGTCGGGGTCTACAAAATGGGTGAAGTGGACTTCTAGTCTCAATAGTCTCAACTCTGCAGCTTGAGCTTTTTTAATAACATGATTGTTTAACTATCTGTTTAGGATGTCAATTCTCTTGATTTATGCTTTTCAAGTCTTATGATGTTTTTGGTTTTCGAATTTTCCACTCATTTCTCCAGTTTATGAGAAATAATGGTCTTGTACCATAGTGTTTCTTGCGCTTTTGGATTTAAAGTTTTCTGATGGTTGATCTCAAAAGCCAGTAATCAATAGTTGTTATTTTTTAGTATGTGGAATTACTAGAGCTTTCAGTCCTTTACTTATTCTCTAAAGTCAGTTCCTTTATTTATCATTACAACAGATAAATGCGTGCAATGGTTTCTATTGCGACTGAGACAAGCCTAACAAGCCCTTCTTGTGGACTGAAAACTGGAGTGGATGGTAATTTACCTCATTGTTGTTATCAACTCTGCAAGTTCCTATGAGGAAAAACTGTTGTGTGTATTTAACATACCGGCTGAATCATCTTCTCCATTTGTTTGCATGGCAGGTTTACAGGCTTTGGAACTCATGTCCCTTACCGGCCAGTTGAAGACATAGCATTTTCAGTTGGCAGGTTCATACAGAAAGGAGGATCTTTCATGAACTACATGGTAAAAGCTTGTATTTGGTTGTTTTGAACATCCCATGCAAGGTTGTCGTTGAAACTAAATTTTTAGTCCTCTTTTTTACCCATCAGTTCCACGGAGGGACAAATTTTGGTCGCACAGCAGGGGGTCCTTTTATAGCAACTAGCTATGACTATGACGCTCCCATTGATGAATTCGGTAAGCATCAAGAGTTGACCAACTCTAGCACATGTCATCAGCTTATCATTTGATATGTTTGGCTAGTAATTTTTTTTAGGCTAAAGTCAACCTGGTACCAAAGATTACTAGCGAAAATACACTCATAAACATTGTCCAAGAAAGTATAAAGCTTGTGCATGCCAACCAAACGCTATAACTTAAATTTTTTTTAACATATTCTGTTTTCTACGAACAGGACTACTAAGAGAACCAAAATGGGGCCACTTGAGAGATCTACATAGAGCTATCAAGTCGTTCGAAGCAGCTTTGGTTTATTCTGATCCCACTGTAACAACCCTAGGGCAATCCCAAGAGGTCCTAGTTTCTCACTGAAATTTATCCAAATCATCTTCATCAAATTATGAAAATTAACCCTTTGAACAATTTGATGTCCAGGCTCACATCTTCAAGTATAAGGCAGGAGGTTGTGCTGTATTCCTGGCGAACTATGACTCAAAGTCTTATGCAACAGTGACGTTCAACAACCAACAATACAACCTGCCTCCTTGATCCATAAGCTTTCTTCCTGACTGCAAGAACACCGTTTACAACACTGCAACAGTAAGAATCAAATTTATATTAAGTTTATTCCATTAGTTTTCATTTCCAGTTTCACAAGCACCACAAACCACCCGCCCCCTGGGGTGGACATCTTCTAGCTTTATATACATAGTTTCCATATTTTCCAGTTTTTTCCCATTATCTACAAAGTATAACCAAGATGGATTTTAATAGGAAAGACTTTACTAGTTGAGACTTTGTGGAGAATCATATTTATAACATAAACAGTTCATGACCACAAGGGTAATGGATTTAAACAGTTGAAGATATTTTAATACTCAGTTCATGACCACAGGGGTACTTTGTTTACTTTCACATTGGTGGTTCCCTTGAAAATTTAATAATTTGTTCATTGTTTTCCTGCAAGGCCCGAGCTGGAATCAAATAGGTTCACTTCCTTCCTTTCAATCCAACGGGCAAGAGGACTGCGCTTACATACACAGACAGTGCCGGTAAAATGCATAGAGTGGGTAAGGGTGCACCAGAGCAGGTACACAACTTTCAGTGCAACGGCTTTAATATTCTACAGTCCCACTAAAATTTTATCAGAAATAATCCTTCTTTTTTTGTTGGAATTTGCTATACGTAGATTATTAAATCTAGCATGGAACAGAGCATGTATAGAATGAAGGGTCCACACTATGATAGACAAATTTGCAGAGCGAGGACTTCGATCACTTGGAGTTGCTACCCAGGCAAGCTAGTGTTTGCGTGACTACTAGTTAACTCCTTCAGAATGTTATTATCAGATTTAGTTTTTTTCAAGCGGGTATTCCCTTTTTTTATAGGAAGTGTTTGTTAGCCTTCTCCCTTTGTTTGATCCTCCTCTCCATGATAGTGTAGAACACAATTAAAAGAGCTCTGGATCTTGGAGTAAGCGTTAAGATGATTACATGTGTGCCTCATTGCCAATTACTTCTCATATTCTACCCACATTATACCAAAATTGGTGTTTCATTAACGCATATTAGCTTATTGAAGTCACTTGCTTATATCCTACACTATCCTTCTTCTATTTACTCATTTCTTTCTTTTAATTGATGGTCATTCAGAATATGAAGCCATTTGAATCCCCTCTTACAGTGACGAAATGTCTCTCATTTTCTGGCACATCATCACTAAAACAATACAGCAAGGAACCTACTCACACTGATAAAACAAGGAGTACAATGGGGACGCAGACTATGAGACAATCAATGAGGCAATCATCAACTGCTCCATTCACACTTATGCATGAAATCCGTAAACTTGAGCACCTTCAGGAGCAGCTTGGAGAAGAAGCAAATCGGGCTCTGGAGGTATTACAGAAAGAGGTTGCTTGCCATAGACTATGTAATCAAGATCTAGCTGAGACTATTGCCAAGTTGCAAGCAGAAATACGGGAGATGCGTACTGTAAGAGAGATAAGAAATGTATAAGTGTAATACATTATCTTATTAATTACATTATCTTTATTATTTGATAGATTTTGTGAGTCAATGTAATACATTATCTTATTAATTACATTACTTTGCCTCCATTCATGGAAATGTTTAAGTTTGGCACATTTAGTTTTTTATTTTCTAGAAATAAAACTTGTAAGATGTTATAAAAAGTCATTTGATAGCACTTGATGAGTGCTATAAAAAAAAAGGCATTGAGAAACGCTATAGAAACTAGTACAATAGCATTTGTTAAATGCTACGTGAGAGAGAACAATAGCGTTTCTGAAACGCTATAAATGGTCTACTTACAATAGCGTTTCAAAAACACTATAAATAAGTTTGTATCTATTATAGCTCCGACAGACACAACATTTGCTAAAATGCTATGGTATCTTACCATAGTGTTTTTGAAATGTTATGGTATCCTACCATAGTGTTTTTGAAATGCTATTAATGACCATTTTTCTTGTAGTGTATGACCAAGAAATTTGGTCGGTCCTCTGAAGGTGACCTCCTTTCCTTTGTTGAGAAAGAGCCAATGCATGAGCGGGGTGTCTCAGTTCCAAATCTTGAAGCCTTAGAAAAGAAGGAATCTCAAAAACAAGAAAAAAAGAAAGTCTAGGAAGTAGCATAACAAGATATATACAAAAGAGTTGGCGCTTGCTTTACTTCTCTTGACTGCTGCAACGAGAAGCCTGCTAACAGCACATGGTATACATTTCTTCTTCTTGCTCTTTCAGGGTATATATTTTCTCTTGGTTGGTCTAGATCTGATCGGGGAACAAATTCAGTGAGATTGAATAGTGTAGCTCAAAATGAAGTTTGTTTGACAACTTAATGCTGCAGCTTTCAAAGCACCATGCACTACAAAAAAATGCTTAATAGCTACGTATATTAGAGACGGTAGTCTAATTCCGTCTCTAATTAAAAGATTTGAGACAGCAAAATACCATCACTAATGCTTTTGGTAGCTGACCAAGACCATAATCATAAAAACTGTGCTTGTGACGGGAAAACCGTAGCTGAATTCAGAATAAACTATAGCTAATTAAAACATTTGCCACGGCATATTAGCTGTCGCTAAGTTTTACAAATAAAAACTGGTTGCTACGGTATAAGCCGTCCCCACTACGAAAAAATTAAAAGATTTGAGAAAGCAAGACACCGTCACTAATTCTTTTGGTACTTGACCCAGGGCATAATCATAAAAACTGTGGTTGTGACGAGAAAACCGTGGCTAAATTTAGAAAAAACTATAGCTAATTCAAACATTTGGAACTGCATATTAGTTGTCGCTAAGTTTTACAAAAAAAAATCGATTGCTTCGGTATAAGCCGTCCCCATAAAATAATATATACAAACAAAAAGAAACTTTGGGCGTGAATAGGTTTAGGAGCCGTGCTTCACCCAAACCACAGCAGAGAGATTTCTTCGCTGAAAGAGAAGAAATCGCTGAGAGATTTGGGGGTTTTGTGAGAGTGAAAAAATCGCTGAGAAAAAATCGGTGAGGAGCGTAACCCTAGAAGATTCGCTATGAAAGGAGGCAGATCGAAAGGCAAGAGCCGGCGTCAGTTTGGTTGTGAAGAACTCGCGAGTCAGCAAGAAACCAGCGAAGAAAGGCAAGGATCCAAATGCGCCTAAGAAGCCTGCAAGCGCCTTCTTCGTCTTCATGGAAGAGTTCAGGATTTGGAAAAGAGCGCCAAAGAGGCGTTCGTGGACGACAACTTCGAACTCGCTGTCGATCTCTACACTCAGGCCATCGCCATGGATCCTAACAAGGCAGATCTCTTCGCTAACCGCGCTCAAGCCAATATCAAACTCCTCAACTTCACTGGTATCTCTTCTAATTCTTCTTCTTCTTCGCTTTCTCAATTTCTATCTCTTTACTTTCTTCATTTCTTCATTTCTACTACTGTGTTCTTTCTTCGAGTTTTGCAATCAATGAACAGTTTTTCAACATTTCAATCTGTTTTATTCTTTTTTATTAAATTTATTGGTTGAATTTGATGATTGTAATTTGTTTGTGCCCTAATTTCGATATGCTAAATTTATATTGTTTGTATTAATGTGAATCAAAGTTTTGCGAGTACAGGGATTTAGTTGTGTTGTTTTCGAAAGTGTTGCATTGTATAAACACACTATGTAAGTCTGTGTTAGTTATGCTTTTGAAAGTTTTTCAGTATCATAACATATTGCATTGACTAAGCTTTACAATGAAGTAAAAAGGAAGTAGAAGTGTGTGGCATTGAATTGCACACACTAATTGAAACCCAACCAAATGGTTTTGGATCAAATTTGTGTTTTTTGTCATTGGTGAAACTATTAAAAAATCAATAAGAATTTAAATGCTAATGTCTTTGAGTGCAATTGTTAGTTGAATTTCCGCGACATTTGTACAAGTGGGATATGGATTTAGTGTTTGTTTTTTGGATTTGGATCTTGCTCCCAATATTTTAATAATGATATTTTGAAGAATCAATACTTGGCTTTCTGAAAATTAATGGTTGCGATAAGATATTTATTGGTAATTCTTTTGGATTGGATCAGAGTTTACTTTAATTAAATATTGTCTGATTGGCGTTGGTTATGTATTATTGAATCGATACCATTGACAAGAGTCTGTTCATATTCCTATGTTTTCAGTGGTGTGCCATAAAGTGATCAAATTATTCATTGTAACTGCCAAGTTAAGAGTTTTTCTTCTTTGTTTATTTAGATATTGCATGATTCTGAGCTACTTAGCAATGAAAAAAGTAACAGATAGGAGCCTTCCTTTATGTGGTTAAAGTTCTTGTAATGCAAACTCCTAACAACATACTCTAGGAATTTGTGGTCATTTACTCTACTACGAAAAGAAATACAAAATGATCCAATATTTGGTTGGCCAGAAAGCAATAGAGAATCAGGCAAAAAAATTCTCTCATTCACTTGGCTGTATCTTGGACATGCTTCCTTGATTTGTGTACCTCTGATCATCAATGCATACATTCTGGGATTGCACCCTTACTCTGCAACATGGCTGACCAGCTGTTCATAAATTGAGCCAAGTGAAAAGTTCTTGATAGATCAACTGCCTTATGTTCCCTCCTATTTTGATTCCCCAATCAATTAGGGCCCTACTTAGGTGAAGGTTCCTAATCCTGACAACCCAATTTTAGCATTATTTCACGAATTGGGTGCAAAATGCTTTCTGCTTCAATTGCACAACTTAATAACTTAATGTTTCTTTCGGTAATTCAAAACATAAACTTTGCTTTTAGAATTCTTGTTTAATTTATGATTTTTTTTTACCTGCACTCAACTCGAGTTTATAATTGGACAGAGGCGGTTGCCGATGCAAGCAAAGCAATTCAGTTGGATCCTTCCATGGCTATGGCACACTTGCGCAAAGGGTGAGAAACTTACACTTTGATAGAAGTTGGCTTCGTGAATTATAGCACAATGCAAGATACTCCATATTGGTGTTTTATTCATTTTATGGTAGATTCATGTTGATTAGGCAACCAATGGTTTAGTAATGATTCCTTCTAGAATATATTTTTTTTGTAAATTATTTATTTATTTTTAGATAGTAAACTATGATACATGAACTTCAAATGATGCCATTACATTAGCTAATGAAGAATTGGCGATTGAATTGCGAGTAAAGTAGCATGCCAGATGCTTCAGTCACACCTTGATAAAACCCTGTCTAGTGAATGCTTGGATCACAGTCTTTGGTGTTTCACTTCAAGATGCTTTTTGAGGTCGTGTCCAAGGTTTTCAAAACTCGTAGGGGGTCATGTTGATGTGTACTGCTCAATGATTTATTACCTATTTTCTATGAAGTTGTATATCATGATTAATCCTTGTTTGCAGAGTCATTTGATCTCTTCATGCTAACGGTTGTTTGTTTCATGAAATTTTGTTCTTATGGATATAATGTGCAGCTTAACTGTCATTCATTCACTTCCTTTGTGAGTTGTATCTTATAAAGTCCCCTCCTGTCTTTGCTTTCAGGACTGCCTGTTTATAAAAATTAGCGACGGTCAGAAACTGTTGCAAGATAGCCACGGCAAATGCCGTCTCTATTTTGTTAATTTGATACAGTTTCAGCTATTTCAGAATTTGCAACTTAGCAACGGTTTGAAGCCATCGCTAGATATCCACGACAAATACTGTATCTATTTTGCCAATTTGCAACAGCCTTAGCCGTCTCAAAAATTTTAAAAGTTGTCGCCAGTAGTGCTGTCTCAAATAAAACCTTGCAATTCAAATTGGTTTAGCGACAAAGTTTTTGCAACTTAGTGACGGTTATGAACCGTTGCCAAATAGCCACAGATTAGTACACCGTTGCTGTTATACTGGAGCGACAATTCATATAGCTATGGTATTGCAACGGTCATTGAGATGTTGCTGATTCATTTCAGCTACGCTTTTTTGATACTTAGCAACGGTAAAACGCTGTTGCTGAATATACTTTTTTTTGTAGTGATAATTAGGTGCTTTTGAGACAGAACAACCAACTACGAGGGAGATGCTAAATTTAGTCTTTCTTCTCCACCCTTGAGGAACTGGTTGCGTCAAGATAAGTAGAACTATTTTGAGAAGATAGAGGTTGAATATAATTGTATTTCTCTTGTAAGTTTCTTTTGATTCTTTCTCAATTCTTTTGTAAGATTTTTTTTAGTTGGAAATCGAACAAAAATGTAACTAGATACATGAGTCGGAGAGCTATATAATTTATGTACTACATATATTAGAAGATCAAGCAATGCAACTTCTCTTATAAAATAATGACAAGCGAAATTGGTCTATATTTGGGTGACTAGGTTTTATTTTAAGGCTTTCTGTTAGGGAGGTTGTTATCTTGTTGGACACTTGGGTGTGTTTGGTTGCATGAAATCCTATGTCATGGGAATTCACGAGGGGACAACATAAATCTAAGCTAATTTGAGGTTCATTCACCCATCCACCATTAGATTTTGTAGGAGTGGGCATCCCATCCCGCGATCCTGATCTCGTCCCATCATGTCTCGATTTTTTTGGATCTTATTGGGATTGATTAACCTCATTCTGATCCCGTCCCATCCTGATCTAGAATGGAACGGGATGGGATGAATATTTTTAATCCCGCAAAAATCCCGTCTTGTACTAATTTTTTAATATTTATTATTAATATTTTTATTTATATATTTATTTTAGAATTACAATTGTTTGGATGCCCATATAAATACAATGGTAGAGATAGCAGTTCAGCATCTCAATGTGTCTCTCACTTATGCATCTCAGTGTACACGTCTACACTAAGAGTTTGGATGCCTTTATCACCTAGGATAATACATTGACATCTGAACTGGACGATCTGAATTCTTAACAATTGTTTCTTTCTCCCATCCTTTTGTTGGTGGGTATCTCATTTACAGTTAGATAATTCTTTCGAAAAAAAAAAAATTGTTCAAAGAATACAGACTTCCTACAGTTTGATGAACAAGGATATTTAATCATTCTGTATATTTAAAAGAAAACACTATTGCCACTCGAAATTTGACCACCTATTATCTTGTAGGATAAATATTGGTCCTAGGATATGCAAAACTGTGGTTCACACGTTGTGATTAGATTTATTTATTTATTTTCATATAGTAATATCCTCCAACACATCCATTTTCTGAATTGTACGTTTATACGTGATCTCTTTTTCAGATAAACTACTGCTATATACTGAAACAACTTCAGCATGCTCGTGGGAAGATAGGTGTGCAGTTTAGCTTCTCATCTCAAGTGTAGTAGTTTCAACATAATAAATGAGGCTCCCGAGGTTTCACAAATGAGTGTCTCAGTTTGATCAACGTTATGGGCTTTGAGAACCTGGAGTATTCTTCTACATTTTTTGGCGATGGATTGGGATTATATATGTAATCACTTAATTAGGATTGATTGGGGAATCCACCAACAACATTGCAGGATACTAACACTAAAAGTAAATCAAATTTTTGCAATCCCTAGCCACAGGTTCACTAGAGCAAGAAAATTAATACTGTTAATCCAGAGTGTGGCCAGCACAACCTCACTGGCTTGTTAAAGAGTAAATTTGTTGCTGACCTGACTTGCAAGTGCAGCATATGGTCTTTTGCCTCTTTGTTCAGTCTCCAACTCACGACTTAGCTTATTTTTGGTAGATTGTGTTAGATTATGTTCGAGCAGATTATAACAAATTATGTTCCAGCAAATTATGTTACAGACTAGGTTGAATATGTTACAAATTACGTTGTAACATGGAGTTACAATACTATGTTGTATTGAGTAATTTATACATATTAGATTTTCAAAAAACTTGATATAGAGCATGTTGATCCCGTCTCGTTCTGAATCCATTTGGGATGGGACGAGGTCAGGATGAGGTCTATTCAGCTCTGATCCCGTCCCAATCCCGAATGAACAGGATGGGATAGGAATGGGTTCATCCCGTCTCATGCCCACCCCTAAGATTTTGTGCTTTACGGTGGGAATGAAAGTCCAATGAAAATGAGAATCCATGCTTTGGGGACCAAGGAGTGTGATTCTTATGTTAATGGGATTTTCATTACCACCATTGATCACAAAAGTTAATGGTGGATTGGCGAGTGAACCTTAAATTAGCTTAGATTTGATCATCTCATAAATTGCAATGACATAGAATTTCATGCAACCAAACACACCCTTAAAATGAAATTTTACTGACACAGCGTAATGAAGGGGGCATATCTCTAATTTCTAGAAATAAGACCATCATTTGTCCGAGGTACAAGCGTTTCTAATAATATTATTTGCTGAATCAATGAGACAAACAGAACCTCCATTGGGCTATAACGCATCTTGTTTCCAATCTGATAATTAACAATAGTTGACCAAGCTAAAGTAGGCTAAAGTGCATTGTCTATATATGGACTCAATGTCTCCAATACTTGCTTGCACACGGCAGGTGTCAGGACTAGTACCATTGGTTAGGGAAATCAAGGTTCAGATGCCTTTCAAGACTTTCCTAATGGTCTCAAAACTCAATGTTCCCTTTTGAAAAGTGCCCAAATGCTTAGCATCTATATTATAGGGGGAATGTTTGAGCTCTTGACTGTGAGGACGTGTTGCCTCCATTGCATAGTCGGGCCAGACTGTACCGCTAGCATTTTTATTGTTTTCTTTGCATTGCTTTTCAACTTCAAACTTGTATTTCCATCGATCGATAGCATCGAACTAGTCTTGAGCAACGTCCTTCCGAACGTTCCTCCCCATTGTAATCTATTGAATGTGAATGAGAGCTTTTACTGACTATTGTGCATTGTTATATTGTCTACAGATTGATATTGTGCATTCTCAAGTTAATATTTGTGCCCGTCAAAGTAACTACTCATAGGCTTACTAGTGAATTGGATAGCTAGTGCCGCACGGATTACTAGTCCGTGACAGTTGGTATCAGAGCCAGAGCTTGTTGAATGCAAACCAGGATGCAGGAAGTAAATGAGCGCCTTAGCGCTATGGAGGAACGACAGGCCAGTCGAATGCATAGACTGGAAAGCAGAATGGACCAGTTGAACACTTTGGGAGAACAAATTAGTCGGTTGGATGGACTCTTTTCACTGGCAGACAGAGTGGATTCGCTGGCCGAGCACGTTGATAACTTAGAGGGACGAACAGTCGCAATGGAAGAGTCGCCTCACCCCACAGCTCAGGTGATGAGTGACTTCCAATTACAGTTGGAGGACTTATTTGCAAGGGTTGGCTTGCTTACTAAGGCCACAGGGACGACTGATCACCCTAGGATGAAAGTACCCGAGCCAAAATCATATGCTGGGGCACGAGATGGGAAGGAGTTAGAGAACTTCTTGTTTGATCTGGAGCAGTATTTTCGCGCGGTGAACCCTGAATCAGAAGAAGCCAAGGTTACCATGGCGACCATGTACTTAGCAGGTGATGCGAAACTATGGTGGAGAACCAAATATGCAGATATGGAAGAAGGTCGCATCCTTATTAGAACTTGGGCAGACCTCAAGAAGGAACTCAGAAATCAATTCTTGCCTGAGAACACTGATTTCTTAGCAAGGAGGAAGCTCCACACCATCAAACAAACGGGCAATATTCGAGACTATGTCCGACAATTCTCAACTTGCTTGCTAGATATTCGAGACATGTCTGAGAAGGACAAAGTTTTCTGTTTCATGGAACAAGCTCAGCCGCTTCTACAAGCAGAATTGCAAAGGCAGAAGGTGACAGATATTACAAGTGCTATTGCGGCAGCAGAAAGATTTAGCGATTATATGCCCATGACTGGATCCACTTCGCTCAATCACTCCACAGCTAGAACTGGCAGTACCAATTCAAGCTCAGGGTCGAATGCTCGCTCACCTCACCAAAACTGGGGAAACTCAAGTCAGAATCGAGGAAACTATAATTCCCGGCCGTCCAACCAGAATTGGAGTTCCAACAAAAATTGGAATGCCAGCTCTAGCAACTCAAATTACAACAACAAAGGAGGGCAAAACTACTCTGGGCAGTGGAGACCATCTGCCCCTGCCCCATGCATTCTTTGCAATAGCAGGGATCACCCAACAGGCAAATGTCCATCCAAACCAGCTCTACACTCATTAATGTCCTTGCTTCAAGTAGAACCTTCTAACCCGACCGCATTGAGCTCGAACCCCACCAACAGTGAGACCTCCCAAATGGGAGCTCTACGCAAGCTCAATGCTGTCAAAGGAGAAATGTATGAGCACCCACACAAGAAGGCTTTACAATACATCGACATCACTATCAATGGGTTCCCTTCCCAAGCATTGTTGGATTCCGGAGCGACAGACAATTTTATTGCCCCAGATGAAGCTAGACGTGTGGGTCTGAACTTAGAAGGAGATGTGGGTAAGTTGAAAGCTGTCAACTCTGAGGCAATCTCTATTAATGGTATGGCTAGAGCTGTGCCACTACAGGTTGGTCCATGGGAAGGAAGATCAAACTTCTTGGCCGTTCCACTTGATGATTTTAAGGTGATTCTTGGCCAAGAATTCTTCCGAGGAGCTGCAGCAGGACCATTACCTTTCATGGACTCCTTGGGATTTTTCGGACCCAGACTACGCATTGTACCAACCTCAATTCGACCAACAACTCATGATAGAATATTGTCGGTGCTCCAAGTCAAGAGGGGCTTGGCCAAAGGAGAAGATACATACTTAGCTGTGGCAAAGCTAGAGATGGAAGATGATACTAGCAAAATCCCTGAGGAAGTTGCCCAAGTTATTGCTGACTTCAGCGAAGTGATGCCGAATGAATTGCCAAAGAATCTACCTCCCAGAAGGCTCATTGATCACGAAATTGAGTTAGTCCCTGGTGCCAAGCCACCCGCACGTAGTCCATATCGCATGAGCCCTCCAGAGCTGACCGAATTGAGAACACAACTAGATGGCTTGTTGGAGTCAGGATTCATTCGGCCCTCTAAAGCACCTTATGGGGCACCTGTTCTTTTTCAGCGGAAACATGATGGCAGTCTTCGCCTTTGTGTTGATTATAGAGCCTTGAACAAATTCACTATAAAGAACAAATACCCGTTGCCGCTCATTGCAGACTTATTCGACCAACTTGGATCCGCCAGATACTTCACAAAACTCGACTTGAGATCAGGTTACCATCAGGTCCGCATTGCTGCTGGTGACGAACCCAAAACTGCTTGTTCTACTAGATATGGGTCATATGAGTTCCTAGTAATGCCCTTCGGCTTGACCAATGCTCCAGCTACATTTTGCACCCTTATGAATGGCCTGTTCCGTCACCTTCTGGACAAGTCTGTGGTTGTCTATCTTGACGACATTGTGGTTTATAGTGGGACTATAGAAGAACACCTACATCATTTGCGAGAAGTGTTCCAAATCCTTAAGGATAATCATCTCTTTGTCAATAAGGAAAAGTGCTCATTCGGCCAGACCCAGATCAATTTCTTGGGTCATGTTATTGGCAATGGCAAGATTCGGATGGACATGGAGAAAGTCAAGGCAATCCATGATTGGAACTCTCCTAAGAACGTGTCTCAACTACGTTCTTTCCTTGGACTCGCAAACTATTATCGTCGCTTCATAAGGGACTACTCTAAGAGAGCTGTTGCCCTGACAAATTTGTTGAAACAAGATCGAACATGGGAATGGGATAGGCAGTGTGAAGCTTCATTCCAAGACTTGAAATTGGCCGTGATGAAAGATCCAGTATTGGCCTTGCCAGACATCACCAAGCCCTTTGAAGTACAAACAGATGCATCTGATTATGCCTTAGGGAGAGTTTTACTTCAAGATGGTCACCCGGTAGCATATGAGAGTCGAAAGTTGAATGATACAGAGTCTCGTTACTCAGCTCAGGAAAAGGAATTGCTAGCCATTGTACATTGTTTACGGGTGTGGAGACACTACCTCTTGGGATCTCAAGTTCTTGTTAAAACGGATAATGCTGCAGCAAGCCATTTCCTTACTCAGAAGATGCTAACCTCCAAGCAATCTCGATGGCAGGAAAAATTAGCAGAATTTGACTTAGTATTGGAATACAAGCCAGGGCGCACTAACAATGTAGCTGATGCACTCAGTAGAAGGGCAGACCTTGCAGTGCTAACCCATACTGGTCCGAGTCACACCATCTTGGAGAAGATCAAAGTAGGCCTACAGACGGATCCACAAGCGAAGGCGATTACAGAGTTGATCAAGCAGGGCAAAACTCGACGGTTCTGGATAAAAGATGGAGCAATACTCACAACTGGTAATCGCCTCTATGTTCCGAGAACTTCTGGTTTGAGGAAAGAACTTTTGAGAGAATGCCATGACACCCATTGGGCGGGACATCCAGGTTGGAGACGGACACTTGCATTGCTAGAGAGGGGGCACTATTGGTCGCAGATACAGGAGGATGTAATGGCCTATGTTCAAACATGTCTTATTTGCCAGCAAGATAAGGTTGAAAGAGATCGACCAGTAGGCTTACTAGAGCCCCTACCTGTTCCAACTCGTCCTTGGGAAAGTGTTTCCATGGACTTCATTACTGGGTTACCGAAAGTGGAGGATTTCAGGAGCATCCTTGTAGTTGTTGACCGATTCTCAAAGTATGTGACCTTTGTGCCGACCGGACTAACTTGCACAGCCGAAGATACGGCGCAATTGTTCCTCAAGCATGTAGTGAAGTATTGGGGACTGCCCGAAAACATTGTTAGCGATCGTGATGCTCGATTCACAGGAAAGTTCTGGAAGGAGTTGTTCAAGCTCTTGGGATCCAAACTTAATATGTCGACAAGCCAACATCCCCAATCTGACGGACAGACTGAGCGCTTTAACTCTATGCTTGAAGAATACCTTCGTCATTTTGTAAGTGCAAACCAGAAAAATTGGGTGGGACTACTTGATGTTGCACAATTCTGTTTCAACTTACAAAAGAGCTCAGCTACTCACTCCAGCCCCTTTCAATTAGTCACTGGTCAGCAACCATTGACACCACATACAGTGCTGACAGGATACCAAGGACCCAGCCCAAGAGCTCTTGAATTTGTCAAAGCCTGGCAGAAAAACATTGAAGTTGCTCGCGCCTATCTTGAGAAAGCCTCCCGTCACATGAAGAAATGGGCCGACAAGAAACGACGAATCGATCCTTTTGAAGTCGGGGTCTTGGTATTGGTGAAGTTAGATATGTTCAACAAGTATAAACGGACAGCTAGAGCACACAACAATCTGTTTCGCAAGTATGAGGGACCGGTACAGATTATTGAGAAAATAGGCAAAGTCTCCTATCGCGTCAAGTTACCACATTGGCTCCGTTTCACCCATCCTGTCTTCCATGCAAGTAACTTGAAGTCTTACCATGCCGATGCCGCTGATCCCACAAGAAATGTATCTACCCGAGCATTGCCTAAGCATCCTACTAAGCCAGATCGAGAAGTGGAAGAAATCTTAGCTGACCGCCTCATCAACAACACAGGCCCGGATAGAGAATATTTGGTCAAGTGGCAGGATGAACCTCCTTCAGAGATCAGTTAAGAGCCAGTCGAGCATCTGCTGCCATACCTCTCAAAATTGGAAGAGTACTTGGAAAAGTTCGCTGCGAGGGCGTCAGCGAATTGAGTGTGGGAGAGTGTCAGGACTAGTACCATTGGTTAGGGAAATCAAGGTTTAGAGGCCTTTCAAGACTTTCCTATTGGTCTCAAAACTCAATGTTCCCTTTTGAAAAGTGCCCAAATGCTTAGCATCTATATTATAGGGGGAAGGTTTGAGCTCTTGACTGTGAGGACGTGTTGCCTCCATTGCATAGTCGGGCCAGACTGTACCGCTAGCATTTTTATTGTTTTCTTTGCATTGCTTTTCAACTTCAAACTTGTATTTCCATCGATCGATAGCATCGAACTAGTCTTGAGCAACGTCCTTCCGAACGTTCCTCCCCATTGTAATCTATTGAATGTGAATGAGAGCTTTTACTGACTATTGTGCATTGTTATATTGTCTACAGATTGATATTGTGCATTCTCAAGTTAATATTTGTGCCCGTCAAAGTAACTACTCATAGGCTTACTAGTGAATTGGATAGCTAGTGCCGCACGGATTACTAGTCCGTGACAGCAGGAATGGAATCTACCCTCTGAAGGGAAATCTTTCTCAAGTCTTCCCTTCTTTTTATGTCACCATCATTTAAGGTCCCCATTTAATTTCAATCTAATAGGATACACGAGCATCTTCAACAGGAGGCCAAAATACGCCAAAAAGCATTTAGATTAACAATTTAACTTGTTTTAGGTTAGATTCGTTCAGACCTGTTCACTAATCCCAATGATATCCAACTTGCAAAAATGAGCAACGGTTAATATCAGGACCACCGTTGTGGTGGCCGAAGATACTCTAATTCTTAAGTCGGATATTGGTTCGAGAAAGAGTGTAGACTGTACTTTTCTTCCTCATTTCATCGAATCTTATATCGAGCGTTCCCTCCCCAACTTTTTTTGTTATCAAGGACATGATGGAGGGAAGAGACTTGTATAAGATCTTATCTATGCATGACTGAGTTATTCAGCATTTGGCTTTGTTTAGGACTCAACACTTGATTGGGCTAGAACTGATTTCGTGCAAGTGGATCTCGGCCATGTGATAGCTCTGAGATTTACCGTTTGGGCCTAATTGTCCTAGGTCTAGCCCTAAGATCTGAACCCTTGGGGCTAGCGTGTCTTGGGCCTAGGCTTGCGGGCTGAACAATAGTCTTGCACATTGGGACTGCACTGAAGCCTTTTACGTGCTGACATTAGTCCACGCCATGTGTACGGTTGTGATTAAGTGACTTTTTTATGTTTCATCAACTACTCCCCTTAGTTAGTGGGTTTAGCGCAAAACTGACAGCGTGTGGGGGTTCATGGTATGCTATTATGGCATCTTTTTTGGTTGTCGCACCAGTTAGGTAAACATCTCCCCTTTGCGCCAAACCTATATAAGCTTGTTTTTGGGAGAATTTTCACCTTTATCTTTTCAGAACTTCTATTCGTTCTGTATTGTGTTTTTCCAGCTCGGTTGAGCTAGAGTTCTAGTTTAATCATGTCTGCACATCTTAACTTCTCGTGAAGGAGGCATCACGGAAGCATAGACTTTTTTAGAAAGTCAATGTTGTCCAAGGAGGACCCAGCTTTCTTCTGTTGGCAATACAAACTCCCTAGTGATCTGGAAGTGTCATTTCTTACGGAAATGGACTGTTACTCTATTTCGTCGAGGGGGCACATCTGCCTGCACAAGGCTATGTTTGTCACGCCCTGATTTTCGGGAAAACGAAAATCCATGTATCCACGTAGGATTAGGATTATTCGCTTCCCCGAAACTCGGGACGCGAAAATTTAACAACGGAAACATTAAATAAAAAATAACATAAACCAAAACTCTAACCAATTAACTATTTGGAGATGATCGCTCCATAAAATAAATCGCCAAAGATGTTCCCCCAAAACTCTATAACCTGAGAAATACTAAATAGTTACGTTTCAATAAGAACGTACCCAAGAAGCATAAACTTAGTTGAGTCAGCCAGATAGTTGGTATGAGTAATCCTCAATTCTATCAAATTAATTAAGTTTCATATATTACATACACAAGGAAGCAACAACTCAAAAATATTTAGTTCCTCAACGAAGCAAACTGATGCGCTATTTTAGTAGCACACAACTTAATACCCTGCTTTGTGATTTGTAGTATAGAATAAGTAGGGATCGTTCTAGACCGGAGATTAGAGGGCTTGTCAATTACACTAATAATAACTAAAAGACAACTAACAACCTAATTAATTAAATAAAAGGGGATTGGATTTTCTAAATTAAACTATGAAAATAACTACGAAAATTACTATAAAAATAATAAAACTAAAGGGATGACAAAGATAAGAAATTAGCTAAGGGTTTATCTCCACACACCAAACATATGCTTATAAATTAATCTTCAATAATCACTTGCTAACTCGTGAGAGACAATGCTCAAGACTAACAGTGACCGCACTGCATTAATCTTATTATTTTCCCAAATTCGTTGAATTAAACTAAGCGTCGTTTTCAAACTATTCTTATCATGCTATCTAAACAGGAATCGCAAGTTAGACAACAATCTAAGATCATTAAGTTTTGTGGAAAATATGAACACTGACTAGGAAATTACAAGTATGATTAGCATCTTGTTCTTGCCTAGGTTTCTACCTAACCTTACCAACGTTCCTTGGTATTTACTACTTGTGAATACAGAATTATAACAATTAAATGAAACTCTCCTATACTCTAGCCCCAGATCCTAGCATGCTTACTAAGTTGGCCACCTTAACAAACATACAAAGAAAAGTTCTCTATAAAGTAGTTAAGAGAAACACAATCACTAATAGCAAGGAAGATTAAATTCAATTAATTTATAAAGCACATGTTTGGGGCTTTGAATCCACCCCTAACTAAGAGGAGTTTAGCTAGACATATTAATTATGTATGAATAGAAATACATAATTAATATCAAACTAAAAATAAGAGAAAGATATTAGAAAGATGTCGCCTGTGTGTGGTGGTACTGAGTGGAAACTGATGTGCGAATAGCGTGATATCTCTTTTTTCACCTTCCTCACGCGAATTGCTCCTTTGCGATCTGCTTCACTGCTCCTCCCTCTTCGCGATAAGCTCTGGTGAGAAGGGGATGACGAGGCTGATAATGGGAAGAAGGGACGAAGAGGGAAGGACGAGGGACTGAGACGGTGGCTAGGGTTTGGCGAGGTGGCGATGGGTGGAGACAATCAGAGACAACGAGAGAGAGAGGACTGAGACGAGGGTTTCCGTGCAAGGAGGTTCTGATGGTGATGGCGATAAGGGAGTCAGGCGAGAGAGAGATGAAGACGGTGAGGACTTTGTGCTGGATGATGAAGAAAGGCCTGCGGTGGTGGATTAGGAGGCTATGGCTGTGGGAAGAGGAGGTTGTAGATGCTGTGGATGGATTCTGGGTGACGGCGGCTAGGGTTTGTAAGCGTGGATGATGATGAAGAGAAGTCTGTGATGGTGGGTTAGGGCTTGTTGTGGAGGTTGTGTATGGATGATCTCTCAAAGCCAGGTATCGTCCCCTTTTTATTCTTGTTTTATTCTTTATGTGGTTTCCTTGTTGGTGTGGTTTCCTTGCTTGTGTGATTTCCTTGTGCAAGTAGTATTCCTAAATTTCCAATTTGCTTCTATTTTAAAATATTGTAATTGAAAACCTACACAAACATGAAAATAACAATTACTACCATAATTAACAAGTAATAGCTAAAAAAATATATAGAAATATTGTACTAAAAATAACCTAATTATGCCCCTATCAAATTCCCCCACACTTATCTTTTGCTAGTCATCGACCAAATCCAAGAAACAAAAATAAAATACTCAAATGACGCAATCTATACTTTCCAACATTTGTCTCAGAGATTTTGCAACGGATCTTGACATGTTAAGATTCTTTGTAAACACGAGAATAAATCCACATCATTCGAAAATTAATACACGTTCATAGCAATGATATAAAAATTTACAATTAAATCAATCCAAGTGACTGTGAAACTCAAGCGCGTGCCAAGAAGAATTAACCCAAAAATCTCACTGGATGCACTCTTTTCTTTTTCACTGATTGTTCGGTAAAATCACTCTTCCTATTCTAGTTATATGTGAGAGGATTGAGGTAAAAGGGAAACAAATAGCTCACATATGATATAACAAGAAAGAATGGCATTTTCTGACTTTTTTTATTTTTATTTTTTTTTTATTTTTAGATATATGATCTCATGGAAGGAATGCTACTACTTGAATACAAGAACTAGGGACATCATATGCTCGTACCTCATTCGAATATCCACATCGTGACATTGCAAGACACACTCAATCAAAAGGTCTTAATTCAGGTTGTAATGGAGCTAGGGGTCAAGGGAAGAGAAAGAACGGATATGAAATTTTCAAAGGCCTTGAAGAAATGGTGAAAGCATGCAATAAGATTAGAGACATTAGCAAATAATCATATGGTTCAAAACATAAGTGGGAGAATGACGAGGTGGCTCTAATAATGAAGAGCCTCAACAATTATTTTGTATCTACTGAAAAGAATTGAACTATCTGTATGGTACTGTAATACTGAATGGATATAGATAAGGACTTGTATCCCTTTTGTAACTTTTTTTTCATTTTTTTTTTTTTTTTTTTTTGCAACTCTTTCTTCTTGAACATACCACAAGGGTCTTCCCCCACACTTGCTTTTCAACATACCTTGAACCACAATAAAGTCTTTGCAAATCAAATTATGCTCCACTCTTTTTATTAGGTTATGGATAGAAAATTAGGGTAATGAAACAAAAGGCTTAATAACAGGCTCAATGGGGTTAACCTAAGGGAAATATATTATGGATCAGGCTTATTTGGCAATGGTGGAAACTATGTGTCTTTATCATGTCAAGCATGTCATGCAATTCAATATGATGCTTTGAACGAAATTAATACAAGTTCTAGTGTTTAACTCTTAATTTTGAAAGCAATCCAAGTAGCAGCCAAAGCAAACAAAATTGAGATCATGCAACGAATTATTATTGACAAAAGAAATAAAAGATGACCTAACTAAAAACTCTCAAAATCAAAGGAACAATAGGCTCAAAACTCACATATGGGTGATAATGAGTTAAATTCAACTAAGCATACTATGAGTACCAATTACTAAGTTGATTACATGTGAATTTACATATGATAACCATAAATAAGCATTAATCAAATAATAATATTAGATCTTGAATCATGTTTATAAATCATCTTAAAGTCGTACAATTAAAAACCAAATCTCATCATTGTGTTGGAAAATATCCTAAGACTCAAAACAACTATAATTTAATTTTTTATTTTATATTTTTTTTATTATTTTTATGACACTACTACCAACAAAGAAAAGAAAAACCAATAATTTTTTTTTATGGGACTGACACTTTTTTTTTTAAATAAAACAATGTTTTTTCCCCCTACACTTAAACCTAACATTGTCCTCAATGTTAATAGATTATAGCACATGCAATGAAAGATTTAAGCGAGGAAAAACAAACTACTAACAAACAAAAGCAAAAATAACGAAAATAAAATAAAATGATAAAGAAAGCAAATCTGATTGGGTTGCCTCCCAAAAAGCGTTTGTCTTAACGTTGTGCAACCTGACGATATCTTCAATTAATCCTCAGAATAAGTGGGAACATGGAGTGATACGTCATCCACGTCATGCTCCACAAATGACTCATAATAGGGCTTAAGTCGATGATGTTTCACTTTAAACTCCTTCCCGGTTGTGACACTCTTAATCTGTATAGCACCATGGGGAAAAACATTAGTAACAATAAAAGGACCAACCCATTCAGAACGTAACTTACCAGTTCTAAGACATGATTGAAAAAGCAAGACTTTCATTCCAATGACAAAAGTATTTCCATGGATCATCTGATCATGAAAAACTATGGTGTTCTCCTTATAATTGCTTTTACTACCATAAGCCTCATCCTGAATCTTTTAAAGCTCATTCAATTGAAATTTCTTCCGCTTCTTTGTGTAATAGGGAACTCCATTGCTCTCATATCCAACGGCAGTAGTGATGTTGGTCTCAAGTTCATCCTCGTTTTTTAGGTCTTACAATTTCTGGGCCAAATTGTCATTCACATTAATAGAAAAACAAGAATGATTTTTATCAGGATATCTCGTGGCTTCAAAGATGTTGAAGCCAATCACATCACCATCAAATTCCATGGTTAGTTTCCCCGTATGCACATCAATATTTGTCTTCGCAGTTTTCATGAAGGGGCGCCCTAAAAGAAGAGGCAAAGGTGCTGAAAATTCTTAATCTGCCATCTCAAGCACATAGAAATCTGCTGGGAAAATCAAATGGTTAACCTGCACCAACACATCTTCCAACAAACCTCGAGGATATGCACTACAACAGTCAGCCAATTGAATAATAACACCATCATTTTTAGTTCCCCATGATTCATAGAACGATAAACAGAATATGGCATAACATTAATTGAGGCACCTAAGTCTAACATTGCATTGTCAATTTTAGTATTACCGATAACACAAGGGATAGTGAAACTACCTGGATCCTTACACTTCGATGGCAATTTCCTTTGAAGAACTGTGGAGACATTCTCACTTACCTTAACTACCTCTCCGTCTTGAAGTCGTCTCTTTGTTGTGCAAAGCTCCTTCAAAAATTTTGCATACTTAGGCACTTGCTTAATAGCATCAAGAAGCGGAATATTGACTTGGACTTTTCGGAAAGTTTCCAAAATTTCCTTATTATGTTCATCTTTTCTAGATTTGGCAAACCTACCTGGAAAAGGCACAAAAGGTGGAACAAGATTAGCAGAAACTGAATTTGGAATGCTCACCTTCTTACCTTGGAGCTCTGGTGTTTCAATGATGGTTGGATCATCATTCTGTAACTCAGCTTTCTTATTTCGACTATGTTCAGGGATTATTGGATCATTCTCAATTTGCCTACCACTCCTCAATGTAAATGATTTTGCGGTTTCAAACCCACCTTTCGGATTTGGAATGGTAGAACTAGGAAGTTTTCCTTGCTCGCGAATTTGTCCAATAAACTCAGCTATCTGTCCCATTTGTAGTTTCAAATCTGCTATATCCTTTGATTGGTTCTGCTGAGAAATAGTCAACGATTTCAAAATCTCATCATAATTAAGGGGCATTCCTTAATTGTGCTGAGGTGGTTCTGGTTGCCTTTGGGCGAAACCAGGGTGTGGCCGACTCGAAGTTTGTTGTTGAGGTTGTTCTGAATTTCTCCATCCAAAACTGGGGTGATTTCTCCAACCTTCATTGTAGGTGTTCGAATAAGGATTATTCCTATAGTGATTTTTCCCCTGAAAACCTATTGCTTTGACATTCTCCCAACTGCCATTCTCAATCAGTTGAGGACATTGATCAGATGGATGTCCTGGCTTTGTACACACGCCACAAACTTTTGCAACTCCTAGCATATTCGACCTCCCTAGGGCCTGAGTCACAAGTGAGGTAAGATTAGCCATTTGAGCTTCCGAACTAGAATTAGTACTTACCTCATTGACTTGGCGTGAAGGCTCTCCAATTCCTTCATACTGCTGGGCATTTAAGGCTCGGTTTGCAATCAAAGTTTTTGATGCTGCTGGAGTTTTATCAACCAAAGCTCCTCCTGCCGCTGCATCTAACATCTGTCGCTCAAAAGGAAGCAATCCCTCATAAAAGTATTGAATCAGGAGCTCCTCCTTCATCTGATGCTGCGGGCATGATGCTATGAGAGTTTTGAAACGCTTATAGTAAGCCGGATATGATTCTCTTGGACCTTGCTGTATGCCACTGATTTTCTTCCTCAACAAGATAATTTTGGAAGTTGAGAAGAATTTCTCTAGAAACACCTTCTTCATGCTCTCCCAGGAATATATTGTTCCGAAAAGTAGTTCATAGAGCCAATCCTTAGCCCTATCAGCTAGAAAAAAGGGGAACGCTCTCAACTTTAGGATGTTTTCATCCACATTTATTGGCGTCATACTGGAGCATACAACTTCAAATTCCTTTAAATGTTTATTTGGATCCTCCATAGAAAGACCATGATACTTCGGAATATGATGAAGTAGGATGGATTTCAGCTCGAATAACTCAGTCTTGCCCTGCGCGGCTAATGGATACTGAATGCACAAGGGTGCGGCATTGTCCAATGTGGATGCCGAAAGTTCTTTAATAAATCTATTATCTCCCATGTCAAACTCTTCAGATTTAGATTCAGATTCAGATTCAGATTCAGAGCTAGATGTTTGTGGCTCTTTTGTTTCTCTCATTCGTTTTCTAAATGTTTTCTCAGGCTCGGAATCGTATTCTACTAAGTTTTCGCTAGATCTTCTATTGCGCATGAACTGGTACCTAAGATAAAGAAAGAAAGAAAAAAAAAATCAATAAAATAAAAATAAATCAATAAAAACTAGTTAAGTAATCAACAACTTTTTTAATCCCCGGCAACGGCGCCAAAAATTGATGCGCTATTTTAGTAGCACACAACTTAATACCCTGCTTTGTGATTTGTAGTATAGAATAAGTAGGGATCGCTCTAAACCGGGGATTAGAGGGATTTTCAATTACACTAATAATAACTAAAAGACAACTAACAACCTAATTAATTAAATAAAAGGGGATTGGATTTTCTAAATTAAACTATGAAAATTACTATAAAAATAATAAAACTAAAGGGATGACAAAGATGAGAAATTAGCTAAGGGTTTATCTCCACACACCAAACATATGCTTATAAATTAATCTTCAATAATCACTTGCTAACTCGTGAGAGACAATGCTCAAGACTAACCGTGACCGCACTGCATTAATCTTATTATTTTCCCAAGTTCGTTGAATTAAACTAAGCGTCGCTTTCAAACTATTCTTATCATGCTATCTAAATAGGAATCGCAAGTTAGACAAGAATCTAAGATCATTAAGTTTTGTGGAAAATATGAACACTGACTAGGCAATTACAAGTATGATCAACATCTTGTTCTTGCCTAGGTTTCTACTTAACCTTACCAACGTTCCTTGGTATTTACTACTTGTGAATATAGAATTATAACAATTAAATGAAACTCTCCTATACTCTAGCCCCAGATCCTAGCATGCTTACTAAGTTGGCCACCTTAACAAACATACAAAGAAAAGTTCTCTATAAAGCAGTTAAGAGAAACACAATCACTAATAGCAAGGAAGATTAAATTCAATTAATTTATAAAGCACATGTTCGGGGCTTCGAATCCACCCCTAACTAAGAGGAGTTTAGCTAGACATATTAATTTTGCTCGAGTAGAAATACATAATTAATATCAAACTATTTTTTACTTTCATCAAATTGCAACTCATAACCCTAATACATCTTCATTGAAATATTAACAACCAAACATTTATTTTCCTTAAGGAAGAATAATAGTTCTCATTCAATGATCGAATGAGCATTTAGTTTCTCCCCTCAAAGAAATCATATTATAAAATACGCACAACAAACATATTTACCTTAAAGAAGACATGTAGTTCTCATTCAATAATCGAATAAGCATTTAGTTTCTTCCCTCAATGCAACCATGCATATAAAAAAAATTCGCTTCTTTTCCATAATCACACTCTCCTCCAGTGCCGAACACACCTCACCCAAGTGTGTCTCCCTTGTCTTCGAAACCACTCGGACCGTACATGTCCCAAGTGGGGTGCCACATCGAGGGATATGTTATTTCACCCGAAGTTCGATTCATGGCAAATATTTTTTAAATACTACACGTACTACCGAACTCACAAGGAACAACGTACCCGATATGCAAGCAAGTATTTATACCAAAATTATATACCACATATACAAACAAGTCTATATAAAAAACAATCACATTTTTCATTTTTTTCGGAGTTGTGAAAAAGAGCAAGTCTGTTAAGATATTTTAGGTAATTAATTCTACAATAAGCAAACAATTCACACATTATATTGACAAACAAGTAACTCATGTATATGCTTATAACTTCATAAATATAAACACATAAATGAAATATTATAAAAATTTAGCAAGTATAAGAAAATACGGTGTGCTACAATATACAACTCAAAAGAAATCTCGTCCCGAGATTCCCTAAAAAGGTTAACTAAACACTCATGATAACAAACTGCTACAAGTGAAATTAAACAGAATAATGTCACCAAACAGTGACATTAAAATCAAATATGATTATTCTTGCACACGCAAGTCAAATGAATCTCATCACAAGATTCTCGTAGAAAATTAAACAATACTAAAGGATCAAGGTTCACCCTTGTCACTTTATCTTTAGGCATTTTCACTTTTACTCACCCATATCCACATTTCGAGGACCACCTAGAGTTTATCCCAGCTTAGGCAACCAAATACTCTGATACCAAACTGTCATGTCCCGATTTTTGAGAAAACAAAAATTCCTATATGTATGATTAGGATTATCCACTTCCCCGAAACCCAGGACGCAAATATTTAACAACAGAAACGTTAAATAAAAACTAACATAAAAAAATTCTAACTAGTTAACTATTTGGAGATGATCACTCCATAAAATAAATCGCCAAAGATGTCGTCCCAAAACTCTATAACCTAAGAAATGCTAAATAGCTAGGTTTCAATAAGAACATACCCAAGAAGCGTAAACTTATTTGGGTCAGTGAAGTAGCTGGTATGAGTAATCATCAACTCTATCAAATCAATTAAGTTTCATATAGTACATACACAAGGAAGCAACAACTCAAAAATATGTAGTTCCTCAACGAGGCAAACTTGTCATACTAATAAGTTCTTTCATTCCTAAAGTAAATATTTATTTACCAATACTTACATTGTGATGGTTGACCATGGTAAGTCTCACTTCCAAAAATGTTAGTAGACTTACCATCTTGCACAAAACGGTTAGAACCAAATAGATGAAATTTCTAAATTTATCTGTCTTCATCATGAACACTATTTTAACCCATATTTCAATACGTGTGTGAGAAATTTACTTTCACCAAAGTACAACTCATAATCGTAATACATCATCATTGAAATATTAACAACCAAACATTTATTTTCCTTACGGAAGACATATAGTTCTCATTAAATGATCGAATGAGCATTTAGCTTCTTCCCTCAAGAAAATTATATTATAAAATACTCACAACAAACATATTTACCTTAAAGAAGACATGTAGTTCTCAGTAAATAATCGAATGAGCATTTAGTTTCTTCCCTCAAGGTAACCATGCATACAAATAAAATCGCTTCTTTTCCACAATCACAGTCTTCTCTTGTGCTGAACACACATCACTCAAGTGTGTCTCCCTTGCCTTCGAAACCACTCGGTGCGTACATGTCCCAAGTGGGGTGCCACATCGAGGGACATGTCATCTCACCGAAAGTTCGAGCCATGATAAATATTTTCTAATACTACACGTACTACCGAACTCACATGGAACGACATACTCGATATGCAAGCAAGTCTACATACCAAAATTATATACCACGTATACAAGCAAGTTTGTATACAAAAATAGATTTTTCATTTCTTTTCAGAGTTGTGGAAAAGAGCACAAACATAGCATTTTTCATAAACAAATGTTTTTTAACAACACAGTGATTAAGTCCATTCAATAATAGGAAATTCATATCCCTTAACAAGTCTATTTAGATGACAATAAACTTCGAGTTATAAGCGAATGGTACAATTACAACTACCCATACGCAATAACAATACAAGTATCCAATGCATCTCCTCAAATGATGAATACTTCTAAAATAAATTTCAAATCATTTTAATCAAACTTAACCCAAACCATATTATAATCAAACTATAGGTTGGGTTTCATTATTAAGGTACAACTATCCAGTCCAGAATTTTAAATAATGGATGAGGGCAAAATCTATAAAGATATTTGTAAACAGAGTTGGGCCCAGCCCAAAGATCACAAAATTGATTGGATAGGAAAAATTGTCAAGCCCGAATGTTTGAAATCCAAGAATTTTGGTTATAAATTCATTGGATTTATTGTTCCATGTTATTTTGATTAAACCTAGTCCCCAATTAATACATCACATAAACCAGTGAGTCAACTCAGTGTCTTTATTATTCAAACTCAAAATCAATTGAATCAAACACAAAATGGGTATCAAGGTTTGTGACAATACATGAGATCAAAATGAAAGATCTTTGACTAAACCAAATATCCTAAGGTTAAATTAATTAATTTGGATTTCATATTTTCTTCAAATAAGGAGTTGACATAGTCAATAACTTTTCGTCGTTTTTTTTTTCCTCTAAAGATAAAGTGTAAAAAGTTGATTATTGTCAATGTTCCTAAATGGTTTAGTGGTACATCAATTTAAATCAACAATGTCAACAAAACAAAAAAGTGTTATATGAACCCATGTCATCTTGTAGAGCAAGATGAAGATGATCCCAAAGTTTAATACCATTTCTTTTCTAATATGGCTTTACATTACATAAATAAAGAAATAACAAAACCTCTAGAGAATTTAATGTACCATAATTGTTATGATTCACTTGATTATTTCAAACAATTAAATTATGAAATTTTTATTGAGTGGCTTAGGCACGTAGTAGGGTGTGAACAATTTTTTTATAACCACCAATTTATCTTATGAAGCAAACAAAACACAATCATATGTATTGAATTGTAATCACCTCTGGGTATAGTCAATTTATTTGTTTATTTGTTCATATAGCTATTTATTTATTTATTCGTCTTATCTAGCTTAAGTTACCTTCTATGGTCATCATTTGGGTATGAACCTATATATCAATAAAAACCAAAAGGATTTAATCCTGATAAGACGAAGTAAAGTTCTGTGATGAAGATATGAACATAAAATATTAATAAAAATCAGAAAACAATTTATACAACCTTCCTTACTAAAACTATAAACTCAAGATGTAATCATAGAACATGAAATAAAATCTAAGAGAAGTGATTAAAGGGTTTGTGTCGTCAAACATACATGTCTATATAGATAAAAGATATTGCATACCATCAAAGTAAGCAAATAGTCCATGAACAAGCCCAAAGTGGGGAGATTCAAGCACAATGGTAATTTCATAAATTAAAAACTATATAAAAGAAAATAAAGAAACTCATTAATAAAAATATAATTTAGAATGAAGAAAACTCACTTATTTAATCGCGTAATAAATATCCCAAACGTCGCATTGGTCTAAAATTCCGCAAAGTCAAAAATCACAACAAAGATGTAAATACCCGATTAGTTTCTCAAAGCACGAACACGTGTACTTCACTGACACAAGCTTATGTCACATCCCCTTCTCTTTCTTTATTTTCTCTTCTTTCTCTTTTCTTCCTTATATTTCTCTTTTAAATTTATCGTTTGATATTTTCTCCTTCCCTCATCTATTTCTTTCATTTTCCCTTCCCCTCTTTCTTCTCTTCATTTTCTCTTCTTGAATTCCTTATTCCCTACCTCTCTTTTGTCTTCTTCTTTTTCATCATTTTTTTATTTTTCCTTTCCCTTTTCTCTTCTCTTTTTTTCCTCTTTCTTTATGTACGGATCAGAGAATACAACTTCTCTCCCTTCTTTTCTATTCTCTCTTTAATTATTTCTCTTCCACATCTTTTTCTTTCTTGCCCTCTTTCTTGTTTATTTCCTTCTTATTCTTCCTTTCATTTCATCTTCAATACAATCTCCCACGACAAAAAATAATTAGCCGCCACGCTCAAACCCAACTATATACTTAGGATTTTTAATTAAGTATATTTGGACTCCCTTTATTTATCAAAAACCTACTCAATGTTAAACCTAATGCAACCATAGCCAAAGTCCAAAATCTGCACATGAGTTTGAGCCCGAGCGCAAGCCCAATAAAAATAATAACACAAGTTTATAAACTAACCACACATTTTTATTCTATTTAGCAACTGCAAACAAAACATTTTTTAAATATTATATACAATTTTAGTATATATCATAGATTAATAAATATGTAACATTTATATTTACTTAACTAGGTGGGAATTACAATATACACACCTTAAAAGAATCTCGTCCCGAGATTCGGAAGGTAAGAGAGTCATGTGAATTTTTGAAAGAAAAAAAACTATACGACTTGGAAAACAAAATTAGGTATTTAAAATACATTTTCAGATGATAAATTATTCAAAATTTATACTCATAGAAAATTCCACATCATATAAAGCCACACAACAAACATGCATTGACACGAGGCTGCTACATGTAAATATCCATATTATTTTAACAAGAACACAAAAATAATAAAGTAACACATTATTTACAAAAATATTTATTATGGTCATTGAAAATGTATGGGTGTCACAATATATACACCTCAAAAGAATCTCGTCCCTAGATTCGGTAGAGTGGGTAATTAGGTAATTGACTCTACAATAAGCAAACAAATCACACATTATATAGACATACAAGTAACTCATGTATATGCCCATAACTTCATAAAGATAAACACATAAAAGAAATATTCTAAAAATTTTGCAAGTATAAGAAAATACGGGGTGCTACAATATATACAACTCAAAAAGAATCTCATCCCGAGATTCGCTGAAAGGGCTAACTAAACACTCATGATAACAAACTGCTATAAGGGAAACTAAAGGGAATAGTATCACCAAACATTGACATTAAAATCAAATATGATTATTCCCACACAAGCAAGTCAAAGGAATCTCATCACAAGATTCTTGAAGAAAATGAAACAATATTAAAGGTTCAAGGTTCACCCTTGTCACTTTATCTTTAGGCATTTTCACTTTTACTCATCCGAATCCACATTCCGAGGATAACCTAGACTCTATCCCAGTCTAGGCTAACCAAATGCTCTGATACCAAACTGTCACATCTCAATTTTCAAGAAAACGAAAATCCTTATATCCACGTAGGATTAGGATTATCCGCTTCCCCGAAACTCGGGATGCAAAAATTTAACAACAGAAACATTAAATAAAAAAATAACATAAACAAAAATTCTAACCAGTTAACTATTTGGAGATGATCACTCCATAAAATAAATCGCCAAAGATGTCGCCCCAAAACTCTACAACATGATAAATGCTAAATGGATACGTTCCAATAAAAACGTACCCAAAAAGCATAAACTTACTTGGGTCAGCGAGATAGCTGGTATGAGTAATCCTCAACTCTATCAAATCAATTAAGTTTCATATATTACATACACAAGGAAGCAACAACTCAAAAATATGTAGTTCCTCAACAAGGCAAACTTGTCATACTAATAAGTTCTATCGTACCTAAAGTAAATATTTATTTTTACCAATACTTACACTGTGAGGGTTGACCATGGTAAGTCTCACCTGCAGAATTGTTAGTAGACTTACCATTCTGCACGAAACAGTTAGAACCAAATTGATGAACTTTCTAAATTTATCAGTATTCATCATGTATACTATTTTAACCGATGTTTCAATACGTGTGTGAACAATTTACTTTCATCAAAGTACAACTCATAACCCTAATACATCATCATTGAAATATTGACAACCAAACATTTATTTTCCTTAAGGAAAACATATAGTTCTCATTCAATGATCGAATGAGCATTAATTTCTTCCCTCAAGGAAATCATATTATAAAATACTCACAACAAGCATATTTACCTTAAGAAAGACATCTAGTTCTCATTAAATAATCGAATGAGCATTTAGTTTCTTCCCTCGAGGCAACCATGCATATAAAAAAAATTCACTTCTTTTCCACAATCGCACTCTCCTCCTGTGCTGAACACACCTCACCCAAGTGTGTCTCCCTTGCCTTCAAAACCACTCGGAACTTACATGTCCCAAGTGGGGTGCCACGTCGAGGGACATGTCATCTCACCCGAAGTTTGATCCATGGCAAGTATTTTCTAAATACTATACGTACTACCAAACTCACTTGGAATGGCGTGCCCGATATGCAAGCAAGTCTGCATACCAAAATTATATACCACATATACAAGCAAGTCTGTATACAGAAACACATTTTTCATTTTTTTCAGAGTTGTAAAAAATAGCACAAACATAGCATTTTTCATAAACAAATGTTTTTAACCGCACAACGATTAAGTCCATTCAATATAAGAAATCCATATCCCTTAACAAGTCTATTTGGATGATAATAAAATTCGAGTCATAGACGAATAGTACAATTACAACTACCCATACGCAATAACAATACATTTACCCAATGCATCTCCTCAAATGATGAATACTCCTAAAATAAATTTCATATAATTTTAATCAAACTGAACCCAAACCATATTATAATCAAACTACCGATTGGGTTTCATTATTAAAGTACAACTATCCAGCCCCAACTTTTAAATAGTGGGTGTGGGCAAAATCTGTAAAGATATTTGTAAACAAAGTTGGGCCCAACGTAAAGATCACAAAACTTATTGGATAGGAAAAACTGTCAGGCCCGAATGTTTGAAATCCAAGAACTTTGGTCATAAATTTATTGGATTTATTGTTCCATGTTATTTTGACTAAACCTAAGCCCCAATTAATACATCACATAAACCAATGAGTCAACTTAGTGTCTTTATTATTCAAACACAAAATGGGTATCAAGGTTTGTGACAATACAAGAGATCAAAATGAAACATCTTTGACTAAACCAAAGAGCCTAAGGTTAAATTAATTAATTTGGCTTTCATATTTTCTTCAAATAAGGAGTTGACATAGTCAATAATTTTTCTTCTCTTTTTTTTCCTCTAAAGATAAATTCTAAAAGGTTGATTATTGTCAATGTTCCTACATGGTTTAGTGGTCCACCAATTTAAATCAACAATGTCAAAAAACAAAAATGTTATATGCACCCATGTCATCTTGAAGAGCAAGATGAAGAGGATCTCAAAGTTTAATACTATTTCTTTCCTATTCTATTCTTACATCACATAAATAAATAAAATTAAAAAAATCTCTAGAGAATTTAATGTACCGTAATTGTTATGAATCACATGATTATTTCAAACAATTAAATTATAAATTTTTTTATTGAGTGGCGCATGCACGTAGTAGGGTGTGAACAATTTTCTTATAACCACCAATTTATCTTATGAAGCAAACAAAACACAATCATATGTATTGAATGGTAATCACCTCTGGGTATCATCAATTTATTAATTTATTTGTTCCTTTAGCTATTTATTTATTTATTCGTCTTATTAAGCCTAAGTTATCTTCTATGGTCATCACTTAGGTATGAACCCATAAATCAATAAAAAAAACAAGATGATTTAATCCTGTTAAGAAAAAATAAAGTTATGTGATGAAGATATGAACATAAAATATTAATAAAAATCAGGAAACAATTTATACAACCTTCCCTACTAAAACTATAAACTCAAGATGTAATCATAGAACATGAAATAAAATGTAAGAGAAGTGATTAAAGGGTTTGTGTCATCAAACATCCATGTTTATATAGATAAAAGATATTGCATACCATCAAAGTAAAAAAATAGTCCATGAACAAGCCCAAAGTGGGGAGATTCAAGCACAATGGTAATTTCACAAATTAAAAATTATATAAAAGAAAATAAAGAAACTCTTTAATAAAAATATCATTTAGAATGAAGAAAACTCACTTATTTAATCGCGTAATAAATATCCCAAACGTCGCATTGGTCTAAAATTCTGCAAAGTCAAAAATCACAACAAAGATGGGAATACCCAATCAATTTCTCGAAGCATGAACACTTGCACATCACCCACACAAGCACATGTCACATCCCCTTCTCAGAGAATACAACTTCTCTATCCTTTTTTTTCGGGCTCGGTTGAGCTCGAGTTCTAGTTCAATCATGTCTGCAAAGCCTAACTTCTCGTGAGGAAGGCATTACTGAAGATTAGACTTCTTCAGAAAGTCAATGTTGTCCAAGGAGGACCTGGCAGCCCTCTGTAGGCAATACGAACTCCCTAGTGATCTGGAAGTTTCATTTCTTATGGAAAGGGACTGTCACTTTATTCCGCCGAGGGGTGCATTTGCTTGCACAAGGCCATGTTCGAGGCTTGCTTGCGCTTTCATGTGCCTAGTCATCTGGCACTACTTGTATTCTTTAGGCATTGCCACGACTCAGATAATGCCGAGCGGGTTGGGCGTTCTGGTTGCCATTATGATTAGGGCAAAGGACGCCGTAATCCATATGTCGGCGAGGTTGCTTCACTCACTGGCTTCCATCAAGATTAATACCTAGGGTGTCTGTTGGGTGAGGCCTCATTGTCTGACTGGCCAATTCGAGGATCCGGAGGATTGACAGATGTATTTATTTTTCGCCTTTGCGAAATTTGAGTACTTCTCCTTCAATGGCTTGAAAGTCATCCGCTGCTTTGGGGACCAACGTAAGTTTTTTTTGTTTTTTAATTAATATTTGTAAGTGTCTAGCTCATTCATTGTCTTTGACTACGGGTGCCCGACTCTACTGTCTTCTCTTCTGAAGAGGGGAAGATGAAAGCTAGCTTCTTTGTTTTGCCGTCGATGCCTATTCTGGAAGTTATCCATCTAGACAATATCAATTTGAGTATTTTTTTTAGTGAGGTCGATGTCGTGGATCGTGCCCTGTCCGTGCCTTCGGGTTTTTTTTCAGGCACAAGGATGCCGATACCTGGGTCTCAAAAGAGGAAGGTGTCAAAAATGCATAACCCTTTGGAGAAGAAACTGTTGGAGGGATTGCTTACTCCATTTCGTCGCTCTAAAAAGCTCAAGTTGGGGTCCACTCTTCCTCCCGCTGCTCCCTGAGTAAGGAAAGGGACGTTGTGGACCTCACCATTGATGAGGAGTCACAAGTTCCCTAGCTCGTCCTGAGATGGAAACGGAATGACCATCATCGGAAGGACCCCAGAGCAGGGAAAGGGACGTTGTGGCCCGTCTGTTGCGGAAGGACAACAGAGCATTGCCTGTGACCCTTCCATGGTTCTGGGAGCTAAAGTTTTGTATAAGCCTAATTTCACCGTTGTGGCTAAGAGGAAGCATGTTGTTGATTCCTCATCCTTAGGTGGTGCGGGGGAAGTGACGGTATTGGTTCCTGGTCCAGGAGCTCTTCACACTGAGGTCGAGGTTAGTTCCCATGCCTCGGTGTATACCGAGGTGGATCACAGGGCTACCATTGTTGATCAGATGAAGATGAACTTTTCTTGGTTGGCTAACCAACTTCCATTAGAGAAGGAGGATACGGATGCACACATTACTCGTGGTCAACAACTTCAGATGCTAGTGACAACTTGGTTATTTTACCAGTTAGTTTCTTCATTGTGTTGTATTGTTTATACCGTGCGTTGTTTTTTAATCAGGGGATGGCCCACCTGACTCATTCTGACATGGGGGGTAATGAGGTGGAGTATATATGAGATAAGCTTTTTTCCTTGGAGATGAAGTTTGTCGACCAGGAGGCCCAACTTACTGATGCCCGTTAGGAGGTGGACTCGCTAATCGAGTAGTTGGCTGTTTGGGCCGATCTGGAGGCCTAGCTGGCTGAAGCCTTGAAGGGTATGACCAGCGCCCTGGCTATTCAATCGTATTTTGAATCCTAGCTAAAAGGGATCCAATGGAGTCTGGACGAAGCCCAGGTTGCCCAAGCTAAGCTGTTGTCTGAACTGAATGATGCTTGGGAACGATGGACAGGGAGATAGATGATTTTGCTGCATTTTCTAAGCGTCTGTCGAACATCGAGGAGTCTGCTACAGACTCCGAAAATGCGCTAGTCAGTGAGGGTGCTGAGGTAGTTCACCTAAGGTTGCTTCAGGAGGTCCTTTAGATGTAGCTTTTTTATCTTGCTCAAGAGTGTGATTCCGAGCGCGCTCGTCATGACGAGGTGGCTCGCAAGTTGGTGGTCTCTAAAGAGAGCTTGGCCAAAGTAGTTGGGGAGCTTAATAACTCTAAGGCAGAATGGGAAGTTAGACAGAAGGAGCTTCGTGAGGTTGCTGATAAAGCTCGGGCTCGTGGTGTTGTCGAAGGACGACTGGATCTAATAAATTATATCCACGCATGTGTGTATGGCGTGAACCTCTGACATTTGTCGCATTTACGGACAATATCTTTAGCATCTCATTGCATCATCAGCCAATAATACCCTAGGGTTAAAGCTTTGTATGCGAGGGTTCTCCCACCCAGATGATTTTTGCATATTCCATCGTGGATTCTTCCTAGGACCTGATCTGCCTCGGGAGGTGACAGGCATCGGAACAGAAGTCCGGTCATTGATCTCATGTATAACTTGTTGTTTAGGAGAGTGTACCGCGCTACTCTAGTTTTTAGTCTTCTGGCTTTGGCTTTCTTGGTGGGTAGGGATTCGCTTTCGATATATTCGAGAATCAGAGTCATCCAACTCACCAATGCGTTTGTAGCACAAACACCTCTGGGTTCTTATTCGTCAAGGTTTGATTGCTTTTGGTATTTGATGAGACTGTTTGAGACTTAGGTAGAGGATGAGGCTTTTCTGACTAGCGCGCCACCTCTTTTACTATCATCTCGGGGGCATTGTAAGAGCTTGCACCTTTTGAACCTACTAATTGCATGGAATACCTTTTCACGATAGGCTATCATGCGGGGGTCTTTGTTGCTAGATTCTCCTTTGACTTGGTTGACTACCAGTCTTGAGTCGATGTATGCTGTTAGATGACCTATCAAGATCCCCAAGGCTAGTGTGACGCGGGAAAACCGAATCTGACAGCTTTTTCGAGAGTAGAGTCGCATGGAGAGCGGAGTGTGATTCCAGTTTCACTTGTTTTTCCTGTCGATGATCCATCACATCACAACGTAAGGTCCATCCCTTAATGCTTGAATCTTGGGCTTGAAGGTCCATTTTTGGTTCTTTTCCACCGGTGAATTCAGCGATGAAGTCTGCCAGCACTTGGGCTTTGATGGCAGTTCTTGGGGCATAGCTTATGTCAAATAGCCCGAGTTTTACTAACTATTTCACCATCCTATCGGATAACTCTAGAATGTCGAGTACCGTGTGGAGCGGGTGCTTGCTTAGAACTGTTATAGAGTGGGCCTGAAATAAGGCCTGAGTTTTCTCGAGGACACGACCAGTGCCAGGGCTAACTTCTTCAGGTTTGGGTAGTGTGCCTCTACTTCTACGAAGGTTTTACTGGTGTAGTATACTGGTCTTCGGATTCCCCGGTCATCTCGCACGAGGGCTAAGCTAACAGCATGCTTAGAAACGGTAGTATAAGTAGAGTGTTTCCCCTGTTGCAAGTTTTGATAGCAATTTGGAGCTCCCCATGTGTGATTTCAGACTCTGAAATGCTTGTTTGCACTCTTCGTCCCATGGGAATCTTTTGTTTCCTCTTAGTATTTTGATGAAAGGAAGACATTTGTCAGATGATTTAGATATAAACATGTTGAGTGTTGCCATACTCCCAATCATGCTCTGAACGTCTTTGATGTTGGGGGCGCTTTCATGTCAAGAAGGGTCTGAATCTGCTTTGGATTAGCTTTGATTCCCCTCTGGTTCACTATGTAGCCTAGGAATTTTCCAGACTCAACTCCGAATGTACACTTTTGTGGGTTGAGTTTCATCTGATATTTTCTAACCTGGTTGAAAGCTTCGGTTCGGTCTCCTATGTGGTCGGGGTTGTGGAGGCTCTTGACCAGCATATCGTTTATGTAGACCTCCATGTTCCTACCGATTTGTTATTTGAACATTCGGTTTACAAGTCGTTATGTAAGAGGTATTTTCTTGATCTGAGGGGTGCATTAATATTCGTTTGTAGCCTGACTAGGCGTCCATGAAACTTAGTAGGTTGTGCTCGGATGTGGCATCCACAATGAGATCGATGCGGGAAAGTGGGAAGTTATCCTTCGGTCAAGCTTTGTTCAAGTCCGTGTAGTCTACGCACATCCTCCACCTTCCACTTTTCTTTCTCATCAATCCAGTGTTTGCCAGCCAGTCCGGGTATCATGCTTCTTTGATCATGTACGCATTGAGTAACTGTTGTACCTCCCTGCTTATGATTGTATTTCTTACAGGCGCAACGAGCCTCTTCTTCTGTTGTATGATTTTCCTCGTGGGGTCTACCTATATTCAGGGAGTGATTACTAACGGGTCAATTCCCACCATATCTTGCATGGTCCAGGCAAAGACATCCTGGTTCCGCTATAGCAGCTTTGTCATTTGTTCCGCCAATTCTTTGCTCAAGCTGGAACCTATTTGGATGGCTCTATTGTTGAGAGGGTTGTCGAGGTAAACCGTGACAATTTCTTCCTCTAGTTGACTGGCGTTGGGCTTGCCCTAGAGGCTTATAGAAGCTTTGTCATGTTGGATTGGTTGCTCTATCTCAGCTTCTCTAGTAAGATTAAGAGACATCTTGGCCACGGGACCAGTTACCAATTGAAAGTTACTCGATCGCTGTGGGGTCATGTACTAGCATTCTCTGGCAGCTGCCTGGTCACCCCGTACGGTATCGATTGTTTGATTTTTTGGGTACTTGATGCATTGGTGAAGAGTGGAAATTGTTGCTCCCATTTGGTTTAGTCAAGGTCTCCCCAGAGCAGTGTTATAGGTGGACAATGCATCGATCACTATGAATTCTTGAAACAGACTTTTCGAATCAGTGGCTCTCTCGTGACTACTGTTAGTTGTATTTTCCCCATCGGGAAGCGCTTTTTGCCGCTGAAATCGAGCATTGGATGGTTGTCAGGGGTTAGGAATTTTTCCTTTAGTTGCATGTTGTGGAATGTGTGGAGGAATAAAACATTCAACGAGCTTCCTGTGTCCACCAAGGATCTCCTTACTTTGCAGCTTACTAGAGAGATCGTTATCACCAGAGTGTCATCATATGGAAGCTAGACGCCTCGAAGGTCTTCATTTGTAAAGGCTAGCAACATAAGAGGATCATGTCTCTGGGCGTGTGACGTCTATCACTCGCCGCATATCGCTTGGATCCTCATCTCTCTGAGAGCTCTTTTTCTGGACCTGTTTGATTGTTCAGACTCAGAATGTACCCAATGGAGTACGTGTATCGTGTTTGCCACTTCGTCTCTTACCTTTTCGTTAGAGGATTTCCCTTCAGACTCTGCATTTCTTTTGGTAGGTCGTTCCTCCTCTAGGGAAATGTAACTTTGTTCTTCTTTCACCAGGTTCGCCATATTTGTTGGTGGGTCCAAAGTCAGAAAGTTATAGAACTTGTCATTCCTTAGACCGTCGGTGAAGGTTGTGACGGTTGTTGCATTGTTGCACACGTTGACGGAACTCAAATCGTTACTAAAGCGCGTGATGTACACTCTTAGTGTCTCGTTAGGCTTCTGCTTCATGGACCTGAGTGTCTTAATTGTTAGTAGGATTTGTTGTATATAAGATGATCTCATATCCATCTCGGAATCCGTCGTCGCTGCTGTTGTTATGGGGCGTGAGTCTGTTATCCCTGTGTTGTCGGCACCACTGAAAATGGTGGTATAGCACCAGTCTAAGTGTTTGACGTGTCCCCTTGTTCTCCATCGATGCATGATCTGGTTGTCACCATCTCTTTGAATTCTGAAGAGAGATGACACTAGTAAATGATTAGGAACTTTGTCGTCTCCACGAACGGCGCCAAAATGATTCAATCAATTTTTGCTCCCTGCTTGACCTTGACCTGCTGATCTGCACAAGGAACGCACGTGAGCCACGGACCACCATTGTGGTGGTTGATGGCACTCCGATGCTAAAGTCAGACAGGGATCTGAGGAAGGCGTAATGTTGTAAACAAGGAATTTTGTAGCATACCTTAGCTTACCAACCTCATGTCTTATTTATAGTGCTCGAGTCCTTGTTCGAGTAGGCCATTGTTGGCATAGTTTAGGGAAGCAAAGTGTTGTTGTCTCGCATGTCCAAAGATGATCCCCGAGATACTTTCCTTAATAGGGCTTACGGGTATTGGGGATAGTTGTGAGACACGAAGGCTTAGTAGGCTGTAGTCATTTGGGTCCATCTGGCGGACTGCATTGTGTTGGCTTGAAACCACTTGGGCCGGATCATTGTGGGGTTGACGCTTGGGCCTGTTATTTCTCAAGATCATCATGACACAAGTACGGTGTAATAGATATGACGTTTTGGTGTATCATCAAGAGGTATAAGTAGAGCATCTCTCCCAAAATGGTTTTCGAGAACAACTTTGTGCTTCCCATGTAAGCCTTCGGATCATGGAAAACATGTTCACATTGTTCGACTCATTGGAATTCCTTTTTCCGTTCAGAATCTTGAAAAAGGCAGGCATTTGTTTGAGGACTTGGAGATGAACCTGTTCAGGGCTGCCACCCTCCCAGTCAAGCTTTGAACTCCTCTGATATTTGTGGGCGACTTCATTTCAAGAAGGCTTGAATCTGCTACAGGTCGGCTTCTATCCCCTTTGGTTGACTATGTAACTCAAGAATTTTCCTAATTCTACTCCGAATGTGCATTTCTGTGGGTTGAGCTTCATTTGGTACTAGTGTAGCTGAGAGAAAGTCTTTTTGAGGTCTGCAAGGTGGTCGGGACTGCGGAGGCTTCTTACCAAGATGTCATCGATGTAGACCTCCATTGTCTTTCAAATTTGTCCTTTAAATATGCAGTTCACCAACCTCTAATATGTGGCTCCCGCTCTTTTCAACCCAAATGGCATCACCCAGTAGCAGTAGATGCCCCTGTCCATTATGAATGAGGTTTTCTCCTGATTTAGCGGGTGCATGT
The DNA here is from genome assembly GCA_963556465.1 of Berberis vulgaris. Taxonomy (NCBI): domain Eukaryota; kingdom Viridiplantae; phylum Streptophyta; class Magnoliopsida; order Ranunculales; family Berberidaceae; genus Berberis; species Berberis vulgaris. The sequence continues at coordinate 27,540,118 of OY747136.1, read as the reverse complement.
TGATCTGACTGTATCTAGAATATGCGTCCATGAAGCTGAGAAGATTGTCTGGATGTTGCAACAACAATTTGGTCTATCCGGGGTAGTAGAAAATTGTCTTTCAAATAGGACTTGTTGAGGTCCGTATAGTCAACACAGACTATCCACTTCCCATTTTTCTTTTTCAACATGATTGTGTTCGCCTGCCAGTTCGGATAGTGTGACTCCTGTATCATGTCTTCTCTCAGTAACCTTTGTAATTCCTCGTTAGTGGCATGGTTACGTTCAGGTGCCATCGGCCTCATCTTTTGTTTGGCTGACTTAAGATCTGGATTAACCACCAATCAGTGTGTCATTATGGAGGGATCAATTCCCACCATGTCATTCATTGTCCAGGCGAATACATATTCGTTTTCTCATAAGTGTGGGTAGCTGGTCTGCTAGCGTTTTGTTGAGATTGGAGCCTATATGGACAACTTTAGCATTATTCGGGTCGTCCAGGTATATGGTGATGGAATCCTCATACGGTTTCCCAATGTTCGATTTTTCTCCCGGGATGGAAGAAGGTTCGTCGTTCGAGAGCGGAGCCATGCTTTCTGGTTTCGAGCTTTGGACCTCCATATCTGAGTTCCTTTGGTCAGACTGTGGCATCTCATCGCTTGACTGCTTAGCCGCAACATAATGACACTCTAGAACGGTTGTCCAGTCTCCTCTAGTTGTCCATACTTCGTCATCCACAGGGTACTTGGGACACTGGTGCTGTGTGGAGACCACCACCTCCATGTGGTGGAACCAAGGTTGGTCTTGGATCAAATTGTATGCCGAAGAGGCATCTACGATCTAGAACTCTGTCATCGGGATCTTTTGGAGGTATGGCTGCCTTGCTACTACAGGCAACTTGATTGTTCCAACCAAGTAGCAGTTTTCCCTATTGATGTCGAACATGGCTTGGTTGGCCAGTGTCACTTCTTATTCTCTTAACTGCATTTTGCGAAATGCGTCTAGAAACAAGATATTAGTTCAACTACCTATGTTAAACAATAATCCTCTCACATCCCACTTTGCTATCCCGAACCAAAGCTTCGTTGTATAAGAAACAGACTCCTCTTATGTCCCACCTCGTGAATGTCAAACTCGGAGCTGATCTTTCTTCTCGAACATGCTGGACAAAGTGATCCTCGTAGTAGGATCTAACCTATAGTTTTCAGATTGATCTCTTTATTGATTGATTGGAGTGTTCCACTTATTCATTTGCACCATACAGGACGCATATAACATCCGGAGTCCTTTCTTTTGCCTCGTGCACGAACTCCTCTTTCTCCTTTCCTTGAGGTTGCCTCTCCTCGAAGTCTACGAATTCTTTTAGCTTTCTTTTTTAATCTAGTATTGAATCTTGTTCTTGAGACTTTTGCAGTCCTGGGTGTCATGGCCTACTTCTTTGTGGTAAAAATAGTAAATGTTCTTGTCACGTTTTGAAAGATCACTTATGAGTTTTGAAGGCCACTTGATATCCTCAAAATTTTCATGGTGGATAGGATGTCGGACATACTAGAATTGAGCGAAATGTATGCGTGATAGTTGAAGTTGTTGGCTTTCTCAGGCTTTACTTTGCCAGATCTAGTTCATGTTCACTCCTTTTTTGTTTGGAGTTGTCTTCCTCCTTGTTTTCATCCATGTCCCTAGTCTTGGAGGAATACTTAGCCTCACTATCTTTCCCGCTTTTGGCCGCAAACATCTCCTTTAGGGTGATGTGTTTTTGTGCATTTTTCAACAGATCCGCCATGTATGTTGGGGATTCCAGGGTGAGAAAGTTATAAAATTGACCTCTCCTGATGCCAGAGGTGAAGGCCTTAACGGATATTTCATCACTACAACTGTCAATAAGAATCAGTTCATCATTAAAACGAGTCACATACTCCCCAAAGGTCTCACAAATTTTTTGCTTGAGGCTGAGCAGGATTCTGATTCGCTAGCTCCCCATGAATTGGGTGATGAAAGCCTTCACCAGAGTCTAGAATGGGTATTGTTGATGAGCATTCTCCTTGTCATAAGACTGTTGAGGAGCGAGTAGTGCAGCTGACCGTTAAACTTGCTTATGTTAAAGCGCAAACTTTTGTGAGGTTTTCTGCGGTTGAAGGAGAACTTGCTTTCACTAAGATGAGCTTTCAGCGTTTACGGATAAGTTGAGGGTTGCAGAAGTGGCGGAATGGACCAAGATCGTCGATGGCAGTATTAACATCATCGACTTTATTGATTCGAATGAAGGTCGCGATATGTCATAATATCGTGCCTTCATTGACCAAGTCTTTGAGGACGGTGAAGATGAAGAATATGTTCCGGATCTGCCGAGTGGTCCGATTGACGAAGGTCAAATGTCTTCTCCTCCCTCTTATAGAGCTCCACTACCGTCTACTCTTACTGCTAAAGAAAAGGCTCCATCTCTTTCTAAAGACAAGACTTCATCTCCTCCCACTGACCATGTTGTTGAAGGCAATATTCAACCTCCTCCAACTATTCCTGCTAGTGATACTTTAATTATCTCATCTATCTCTTCTTCAACTCTTGTATCTTCTTCTCCCGGTGTAATAGAGTACATCATTAAGGAATGCTTCTTTTTTTATACTTGTGTGTTTTTTGTTGCATTATTTTCTTCTGACGTAGCAGTCGTTGTTCGACTTATATGACTCTTCTGATAGTTTATTGCCTGGAAAATGTCATGGTTGAAGCTTGAGTTTTAACATCTAAGCTAACCTTGTAGACATCAAATATAGTTTGACTTTGTCATTCGAGTTTTGTAGTTGTTTTGTCTAACTTATTAGTTTAGACTTGGTTGAATTCCTGCTTATGGACTTGCTCCTGACTTGTCTATCCTGATTACATCGATATGTCTTCCGGTCGGACATTGTAGTATGTCTATAACTTTTGATTAAATCTGACTTATACTTCTTGACTTATTGGATATTTTTTGTGATCAACATGGTGATCGGACTAGAAGATTTATGACTAAGTCTGGCTTATACATCCTGACTAATTTATTTCGTGGTCCGATATTGTGATTGGACCAGAAATTTTTCGATTAAGTCTGACTTTTATGTCCTGACTTATAAAATGTACTTCGTGGTCCGACATGGTGATCGGGCCAAAAGATTTATGAGTAACTCTTACTGATATGTCTTGACTTTTTAAGTACACTTCGTCGTCCGACATGGTGATCGGACCAGAAGATTTATGAGTAAGTCTAACTTATATGTCCTGACATTTTAAATACACTTCATGGTCCGACATGTTGATCGGACCAAAATGTTTACAAGTACTTCTGACTTATATGTCCTGACTTTTAAAGTACATTTCGTGGTCTGACATGTTGATCGAACCAGAGTGTTTACGAGTAAGTCTAACTTATATGTCCTTGACTTTTTAAATACACTTTGTGGTCCGACATGTTGATCGGACTAGAAGATTTGCGACCAAGTCTGACTTATATGTCCTAACTTTTTAAGTACATTTTGTGGTCCAACATGTTGATCGGACTAGAATGTTTACGAGTAAGTCAGACTTATATGTCATGACTTTTTAAGTACACTTCGTGGTTCAAATGTTGATCGGACTAGAGTGTTTACGAGTAAGTTTGACTTATATGTCTTGACTTATAAGTGCATTTCGTGGTTTGACGTGTTGATCGGACCAGAATGTCTACAAGTATGACTTATATGTCCTGACTTTTTAAGTACACTTTGTGGTCCGACATGTTGATCGGACCAGAAGATTTACGAGTAAGTCTGACTTTTACGTCCTGACTTTTAAGTACACTTTGTGGTCCGACATGGTGATTGTACTAGAAGATTTATGAATAAGTCTTAATTATATGTCCTGACTTTTAAGTACACTTTGTGGTCCGTCATGGTGATCGGACCAGAAGATTGACGAGTAAATTCTTAGTCTGACATTGGCATCTTGACTGGATTAGATTATTGGAGAGCAAGACGAAGGGTGAACAACTCAAGTGTTCGACATTTCATGGTCTTTTGAGTTGTTCACCCTTTGAATATTCTAACCAGTATGTTCCTGGTCTGTTGATTTTCACCACTTTGTATGGTTTTTCCAGTTTGGATTCAGTTTACTCATGCTCAGTTCTCTTGTATTGAGTTGGACCATTCTAAGCACCCAATTCTTGATGCTGATCGTGTGGGGTTGGACTTTTTTGTTGTAGGAACTGGCTATTCTTTGTTGGTAGGTCGTTGCTTTGATCAAAGCTATGTCTCGTTTCTCATCGAGAAGGTCCAGTCCGACATGCAATGCTTCATTGTAATCTTCCATTGGCAATTCTTTAGTTCTGAATGTTGGCATGCCAATTTTTACTGGTACCATTGCCTCAGATCCATATGCCAGGGCAAACAATGTTTCTCTAGTCAGAGTTATCTTCCTTGTTCTGTAGGCCCAAAGAATGCCTGGAAACTCGGACACCTACAATCTTTTTGATGCTTCAAGCTTCTTTTTTATTACTTTTAGGATTGTTCGGTTGGTCACCTCTGCTTATCCATTAGCTTGCGAGTAAGCGAGTGCTGAGAAGTAGTGTTTAATGTTTAAGTTCTCACACAACTTTTTGACTTTCTTGCCTTCGAATTGCTTTCCCTTGTCAATGACAATTACTCTGGAGACTCCAAATCTGCATATTATGTCATTCTAGAAAAAGTTTTTGATTTGAGCTTCTCCTATCTTTGGCAATGGTTCTACTTCTACCCAATTGGTGAAGTAATTTACTGCAACGAAGAGAAGCTTTTTCCTGTCAGAGCCTCGTTATATCCCACCAGTTTTTATCGCCATGGAAACCAGACAAAGGAAATGGAAGTGTTCATCAAGGAGTCGAAGAGAAATCAAATCGAAACATATGGCCAGATGGAACTTATGAAAGTTGAATTAAAAAGACTAGCATAAGCACGGGATGCTCGAGAGAAGCGAATAGAGACTCACTTTGAACAACTGGTTCAATTACTTTAATCGACAAGGAAATCCGATGGATCTTTTGAAAACCACCAGTTCACAATCTGCTCAGAGCACAGGGACTTCTGATCCAGCCATGAAAACTCACTCTCATATTCCCTAGGAGAACCATGGTATGTCTATTTGGCTCCCTAAATTAGATTTTCCCCATTTTGATGGAACAAACCCTAGGTCTTGGATTAAGAAATGTGAGAGATAGTTTGCCTTCTATCAAGTAATGGAAGATAACACGGTGGCAATTGTTTCTATTCATTTTAATGGAAGGGTAGATCTGTGGTTTTTGGATTATTAAGTAGGGAAGAATACATTGCTCTGGAACCAGTTTACTCATAATCTATGTGAAAGGTTTGAGGATGTTGTTTTCGATAATTATGTTGACTCTTTCAACAAATTGGTACATGACATCTCTGTTACTGATTATTACAACAAGCTTGAGGAATTAAAATCGTTAATGATCAATCACAACAACCATTATAATGAGAACTCCTTTGTGTTAAATTTTCTAAGTGGCCTCACATCTGATATCAAGTCCTTGGTTCAATTATTCAACAAACCCACTAGTGTCACTCAAGCATTCTCCCTTGCAAGAATACATGAAGCTTCCTCAATCCAAAAACAATCTACTAGTAAGAACCCTAACCAATACTCCTACTAGCCTAGAAATTCAACGATGATTCCACCACCAATTCTTGTCCCAAAAATCAATTTCCTCCCATTCAATAACCTACTACAAACATTTCAAGCCATACTTCTTATAAGACCTCCACCTATAACAAACCCAATTATTTTGCCTTCACCACTCCAACTGTTAGATTTTTCTTTTTCCACACCTCCAATCAAAAGACTTAATACCATCTCAAATGAAACTTAGGCGTGAGAAGGTCCTTTATTATAATTGTGAAGAACAGTATAGGCCAGGCCATGTGTGTAAGCAACAACAACTTAATATGTTGGTACCTTAAGAGGAGTTCACTAGTGAAGAAGGGGACAACAGCTTAGACACTAAGAATCTTGTTCAAGAACTACAATCAGACATGGAAGTCTCCTTGCATGTAATCCATGGAAGTATGTCCACCAAAAACATCTTACTTAATGGGTTCATAGAGAAAATGCTCACTTCCATACTAGTGGATACAGGGAGTACACACTCATTTGTGGATCCAAGTATTATCAAAGAGATTAAGTGGCCAACTAATCTTACCCCACAAATGATTGTGAGAGTTGCTAATGGTCAGCAGTTGTATAGTAATGTCATTTTTCAGAAGTTATAGTGGACTATGCAGGGTATGTCTTTTGAAGGGAAGGTGGAACTACTCCCTCTTCGGGGTTATGATATGGTATTAGGAGGGGGCTGGTTGAAACCATGTGGGGATATAACCATCAATCTACAAATGCTTCAAATCACCTTGAATGTGGAGGGAAGGCATGTAACATTACAAGGATCTACTGACACTGAATAATTAGGTCTTTTAGAGTCAAAGGGATTATCTAAATTCCTGAATAAGCACACACCCTCATCTTTGGGCAATCTGTTTTGCATCTCTGACCTACCCCAATCCAAGAACTACCTCCTCCCTTGACGAACTTACTCACTGAATATCAAGACATTTTTCAAAGTCCTACAACAACAAGAGACTTGATTTTAACAAACCGAGTCTATTTGCATTGAAATCGTAATTTAAAATAAAATAAAACCATTGGCATAAATAACTAGTTTTAAAAATCGGATTCTCAAATCCCACATCAGTTTAAATACCGAGTCGGGCAAACTACAAAAACTAGAATTTTTTAAAAACTAAACTATGTATTCGAAAAATACAATTTTTCTTTTTTCTTATGGAGGAGGTGGGGGCCTTGTGAACTAGTTATAAAATAAAGATTTTTTTATAAAGGATCAGTTTGACAAAATGGAGTATGTAGTGAATGAGTTTGGTATTTAAAACCGAAGAGAACTTTTATTTTGCTATCTTTGATCTGTTTTAAAAATCGATCGCGACATCATATTTTTGTTTTAAAAACCATGCCTCACTTTGAAATGTTCAGTTTTCAAAATCGATCCAGACAAATCAAGCCACTCTTTAAAGTGTTCGATTTTGAAAATCGGGCCAGTCAAATTATAAAAACTTGTTTTTGTTGAAGCTGCAAATCAGGTTGACACCCTGTTACAAATAAAATCATAACTTTTCCTTCGAAGTTCCAAAAACAAAATCATTTTGTGTTTTAGAAGGTAGTCTCGATAACACTTTCAACCGTATATGGCAAGCATATTCGAGTGCTCCCACACAAATCAATTTTTTTTTCAAAGTTAACGCATTCCCAATCATTATCATAATGACACTATGTTACAAATAAATATCATAACATTTCCTACGAAGCTTCAAGTAACAAATCGTTTAATATACTAGAAACTAGACTCGATAGCTCATATATAGGAAGCACATTGGAATGCTCCCAAACAAATCATTGTTTTTACATCAAAGTTGACATATTTGCAAACATTATCGGATTGATACCATGTTACAAATAAAATCATAACTTTTCGTACAAAACTCCAAATAAAAAAATAGTATAGTGTTCTAGAAACAACACTTAATAAGGATTCCACAGATATGAGGCAAAGCTATTATAATCTACGAAAATAAATCCAATTTAGCTTTGAATTCAGAGCATCTACTGAAGCACCTCCAAGTACCCCCTAAAACTCAACCTAATTACCTTTTTAATTTATCTCGTTAAAAATTATTTTTTCATAAAAATTAATATTGTTCGAACTTTGAAATCCCATTAAGAGCTTAATCCACCATTGGACAATTACATCAAAAATAGATTTAGAGAAAGATAAGGGACGAATGAGTAATTTAGGTGTTATGACGAGATCCATATGGTACGATATTGTCTGCTTTTAGCCTTACCACCCTCACGACATTAAAACGTGTCGTATCTTATGGGATCCAACCTCGCACATATATAGCACATCCCCTTCCCTCACCCTAGCGATGTGGGACTATAACACCAAGGTAGCCTACTAGCCTCAGAGCCCGCCAACATAAAGTAGCTTGTTAGCCTCAAAGCTCGCCCACACAAGGCTGTTACAATCCACCTCTCATAGGGCTAAACGTTCACGTTGGCATACTTTTGACTGGGTCTACCTTGGATATCATTCTATAACAACCTGATCCACATGGTACGATATTGTCCGTTTTGGGCCCAACTCCATGTTGTCACACTTTTGGTTGGGCCCGGCTCTGGTATCATTATGAAAAGACCTGATCCACATGGTACGATATTGTCCGCTTTGGGCCAAGGCACGCACGGCTTTAAAACACGTCATATTAAAGTGGCAAAATGGTATTGTCAATGGTGTAATATTGTTCGCTTTGGGATCTACAGGCCTATTGGGCTCCGTCTCCTCTAGGGCCTTTCCCTCACCCTCCCCTTCACGGTTTTCCATACGCGTCTCATCAGAGTGGCACAATGGCTGCACTCATTGTACAACAATGTCCATTTTGGGAGCCAAAAGCATATTGGGCTCTACCTCCTCTAAGGTCATTCCCTCGCGATTTTCATATGGGTCATACCATGGGGATCCAACCTCGCACATATATAGCACATCCCCTTCCCTCATCAAGGCGATGTGGAACCATAATACCAAGTTAGCCTATCGGCCTCTGAGCCCGTCCACACATTGTAGTTCGTCGGCCTCAGAGCCCGCCTAGACAAGGTAGCCTGTCAGCCTTAGAACCCGCCCACACAAACTTGTTATAATATTTCTGTAACGACCCGATCCACATGGTACGATATTTTCCATTTTGGGAACATGGATCGGAAATACAATTGAGAACAAAGAGGGATCTTGAGAGAGTTTCAAGTTTATTGGAGAAAAAATCAAGGCTATTCGGTGGAAGTCTTCGCGGGTATTGCGAAGTGGGAGCTTTTACATGACTCGAGTATTGATTTGGAAGGCTTGGAGTGTTGCAATTTTTTTTATTGTAAGTAGATCTACCACCTGTTATTTCACTTGATTGTGAGTAGCTCTAATGATTTTTTATCCGATTTATGCGAAAAAAATTTAGATATTCAATTTTGGTTTAAAATAGGTAACAAGGTATGTATCTATAATGAAATTTTCACATCGTGTTGATAATTCTATTTTTGTTGATTCAATTATAAAGATGAAAGTGAGTTCTTTCTAACGGTAGCTAATAAGCTTAATTGGTTGAGAATAGAAAAGGTTATATTTATTTGAAGTTGGCTTGTCAAACTAGATTTGCAGAAATGTGAGTCTGATTTGATAAGAGGGCGAACAGGGTAGAAGGAAGTGTTTACATCTCCCATATTTGGGAGAATTTATGTATAATTATTTTACCATTATAAAGTATACGATATGAGCTTTCCAACAGTATATAATTTGTAGTATTTGGCTATAAACTATGAGTTGTGTATTGATTCGAAGTTGGCATGTTGAATTGAAAATCTGCAGTGAAATTTGATGTTAGGAGGAAGACAATGGCATCAACATAATGTCATCTGTTTGATCAAACTTTGACCAGATTTAAAATTTTAACCGTAACTATGTTTTTACGCTGTTTTCACTGTTGCGATTGTCAAATTCAGAATTAATTTTGGAATAAATTTATTTAATGTTATGAAATATTTCAATTTTGCATTTTAACAAATTATGCCACCAGATGCGTGTTTTAAGTAAATGTTTATTATTATGTTATTGTGCATCATAAGTGATTATGTGATATTTTAAAGTTCAGTGGTGATCTAAATGAGGCTTTGAAAATGACATGACTGTTTAATTGTTGATAAAGTTTTAATGTTGACATGAATACCCTACTCCGGCGTTGTGAATCCGTACAGAGTGAGTTGTATGGAGCATGATTCTAAAAAGGAAAAACTAAGCCACTATACGAGTCATGACTTGCGTGATGTAATAAAGTGTTCCCGAGTAGCAGAGTCTGACTTCCCAAAAGAGGAAGAGCGTGCATTTTTATGTTGGTGATTTGGCACGTGTTTAGTCATCTGAGGTGAAGTATGCATTTTAGAGTCGATACCCTATTTGAAATGCATACATACTCAAAGTGGGTATTGATACAGCATATAGAGGAGTGTCAGGGTGAGACACATTCAGCACATGAATAGGTGCGATAGGGTATCTATGGTCTGACTCGCGTAATACAATGGGGGAGTTCCAGAGGACCAAGAGAGTATGACATGTTTTGAAACAGGGTATGTTATGAATTGAAACTGGTATGATATGTTTTGAAATAGATAATGTCATGATTTGAAAATGGTATGACATGATTTAAAAATGAGTATGTGAGGATTGGAAAATGGTATGGTACGAAGTGACAATGAAATATTTCAACATGTGAAGACATTATGGAAATGTGCATCCATTTAGAGGATTGATTTATTATACTATGTTTTCGCTGATCATAGGAGTTGTGCATTATTAATAAGTTGTATAGCATGATATGTCGCAGGTGTGGATGTGTCCAAAATTGTGGATCATAGAATTTAATGATACACCGAAACGTCCTTTCATCTACACCGTACACGTGTCATGATGATCTCAAGGAATAATAAGCGCAAACATCAATCTTGCACTGATCCGGCCAAACACATCAAGCCCGCAAAGTGTAGTCCGCCAGCCGGACCCAAATTACCATAGCTTGCTAAGCCCACGCATCTCTCAGCCATCCTCAATACCCATAAGACCTATTGAGGCAAGTATCTCGGGGATCAGCTTCGGACAGACAATTCAGCAGTACTTTGTCTTCAACTAGGAAGTAAATACCAGAGTATACGTCGTACGTGGAAACTTCCACATATGGACAACACTCCAATGGGTAACTATCTCCCACGTATCTAGCAACACAGGTCTAACAGGGAAACTTCCCTCTACAAGACGACTCCTAATTAGATAATGATCTCTAGGAAAATCTCTTTCCCTAAACTATGCCACTGATGGCCTAGCCAAACCAGAACTCCAGCACTATAAATAAGACATGAGGTCGGTGAACAAAGGTATGCTACAAATTCTCTGTTTATAGCTTTAAGCCTTCCTTAGAGCTTGACTGACTTCAGCATCTGAGTGCCATCGACCACCACAACGGTGGTCAGTGGCTCACGTGTGTTCCTTGTGCAGGTCAACAAGTCAAGGTCAAGCAAGGAGCGAAAATCAACTGCATCAGTTTGGCGCCGTCCATGGGGACTACAGAGTTCCTCAAAGAAAACAATAGCATCGCCTTTCTCGAAGAATCGACAAGATGGTGACAACAAGGTCTCCTAGCGATCCTAACTCTTGATAGCCATCCGATGATTGATTTCAGTGGTGAAAATTGATTCCCGGTGAAAAAGATACAACTAATAGTAGTCATGGGAGAGCCATTGTTTCAGAAAATCCTGTTTCAAGAATTTATAGTGATCAACACACCGTCTACTTATAACGTTGTTCTTGGGAGGCACTGGCTCCATTAAATGGGAGTAGTAGTTTCCACTATGCACCAATGCATCAAGTACCCAATCAATCAAATAGTTGGTACCATACGAGGCGACCAAGCAGTGGCCAGAGAATGTCAATACATGACCACGTAGCAGCCTGATAATCTTCAACTGGCGACGAAGCCCACGGCCAGGATATCTCTTAATCTTGCCAAAGAAGTCGGGATGGAACAACCAATCTCAGATGACAAAGTTCCAGTAAGCCCTCGGGCAGACCCAACGTCGGTCAACCTGAGGAAGAAACCGTCACGGCTTACCTTGACAACCCTCTCAACAATAGAGCAGGTCAGATAGGTTCTCACTTAAGCAAAGAATTGGCGAAGCAGCTGAATAAAATACTACAACAGAACCAGGAGGTCTTCGCTTGGACAATGCGCGACATGGTGGAAATCGACTCGTCAGTGATCACTCATCGCCCGAAGGTGGACCCCACAAGGAAAATCATACGACTGAAGAAGAGGCTTGTGGTGCCCGAAAAAAGCAAAATCATCAACAATGAGGTACAACAGTTACTCAATGCGGACATGATCAAGGAACCGTGATACGCAAACTGGCTGGCAAACACTCTACTGCTAAAAATGAAAAATTGGAAGTGGAGAGTCTGCGTAGACTACACGAACTTAAACAAGGCATGCCCAAAAGACAACTTCCCACTTCCCGTATCGATCAGATCGTGGACGCCACATCCGGACACAGTCTCATGAGCTTCATGGACGCCTATTTGGGCTACAACCAGATATTAATTCACCCCAGATCAAGAAACCTCTTTCATAATTGAGAGAGGAACATACCGCTACAAGGTGATGTCGTTTGGCTTAAAGAACACGGGTGCGACACATCAACAACTGGTGAATCGAATATTCAAATAACAAATCAACAGGAACATGGAGGTCTACATAGATGATATGATGGTAAAGAGCCTCCACAACCCCGACCACATAACAGACCTCACCGAAGCATTCAGTCAGTTTCGAAGGTATCGGATGAAACTCAACCACAAATGTGTATATTCGGAGTCGAGTCATGGAAATTCCTAGGTTACATATTGAACCAAAGGGGAATCGAAGTTGATCAAAAGTAGATTCAGGCTCTTCTCGACATGAAACCCCTCGCCAACATCAGAGACATTCAAAGCCTGACTAGGATGAAGAAGCAAATGATTCTCATGGGATGAAAATGCCTTCTTTTGTTCAAAATACGACAAATGCCTTCCTTTGTTGAAAATACTTAGAGGAAGCAAATGATTCTCATGGGATGAAAATTGTGAACAAGCCTTCCAGAATCTGAAGGCGTACATGGGAAGCCCCGAACTTCTCACAAAACCGGCAACAGGAGAAACGATTTACTTGTACTTGCTCGTCTTCAAGCACGTCGTCAGTTCAGCCCTTGTGCGTGACGACCAGGGAATCTAAAGACCAGCGTACTACGCCAGCAAGACCTTCATGGAACCGGAGGCACACTACCCAGACCTGGAGAAATTAACTCTTGCACTGGTCATATCCTCGGGGAAATTGAGGCCTTATTTTTAGGCCCACTCTGTAACAGTTCTGACCAAGCACCCGCTCTGCACGGTACTGCACAAGCCAAAGTTATCTGGCAGAATGGGCAGTTTCACATAAGTTATGCCCCAAGAACCGCCATGAAAGCCCAATCACTGGCAGACTTCATCGCCGAGTTTACCGACGGAGAGGAACCAAGAGCAAACCTACAAGCTAAGATTCAGACAATCAAGAATGGACCTTGAGTTGTGATGGGTCATCAATAGGGAAAGAAATCGGAGGAGCTGGAATCACCCTCTGCTCCCCAAGTGGTTTCAAGCTTGGGAAAGCCGTCAGGTTCGGTTTTCTCGCCTCAAATAACGAAGTTGAATATGAGGCCCTCATGTCCGGCCTAAAGCTAGCAAAGGGGGTCGGGATAGATCAGCTAACAGCTTATAGCTATTCAAGACTGGTAGTCAACTAGGTCAAATGAGAATTCAACAGCAAAGATCCCCGCATGATAGCCTATTGCAGAAAGGTACTCCGCCCAATAACTGGGTTCAAGAGATGTGAACTCTTACAATGCCTCCGAGACGATAGTCAGTGTTCTAAAAAGCGCTAGACGGTGGGAGGGTGGCGAGCAGGTGCCTAGCACCCAGGGGTCTAGGCGGTCTTAGGTTTTGTATTATAACTTTAATAATTTACAAAAGTTAAGCATAATACCTTATCAATTTTACATCCAATTTAATGCCAAGATACATATGCAAAATTTAAAAACATGAAAAATTAACAATCATGAACAAAATTTATTAAAACTCAAATGACTGAAGTTGGTCAAGATGGGTACTTTATACAAAGTTGAATTTGTGGACAAATATCCAAACCTACTCTTTTATTTTTCTTCAAATTGCATGAATAACCACAGTCATGTTCGATAAAATCTACATTACTAAAATTGGTACCGGCAGATCCTTTGAGAATTCCATTAAGTAATCATCTTTTGCTACATATAGACATATACTGAATAAAAAACAATTAAATTGTTTATTTCTAAAAAAGATGAAAGAAAAATAAAATAAAAACACAATCAGCCTTAAATAAATAAATAAATAAAAACTTGCCCAGACCCCGCCTAGGTCGTCCAGAACCCGCCAAGCCATTAATCTGGGCGTTTTTCTACCTTCTAGCGCCTAGGCCAATTTTTAGAACACTGACGATAATAAATGAGTTGATTCACTGGTCAAGGAAGCCTCGACCCCCGCAGAAGTCTCGGACGGTCTCATCAAATACTATGAGCAATCAAGCCTTGACGAATAAGAACCCATTGATGTTTGTGCCACAAGCACAGAGGCGAGTTGGATGACTCATATTCTTGAATACATTGGAAGCGGAGCCCTGTCGACCGAGAAAACCGAAGCCAGAAAACTCAGAAGTAGAACAGCGCGGTACACTCTCTTAAATGACAAGTTATATAAAAGATCAGCAACCGAACCTCTGCTCTGATGCTTGTCCCCCTTCGAGGCAGATCAGATCCTGAGAAAGATCTACGATGGGATATGTGGGAAGTCATCAAGGTGGGAGAACCCTTGCTCACAAAACTCTAACCCTCGGTACAAATGGTCGACGATGCAAGGATATGCCAAAGATATTGTCCGTAGGTGCGACAAACTTTAGAGGTTCACACCATGCATGCACATGCCTGCCAAACCATTGACATCGATGACTAGTCTGTGGCCATACGCGCAATGGGGGATGGACATGGTTGGGCCACTCTCAGCATCAACTGGTAAAAAGTTCCTTCTTGTGGCAGTCGACTACTTCACCAAAATGGTCGAAGCAGAGCCCATATCCAAGATAGGACAAAACCAAATAGAAAAGTTCACATGTGCATCCATCGTCTACAGGTTTTGCATCCCCAGAGTATTGGTCAACGATAACAGAACTCAATTCGAAGGTAGCAAGGTTAAAAAAAACTATGTGAAGGACTGAACATCAATCACCTCTTTTCCTCGCCAGGGCATCCACAAGCCAACGGCCAAATGGGGGTTACTAACGATCTTGGAAGCGATCAAAAGAAAGCTTAACGCAGCTAGAAGAAAATGGGTTTCAGGGCTACTAGGAATACTCTGGGTGTATCGGACAACCAAAAGAACCACGACAGGGGAAACTCCCTTCGCCGTAGCCTTTAGGTCAAAAGCCATGGTTCTAGTGGAACTCGAAGTGCCTACATTCCAAATGGAGGAGTTCAAGGCAGACGGTAATGACAAGGCCTTACGTGTCGGACTAGACCTTCTTAAGGAAATGAGGAATCGAGCTTCTGCCAAAATAGCTTCCTACCAGCAACGAATAACAATACAACAAGAAGGTGAAGCTACGCGAATTCAGGGTGGGAGACTGGGTACTCAGGAAAACCCAACAGAACACCAAAAAAGTGGGTGCATGAAAGCTAAACCCAATTGGAAAGGGCCCTACAGGGTGACCAAGGTCAACAGGCTGGGTCGTACTGGTTGGAAGACGTGAATGGTGACGGACTAAAACGGTCGTGGAATGTAGAGCACCTCAAAAAATATTATCAATAAAAAATATTTGCTTTCACTAAACTTCCACTACTGTTCATTACAACCAACCCAACGCCCAACCATCCCGACGCCTAGTTTGCTGCGCACGGATGACGATGGCTTAGGAAATGGGAGTCTAGTAAGGCTATTACTCCTGATGGCGACGACTCGCCAAGGGATCATTGCTCTTCTACAGACAATGATTACCGAACCTAACTGGGTAAGCAAGTCATCTGCGACTGATGACGACGACTTTTGGTGCACCCGACGCCTAGTCCGCTGCGCGCTGATGACGATGGCTTAGGAAGTGGGAGTCTAGTCAGCGCTCTTATGCCTGATGATGAAGATTCGCCAAGTGATCATTGCTCTTCTACAGACAATGATCGTCGAACCTGACCAAGTAAGCTTAGTCAGTTTCAACTGATGACGACGACTTCTGGTGCAACCGTCGCCTAGTCCGCTGCGTGCGGATGACGATGGCCTAGGAAGTGGGAGTCTAATCAGCTATCTTACGCAAGATGATGACGACTCGCCAAGGGATCATTTCTCTACTACAGACAATGATCTCCAAACTTCACCAGGTAAGCTTAGTCAGTTCCTACTAATAACGACAGCTTCTAGAACATCCCAATGCCTAGTCCACTGTGCATGGACAACGATGGCTTAGGGAGTAGGAGTATATTCAGCGGTTTTGCGTCTCGTGGCGGTTACTCGCCAAGGACCACTAATGGACAAAGGTTGCCTAACACAGTCAGTTTTGATGCAACTCAACTGACAACACTAACCATCTGCCAGCATGAAGGGCCCGAAATACTAATTTTACGACCAGAAACATGGGTCAAAAGCTTTTAAAAAAGACACAATGGCACGATAGTATAAGACAAACAAGTAGAGTTACAAAATGTGACTTTCATTAAAAGTTCTATTTTTGTTCTGAGAAATACATTACAACTATTTTGGAATAGCAGTGGATAAAACGGCGAAAGTAGCCTTTCTATAATAGGCGAAATCGAGGTCAAGACCAGGGCAATGTTCTCTAATAAGCTCCAGAAGTTCTAGCCTGCCCCGAACGACCTCCGATGACACCTATAGCTTCCGTCCAAAAGCCCTGGAATCCACATCGCCTACCAATGCGACATAGTGGGAACACTCTTCCACTAATAAGCGTTTTGCTTTGTGAACGCAGCGAAATCCCTCAGCAGCTTCTGACTTGAGCTGTCGACGTATAACAACCTATTTGGTCTCAGTCCGCTTCCTTTCAGCAATCTGAGCTTGCAGATCAGACGACCACTTGTCCACAACACCTTCTAGGCACTTCGAATCAGTACGGCCCGGACCAGTTCAGCTCGGGTAGAAGCCAAGTCGACTTCAATAGGCTTCAATTAAGCCTTTACGGCTACCAATTCTAGTTCAGACGTGGACGTCATGGACTGCATAACCCCTACGTCTGCCGCAGTACAGGACTCCTGCAGTTGATTGGTCAGAGAATCAACTCGGTGGAGAGCATCCGAATATGACATTCGAAAGTTTAAGAAAGCCTCATCCAAAGCGAGCACTCTCCCACGAGCATCGGGATGCAACACAATTAAATCATGTGGCTCGATAGTGCAAGCCTCTGCCAAGGACCTATGGAGACTCACAACGTCGACCTTTGGTCCAGTGCACTCTCCTTCCAAGCAACCAGGAAGGACAAAGATTCAGCGAAATACTATCATCCCCTGGGACCACCTCCGGAACAGACAAAGATAATTCACGCTTTGCAACAGTTGCCTCCTTCTCTAATAAGGATGGTGGCTCGGAAGAAGAAGCAATGTAATTAGTGAGCTGCCTCCTCTTAGAAAGAACAATAGGAGGTATGCCCGCCTCCAACTTAGCTAGCCTCGACTAGCTGGGCATAACCAGGCTTCTTTTCTACGAACGACGACCTCCAACCTCTTTAGTCTGTGAGGTGAGTGCAGCAGAGGCCTCATATGAACATCTAAGTGGCCCATTCCGTACGATGTTTCTCAGCATTATAACGTCCTCAACGGAATAAATGGGAGTTCATTAAACCCCTTTTCTATCAAATCTTCCCCCTCAGTGAGGATCGTGGTCGCATACATTTCTGAAAAAAGAAGCAAAACATCAAGTTAGCGCTACATCCGAAATCCGGGATGGTAAGACAGTGACAAAGAACTTGCTAAGATAAAACTGGAAGAATCTGGGGACCCGACATCCTCCCAACTGAAGTATGGGGAATTCACTGAAGCTAGAAATCGACACTTCTGCCAAGGCTCAATATCATCCGCTACAGGATGCAAGCAATCAGGAGTGCTCAACACACAACACCTCTAGAATCCAATCGAGCGGCGGTTAGACGTTAAACTATCATCGGGGTCAAGCGAAGGCTAGCATCATGCGTTCTAATAAGGGTCGTAATCTAAATCTTAAACCCACCAGCTCAGAGCCAACTAAGCAGGGGGGTATACGAAGAAAAGGAAAAAATGCCAAAGGTCATCAGGCACTGGGAACAAGAATCGAATTCAAACATACCCTGGTGCAATCCTATATACCCCTATGGGGGTGTAATTGGAGTATGAGCCATGAGCACATGGACGAGCTCCAAATCTTCAGGAACATGATACAGGCCTCAAAGCCTAATTAACTCAGTTTCATCAACCAAGCTCTCTTCTAAGAGCTTATGGCAAGTATAAGACAATTTTGTGCGGGAGTAAGTTCGACATTAGCTGTAATTGAAGGAAAGTGTTAATCAAACTTTGCAAAAAGACACTCGCGGAAAAGAAAACACAAGGCAGAGACAAGAAGACACCACAGAAGAAATAAAAAATTCTTCCTTGAAACAATGGCTATTTATAAAGAATATGAATCGTACATTTTTCTTCTTGAGCAGTCACAATGGTAGAGTCATTTTTTAGAGATTTAGTGGATCGACTAGTTTCCTCACTAACTCAGGGGGAGCAGCTGATGATACACCGAAACATCCTTTCATCTACACCGTACACGTGTCATGATAATCTCAATGAATAACAATCCTAAGCATCAATTTTGCACTGATCCAGCCCAAACGGCATCAAGCCCGCAAAGTGCAGTAACCAGACCAAATTACTACAACCTACTAAGCCCACACATCTCACAGCCATCCCCAATACCCGTAAGACGTATTGAGGCAAGTATCTCGGGGATCAGCTTCGGACGGGCAAACCAGCAGTACTTTGTTTTCAACTAGGAAATAAATGCCAGAGTATACGTCGTACGTGGAAACTTCCACATATGGACAACACTCCAATGGGTAACTATCTCCTGCGTGGAAACACTCCAATGTTTCGGTTGTATATTTCAATGTGGCAGAACAGAATTCTATTGAATAGACCTATGCCTATGTATCTAGGGAATAGTCACTTCAAAGTGAATCCTACCTAGATACACAGGTTGTGGTATTTATTTCATGGTGGAATCAATTTGAAAAAGACCTAAAGTTAGAGATTTATCAATAGGTAATGTTGCTCCAATACCCAGCCAAAGAGCTACTGCGGTACCAATTAAAAAGACGGTTGTAGCTACTGGACGACGGAACGGGTTTTGGAATTTATTAACATTCTCCAAAAAGGGTACCGTTAATAATCCGGCTGGTACTGAAACCATTAAAAGAACTCCCAATAATTTATTGGGCACTGTACGGAGTATTTGAAATACAGGAAAGAAGTACCATTCGGGCAATATTTCCAAAGGGGTTGCAAATGGATCCGCGGGTTCACCTATCATTGACGGTTCTAGGACCGCTAGACCTACGTTACATGCAATAGTACCCAAAATTACTACTGGAAAAATATATAAAAGATCATTGGGTCATGCGGGTTCACCGTAATAATTATGACCCATCCCTTTCGCCAATTTAGCTCTTAATACAGGATCATTCAAATCAGGTTTCTTTGTTATTGGGATAGGTGAATTCCTATAGATCCATCCCCTGAAGGAACCGGACATGATAATTTTTCATCATCCGGCTCGAGCAAAAATCAAAGGAATCAAATAGAGCCATAGAAAATCTATATGTAATCCAGATCAATACATACATGACTCTATCTAAGAAAAGATTTCAATTTTGACACTTACAAATAAATGCTCAATACCCAAGTAAGCTTACAAATTTGATTATGATCAAGTGCTTTTTGGGTCGTCTCGTGCCTTGCTATTGGCGTTTATCCCCAAAATAAATATCTCAAGTCGTCTTACATACAAAGGATTTACTTGTTACTAATATATAGTCTAGCCTCTGTTTTTCTTTAGATCCCTTGTCTCACTCCGATAGTCTGTTGTGTTGGATTGTCAATGAACAAGGAATGCGTGCATTTACTTACTATATAAGTAAGTAGAATAGGGATAACATAATCTGGATCATGCCACATCACTTATTCTACTGGATCTTACAAAGCCTATTCATGTCATGCACGACATGATTAGGGTCTAATCATAGAAAAAATTCTCTTCAAGTGAACCGGCCTATCCTCTATATGGGGTTTGCACGGTGGTTGGCACAGAGACACATTTGGTTGTATATTTCAATGTGGAGGATAAAACATTTAGAGATTTAGTGGATCGACTAGTTTCCTCACTAACTCAGGGGGAGCAGCTGATGATACACCGAAACATCCTTTCATCTACACCGTACACGTGTCATGATAATCTCAATGAATAACAATCCTAAGCATCAATTTTGCACTGATCCAGCCCAAACGGCATCAAGCCCGCAAAGTGCAGTAACCAGACCAAATTACTACAACCTACTAAGCCCACACATCTCACAGCCATCCCCAATACCCGTAAGACGTATTGAGGCAAGTATCTCGGGGATCAGCTTCGGACGGGCAAACCAGCAGTACTTTGTTTTCAACTAGGAAATAAATGCCAGAGTATACGTCGTACGTGGAAACTTCCACATATGGACAACACTCCAATGGGTAACTATCTCCTGCGTATCTAGGAGCACATGTCTAATAGGGAGACTTCCCTCTACAAGACGACTCCTAATTAGAAAATAATCTCCAGGAAGATCTTTTTCCCTAAACTATGCCACTGATAGCCTGACCGAACCAGGATTCTAGCACTATAAATAAGACATGAGGTTGATGAACAAAGGTACGCTACAAATTTCATGATTACAGCTTTAGTCCTTCCTCGGATCCTTATCTGACTTTAGCATCAGAGTGCCATCGACCACCACTACGGTGGTCGGCGGCTCACATGTGTTCCTTGTGTAGGTCAGCAGGTCAAGGTCAAGCAGAGAGTGAAAATCGACTGCATCAGAATTTTTGTTTTACTTGTTGTTAAATTATAATCTTCTCATACCAGCATTAGCTTACCCATTTTGCATTTTTTGTGGCAAATGGGTGTACTCTTATTGGAGTGCAGATGTTGGAAGCAATTTCGTTTATCGAGCCGAGCGAAGCTCTTAGTCTTTTTCCAATGTTCGGAATATGTTTTATATATTAATTTTGGTACATAGAAAACAAATATTTTTTTGTGTATGTACTAGCTATGGTAGAATGTTGGACTACTGCAAGACAACATACGCATAGGATGGCAATAACAGAAATGCGTATGTTAAAGTGGATGTGTGGTAAAACACATAAGGATAAAATTAGGAATGAAAGAATTAGGAGATACTTAGGTGTAGCGCCCATAGAGGACAAAATTAGAGAAAGGCGTTTAACTTGGTTTGGTCAAGTGTGGAGGAGACCAAGCACGACACCAATTAGAAAATGTGTAGATTGGCAAGTTAATGGATGGTGTAGACGGAGGGGACGATCGTTGAAAACTTGGATGAAGGCGGTGAATGAAGACATCCTTGACCTTGGATTAGACGAGTATATGTGGGAAGACCGCATTGCTTGGAGAGCCAAAATCCATGTAGTTGACCCCGAAAATATCGGGAATGGGCTTTGATGAAGATGATGATGATGTGTACTAGCTATGGTGTGTGAATTTGGTGTTGAGGTTTTAATGTTAGAGTTGTTGTATATTTGGATTTTTGTTTAATATATTTGAATTTCATTCCGAGAAATTTGTATGTGAGATTGTAGCTACGTGTTGATGTCACATGTCGTTTGTCAAAAATCTCGCTATAAGTAGCGATTTTCCTTTTGAGCGAGGTGTGACAGAATATTCGCTTTAGAATCCACGGGCCTATTGGGTTCCGCTTCCTTTAGGGCTTTTTCCTCACCCTTTCTCTCACAGTTTTCATACGCATCATACTAAGGGGATCCAACCTCGCACATATATAGCACATCCCCTTCCCTCACCCAGGTGATGTGGTACTATAATACCAAGGTAGTTTGTCAGGCTCTAAGCCCGCCCACTCATGGAAGCGTACCAGCCTCTAAGCTCGCCCACGCACGAAGCTGCCAACCTCAAAGTCTGCCCACACAAGGTATCCTGTTAGCCTTAGAGCCCGCCCACACAAGGCTGTTACAATATTTTTTGAACGACCCGATCCACATGGTGCGATATTGTATGTTTTGGGCCCAAGGCCCTATAAAACAATTGAGAACAGAGAGAGCGCTTGAGAGAGTTTCGAGTTTATTGGAGAAAAAATCAAAGCTATTCAAAGGGAGTCTTGGTGGGTATAAATGGGAGTTTGTATGTGGCTCGAGAATCAATTTGGAAGGCTTGGAGTGCTACGATTTTTTTGATTGTGAGTAGATCTACCACCTGTCACTTTCCACTTGATTATGAGTAACTCTAAAAAAATTTATCCAATTTATGCAAAAATATTTTGAGATTTTCACTTTTGGTTTGAAGTTGGTAACAAGGTATATATATATATGTAACGAAATTTTCACATCGTGTTAATAATTATAATTTTTTGTTGCTTCCATTAGAAAGATGAAAGTGAGATCTTTCTAACGGTAGTTAATAAGCTTAATTTGGTTGAGAATAGAAACAGTTATAGTTTTTTTAAGTTGGCTAGTCAAACTGGATTTCTCGAAATGTTATTATCAAATTTGAGAAAATGACGAACAGGGTAGAAAGAAGTGTTTACACCTCCCATATTAGGGAGAATTTTATGGTGTTTACACCTCCCATATTTGGTTTATGTCTAATTCTTTTACCAGTATAAAATATATGATAGCAGCTTTCCAGCGGTATATAATGTGTAGTATTTGGTTGTGAATTGAGAATTGGGTATTAACTTGAAGTTGGCATGTTGAATTGAAAACCTGCTGTGAAATTTGTTGTTTGGAAAAAGACAATGAAGTCAGCGTGACATCATCTGTTTGACCAAACTTTGACCAAATTTAAAATTTCCACCGTAACCATGGAATGAGTTTTCACGAAATCTCATCGAAAATTTCTTTTTTTAATTACGAAAAGAAAAAAATCGAAACATAAATTTACATTTTTCAAAAAGTTTCAGATTTTTTCGAGTTTTTTTTTTCCTTAAAATTCAGTTTTTCGCCAAAAAGCACAAAACTCATTGACCTAATTTTCATTTTTTCGACAAATTTCGGAGTTTTTTCGTAATTTTTGAGTTTTTTCTAATTATCATTTCTTTTAATTATTTATTGATTTTTTAAACAACCCCCTAATTTTCTAATTATATATTGATTTCATGTTTGTTTCATTTCTTGGTATTTAGGCTTCATTTAATGTGTTTAATAGATCGATTTGTTTACTTGCATTTTCACATATCCTCGAAATATATATAATAAATAAAAAATGAAGTTATATATAAATATTTTTCATGTATCGATGATTTTTTACGTTTTTTTTATATAACAAAATATTTTTTAAAATCAGGAGACCGTAATTAACTCAAAAAACGAAGACACAATCCTTGACCGTAACTTTGTTTTTTACTCCATTTTCCCCGTTGCATTCGTCGGGTCGAGAATTAATTTTGGAGTAAATTTATTTTGTATTATGAAATATTTCAATTTTAGCATCTTAATATATTATGTCTCAAGATGTGTGTTTTAAGTAAATGTTTATTATTAGGTTATTGTGCATCATACGTGATTATTTGATATTTGAAAGTTCAATGGTGATCTAAATGAGGCTTTGAAAATGACATGACTATTTAATTGTTAATAAAGCTTTATTGTTGAAATAAATACCCTACTCCAGCGTTGTGAATTATATAGAGTGGTACAATTAATATGGACATAGAGGCCTCAATTTCTGATAGTTGTAAAATTCGTACAACTATAGAATAAGTTGTACGAAGCCTATTTCCAAAAAGGGAAAACTAAGCCACTGTACGAGTCATAACACGCGTGATATAGTGGAGTGTACCTGAGGAGCAAAGCCTAACTTTCCAAAATAGGAAAACTAAGCCACTGTACGAGTCATGACTCACGTGACACTGTGAAGTTTTCCTGAGGAGGAAGAGTCAGAGTTTAGACTTGGTCCTCTTCCAGCGCATTGTTTTATGTTGATGATTTGGCTCGTGTGTCCAGTCGTTTGAAATGGCATTTTAGAAACGACACGCTGTTTGAAATGCATACATACTCAAAATGGGTATTGGTACATGTATGTAAGTGAGTCAGGATGAGACATATTCAGCACATGGATAGGTGCGATAGGGTACTCATGGTCTGAAAAGTTGTATGTATTTTGTTCTCCGAAAGGAAAACTAACCATTGTATGAGTTTTGACTCGCTTGATACAGTGGGGGAGTTCCTAAGGACCATGAGAGTATGACATGTTTTAAAACAGGGTATGTTATGAATTGAATTTGGTATGATATGTTTTGAAACAAATAATGTCATAATTTGAAAATCGTATAAGATGATTTTAAAATGAGTATGTGAGGATTGGAAAATGGTATGGTACGAAGTGAAAGTGAAATATTTCAACATGTAAATATATTATGGAAATGTGCATCCATTTAGAGGATTGATTTATTAAATTATTATGCTTTCGTTGATCATATGAATTGTGCATCATAAATAAGTTTTATAGCATGATATGAGGTAGGTGTGGATATGTCTAAAACTATGGATTATAGAATTTATGTTTTACTTGTTGTTAAATAATAATTTGCTCGTACCAGCATTAGCTTACCAGTTTTGCTTTTTTTTTTTTGGCAAATCGGTATACTCTTATTGGAGTGCAGACGTTGGAAGTGAATTCGTTGACCGAGCCGAGTGAAAGTAGCTCTTAGACTTTTTCCAATGTTCGTAAGATGTTTTATATATAAATTTTTCTTTTATATGTATTAGCTATGGTGTGTGCATTTGGGTTGAGGTTCGAATGTTAGAGTTGTTGTATATTTGGATCTTTGTTTAATATATTTGAATTTTGTTCCGAGAAATTTGTATGTGAGACTGTGGTCGTGTCTTGATGTCACACGCCGTTTGTCGAGAATCTCGCTGTCGGTAGCGATTTTCCTTATGAGTTGAAAATGAAAAATGTTTGCTTTGAGATCCACGATCTCATTGGACTCTGCCTCCTCAAGGGCCTTTCCCTCAGCCTCTCCTATACGATTTTCATGTCTGTCATACCATGGGTACTTAACATCGCACATATATAGCACATACCCTTCCCTCACCCAGGTGATGTGGAACTATAATACCAAGGTAATCGACCAGCCTCTGAGCTCGCCCACACATGGTAGACTATCAGCCTCTGAGCTCGCGCACACACGAAGCTACCAGCCTAAGAGCTCGCCCACACAAGCCCGTTACAATCCACCCCCTTAGGGCCCAACGTCCACGTTGCCACACTTTCGATTGGGTCTGACTTTGATACCATTCTGTAACGACTCGATCCACATGGTACGATATTATCCGTATTGGCCTAAGGTTCGCACAACTTTAAAATGCGCCGTACCAAGGGGATCCAACCTTGCACATATATAGCACATCTTCTTCCCCCACTCAGGCGATGTAAGACTATAACACCAAAGTAGTCTGCCAGCATCTGAGCTCGCCCACACACAAAGTTGCCAGCCCACACAAAGTAGCTAGTCAGCCCCATAACCCACCCACAAGCGGCTGTTATAATCCACCCCTTTAGAACACAACGTTCACGTTGGAACACTTCCTAATCGGTCCAGCTCTGATACAATTTTGTAATGACCCGATCCACATGGTATGATACTGTCCGTTTTGCGCCCAAGGCCCGCACGGCTTTAAAATGCGTTGTACCAAAGGGATCCAACTTCGCACAGAATAACACATCCCCTTCCTTCACCCATGCTATATGGGACTATAACATTAAAGTAGTCTGCCAGCCTCTGAGCCCGCCCATACATGGTAGTCTGTCTAAGCTCGCCCACACACGAATTTGCCATCCTTAAAGTCCGCCCACACAAGGTTGTTACAATCAACCCCATTAGGATCCAATGTTCATGTTGGCACACTTTCGGCTGGGTCCGGCTCTGATATCGTTCTATAACGACTCGATCCATATGGTACGATATTGTACGCTTTGGGCCCAAGGCTTGTACGGCTTTAAAATGCGTCATACCAGGGGGATCCAACCTCGCACATATATAGCACATTGATTTTCTCACCTAGATGATGTTGGACTATAACACCAAGGTATCCTGCCAACCTCTGAGCCTGTCCACACATTGTCAAGCCCCGATTTTCGAAAAATAGGAAATCCTTATATCCACGTAGGATTAGGATTATCCACTTCTCCAAAACTCGGGACGTGAAAATTTAACAATAAAAACATTAAGTAAAAATTAACATAGACAAAAATTCTAACCAGATAACTCTTTGGAGATGATCGCTCTATAAAATAAACTGCCAAAGATGCCACCCCCAAAACTCTATAACTTGAGAAAGGCTAAATGACTACAATCCAATAAGAACGTACCCAAAAAGCATAAACTTACTTGGGTCAGCGATGTAACTGGTATGAGAAATCTTCATCTTTTATAAATAAAATAAGTTAGACATTTTAACATGAGGCAAACATGTCGTACTACTATGTTTACCATTTTCAAGTAAACATTTACTTATCCAACACTACAACATGATAAGTCAGACCTACAGAAAAGTTAGTAGACTTACCATCTGGCAGGAAACGATTAGAAGCAAATGAATAAAATTCATAATTTATCAATCCTCATAAATACAATTTATTTTCAATCAAATACAAATCATAGTCATAATACATCATTATTTAAATATCAACAAAATACATTTTAAGGATGACATGTATTTTTCATTCAATGATCGAATGGGCATTTAGTTTCTTCCCTTAAGGCAACTATGCACATAGACAAACATTTCTCTTCTTTTCTACATTCGCACTCTCTTCCTGTACCAAACACGTCTCACCAAAGTGTGCCTCCCTTGCCTTTGAAACCACTTGGAGCATACATGTTCCAAGTAGGGTGCCACATCGAGGAACATGTCATCTCACCCGAAGTTCGATCAATGGCAAGCATTTTCTAAACATTACACGTACTACCGAATTCACATGGAACGACGTACTCGATATGCAAGCAAGTATGCATATCAAAATTATATACAATGTATACAAGCAAGTCTATATACTAAAACACATTTTTCATTTTTCTTTTATTCGGAATTGTGGAAAAAAACATTTTTATTTGCAAATAAGTAGGCGGATAATACAATATACACACCTCAAAAGAATCACGTCCCAAAATTCGGTAGGATAAGAGCTAGGCGAATAATTCTTGGTGCATTTATTTTATTTTGTCCTCCAACTCCCAGGTAACATCATTCTCCTTTTTGCTCCACTGAACTTTGATCAGGTTTACATTCTTTTGACGTAGTTGTTTCACATCACGATCAGTTATCATTGTTAGCCCAACTATGTAAGTCAAATCCTCATTAAGTTCAATAGCGGTAAGTTGAACAATCTGAGTTGAGTTTTTCACATATTTCCTCAACATCGAAACATGAAAGACATTATGAATCATCGACAAACTAGGCGGTAGTGCAAGTTTATATAAGCTAAGTGACCAACACATCCGACAATCTCGAACGACCCAATGTACCGCGGGCTCAACTTTCATTTCTTGCCAAATCTCATCACACCTCGCATGATAGACACCTTGAGAAAAACTAAATTACCAACCACGAGCACTTCACTCCTTCACTTCTGATATGCATAACTTTTCTGTCAACTCTGAGTAGTTTTTATCCTTCACCTAATAATCTCAATCTTCTCTGCAATCTCTCTAACAATCTTTGGCCCCAACAATACTGTATCTCCTACCTCCTCCCAGTAATTAGAGGATCTACATGGCCTACCATACAAAGCCTCAAAGGGTGTCATGACAATGCTCGATTGATAACTATTATTGTATGAAAAAATTGAAATCCTTATATCCACGTAGGAATAGGATTATCTGCTTCCCCAAAATTCGGGACATGAAAATTAACATTAAGTAAAAATTAACATAAACAAAAAATTTAACCAGATAGCTCTTTGGAGATGATCGCTTCATAAAATTAACCGCCAAAGATGCCACTCAAAACTCTATAACCTGATAAATGCTAAATGGTTATGTTCCAATAAGAATGTACCCAAGAAGCATAAACTTACTTGAGTCAGCAAGGTAGCTGGTATGAGAAATCTTTATCTCTTATAAATAAAATAAGTTAGACGGTTTAACATGAAAAATTCACACACAATAAATAACACATCACAAACTAGTATTTCTTCCATGAGGTAAACATGTCATACTATTATGCTTACCATATTCAAGTAAACATTTACTTATCCAACACTCACAACATGGTATGTCAGACCTGCAGAAAGGTTAGTAAACTTACCATCCTGTACAGAAAGGTTAGAAACAAATGAATAAAATTTCTAATTTATCAGTCCTCATAAATACAATTTATTTTCAATCAAATGCGGATCATAGTCATAATACACCATTATTTAAATATCAACAAAATACATTTTACCTTAAGGAAGACATGTAGTTTTCATTCAATGATCGAATAGGCATTTAGTTTCTTCCATTAAGGCAACTATGCACATAGACAAAATTTTCGCTTATTTTCCATAATCACACTTTCCTTCTGTACCAAATACACCTAACCCAAGTGTGCCTCCCTTGCTTCGAAACCACTCGGAGCGTACATGTTCCAAGTGGGGTGCCTCATCGAGGAACATATCATCTCACCTGAAGTTCAATCCATGGCAAACCTTTTCTAAACAATACACGTACTACCAAACTCACATGGAATGATGTCCCCGATATGCAAGTAAGTCTGCATACCATTATTATATACCACGTATACAAGCAGGTCTGTATATTAAAACACATTTTTCATTTGTTTTATTCGGAGTTGTGGAAAAGGGCATTACTAATCTCAGAATTAAAACACCACATGCATGATTAAGTGTTTAACATATGAGACACCATCAAGCCAAGCCAACATACGTGTTTAATAAATTTTTCAACGAATGCATAGTACTAAATGATGAACTTTTCTAAACAGGTAGATCCACGCCAAGCCAGGCCCAATAGCATCCATCATCCTAGAGATGCTCATAATGACCCAATCGAACACAATCACATTTACAGAGAACCCCCCTGTCGCTATCCTAACTCTCTAGATTTTTTGCTAGATGAGTTTCTTATAAATCTAAGTTTAACATATATATATTTGTGTGTGTGTGTGTGTTTAATACTGCAATTCAGTTTTATCAACAATTCTAGGGAGCCAAGTTTGGGAGCCACTTTTGGGCCAATTTGCGTGCAATCCGAGACTACAAGGATTTGAGTGGCCAAATGGACTTCGTTGGACTTCTAACCGTATGGGTGTGTTAATAATGACAAATGCAAGATGTTTGACTTAAAAAACAAGTTTGGGGGCGTTTAATGAAGAAGGAAAACTCGTTTGTATGTTGTAAGCTAAAGAATTCAGAATAGATCAAATCTCCCCAAGTAGGATTCGAACCTACGACCAATCAGTTAACAGCTGATCGCTCTACCACTGAGCTACTGAGGAACAACGGGAAATTTGATTTCATAGAGTTCAATTCCCGTTCTCAACCCATGACCACCATGAGCCTGAAAATTCCTTTGTAACTCTCGGAACTTCTTCATAATGGCTCCGTTCCATGCCTCATTCCATAGGGAACCTCAAAGTGGCTTCATTTCATTATATTTAATCCATATCCCAATTCCATTCATTTAATATCCCTTTGGTGTCATTGACATAAGAAATGACGTTTCTAGCCTATCTCTTTCTATTTCTATTTCTATATATGGAAAGCGAAGATATGGAAAGTTAAGATATTATATATATAATCACCCATTCACTACTACTACTTGGTCCTTCACTATTTCCATGTCTTTCCCACTGTTTTTTAATTTCGAAATTGACGTCTATTGTTCCTTTCCTTGATGGATTAGAAATTTAAAAAAAATGGTTATGCACTATTATACCCAGTTAGTACACATGCCTATTTTGTTCCTAAAGTGTCATAGTAAGTAGATGGGCCCACTGCCCTTGCCCCACATAAGTTCACCATGAGCAAGTTCTTGTTGACTTTATAACTTGACATGAGTTTCATAGCCTTTGTACAAAATTATTAATCTCTTCTTTATTATTTGTTTGGTATTTTCAGATCTGTACATTCACCAAGAAATCCATCACATGAATAAGAGAATGACCCCAACAACATCATCATCCTTCACATAGCCATTAAATACATGTGCCCATGTCAGTCTTAGATGGGTCCTAATCATACATATTGGGAATGATCAGTTATTCATTTAAACCCCATGAGGGCATACAAACTTCTATTGAACATTGGTCGTTTGCAATAATGTGTAATTATAGACTAATGACATGCATATTGAAACAATGATATAAAATAGAGAGGTCGGAAAAAAAATCAACAGAGTTTTCACTCAGTTTTTCGAGAACCCCAAATTGAAGCAACGCCTTTTCTTCTTTCGCCTCCTTTTCCTCTACGTAATTTTTTTTATATGTGTATACAAAGAAAGGAAGTGGCTAGGGTTTCTTTTAAAAAATGTTCTAATTAGAGTTTTCCCTAATCTTTGCTAAATACGCCCACCACTTCTACTCTTTTACCTACCACAACCCTAAGTCCCAATTAATATTATCCAGTATTATATATATATAATTATTACCAAATAGTAAATATTATCAATTAATAAATTAAGTAACATTTATATTTGCAAATAATTAGATGGGTATTACACACGTGGTAGCAAATTAGCCTCTGAGCTCGCCCACACATGAAGCTTCCAGCCTCGGAGCCCGCCCACATAAGGTCGCCCATCAGCCTCAGAGCCCGCATACACAAAGTCGTCTATCAGCCTCAGAGTCCGCTCACACAAGACTGTTATAATCTACCCTTTTAGGGCCCAACATCCACGTTGTCTTACTTCTGGCTAGATCCGGTTCTGATACCATTCTGTAACGACCTAATCCACATGGTATGATATTGTCCGCTTTGGGCCCATGGCTCGCACAGCTTTAAAATGTGTCATACCAAGGGGATCCAACCTCGCATAGATATATCACTCCCCTTCCCTCACCCAATCGATGTTGGATTATAACATCAAGGTAGGCTGCCAGCCTCTTAGCCCACCCACGCATAGTCGCTTGCCAGCTTCTAAGCTCACCTACACATTGAGCTATCAGCCTTAGAGCCTGCCCACACAAGGTTGTTACAATCCCCCTTATGATCCAACGTCCACATTGACACACTTCCGGCTGGGTCTGGCTCTAATACCATTCTGTAACGACTCGATCCACATGGTATGATATTGTTCGCTTTAGGCCTAAGGCCTGCACGACTTTAAAACACGTCATACCAAGGGGATCCAACCTCGTACATATATAACACAATTCATTCCCTCACCCAGGCGATGTGGGACTATAATACAAAAGTAGTCTGCCAGCCTCTGAGCCTGCCCACACATAGTAATCTGCTAGCCTCTGAGCTTGCCCACACAAAGTTGTTACACCAGGGGGAGAAAAAGTGAAAGAGAGAGATAAAAAGAATGGGTGGAGGGAATTTAGGCTAAGAGATTAGGGGAAATAGAGAGTGTGATGAACATTGGATGAAAAGTTGAAGAAATGTGGAAGTGAAGAGAAAATGGAAGATGTAGATTTGTGTGAGCAAATAAAATTATAACATAACTACCGGATCATTTCAGATCCTTCCATTCTGTAGAAGATCTAATCCATCAATAGTTATATACCCAAGTTATTTAAAAGTGAGTGCTCACATCCTAAATGGTTGACTAATTCATCAAAATTATTTCACAAAAAATCCCATGGACCAAGCTCAATTAAAGATGTGCTCTCATCCTAAAGAGGCTATGATATAATTGTGGGTGTCATTGTCACGACCATATCTTAAAGGCAATATTTGAGCGAGAGAATCACAAACATAATTTGTATTGTAACTATTTTTATTTTCTACATTTTTTCTCTTATTTAGATAAATATGACATAGCATCACTCGAAAGCACAACCAATAGGAAGATAAGTTCAATAGCCTATTGTCTAACCAACCCATTATCTTAATGATTGATGCATCTTTCTATATGTCTGAACTCCGAATTGTTTTGGTATTGTAGCTATCACTGGTAGATAAATCATAAGCAACATAAATAAGGGATGGATAGGAACGCAAGTCGACTTAAGTTCTAAAGTAGAATTGCGAGCTATAAATAACAATATTATGAGCAAGAGAAAAATCATGAGAAAAAATATTATTCTTACAAACTCAAAGATTATTGCAACTACGGGACAATGATTAATTAGATGAGCATTTCTCTTGGCGATAAAAATTAGCTTGGAAAAATTAAAGCATCGTGATCGTTCCATAATTTTTGTCATTTTTAGAAACAAGAACTTGTCAACCCATAATATATTTGCATCCATATATAATGGTAGTGGTAGATTGGTAGTTTATCTAATTATGAGAGAGAACTGTGTCAAATTGCTTACTAACATTGCAATTGAAGAACAAGTAATGTACACCCTCTTCTCCAATGTTGCAAAGTGGATAATTAGGGAGCACTCATATGTCTTATTTTAATGATTTTTTTTTTTTGGTATGTCCGCCCTTTATATATTTTCCAAAGCAGATTCTTATGTGAAATTTTCAAGTGAAATATGTCATGCAAGATCTTCTTGTCAAGGGAACCATGAGGAGATGAAGCTGAAGTATTGGTATTCACCAGAGATGAGGGATCTATGATCTTTAGAAAAGCTTACAATACAAGTTTACAATATTGTAAATAATCATTAACAACTTAACCAATTTTACTATTTATGAATGAGTTAACGTCTATATGCATATGTACGACATGATGAACACGATATCTATTTACAACTCGTTTTTGGGTTGCTATTTGCAATTTCTTAGTAATACATTTTTTTTCATATTGAAATGTGAATATTATAGGCGCTCGACTTCTTAAATGACCTTTTTAACTATTGATATGTGTGCAATATTTGGTTTTGGTATATATTGATTGGTTTTTCATACTTCATCGTATGACTAAGTACTTGTAATATTTTGTTATTGAATCATTAATTCTTTTGGTTAGTTTGTCTATTTATAGCCATAAACTCAAACATCGAAAAAATTCAAAACAATTAAGTACAATAATTCCTTCGACATTATGTTATGTTCTAGGGCCAATGAAGGTAATATCTTCACAAAAGTGTTCGCCGCAATTTATGAAACTTTGATCATAATGTACTTTGTCGGATATTTTAAATCTAGTCATACCTAAATATTTAAAATCTAGTCATACCTCTGAAACTTTGATCATAATGTACTTTGTCGGATACACGATTTAATATATATTTTTTCTCACAACTTCTTCAGTCTCTGCGATAACACAATTTTCCATCTCCAATAAAACTTGAATGCAAGTCTAAGTATAAAAAATTCAGAACTATAAACTCCAACTTTTGCTAACCAAAATCAAAACCCTTGGTACAATGCTTCTATGGAGCCTAGTCCCAAAACACTAATTTGTGCCTGGGAGGGTGGTTCGCACGTGATCGGACCACTCTTCCCTTCTCTCCATGGGTTTGGAGAAATTAAAGAGGGGTAAAGTTGGTCCGATTACGTGCGAACCACCCTCCCAAGCACAAATCAGTGCTTTCGAACGTGACTCTCTAGAATTTTTCCCCTCAGTAACACAAAAAGCAAAACAAAGAACAAATACATAATAGAAGAAGGTCGTTTACGTGCATCATCCCACTGGTTTGGACAATTCTTGGCAGCCAAAGCTCCTTGCCACTTTTGGGCCAGGGTAAAAAGTGTAAAGAACCCTACCCTGATATGGATGTCAGTGGGGCAGATTTTCACGGATATTTGCCCCACTCGCCCCGTTTGGGGCAGATTTGGTTAAGGTTGTATGGAGGTTGGGGCGGATACGAATATCCAAACTGTATCCATTTCTTATTCAGGGGCGAATACAGATTTGTCCATATCCGCCCCACGGATATCCGATGAATTGTGGTATTTTGGTAAATGTAGAGAATCTCATGAGAAAAAACCTGGCAGGAGGCATGACATGAAGTAAAGGTTAGAGAATAGAGAAAGAAAGAGGCAAAAGAGATATCGCTAGCGCGCTCATCTCTATCGCTTCACACTCGTGTGCTCCGATCGGCCTTTTCCGTAATTTTTTTTTCCAACCCAACATACATTCATCATCCATACCCTAAATCCCCTTTTTTTCACTCTCCATACATCAATCATTCCAATTTGTTTTGTTTGATCAATTAATCAATCAAGAAAAGGAAAGGAAGAAACCCTAAAGTTTCAATGACGAATGTGTCATCTGATTCTACTTCTTCTTCGTCTCCTCGATTGCAAGGAGGCAAGAATTTACCATCTCCTTGGGCACGAACTGAATTAGAATCGAATCCTCCTGCTACTGTTTCTCCAACTAAGGGGATTTCTTCTTCTAAGGAAGCGGAGAAGGAAATAGTTGTTGTTGTAGATTCTGAATCTTCGCCTCCGCCACCGACTCCGAAGGTTTCTAGTGAGACTGTTGTTGTTGTTGAAGAGATGGTGA
The DNA here is from genome assembly GCA_963556465.1 of Berberis vulgaris. Taxonomy (NCBI): domain Eukaryota; kingdom Viridiplantae; phylum Streptophyta; class Magnoliopsida; order Ranunculales; family Berberidaceae; genus Berberis; species Berberis vulgaris. The sequence goes on along the minus strand of OY747136.1, from coordinate 27,505,559 downwards.
GAAAGGAGAGTCATGATAATGGGAATGAAAAGGCGAAGAAACTGGCCTGGAACAAGCTTCCAATGGTGTTGTTGAAGTTGGGAATGTTATGGGGGCTTCATCTTGGCCTACTTTGCCTGAGTCTGCCAAGGCTTCGTCCGATTCTTTGAAGAATCTCTCTGATGGATCTGCCGCTGTGACGCAGGTTTTGTTTTCATCTTCTACTTGTTTTGTGTTATTGCTTCAACAACACATAATCCGTTTTAGCGAGGCAGATCGGAGCTGAGAGCCAGAAACCCAATAGCAGAACCGCAAACTTGTGAATGGATTGGCGGGGCGGAGCGGATATCCGTCAATCCATACAGGGCGGATATCCGCCAATCCATGCGGGGCGGTTATGGTTTTTAATTAAAATTATAATCGGATTGGTGGGGCAAATTTGGGGATTCGCTATTCCTGACAGAGCGGAGATGGATTTGCTCAAATTCGCCTCACTGTCATTCCCATACCCTAATCCAAAAATGACTAATAGCCCTGGCTGCCTAGAATTTGTGCACTGATTTACTTATAGTACCTCGCACTGGCTCTCTCTCACACACCACCACCTAGGTGACATTGTGAGCAGTTTTACTTTTAAAAAATCAAAAAAACTTTTTTTTTCTCTCTTCCTCTTTCCCTTGTTTTCTCTCCCTTCGCTTCCCTCTCTTTCATCATCAACATCGTCACATTTCTTGGACTGCATGTCTCTGCTTTTTCACTCCCGAAATTAGGGCAAAATCTCTCTCAACCCCCTTTTCGATAGAAGAAGATGTGAATCAATCAGTAGTTAGGTTTTCCGCGCTATTAATGATCTAATCGCTCTCGTTTGCGTTTTTCTTCGATTCACACATGAAGGATCCCTTCGATCGAACCAAAGTAGTGCTCAGGCACTTGCCTCCCTCTCTCTCCCAGTCTGCCTTGTTGGACCAAATCGATGGACGCTTCCCTGCCCGCTACAAGTGGTTCTCCTTTCGCCCTGGAAACAACAGGTGCGTTGATTTTGCGGTCTGGGTTTTGTTTTTCTGCCTAGAAATTCACTTGATTGAGTTTGTATGAATGTTTGGCTAATTAGATTAGTGGTGTTTCAGAGAGTATTAGATAATCCCCCCATTCATCAAGTAAAACTACTTTAGGGTTTTAACAATCATAATACTGTTCCTCCTTTGATGCTATGGAAAAAGAAAATTATTATTATGGAACAAGTGGGTTTTTTGGGTGGTTATGATCATCTCATCTAGTGTGTCGATTAGCCATGAGTTTTAGTAGCTCTACTAAGATGCTGAATTTTGAAAAGTGAAACTAACCACTTAGTGAATTTGTTATTGCAGTCAGAAGAATATGAAACATTCCAGGGCGTACATTGATTTCAAGAGGCCAGAGGATGTCGTTGAGTTTGCAGAGTTCTTTGATGGGCACGTGTTTGTTAACGAAAAGGGTAATTGAAAAATTAACGAAATGCTTGTTCCTTTAGTATTTTTGAAAATGATCTCGTTGTAGCTCCAGCTTTCTTTCAGAGGTCCGGTAGTGTTTAACGGTTTACTGTTTAATTGTCTGAACCACACGTGTGTCTAAACACCATCCTCCCGTGTATATAATTTTACAACTAAGAGGGGTATCTAACATAGCTGCTAGACACTGAGTCCTATCATGGAAATAATGTGTCACTGGGATACAGTAGAAATAGTGCACGCCATAAATCCCATGATTAGAAAATTTGAAAGATGAAGTGTCTGGAATAAAACCTCCAATGTGAAACGTGTGGGTGATATTTTCTTATAACTTATAAGCTACTAATGGGTATGCATTTCTTTTGAAATCATCAAAAATACATGTAGATTCTCATTCCAAATTTTACTCAAGCTTGTTATAGGTCTCAGTACCATTTTAAAGATTGGCCATGTTGGTAACATATTGCACTGTGACCAATTACTATTATAATTGGAATTGACAGTGGCCAATCTTTTATTGTACTTGTGATCCCAAAAAAGCATTTCATCATTTGTATTCTTGTGATTATCATCATTTGCGTGTGTTTTTTTGGTTATCAATTCTGGTTTTCAGGTACTCAATTCAAGACTATTGTTGAGTATGCTCCTTCACAACGTGTTCCAAAGTCGTGGTCCAAAAAAGATGGCCGTGAGGGGACCCTTCTCAAAGGTGTGGAATGCTAAGTTTAAAGTTCAACCTTTTATTTATTTATTTATTTGTGGTTTTATATTTCTTGGACTTAGATTAATTCTTATATGGCTATTCTTTGTGTTTATCCCATGTTTTTGGATGAATTTAGATCCCGAGTATGTGGAATTCCTTGAGTTTCTTTCAAAACCTGTGGAGAATCTTCCTAGCGCAGAGATACAATTGGAGAAAAGAGAAGCAGAGAGAGCTGGTTAGTTATAGTATTCACAGTCTTTACATACATGAATACAATTCAATGAAATTGAACCAATCAGCAGATTTTATTTTCTTTTTTCCTCATCTTGGGTCATCTTTTTTGCTTCAGGTGCTTCAAAGGATACTCTCATAGTTACGCCTCTCATGGATTTTGTTCGCCAGAAAAGAGCTGCAAAGAGTGGATCCCAGGTGCTTATCAGTTTTTATCTATCTAGTGCTTACGTTTTGACTGTGATTTATTCGAGTGGTTGGAATTGGAATCGTGACGTTGATGTGCCAATTAAGAGACGTATAGTAATTATGAAGTTTCACTATTTAAGAACTTTACTTTAGTTTAGTTGAACCTGGTAAGCAGTTGTATTGTTGGTTCACAGTGTCAAGCAATTCTATCTACATTGCATTAATTTTTTTTTTTAAATTTTCTTTTTTACATTTAATTTGGTAGCCCATTTAAAAATGGGAATACCGGGACTAAATAAATTTTAATAAAGAGTTGTCGCGACTTTGAGCAATAAATATTCTCTTGACAAGAAATTATATTTTCAGCAGTGGATAATCTAGTATGTGCTTTAAGAAACTCGAAGAACACTGCCAAGCTGTCACGACTTTGAACAATACATAATCTCTTGACAAAAATCTATTTTAAGCATTTTCTATCGGATAGTCAAGTCTGAGGTGGATCTCAGTGTGCTTTAAGAACGTTTAAGAACCCTGTCAAGTTGCATGTGTTTAGCCAAAGTATGAGTCTATTAGTCGTCATTCCAAACGTCTTTTTTGTTTTATTAATATGTATAAGCACTTTCCTCTGTCATTTATTTAAATAAAATTTTCTTGTCGTTTGCTGGACTTTATTTCATTATAACAGAGAGCCAATGGGAAGGCTAGTAGAAGATCAGTGGGAGCTCCACCTGGAAACTCAAGATCAACTTCCACAAAAAGGGGTTCTGAGAAGAGGAGAAATTCTACATCTATGGTATATATTTCTCTTACTTAATTATGATTTTTCATGCAATATAAAACAAGTTCACTGTATTTAATTTTATTGTATACCATCCTTTGAATAAATTTAGCATTTTGAGTTTCTGGATTCAAACTTTACTAGCCATGTAGCGTGATGCCGGTCTTAGACAGCCAGTGTCAAATAGATTAAAACGTGATTAGTAGTCATTTTCAACAATCCATCATTATCAAAACTCTAGTCAGTGATGGAACAAAAATATATAAATGCTCATTGTTGTAAGTGATGGAGTTGTAGTACCATTTCTTAATATTTTTTAGTGGCATGGGTTACCAATTTGACCCAGTGATATGCACCCTTGCCCTGCCCTGCCCTACCTCGGGTTTCTTGGGCAGATTCTAGGAGCCACTAGTTAGACACTTAAACCTGAGTCGAGTTGGAGTTTAGAAAATGCTACTCTCAAGTCCCAGTAGTTGAGATTTTCAAGTAAAGTCGAGCTCTGATTTGGTACTTGTATGAATGTGTGAGTGTGACCGCAATTTACAAACGTTGAGAAAAAAAATAGCAAAACACTCCTTAAATAGGGTAGATTAACGACTCTGATGCTAAGTGTCGGACATTCATTAAAAAAACACAATATGGGATATACTAGGAACATGCTTTTAATTTTTTTAATAACAAGTTTTGAACTCATAGCCATATTCATTCACTTGTAGGTCAATATTGCTACTCATGGACTACTTACCAGTTGCCATAACATGCTAGTGATTTCAGTATAGAATTTAAACCTTTTAAAAAGCATCAGTCCCTATCGAGTGTATGATGGGAGTATCCATGAGTGTCAACACGCATTTTTTTGGCAGAAAATAGTGTCCTTGTTACATAATGTAGAAGATAGTGAGCTTTACTATTTTGGTTACTATGTTCAATGGAGTAATTAAACGTGATTTCACCTTCGTTAACTTTAAACTATAGTTAATGCAATTCAATGAGATTCTAATTAAAGGGGGGGGGGGGGATTTTGGATTTTCCTGAATGTAAGAAACTGTTACTTCTAGATGTTTTAATACAACCCAACTTTTTCTATATTTCAAGTCCCAGGGGTAATTGCTATAACACCGATAGATGGACATTGAAACCTACTAAAGCCCTTAATTTCAAACATCAAAAAGATATTTCGTTTCCAACTTTTTCTTACAAAACGTGTTAGTGATAGCAGTGGTGGAGTGTTGATTTTGGATTTTCCTGAATGTAAGAAACTGTTACTTCTAGATGTTTTAATACAACCCAACTTTTTCTATATTTCAAGTCCCAGGGGTAATTGCTATAACACCGATAGATGGACATTGAAACCTACTAAAGCCCTTAATTTCAAACATCAAAAAGATATTTCGTTTCCAACTTTTTCTTACAAAACGTGTTAGTGATAGCAGTGGTGGAGTGTTAAGGTGGTGGTGCTAATAATCTTTTGAAATCATTTTATATGAACTTAATTTTGTTGGTGTGCACTAAAATGTTGTAGCAATCATAAAAATCAGTGATTGGAGGTACTGAAGGTCGTTATATTGGAAGCATTCAAACCTGCAGCTGCAGATGAACAATTTTTTTTTTTGTGCCAAGTTCAACAACTATGTTATTAAATCGGTGATTAATCAACGATTAATTTATTATCGATTAATCGTTTCAATATTCTCTAGCACGAGTAGTTGGTGATTTCATGTAGATTTACCAATTAATCGATTTATGGTAATATGTTATAAATAAATGGGAGAAAGTTAATGTTATTTTATTATTATTATTTGCCTTAACCTTATAATACTCTAAACCATGGGGCAATAACAAGTGTAGTTATATATATATATGTTTGTGTGTATAATCTAAGAAGAGAGAAAAATGACTAAATAAAAATAACAAGCTAAGCTAAAGAATATGGAAAGGCACCTTTATCTAACATTAAATATTTTATTTTGTTATAATTTGTCTTAAATTGTGGTGGCGTCCTTGGGGTCACGGACCGACCGTAGAACCCTGTTCAATAAATGGAACGCATTAGCTGTCCGCTCTCCGGCTGGGCAGTACGGGTCGGAGAAGGGCAATCACTCATTCTTAAGACCAAAGAGTCGGGCGAAAAAGGGGAGATTCTTAAGACCAAAGAGTCGGGCAATCACTCATTCTCCGAAATCGCAAAAATCCTTAGAATGGAATTCCAACTCAGCACCTTTTGAGATTTTGAGAAGAGTTGCTCTTTGGAGAGCACAGTACGATAAAAGTCGTAAGTTGTGTTCGGGGAGAGTTATTGTCTATCGTTGGCCTCTATGGTAGAATCAGTCGGGGAGGCTTATTTTTCTTTGATAAAGGGGTATTTTCATGGGTTTGCCTTGGTATCGTGTTCATACTGTCATATTGAATGATTCCGATTGGTTGCTTGCTGTCCATATAATGCATACAACTTTAGTTTCTGGGTGGGTTGGTTCAATGGCTCTATACGAAGTAACCGTTTTTTATCCCTCTGACCCCGTTCTTGATCCAATGTGGAGACCGGGTATTTTGTTATACCCTTCATGACTCGTTTAGGAATAACTTATTCATGGGGAGGTTGGAGTATCACAGGAGGAACTGTAACAAATCCGGGTATTTGGAGTTACGAGGGTGTGGCCAGGGCGCATATTGTGTTTTCTGGTTTGTACTTTTTGGCAGCTATCTGGCATTGGGATCTAGAAATATTCTGTGATGAACTTACAGAAAACCCTCTTTGGATTTGCCCAAGATTTTTGGAATTCATTTATTTCTTTCAGGGTTAGCTTGCTTTGGGTTTGGTGCATTTCATGTAATGGGCTTGTATGGTCCTGGAATATGGGTGTCCGATCCTTACGGACTAACTGGAAAAGTACAATCTGTAAGTCCTGCGTAGGGCGTAGAAGGTTTTGATCCTTTTGTTCCGAGAGGCTTAGCCTCTCATCATATTGCAGCAGGGACATTGGGCATATTAGCAAGCCTATTTCATCTTAGTGTTCGTCCTCCCCAACGCCTAACAAAGGGTTGCGTATGTCTATTATTTCAATATACCTTAATTTAAAAATAAAGTTTTAGTGAACATATTATATAGAAGAGTAAATGTGTATAAAATGTAGCCCGATTAATTCCAATTAATCCCGATTAATCTCATATTGCTCCTGAACCGAATAGGGGAGCTATTCTGCAACGGAAGTGTGAAGATGAAACTGGGGGCTTCTTGGTAGGGATGGGGAAGCTTGAATTTGTTCCATCCACTGGGCACCTCCATTCATTGTCGAAGGTGTTGAGTCATATCAGAGGACATAGGGGCTGTCGGTCATTGCTTTGGCTGATTAGGGCTTTTTGGTAAATATTAAGTGTGTGGGATGAGTGAGAATGGTCACCATCAGCCATTGGGTTTTGCATCCCCGATGATTATGCTCTGTTATGTGTGGTTAGGGGGACAACTTATTTGCATGTGGTTGATTCTCTTTTTAGTTTCTCATCTGGAGGTTCGTTCAAGAGGAGGGGAGGGGGGATATGAGGTATCAGATGGCGGGAGTGTGATTTCTTCAGCTCAAGGCTGATGTGCTAGGTAATGAATGGATGAGTGAGAGTTGGGACTCATGGGGTGGAGGCAGGCAAAAAGGGGTCTAGTCTAGGAGGTGGGAAACTTTTTGCCTAGTCTAGGATGTGGGAATCCCGAGATAGCAGGGTTGGGTGGCAAATCGGCCAGCCAAAAGAAGTTTTGGAGAGTACCTATGTTGGGCCTATGAAACAAATGATAGGCCACAAAAAAGGGGAGGCTGGGAATTATTTTGTAATGAGTAGCTACTTCAGGGAGTAGTAGACTGGATAATGGGGCCGTTTCAAATGATTTGATTTTTTTTCTTAGGTGTGACGTCAAAACATAGTTCAAGGGGAATAGAATTAGTAGTTACTCAAAAGATTATTTTCTGAAGAGAACTACAATTAGTAGTTTCGTATTTTTTCAAATTTTTTTTTTAATCATGTAATTTACTATTATTAAGCATGAGATTTCCAAATGAGGTTCATAAAAAGTGGGATGCCGAGAAATAGGGTTTGGATAATTGCAGCCTCATTTTCTTTTCAAAGGCTTGCTTATTCATGGAGGGTGAATGCTGATTATTGGCATCATTTTTTATATTTTTAATTTCTAATTATAAATGTTATCAAGTTTTCAGTAGCTTTGGGTTGGCTTTCAATGGGGTTAGCCATTGTAGTTAAGGCGGAGGCGGACACGCCTAAAGACGCCTGAGGCGTGAGGCGGTAGGCAAGGCGGACGCCTCACTTCACTGAGGCGGTCTTAACATTTTTGTTAAAAAAAAATTTATAATAAATTAAAACAATTCAGCATGGTTATATACATCATCATTTTTGATAAGTATCATAAGAAAATATGTACCAAAAGTAATACAACTACCTAGAATCGAAATGGAAATATAATAAAATTGTATAGCACAACGAAAAGATGCACTACTTAAGTGTCAAGTAACTTGCAAACATTCACTAAATCATTAAAAATCAATAATCTTGAAAGAATAGAAACTTGAGAATATTGAGCATTTGTTAGAAGAAATTGTTGGAATGGTTAGTAAAAATTCACAAGTATAATCACTATTGATATTCCAAAAGCATAACAATCGTTGATCTATGCTATGAAAATTCAAGATTGATGTTTATCAGAGACTAATCCAAACATCATGATATGTTTTTTTCCAAAAAATATTTTTAGAAAAAGTGTAACATATTTATTAAAACTTAAAAGCGTTTTATCTTATTTGTTTGTTTGTTATTTGGGAATACCTAATTTGAAGGCAAGGAGGAGATGTAAACTCTGAGTCTCTAACAGCAGCAACAAGGGGGAGCAATAAGTATTACACTAAGAAACATAAAACCCTATTATAGAGTGGGTTGCAACATCATTGGGCTAAACATTGGCTGCATATGGGCTAAAAATTGGATGCATATGGGTAAAATGGGCTGGCTGCAACCATTTTTGAGGTGAGGCGGTTGAGGCAGTCCGAGGTGGATACCTCATTTCACCGATCTGCATTGCCTCATTTTGAGGCGAAATTTTGTAAAAACACCTTGAGGCGCCCCTAGGCGGTCGCCTTGACTACACTGGGGATAGCTTTCAAAAGCTATAGTAAAGAGAGTGTACAAGTCAATTGAATGGAACAAATTCTCAGAATCCTTAAAAGAATTTTAATTTGAAGAAACTGAAAGATCAGGGAGTAAGCACACTCATAGGTTAGTTGAGCGATGCTCCTTTTTAGGTTTTGCTACTTATTGGCATTGATAATTGTATGAGATGTTCGAATTCAGGACAAGCTCCTTGTGGTCTTCCTGAACTTTTACCTGAATAAGGTGACACATATCTACAAAAGCGGTAGCTGTCAATCCTCCTGTTTTGTTGGACGTGGTATTATAAATCAATGAGATAGCTAATCTATTCATAAGATCCATTAGTTTGTAGATTCTACAATTTCTTTTAGAAGAGCAGTTCCAAATATTTATGATATTATCCACCCTATTTTTCTTGGTGCTCACGTTCTGTCAGTTCATTTGCTCATTTAATACTTCATATTTTCCATTAGCTTCATCAGTCATTTCCTCAATTCTAATGTTTTTGCATATAACTTCAACTTTGCTACATGTATAATACATGGCAGGTGTTCTAAACTTCTATCAGTTTCTTACTCATTTTGCCTGTTTGACCAACAGTATGTTTTAAGGGATAGCTCAAAGAATGCAAGTGGCAAGGAGAAATCAACTTACATGCTAGTGCCCAGGCATGACGATCAACAGCCTTCAGACAAGTCTATTGGAGCTGGAACTGTTACTGTAGCTGATGGAAGCAGTATGAGTGCACAACTAATTTTGAAACATCCATTAACATTACCTAATGTTTATTTTTTGGGTTGCAAAATATAAACTTCTAGTAGAAATCAACATGCATTGTGTGAATGAGAAATGTTTTTCTGGAGCCTCGAGGTAGGATGCAAAGAAAACACCACAAAGGCCCTGAAGGAGATATCAACATATGTTGGATGGTGGACCGGGCTCTAGCAGGCCCTTCTAAGGGGAGTAGGGAGAAACTATCTTAGGTTGAAGGGTTTATGAGAGTTACCTCTGTAATGTGGAAGTTGTACATTCCAAAAAAAAAGAAAAGAAAAAACCATTCCAATGTCAGTCATCATGTAAGAACTAAGATACAGCCAACAGAAGTGACCCCAGAAATGGATTGAACTAGGAAGATTACAAAGCGGATAAAAACTGAGACAAACTACTGTTGGTGGTGCAGGGAAGTATCATACCCTGGATCTAGTGAGAGAGCACAAATGCGGGCTTAACATCTTCAGTACCTATGTGTCCTACCTTAGGTTTGTATTACAATTGATTGTTCTCAGACAAAGAAGGAATACTGATAGAGTTTTTGTTACTCTGCAACCAAGGATGCACAGATGCACAGACACGAGCACGCCGACTTGGCAATTTTTCAAAAACTAGGACTCGGGGACACGTTATACCATTTTTTTACAAGTCATGAGCATAAACAATAATCTAATAAAGAAAAAATTTAAGTAAAAAAGAACAAGAAGTATGAAGATGAAAATGTAGTACAAATTGTGCTGGAGAAGAAAAAAAAAGGAAAAGTAGAGTAGAGGAGATAAGAAGTAAAAGAGGGAAGAAGAAGCATAGACTACCTCTATGCTTCTTTATCTTGCATTGCAATTGAAAATTTTTCACTTTAGATGGATTAACAACATTCAAATTAGGTGGTTATATGTGCCCACCTAAAAAGTAAAAAATAAAATAAAGTTGGTTGTCGAGTTTTGATTTTGTTCTAACCAAGTTTTGGGTGTGTCGGTGGCGTGTCTGACACGTGGACTATACCATGTGTTTGACACCTGCCGACATGTTGACCATTTGTCTGACGCGTGTTGGAGGCGTGTCGGGCGAGTGTTGGTGTTGGATATGTGTCGGACACGGGTACGGCAAGTTTTTCGAAGAGTTCATGCTTCCTTGTATGCAACCATCCAAAATCCAAGAATAATTACAAGAACTGTTGAAGATGAGGCTTGAACTAATAGAAAATGAATCAGAACTTCTAAATTTTAAGCATGCCAAATTATTTTTCCATATAGGCTATATTGCAATTAACTTCGCTGGTAAAATTTATGACTTGTGACAATGTTCAGGAAAATGTGTAGCAAAGAAATTTTGCATTTCCCATATCTGTATATCTTTTAAACTGCAAGAGACACAACAATCTGTATCATGATACCAGAAAGTTTCTCTTCCTATTTGCTATCACATATTTAGTTCTGTATCAATATAAAACATCTTTATTTGGTGGAGTTCTCTCCCTAGCACTGACAAACCTATTTCAGGAGGTTCTGGTGCTGTTGATAGTGGAAAGAAAAAAATTTTGCTTCTGAAAGGGAAAGAGCGGGAAATTGCACGTGTAAGCTTATTGTTCTTTTTGTGTGCTTCCCTTAAAAGTCAGTCTCATTGTTTTACTTTTATGTTATAGGAGAATCTGCATTTAGAATCATACATATGGTTCTTGATAATTTTTAATTGTTATGCCTCGACCAGTCATCAACAAGTATACAACAGCAGCAATGTGTGACATCTCCAGTTAGAAACTCAATTGGTTCACCTAGCTTCAGACCAAATCAGCGACGTGAGCCTAGCGGCAGGATGATCAGGAGCATTCTTTTAAATAAGGAAGCACGTCAGAATCAATCATCTACAGCAGTACAGTCTGAGCAGCATATTTCTACATTAAATCTAGAGAAGGAAAAGCGCCCTCCTCGTGCCACTAATGTTCGCTCAGTTTTAAAGGATCACCTCTCTAGTGTTTCGCAAGCTACATATAGTTCAGATAATGATCCCAAAGGGATTGCAGATGTTAGCAGGAGTGATCACCATGGGTCTTGTTTTATCAATGAAAGGCAAGAAAAGCGCACTAGGAACAAGGATAGACCTGATCGTGGTGTTTGGACTCTTCGTCGCTCAGATGGAGCACATGCAAGTGACGAGACTTTGTCGCTGTCGGATTCTTTAGAAGGTGTGACCATTACCCACAATCTACCAACCACTGGTGTTAGTAAGCTTGGGGGTGATGCAGTAGACGACACTGAATACAACACTAAATCATACAGTATAGGTGGGAAACCTAAAAGTCTTCCATCAGGGCATGTGGAGACGAAAGTTGACATTCATAATTCAAGCAGGAGTGGGGAACCCAGAAATCCAGGAAGTATACGTGGCAGTGTCTCTGTTGAAAACGGTGAGTTATGTGGTCGAGGAGAAATTATGGTCATAGTTTCTAGAATATAAGGCAATTTTTTTTTCTTCTGCAACTTAAGTGTGCATTCTTTATCCAGGTTCCCATAGACATATTGGTCGTCGTGGGCCAGCATATGGATTGAGAGATGTTGAAAGCTCTTTATCCTTGAGCGAGGCGAAGCCTTCGAAAAGAGGAGGTGCAGGTTATGGTTCCCATGAGGTATGATGGTACTTTGAATAATACCTGTGCTCCATACATGATCTGTCATTCTGAATGTATCCTAATAATTTGTCATTGCTACTCCTGCAGAAGCAAGTATGGGTTCAGAAGTCTGGATCTGGTTCATAGTTTGTCTTAGACTGGTATGATCTTAATCTTTTTTAACTGTCCTTTTTCCTATACCATTTTGATGTAAGAGACCATTTTCAGGTTTATATATTCATTGCAGTATCAGTCCACCATGTTGAACTGTCCACTTTTAGTGGACACCACTGTTACGTCTTTGTGTTGAATTGACTGATTGGTCCAAAGGTAAACCATGTTAATTGAATAACAAACTTTTACCGAGTCACTCATTGCCAGGTTCCAACTGACACCAACAAAAGGAGTCAATCTCCTTATCCATTATTATTATTATTATTATTATTATTTATTATTATTATTATTATTATTATTATTATTATTATTATTATTATTTTGGAAAGTGAGCTGGGGTTTTCAGATCCCCGAACCTTATATTAATAAAAAAAGATGATGATAAAGTTTACAATCGCTCATACGTTCACTCGTTTCATCATCTACAAAACAATAAACTTACTTCAAAGCTTCAACAAATAACCTAATTAGTTCTAGATTCACCGTCTCCAGGTTAGGGAGTAACTTGCAAAGTGTTCAGCTACTAAAGTGGTTGCATGATAGACCTACCATAACTTTTCTTCCTCGTAATTACCAATCAATCCTTTAAGCACTCTCATTGAATGCTATCACTAATCTAGCATCCCTACAAGGTTGTAATAAGCATTTGCATTCTACCTGAATTTAGGATTTGTATTCTTGCTTCGAGAAGACCTTCGTCGAACATACTCCGTGGGAGGCTGTATTGTGGTAACCTCATGTCTTCTTCAATAGTGTTTTGCCCCACTTTTGTTGCTTTCGCTTCAAGTAAGCTTTTAATTTCGGTGACCAATGCATCCCTGCCTATTCTTGCAATTTCTGAATTCAAAACATTGATGGTTTGGGGTGTTAGCCAATCCATGAGCGCTGTTGGATCTTTCCCCTGTCTTTCTATACCAGGGACTGCGCTAACAGGAACTGCAGTTGCAACCTTTGTTTTTAGCACTTCCACTACTTGCATTGGGTTTTCCTCTGAGTTAGATACGGGGGTAGACAGACCTGGCTCTGCTGCTGCTTCAGCATCTAAATCCTCCTTATCAATCTGATCCAACACCACGTACCTTGAACCCCTGGGTTGTATGCTAGGAATTAAAATCTCTTTCTGAGTAGGATCTGTATTAGTGATGGCCGCTATTGTATCAGGAGCACTATCAGTTGGATTGCTGCTTGGTTTGTTCTTAGAATGAACTTTGAACGTGTTACGTCCATGGGCTAGATTCCAGCCATCACTGGTTGCATTCTGCCCATTCTTCTTCTTTTCTACCACTTGCCAGACCTTATGCACTGGCTTGGGAGCGTTCTTACTCTTAGGACATTGTGATAGTGAGTGACCGAAGCCTGCACAAGTTGTGCATTTGACAGGGAGCCATGCATACTCGACTTCTATCATGCGCAACATGCCTTCATTCACTAGCACTGATACTGTTCTAGGAAAATGATTGTTCACGTTCACTTCTACACATACCCGTGCATAGGCTAGTCTCGATCTAGCTTCTATAGCCTTATCAAGCATAATGGGTATTCCAATAGCACTTGCAATCTGTTGGATGCCTTCCGGGTTCCAAAGGAAGAAAGGGATCTTTTTAAGTGTAATCCAGATGGGGACCGTGCTTAGCACTTCAGCCTCCTCGTCCATGGACCATAGTATGTGTCCACCTACGCAAGATGAACAACCTACTTGCTATATGAAGCGGTCCCATCTCTAGTACTTTGTTTCCATCTGCCTTGTTCCTGAACTTAAAGATAAAATTCTTGTCACCATGAATACTCATATCAAAGGTCTTGGTACCCCATGCCCGAATCAAGCAATCTTTTACATAGTTATAAGCCAGCCTTTTACCTACAAAATGTCCAATGATTAAAGTTTCGCATTCCTTAATTCTGGTAGCAAAGTCCTCTGTGTTAACTCTAACAATTGTTTTCCCATTCAGCAGACTTGGCTGAATATATTGGAGCTTGGTAGTACCTGTATACTTGTTTTGTTGAAGCTTTTCTGCCCAGTTCATAGTGTTTCTAGTGTTGTTCTCTTGTGCGTGTGCAGTATTAGGAATACTAGGATTAGGTTCAGATGGACCAGGAATAGATCCTGCGTCGTTCTCTACGACCGTGCTTTCAGATCTCTCTTTTGGAATCGTTTCCAGAAGTGTAGCTTCTTCCTGGCTAATACTAGGGTTCAAATCAGATTCCCTCTCATCATTGAGTGTTTCCCCATGAGGGCAGAGGAAACACAGTTCGTTTGGTTCGTACATCCTAACCTGTTTGCAATCCAGAAAGAGAGCAGATCTGAAGCCCTCGCAGACAGCAGATCTGAGGCCTCTCGCAACCCTCGCAGAGCAGATCCGATGCCTCTTGCAACTCCCGCAGAGCAAATCAGATCCGATCCGATGCCTCTCGCAACCCCCGCAGAGCAGCCCTCGCAGAGCTCCTCGCAGCCCTCAGCTCCTTATCCATTATTAGTTTATATGGTTTTCTTTCCACGGGGCCTGTGAGATGGCAAACAAAAAGGTGGTTTCCAAGGAAACCATTCTTTAGTAAAAGAGGGAAACTTGTGCCATGTTTCACATAGACCAGATAAACTCCGTGAATGATGCCAATGAGCAAAGGAAAATCAGACTCATGGTAACTCTTTGATAAATCAACATCATTTGGTTTGTGTTATCTTGTTTTTCCCGTGCAATACATAACATATATATGTCACATCTTTGAAAAACGAAAAATTCTGTGAAAAGATGTATCAAGAACCAAAATAATCATTTTCTGTTTCAATCGCAATATCTCATTACAATGAAGCCCAAGGTGGTGAGAAAATCACCGCCTTAGACAGTCTTTGGTACTATTACATAAAATCCGCAAACTAACCCTCCCCATTCAAGTTGTTCTCCCAGCCATGTTATCCTCATTTTCCTTCTCCACATCGAAGCCAAGAACCACCTGGATGGAGTCCAAAGGATCACATTTGAAGATGTAGAAAATTTGCATCCTTTTGTACTTAATGGTCCTGCATTGGCGTTGACTGGTTGGGAAATCTTAGTAGTGTTGGTCGATGTCTAGTTGCTGATCATTGATTTTGTTTTGGCTTGACATGATAGTTAGGACCTTTGCTAAAACCCTTAATGATCTCCTGACTGCGTTAGATGGATTAGGTTGTGATTGAGTAGGCTGGGATTAGTAACTCCTGGCATGGGCATGTGGTGGTTGCTGTGGTGACAGCAATGTCTCTTCTGGTTGAGCTGCTGGGACTAGGTGTGGCAATTGGAACAGAGCTGGAGAACATGGATTTGATGTTGGTCTCCACCACCATGCTTTTATACAAAATGAAATTGTTTACTTTTGGGGAAAGCTATTTTCTCAAATGCATGATCTATCTTCAACCACAAGCGAAGAATTTTTTTCCTTTTTTTTTTTTTTTTTAAATGAACATGTAAAAACATCAAATAACGTTTTGTTCCATTTGTCTTCTTTTAACTATCATGCTTCTTTTTTTGTCCCTCCTGGTTCAGCTTGTCAAAAATTGGGATTTCAGATGGACATTGGAGCTTTCTCTATAACTTTCAGCAAATTTCTGGGTCATCTACCTTTGGAGTACACAGTTACTGTATTTTCCAGTGGCTAGACAATCTCTTGTTGGCTAGACAAGTCCTGGGATGGTTCATTCTAGTGGCTGTATGGTCTTTTGATGCAAGCCAATCAGATCTAAGCAAGTTTTTTTGCAGGAATCTTTCAAACCCTAGAGGAGGTTTCTTTTGATCTAAAGGGTGCAGTTAATCAGGTTGCTGCCTGTTTGGTTGGATTTAAAAAAAAAGCTTCAATACTTTTCTCAGGATGGAAATGATCGAAGTTGAAGAAAGTTATATGTCGTCATACATAATACAGCAGTTATCAATGTGGTTGTCCTTTACAGGGAGAGCTGCCATAGGAGCTCTGGATTTCCTGTTGGGCGATATATTATGAGAGCCCTGTTAACTCACCCTTGCAATTGACTCAACTTGGTATAGAGATATCCTGGTGTTAGGTTGGTGGCTTTTTGTTTAAAACTGTAAATACAACTTGTGACAGCAAGTGCTGTTTACTTACTGTTTATATTAGGTCTGTGGTTGTGAAGCCATCTGATGTGTACTAGGTGATAACTAGACCAGGTAAATAAAAGGACTAAGATGAAGGCAGGAACTTGGAAAGCAGGGCAGGACTCAGGTAGTGTCGGAGGCTGTCTAGCTGACTATTGATACGTAGAAAAAGGGTGGATGAATGGCAGGGTGAGTTTTTGTCGTGAGTGTTGTATTTCTGTTTGGTTGGTGAGAAATAGTTTTGGGATGATATTTGTATTGTGACCTTTTCTGTATATTTTCTCACCGGATATGATGGTATGATTATGTTGTCTGGTATACATTGTTTGTTGGATGGATATTGGCATGCATGTTCAAATATGCTGTTTCTGTTGATTCTTCATATTTTTTTTTTAAGAATTTGACAATATCCTAGATGCCTGAACTTATATTAGTTTTGTAGCGAAAGCAATTTGACTTTTATCTGAAAGACTACATGTTTCGTTTCTGAAATTTCAAAAACAATCTGAATAGTTTAGATTCCACCTGAGTTAAAATGTTTTTTCGACCTGAATCAAGGAAATCATACCCTAGATTTATTCATACAGAATACCATTTTTTTTGTTATTTTGTTAGCTCTAGTTAAGTCAAAATACTGAATGGTTATTCTTGTCAGCCTATAGCTTGCTGTTCATCCTTCTGAATGCAGACATGGTTTCTTGATATACTGTCGTAGAATGCTAGTTGATTTATTGAGTTGGTATAGCAGAGTCCAGTGAAATGAAGGGGAACACCCATATGTGTGCGATGGTGCTTACTCTGTCATTCTTCATCTAGTGTCATTTATAAGTGTCATTCATATATATATCATGATTGATATGGAACCAATTTGTCAGAATTCCTAGTTTGGTTTATAACAATGGATGGTTTAATAATCATATCAACTACTTCTTCATCCTTCAGCTAAGCAAGAAACTTAAGGCAAAAAAGCTTCAAAGGACTTGGCAAGTTGGTCCAGTTGAATGATGCAGAAGTTTCTCCCTTACGTTTGGGTGTCTCTTACCATTTTTTTGTTCACCTGTCCTAATTTCATGGCTAGTATGCAACTATAGCATTGAGTTGCTTTACTGGTGTGGCCTCCGGAGCAAGCGACTTCTGAGGCCATGCAAGTGTTCCTTCTTTGTACCGCCATTTTTGTGAAAGCCATGTAATCTAGTTTGCACAAGCACTAGAAACAAACACACAAGTGCATGAAACAAGCACTGGTGAGTTCAAAACCAGAACCAGAAACATGTTTAGTGGAATATCCGATCTGATGGGATAGTAATGATAAGGTGAGTACTATCTTCACTGCTCTGAACCACCCCACACCACCTGGTTTTTTGTTATCTTTTGCACGGGTGATGATGATTTGTCAAGTGGCAGCCATCATAAATTTTTTGAAGATAATTAACGAGTCATGGGGAGGGGAGGGGAGGGGAGGGGAGGGGAGGGGGGGGGGGGGGGGGGGGGGGGGGGTAGCATTTCTTCTCTATCTTGAAAGTGACTTTTTAAAAAAAAAAAACAACCATGGAATTCTATGAAGCTCATAATTTCCTACATTCTAAACAACTTATGGAGTTGGAGTAGTGTTTTTTAAAATACTAAATGTGGTTTCAAGTGATTTAAGGGTGTCATCCCCATCCCCCCACCCCCCCACAATCATTTAAAAATTAGGATTATTTCTCGGTTGGTCACAATTAGCTTATGGCTATTCTTCTTTGACCCTCAAAACATTTTTGTATTCTAGTCTAAACCTCACTTTAAAGTTTGACTATTATATCAAACGCGTTGACCAATTTCATCCATCCATATTTGTGTTAAAGACTAAATTGCCAATTTCTTCAAGATAGTTACAATTCTATATGTGCATCTCAAGGCAATATAAACTTATCTTCCCCAAATCTTTAAAATGCAACTTCCATTTGATTGAAATGTAGATGTACTTTACCAACCCATGTTAGAAATGCCATGAGACAATTTGAAATAGTAAAATTTGTTGTCCAATATGTTTCAAATGCGAATTTTGGGGAAGAAAACAAAGATCCCCAGGTGCCTTTCTTGGGTTCCACAGGTGTCAATCTTTTGGAGAATCCAAATTCACAACTTCGGATCAGAGCAGGTGTGTCCCCACACCCCAAAAAAAAAAAAAAATAATCCAACCTTTACTGGGCAACAAGAATTGTGATTTCGTTTTTCGAGTTAATTTTGGTCTCCTAATTTTAAGAAATATTTTGATATGTAAAAAAAATGTAGAAATTTCGAGAATACATGATATACATATAATATTGAACCACTTGCCGTGTACAAAATAAACTTTGTAGCTGAGTACAAACTTTTCTTCCCTCCCCACATGGCTAGAAGTAGTAGAGAGGAATTAATTTATTGCGTGATGATTTTATTGAAAAAGACCTAACTCCCACGTGATGAAAAAAAGTAAAAGCTCTCGAGAAGAAAATGATCTTATTTGACCACTGTACATTGCTAACATCAATAAATTGAACAATCGAATCCCGAGAAACTGGCCAAGTCGCTAAAGTAGTAATGAATCATGTCAGTAAAATGGATCCTATGGAAAGTCCATCTATTCCGAGTCTCCAGTGAAAAAAAAAAAATTATCCATTTTAAATCCTGTTCCAATTGGATTAATGGATTGTCCAATTTAAAATGATAAGAGAATGCATAGGTGGTTAAAAGGAGTTCTAATAAACAAATAGAAATAGTATACCACCTGATTACCTTATTGCCCCTATGGGGGAAAATAACAATTATTGTTAACCAAAGAAAATAATTCGTGGTAAAGACAAGATACACTTTGGCTAGAAAACCCCATACCTCTTAAATCATTATATATCGTTTTTTAGAGTATGGGGTTTTGTCGGTAAAGAGAAATCAAATGGGTGTAAGTGGAGTTTTTTTGCAACATATCAATAAGTCAATAAGCTAGACCCATACTGCGGGTTGTTTCATGCCATAAACAAACCCGTATACTCAAGAAATTTGTTGGGCTGGCAGATTCACGCCTTTTACAACCTACACAGTTCTCTGTTCTTCGGGTCGAAGCAATTTGCTTAGCTTTACATCCCTCCCCGGGTATCATTTCTAATACATCTATGGGGCAGGCTAGTACACATTGAGTACACCCTATACATGTATCATAAATCTTTATAGAATGTGACATTGGATCTATAAAAATTTTGAACGTCATAAATTTTCGATCTAGTAAATTAGTAAACGAGTCATAGATTTATACACCATACGAATCAATGATTTAGATTTACCAGAACTTGTTTGTAATCAATCTACTTCTGGATTTGCTCATGAGAGAAGGCCAAGATACTTTGATTTCTTACGTTTTAGCAAAAACGGTCATAGGTTTCTTGTTTCTATCACACATGCTAATTTGAATTAGTGAATATTCTTTATTTTTTATTTATATGTAAATACCTATAATTACCACTATTTATTGCTCATTACTATTTATTCAGCAAATTCAATTGATTGATACGAGTTGATTTTATGTTACGATGAATTGATGAAACAATAGCTAAGCCAATGGTTGCTTCAACGGCTGCAATAGCTATAACAAAAATCGAGAAAATGTCTCCTTTTAATTGGCGACTATCAAATAAATCAAAAAATGTTATAAAATTCATATTAACCGGCATTCAGTATAAGCTCAAGACACATAAGTGCTCTTACCATATTTTGACTTGTAATCAATCCATAGATGTCGAAGGATAATAAATAGGCACTTAAAATAGGTACATGTTCGAGCATCATTAAACTGCTCCTCATCAATTCAATCTCGATTCATTTCAATATGAACGATAATTCAATTGATTCAATTGACTAGAATATAACAAGTCCATAATAAAGAAAAGTATTGGTAATAGATCGACTAAAACATTGACCTTTTAATACATGAAAGAGAAATTGGTTTCTAGTACAATAACAATAGTAGATAATATGCCATGAAAGATAAAGAAACAAAACAAACAATATTCGTAAGATAATCGTTGTTATATTAGACATTGTTGAATTTTAGCTAAAGGTTCGTCTTGAGCTGTCTAAAAAGATGGGGCTACCTAAGAGGGAAAACTTAATGCAGAACCAATCCAATAAAGTAAAAGACAATAGAATGACCAATCTAAAAAATTTAAAAGAATTGAACCGAAATAAAAAATTTATTTAGATTTTTTTTTCTACAAGTAATCATGAAATACTCTCAAGTTAAAGTAAAATCAAAAGGAATTTTTGTTATAAGGTCATTCGTTCCAAAATCAAAAAAGGAATCGATACAATTGAAAATAAAAATAAATTGAAAATTTTATTTATTTCATAAGGATTCACAGAGAGTTTCATTGGTTTTTGTTTGACGACAAAATTATTGTTACTATTACTTTACTCAAGAGTTACTCAATGCATCTGTTGATTTGAAATCATAGGATCGGTAGATATCATAGATAATAAATTCATTTTTTACTTATGTAACTTGATCTTTGTTAGTATCGTTTATAATGAAAATGAATAATGATTGAAAAATAAAAATAAAACTTTCAATTCAGAGGGTATATGAGGGTACATGAAATATGTGAATAATGATTCACATAGACTTGATTTTGTATATATATATATATCAGTGTTCTAAAAATTGACCTAGGCGGCCGCCTAGGCGCTAGAAGGTAGAAAACCACCCAGATTATTGGTTGGGCGGGTCTGGGTGGTCTAGGCGGCCTAGGCGGGGTCTAGGCGGTGTGGGAGATTTTTTTTTTAATAAGGCTGATTGTGTTCTTATTTTATTTTTCTTTCCTCTTTTTTAGAAATAAACTATTTAATTGTTTTTTATTCAGTATATGTCTAATTGTAGCAAATGATGATTACTTAATGGAATTCTCAAAGGATCTGCCGGTACCAATTTTACTAATGTAGATTTTATCAAACATGACTGAGGTTATTCATGCAATTTGAAGAAAAGTAAAAGAGTAGGTTTGGATATTTGTCCACAAATTCAATTTTATATAAAGTACCCATCATGACCAACTTCAGTCATTTGAGCATCCAATATCGACTTAAACGTTGATATTTGTCCACAACTTCAGTCTTTTCGTAATTTAAAAAAAAACAAAATTTTCATTGAAATTTCGTGAGATTCCACGAAATCTCATTCCTTGTTGGGCAGTACGCACTATGTGTTGTTCATTGATCCAATCTCAACATATGACTCTCCTTGATTGAGCATCCAATATCGACTTAAACGTTTGTGGTTTTGTAACTTTTATTTCTTCCCAAGTCTTGCTATTTTCAAACTGTTTTTAGTGCATTTCTAAAATGACAAAACAAATAGGGGTGGCTTGGTGAAATAGGCTGGCTATGGAGGAGTTTGTGGTGGATTTGGAGAGATAAATAGCCGTTGTGGAAGAATTGGTGATGGATTTGGAAAGCTAAAAGAGCTTTTAGGGCTTAGCTGATGGTAGAAGATGAGAGAATGAAGGATTGAGATGAATGGAAATCGATTTTTGGATAGGAGATTTTTAGATTTTTGGTTAAAGTTTTGAAGATTTGGAGAACATGGGTTTATGTTGCCTTGAGATACACATATAAAATTGTATTTATCATGAAGAAATGGGTAGTCTGGTCCTTAACACAAATATGGATGGTTGAAGCTTGTCAATGTGTTTGACCTAATTGTCAAACTTTAAAATGGGTGTTAGACTAAAATACAAAAACTTTTGGGGGTCAAAGAAAATAGCCATAAACTAATGGAGGCCAAATGAGAAATAACCCTTAAAATAAATCAAAATTAGGATTAATTATTATTTACCCCATAATAATTATGTAATTGGAAAGTGCCTCCATAACCATTCTGTATTGCATTAAGCCGCTAAGACTAGCAGTCAACATGCATTGATTGTGAGGGTTGCTTTGAAAATTGCCATATTTTAGAGACAAAAATGCCCTTGAATGATCAGATGGCTGAAATTCACAGCTTAATTAGCCGTTAGACTTGTTGGGGGGAGAGAGAAAATAGTCATTGGCTTCATCCCCTGCTCAATGGAAACTCTTTCATTCCATGAATTTTGAGTGAATCACATGTTATTTCACTTTAGATCAAAGCTATTTGAATTTGGAAAGTTTCGGCAAACCTAAGTTTGAAATTAGGGTTTCATTACATAAAAAGCTTACTCAAACCCTAGATCTGAGTTATTTCATCATAGATTTCATTTTAAAACACCATAATGAAGGTAAGTCTATGATTTTCACTTTATTTTCACCTTTATGTGAATATTTGTTTAGAGTTGCAAGTCATCTTCAACCTCTTGAAGGTCTGTTCTGTACTACGGGGCATTCCTAAATCCAAATTTATTATAAGGGTTAAGTTACTAGCAATATTTATTATAAGAGGAAAATTAATAAAAATGTTTGTTTTCTTGACAAATTCCTTGCGGGCACTGTCACTAATACAATCATACAAGTGAAAACTGTCATTATTTGTATTATGTGTGTCCCAAGAATGGTTGTGATGGAGTCTGCAAGCTTTTGAAGTCCAAAAACTAAAAAAAATCCCTAATATAATGTTTTTGGCCTTCAAATTTATGTCGCAAAAGGATTTCTATGGCTTGATAATGTTATTTTTAACATAAATAAAAAAAGGCAAGTTCAAGCTCAAGAGCTAATTTCAACTCAATCTCAATCTCAAGCTCCAAAAGTGGTGGTTGTTTCAAATATGACAATCCAAATCATTGGATGAAGGACTTTCCATGGGTGGATATTCCATACCTAATACCTTCATGCTCTAGAAAGAGAACTATTAAAAGATCTCAATAACGTCATACAGAATGGCAAAAATACCTCAATTGTGATTTTTGCACTAAGCGATTTGAGTGGTTGGGAGTTGTGGTACCTAATAATATACATAGAGTTGGTGGTCAAAACCTTATTACTCCAGTTACAAGTACTGAACAAGCTGAATGTGAACAAGTTGAAGCTAGAAGAAGTAATAACTCTCCAAATGACTATGGCATTTGAAGATCTATGTAAAACATTTCTATTTAGCCCAAATAGGTAGTGAATAAACATAGCATTCAATGTTCACAACAAATACATCAACAAGTATGACATGTACTTATGTTATATTCAACACACATACATCAAACTCTAACATATCACAATACTATTCAATATCCAAACCAACCTAAAGTGCAAACAATTCAATTACAAACCATTAAATATCCATTGAATAGTCTGCCAAATATGTGTTGCGATAATAACACTAATCAGATATGCAAACAATTAAATAGGTTTGACGTACCAATCACCTGCAAACATAACATTGGATTCAATAACTTGAAGTCTGACATACCAATCACCTGCAAACATAAAATAAAAATTCAATTAGAGACTATTCAATAGTCTCAAAATATCATCACAGTTTCCATTATATTTGAAGTCTGAAGTTTGACATAAACATAACAGTCATGAACCAATACTCTATGTACTATCATAAAAAACAAAAAAAAGTCACTGTATCACATGCATAAACATAAAATCTTGTAACAAAAAAAAAGTCCCCCACTAACAAAATTAGTCTTCTAAACAAATTGGTATCACATACTTGGTCCTCTTGGTGCCATAGGTCTCTTGCTCCAAGTGCCTTGTCTACCCCTTCCCCTACCACTAGATGTGCTCCTAGCCTGGAACAGTGGATTCATAGGTCGCATTATTGGTGGGGGGACATAACTCCTTGTGCAAAGGGTTGAGTTGGCAACGTTGTTGCCTGAATGTTGTGCATGATTAGAGCTGTGGGCATTTGAGGCTGAAGATTTGATTGTTGTGGAGGAACTGTAGGCCTTTCATTTGAAGGTTCACATCTTCCTCTGCTATTTCCAGAACCAGCGTGGCCACCCCTGTGCTCGTTGTTCCTACCCCTTCTTAATCTGGGTGCCTTTGATTTCCTGGATGTCTCTCCACAACCATCAATTTGCTCCATAGGAGGGTTCTTATAAGCTATGTTGTTGTGAGCCTCCAATCCACCTCTCTTAGAACTCCTCTTTCTTTTGCACATTTTCATCTTCATCCCTTCTTATATCCGCCTTTGGTTCCCCTGGAGGTTTTTTGCTTGAGGTGGCAGCACCAAGTGTACTAGCTGCCGCATCAAAACCATTATCAGATATGCAAACATGCAAGGGATTATAAAACACAAAAACAATCGAGTGATACTTACTTCATTCCACTCCATTATATTTCTGAAGCTGACAATACCTCTTGAGTATGCCTCCACATAGGCTTTGACAAAATAGTATGGATTGCAATACCTGCATAAAATGCAAATAAGTATGAGATCAAACATTATATAGGGAACAAACATTAAGTCATAGAGGAAACTTACTCTGCCCGTACAGGTTTGTGATAAGCCAGAGTTACAACTTCATGCACACAAATGATGTTTGATTTCCTAGTGTCTACAATCACAATATCTAATGCATGTCTTCATTGTCCACCTAGAACACTCTCATTATGTTGTACTACGATGAAGCCATCAGTGGACCCAAACTGGCTGAATTGGTTCCTCATTTCCTTGTACTTGTCAATGAGCTTCTGTGCTCTAGGTATTAATCTATTGATGTCCCAAGTACTACTTTTTGTTATTTTGTCATACATAAGTCTCGTGAGAAGCATGTGATACTTGTCAATGAACTTCAAATTGGGTTTTCCCTGAGCTTGATAATTCAATTATTGAAACTTTCACTGAAATTGCTCTGAGCATACTCTACTGTCAAAATATATCTTGCACCATGTCTTCACATCCTTATCGACTAGTCACTGACGAGCTATTGGATTAGCATATTTCAACTCTTTCTAATTTGAGGCACAATCACCTCTTTATATGCCCTAGCAGCCTTCCAACTAAGTTTCAGCAAAAACTTCCCTCCAAAACCAGCCTTTTTGAAGTTCTTGTACATGTGTCTGATGCAGATTTTACTAACCTAAATTAATAGGCTAATTTAACCGAATTGTAATACCGTTAATGCACGGTTATCTAACTAGTAGACAATGGAAAATATGGGTTGATCCCACGAGGATTGAAGACACAATCGAAAATAAAATCTATTTAGGCTAATTTAAAGTGGGGGTTACAACGATTGAAAATTTATAAACTAATGGAATTAAATTAAACAATTAAAATTTGGATAGTAAAGACAATCAAGAAATGAACCAAGGCATCGAATCCACCATAGTTTTTTCGAGAATTGTTTAACTTAACTTACTGCTTTCATAAAGCGAGAAGCACTAGGGATTAAAAAATCCCTTGCTTGCGTCAATAATGTGATCATTAATAACCTTAGATTAATCTAAATTTGCAATCAATTTCAACAAAAGTCTAAACCCCTAGCATTGAGTGTCTTGCGACGACACACAGAATCACAGGTTTAACATAATTAAAACATGCTTGGAATATTACCAAAGAGTACTCTAACTACCAACTAGTCTAGATTTCAAGTCCGAATATAATCAGGGAAATCCATTTATCAACATTAAAAAATTAATTTGCAACAATGAAGCACAAAAAAAAAAACAGTAACATAAATTCAACAAATTCTAGAAACCCATGGTTTCATATTCACCTCAGAGTGGGGCTTAGAAGAACATGGTGGTGGTGCTCGTGGTGGTGGCTTTGGTCAACTCCATTTCTTTCTCCTCCTTGTTTCAAGCCTTCAAACTCTTCTTTCTAGCCCCCCAATGTTGTTATCTCTAGCTTAGAGAAGAGGAAATTTAGAAAAGGAAAAAAAGAAAGAAAGTTGGCTCATCTTAGGATTCGGATTATGCCAGACCGTCAATTTGTGGCGTGATATTTTCTTATGAATTTGGCATAATAAGAAGAAAAAAAAAAGTGGTAAACATATATGAATTGTAACCCTATGTGTTAGATTTTCATAGCCACAAGAATCACATGATTTTGACATCTGTATAGCTTAAGATATGCCCAACATACTGATATTCATTCAAAGGCTGACATCTGAAAGTGTCAAAAGGAGGGTTTGCCTACTTTCCCTAAAGAGATCTTATAAATATGTTCTTTGACTTTCCACTTTTGATATGATTTCATCGTTTAAGCTCTCAATCCGATAAAAGTACGAAAATGAAATAATTAGAATAAAATACAATATTCAAAACACTAACAAATATAAATTATAAGGTAATTTATGTATAAATTACGTGAATATCAGTGCCTGAAGCAAAATTTATGGTCTGATTCTGGAAAAACTGATTCACAGCCTCAATCAACCCTTTATGTTCAAGAAGTTTAATCAAGTTTGGTAGCATTCAGATTGGAAAATGTAGATTGGAAACATATCATTGTTGTCATCCAAGGTTGTAACAGATAAGCAACAACCCCCATATTTACTCTTTATAAAGCACCCATCCAACCCCACCAAATATCTACAACTATGCTGGCAACCAGGGATATTAGCAAAAAATGCCAAACAAAAGCCTATGAATTTATTATCCTCATCATTTCTTGAACATGTAGCAATGTTACCTGTGTTTGCTATCAACAACTCCATGCAACAAGAAGGGGCTATCTTATTACTATCCTCATAATTGCCAATCACTTTGGCCATTATTTTCTACCTTGCCCTTCAGCCTACATGGTAACTTTCTTCAACGGTATGGTCCTTCTATGTCTGTTTGATGAGGTTGTCAGTTGTGAAAGTTGTGAAGTGTGTACTCATAATTATTCACACTCATTTGCAAAAAAACCTGGAATTCACCATTGAGTTCTCCCCGTTATCAATCCCTATACATGTGTGGTCTTGCCCCAATGTCCTAACACTAATAGCATGCCCATCCTTGTCCTATGTTGGATACCAACACCATTTGCATTTTTCACCCTTACACAACACTAAAAGTCTGTTAGGATCATTCTTTTTGAAATGCATCACAAACTTGTTCCTCATTGCATATTTTCTTAATCAGAACCTAGCTACGTCAACTGTGTCCCCATTCTTTCCCAACATCCAATCATTTTCCTGCCTCTCATCACCATACACATCATCAATCTCAACAACAAAGGCAACATACTCAGTTGGAGGTTTTTTTGCAGTATGCACATTTTCAGTTGTATGGCTAGAATGGTACTCCTATTCTATGGGAAAGTCATCAAAATGTACAAACTCATTATCAGGGTCTTGGGTTTCTTGTGGTTGGGCTTGAGATGGACTTGCTGACTGGGCTTGGTCCTGTGGTTGAGCTTCATATGGACCAGTTGTCTGGGCTTGGGCCTGTGCTTCAGTAGCCATTGCTTCAACATCATGTAGGTCATCATCAAACTCTTCTTCAAACAACTCATCAAACTTCTTCTCTTTCTCATCTTTGGACTTCACTGACTTTTTACTAGTTTGGCCCCTATTGTTCTTTTCTCACAACTACTTTCACCTTCACCAACAACTTCACACCTGTCATCTTCCACATTCAGTCTTCTTGAAGATTTTCCTAGGGGAGTACCATTCATTTGGTGTATTCTTCCTTGTGTAGGGTTCTTTTTTTTTGTTCCAACTCCTTTTGGCCCACACCTTAAGCCTCAAATGAATCTTACTAGGAGGGGTAGGTTGTGTGACGGGCAGGGTCAACTGAATGGGTTCAGGATCCATTAAACTAGATCCAGGTATGTTGATCTCATAACCTGTACTGCCAATTTAACATCAACAAAGATATGCCAGACATCATTGTCATCAATATCTGCATGCTTCCAAAAATGCATTATGTCTGCATCATTGCTTATGTCTATCATCACCCCATGCTTATGTGGATTGGGTACACATTCAATGATACTTTTGTTTAGCTTGTCCCAATTAAAATAACCCCCATGCACTACTACAAAATCTAAATGTTTCCCATTTTATAGTCATTTACCTTCCACATACCAGGGATCTCAACCCTCCTGTTCTACTTCCATCATAATATACCACTAAGTTCCACACCTCCAATTCATGTACCCATTTTCCATTACTGCAATGACACACATTCATCAAATATTATAAACGAATACAATAGAAAATATGCAAACTAACATGAATCATAAAGTGAAAATAGAAGACGAGTACTCATAACAAATGTACTAAGCATTGTACTCGGGGATTAATAAACCCCTAACCATTGAACTCATTGTAAAAACTAATCCACGCACAAAAAATATTAGTGTACTAAGGGTTAACAAAACCCTAACTATGACCAAAATCTCTAACCATTGTACTCAATTATACATAGGTTAACAAAATCCTAAGCATTGTACTAACAGTGAATGAAACATGGACAAAATCCTAACAAAATAAGCAATGGACGACTCATAATTTGTGCAAATGAACAAAACCCTAACATCATTCACAAAATCCATTTACACTAATTAGTTGCATATCAATTGAATTTTCTTAATACTCACTTTTCTTATAACATTAAGGAAACAAATGCAATTTGAGATCCAAAAGCTGAAGGCACATACATCACAATTGAAACACCAAAACGAAACCCTTAAATAGAAAATGACACTTACAATATTCACGCCAAAAAACAGAAGGAGGTCTTAGATTTGGCTTCACGTCCTCTTCGCTGTCTGAAAAAGTGAAATCTCGCCTCAGATCTGGCTTCTCATCGCTTCAAACTTCACTACAGTCACTCAAATCACTTAACTGTAATTGTCCCAATGTATGTTGGAAACAGCGCTCCAACACCATTGCTAGTACTACTCACCAACACATCCATTATTTTTCTCTTCACCTTCCACTTCTTCATTTTCGTTCGAAGTTGCAGAGAAGTGATAGCACAGAAAACAGATTCTGAAATTGGAGGGAGTTTTCCTTCCACTCTCCATCTCTAAAAGGGTACAGTCTGCCATATCTAATCCTGACCGGTTGGGATGATCGTGTCAATCACATCTTTCACATTGTGCGTGAGGGGTACTTTTGTCATTAAAAAGGGACATAAAGTACCCTCACAGTCAATGCACATTGACTACTAGTCTTAAGGGTATAGTGCAATAATGAATTATTATGGGGCACTTCCCAATTACCTGGGGGGGGGGGGGTGGGGGTTGAATTAACCCTAAAAAAGTATATATATATGCTCTCTGAATGTAAGGTAGCTTTTTTTTTTTTTTTTTTAAAGTAACGTGTGTTAGTTGAGGAATATGAATATGGAAATTGTAAAATCAAATAAAATGGTTAAGGTAGAGTAGGTACATACAGCATAATGAAATCTAATCATGTGTGGTTTTTCCCTAGAGAACTTTTCATGGAAGTTATGGTCTGAGAATAAGAAATTTCCAATCTATGGGAAAAGGCACTAAACATCTCCAATGGCATTGGCATTTTTGGCTAAATTTCTCACTTGGTTAAAACCCAAGTCAAGAAAGGGAGCCAAAAAGTAAACCAGTTTGATTTTATAGATCTCAAAAAATGGAAAGACTCTACAATCGATTTTTTTACTCTCATTTTTACTTTTAACGTGGCTCATCAGTAGTTCAAAATTTATTAAAAATTCAATCAGAGAGCTCCACATCGAAATGTAAAAGTGAGTACAAACTGGACGTCAAAGTAGACTAAAGAAAGTGCTTGCATAAACTAAAATTACAAACTTAGGAGGAACCCTCTATAGTGTGCATGTGTAGCAGCTTGGTTGCTCCCCCGGTCTGAGAAATTTGGCTACCATACTAAAGTGAACCTAACCGGCCGACAAGAGTTGATATTAAACTAGTTATATTCAGAATCTACAAAGGTAAAGAGTTCCCTTCTCTTCTCTTGAAAATACATTTTATGTGATACAGCATGTAATTCTTTTTTCAACTCATATTCTCAACTAAGCAATGGTCATAATTATACTTCTAAATGACCATAACCCCTCTTTCCAATTCACTACAAACAGTAATTTTCTGTCACCCTCCCTCTACTTACAGAGTATAATGTTAACTGTCCAGTCAAAGAAATAGAAACGGAAATTTATCCCCAAGATTGGGGATATGATTCCGCATTGTAGCAGACTTTGCATCGGTGTTCCCATTGTACAACATGGACTTGGCCTTCTGGAGCAATGTAGCCATCAACTCATCTTGTGTTCTTCATAAACACAGTTGCAATGCAGTTTCACAATTTCCTGCTTATGGGATTTGTGCGATTTCAATTAGAATTTTGTGTAGCGACTGTGGCTTTGAAAAGAATGGGCAGTGGTCACTGCCTTTGATCTTGTAGACACCGTCAGGTGGGTTTTCCCTGACAAGCTTCTCCTGAACATCTGGTGAAAGTGCATGGTCGTCAAGTGTCTGAATGTAGTACCGCTTGCCAGTGCCATAGTTCTCTGCCGACAAAGAGAGTTTCTCCATGATTGGTCCCAAAGGGATGGGTCTCAAGGAAGCTGCAGCAAGAGCAATATCCTGAAATATAATGAATTCTCCGTTCATATTCATTACACAACATAGGACACTTGACTAATTTCAAACAAGGATGCATTTTGCATGTATATCAGTCCCTCCAGACAAATGTAGCATGTTACATTCATCTGATCTTTAATAGTGATCATGTGGATTGGAAGATTATCTCAAGGTAATTGGTGTGTCCAAATCCATTTTTTCTCACAACCCAATAACAGTTATCTTGGGGAAAATAACTAACTTGTATGCATACCCATTAGAAAAGGATGATTCTAAACTATTTATTTATTTATTTATTTATCTTTTTCGCTTATATTCAAAGCCTCATAGCATGTATAAATTTTAAATAAAAATAAAATATTGCAAGCAGAATTCAAATAATTCTCGGTAATAATTAGTACACTACTAAGCAAAATATCCGTAGTGGTTTGATATCTATCTTATAGTCAATAGGAGATTCCTTATAGCCATTCTTTGCAATTTTGGCACACCATTTCCATAATTTGACCACCATCCAACTAAATAAGAAAAAAAAATGCATAATATTAGTAAATAAAAATACTAATTAGTAATTTAGTAGTAAATAAAAATATTAATTGTGAATATTCATACATACCAGGATCATAATTGTCATCATTCTTAGCGCGTCCACTCTCAGTCAAAACTCTTCCAAAGACACCCTCTTTTTTTCTTATACTTCAACAACTCTATATTTGTCACTTATCCCATACATCAATGTCATCGAGATAGAACTTCTCAACATAAGTAAAGATCCCTTCCATTACAATGTCATTATATTGTATCCTTTCATCTTTGAAAAAGTAATACGGGTTCAAGAGGGA
The DNA here is from genome assembly GCA_963556465.1 of Berberis vulgaris. NCBI lineage: Eukaryota > Viridiplantae > Streptophyta > Magnoliopsida > Ranunculales > Berberidaceae > Berberis > Berberis vulgaris. Next base: position 27,474,136 of record OY747136.1, on the reverse strand, counting down.
ACCCGCCAAATGTAATGGACTATCAAGCCGATCATGAGTTTTTGTATCAATAATATCTAGGATTGGACGATAGTTGGCATCTTGATGTTTGAATGCTTCTTTAATCTCTTCCTTTGCTTGTAGTAGTTCTCCGTATAAAAAGGTCATTGATGGCTTTCTATCCCCATCAACAAGGTGAAGCACCTTAACTAAATGAACAAACACTTTCAAGCATATTGATACCCCATTCCAAAAATTCAAACTCAAAATGGTGGAATATGTCGTTTTCTCCTTTGTACTCTTGGAGTGTTTGCATTGATCCCATGCATCACTAGCAACCATAGACCTCAACTCGTTCTTCTTTTACATCAAGTTATGCAAAGTATGTTACTTTTTTTCATATACTTTATCATCAATTCCAAGGTCTTATGAAGATGGTACATGCATTTGTCTTCTCAACGACTCCTTTGAACCTAGGTTATCAATTCCTTGAAGCATGAGGTTTAATGTGTGAGTGGCACATGAAGTCCAAATTATGTTTGGCCTCTTCAACTTCAACATCCCCACCGCCGCTGCCATATTGTTAGAAGCATTGTCCGTCACCACTTGAGTTACATTTTGTGGTCGAATTTCTTCAATGCACTTGTCAACATATTCAAATATTACTGTGTGCTTCCTCAGGGTCTTCATTAGAAGAAAGGAAAGTTGTGCCTTCCTTACAATTGACACATAAATTCATGATTTTTCTTCTTTTTCCGGTTAGTCCAAGGATCGGTCATAATTGAGCAACCATTCTTTGCCCACTCTTCTTCTTGCTTCTTAAGTGAATTTTTAGTTCTCTCAACCTCTTCCTTCAATAATGGCTTCCTTGATAGGTATTGGCTTGGACGCCAGGTTGACGGTAACCCGACCCAAATTGACCAACCACTTCCACAAATTTTTGAAAGTTATCATTATTGATAGCATGAAAAGGAATATCGGCTTCATACACCCATCTAGCCAACCATTGATACACTTGATGTGTTCCTTGCTTCTAAAGTACATTAATATTTGTTGTCGCATCTCCTTGCTTCCATCGATTGAAAAATTGGGATCGATGAAGGATGCAAACTTATCCATAAGCCCAAGAAAATGCAGTCTTTTCCTTGAACCTACAATATCTTCATCTCCTTCTTCAGTTTTTTTAAGTAGAACTTCTCCCATGCTTCCTCTTCTTCTCATTTAATTTGTCTCTTCTTACTTTACATTTGGCTTTATCATCATCCGAAGATTTCATGTACTTGGCTACATTTCCCTTTACATTGGCTATGTGTAGCTTCATTCAATATATCCCACCAACTCCATCCGCCCTGTCGTTCTCCAATCTAAACCCCATAGGAAGTCCAAATTGGCTTCCTCATTCTCTGTTGAGGATGAAAAGGCAATGTCAATTGTTGGACTCGACTTGCTGCTCGCAAGCTCTGTTATTACCATTCGTGGGGGAGCTTTCTCCTTGGTGGTCCACACACCCCTTATCCTCTTTCTGAGGAGAGATCTGCATAGATATTGTTCCTTCTCCACTGCCATTATCTATATATCCTTCCTCGAGAAAATAAACACCGCAAAATACGATAAAGGAGTACACTAGACTTACAGGAAATGATAATATATTTAAAAGCCTACTGTAGTGAGCTGAACCTAGCACAAGTAAAAGCAGCACAATACGCAGCAACATAACACAAACTAGCTCCATGGCTGGAAATTCGAAAGTGTATGAAGACAAAAAATAAATTAGTTGAATGGGGCATGACAGACTTATCTATGCGTCTTATGTTACAATGAGGAAGAAGAAGAAGAGCATCTATTTTTTTGGTGCCTCTCAGACTTTCACTTACTTTTTTTATCGTACTCACTCCGAAGTCAGATGCCTTGCTACTTACTTCGTTCATCGGACAGAGCTCTCTTTACCTCTATCCTTAGTGGTCCATAGTCATAAACAGGTAGAAGTGGATGAGAACCAGAGTCTAATCCTTATTATTTTCCAGTGTTCTAAAAATCGCTAGGCGCTGGACGGGCGGCGAGCAGGTGCCTAACGCCCAGGGGCCTAGGCGATCTTAGGTTTTGTATTATAACTTTAATAATTTACAAACGTTAGACATAATATCTTATCAATTACATCCAATTTAATGCCAATATACATATGCAAAATTTAAAAACATGAAAAATTAACAATCATGAACAAAATTTAGTAAAACTCAAATTACTGAAGTTGGTCATGATGGGTACTTTATATAAAATTGAATTTGTGGACAAATATCCAAACCTATTCTTTTATTTTTCTTCAAATTGCATGAATAACCTCAGTCATGTTTGATAAAATCTACATTAGTAAAATTGGTACCGGCAGATCCTTTGAGAATTCCATTAAGTAATCATCCTTTGCTACATTTAGACATATACTGAATAAAAAATAATTAAATAGTTTATTTCTAAAAAAGATGAAAGAAAAATAAAATAAGAACACAATCAGCCTTATTAAAAAATTAAAAAATAAAAAAAATAAAAAAAATCGCCCAGACCGCTTAGACCCACCCAGACTGCCCAGAACCGCCCAGACTGCCCACCCAGACATTAATCTGGGCGATTTTCCACCTTCTAGCGCCTAGGCGGCGCCGATTTTTAGAACACAACATCAACTTATCTAAGTTGTTCAGATCCGCCAATAAAGCAAACTCTCATCCTACATGATTTGAACCACGCTTCAAGGAAGCACTCTCTACCTCCAACATTGTATTAGATGTTGCAGAAGATGAGATACATGCCATCACACGAAGAATTGTAAATAAACAAGACATTAACAAAGTAACTATTGGAAACAAACAATATATCACAAGATATGGATGGTATCATATCACTCTACTGCGCTATGAGCCTATGATACTAAAAGTGTAGTAAATATTTCACTATTGTGTTGTAATTGTAAGATATTGAATTACCTATATACAGGGGCGGATCTACAGCTTGGGTAAGGGGGTCAATTGACCCCCTTAGGTTTTGAAAAAACTCTATCAGAGCATATACAATTTCATTCTTGCCCCACTTAAAAATTTCATCTTGCCCCTCTTATAAAACTAAGAATTACAATAACAGATAACAGATCTCGTATCACAATTGAACGAAAAAATTGAGTCGCCGCCTCTAATCTCCGCCTCCACGCCTTCGGTCCTCAACAATAGCTTCTTCTCCATCCCTGCAAAATAAGGTGAGTTTGTTTGATTATGGATTCTAAATGAAATCAACAGGACAACAACAAAATAACCTTAAGCTTTAACATTTCTTCCTACCTTGGTCTCTGTCTCCCTCTTTGGCGATCCAAAATTGAAACAAGGAATCAACTTTGAGAGATCAGAGAAAGATCTGAAAGAGATCAGAGCGAGATCAGAGAGATCATAGCAGGATCTCAGATAGATCAGAGCAAGATCAGAGAGAGATCTGAGCGAGATCAGAGAGAGATCTGAGCGATCTCAGAGAGAATAGAGCGAGATCATAGATATCAGAGCGAGATCAGAGAGAGACCTCAGAGAGATCAGAGCGAGATCTCAGAGAGATCAGAGAGGGATCTGATCAGAAAATCGAAAGAGATCAGAAACTCGATCTCTCTATGATGAAACCGAGCTCGATCTCTCCTGGATCCGCCTCAGAGTCTGATGAAACAAACAAAAAATCTTTGATAAAAACTCGATCTCTCGATCTCACTGAGTCTGATGAAGAAGAAAGCAAACTCCTCGATCTCTTGATCTCTCTGAGTCTGATCTCTCTTGATCTCTTGATCTCACTGAGTCTGATGAAGAAGAAAGCAAACTCCTCGATCTCTTGATCTCTCTGAATCTGATGAAAGCAAACTCAGAGATGAAGAAGAGTGAGTTTGACTGAGTTTGAGTGAGATGAAGAGTCTGCTTTAAGCTTTCTCAGAGACGAAGTTGAGTGAGATGAAGAGTCTGCTTTGAGCTTTCTCAGAGATGAAGAATGAGCTTGAGTGAGATGAAGAGACGAAAAATCCCCTTCTTTGAGCTTTCTGAGAGAGCTTGAGTGTACTGTGTGAGAGAGCTTGAGCTTTCTGAGATGCAGAGTGAGGCTTGAGTGAGAATGTGAGATGAAGAGTGAAGTGAGGCTTGAGTGTGGGTTTGGTTTGGCCATAATGTATGGGGTTGGGTTTGATAAAAAAGAGAAATGAGAGATAGATGAATGAAAGGATTGTTATTTTTAAAATTATTCAAAATATTATTTTAATCAATCAAACAAAGGGTAAATTCCTTTATTTTGTTCCATATTTGTTTAAGCTTTAATGAGGTATTTCATATTTGTTTAAGCATCTAATTTATTATCTTATCTTTATACAGGGATATTTCATATTTGATTTTTAATTTAATTTGTTTATTTGTTTAGGCTTTGACAAAGTGGGTATTTGATCCTTAAAGCTTAAGTGAGTATTTAATTTCATCTGTTGAAAAAGCCATTATCTCAAGTTCTTAATATTTGGTAAGGTTTCTTCTTTTTCATGTATTAATTATTGATTTACATTACAAATTTGATAATTTGAGAATTTGGGAATCTGGGATAGCATTTTTTAATATGAATATTGGGATTGTGTTGTTGTATTTGTGTAGTTAAATATTTGTGCATTTGTGCTGACGAGTGATGGATAGTTACTTTAAAAGAATAAATGATGTGAGTTCTAGTTCTACTGCTCAGGCTGTCACTGATAGGTCTGATAAGGAGCTTCCTAGTTCCAAAAGGAGTTGTATTGAGACTAAGTTTGATCCAAAAACTCTTCCAGCAGATCTTGGATTACGTAAGTCAATCATATTTATCTATTTATTTTAGGAATTAAATTATCTATAATTTTTTTGCCCCCCTTTGTCTGCAATCCTAGATCCGCCCCTGCCTATATAGTTGTTTTTTTAGGCACATGTCTAATTTTCTTCATTTTACTCTTTTATCATAACTTTTAAACTCACATAGAATGGTGGTATCTGAAATGCGTATGTTAAGATAGATGTGTAGTAATACTCGTAAGGATTAGGAATGAAAGAATTAGGAGAAACTTAGATATAACACTCATAGAGGACAAAATTAGAGAAAAGCGTTTAACGTGGTTTGGTCACGTGCAGAGGAGACCAATTACAATGCCAATTAGAAAATGTCTAGATTGGCAAGTTAATGGAGGGTGTAGACGGAGGGGACGACCGTTGAAAACTTGGATGAAAGCGGTGAAGGTAGACATCCTTGAGTTTGGATTAGACGAGGATATGTGAAAAGACCGCATTGCTTTGAGAACCAAAATCCGTGTAGATCCCGAAAGTATCGGGAATGGGCTTTGATGATGATCATCATCATAACTTTTAAACTTCAATGTAGATTGCAAACAATCAGGCTAGACGAAGGCACCTTCAACGAGAACTTGAATCTGTTCAAGTTCAGTTCAGATTGTTAACGTCTAAAACACGGTTTGCCTTTCATAGTCAAGCTTGAATCATAACCAACGCCTCCAACTATGGAATAGAAGTTTGAAGTTGAAATAATATGTATGCTCTGAAGCATAAGATTCAAGGGAAATCACAAAAAACAATAGAGATTTCTGGTCCACAATATTAAAATATATATATATTTCATTATTGATGTACGAGATTAGCACTTTGCACTCCATGTATAACGAAGTCACCACCCTGACATTATGAAACAAGCTAGCATATGAGAAAGTACAGGGTCTTACGCAATTTGTGGATACATGCATTTCATGTAGATGTTATCAATTAAGAGACAACTTTTAAGTTCACGGAGGATAGAAGGTGCTCAAAATTCTCAGTAGATATTATCAATTGCAAAAAAAATTTAAATAGATACCATCAATGGGAGAAAAGAGTACCTGCAAGAGGTGATGTCGGAGGAATAAACCCACAGAAATATCAGAGAGTGACCCCAGAAGAATAAAGCTTAGATCGGAGAGAAGAAGAGGGGTGACGCCTGACCAATTAAACCTACACACACTAAGAGATTGGAGAGGAGGAGAGGCAGAGATGAGAAACAATCAAAGCAAAGGTGACATCGAGGTACTCTCTTATTCTTCTCCTTCTTCTCTTTTTCATTTTGTTTTTCAAATGCTTGGCAAATGTAACCCTTGATCGATGGGAAAGAGAGGAAGACCTAAAGGGTGTTATTTGCATCCAGTTAGGTGCTATTTGCAACCCAAAAAAAAACCTGCCTAGTCGCTGCCCAGTCGCCTACCCAATTTTTCACCCAGCCCAGCCTATAATTTGGGAGTCTCTCAGACGCCTAGGCTATTTTTTTAACACTGCATTCTAGGGCTAATGCCCTAATTGATATGGGTTTTATTATACTTGGCTCAATTACAAATAATAATTAACTATCCGCTTACATCACCCTCCCCGGATTGACGAAGCTTGTCCATAAGCTTCAAGGATGTAGGTCATGCTTTCTGCATAAGCTCGCCTTCACCATCAACTGGGGACACCTATTCCATGCTTTCCTGCTCATCAATTTATAAGCTAGTTGACCACATCCAAAGCCCTTAGGTGACATATCAGTATACCGCTGGAAATGGTAGTGGAAGAGCGAACCACGTTCATGGTTTATTCTCTGTGCAATCCTATAGTTGAAGTTTAGTCGTTGTGCACTTAGCCATATTCTCAGCTATTAAGAGGGCCCATGTCCTACATGGGGGCCAAGGAGGATGAGGGTTTGTTCTTCCACCCACTATCGTAGATGCTCCTATGGAAACTCGGTCGGGTCTGCAACAGATAGTTGTGGGGATGTACCAAACCAGTGTAGTTAAGCGTTGAGGCGGCGGGGAGGCGAACGAGCTTGAAAACGCCTCAGAGGCGAGGCGGACGCCTCATTTCACTGAGGCGGCCTTTAACATTTTTTAAAGATTTTTTATTATAATAAATTGAAACACATTTAGATAAGTAATATTCATCATCATTTTGATAACTTGCATATGCCAATATGTACAAAAGTCATACAACTATTTAAAATTGAAATGGAAACATAATAAAGTTGCATAGCATAGCAAAAAGATGCACTATATAAGTGTACTTAACTTGCATATCCACTAAATCACTAAAAAGGAAACAAACAAGAAAAACATCAAAGCATAATGTAAACTAGTTCATCAACTTCTCATTGGTTTAACTTTGAAAATTTGAAACAGTGTTTGGAAAATTGCAATTTGGTGAGGCATCGCCCAACAGGTCTCATTGGTTTAACTTTGGAAATTTGCACCAAATTTCAATCCATATGCTAAAATATTACTATCCATACACTGAAATATTTCTTATTATTGTTTATTGAGAAGAAAAAAAACGCAGCAGAACAGATCAATAAAAAAAAAAACAGAACAGATAATTAAAAAAATGAGTAGAACAGATGATATAAAAAAGGAGTAGAACAAATCATATAAAAAAAGGCAAAGGCAGTAGAACAGATCATATAAAAAAAACACAGCAAAAGTTGCAGAACAGATCGTATAAAAAAACACAGGAAAGAGAGGGAAGAAGAAGAGGAAGGAGGAAGAAGAAGAGAAGAAACATCTTGATATGAAATAGGCAACACCTAATTTGAAGGAGAGAAACCTGATTAGAAGGAGAAGAACACACACACAGCAACAATAATAGCCCCCAAGGAGTAGTTCTCTTTTCTAAAACTCTAAATACCCCCCTCTTAACCTTAAAAGACAAGTGGGCTGCAATAGGCTTTTGGTTTTTAAGCTGTAAATGGGCTGAGGCGGACGCCTCAATTCACCGCTCCGCCTTGCATCATTTTGAGGCGACTCTTTGCCAAAACGCCTCAAGGCGCGCCTCAGGCGTGCCTAGGCGTCCGCCTTAACAACACTGTACCAAACTAGGTTGGCCCCTCATTATAGGATTCAATCTAATTAATCTGAGAAGGATTAGAGTGTTGTGGTGGGAAACTAGGGTAATTTGGAAGCTGGTAGTGTGGAAGGATATTAGGGTTCAACCAATTGTCGGACGTATGGTAAAAAAGGGCTTGCCCCAATGCTTGGTGTCGGTTGTTTGGAGTTGGGAAGGCATAAGGATTTAAAGATAGGGTTTTAGAGCGAGGACAAGGTGAAGGAGTGTGTAAAGTTGTTGGTGGTGTATGGAATTGCCTAATATGGCGGGGAGGGTGGTGGTTGCGTGGGAAGCAAGGGGGGCGGTGGTGAGAGGACGTGGGGGAGGCGGTGTGGGTTGCGTGTGGGTGACGAGGTTGGGGGGACGGTGGGACGTGGACAGAGGGAAGGGAGGGACGGATGATCGGGCCAATCGATCCGCTTGGAGGAGGTCTGCCGCCAAAGCCGCTGGTGGTAACATGGCCGTTGACGGTGCCAATTGGCACATGGGGTCATTGGTTTGTCCGCAGGGTGTCGAACGGTCTCCCTGTTGCCCAAACACAGTTGCTCAAGCATCCTCTGGTACTGTGTGAGTGATTTCCTTCTGAACCCATAATTGCAACCCTACCAATTTGTTATGCCAATCCTTTTCAATTTTGATTCTCTCTCGATCAAGCTTCTCGTCAATCCCTACAAGTTTGATTTGCCAATCTTCCTCTCTGCAGCGTCTATCTTGTTTTCTTTCTGCATGTAAGAGATCTTTCGATATTTTCCATGCTTCCTTGGCTTCAATTGCCTTATATCTCTCTTCTTCTGTCATCTTCCAAGCCTTTTCTTGTGCGCACTTGTCAGATTTAGTTTATGTCGGCATACACAAAAGGATCGCTTCTACTCCGATACCAATTGATGAATTATACACTAAATCTAAAGCTAAACTAGAATTATGAGAAACCTAAACAAGAGATAAATAAAATAACTCAATTTTCATTAATCAATCAACCAACTACATTGTTCAATTTTATGCCTTATTTATAAGCTTAATAGCTTCTTTGACAAGTAACTAACTCTAACCCTACTTTGGCTAATGCCCTAACTAATATGGGCTTTATTATACTTGGCCCAATTACAAATAATATTAATTAATTACCCGCTTACATCAAATATACAATCCAACATATTAAAATTCAACATTCCCTAAAAACAAAATAATGAAAATATATAAAGTATAATAAATAGTATGCAAAAAGACAATTGAAAGTTGCATTATCATTTGATTCGGTTTACAGGAGATGTTATAGTAATTGATTTTGAAAACCTTGAAAACGAACTATATAAATAAAGACCGTCTCAAGTTTGAAATTTTAAAATCTCATAATTGAGAACCCTTAAAAAAACCTAAATATTGTAAACAATCAAATGATAAAAGGAATAAACCAAAGGGGGAGGGGGTAAAAAGGAATGATTGTGCTGCATAAATTTTTTATCCTTATGGTCTCTCTCAAAAAGATAACACAGACAAAGATCAAGCAAATGAAGCTAGGAGGGTCCAAATATGCCATATCATGCATATATCCTAAAGCAATTTTGGGGGCCCAATTTGGAGAAAAAAAAACTAATAAATAAAAGAGGGGGGTTCTAGGGGGCATGTGATAGCAAATACTCAGATGCAGTTTATATTAACCTGAACAAAGATTGACCAGGTCAACATACTTGCAACTTGAAAGATTTAACTACATGATTTCAGGTTAAAAACAAAACATGGCTTAATAGTCAGTCATAATGGCTCGCTCTAAATTGACAATTCTGCTGTCTCATTTACAAAAGTGCCATGAAGAAGTGAAATTCTACACTAGCTGAAGCAGGTAAATGGAAGACTCAGCGTAGCTCAGTTACATCATCCCTTCAGTGATATATGCTTAGCACAATATGACTCAGGTTGATAGAATCCATAGAATATGGTGAATTTGGTTAATGTTACAAATGCACTGTGGTTATGTCCCACTTGCTTACTCTAGTTTTCCTTAACCAAGCTGCAGGTTCCTTATTTTCATTTCAATGTTTTGGAAGTTTTAGTGTTATTTGATGTTATAAAGGGTTTCCATCCTCTTTCTGAATATCATTTGTCGAGGTAAACTTTGCCCATAGTATTAGACTCTACTGCAAAGCCATATCTTCATGGTCAGACAAAAGGGGGAAAGTTATAACAAACATATTAATCTTACCTCTTCGGTAAAAACATCAAAAGGTCTCTGGTCATTTACAACCATTGTAGCACAAAGAAAAATTGCTTTTGAAATCTTTGTTGAGTAATGCTCCAAAGCGTATGAGATGCTTGCACCACCACAACTGTGACCGACCAAAATAACCTGTTCAAGAACTACATACGTCATGAAACATCCCCATAACGTGTACTGCTAGATATCAGAACGAAAAATGGGGATAAGCGACGGGTAAACCATGGCAACCAAGAAAACTGAGAAAGCGCCAACATGATTGTGTCCTCTCACCTTTTCCTCCTCAGGCAGGTTCTCTATATAATCAATCAGGGGCTTTGCATAGTCAGCTAATGTCACTATACTGTCTGTATCAGTCCGGTCAATCCCAGATCCTACAAGATCCAAAGTAGAGTGGGAAACAGCCCTACTTCTTCCAACAAAGCAACAGTCTTGTACCAACACCATGCTCCAAATCCTTCTCCATGTATTAGAACAAATTTCTTTGTTTTCAAATTTTCGAGAAGTTCTGATACCTGCAGGAGATTCAAGCTTGTCATTACTCATATAGTTAGAAACCAGCTGACCTCAACTATTCCAAATTTTCTGCAATCTGAGGCAAAGTCTAAGTTTCTTCTAGATACACCATACATCTTTAGTTTGAAATTTTAGTTGCCGAAACATATAACCAGCATATAAATGGATCAAAATTTCTTCCATTCTCCATGGGTAATCCCAATTAGACCTGTTTACATTCAAGACCACTAGTAGCAATGCCCTCTTATAGTTCAAAAACTAAGTAAAACGAACTCAAATAACTCTTCCACTAAATCGAAAACCAAACAAACGGGTACCATTAGAATCCAACTAAAATGAATCCAAAGTCAACTCTCCTCTACTAATTCCTTGCTATTAGACATTCAATCACAACACCCCAGTCATCAAAATCAAGATTTTGAACAAATTCGTAAGAGAGAAAACTAAAATAGATCTTGAAAAAACAAATAAAGAAACAAACCTGCTTCCCATTAGAGAAGGGATCCGAAAGAGTTCTCCTCCTGGAACTAGTCGACCCAATTCTCCGAGACATAGACCCATCAAACCTCTGGGACAACTGGTGTTGCTGAATGGCGCCATTGAAAGTACTTGTTTATGCAACAACTCTTCTTCACTTGACATTTTACGCTGCGAAGCACGCGCACTACCTCGCTTGGTCTTCGATCCAATATCTCTGGTGTCCTTCTTAGACATGCAAAAAATCTTGTTACCCTTGCAGACGAAGCAAAACAGAATAGAACCCAGAGTTTAGTTTGAATCAGAAGATGAGTTTGGGTGAAGGGGTGTAGATGGGTATTTGGTGCATTGGTTTTGTGTGGTTGAGGTGTTTGTGAAGAGGAGTGAGAGGGATTTGGTGAGTATAGATGAAAAAGAAATGACAATCGAAATAGATGGGAAGCTTAACACGCGAAATTTCAACTGAAAATGGCAGCTCGTATTAAAGTCTGCACCTTTGTATTAAAAGCTCTCCTTTTCAACTCTGGAGACCTGGAGTTATTTGTGTATTTGATCTTTTTTTTTTTTTTTGTAAAGCGTAAATAAATAACTAAATAAGGTTACATAGTCTTTGTCCTGCCAACGTGGCCAAATAGTGTGCCTCGTGATTTAGGAGTAAATTTAGATGACCAGCCAGACATGAAAAAAAGTGATTTTATACTAGTCACTAAAGGTCTCCGTATCCATCTAGAATCTATTTGTTGATCCCTCAGTCGGCTTCCACAACCAAAAATTTGGCCATGGTACTATCTGTGACCCGGCCAGGAATCGTGTCAGCTGCCCTAGCACGTATCCTCCCAAAAACATCCACCGCCAAGATACTAAAAGCTCCATGTTGTGAAGAATCAAATAAACAATCATTAAAACACCACAATCATATCATGGTAAAGGGTGGTAGGAATTGGGCTACTGAAAGAGTTAAGTATGTAGTTCCTAGCGGCATTAAGCCGATCGTGCAATCTGGAAGTAAGATTCTCAGGAATAGGTGTTGAGGGCGAGTTGTTAATAGAGCTAAGGGTATGGCCATGGGTTGGATTGTCACATTCAGTCGTTTCAAGGACATAGTGCAAGGATGTAGTTTGTCTATCCGGAGTCTGAGATTTGGCAGTGAGGAACCATTATTTTTGCCAAGCGGATCAAGTGTAGTTGGTAGCCCGAATAAAATAGGGGATAGCAACTTATGATTACAAAAGATCATATCATTTCTCACTTGCCAGATCAAAAAAAATGACTACCATGAACTGAGATAACATCTCATCTCGGGTCAGAGGATGAGCCCCAACAGTTTCCCAAAGAAACTTAAGGAAGTCATCGATCGAATGGTTAGGAAGGTTGGTGCAAGCCCAATTGATAGGGATGGGGATAACAGCCAGAGTTTCTGGATGAGTGGACAGAGAAAAAGGAGATGAGTAATGTCCTCCGGGCGATCTTGGTAGAAAACGCAACAGTTATTGACAAGGACATGGACCCAAGATAGGTTTGATAAAGTGGGTAACAGATTTCGAGAGACCTTCCATAACAGAAGAATAGCATTAGCTGGAGCTTTGATACACCATAATTCTTTCGAGATTTTAGGAGGTAGGCAACTGAGAGGAGAACCAGATGTGGAAGTCTCAAATTTATCCATCACAAAGGCTTTGGTAGCACTCTTAACTGAAAAAATGCCTCGTTTATCGAAAATCCAGATAAGGGTATCTAAGGAAGCGGATGGACGAATGACAATGTTGTTAATATCATTTGCCACTGGTTGGGGAAACAAAGAAGTGAGAAGGTCTTCATTCCATTGGGGTAGGTGAGAAGTGCCCTAAATCCAAAGATCCTGGATGGAGTTTAGTTGGTCAGGTAAGAGTGTTGGTTTTTCAAGAAGAAAGCATGGTTTAACCTAATAGTCCGTCCATACATCAATGTTGTCACCTGAGCAAACTTGCCACAGAAGGTGTGTTTTCATTTTAGCAAGGGTTGTAAGATTCCCTCGCCAAGTGAAGGAAGCCAAAAACAGGGGTTTAACGAGTTGAAACAAGCTCTTGTTGCGAAAGTAAATGGCCTTAAGCTGCACAATGGCAGGGTTGAGCGCGTGCCAAACCTATTTAGCTTTAAGAACAAGATTTTTTATTCTGGCAGGTGGAATGTTAAGACCGCTTAGATATCGGCACATTGCAATATGATTCCAAGTGCACAAATTGTTTGTTTTCCCCTCATCTGTGCCATTCCACCAAAAGTTTTGGGCAAGAGTATCGATTTGAGTGATGACCGAAGATGATAGGAGAAAGGTTTGCATATTGTAGACTGGGATGGAATGAATAACTGATTTAATCATGACAGTCCTTCCTGCTTGAAATAGGACTTTTGATTTCCACAGCTAATTTGTTGTTGATTTTTTCCACAAGGAATTGGAAATCATTGGCTTTCTTTTTTGAAAGAAGGAAAGGGAAACCCAAATATTTGTCTTTTGGGTTATAAAGCCTAGAGCCCAAAATTATATTAATCATCTTGGAATGTTTGGGATGAATATTTTAGCTATAGAAAACAGAGGGTTTTTCATAGTTTACTGCTTGCCCAGAGGCGTGACAGTAGTCTTTGAGGATATCCTTGATAGAGTGAGCCTCCGCAAGTGAGGCTCTATAGAATAACAAAAGGTCATCAGCATAGAGAAGGTGACTGATACAAGGGAGTGTCACCGCAGTTTGATGCCTCGAAGCGTACTATTTTCTTCAACTCGAGCCAGTAGGTGGGAAAGAGCTTTAGCGACAAGTATGAAAAAATACGGAGACAGTGGGTCACCTTGGCGAATATCTCTAGAGGGTGTGATTGTGTCCAATGGGGAGCCATTGAGAAGTACTCGAAAAGAGGACGTTGAAATGCATTGCTCTATGAGTTGTATCCAAGTGTCTTAGAAACCTAGTTGTTTTAAGATTTGGAAGAGAAATGGTCATTTCACTCTGTCATAGGCTTTGGACATATCAATTTTGATTGTCATCCAGCCTTGTTTTTTCTTGCGACAATGCTTCATTTTAAAAAAGACCTCATGCGCAAGATTGACATTATCCGAAATGGATCGACCTTGAAGAAAGACCCCTTGATTAGGGGAGATGATGTTGTTAAGCAAAGGTTTCAAACAATTTGTCAATTTTTTTGAAATAGCTTTATAAATCACATTGCAAAGTCCAATCGGTCGGAATTTGTCGGGAGTGGGCGGGTTTGAAACTTTAGGGATTAAGGCTAAGAAGGTCTCGTTGAGCTTGGGATTTAAATAGCGGGTTTGGAAGAATTCAGTGGTCACAACAATAACATCTTCTTTTCACTGTCCCAATAGTGTTGGAAGAAAAAAACATGAAATATGTCCAGTCCCGGGGCTTTATGGCTACCCATGGCAAAGATGGTGGCCCAAATTTCTTCTTCATCCGGGATCTGAAGAAGGACGTCGTTATCAAAATCCGAGATCACAGGGGTGAATAAAAAAAGGATATCAGGGTTTGGCTCGGGGGATACAGATTGGAAAATATCTGTGAAATAACTATTAAGAATGTGACAGATAAAGGAGCGAGAGGATTGCTAGATGTTTGCTGAGTCAAGAAAGTGGAGAATTAGATTTCTTTTTCGTCGAAGCAAGGCCGGGAGATGGAAAAATCTGGTATTTTTGTTGCCATCTTGGAGCCAAGATTCTCCCGATTTGTTTCTCCAAAAAAGTTCTTGCCGATAATAGAGTTCGGAGAGACAGTCCTCCAATACCAAAATAGCCGAGGTGTTGGAGGAAGAAGGCGGGGAGTTTTGGAGATTGTCCAAGTAAGCAAGAGTATCACTGATATTCTGGTCAATGTTCTGGAAGACTGTTTTGTTCCATCTGGAGAATTGAAAGCTCAGTATTTTGGTTTTGTTAGCAAAGTTACACGCAGGTTGGGGTGGGGAAAGGAATTCCAAGAATTGTGGACAAGCGTACGACAACGAAGATTTCTGGTCTACATATGGAAAAATCGAAAAGGCTTGGGCCCAGTATATAGAGAAGAAACAAGTTGTAAGGATAAGGCTCTATGATCCGAGGAAGAGGTATGGATAGATCTGGCCACAGCATAGGGGAATGATGTCAACCAGTCAGTAGAGACTAAGATCTGATCTAACTTTGATTTGATGCCATGAATATCATGTCTTTTGTTATGCCAAGTGAATTTGGATCCAGAGAAAGGTAAATCAATAAGGTTATGTGCACTCATGAAATGTCGAAGATGTTTCACACTGTGAGTGTTGACTTTTCTACCACCCATTTTGTCATCCTGAGAAGCTATAGCATTGAGATCTCCTATAGTCATGGTAGGATAGTGTAGCAGGGAGTAAATCTGGGAGAGGGCGTCCCAAAAAGGTGATCGAAGAGATGGGTTGGGTTCTCCGTAAACAAAAATTATAGCCCAAGTATTAAGAGAATAAAAATCATCAACAATGGAATAGAAGTTACAACGAGAAATAATATTTAAATGCATACCTTCCTTCCAAAACAAAGCAAGACCACCTGAGAGACGGCTAGCTGGCACTGAAGCTCCATGTTTGTAGCCCATCCTCCTGTGTATGCGTTCTACGATATATGAAGATGCTTTTGTTTCATATATGAATATAATATCGGGATTGGACTGTCCGGAGAGGCCCTTCAAAGATCTGAATGCGCAAGGTGACCCGAAACCCCTCGCATTCCAACTGAGTATCATGGCAACGTGGGCGACTCAATGTAGGCGGTCGCCGTTTCTTGAATGGTATTTCCTAAAATGGTGGAGGAGTGACTAGAGGACTAAGGATGATTAGACTGAGGATCAAATTCTGTGGTTCTCTGAATTATCTCTGCACCCAACAGGGTGGGTAGGCCCATAGGAGGACGATGAGGTGTCTCAAAGACATCATGTGTTGGGCTATGAGTGGAGCTTACCAGTGAGGCTATCACAGTAAGTGGCAAGGTAGGATCAGTCTCTGTCAAGACATGTGGTTGACTGCCTAAATCACGAAAAGTGATACCAATTGCCGCACGTTTACACGTAGTCATAAAACCACCTTCCTGAATATTGGCACATTTGTGTTTTTCTTTCTGAGTTGCATTTTCCTTTCCGAAAAGTGATATGTTTAAGTGTGATTGATTGATTTTGTGGGTGTTATTTTAAGGGGAGGAAATATGAGTTTTACATGTTGTTATGTTGTGACGATGAAGGAAAACCCATCACATATTTACGGGGTTTGTATTTTTGAAAAATGACTTTTAAGACCTACTTTTTCACAATAATTTAGATGCCGTAGTTAATGTAATGGCTAATTTGTTCCTATTTTTATACTTTTTTTTTACCAACAATGACTCTTTTATTAACCTAGATTAACTCATAAATTTAAAAGACATTTTTATCATTCTTAAACAAATAGAAAACCTATTTTTATACTTTTATAACCAACAAAGACTCTTTAATTAATTATTCTAACAGAATTATCAATTTATCTTTTTATTCATTTATTAATTTAGTTATTAATATTATTTTGTGAGTGGGGAAAATGGATGATTTCATTTCTAAGTAGATAACAGTCATTACCTCTTAACTCGCTCATTAATAGCCTCAAACTTAAACTGTCAAATTTTTTGAATTAGAGTGTCATCAGTTTGTTATTCAACGTTGTATACCGCATGACTTCAATAATTGTTAGATATGTTTTCGTTTGGCTATTTAAGTTGATAATTTTTGTCAATTTACATATTTCAAAACACATTTAATGGAGTTAGAATATCATAAACTTGTTTTATTTATTATTTTTTTTTATAGCATGATTTTAGCTATAAAAGATCGCAGTGTTTGCCTCTTAACTCAAATCATTAATAGCCCCAAAACTTGAATTGTAAAAAAATCAAAATACTTAGTCTACGTGAATAATACTCAAGTTAATTAATTTCTTACAAAGATTAATATTTGCAAAATAGATAAGGAATTGAGCAATCTGTCATTGGGGATACATCAAAGTTGCCATCAACAAATGACAACTGGAGTTGAGGAGACTATTAAGAACAAAAAAAATTATGATTGATTATTGCAGTAAGCTATAGTGGGCAATAATAATAATAATAATAATAATGATGATGATGATGATGATAATAAATAAATATAATGTGATACTTTTGGCTCCATTAGATATGTTTTGGAGAGTGATTGTGAAAATATAAGTCATAAATTATCAATTTATACAGCATAACCCAACCAACAATTGGTTGGTTATAATTAGAATAATTAATTAAACAATCTTTGTTGGTCATAAACGAATAAAAATAGGTTTTTTTATTTGTTTAGAAAGGGTAAAGATGTCTTATAACTTTATGGATTAACTTGGGTTAATAAAATAGTCCTCATTGGTCATAAAAGTAGGTACAAATTAGCCATTACATCAACTACGATATCTAAATGGTCTATTTTGTGGAAAAAATAGGTTTGTGTATGTCTGTTATTCCAGGAGTGGAGGCATAGATCATTTGATTCTGTGAAAATTTTGGTTGATTTTTAGGTTTGACAAGTTGCCAACCTTCATAACTATCACCACTTTTTTTTACAAGAATATTGGACAACATTGAAAATAAAAAATAAGTGCAGTAGAAGAATAAAATTGTTATTTCGAGTTAGGGACGACGACTAGTTAGGCTTTTTAGGTTCATCGTTTACACTATCTCAAGTCAAGGATGAAATAACACATTAGTTATCATAGATACTGTGGAATCACAATCATCACCTCTTGAGCTAAAGTTTTTCTAACCTACCACCTCCCCTTCTCCTTGGTGATGAGAAAGTTGTTATGTCCACATTGGACTAATTCAAGCCCCTTACAAGAATATATTTAAATGTCTCTGCTCTGATTTGTTTCAAAGACTGTCGTCACAACAAATTTCAAGACTCCCTCCTAGGAATAGCAGAAACATCCCTAGGTTTAGGATCAGTCTATTTCAATTATTATCCCAATTTCACAATATCACTTCATGACCCAAATATTTTAGAAACTTTAACCCTCAGTATACAAACTTCTGGTATCAGAGCCACGTGTCCAACATTTTTTCGGGAAGAATAGTGGTTAGCCAAGAGTAACGTTGGTAGACGAAGTCTTTTAACAGAGTCTTTGGTGAAAACCCTTGCAGTTTATACGTTGGTAGACAAAGTCTCTGAGGGAAACCCTTGCAGTCAAGCGTTGGTAAGTGTCACAGCCTTGTAGCTAGCATTGGTCAGCCGTTGATACCCTTGTTGTTGTGGTAGACATTGTTGATGGGTGTAGGTGATCCCGCTTAGTGGTCTCGTTTGAGGCAAACGCATTACTCTCTTATGAAATTATGTTGTCCAAGTGTCTTTAGAGTCTAGGATAACCCATATTTCATCCTTCAGGCAAAGAACATCAGGTATAATTTATGATTTATATGCTAAGTATTTGAAGTAGAACAAGAGTAGCAACAATAGCAAATCTCTTAGTTTTCAAAGTCTTCAAATCATGTTTTCTTTCAAAGATCATTTAGATAAAATGATGAAACAGTTAACATGTTCTCAAGAACCAATTAAGACAAATACACCATAAGATAAATCTACACAAGTAGAAAAAGAATTTAAGATAAACAAAGCTTATATCCAAAAAGAATTTATGCAAGATTACAATGCTACAAAAAGACAACAATTCTACTCAACTATTAATGAAACCCAAAGAGATTAAATAGGGGAAATGTTTTATAAATTCTGTGAAATAAACAAAGTCAATGTTCCATTTTTTCAATGGTTCGACAATCACTACTCAAAATTCCAAACAATTCGATAAATAAAAGAACTTCAAACTTAGAATCACAAACTTTAACCCAAAATTTAGGAA
This sequence comes from Berberis vulgaris, assembly GCA_963556465.1. NCBI lineage: Eukaryota > Viridiplantae > Streptophyta > Magnoliopsida > Ranunculales > Berberidaceae > Berberis > Berberis vulgaris. Next base: position 27,455,155 of record OY747136.1, on the reverse strand, counting down.
CTTATCTAACCAATCTTGATCAAGAAATTAATTATGAATCCCAATCTAAACAAAATAGCCTTAGCCAAGATTTCTCTACACAAGATAATCTTAACAATTCATCCCAAAGTCAAAACATGCATACCAATTTCAAATTAGACAGAGAATTTATAAGACTAGAATTCATGGCAACTTACAATATTAAAAAAAGAAAAGAATTTTATTCAAAATACAATGAACAAGAAAGAGATAAAATAGTTCAAATATTTTATGATTTCTGTAAACAATTTCAAATCAATAAACCCTTCTTCCAATGGTACGAAAACAATTATTCAAAGATAAAAATGAAGCCACATCATGCTTATTTGGTTCAGAACCAAAATAATCAAATATTGAAACAAAATCTAGCCATGTCATTTTCAATCACAATCCACAAACATTTCAAACATAAATTATTAAGCCAAAATCATGTCACAAGTTAAATATCTCTACTCTTTCTATACAAAACAGTGCCAACCTCAATAATTAACTTGGTGGAGAACCCCTGCAGACAAAAGTTAAATATCTCTACTCTTTTGACAGAGTCTCTGAGGAAAACCCTTACAGTCAAGAGTTGATAGGTGTCACAACCTTGTAGCTAGCGTTGGTCAGTAGTTGATACCCTTGTTGCCATGGTAGGCGTTGTTGATGGGTAGAGATATTTAACTTGAGGTTGTGATCAATTTCAACAAGGATAAAATGATGTAGACATATGAACCTCCATTGAACTTTAAATCGGTTTGATCTCTCAAAGTACCTAATTTTTATTTTGTCCTCTAAAGTAGGGAAGTGGGTCTAACAAGTGGATACAACCTCCAAGGTTGCATGCTACATTAGTTTCAATTAAGGACATGTTTCGCATGCTATATCACTTTGAGATGAGAATTTGACATAGTATATGAATGCTAAAGTGGATTGTATGCTAACCTCACGAAAAACTTTTTAATTGCTATCCGAACATTATTTTACAACAGAGCTGATTATCATTACAAGTATCCAGAATTGACTTGCTTGTTTTGTGACTAAATCGTCCATTAATGATCTAATTTGCTACATGATACATCTCAATACATCAACAGGATTACACTTTTAATCTGAGGATTATGTTAATACATTTGTTGTCAAGTTAGGCTTCCACTTCTTTTGTCTACACATTATTGCAATGAATGGCTTCAGAGGCTCAAATCGACATCTACAACACTTTTCATCATATTAATACATGTCAATATTGATGACTTGACAATTTGATTTTAATCATTTTAACAAAAATCTAAAGACCTTACTCTTATTTAACTTCTTCAAACTTTTTTTACCCAACAACAAAGAACAAGTACATTTTTTGATAAATCAATTTTCCACTAATTTAAAGGAACTAAACACTGCTTCAGACCATAGTTATCAATTCAAAGTACAGACAAAAGTTCCATTCGGCAAAATTTGGGAAGAATACGATTTTACAATAATTTGATTAGGTAAAAAATTCAGTCAAATATACGAAAGAAGTCAAATATTCGATGAGGCATACATTCGTGCATAATACGATACATTGTAAGAGATTCAGAATTAAAAATTTGGCCTATATGTGATTGTTAGATAACACATTTTCATATATTACCAAAATAAATAAAACCAATATCATTGAATAAAAAATGTTAATCAATTACTCACATTTGCAATGATTAAAAAGAAACTTAACTATTAAAAAAATAACTAAAAGTGAAATCTCAAGAAAAAACTCCAAATTAGAAAACTCAATCCCCATAATATCATTTGAAGTGCCTCTATTTTTTCATATTCATACCAAACATCATCAATATACTATGAATTGTTTTCTCTTAAAGTTTGTTTTGACAATAAATTGACAAAAATCTTCCCAACAATCAAATCTCTACAAATCAGTTTGAAAAACCCTCACAAATCTGTCACGCCACCAAAAAATAAATAGTAAAAGAAAGGTAAATTAACCAGTATTCATTTAAACATGTATTATACGAAATTACTTGGACAGTATGAGTGTCATACAATATTATTTATATATATGGGAGTACTAAACGGTGACTCCTTTATATAGAAAAAAAATCACGTATTAAACGTATAATTCACAAATTCGATAAGTATGCTCAAGACAGTGAGAGCATAACCACAGTCATTATTTGATATTCAATGGACATCATGATATACAAAACAGAATATGCATTATATTTATCCCACATTTTCAATACATTGGTATTGAAGTAATGGAGTGCAACATAGAATCAGTCGCCATCAGCAACAGTATAAGATAGACATGAAATTTCTGATTCTCAATCAACAAAACTATTAAATCAAAACTAAAGTTCAACTACCTTAGGGCAAAATCCTTCCTTTCTATAAACACCAAAATCTTTCTCTCTTACCTCTTATTTCATCTAAGCTTCCCACTTTGGGGCAAAGAAACTAGAGTTCAAGTTGCCTATTTGGATAATAACTTAAAATGAACCACAGTAAAAGATAAATGTTGGGCGAACTAAACCAATGACACTTTCTCTGAAAATAAAATAAGGATTGAACTTTCCAATCAAACAGAATCTACAAGAGTTTCATACGTGTAGTGTTTGTAGAACCTAAAAGTATTGAACAATTAAATGACTAAAACAGAAAGGTATTGATAAAGTGTGAAGTAAGGTACTCCCAAATATTTTGTACAAAACATCCTTTGCAAGAGGAGAGAAATGAATCCTTTGCACTGAAAATTTCAGCTACGGAATATCATAAACCTATGAATCAGACACCTAAGCTTGTCACAGACCATTCTCTACAAATCGCAAAGACCCAAGTTCTAAGCATCATTGGAATTAGTATATCCAGAAATTAATATACAGTAAAAAAGACCTACACAGAAGATTAAAAGAGGGTGTTAGATTATATCATGAGGGAAAACAGTAAGAGATTGCTGGCTGCAACTGTCAGCTCTATGCATCGGCTTCCCTAGATGGATCCTTAAAGGTAGAAAGCATAGTAGGTATGCAACGAAAGGAAGAAAGTCGCCATTTGCACGGAATCCACAGGAAAAAGAAAAAAAAAAAGGGAAAAAATCGAGCACAGCAGTAAAATACGAGGGGTTTGCAAACGTGGGATACATACCTCAGCTAAATTACACGCCACGTGAAAAAAATGGGAAAAGATTTCAATCCCGAAGGCCTAGCTCAACCTCGAGCTCATCATCCTCTTCAAATAGCCTTAAAAGACGAGCATGCTGCTCTTCTCTCTTCTTTTTCTGCCATATCTTGAACAAGAATACAGAAAACAACACTACTGCAACAAGGCCAAGGCCTGTCATGACCACCTTGAGCCCAGTATGACTACTGGAAGAAGCTTGAGGCTTAGCTTTTGCACCATCTTTGGGTTTCGAGTCATCAGCCAACCCTGAGAGCACATATAAATAGTTCGACAAAAATTTCATACGAGAAAATATAAGTAATTAACATAAAAACATGTTTCTCATAAATAAAAATTTCCAAAACTTGTTGTACAAAATGCTATCATTGGATACACACACATGAGTGACTGCATGATGAAGCAACAATAGGAAGGGCAAAAATCACTAAGAGCACCATAGCAACTATTGATGACAACCGGAAAATTTGGGAATAGAAACCATGTCATTTGTTGGAAATCCTACAAAACAATGCATATCTTGTTTTTACGAGAAAACATAAATGCATATGTATGTATATAGCACATGATACGTATATATATCCATATACACATATATATATATATATATATATATATATATATATATATATACATACACACACATATATATATACATATCCATATATCCATATGTATGTATATATATATATACATTTTATTTTCTAACACATATAAATGTGAAGGTATTAGCAAATGCACGTACAAGGATAAACCAAAAATACTGACATTATTTGACAACTAACGAGAGTAGCTTTTAATAACCTTTTAGGCTTCAGCTATTACATAATCAAGTAATCATCACAACACATACTACATTAAGTACAACCTTCAAATTGCAAAACTCAACTAAGATGGATCCATGTATTTTTGAAGTTTGCCCCCTTCATACATGCCTAGCGATAGGGGTGGGCACGGTCCGGAATTGGGCTTATCCCGATCTAGTGAAACGGGACCGGAACGTTCCGGGATAGCATTTTTTTTGGGCAGACCCTGTTGGTCCCGGACCGGTTTGAAACGGACAGTCTGGGTCGAGACCATGTCATCCCTTTTTTTAATAATGGAAACTTAATCTCCTCACCTCCGTCACACTCAGCGCCAAACAGAGATTTGAATCTAAATTGTGGGCTTAGGAAAGAGTTGGCAACTCAAAGTAGATCTTGAAATCTGACTTGAAGCTTCTCCAAAGAGAAAGTGTGGAGGTGACGATCTACTCCGATCTTGAACTCATTGCATAATAAGCATAAACAACTGCAGAAGACAACGCCAAGAATCGGATGCTCCAAAACAAATATATTAAGAAAAACCCAAATGAAATCTCAACATCAAAATCTCAAGATTGCAATTTGTGATGAAAAATGATTTGTATTGAAATCTGAAGATCGCAATGGAATTCAAAAATCAGTAGAGCTTAAATCTCAAGATCTCAATAAAAAACAATTTTTTCATTTATTTCTATTTTTTAGATCCATAATAGTTGAAGTAGAGGGCAAACAACTTAAAGCCAATATAAAGCTGCACTAAGAGCCTAAGATTACATACAGAATAAAAAGTGATTTCTGCAAAGAACTGAACAGATTTACAACACTTACATCTGACAGCAACGTCTATGGAAATAAATTTGTATATCCACAATCTATAAAAGATTTTGCCATTAAAGCTTATAAATCAGCCTTTGAGGGCATAGAATTGAGTTCTTCAACTGAAGATTCTAAATATTTTTGCCATGGTTTTGTGGGCCTCTTCCATGTTTGAGAAAGAGAGAGAGAAAGATAAAGAAAGGAGAAGAAGAATGGGTCTACTGGAATTTGTGTTTTTGAAGGATGACGTGAAACTTGCAGATTATGAAAAGGGGTGAATAGAATTTGGCTTAGACTTATAAAATAAGCTGGGCTTTGGCTTGATACAGCAACCGAGATGAACCGAACAGTCCGAGATAAAATTTGTGAAAGGCGGTTTCGTCCCAATTCCAACCAGTTCGGGACCGGAACTGGGATAAAAACAGCATGAACCGTTTCGTACCGATTTGAAGGGGTTCGGGACCATATCGGTCCGGGTCGGTTCAGGACCGGGATTCTTGCCCACCCCTACCTAGCGAAAAAAATGTCTTGTCAAGGTTTATCGGAAACCATTGGTATCCCACATCACTGACACCAAAATCTATCAAGTTAACACCACGCAATTTCTAGGATTGCATATAACTGACTCTCCCAAAAGTCTAAGTTCATGAAATTACCTTTGCAAGTGCAAGACTCAAAACCATACAAGCATTTTTCATTTTCCTTGGTTCTTGTTGTTCTTTTTATTTTTATTATTAAAGAGATCAAACTTTATTGAGAAAAAACTGAAACTGTACAAAGAAAATGAATTTTTAATGATAATGATGATGATCATCATCATGATCATGATCATGATAATGATAAATGAATACAAGGCACAAGGCCCCTCCTGACTATCACCAAGAGAACTCGATTAACTCTCGTAAAATGCTCGTGCTCCAAAAAATATTGGACAAACAAACTCCTACAAAGAGACAATGACAGGAACAAAGATACCAAGGGAAGCCCATTACATGCATGATAACCTAGTCTTGCTTAAAGAAACTTTCGAATAGGGGTGGGCATCCCATCTCGCGATCCCGATCTCATCCCGTCCCGGATTTTTCCGGTCTTTTTGGGATTGATCAAACTCATCCCGATCTCGTCCCAATTTAGAGTGAGATGGGATCGAGATGAAGATTTTCAATCCCACCAATCCTGTCTCATCCCGAATTTATTTATTTAATACTTATTATTATTATTAATTTTAATCAAACTACTCTTCTAAAAGAAAGTTAAGGATGTGTTGAAATTAAATCAACATCTACTATTTAAAATTACTTGCTTGATTTGGTACTCATTGTTTAGATAGGGCAGTTATTTTTGTATAAAATAAAGGCAAATGATAATTTGTATTAATTTTGCACTATGAGTTCTATAATTGGAGATTTAGTAAATGAGCAATATTGAACTTACATTAAGACAACTTGAGAACATTGCTCTTAATTATATATTGTATGGATTATATTTCAACTCTTGCACAATATGCAAGGAGGATCTATGGCGAGGCTCTTTTCATCGACCATCATTCACTTGACAAACTTAATTCCATTGGAAGGTAACCCTCCACAAATTTTATATGACATTAATATTGTTACGATGAAAGTTACATGTATATAAATTTGGCATTATTGGTGTGTGAGCATTGTGAGATGAATTTGTTTTGTTATTCTTTATTGGATAACTATTTAATACATGCACATCCCGTCCCATCCGAAATCCGTTTGGGATGGGGCAAGGTTGGGATGAGGTTTATCCCAATCCAAACGAATGGGATGGGATGGGATAGGGATGAGGTCCATCCCGTGCCCACCCCTACTTCCGAAAACCCATGCCTTTCTTGCCAAATCATCGTTACAACTACATAAGGAATGAATACCTGGTTGTTCTTTCTTTCCAAATCACCCATACAACTTTTTTAAGGCATGAAGGACCAACCCTCCCTTATCCATAGAAAACGCTTAGCATTTCCACCAAAGGCACACATCGCCAATGGCCAGAAACATCACTTAATCCACCCCACAAGCGCAAAGGAAATGATTCGACACCCTAGAAACTTCACAATAAACCAGAAGGTGATCCGGAGTTTCCATATTGGAGAGACATAGGAGCTCCATACCCTTCTTGATCAATGTGTCCCTTGTAGCGGTAGGAAAGTCATTCCTAACCTCTTGGATAGGATTAGCCTCCTCCAAGTGATAGTAAAAATGTAAAATGATGAGAACAAGGACCTGCTTTTTTTCCTTACTTTTTTTTGTTTTTGGATGTAAAGAACAATCTCATTAAGAAAGCAAAGATATACACATAAACGAGAAGCTCAGAAAAACACAAAAGAAATACAAAAAATACAAGAAAAACACAAATGAACAAGAATACAAGAAATACAAGCAAGAATCACAAAATTTTGAACGAGAAAGACAGCTACTAAACTTCAAGCTCTCACCCATTGAATAAGCATGATTTTTATCATACTCCAAAGGGAGCTCCAATCCAGCTTCTTTCCCCAAAAGTTTTGTTGTTCCTCTCCTTCCAAATAAATCTTAAGAACCTTGTCCCATAAACAATTGTCATTAGCCGAGAATGGCCTAAAATCCCATTGCTTGTCCCAAAACATTTTGTGAGTAGTCGAAAATGGCCTAGAATCCCATTGTTTGACCAACTGAAACAGGTCGGCACTAAGTATAGAAAGCCATTGTGATTCACTATCAATGGCCGCCCAAATAGAATTCATGAAAGAGAAAAGAAAAAAGTGTGGAATAGATTCGACTTTCATTTCACAAAAGAGCGCATTTGTTGGTTATAATAAGAGTTCTTTTAGCGAGATTTCCAGGACTTTTTAATAAGCTAAGTTCCTTATAAGAAGAAATTTTGGTGAGGCGGCACTCACTTCTTCAAAAGAAACAATCAGAGAAAGGGATAGGTCGATGAGTTTGGTTCGTGGAAAGATTGTGTGCGGCTTACAAATCTTATCATAAAAAATTTTGACCGAGGAGGAATTATTTTTGATATGCCAAACCCATTTATCTTCATTTTCTCCAAAGGTAACACAGGCAATGAAGTTGAGGAGATTGATCATATCATTGACATCTTCTAGGTGCAAGATCCCAATCGATGGAACCTTCGTTGACAATGGAGAATTCAACAATAGAGCATCTCTCTTCTTACTAATCAGCTAGATTTCCTTAAATTTCACAATAAGGGGATGATTTGATATCCAACAATCTCTCCAAAAATCAATTCAAGGACCTTTCCCCACTTTTTTTTATCGGACAACCAGCAGGAAATTTTCATTAAAACATGAAAAGTGACTAAAATAGTCACAATACAAGAGAGCTGGCTAAGCCAAACAAACAAGCCAAAGGGAGATTACTAAGTAAACAAACTAGCCCAATCAAAAATACAAGTATGGAAAGGGATACACTCTAGATAACCCCAAACGTTCCCCAATGCCATATGAGGGACTTGATCTCTCTACAAACAATGGGAAGATCTTTCCTATTTTTCTTGACGATACTGATATTTCTCTCTTTCCATATTAGCCACAATGTAGCAAGCAGAATTCTGATCCAAATCCAAGTACCAGTAGAGGAACTACTATCTCTTCTCCATTGCTCTACCCAAACCAAAAAGGAGCTCCAGAAGGTAGGGTCCACCGAATCTCCGGATTTTCATGGAGGTTTCTAAGCTTGACTCACATACTGCACCTATTGATAATCAACAAGCCTCTATGATTAGGCTGTCCACAATTGGGAGTTTGCCATGGCCAAGAGCCCAAATAAAGAACTTAACTCAAGGGGGAGTTTCCTACAACCAAACAATCTTGTTGCCAAACAAAGAGGGAGAGGCAAGCAAGACTAGAGAGTTGGACAGCCTGAATGACCTGCTTCTGATGACAGCTCTGAACTGAGAATTTCCATATTTTGTCTTCCCAAACCCAGTCATCCTCCTCATCAGAGGGGGATGTTTAAAACTTCCACTAGTTGCAAAAGAAAGGGTAATTCATGGTCTCAAACACATCTTCTCAGAGCAAGATCCCAAGAATTAGAATTATTATGGACTCTCCGATAGAATTGAGTCATGCTACCAAATTTCCTAAGAGAAATATGTCTTTGAATCTGGTTTTAAAGAGGTTGATTGCCAGCCCATCTGTGCTTCAAAAGCTAATTCTAGTACCTCCAGCCACAAAAGAAATTTGCTTCTCAAAAAGGCTTTAGATTCCTAACAGCTGTCTACCAACTATAACTGAAAGAACTGGTGACTGGATTAGTGAACCAACCATTGGGTTGAACCCCATATATCTGCTGGATAATAGTTTTCCAAAGTGTGCCTTCCTCCTTACCAAACCTCCAGAGCCATTTTGAGAAAAGAGCTTGATTAAAATGCTTAAGCTTTATGATGCCTAATCCTTTTCAGTTTACAAATCTCTGCCCACTTGACCAGGTGCTTGTATTTGGTTGAGCCATTGGTTTCCACAGGAAAAATCTCTGCGAATCTTCTATATATCATTCCCAACAAAAACAGGAGGATGGGGATGCTAGTGATGGTGCTCTTGATGAGACAAGTCTTTCAGCCTTATATACTTACTTAACCTTCCAAACAGCTAACCTCTGAATTCTGTCAATTATGCCTTCCCAGGCTTGTCTGCAATTGGACTTGGCTCCCAGGGGGGAGACCCAAATAAATACAGGGTAGTTTGCCGTTTTGCAATGAAGGATGTCAACCAAAGAGGTTATATTACCAATTGATCCCACTGGATAAATGATAGATTTGTGGAAGTTAATAGATATAGCCCCAACAAATTTCAGACCAAAGAATAAGAGATTGCACTACCATGAACTAGTGAGGACAAGGATCAAGAAACAAGATAGTGTCATCTGCATACTGAAGCACTGGAATAGGGAGCCCTGCTATAGTCACTTTGAAACCCTGGATGACCTGAAGTTGTTGGGCTCTCATCTGAGTGGGAGCTTCCCCTACCAGAGAGAAAAGAAGAGGGGAGAGGGGGTCACCCTGCCTGATTCCTCTAGTTGCCTTGAAAAAACATTAGGAACACCACTGATTTTGATAGAGAAGGAGGTAGTTGACAGGAGAGCGTGGACCCATCTTCTCCACTTCATACCAAACCCCATTCTTGAGAGATTGAAATCAATGAAGTACCAACTAACTGTGTCAAATGCTTTGGCAAAGTCAAGTTTGCAGACATTGCCAGGAAGATTGGCTTTATATATAGAATCAATCAATTCATTATCAATGAGAGTATCATCAACTAATTGTCTCCATTCCACTGCTTCAGTTTGGAAGGGGGAGACTAACATAGACATGACAGGTTTCAGTCCAGTGGCTAAAACTTTAGATATAATCTTAGGAATAGTTGAAACTAAACTGATGGGTCTAAAATCTCCAACAGAGCTGGCACCTTGGATTTTGGGGATGAGGGAGATCAAAGGGGAATTAAGCCCCCAATCCAGGAAGGAATAGCTACTACTGCCATGAATTCTGAATTAATGGTAGACCAACTTTTAAGAAAGAACTTTACTGGAAAGCCATCAATACCAGCTGCCACATCTGAGCTGAGATCATGCATTGCTTTCAATAATTCATGTTCAGGTATTGGAGTATCCAACAAGATAAAGGTTTGAAGATTTAGTATTGAACACAAAACTACTCAGCTTAGGACTCGATGCTTTCCTTTTGATGCAGGCAAAGAACGAATATTCACACAAGCTTACGATAGTTTATCGTAAGTTTCGTTTCGCAATGCATCTTCCTTGAACATCTCTTTGAAAGTGAGAAATACTGTGATCATCAATATTTGCCTCCTGCTGTTCAGTCCAACCATTAACATTGAGGGCATCAATTTTGTTGATAGAGGCTTTATAATTGGCAATGATGTGGAAAGAGTATAGAGCAAAAGTCTCCATTTCTACCCCCATTGAACCTTGCTTTTCTTTTCCAGTTTATAAAATCTCTCTTTAATAGCTTGGCAAGCTCTACTCTACTTTATTCACTGGCTGACCATTCATCATGAGTGAGATCTCTACTTTTTTCAATTGCGTCTAGGTCAGCAACTATTTCTTGTTGTTGGTGAATCAGAGTGTCCAATTTCCCAAAATGAAAGGTATTCCACTGCTTGCAAACTGCCTTGAGAGCCTTAAGTTTTTTCCAGAACAGGTAGCCTGGGTGACCCTCAGAATTGGAATAGACCAAGAGTTTTTAACCATGTCAAAGAAATCATTGTCCTCAAACCACATAGTTTTCAATTTGAAAGGTTTAGGTTTGGTGATAGGTGTATGGTGAACTAGTATGAGAGCATAATGGTCAGAACCTGCAACTTGCAGCAGACTTTCTTGGAACTACCCAAAACTAAGTCCAATCAACAGTGGCAAGGAATCTGTCAAGTCTGCAAAGAGTGGGTGGTTGCCTGTGATTAGACCAAGTATACCTTCCCCCTTTGAGCACAAAGTCCATCAAGGCAAAATCATTAATGAAATCATTGAACTGTCTGACGTGAGCGGTCCATCTAGTGTTACAATTCTTATCTTCTGCATCTTTGGTAACATTGAAATCTCTGGCTACGAGCCAAAGGGACGTTCCATAAACCATACATTGAATTCAATTCCTCCCAAAATTGAGCTTGATTTGGATTATCATAAGGACCATAAATGTTAGACAAGCACAGGTAAAATTATTAGAAAGACACTGGAAGAGCAAATATGAAGAAAAATCACACTTCAAATGATCATGAAGCTGGATGCTAAATCCGTCCTGTAGATATCCGTTTATTTAAACAACCTCCTTATTTATTATTACTAAAATAATCTTAAAGAGAAAAATCCAAAATCCAAAATCCAAAACCTATATATATCATTTCTAAAATAACCCCTGTATTTATCATTAGTAAAATAACCTTAAAATTCAAGCCATAAAAAACCCATGGCGTTGTGAGGCGGGCCGGGGATCCGCGATCCATTAGAACCCACAGGGGATTAACGGAGCGAGGTGTGGATCCTCCATCCGTGACGGGGGGAGGGAGGATTTGGCAAAACCCCGCTCCAATCGGCCTCGTTCCCAACCCTAGTTTTCTCTTATAAAACTAGCCTAGACATTTTTCTTACTTTGGGCTCTTAGCCAATTAAGCCTCATTGGGCTGGCAAATTGGATTGGCCTTTGCCATGACGGACAGGTGGGCCTGTTGGCGGTAGTTAAAATGGTCCTTTAATTTAAAGGTTTTTTTGAGTTTAGCCCTCATTTTGAAAACTAATTAAGTCTAACCCTCAAAATTCCGATAAATACTAGTCAAATATGTTGACTTCCCTTGACTGTTTAATATCCCATAAACCCTTCAAAACTTTATCATGACATTCTAAAGCTACAAAGAAGCAAGAATTAAAATACATACCAAATTAGCATTACTATATTGAAATTAAATTTGTTTGTTATAGGTTTTAATGCATCGACTTAATGAATCCTACAAAAAAAAAAAAAAGCATATCAATCAAACCAAAGTTTGGGTACCACCAAATCCAGCTCAGACCAATCATGGACCAAGACCTCCATTTCCAGAAAACAATGTAATGCCATACAATTCAAGAAAGCTAGCTATCAAGACAGAAAAGATAAAATGACTCACTCAAATACTATTTATTCAATCGAATGATTCGTTGCAAAACCCCCCCAAAACACCCATCTTTACAGAACCAAACAAGTGAACTACTATTACTATAAGAGTTTTGTAATCCTATGCAGTTAAAACGGATATAACGGATTATATCGGGATATAACGGAATAGTATTTTAAATAGATTTTTAATACCCCACAAAGTATTAATATATTATAGATTCAAGAAAGTAAATCATGTTCATAAGATTAAATTTAAAATATAAAATATAAAAAAAAAACATTTTCCCTTCGTATGAGTGTGAGATGGCAATAGAAAGTGTGATCGACTCTTCGTTTTCTTTCCTTCTTCTCTCGTTCTCTGTCAAATGGCGAGGTCTGGAGTCTGTCGATTGGCAACGGCGAGCTCTAGTCCTTTCCTATGAGTCTAAGGTTCTAGTTTGATCGAGAATGAAATGTTATCTCAATAACGACCATATAACGTCGTTATATCGAAGTTATGATACCATAATGTGATAATATTATAACGTAATAGCTCACCCCCGTTAAGCGTTATATCAGCATTATAACACCGTTTTAACTGTACAGTTGTAATCTCAAAGGTCAATGCTGAGTTTTGTAATCTCAAAGGTCAATGTTGGGTTGGTTTGATGAGGCTGAAGGAGATGAGAGGACATCGTTGGATCTCCTTTTGATCTATCTAATACTCGTCAACCATTGGATGGATTAATCAAAGGGTATTTTTGGGTTTTATGTGATTTTAATTAGTCAAGGGAAGTCAATGTATTTGACTAATATTGACCAAGACAGTCAACAAGAGTTTGAGGGCTAAACTCAATTAGTTTTCAAAATGAGGGTCAGACTTTGTTAGACATAAATTAGTGAAGGCCAAACTAAAAAAACCCTAATTTAAACCCATCCAGGGCTCATCTAGGGCAGGGCAGGGATTTTCGATACCCGCCATCCATGACGGATGGGAATGGATTTTATAAAAAAAAATTTAACTGTTAAATGGGGCAGATACGAGGATCTGTCATCCCCGACGAGGCGGGGACGAATTTGGCAAAATCTCCCCCGTTGCCATCCCCAGAGAAAACACACAATATGGTTGGCTTTTAGGTGATGTGGGACTATGTAACATGCAATTTGGGTTTTTATTGGCTACTTTTATAAGAGCAAATACACAACATGGTTGGCTTTTAAGTGATGTGGGACTATGTTTGTATTATGAAATTTGGGTTTTCGCTGAGTAACATGAAACTTGACTTTACTTTTTGTGATGTGAAAATTTAATTTATGAATGAGTAACTTAAAGTGTCTAGACTAGTTTTATAAAGCAGACACACAACATGGTTAGCTTTTAGGTACTGTATAACTATAATTTGTGAAAGAACAATCCAAAGTGTTTAAACTAATTTTAAAAGAGCAAACACATAATATGGTTGGTTTTTAAGCAATGTAGGACTATAATAAGTAAATGGGTAACTTAAAGTGCATAGGTTAGTTTTATAAGAGCAAACATATAATATGGTTGATTTTTAAATGATGTGTCTTTTTGTAACATGAAGTTTGGGTTTTTGTTGAGTAACATGAAACTTGACTTTTATGTGATGTGGGACTATAATTTGTGAATGAAAAAACTTAAATTTAGTAAACTTAATTTGGGTTATATTTAGTGTTTAGCTTGAAATTCCTTGTTGAATTGAACCGTATTCTATCTCATTAGTTGGTGGTGATAATGCCAATTGTTGTGGTTGTGGGTGGTGGAGATAATGACAGTGGTTGTGGTTTTAGTATGGTGGTAGTTGTGTATTTAGTATTTTGTTTGGAGATTCCTTGTTGAACCTTACGATATTTCATTGGTGGTGGTGGTAACAATGGCAGTGTTTTGGTTCTGATATTCTGGTGGTGGTGGTGATTGTGGATATGATTGCGGGTGGTGAAAATGATGACAATGGTTGTTGTTGTGGACCTTGTGGTATCATTGGTATGGTGGTGGTTGTTGTTGTTGGTGGTGACTATGCTATGGTAGTAATTGTGTATTTAGTGGGTATATTCAATTAAGGATTGTAAAGGATTTTAAAATCCATGAGTATTCAATTCATCATCATCAAAGCCCATTCCCGATACTTTCGAGGTCGGCTAAACGAATTTTTGTTCTCCAAGCAATGCAATTTTCCCGCATATCCTCGCCTAATCCAAGCTCAAGGATGTCTTCCTTCACCGCTTTAATACAAGTTTTCAACGGTCGCCCCATCCGTCTACATTCTCCATTAACTTGCCAATCTAGACATTTTCTAATCGGCACCGTTTTTTGTCTCTTCGCACGTGACCAAACCACGTTAAATACCTTTCTCTAATTTTGTCCTCTATGGGCGCTACACCTAAGTATCTCTTGATTCTTTCATTCCTAATTATATCCTTATGGGTTTTACCACACATCCATCTAAACATACACATTTCTGCTACCGTCATCCTATGCGTAAGTTGTCTAGTACAAGCCCAACATTCTGAATAGTATAGCATGGTCGATCGAACAATTGTCTTATAGCATTTCCCTTTTAACCTTGCAGGCATCATTCTATTGCATAATATTCCTGACGTCATTCTCCATTTCGTCCAGTTTTAATCCTATGGTCTACATCTTCTCCAATAGCCCCATTCTTTTGAATTATAGATCCTAGATATAAAAAAGCCACACTCTGGGACCTCCACACCTTCGATCTCAATTGCGTTACTCTTCCATCGTGATTCACAACTAAAGTTGCACACTAGATATTTTGTCTTCGAACGACTAATTCTAAAATCCTTACTCTCTAAAGCCTCCCGCCACCTATCTAATTTATGATCTAAACCCTCGCTAATTAGATCTAAACCCTCGCTAGTGTCATCAATTAAGACAATCTCATCTGCGAATAACATGCACCAACGTACATCTTGCAGATGTCTCAACTCATCCATGACCAAAGCAAAGAGGTATGGACTTGAGGCAGACCCTTGATGTAGTCCTACTGACACTGGGAATTCATTGGACATCCCGCCTACTGAGCGAACACTAGTTACAACCCCTTCATACATATCCTTGATGATATCGACATATAGAAGCTACAATTGCAGAATTTACGCCTTGCAAATTTTTATTTGTTCGAGTATGTAAATAAATGTTCAAGTAATAAATGCCCAAGTTTCCTTGGGATCCCAATTCCAATATGATCCCCATGCCTCATTAGCCCATACTGCTCTTGAAAGAATACCGATGGTTAAAAAGATAAACCCTAGACTAATGACACGACAACTCCAACAATCCTATTGTTGAATCAATTGATACCTATGATAATTTCTAAATGAAATAAAAAGGGTTTCGTAAAACATTGTTAGACATTTTCCTCCTTCCTAGCACCCATCAAATTAACTCCTTGGAGACCCTATCATAGGCTTTCTCCAAATCAATAAAAACCATATGCAAAGAACGTTCCTCTCGATATTTTTCTATAATTTACCTAAGCAAGAAGATGGCATCCATAGTAGACCTACCCGGCATAAATCCAAATTGATTCTCCAAAACAGTAGTTAAACTCCTAAGTCTTCGTTCTATGACCCTCTCCCAAAGTTTCATTGTATGACTCGTAAGCTTTATTTCTCTATAGTTCGAGCAGTTCTGAATATCCTCCTTGTTCCTATAAATTGGTACTACAATGTTGTGCCTCCACGAATCTGACATTTTTCTAGTTTCCAAAATCCTATTACAGAGCCTAGTTAGCCATTGAATCTCAACTCCTCCCAGACATTTCCACGTTTCAATTAGTATATCATCCGGTGCAACTGCCTTCACTGTCTTCATTCTTTTCAAAGTTTCTCTTACTTCTTTAGCACTAACTCTACAATGGATAGGTTCCAAAAGTAATCCCTCCATCTATCTAAAATAGTTTTATCTTGCATTAAAACTCTTCCATCCTCGTGTTTAACACACTTAACAAGACTCAAATCCTTTGTCTATCGTTCTCTAGCTTTAGCTATCTTGAAGATATCATTTTCTCCTTCCTTTGTACCTAGCCTATTATACAGATCATCATATGCTCTTTTTTAGCTTCCCCTACGACTTTACTACTCAACTTCTTAGTTTGCTTATAGAGCTCATAAGACTCTGACATCTATCTCTTTGCCACTCCTTAAAGTATCTTTTCTTTTAAGTAATGGCTTGTTGCATATCAGCATTCCACTACCACGTCTCCTTATCATATAACCTCTTTTGACCTCTCCTAACTCTTCCTTTGCACTTCTTATTTGGTTCGGTAAATGCTCAAAAAGATCTGCACTACTAGTCTTATCCTTTGGTTTTAGATTCTCCCAACCCTCTTAAACTGACTGGCCACCTAAAATCTTTTTTCTAAATTGTTGGCACACATCTCTCTGGGGTATTCAATTAAGGATATAAAAAACTACATGTAAATCCAAGGGTATTTAATATGGATTCAAATATTGTTTTATCATACCTTTCAAAAGTCTACCAAAATCAGGGGTATTCAAAAATTAGTGGAGCTTGATAAATTTGTTAGATTGGTGTCTTTTGAAGGATTTGTAAGTGGAAGGTATAAATACCAAAACCCCTTCCAAATCCAACCTTCCCCCTCGAATTCTCAATCTCACTCTTATTCCCTCTTTCTCTCTATCTCTATTCAGAATATCAGGAGAAACATCAAAATATTTTCCTCTCCATTTCCTCTCTCATTCTCTTTTCTTCTACTTCGATGAGAACACAAAAAAACCTTTTTCTCTCTCTAATGGATGACAATGATGAGTTTGGAGATCTCTACAAGAAGTCCTCCGCCCCTTCTCGACGGCTTCAACCCTACCGCCCGCCACCGTTGCAAAACCCACACCCGATCTCAGCCTCCGTAGCGATGATGATTAGAAAGATTTTGTATTTGGAGCTTCTGATCCTCAATTCAACTTTGTTTCGCAACACTTGATTCAAAAGCAAACCATAGTTCAAGAATTGAAAAAGGGTGTGTTGAAGAGGGTGAGGAAAAAACAGTGGGGCAAATTTGATCGGTGGAGATAAGGGGGTGGAGGAAGTAGGTAGGGTTTCGGTGACGGTGGATTGGGGTGTGGAAATGGTGAAGGGGTTAGGATATTGGAGGTGAAGGAGGAGAAATTTGGACTTCAGGGTGTTGCTAAAGAAACCTAATTGAACTTGTAACAGAAAGTGATTATTTCTATCATTTTCAGCATCCATGGCCACTTGTGGTTTCAGAGTGATTCAAAAAAAAAAAAAAAAAAAAAAAAAAAACAAAAGAGGTAGAGCAACCTCACAGTTGGAAATAAGGACTAGGGTTGGGGTTTTTGGTTAGGTGGGCTAAGAAACCCATCATTCAACCTTGAATTCATCATCTGAATTTCAACCTTAATTCATTCGAGCTCCTTCCTCTTCATGTCTTCATCATCTCCAGAGGTTCACAAATTTTCATATATTTCGCTCTATAATATATTTGTATTGGTTTCTTTGTTGCTGAAAACATCTTTTGTTATTTGAATTTGTACAACTACGGTTGCATGGGACTAGGGCAAGCTCTGGTAATGGAAGATGTGGAGGTTGATCCTCCCAAACCCATGGGAATTCGTACAAAGGTCATGTGCACGTCACTTTGTTGAAGCGATATAACTCAATGGGAATCAAAGGTGTGGCTCCTTCACAATCCATGATAATCCCTTAAATCCATCAAAATCCAATGCTTTAAAATCCATGTGAACTTTGTAAAATTCATGAGTTTTAAAATCCTTCACAATCTTTAGTTGTCTTGAATTTGACCAACCCAACAAATTATATATGTTTGTATCCGCCCCAAATCTATGACGGATAAAATTTGGATCGGCAAATCCGCCCCATTTGATGCGAGATGGGATTGATATCTGTGAAAATCCGCCTCATTGCCAATCCTAGTATCCGCACCGAATCCGTGACATATTTAGTTCTCTCCCAAATCCGCCCCGAATTCCGTAAAGCTAAAACCATATCTGCCATGTTCGAGGCACGGGGCGGATATCCATGAAAACAAATATTTTTGCCAACTCTATTCTAGACAGCACAAATGACAAGCTTCCAAATTGTTAAGATACAACCAGATGAGCAGGAATGAAACCCCAATCAAACAAGTCTCCACCCCAAAAAGTTTAAGTTTTCATCATCATCATCATCAAAGCCCATTCCCGATATTTTTGGGGTCGACTACATAGATTTTGGTTCTCCAAGCAATGCGGTCTTCCCAGATATCCTCGCCTAATCCAAGCTCAATGATATCTTCATTCACCGCCTTCATCCAAGTTTTCAACGGTCGTCCCTTCCGTCTACACCCTCCATTAACTTGTCAATCTAGACATTTTCTAATTGACGTCGTGCTTAGTCTCCTCCGCAGATGACCAAACCAAGTTAAACGTCTTTCCCTAATTTTGTCCTTTATGGGCGCTACACCTAAGTATCTCCTAATTCTTTAATTTCTAATTTTATCCTTACGAGTTTTACCACACATCCACCTTAACATACGCATTTCTGCTACTGCCATCCTATGCGTATGTTGTCCCGTAGTAACCCAACATTCTGAACCGTATAGCATGGCTGGTCGAACAATTGTCTTCAAGGCATCCTTCTATCGCATAATACTCCTGACGTCTTTCTCCATTTCAACCAACCAGCTTTAATCCTATGGTCTACATCTTCTCCAATAGCCCCATTCTTTTGAATTATAGATCCAAGATATCGAAAAGCCTCACTCTGGGACCTCTACACCTTCGATCTCAATTGCATTACTTCTCCTTCGTGGTTCACAACCAAAGTTGCACACTAGATACTCCGTCTTCGAACAGCTAATTCTAAAACCTTTACTCTCTAAAGCCTCCCGCCACTTAACTAATTTCTGACCTAAACCTGCACTAGTCTCATCCATTAAGACAATATCATCTGCAAATAACATGCACCAAGGTACATCTTCTTGCAGATGTCTCGTCAACTCATCCATGACCAAAGCAAAGAGATATGGACTTAACGCCGACCCTTGATGTAGTCCTACCGACTAGACATCCCACCTACTGAGCGAACACTTGTTACAGCCCCTTCATACATATCCTTAATGATATTGACATAACATTGAGACATTTTCTTCCTTTCAAGCACCCACCAAATTAACTCCCTGGGGACCCTATCATATGCTTTCTCCAGATCAATAAAAACCATATGCAAACTCTTACGTGCCTCTCGATATTTTTCTATAGTTTGCCTAAGCAGGAAGATTGACTCCGTAGTAGACCTACCCTGCATAAATCCAAATTGATTCTCCAAAACCGTGGTTAAACTCCTAAGTCTTCGTTCTATAACCCTCTCCCAAAGTTTCATCGTATGACTCATAAGCTTTATCTCTCTATAGTTCGAGCAATTCTGGATATCCCCTTTGTTCTTATAAATTGGTACCACAATGCTATGCCTCCGTGAATCTGGCATTTTTCTAGTTTTCAAAATCCTATTAAAGAGCTTAGTTAGCCATTGAATCCCAACTTCTCCCAGACATTTCCATGCTTCAATTGGTATATCATCCGGTCCAACGGCTTTCCCTGTCTTCATTCTTTTTACAGCTTCTCTCACTTCTGTGGCACTAACTCTGCGATGGAACACGCGATCTCTCCCTTCCTGTGAAGCATACCCCTCCAAGTTTAACTCCCATACATGTGTTCCATTGAGTAGGTTCCAAAAGTAATCATTCCATCTATCTAAAATAGTTTTATCCTGCATTAAAACTCTTCCATCCTCATGCTTAACACACTTAACATGACTCAAGTCCCCAGTTTTTCGTTCTCTAGCTTTAGCTATCTTGAAAATATCATTCTCCCCTTCCTTCGTACCTAGCCTATTATAAAGATCATCATACACTATCTTCTTAGCTTCCCCTACTACTTTACTACTCAACTTCTTAGCCTGCTTATAAAGCTCATAAGACTCTAGGCACCTATCTTTTTGCCACACCTTAAAGCATTTTTTCTTTTCCGCAATGGTTTGTTGCACATCAACGTTCCACCACCATGTCTCCTTACCATATAAACCTCCTATTTTGGCCTCTCCTAACTCTTCTTTCGCACATCTTATTCGGTTTGCCAAATGTTCAAAAAGATCCGCGCTACTAGTCCTATCCTTTGGTTCTAGATTCTCCCAACCCTCTGAAACTGACTGGCCACCCAAAATCGTCTTTCTAAATTTTTGGCACACATCTCCCTATAAGGTCCACCACTTAATTCTAGGTCTAACCTGTTCTATAGCAATACGATCTCTACTCTTAAGACAAAAATCGAGAACTAACAGCCTATGTTGGTTTGTCAGACACTCCCCTGGTATAACCTTACAATTTTTACACCTACCTAAATCGTGTCTCCTCACAAGAAAATAATCAATTTGACTTCTATTGCGCCCACTCGCAAAGGTCACCAAGTGATCTTCCCTCTTCTTATAAAAAGTATTTACGATTCCAAAATCCTGAGCTAAAGCAAAATCTATAATAGAAATCCCCGCAGTGTTTCGATCCCCAAAGCCTTGACCTCCATGTACCCTCTCATACCCAACTCTATCCTTACCGACATGGCCATTCAAATCTCCGCCTAGGAAAACCCTATCGGAAGAGGGAATTCCAAGAACTAACTCCTCTAAAGAGTCCCAAAAATCCTTCTGAGTCTCCTCGTCCAAACCCACTTGGGGTGCATACACACTAATAACATGCACTATCTCTAGTTGCTTGATCACGAGCTGCTGTAAGAGTGGACTTTTTTAATTAACTGCAGAAGAGACCTTTTTAATTAGCTGCTTGAGCTTTAATTGCCCTAGCCCGAAGCTTCTTAGCTCTTAATCTTGTGAGTAGGCCCGTTTTGCATTTCGATGAGTGAATCCTAACATGCCTACTTGACTCGCTGGGTGAGCAAGTGTTGAAATTGGAATGGGAAGGACTCAAATTAGCGTAATCGAACTGTAACGGGAGTAGGTTCCATAAAGGTTGAAACTGGATTGACCTATGAGGGATTTCTTGAAACAAGTGAAAATATAGATTTTGAGGGGTTAAATCCACCTGAGTGGATAGGACAAGACCTCCTTGAGGAAGACCCAGCATTGGGAATTGCAATGGATGTGGGGTTATGCTCCACCATAGGATCTCTACTCCCCATATCTCTAGTCATTTGCCTCTACTACTTGCTTCTCTGTAGCTCGAGTTGAAAACTCATCATGATTTTTTATTGCCCCGATCACACGCAATTGCTCAACTGTGCCTGCAAATGCCGAGGATAAATTAAATTGTACTTTCTTGGGAACAACTGATTGTTTCCCTTTCTTCCTAATATAAATATGTCATTCCTCGACCCTTTTGTTCACCAGCAGTGAAGGAGTTGGGAGAAGTGTTGGGAGTTGATTTCTCTTTAGTTTTCGACAGTAGGTTTACTACACCGTTCTCCTTTGACTACACGCTTAAATGGTTTTTGGCAGCGGGTTGGGGATGAGAGTTGGGTGGTGTGGGTGAAGGATTAGCCAAAATTGGAGTCTCAAAAGTTCCCTAGTTAGTGAAGATGATGACACTTTTAGAGAGGCCGGGTAACAATAGTGAAGACCACTATAATTTCTTGGTAGGAACTCTGATCAACATCCACTCGTCGCCATCATCCATATTCGAGCGATCAACCAAGCACCATCGATAGGATGTAATGAATGGGGTTAGTGAAGCAGGGCAGCTAGGTAGTTGGTAAATGAATCATACAATCATGGGAGGCCAACGGTGTGTGTGTGTGTGTGTGGGGGGGGGGGGGGGGGGGGGTGTAAAGGCCTTGGTGGGGTAGATGAAGCTAGAAGGGGCAAAACCTGAGGGGTGTGAGATGGTTAAAGAGCAAGGATTTGTTCGAAAGTGAGGCAACTGGGAGTGATTGGGGTATTGTTAGGATAAACTGAAGGATGGATGAGTTGAAACTTGATGGCCAATGCTTTCACGAATAAATTGGCCAGAGCCCATCATTCAGCAAGCTTACCAGTGGAAAAGATGATTTGGAGTGATTTCCCCAAAAAAAAAAAAAAAATTTTAGCACACTTGCCAAATTTGTTTGAAATGAATTTCATTAGAGCCCATCTTTTTCCATTCCTCCATTGTTGAGTACCTGTGTTGCTATCTGTTTTTGCAGCAGAGCGCAATGATTCAACCACCCATTGAACATGGTCAAGTAGAAGACATACCTTCTATTAAAGGTGAAGAGTCTGTTCCAATTTGAGTTCCTGTTGGAGGTGACTGAGCGTATGTCCCTGTTGGATGTATTAACTTTTAGATGGTATGCCAAGGATGGCGCAGCAGGACGCAGTGAGTATATGCCGGCAAGTTAGAATGGAATGCCTTGAAATCACATTGGATGTTTATTAGGGGATGCACGACCTGTTATCCCCATCAGTACAGACGATGATGAAGTTGTTTATGCGCTTGAAAACCCAACCTCAGATGTTTATGCGCTTGAAAACCCAGCCTCAGATGATGAAAGCGGCGATGGAGATGGAAGTGGCAATGAAACGATAGTTGAGGTCTCTGGTGAAGATGGAGAAGAGTGGAATGACTATGACTAGGAGGCGCTCGACTGCAAAGTGGCTTCAGATGGAAGGATTGTGTATGCTCCAGCGATGTGCGAATGGTTGTGGATATTGATCAAGTGAATCATCTAAATGGGTTTTGAGGCAATCCAATAGATAGATCAGGACAAGGGAAAAAGGAAAAGTAGTGAAGTGTAATCAAATCCCTGCTGGAAGTGTAAAAACTAGGTTTTTTTCCCTAGTTTTTACTTGCCGGAAATGAGGACAAGATGGTCGGGAAATGTAATGCTAAAGAATTGTGAAAGTTTTTGCTAAAAATGGTAAGAAGGTCTAACAAAGGAAAATAAAATGGAAAAACAACTAGTACGGGGAGAGTTTTCCATTCAAATATTCGTCTCCAATCACATTTTAGTGAAAGTTACAACGATGACCTTTCCCCACTTAATAAGAGGTATGCGCATCACTGATCTCCACAAAGCACAACCATAAGGAATTTTAACCTCTTTTGAATACCAACTATGCGAAGCCAAACCATAGTTATCCATAATAACAAATCTCCAAAGTGGCTCCAGAGCGCCTTCTCTTCTATGCTAAAAATCCAAAGGCATTTCTCCAATAAGCCTTTGTTTGTATCCTTGACTCTTTCAATACCAAGCCGCCTTAAACTTTTGGCAAGCGCACATTACTTCACTTGATTAGATTATATTTGTACCTGGTTGAAGAAGTCCACCAAAGGAAATCTCAGATTCTTTCAATAATAGGAGCAACGGAGGTGGGGACTGTGACAAGCATGATAGTGAAGACCCGAATATTAGCGATGGTGCCCTTTATGAGCGTGCCACCCACTTTCGAGAGATGAAAGCTAAGGACCCATTTTTATCCAATTCTCATTTCAACCATCCTCATCGAAACCCAAAACCATAAGCTCAAGTGGAGCCATCAAATTTCCAGCCTCCTCATCGTCCCACTTGTTGAGTGCCGTTCTCAAATGAAGATTCCATCTCCTCTATTGGGACCCATTAATAAAGAAGTCTTTCACAGAGATTGGACACAACGTTGGGTTCAGGGGACACAACGTTGGGTTCAGGGAACACATCTTTCAACGGAATCAAACTACACCATTTGTCCAACCAAAAGCATATTTTGGATGGACCATTTTCCCTTTTTCCATTTCCTCTATCTAGTTGCAGGCCACATTAAGCCCTCACTCATTTCAAACAATATGCCAGTCACAAAAGACCCGAGATATTAACATTTAATTAGTTAATAACATTAACACCTACCTAAGGAAATAAGAAATCTCAGAATGAAGCGTCTTCCAACGAATTTCAACACATTCCAAATGAAAACAATGTCCCTAGCCTTATAGCTTCTGGCGAAGGTGAAGCACACCGACTCTACTTTCTACTCCTTGAGTTGATACGGAACAAATAACGTTTTCTTTCTTACCACCGAGACTTTTCTTTTCCTCAAAGAGTAGAGTAACTCCCTAAGAGATGGCCCATGTTGAACTCAAATCGATGGAATCCCAATGGTTTCCAAAATGACTTTTCTACCTTCCAAAGCCTTCCCAGGAAGCTCCTTTTAAGGACCGAGGAAAAATCCTTTGTCCCCAACAACCCATGCCCTCCACTACCCCCCAAAAAATAGATCCATACCACTGTTGCCACAGGAAATATCATTCATGCTTGCTTATTGTTTATTTATTGTATAGGCCCTCCTATCAGTTTATCATTTGCTTTGTTCATTTTAGTTCTTGAACACGTTTCTATTCTAATTTTAAACACAAAACGCCTTTTAAGTCAAACAAATTTACTAAAAGAGGAAGCACGTTAGTCTCATTTAGTAGCCTAGAGAAATTATTTTCTATGAAACCTCTTCTACATCAAAAAGTGTTCGCAAAAGTAAAATCTTTGATGGAGTTTATGAAACACCTTCTATGTCAGTATGAACGCATACTTTGGTTCAAGCTGATCTTATCGCCAGCTTGCATCCACTTTGTGGTCTAAACCCTATACATCCACCACATCATCATTCTCTAGGTAATCATCTGTGTCATCCTCTTCTATGAGGAGCCTGCTATTAGGATCTTGACCCTCCTCTTCACATCATCAAAACAACAAATTGTGTAGTAACCAATATCATAGTAATGTTGTTAATATTGTAAACAGAGATTAAGAGAATACTCTCTTTCGTATATTATATTGAGAATATAGCATGTATTTATATACAAACTATTGAGGTTATTCTAGGAAACTATATCAATTTAGGATCTCTACAATTAACCTAATTGACAGCTATATACACACACTGTAACACTCCCCCTCAAGCTGGAGCATAAATGTTAATCATGCCCAGCTTGTTACAAAGATAGGCAACCCGAACCCCATGTAAGGCTTTCGTGAAGATGTCCCCAAGTTGTTCGCCAGTTTTCACATATCCGGTAGAAATCAAGCCTTGTTGAATTTTCTCACGAATAAAATGACAATCAATCTCAATGTGCTTAGTCCGTTCATGAAACACAGGATTAAAAGCAATATGAAGAGCAGCTTGGTTATCACACCACAATTTCGCTGGTACTGTAGCTTTAAGTCCTACTTCAGTCAAGAGCTGATATATTCACATTATCTCACACACAGACTGGGCCATAGCCCTATATTCAGACTCTGCACTGGATCGTGACACAACGGTTTGCTTCTTACTCTTCCATGAGACCAGATTTCCACTAACAAAGATACAATAACCTGAAGTGGATCTTCTATCCATTTTGGAACCTGCCCAATCAGCATCTGAGAAACATTCAATATGAGTGTGCCCGTGATTTTCATACACGATACCTCGTCCTGGTGCTCCTTTCAAGTAACCCAAAATTTGCTTTAACGCTGCCCAATGATGAATTGTCGGAGATGACAGAAACTGACTGACAACACTGACTGAGTATGCAATATCTGGACGAGTCACAGTAAGGTAATTCAACTTCCCAACCAACCTTCGATATCTTTCAGGATCTGCAAATGGTTCCCCAACATCGGTAAGTTGCACATTTGGAGTCATTGGAGCACTACAAGGCTTTGCTCCCAATTTTCCTGTCTCAGTTAATAAGTCAAGAACATACTTTCTCTGAGATAGAAAGATACCACGTTTACTCCGAGTGACCTCAACTCCTAAGAAATACTTTAACACCCCCAAATCCTTCGTGTGAAACTGAGTATGAAGGAAAGATTTAAGAGATGAGATTCCTCTAGTATCATTCCCAGTAATGACAATGTCATCCACATACACAACTAACAGAATGATACCAGCTGCTGATCGTTTGTAGAATACAGAATGGTCAGACTTGCTTTTCATCATACCAAATTTCTCAACAGCCTGACTAAACTTTCCAAACCAAGCACGAGGACTCTGTTTCAAACCATATAAAGATTTTCGAAGACGACAAACTCGCCCTGACTCCCCCTGAGCAACAAAACCAGGAGGTTGCGCCATATACACCTCCTCCTGAAGATCGCCATGAAGAAAAGCATTCTTGATATCAAGCTGATGTAAAGGCCAATTATGGGAAGCCGCCATGGAAATAAATAACCGAACAGAGGTCAACTTTGCAACAGGAGAGAAAGTGTCAGAGTAATCCACCCCATAGGTTTGAGCATAGCCCTTAGCGACAAGACGTGCTTTCAATCGGGCAACTGGCCCATCCGGATTGACCTTAACTGCAAAGACCCATTTGCAACCTATAGCCCTTTTTCCTGAGGGTAAATCGACCAAGTCCCAAGTACCATTGTCATCTAAAGCATTCATCTCCTCTATCATTGCATTATGCCAACCAGGATGAGATATGGCTTCACGAACAGTTTTAGGAATAGAGGTAGAATCAAGGGAAGCAATAAAAGAACAAGAGGAAGACGACAAATTATTATAAGAAACAAATGAAGAAATAGGATAAGCACACTGGCGTTTACCTTTGCGTAATGCAATAGGAAGATCATTGCTCGGGACTGGATCTGATGACGAAGGAGCAGGTGCAGGACAAGAATCAAGAGGTTGACGCCTGGAGTAAACCTGAATAATAGGAGGCTTCACTGGAGCTGGGTCCAAGACAGGAGCTGGTGCGGAAACAGGTGCTGAGGATGTGATAGAATAGACCAACAAATCATCATCCTCCCCCTAGCGAGTGGGAATGGGCGG
Organism: Berberis vulgaris; assembly: GCA_963556465.1. Taxonomy (NCBI): domain Eukaryota; kingdom Viridiplantae; phylum Streptophyta; class Magnoliopsida; order Ranunculales; family Berberidaceae; genus Berberis; species Berberis vulgaris. The sequence goes on along the minus strand of OY747136.1, from coordinate 27,427,954 downwards.
AGACGGAAAATAAGGTGTGTCTTCCAGGAAGGTAACATCAATTGACACCAGATATTTGTTAAGATTGGGACAATAACACCGATAACCTTTCTGAAGACGAGAATAACCGAGGAAAACACATTTCAAAGACTTGGGATCTAGTTTAGTGACATGTGGACGAACATCCCGAACAAAACAAGTGCTACCAAATATCTTCGGGTCAACAGGAAATAATGACTTATCGGGAAAAAGGATTTTGTAAGGTATTTCACCATGAAGAACAGAGGATGGCATGCGATTAATGAGAAAACATGTTGTAGACACTGCATCGGCCCAAAAAGGTTTAGGAACATGCATTTGAAATAAGAGAGCTCGTGCTGTTTCAAGAAGATGTCTGTTTTTACGTTCTGCCACACCATTTTGGGATGGTGTATCAACACACGAAGTTTCATGAAGTATGCCATTCTGAGTCATATAAGACTGAAATAAAGCTTGTGTATATTCTTTAGCGTTATCACTTCGCAAGGTTTGAATGGAAACATTAAATTGAGTTTTAACTTCAGCACAAAAGGCACAAAACAGAGAAAACAACTCAGATCGTTTTTTCATCAAATATAACCAAGTAACTCGAGAATAATCATCCACAAATGTAACAAAATACCGAAATCCAGTTTTAGACAAAATAGGACAAGGACCCCAAACATCAGAATGAACTAATTCAAAAGGAACACTAGCACGTTTATTGACTCGAGGACTCGAACTAAGACGATGATGTTTGGCAAACTGACATGACTCACAATTTAGTGAAGACACCTTATTATATTGAGGACAAAGCTTTTTGAGGAGAGGGAGAGACGGATGACCCAACCTACAATGAGCCTCGAAAGGAGACGTGACACTGGAGCAAGCAATAGAACTCGGAACCGATGTATCAAGAATGTAGAGGCTTCCAGACTCATGTCCTTTACCAATAATCTTCTTCGTCATAAGATCCTGAAATAAACAATGATCAGGGTAAAATGAGACACAACAGTTAAGATGACGAGTAAGCTGGCTTACAGAGAGCAAATTAAAGGATAAATTAGGTAAATGTAAGACAGAGGACAGAGATAGCGATGGGGTAGGAGTGATGGTGCCAGACCCGCGAACACAAGATGGTGACCCATCGGCTAAAGTGACGGTAGAGGTAAAAGCATTAGATTGAAAAGAAGAAAATATACTAGAATTACCTGTCATATGATCTGTGGCACCAGAATCAATGACCCACTTGGAGGATGATGAAAGAAGACAAACATCGGGTTTACCTGAATCGGCAATAGCTGTGACAGAAAGAGAGGAAGACTTGAGTGATTCCTGATACTTTGAGAACTTGGCAAATTCATCAGCAGAGATAAGGACTGATTTGTCAGAGGCATCAGAAGTGATCGCAACATGAGCGGAGTTTTTGTGCCGATTTTTAAACTGTAGCTTGCGACATTCAAACTTGGTATGGCCCGGCTTCTTACAATAGTTGCAAATAATACTTTCAGAATCCGGCGCGCGAGTTTCAAACCCTTGTGAGCTGCCTCCTTTGTGTCCACTGTGATTAGACGGTCTCCCAGGCGCATAGCTGTTATTTCGACTTATCAAAGCACCACTAAGCGGAACAGTGGGAGTACTCTCGGTGCAGAGAACACGACTAAAGACATCTTGTAAAGAGGAGATATCAGACCCAGAAAGAATTTGTGCCTTAGCAGAATCAAATTCAGGAGAAAGCCCTGCTAGAAAACTCATGATAGCCATTTGCTCCCGTTGGCGTTGTTGAACCTTCACATCAGGGCTAAATGGCAGCAACATATTAAGCTCCTCATACGTTTTCTTAAATGCCATAAAGTAGTTGATAAGGGACTGATCTTGTTTTTCCATACGGTAGAATGCTTGGCAAACCTCATACATGCGAGAGATATTCCCTTTCCCAGAGTACAAAAATTCCAAATAATCCATTAGTTCTTTAACAAATTCACAATGATTGATCAAGCCAATTACCTCACTATCAATAGAATTCCGAATCTGAAGGAACAAGCGAGCATCTTCCCTAAGCCAGGTCAGCCGTGAATCCTCAGGAGGATCATTAGTCAAATGGTCATCTTTGTCAATACTTCGTAAATAAAGACGAACAGTCTTACTCCAGTCGTGATAATTTGAACCATTTAGCTTATGGTCCGTAATTTTAGACATCACAGGAATCAGATCAGATACAACTACTGACTTCGTCTCAGCCATAACAGGTCAAATAAGTCAATCCTCGGAATTAAAACCTCCAAAATCAAATGTGACAAATTGGGAAATCTCCCCCAAAGCAAGAGAAATTAAAAAACGGAGGTTTGAAAGCCAGACAAGCACGTTAAAGAACCTGGAAGGAGGGTCGATCTGGAAGGACAAGGCTTGAGTTAAAGAACCTGGAAGGAGGGATGAAAAGCAGATGGAGCAACCTGGAAGAACAGACCAGCAGATGGAGCAACCTGGGGGTTCGAACGGCGACTGGAAGAGCAGCTTCGACCGACTGGAAGAGGCGACTGGAGAGAAACTTCGACTGGAAGCAGCGACTGGAAGCGTCGACTGGAGACAGCCAGCGACTGGAAGCGTCGACTAGAAGCAGCGACTGGAAGGGACGATCGACGGGAGGAGTCGACTGGAGGAGTCGACTGAAGGAGACGATCGACTGGAGGAGTCGACTGAAGGAGTCGACTGGAGGAGTCGACTGAGGGAGTCGACTGAAGGAGTCGACTGAAGGAGACGATCGACCGGAGGAGTCGACTGAAGGAGACGTCGAACGGAGGCTGGATTTGTTGGTGCCTGGAGGAGTCGAACGGCATCTGTTGGTGCTGAAGGAGTCGATCTGGCGGCCTGGGAGTTCTGACGGCGGTGAGAACCAAACTTCGAACTTCGAAGAGTATGCCCTAACTTCAAATTTCGAATTTTTTTTTTTTTTTTTTTAAATCTCAAGCCCTAAGTAGCTCTGATACCATGTAAACAGAGATTAAGAGAATACTCTCTTTCGTATATTATATTGAGAATATAGCATGTATTTATATACAAACTATTGAGGTTATTCTAGGAAACTATATCAATTTAGGATCTCTACAATTAACCTAATTGACAGCTATATACACACACTGTAACAAATATCAAGAAGAATTTTTCTAAATCAGAGGACTTTTTCTTTTTGAATGTATATTAATGCTCTTACACACATGAGAGTTGATATCATTCGTATGTTCTTAACTTAAAAACAAATATTATTGTTGAAAAGTTTTAATCATTATTGACTATAAGCACCAAAGTAAGATAAGGTCGCATGATGTTGAAATGGATCACCCTCAGAGTAGATAAGTCTCTTATTCCAGAATTTTCACCAGAATTTTTATATATCCCTAAGGTCTAGAAATGAATGTCAAGAGATGAAATGGGCCGCTCGGCACCTTTGCAAATTCATCTTAAAGCAAACAAAATGCCTCCATCAACTGGTGGCAATGGTCATTCATAGTTCTTAAAAAGCTACTGATGGTGCCCCCATTTCAACTTTGTCAAATACCACATACAGGAAAAGAATTGTGTCAGGTTGTCTCTTAGCCCACAACAAGGGTATCAAGAATCTAACCTATTAATGTTGATATGTCGGAGATTCTTTCAGAAAACAAACTCATAGGATCAAGAAATAGAAAGTTAGAGACTCAATGTATGACTACTCTCAAGTCTAACATCACAAAATTGATCAAGTTTATTTCATCTGCTTGGCCTCGCATGACCCTTCAACTCATAATCCTTCAGTAAGTACCAAGGATTCACCAATTAAAACTGAAGGTGGTGGCCCTTCGTGAATTTTCTTGAATATTGTAACATAGCATCACCAGTATATTTATACTTGAAGATTTTTTTATCTTGGCAACCATCTTGTCTTTGTATCTCCGTAGTTTCTACATTTTCTTTGCAATGGCCTCTTTAACTTGTAAGATCATTAATTTTGAATCATCCTTTTCAATAAGGTTAATAACTTAACATTTTTTTATTGTACAATACTGCCATAACTTATTTGGATACTCTTAGTAGCAAGTCTTCCCCACGGAAAATCCGAAAGAGACACTCAAGGGAACTCATTGTGCAAACCAACTTTAAGAGAAATTCAGAAATGTGTCCCTCTTGAATTTCTCCCATTGAAGTTGAAAGTTTATTCACAACTAATTTCTAATCAAAGATTTTACTCAAACACCTTTTTTTTTTATTGTCTCCACCTATGTTGCCTGGACAGTAGGCAAGGTGGTGCGATGGACCTGGAACAGTCGCCTAGGCATTGCCTAGATTAAGTCTTTCCCTTTGACATAGAATCTTATTTTCCAGATAGCTAGTTTTATTTCCACGACCTCAATCCAAGCTTCCCAGATGGATACTCTCTTTTCCATCACCCCAATAACCGGAATCCCCAAGTCTTAGCTTATGTTGAACGCCCCTAATGGACCACAGAGAGAGAAAGTAAGGTGCCTAGTACCTACTCGACGCTCCCACAATCTTGATTTGCATTTGTTTATTTGCCCCCTTGCACAACTAAAACACCATGTTCTCAAATAAGTTAATTCTGAGAGAGAATTGCCGTACAAAATTTTGAGGATAGTCTTCAGGTTTCTCACACGCACTACGTTGTAATCGATAAAGAATAATTTGACATTCTCAAATTAAAGGTGAGCAAACATGGACAACTCCAAAGCTTTCTGTGCCAACCTTCCCAAATCTTCCACCAATACACTAATTGAGAAACCAGAAACCCGATCTTGTTGTCTTAATGCCTTGGGCTTTTGAAAAAAAAACACACACACACAAGAAAGATTCAAAATATACAGCACAGTGATTCAGTGAGCCATAAATATGTAAATTTTAATCCGCCCTATCCATCTCTCCGAGAAGCCTACCTTTTCCATGCAAAACAGAGTGTAGAAGACATTTCTTTCAAGGAGATGAAAGATTTCCATTGTTACCAACATATACATCTCTCAGATGTGAACGCAAAAAAAATTGCCAAGATTTCATTTTCAAACCTCCTGTTGTTTACATCAAATAGCAATATCTGATATAAATGAGCTTCTCAAGTCGTGAATCTGACACGTAGACTGGTATTGCATGGATTGAAGTGTACTGTACAAGATAGCAGTGACAAATTCAAAGGAAAACATCCCACCAATGACCAGAAACTTTTTCAGAATCTTACTAGGCTTCCTTTTCAACCACATTAGAAAGGAAATCTATGCTAAAAAAGCTTATATCCATCTAACAAACATTGCCCTATGCATCTCCTAGTTAAAATAGAAGTGCATAGATAAGAAGTATCTAGAATACCGCATAATTAGATTTCCCTATTGATAACATGTCCAAGTTCAAATCCTTGAACTGGTGGTCCACTGGAAGCTATAAGAAGGTGCCAGCCCCTATTTTAGATACCAACACCTTCAACTAACTCCCAGCCCCTTTTTAAGATACCAACACCTTCAACTAACTCCCACTGGCTAGAGCTACAAATACTAAGATGTGAACAAGTATCAAAACTCCCCGACGACTAAACTGAAGAATATGTCATCTTTAACGTCGTCAATCTACTAGGCACTCAACTCAAAACAAGCATTGTTGTGCACTTCTATATTGTGAAAACCACATCAGTAAAAAAAACATTGTGAATCACAAAGCCCAATTTCAAGCATTTTAGCTATCATATTAAGCCGATCTGCCAAACTCATTAATCCGCACAAGGTAGTTGGACCAATTTATTCCTTGATTCATCAGCCGAGTAAATGAATCCCTGTGCCAACAATTAATTGGTTCAAGTGTTTTTTATATAATAAAACCCACTTTTCCCTCCCACCCCAAACATAACTTCTTTTCCATCCCCAGGGAAAAAGAAAAAATGGAAGGAAAAAAAATCCCACAAAATGTACGTATTACACTAGTTTGTGAAGATTGCATTTTCTTCTCTTGCGCCCTATTTAACTCTAACAAATGCAACACGTTCTTCGATTTTTTAATCCTACACAAGTAACTAGTACTCACGTTTTTCCTATTAGATTTTGCAGACACCAAGATCTCATGCATGAGATTTAGATTACAATAAACAAATAATAAAACATAAGAGATTGTAACCCGTAGCAGCAATTGGGTATAGAATTGCTAATATTCTCTCAATTTTTCTTCTCATATAACAAAACTTTGTAAAAAGCATTGAGAAGGAATAAGTGTTTCTCATTAAAAAATAATAATAAATAAATAAACCTTTCGTCCACAGATTATACAATTAAATTTAGGTAAGTTAAATGAATACAATAATCACAAAATTAAATATTAAGAGGTTGAGAAAATGAATGGTCTTTGGATATGTAGAGTCTCTACATGGGTCATAATTAGGTTCCAATATGGGTTTCAGTTGGGTTCCAACATGATCCAATACCCAAGTCCACATATAACCTATGTTGTCTGGGGCGTGAAGTGGGCCGAAACGTCGCCTTCCTCTTCAAGAGTCATGAGTTGAAGCGGAGTCGCAACGAAATTAAAGCAGATCCATAATAGTTTCATACATTTATATAGATTATTAGTCATCACATACTAATAATAAATCATACAATATTGAATAAAGTATAAAGATGCTATTAGTTATTATAATGAAGTTGACTTAAGTCTCTTGATTTAGAGTGGTTTGTTCCTCAATTAGGTTTCAGTAGTTGTATTTATATTAAAACTATTAATTAATACTAGATTATTAATAAAGGATGAGTTTGCAATTAGTTAGTATACCTTATTTAAATTGTTAACATGTTATTTACCTCCGTAACAAAGGTGCACCTCAACTAAAGTGAAGCGTTACGGAGCCAGGAAACATCAAAAACTTTCGAGGTCTGAAGCGACGCGAAAATTTTAAATATATAAATATAGCTTTAGGAGTCGCAACCCTGCCGTGGTGGAGCTTCAAAATATGCGTCCCAATTGGACATATGAACTTCGGTTATGGACTTGGGTATTGAACTATTGGATCATGTATTTGGGTAGTGGCTTATTTAAATCCAACCTGATTGAAACCCACGTAGAGAATCTAATATCCAAAGACTATTCATTTTCTCAACCTCCCGGGTCATTTTGTGATTAATTTTGGTTGTTATAATCACCCATTCAATTGTATAAACGATGGGATCTAAAAGTTTTTTTTTATGGGAAAAACACATATATATACACCCCCATATCCAAGCCCCTCTCAATGTTCAATGAACAAAAGCTTCTCCATCAAAATTTTGTAATATAAGGAAGAGACATTAAGAGAAAACTTGTAGCAATTCTCTACCAATAGTTGCTACTCCAGGTTATAGTATTCTCTTATATTTTATTTAGTTTAAGAATTGTCATCTCAACCTCAATCTTGGGGTCTACAATTTCTATTGTTTCATTTCTGGGTTTTATTTCGCTAGTCGTCCTCCTTAAAACCCTTAAACCTTGCTTAAGAGTTGTGCTCAATACATTCTTTGTATTTTCTCTCCTCGCCTTATACTTTCACTGGATTTTTTAATGTGTATTTGAATACATTATGTTCAAGATATTTGTATTACTTTTATGGTATTAGATAACATGTTAATTTGTGGTATGGGATTATATATATAGTATAAATGTTGGTATCTTGTCATTTAAATAACTCTAGTATGCTTTGTGCTTAACAATGGAATGAAGTTTTTATCTTTTTATTTTTTTATCAACATACCAAAAACATAATTTTCAGTACTACTAACTAGCATTCACAAGTTAACTTTGATGTTTATCCACAAACTATCTACATTCTTGGAGACATTTCTAAAATTCCTATCATTTTTTTCCCTCCAAATCACCCAAGCAAAAGCACAAAGAGATGTTTCCCACACAAATCATTGAGATCTAAAATAAATCGATTAAATAACTCGTACGCCTTGCAACGAGTCAATGCGTATGCATCAAGGCGTACGCATCACTGAGACAACTCGTACGCATTATATACATATATCAATGCGTGCTTGAGGAGTTTTTGACCCACTTCGCCTCAATGTGTGCATTGATGTGTATGCATCGACCGCCTTTTAAAAAAGCATTCTTGAATGTAGTATCATAAGGCGAGGAAAATATTTGTTGATTAAATCAATCGAGTAATCCCCTACTAGCTAGCCCTAGTTGCTATTCCCTCTAACTAGCAACCAAGTATTACTTAGTTGCCCAACTACCTTCATGAGTGCGATCACCGGCTACTGCCTACAGCATAACATCCCCCGAAAGATTCCATGCTGAAAATTATCTAGTCCACATCAAATTAGCTTAGATATAGGTGCTCCCCTCATGAATTCCCTTGGAATAGGATTCCATGCAACCAAACACACCTTAATTCTTCATAACTCTCATTCTAGGTGCATAGTTCTTCTAGGTTCGAGTCTTTTTACACACCTAATAAATTATCCCATCAAGGCTACCACGTGCGGCAAAGCTAACTCAAGAAGCACCAAAAGGCAAGAATGAAGCGTGATCAAGCAAAATTGGGATGCTTAAGCACTAATCTGGTAGTGCTAAGTAACAGAGATCACCAATTGGATGGAGTAAACTGAACCCTAGACAAAGTCGACACCCAATCAAATGGAAATTAAACAAGCAAACCAATAATTTGGTCAGCTAGTAATAACCCTAAAAAAACAAAAAAAATGACAAAGATACTAAATATATTCATGAAACCCTAGAGCGAGCTGGAGTTGACTTCCATGGTTGAGATCAAAAAGAAGAAGGAAGAAGCGAACCTGAGATGAATTGTAGAGAAATGAAGATGGTGAAGAAGATGGGATGCCACAGCGAGTTACCACCATGGTCATGGACTATAGTCATCTCTGTCGGTCGTCCAGATCTCGATCGATCTTGATCTCCAAAATAATCCCCCGAACAACAACACCCACCAATATATTCGGTTTTTTGTTCTTTGGTTGCGTAGAACTGTGTTCTTTAAGCGGTGGGTAGGAGACTAGTCTTCTAATGCAGGAAGGCGCGGAAGGCTGTCCATCGTGTTGCCCTTTTACAAGAAAACGATGTCAACTATGGGTGGGCATCCCATCCGGCAATCCCGTTTTCGTCCCGATCCCGTCCCGATTTTTTTGGGTCTTAATGGGATTGAATAATTTCATCTCGATCCCGTCTCGTCCCGATCTAAAATGAGATGGGATGGGATGAAGATTTTCAATCCTGCCAATCTCGTCCCGTCCCGAACTAATTTATTAATATTAATTATTAATATTTTTGTTTAATTATTTATTTTTATTTATAATCTCACTTACTATAATAAATTTATAATGTTATTAAAAAATTTACGATTCTTCTTGAGCTATTATACTCAAAAGTTGAGTAGTTGGTGTTAAATTGATGATTGGTTGCAGGAATGGATGGACTTGGGGCGAGACTCGTCTTGCACCAAAAAGCTCTAGGAAGGTAAGTGAAAAGTTTCTAGTTCTTATATCAACAATTGAAATATTGTTTCGTTGTCTGCATTGAATTCATGGTACCATGAGAATGGTGTATATCAATAATTCAAATTGATGAATGGGAAGGCTTTACTGCATTATTTGTTAAATTGCATATGTCCCTCTTCAATGTCATATACATGTTGATAGTTATCTGCAGGGTTTTTGAAGTTAGGTGCCTGCATATTCTTGTATATGATCGAACACCGTTTGAAGGTCTTGATAGTTATCTAATGCTCATTCCTCACTTTCCTGGTTCGGCAGTATTTAAATATTTATTTATCCTATCCACTGCCTGATTCAATATAGATATTGACACTTCAAAACGAATACAAATGCTGAAATTTTGTACACATTTTGCCTGAAAGTTCATTGTTAATGGTCAAGATAATCCATTTACTTTGAGTTGAGGTAGATGCAAGAAGTAAAAGTTTCCTGTTGTTCACAAATTAAGTCAGCCTTTGAATTGAAATGGGGTACCTGCTGATCCCGTCCCATCCCGTCCCGAACCAGTTTGGGATGGGACGAGGTCGGGATGGGGTTTTTCCCATCCCATCCCGTCCCGATCCCGTATGAACGGGATGGGATAGGGATGGGTATATCTCGTCCCATCCCGTCCCGTGCCCACCCCTAATGTCAACATAGTGAATCATGAGCAAGGACTATGATTTCGCTTTCTAGGTAAGTTGATTTTAAGAATTTTACGTTAAATTTTATTATCATAAGTTTGAGTTATCAATATAATATAAACATTTTATACTTTTATATACTACATAAAGAATGTTATAAGACTAATAATGTTATACAAACAATATATTGCATAATAATTACTTATATAACAAAATTTTAATACTAAATTAAGTTAAAACTGGTTAAAATATTGAGAAATTGAGACTGGCCTAACGAAAGAAACGAATATTTCGAATTTTAAAAGAAATTTTGGTAACCAAAAAAAGAAATATTTTGTGAAATTTTGACATTTTTGATAAATTGCATTCCTTGATTAGATTATGAGTTACCTAGAGAAACTTGAGGGTCAGAGACTTTGTGCGTGCATTGTGCACCTCTGCACGTGCAAGCCTGTAATAAGATAGTTTAGAAATGTTGTTTATTATTTTTTCTTTTAAGAATGATTTATTTTTCAATAAACTAAATTCATTTGAGTTTTTTGGATGACAGAAAATGTAAAAATTAGAGATGGAATACGATACTCCTTTGTTATCATCCACTGCAAGGAGAAATTTTGGATTTGATCCCTGATATACATTTATACACGAGTTTGATTACTATAAGTAAAGGTCATGATAGAAATGTTGCAAAGTTTTAGTGTGATTCTTCCCTTGAAACCAAGAGTTTGTCATTCTCATGACTTGTCTTTGTCTTTGTTATTTTAATTTTGCGAGCCACTTGTTATGATGACCAACTATATATAATTTGTAGTCAGGTCAAACTCTTGTGTAGGTATTTTATTATTTTGCATATTGTTAACATTTTGAGTCACATACTCGTAATATACTCATGTTCTCACTGACCATTATGAGGTTGTAAAGTAAATCAGAAATTGAATTAGCTCAAGGTGTACATACTTTTTAACTTGCCTAGACTATCCACCTTGAATAATGGTAGGATGCCAAGCAAAATAACTTTAGCAAATTCAAAACTAATAATGTTGTGATTGAATGGTCAGGATTCAGAGGATTGCATATTTGCCTTAATGATTTCTTCAATTATACCTTATGATTCTTCGGATCGGAAAATATGTATTTTATTTTCGCCTCAAGTATAGTGTTGTAATTTAGTTCCATGTATGCTTTAATTACATTATCAAAGAGAACTTAACAATAAATAAGTAATTTGGTTGGAACATGGAGAGAGATTATTGGTCTCAAATCTCGACGCAAGTGCACGATTGTTTATGGAATTAAAAATCGGCAAGTACGGATCAAATCCCACAAGGAGGGCTAATATTTGAAAACCATTTTTGTAAATCAACTTATAATACTTAACCTAGTCAGAACAAAGATTTTTTTTTTATGAAGAATTATAAAATAGAACAACAATATACATCTAGCTAAGATGAGAAATAAAAGATCTTAGGATTTTAGGGATCAAGACCATGGATTGATAACTCCCTTTGGCCACTCTTGAGTTGAACCTTTCATAAATCAGTAGCACATCCGAAGGTAGGCTCTTGTCTCACCTTATGATGCGAGATATAACAATGTAGCAACTTGTTCCAAGCTTGAGTTATACTACTAAGCTAAGCATCAAATAAGATTTAAAAGCATAAAAGGAATTCATCTAGCTATATGAAATACCAAATATCTAACAAATCATGGTGAAACTTAGACTAATAATATACAAACATAAAAGTTTGTTAGAGAAATGTATGGATAGAAAATTAAATAACTTTGAGCATGAAGTATAAAAGAAGAAAGTATGAATTGAATTCAAATATGACACACAAGACATCTAACTTACTTCTCGGTAATATAACCAACCTACAAAGTCAATCTAACTAACAATGTTCCTCTAATACATGGAAGTATATCACTCAAGGTGACCATTTTGGGATCATCCTCCCATGGGGGCTCACCAACACCCTAAGGTGTAGATTAGTCACTCAAGGTAGACCATAATTCACTCATAGTCTTAAACATTACTGATGATACATCAAGTAAGGCTCGAATCACGATCGTACACATGACAAACATCATTTATCATGAAGACCAGATGCCTTAGTCTAGGCCTGACTCGCAAAACCCGAAATGGCAGGTCAGTCATTAAAGCCCAAAAGGCCCCTTCAAAACATACCGTAATCAGAGGCCTGAACCTAGGCCCAATAAATCTCTCCCTTAAAAAGAAGAGACGCTACGAATGAGACAAGTCATGGCGGGAATCACTCCCCCAAGGACGTATCTCAATGAATGAGGAGACTGTTATAAAGAAAATTTTCTTTCATCTCGCCCTACATTCTTAAGTCACGCAGAGAATTAATAATGGACATTATATAAGGTAAAGATAACATTTGACAAATGTATGCAATTTTAACTGAATTCTGTCCAGATTAAGCTCTCTCCTACAGTTTTAGCAATCTAACCATGTTTTGCAGGTCAAATCTCTAGGAGACTGGATTTGGACGCATCAGTTTGGCACCGTCTGTGGGAGACGACAGTTTTCTTTTCTAAAAAAGAGTTTGTAGTTGGTAATTTCCTTAGCACAAATCAGTAACAAGAAAACTTAGTGCAAATGGAACAGACAACAAATTCTTAGCTCAACAATCAAAGTAATCCTTTCACTAGTGAAGCTGAATTACCAGTAAGGCATGCCTCAAATCCAATACCAACACCAATCATGCCAGGTAATTTAGTATCACCACTTGGAACGGTGGCCCAATCATCTCAGACGTCAGGTGGTACAATGATAGATCCCCACGTGGACCAACTCTTGGTCCAGATGGATTACTTGATCAATGTAGTTGAAAAACTCAGTCAAGAACATGTTCAATCTGTTGAACACGTCCAAACGCCACCACAGTGAACTCTGCCAACCACGTTTGAGAGTACAATGAAGTTCCTGCCGAACTCCGACAAACAAACTTGGAAGGCAGTGAACCACAAGGAGATGGCTCCGAGAGTGATGGAATTCCTCCACCAGTTCCATTCAGAATCGGAGTCAAGGATCCCAACGTGCTTTATGAGTTGGCCAGACTGCCATTCTCTAATGCACTTATGGAAACCCCTCTGCAAAAAAGTTCATTCATCCAAAGTTTGAAGCTTACGATGGCAATACTGATTCGACAGACCACCTGCGACACTTCCACCACATGATGGCACTGAAAGAAATCACAGAGTCTATTTTGTGCCAAACCTTTCCGACTATCCTCACATCTACAACGATGAGTTGGTTCAACAGTTTGTCGCCTATGTCGATAGACTCTTTCCATGCGTTAGCCACTGCCTTCATTACAAGATTCATTGGTAGCTAGCGGATCAGAAAGGGCCCACATTATTTACTCCACATTAAGCAGAAGCCTGAAAAACTGTTAGGTTGTATGTTACTCGTTTTACTGACGAGTTAACCACAATCAACGAATGCAGTGATACACTGCCATGGCCACTTTCACCTTCGAATTAAAAAGAGGATCGATTTACAACTCTCTAAACCTGGATCCCCCGAGAAACGTGATGACCTTATTAAAAATCGCTCAGTAGTATATCACCCTTGAGGAGATGCTGGCCGCTAAGAAAAAGAACGAATCCGAAAAGAGATCCTTCCCAATAAATCGGGAGAGGGGAGAAGAGAGACTATGAGATGACAGGCCACGAGAGGAAAATGGCAAGTCAAAAAAGCATCAAACCAATGGCAGGTCCAAATTCAGCAAACAAGAATCCGGAAAACTACATTACGGAAGACCCAAACATGAACAAACATCAAATGTGATCAACAAGATGTACAAACCGTTCACGGCTTTGAAAAAAATCGAGCAAATGTCTTGAAATCCATGTTAAAGTGGGAGGACATCAAGTAGCCACTAAAGATGAGAGGAGATCTAGATGGATGAGACAAGAGCAAGTATTCCTCTTTCCACAAAGATCACAGACATGACACCAAAGACTGCTACAACCTGAAGGACGAAATCGAGTACTGGATCCAGAGAGGATGACTCAGAGAATTCATCGGGCCGAAAGACAAGCAGTCTAAAGGAAAGAGAAGGTGGGCGCCACTACCGGGTTAAATGAGTAGCCTAGAAAGTTGATATATGTCCTACATGGTGTAGCTGAATATAAAGAATGATCTAACCGATCACGGAAGCAATCAATCCGAGATTTACAGACAAAGATTTGATACCCGGAGCCTTCCGTACAATGCATCGGAACAACCCAGCGAAGTTTGACCTTCTACAAAGAGGATGCAAAGGGAGTTCATTTTCCTCATAATGACACCCTGGTGATTTCGGTATCGATAGCCAGGTGGGAGATCAAGAGAGTATTGGTCGACATGGATAGCTCAGCCAACCTTTTGTACCTGACGGCATTCCACAAGATGCAATTTCGCGAAGAGATGCTTACACCCAACGATCAGCCAATAGTAGGCTTCAGTAGATAACAGTGCCACCCACTCGGAATGATTCGACTACCAACTGAAGTAGGAAAATCGGGTAGACAACGAGTCCTATTAACGGACTTTCTTATTGTCGATGTTCCATCCGCTTACAACATGCTTCTCGGACGACTTTGGGTACACGAGATGGGTGTAGTGTCTTCTACCATGCATCAATGTTTGAAGTATCACACTAACGATGACATCGGGGTCACCAAAGGAGATCAACCAGCTGCACGCGAATGCCACTACGCAACAATGAAGGCCCCAAACAAATAGCAATCACCGTCACGGCCAGAGAAGACGTTGCAACAACTTGGTCAAACGAATTTTGATCTCCCAGAGGACAAAGCAGTTCCAATAAGTCCAAGAGGTTGACCAAATACTAGACAACCAGAAAAATAAACAACACCAGTCCATCTGGACGGTGAAGAGGGAGGAAAAACAGTTCGGATTGGCACAAAAATCCACCCAAAACTAATTGAGAAGTTGATCCAACTGTTGAAAGATAACCATGACATTTTCTCCTGGATAATGAAAGACATGGTAGGCATCGACCCCTCCGTCATTACTCACAGACTAAAAGTAAATCCGGACAAGAAGCCAGTCCGACAAAAAAGAAGGCCAGTTGCCCCAGAACGCAGCCAAGCAATAAACGAATATGTGCATCGTCTAATGAATGCAGGGATGATCAAGGAATCTCACTACCCGGACTGACTGGGCAACACGGTTTTAGTCAAGAAGAAGAATGGCAAGTGGAGAGTATGTGTAGACTACATGGACATGAACAAGGCCTGCCCAAAAGACAGTTCCTCACTCCCATGAATAGATCAAATAGTGAACGCCATAGCTGGACATGAACTCCTAAGCTTTATGGACGCATACTCTTGCTACAACCAGATAAGATGCATCCACCCGACCAGGAAAAGACATCTTTCATAACAGAAAGAGGTACGTACTGCTATCGAATGATGCCATTCAGACTAAAGAATGCAGGAACCACGTACCAATGTCTTGTAAACTAGATGTTTAAAGATCAGATAGGCAAGACCATGGAGGTGTACATTGATGATATGCTAGTCAAAAGCTTGCACAAAAAAACCATATCAAATACCTCGAATAAGCCTTATTTCGGCTCTGAAGATACAAAATGAAGCTGAATCCAGAAAAGTGCACATTTGGAGTAGAGTTAGGGAAATTCCTTGGGTACATGGTCAATTAGAGAGGAATCAAAGCTGATCCAAAATAGATACAAACACTCCTCAACATGCAGTCGCCCACTAACATCAAGGGTGTGCAAAGCCTCAATGGTAGAATAACAGTTTTGAACAGATTCATTTCTAGATCGTCAGATAAGTGTTTTCCCTTCGCCATATTTTTGAAAAAAAAAACAAAAATTCAAATGGAGTAAAGAATGTGAAAAGGCTTTCCAAAGTTTGAAGGCGTACATGGGAAGTACCGAACTGCTATCAAAACCGAACACAAGAGAAACACTATACTTGTATTTATCAGTGTCTGAACATACAGTCAGCTCAGCACTAATACGAGAGGAAAAGGGCACGCAGAAGCCAATCTACTATGTTAGCAAGACATTTGCGGAAGCAGAAATTAACTACTCGGCTTTAGAAAAGCTGGCACTTGCCCTGGTCGTGTCTTCAAGAAAGCTACGATGATACCTCCAAGCTCATCCCATCATTATCATGACCAAACAACTACTTCGGTCGGTGCTGCACAAACCAGAATTATCCGAAAGAATGGTAAAGTGGGCAATAAAGCTTGGTCAGTTCAACATCAGTTATGATCCCAAGACTGCAATAAAAGCTCAAGCATTATCAGACTTCACTGCTTACTTCACGGGCATAAACAAACATCGACCGAACAACAATCAAGAAGACGAACATACTGAACGAACTGTTAATGAGTGGATCCTACGCTGCGACAGAGCATCCAACAAGAAAGGGAGTTGAGCAGGAATAATCATGTATAACTTGGAAAGCGTAATGTTGGAAAAGGCGATAAAATTCAGTTTCAAAGCCTCAAACAATGAAGCCGAGTACAAAGTAGTGATAGCAGGATTACAACTGGCCAACCATATTGGAGTAAGAGAAATCAACATTTTCACTAACTCCAAACAGGTGGTCAACCAGTTGAATGGATAATTCCAAGTTAAAGACGCTCAGATGAAAGCCTATAACAAAAAAAACAAGTGAGTTGATCGAAAGCTTCAAAGCTGCAACCGTTCAACGATGCGTAAGAGCAGAAAATGACAAAGCTGATAAATTGGTCAAAGAGGCATCACGAGCTGAACAAACTGATAATTCGCTCGTCACAATACATGAGAGCTCAATATGGGAAAACCACGTATAAAAAGCATGTGCAACGGGTCAGAAGAGCAATTGAATGACTCCAATTCAGACATACATACAAAGCGGAACATTTCCAAAATATTTAAGATGGAGGCTCGTAAACTACGAAACAGAGCAGCACGATGCACAATGATTAACGACAAACTTTACAGAAGGTCTGCCACAGAACCACTGCTAAGATGCCTTTCACATGACGATGTCGACTATGTTCTACGAGAAATTCACTACGGCAAATGCGGGAACCATCCAGGAGGAAGAACATTAGCCCACAAAGCCTTAACATTGGGTTACTATTGGCCAACAATGCAAGTGGATGCAAATGAACTTGTTCCTACTTGTGACAAATGTTAAAGATTCGCCCCATATACTCACATGCCAGGCTAAAACCTAATCTAATGAGCAGTTCGTGGCTATTTACACAATAGAGAATGGACATCGTGGGACAGCTTCCAGTGTCCGGCAAAAAGAAATTCCTCCTTATAGTGGTGGATTACTTCACCAAATAGGTAGAAGTAGAGTCGTTGGCAAAGATCGGAGAAGCTCAAATCGAAAACTTTCTTCGGAACGATACAACATGCAGATTTTGAATCTCAAGAGTAATTGTCACTGACAATGGGAAACAATTCGAAGGCAATAAAGTTAAGAAGTTGTGCGAAAACCTAAGTATCAAACAACATTTCTCAGCACCTGCCCACCCACAAGCGAACGAACAAGCAGAGGTGACCAACATGACAATCCTAGAAGCAATTAAAAAAAAGCTTGAAGCATCAAAAGGATTGTGGGTGTCCAAATTGCCATACATCCTTTGGGCATACAAAAAAACAAGAGAGAACTCTAACTAGATAAACACCATTTGCCCTTGCATATGGATCTGAAGCAATGGTACCAGTCAAAATCGGCATCCCAACATTCAAAACTGAAGTGTTCCGAACAGAGGATGACAATGAAGCGTTACAAGTTGGATTAGATCTTTTCGATGAGAAATGATAAAGAGCCTCGATCAAAGCAACAACCTACCAACAACAGATGACAAGTTACTACAATAAAAAAAAATAAAGCCTCGTACATTCAACATCGGCGACTGGGTGCTTAGAAAATCCAGCTCGACACAAACGAAGCAGACGTGGATAAACTAAAACCAAATTGGGAAGGACCATACAAAGTGGTGAAAATCAACAGACTAAGAACATATTGGTTGGAAGAATTGAAAGGTGAACAGTTACCACAACCATGGAATGTCGAACATTTGAATAAATATTATCAATAAGACTTCCAAATTTCATAAACCCTTCGCCTCGTGTTCAAATAATCTAATCCAGTCAGGGCATTAAAGTAAGGCTAGGAATCTACTCGAAATTTTTTTGGACCCGAACTTAACGTTGGATCACGAGAAAAATAAAAAGGGGAAGAGTCAGAACAAATAAGTCAGACGTACCCATAGAACTTTTGGTCTGATCAACCACGAAGTGTACTTATAAAAGTCTTGACATATAAGTCACACTTAGTAGTAAAATTTTCTGGCCCAATTAACATGTTGGACCAAAAAGTGTACTTATAAAAGTCTGGACGTATAAGTCAGACTTACTCATAAAATCTTCTGGACCGACTAACATGTCGGACCACGAAGTGTACTTATAAAAGTCTGGACGTATAAGTCGGACTTACTCGTAAATCTCCTGGCTTGACTAACAAGTCGGACCACCCGACTAACAAGTCAGACCACGAAGTGTACTCGTAAAAGATTGCATGTATGAGTTAGAATTCAATCAGAAGCAAACAAAAATTCAGCTAACTCTAAACTATTAAGTTAGACAAAGAGATATGAAAAATACGAACAACAAGCCACGAAAATGAAATCAGAAAATGATCACTACGAATAACACAAAAAAATAATACAAGTATAGAAAAAAAAGATCTTCATTAACTTTTTACTATGTTACATCCGAAGAGGGAGATACATGGATTGAAAAGGGATCAATAGAGGCATTCAAAGCATCACTTGAAGAAACACTTGGAGGAGGTTGAACATTAACGTCAGCAACATTCTCAGCAGGAGAAGACAATGTTTTGTCTTTAAAAAGATATGCAAACTTTTCTTCAGTAACAAGGGTAGATGATGGCGCAGGTTCAGACGGAGGAGGAGACGACTGTTTTTCATCAACCGGATCACTTGGTGGATCTGAAGCATATTCCTCATCATCAGCCTCTTCTAAGACTTGGTCAGCCAGACCACGATATCTAGTCAGATCGAGACCCTCCATCGACTTCATAAAATTGATGAGGTCAATTCGATCATCAATGACCCTTTTCCACTCCGCCGCTTCTACAATCTTCAATCTATCTGTGAGTGTTGCAAGCTCATTCTTGGTCGATACAAGTTCCCTTCAACAGTGGTGAGCCTCGCAGAAGCTTCTGACTTAGCAGTATCAAGTTAAAAGGTTAACTGAACCACTTGTTCCTCGGCAACCTTCCAACTAGCAGATTGCTCAGTAGCAAAATGCATGGTCTCGTCACGACCAACCTTCTCACTGGATAACTCCTTCTTGACAACATCCAGCTGATCACGGACCTTGTTCAACTCCGCCTTCAAGGTTTCAAGTTCAGAAGAAAACTTGTCCCGGACAACCTCGACTTTCTTCAACGAAGCCCGAGCAGTCTCAATTGTCCTCTCCTGCTCCTCACATTGCACCTTCAGCACATCAAAGTGACGAAGAATGTGGGAAAGCACCAACGCATGTTCTACCATCTTCGTGCTAGTTGGATCACGCGCTGCCTTGTAATCCGACCCCACCACCCTAGCATAAGTGAGGTGATTCATCCCCTCTATAGTTGCTTGAGACCTTGGTCAAGGTGAGTACTAGGCTGCTGCACGGACATTAGAGCCCTCTCAACCAGCCACCTATGCCACTTGTTGATAACATTACACACACTATCATGCACGTCCATCTCTGTAAACCAACTGAACTTCCCATTCGATTAATACAAATGTCTTCATGATTGGGTTCCTTCCAATCAATCTGTGGATGAAGGATTCGAGGATCAAATATGATTGAAGCCCCGCATCCAGTAGTCGTATGGACGGTTGGAACAACAATGATGACAGAAGTACTACTCTTGCCATTCTTATTAACGGCAACAGTGACGGGAGTGGGACGAACATGAGGAAAAGCAGGCAACTGTGCCATGTCAGTAGCACGATCAGGAGGAGGAGACTTAGAACTTTGACCATGGTCAATATCTTCCTCATCGTACATTGGGTTGTACTGGAAGTCACCTATGGTCTTCGTGCTAGTCAGATCACGAGACCGCTCCATAGAAAGCTGCAACATCTTATTATTGAAAACGTAAGGGTCATCATCAAACCATTAGACAAATTCAGGCATGCCATGAGTAGAAATGAGGCTCCTCTCATGCTTGTCCAACGGACGAGACACCTTTTTTTTGCTTCTTTCCAGAGTTGGATATATATCCTCAACCTCTCGAGCAGCAAGTTGAGCCTCATCTTCATCACCTTTTCCAGATGATATCAGATAAGGAGAAGTTTGAATAGCACCATGAACAGAACCAGCAAGCTGCTTCTTCTTTGGGACACGACCAGGGCTAATTGCCAGTTGCTTCGTCGAGCTGGCAGGCCTAGGAAGCTTCCTTTTCGGGTGGTCGAGCCAGCACCAGCACCACCAACAAAAGCATTGAGATCTATAACCCTCCTAATGGAGCTCACTTTCCCATCAATGCTAGCATCACTAACGCTAACAGGGGTAGCATGTTCCTCTACCTCGCTAGAAATGACGACATTGCCAGCACGAACAATATTAACTTCAGTTGCTCGAGCTTCAATAAATGTCGCACTCTCCGCCTCATTCATAGTATACAAGCCATTGCGCTCGACAACATCCGTAGCAAGGAAGGTCTCCACATCGACTCAATGAAGCTTTAGAAACTGATCATGGATCGCATGCTCCTCTGCAGTCAAGGAAAGTTCATTCCACTTCTTGGGCACCCGGAACGACCGCATAATATGTTGATTTTGCAACTTGAAGTAGCCAAATGGATGCATAAACCAACCCCTATAATCGTCCTTAAGCTCCCCAAAACAAGCAGGAAAACAGAGAAAGTGCATATGATTACAGCTTACAACAAGCCTCACCACATAGTATAAAATCTTGGTATTCAGAGGAATCCTAAAGAGAATGGCTCTCGCCACGGTCTAAACCATTACCCTCCAGTCGTTGGGACCCATTTGAGCAGGAGCAATGCTTAAAAATTCCAAGTACTCCCACAAGATCTCTGGAACCGAAAACCTAAGACCTGACTCAAAATGCCAGGGTATATCGCAATATAACCAGGCCTTGGATGACAAGGATTGTCGTCATTCCTAGGCAAGATAATCTCAAGGTCAGCCGACAGTAAGAAGTCATGGCGAACACTATTCAAATTCACCAACGACGCTTTCTTGGGCAAGAAGAATGCCTCGCAAATCTCAAGTGCCTCACCACTTAGCATCCTGACAGCAGACATGAAAAAGGAGTCGTACAAAGAATAAAACGAATAAGGAGAGAAGAAGTAAACTCTGATGATGGAGATAGCGTAAAGAAAGAAAGAAAAAATCTCACACCCTCTTTTATAGGGTAAGGTAACGAAAAACTACTAATGGGAAGACATGCGAGATATGATGGTTGTATGAAATCTAAAAAATTGTGCTGAAACGAAAAGACGAACGAGACATCAAAATAGCAACCGTATCGACAGTTGTTAACGGTATTAAGTGCAATGCAATGATGACGACGAAAATCCAACCGTCGTAGAGTCAGTGGCTACGTAAGCATGGCCACTAACTAAGGCAGGAGAAGCTGATGATACATCAAATAAGGCTCAAATCACGATCGTACATGTGGCAAACATCATCTATCACAAGGACCAGATGCCTCAGTCCAGGCTTGCCCTGCAAAACCCGAAAAGGCAGGTCCAGTCATTAAAGCTCTTCAGAACAGATTGTAATCAGAGGCTCGAATCCAGGCCCAACAAATCTTTCCCTGACAGAGGAGAGACGTTACGAATGAGACAAGTCATGGCAGGAATCACTCCCCCATGGACGTATCTCAATGAAAGAGGAGACTATTACAAAAAAACGTATCCCCCTCATCACGCCCTACATACTTAAGTCACGTAGAAAATTAATAATGAACATTATATAAGGTAAAGGGGACATTCGACAAATGTATGCAATTTTAACTGAACTCTGTCCAGATTAAGCTCTATCCTACAGATTTATTGACTTAAGCATCAGAGTGTCTTTGGCCACCACAAAAGTAGTATTAGGCAATCCAACCCTGTTTTGCAGTTCAAATATCTAGGAAACTGGATTTGGACACATCTATAACTAATAAAACAACTAAGAAATACTAAAATCTTACAAAATATAAATCTCAAACTCTACATTTGTCTACTTTAAAAAAGTGTCTCATGAACTCCAATCATGGGTTATTTATAGGTAAAGAAGTATGAGATTATTATTTGAATAATGTGAACATGAATAGGGATAATGGGGTAGTTTGTATTTTGAGAATAACAAAATATGCATGTGAAAAGTGGAGCAAATATGGAAAAATAAATAAAAGTGATGGAGTAAAATAATGAAAAGTGTCTTAGATGTGAATTATGCAAATAAGGGAATGAGTAAAAATGTGAGAATTGATAGTGGAGTTTGATTTAACATTTTTGAGTTTATAGATATTTTATTGGCTATGATATAGTTGATGATTGGATGTCGAAATCTTCATGTTGATTTCCTCGAGATCTGTAAATGGTGATGCTTTGTAGGTTTGACTACATGGGTCTTGAGTTGAAAATCCTTGGTCTTTTGACAATGCATGCGTAAACTTCCAATGAATTTTCTAGTTGTTGGACTTAGCCTTATTGTGCTACTTTGTGTATGATTTGAAATTAGTGCTTAAATTTCTACAAAATACACAAAGTACACATAATGATATATTTTTATTAGATAATTGAACTTAGCAATTGTATATTTAGAGGTATAAAATATCTAATTTATATGCTTATCAAAAGACAACAGAAGTGGAAACTACAGTTCAATTCATTCGTTAAAATTTTCATCTAAAAATAAAAAACCTCATATAACATTCCATGTTGCTACAAAAACTCAAATGGAAGAAATTTAATTCATTTTGTTCTGAATCAGGCTTGTAATGGTAATCACAACTTGATTGGCAACACTCTTATGCGGAGCCCTTCTAGGGAGCGAGGGAGGGTTGGTAACCACCCATCCGTCTCGAGATAAGTGCATCGACCTCGAGATGCACAATGTCACTTATCTCGAGGAGGATGGGTGGCTTCCACCCATCCCTCGTTCCCTCCCTCGACCCCTAGAATTTTCGCTCTTATGCGTCATGCCACAGCCAAACTCGTTCTTCATGGCATATAAAACAAATTTCCTAGGTTTCATCATGTACAAATTTCCTAGATTTCATCATTCTTTCGAGATCACGCCATGTCACCCTGATTACAAAATATGGTTGCAAAAACATGATTTCCTAGCATTTTTGAAATTTCAAATATGGGCTTGGTGAAGATAGATTTGTAGGACTTTTGACTTGAAAAATATAAATATGAATAGTCTTATTGGAGATGAACTGTCATATATTTGTCAGTTTGTATACTTTTGGTCCTTATCTTATTATTAACTCTAAAGCTTTTACATTTTATGAGCCAGCTGAATTAGAAAAAAAAATTGTTCTCTAAAGTTGTATAAATGGGTTAATGTATCTCTTATTCGCTTGAAAATGTCACACTTTTAGTTCTATTAAAAAGAATAAAGAGTTTGAGAGCATTGTAAGTTTTGACTATTTGCAAAGAAATGATCATATATATACTTTTGTGTTTTTTTTTTCCCATAATGGTAATGAACTCAAAACACACAATTGAAAGCACTACAATGTATGGCCGAATGGTGATGGCAATCTGTGGGTGAATTTTTTTTATAGACCCAACTTTCTTATCACCAATGAGAAGGGGAGGTGGTAGGTAGGTTAGAAAAGCTTTAGCTCAAGAGGTGATGATTGTGCTTCCACAGTATCTATGATACTAATGTGTTATTTCATCCTCGTTTTGAGATAGTGTAAATGATGACCTAAAAGCCCGACTAGTCGCTGTCCCTAACTCGAAATAACAATTTTCTTCTTCTACCACCCTTATTTTTTCTATTTTCATTCTACTTTCCATTCCAATAATCTTGTAAAAAAAAAGTGGTCATAGGCATGAAGGTCGACAACTTGTCTAACCTACAAATCAACTAAAACTTTCACAGAATCAAATGATCTGCGCCTCCTCTCTTGGAATGACAGGCATACACAATCATCAAAGATGGCATTTGTTTTTTTTTTTTCTTATCAAAACTTTTGAATAAGAAGTGGTCTATTTTAATCGGTGTTCATAATCAGAAGTTCTTAATAAGTTTGGAATTCATAACAATTTAATAAAAACAAAGGAGGTAGAGCTGACTATTAATCACTGAGTGTTTAGTACTGAAAAAATACAAACACCCCCTAAATATGTGATGGGTCTTCCTTCATCACCACAACATAACAACATGTGAACATATAAAACTTAGATTTCTTCCCCTTAAAATAACAGCCACAAAATCCATCAATCACACTTAAACAAATCAAATACAGAAATAACTCCAGCTCTCCAGAGTTGAAAATGAGAGCTATACAAAGGTGCAGACTTTAATAAGAGCTGCCATTTTCAGTTGGGATTTTGTGTGTTAAGTTTCCCATCTCTTTCGATTGTCATTTATTTTTTTATCTATACTCACCAAATACCTCTCACTCCCCTTCACAAACACCTCACCTACACAAAACCAATGCACCAAAAACCCATCTACACCCTTCACCAAAACTCATATTCTGATTCAAACTAAACTCTGGTTCTATTCAGTTTTGCTTATTCTGCAATGGGTAACAAGATTTTTTGCATGTCAAAGGACACCAGAGATATTGGATTGAAGAGCAAGCGAGGTAGTGCGCGTGCTTCGCAATGTAAAATGTCAACTGAAGAAGAGTTTTTGCATAGACAAGCACTTTCAATGGCCAATAATACATTGGATCAGACTAGGAAACATATATTAGAGTATAAGTCGGGCAAGAAAACTTTCTTGCATGGACAACACTCAAAAATGGAAACTTTTCCCATAGATCTAGGAGCACAAATCATGTAGGGAAATTATCCCACATGGATAGCTCCCAATTAGGAAATGATCTCCACCACAAGACCACTTTCCCTAAACTACGCCACCAAAAGCCTAGCCGAACGAGGACTCATTCACTATAAAGGGGAGATAAGGTCGATGAACTAAAGGTGCACAAGATAACCCAGTTTACAGTTTTAAGCCTTTCCTAAGCCTTATTAACTTAAGCATCGGAGTGTCATCGGCCACTACACGATGGTCCTTCGCTCACATTTATTACCTGTGCAGGTTTGGGTAAGCAACGAGGAAAAATCATAGAAATCGACTATATTAGTTTGGTGTCGTCCATGGGGAACGACAAAGTTCCTTAGAAAGAACAGTAGTTCCACATTTTCCAGAGAATCGGTGAGACGGTGATGACAAGGTCTCGCAAAAATGGAGATGTTGTCGAGCCTTCGAATGGTCAAACCTGCAAAGCGCAGCTAGTTCCACCACCGCTGGTGGAGGAGCCTCCTCAGACCCCTGGACCGGTGGCGGCCACAGCAGACTCGAGGGTGGACCTACTCTCAACACAAATGCAGTTGATTGCAAAGACCCTAGAGGATCTCAAACAGCGGAATCCTCCACCTGCAGAAAGAGACCGTGAGCAGTGAAGGGCTCGTTCCCCATACCTGAGCTAAGCCTTGGCTAAACCTTGTTCCAGAGAGCATGCTCAGGAGAGTCGCGCGGTCCCAACAACTTCTCAATGGATAAGAGGTGGAGGCACGACCAATAGAGACCCAGAGCCTACATGCACATCTCGCACAACCCCCTCCGCAACGGGGCCACAAACCCAAATGTGCATTTTATTCGCACGATCCTTCCGTTCATGGACCATATCATGGACAAACCGCTGCCCAAGAAGTACACCTCACCGAAGTTGGAATTTTACGACGCGACATGAGACCCAACCGATCACCTGCGCCACTTCCAGCACGTTATGGCGCTAAAAAAATGTCTGATGCAATAATGTGTCGATCATTTCCTTCAATTCTGAAGACGTCAGCACTGACGTGGTTCCACCGCCTTTCTTCGAAATCCATTGATTTATTTCGGACATTGGCATTAGCGTTTCTTACACGCTTTGTCAACGACCCAGGAGGGGCCGCATTATTTGCTGGCCCTAAAGCAAAAACAAATTGAGACATTGAGGGAATACGTCACTCACTTTAATAATGAGCTGACCCTCATCGACGGCTGTAGTGATGACACCAGCGTCACAGTTTTCACTTTGAGTCTGAGAAGAGGCAAACTCTATGACTTCCTTACCCTGAACCCCCAGCCAATATGATAGACTTGCTCAGAAATGCCCAAAAATACATACATCACTCTGGACGAAATGTTGGCCTCCAAGAGAGAAGCGGAGTCAGAGAGGAAACTCGGTCCCGGAGAATAGAAAAAAAGGGAAGAAGAAAGAGGACGACGACGGTAACAAGAGGAAGCACATAGACAGCAAGACTGACTCATGCCGCCCCAGGCAGGACAAGGCCTCAAATTACGTTGGATCCAGGTTTGTCACCCCTCTCAACACCAGACTGTCCGACATCCTTGATTCCTTCAAGAATTGGGAAGAGGTGAAGTGGCTGCCTAAGCAGCAAGAAGACCCTGCTAGGCGCGACAACAACAAATATTGCGCCTACCACAAGGAAGGCGGATATGATACTAAGGATTGCAGAAACCTCATAGAAGAAGTCGAGTATTGGATAATTAAAGGCAAACTTAAAGAGATCCTAGGCTCGGATAAGAAGCAGGTTCGAGCAAAGAAAAGAGCGAACGTTATCAAGGAGATAAAAAAGAAGCTTCTGACATCATTTATGTCCTCCACGGGGTCGGTCCTGAGAGAGAGCAGTCAAACAGGTCCCGCAAGAAGACACTGACCGAGATGTGGACACCATCTCAGTGTGAGGATCAACAAGTGCAACATACACGATCCCATCACTGACGTTTACGGAGAGGGATCTCCATAGGGTACATTTTCCTCACAATGACGCCTTGATCATCTATGTCCTTATCGCTAAGTGGGAGGTAAAGAGAGCTTTGGTGGACACTAGAAGCTCGCTAAATATCATGTTTCTCAATGCATCCCGCAACATGCAGCTATAAGAAAAGGACCTAACGCCCGCCAGCCACCCTATGGTTGGATTCAGCGGAGATAAATGCTTCCCTATCGGGAAGATTAATCTAATGGTGGTGGCAGGAGAGCCACAACTACGAAAGTACCTTGTCCAAGAGTTAATGGTAGTTGACGCCCCGTCCACCTACAACATTATTCTGGGAAGTCCCTGGCTACATTATATGGAAGCAGTGGTATTCACCCTTCACCAATGCATGGAATATACAGCCAACCATGCTCAAGGAATTATCCGAGAAGATTCACCACCAGCAAGAGATTGTCATTATACAGCTTTGAAGCAGCTGAACAATTGCCAATTACAGTTCGGGCCCACAAAACCTATATGTCAGACATCGGGCCAAGACAAAAGAGGTGAATTACTCTATAAAGGCGGAGGAGCCCAAATAACCAAGGAGTAGCTATGCGGAGATCTGAAAGTCAAAGCTAGCAAGGCAATCCAGACTAACAAAGAGCTAAATAACAATACTTCTGCGAACGAGCACCAACTCCAAGAGCTTTTCATCAGCAAGGAACTGCCCTCCACTATGAAGTCTACTATTCAGTAACTTTGTTAACTTTAAAAAAAAAAACTTCGCTTGAGAGACAATGCAATCTGAGCCAGGACCATTTGTGCCTTCTTTAGGGCCGGATTAGCTTAGTCTCTGCCCGGAGTTAAATTATTTGTTGCTTTGATTTCGTTTCTTGTTTTCTGTTTTACATTTCAGTATAAAAGAATTGTTCATACAAGACACATTCTAAAAACAAAACATATTTTATTGATTGCAATGAGAGTTATTATAAAGCTTGCCGACCAACTAGTACATCAGTTTATATACTACAAGTATCTAAGTCCGATGCAAGCATCTATCCGCTGAAATAAGAGTAGAGACTCTAATATGCTAATCCGCCTCCGGAAGAAATGTGGTGAAAGTAAAGCGTCCGGAGTAGAAGGCAAAGGAACGCAATCAATTCATCGCTCCGTCGAATCACCCCACAAAGACGATTCGAAAGCGAAACCTCGATTCAATCTGCCTCATTAGAAGGATCAGAAGAAAGCAATAAAAAGCTGGAGAAAATGTCCCTGGACAAGCGAAAGATCAAGGTTTCACAATGCTGCCAAGCGAGGGCGACTCTCAAACGTGTAATGCCTGCGGTGAGGCAGATGTGCCACCCCAGAGTGAGAGTCACGACCTCCAAAGCTCCCATCAACCATAAACTAGTTGCGAGGACCATCTCTCGACAGCGCTAAACGGATGAAAGAGTGCTCGAGCACTGAAAGATGGAAGACAGACTTGGCCCTCGAAAGGAAGTCCATAACTCTTATTCGCAATGTAAGAAGATATTACAAGATCTCATGAGATCAATCCAGTGCCCACCCAGGTCAGGTAGCACCGCATAACAACAAGTCTAATCAAGACTCATCGGTGCAAATTTCAAAACATTCAAAGATTCCAGTAGAGAATATCTTCCTTCAGCCTTTGGAAAACCCAAAACAAACTCTCTGGTAAGATGCATATGATTAACATGCTCTACTATTTGCATTACAGTGCATGAACGTAGAACAACCAACCCATATATTGGCGAAATGGTTTACGAAGAGACGTCAACAAGTAGTTACTTCAACATTAAATGTTGTATGGGAAATCAGGAAAATGATGGTTCCAATAGCAACTACACAAGTAAACATCTCTTGAATTAATGACCCTGCAGGCAGCCCATTAATTGGGGGGAGTAATCGATACTGAACCATCTCGCAGAATGCGTCATATCCCTGACATGCTGATCCTCAAAGATTTTTTTTTCTAAATGGGCCCCTCAACTAATAGGCCCAAGCTTATGCCCTGCCAGATCCAGCCCAGCACACTCAAAAGAACAAACAACAAAGGCCCCAAACGCCCACAAAGTAAGGAACGCTCCTGCAGAGTATTATTATTAAACCCAAGACATCAGCTCCACTATTATTTTGATGTTGTTCATTAAAGTCGGTCAACCTATTACTAGTCCAATCAATCGATTCGATAGTGGAATTAGACTTCCAAGCGAGTTAAGTAACTCAGGACCCCCAAGTCAGGCTTACACGCTCGAAATCTTGCAGGCGAGTTAAGTAAGTCAAAACCCCCAAGTCATACTTACATGCCCTGAATCTTGCAAGCGAGTTAAGTAATTCAGGACCCCCAAGTCAGACTTACGTGCCAGAAATCTTACAGACGAGTTAAGTAAGTCAGGACCCCCAAGTCAAACTTACACGTCGGAACCTTACAGGAGAGTTAAGTAAGTTAGAACCCCCAAGTTAGACAGGCGAATTAATTAAGTCAGGACCCCCAAGTCAGGCTTAAACACTCGAAAACATACAGGCGAGCCAAGTCAGTCAAGAACCCCAAATTAGACTTGCGTGCCCAGAATTTTATGTGCAAGCCAAGTAAGTCAGGACACCCTCCGTCCATGTCCACTACAAGAAAATTGGGTTTTGGTGAAGACCATTTTCCTAAAACATGTTAATTCGTCACGTTTCAGTGACAGTGGGGAATTTCAGTCCTCACATGAGGGACGTTAAGGAAGTATTATGTGACAAATTCCTTGCTCGTCACAGAAAGTTAGCTTTCGTGGCAAGTGGTTCCTCACATAAACTTAGCACGCGAGTATACAATTACAACATGGGCGATGAAACTTTCTTCACTCTACAGTGTTATGTGTGATGAAAAGTTGGCATAACGTGTGGTGACTTTACGTGACAAACCGTTCCTCACTTATGTGATTTATATGTGAAAAACAATTTGTTACGATAGTGATTTCATATATTAAAAATAACTATTGTGAACTTTCTGTGAGGAATCTTTCCTCACTTATATAATTTATACGTCAGTAACAGTTTGTCACAATAGTGATTTCATACATTAAAAATACCTACCTGTGACAATTCATTCTTCACTCATTTATTGTAAATGTCTACTAGCACATATTCTTAAATAGGACCACCTATTTTTATTTTATTTTTGTACTTTGTGTAATGCATAATCTAAAATTTAAATAGTAGAATTTCTATTCATAATTTTTTTTTTTGCATTCTTTCATTGCATATGCGAATTCCCATAACCAAATACAATATATATCATCCTCAAATAAGTCTACCAAAGTTTAATAATGATATAAAGTGACATCACGTACATGTCTAAAAAATAACTAAGTCTATTGTAATAACACTAAGCTCCTTAACTCATCAACATCTATTCATACCCACAACCTCCTTGAATCATTCATCATCATCATCATCATAGTCACCAAGCTCATCGAAATAAGAATCATTTGGATGTACAGCACTACCATTAGAAATGTTTGGATCGTGACGGGAGGAAACGTTGTTGGTACGACCTTGCAATGTAGTTGCCAAAAAAGCATGCATTCAACATTAGAAAGTATAAGTGTTCGTAATTAAGAAAATTAGGCGATCTTTCAGAAATCCCAAGCCTGATTCATATCTAAAATTCAGTGTTCTAAAAAACGTTATGCAGTGGGCGGGCGGAGAACATGTGCCTAACGCCTAGGAGCCTAGGCGATTTTAGATTTTGTATTATAACTTTAATGATTTACAAAAGTTAAGCATAATACATTATCAGTTACATCCAATTTAATGCCAAGATACATATGCAAAATTTATAAACATGAAAAATTAACAATTATGAACAAAATTTATTAAAAGTCAAATGACTGAAGTAGTCATGATGGGTACTTTATACAAAGTTGAATTTGTGAACAAATATCCAAACCTACTATTTTATTTTTCTTTAAATTGCATGAATGACCTCAATCATGTTTGATAAAATCCACATTATTAAAATTGGTACCGGCAGATCCTTTGAGAATTCTATTAAGTAATCATCTTTTGCTACATTCAGACATATAATAAATAAAAAATAATTAAATTGTTTCTTTCCAAAAAAGGGAAAAGAAAAATAAAATAAGAACACAATCAGCCTTATTCAAATTAGTTTTAGCATCCTCTTTCATCAGCCTGAGAACAACCAATCTCAACTCCTTGTTCACATAAATTTTTGCAACTAAGAAAAAAAAACCCCGCCCGAACCACCTAGACCACCCAGGCTCCGCCTTGACCCGCCTAGGCGCCTATTCGATTTTTCACCCCACCTAGCCATTAATCTGGGCGTTTCTCCAACGCCTAGGCGCCATTTTTTAGAACACTGATCTAAATAGTTACAACAAAATAATCTCCCTAGCAAGATCAAATCAAGCTGCAAGCAAATACATTCGGATAAATCACGATTAATTATATATATGTACTATATGTAACCTGAACTCCCATGCAAATATACTGACTTGAGTTGTCAAAACAACAATTGAGTAATACAACCTTTTAGGTGGTCAAATTGACACATCCAGGTCTATAGGCACTTTAGAAGCAGGTATTAATAAAAGAAAAAGCTGAGATTATAACTCCAACTAACATACTGAGAGGGAGCCCATTAAAAAACAAATGCATGTGAAAATCAACACGTTTGTGTGTCCACAGATTGGAGCAAAATGTCATACCAGAATAAAAACCAACACAATTATTGATGCAACGTAAAGTAAAAAAGTTGAAAATGGAAACATAAATATTATTTACGACTTATGAAGGGAAAAGTTGAAGAAAAAAACTGGAAATGACTGCAATGCATTATCTGACCTGGGGGAACCTGGAAGAAAATCAAAATCATAAACATAGATTCAAGAAAATACATTCGATAAAGAACATTTTGATAAAACTCTTCTAGAAAAACATATTGACAATGCCACCATCTTATCAATCTAAATTGATGCCACAATGAACGAAGAAACTTACTCTATGCAAATGTATTACAACATTTTGACTTCACAATACCTATTCATAAGCATGCGCATTTGCAATGTGATACCAAGATCCTGTCTATTAAGAATCCAATTCATAGCTTCTTCAATTTCCTTGAAGGACTAAGGAGACATAAAAACTCTCATGAGCTTACCAAAGACATATAACTACTATTTCCCATCAATAACCCCAATCCCCCCTCCCTCGTTTCTAAGAGATAGAAGAGAATCCAACTTTCCTACACGGAGATCGGGTGTATTGAACTGCAATGCCAAAGAAATCAAACTAAAAAAATTCAACCAAATAGTCACCGAAATTCAAAGAAGACCAGTTGAAGAGAGACGAGGAGAGAAAAGATAATTGGCAAAAACAACTCAACATGACAGGCTCTAACTTGCATGTTGTAGTGTTATTCTTAATTATATATGATTATCAAACACCAATAATACTAAGAAGTTTAGAAAATATTCCTTGTCAAAAGAAAATTTAGATAGTAGATGAAAATGCTTGTCGACAAAAAGGATGAACATGTAAACTAACCTTAGCCTCTTCAACCTTGATTGAATGAAGTCTGAAGTTCTCAGCAGTTTTTAGGAATTGATACGACATCTGCATTGGGATGTTATAATATTAATATCATTGTGTTGAACCAAGTTCATCATTAACAAGAGTACCCAGGTGCTTGAGGAGGAGATGGCTTAGGAGTCTCTGGTGCCTTGGGAGGACTTGGTGGCCTTGGGCTCAAGACTCTGATGACCAACTTCTCACCATTCTTGCAGTTTTCTTTGTTTCCACTGATGAAGTAGATTAGTCTTGAGTTTTTGATAGTGAACTTTGAGTTTCCCTCATCATCTAGCTTCTTGATGGGACATTGTATGTTGCATGAATTAAAATCAGTTTCATTCACAACTACCACAAAATCCTGACCTTTCTTTGTACTTGAAAACTGCAAAAATCAACAAACATCATGCAAAATCAATCAAAACACAAATATTCTTAAAACCACCAAAAAAAGTTAAGGAAAATTAAACCAAATACAAAATTTTTTCCTAAATCTACAAAAAATAAAGATATACCCATCAAACGAAATCAACCTGGCTAGAGATTAAAATAGATAGAGATGCTAAAAAAACTAGAAAAGAAGAACCCCATTTGAGAAAATCATCCAAACAAAAAACTCATCAAGCAAAATCAATCAACAACAAGGATGTAGAGAGATAGAAATGCTTAAAAACTACAAAACAAGAATACCCTACAAAGAAAAAGTAACAAAAAAGTTACTAATACACAACACCTACAACATCAAGCAAAAACAAAATGTACATGATACTACAAAATGAAAATCATGAATACGCATTGTTAATTTAAATCCATAAATAAAAAAGAATGATAGCCAGAGAGATTTACCAAATGTATCACCGATTTGAAACCTCATTTTTTCAGCCCATTTATCATAGCCCTCAGATGGTTTCACAACCCAACCATCATTTCCACCAACATAGAACTTACCACCAGTTTCAGATGTCCAAACCAAGCACATAGTTCTTTTCTTTTCACAACCATCATTTCGCTCATCATAAGTAATTCAAAAAATCCGCACTTCAACCAACCTTGGGTATTTTTTTTCACAACTGAATAAATACCTTGTTTCCAGCTTTTACAAAAACAGTGATCTATTACTTACAACTTTAATATAGTTATTTTTACTAACATAAACACATACATATAACAAACCCTGAAAAATGAATTAAGTTTAAGAGATGAGCATACCCATGAAGCCAGCGAGGTATGTCTTATATGTCCTAACTTTCCCATCAACAAGGACATGTCGTTGCATCAAAACGGCAATCACCTCATGGTACGTGAGAGCATATTTCAATCTATTCCGGAGAATCGAGATCAAAGGCAAGCAATCTCTTGACTTGTGGGATCTAGAAGATGGCTTTGGAGCCTACACATGAAATTAACATTAAGAATTAGAGAAATGGTTGCAAAAAGTAAATATTTGTCTCATGAAGAAAATTTGTCCTTACAAAAGCACCACCAAGTTTGTCAAGCATCCAATGCTTTTTGGGGCATTGAGCCTCTTCAAGCGTTTCTTCGGTCTTCTCGCTTGCAAAGCAAAAAGATATCTGTTTGATAAGCCACAAATAAGAAAAGGAAAATATTTTTATGATCTAAATCTACGCACTTTTCTAGAAATTAGGTGAAACAAGAAACTAGACGAGTATCATATGTACATCAAACTACCTCAACCATTATATGGAGGCACAACAACATTGAAATTCTGACATAGATGGTTAAAAGTTAAAACACTTTGAAACGTTAAGTATGTTCCACGCAAATCAACTTCATATAAGCAATGTTTAAAATCATTTTACTTTCCCACTCCACATTAATCCACTCAATCCAGATATAATAATAAATTAGACATTTATGCTCCTTAATTAACCAACAACGAAGATCAAAATTGACCCTCTTAATAATCAAGAGTTCTGACGCCAATTACGCACCTTCCCCTTTTCTTCCGAAAGGTTGGGATTCTTCTAAGCTTTTTAAACAAGGCTACTAGTATATCTAGTATATCGCTTAGTGGTGAAGACCGAGCGAGTTGAGAGAGAGTGGAAAGGAATATTTCAACTTCTTTTGAATCGATTGGGTTTAAGTTCGTTTGATGAATCGGTTCAGTAGATGGAATGGAATCGATTGACCCCTTGATTGATAAACTGAAATTCAAGTATGTAACCCAAGACAATGAGGGAGAGACCCGTTGGAGAAAGAGGAGGGCGGTGGAGGAGT